>OX411880.1:127216243-128544160 GCA_948293265.1 Cheilosia impressa | reverse complement strand
ACCTCTTAGCTGTAAATAAAAAGCCGTAATAAACGATTCCTTTTCTAATCCACGAATCTTAGCAACACGGGTAATGAATTGTTAATTCACAACTTCCCTTTCAATATATCTATATAACCATGGCTCCTCGCATTCGCCTCCAAAGATTTTTTTTTTCTTTTTTGCTAACTTCATTCACCTTGGAGTATCCTTAAACGCAGGGAAACTTTTCCTCCCCACACAACAGACGGATTGTTTTTAAGTAATACTTTGTAATATAAAATTCCCGTAACTTAAACTGACACACAAATTGAAGCGTAACTTTGTGCTCTTCATTTCATTTCACTTATGTATAAGCTAACCTGTGTAGCCCCCCCCCCGACCAATTGAACAACCAATGGACGGTGTTGGCTGCCCTTCTACTTCGGGTATGCCAAACTTGTGAATTTTCCAGCTTTTGCCATCGAATCGAATCCTCACCCTGGAAACAAAATGTAAATGGTCCGCAAGACGCTTCATCTCCCCCATACAAAGCAGGTCTACGTCTAATATAGGAGTACCGCAATGTCTAAAAAAAAAAAACCTTTTACTATCCAATTTCTTCAAATTAATTTCCAATCTTATTGAACTGTTTTGCGGGCGAAAATGTGTTACTTCCATTCCCCCCCCTGTGCCGGACCAGTGTGGTAAGCAAGATGAAAACGATCCCTTATTCCCGTCCCTCGCCGGCATCGCTCTGACATAAGAACGTTTCCAATGTTTTAAACTTGCATTTTTTATGAATGAAATTCTTTCAGTTTTGATGTTTGGGTATCAAGTTGGCTGGCGTGTTGATTTAATTAAGGAAATGAGTGCAAAAGGTTTTTTCTTTTTTTGACTGTTGTTGCCTTTGAGACGGGTGATCTCCCTAAACTCTGGGGAAACATCCAAACTCTTATATGATTAAAATGCGCGTAGTATCCCACAACTATAATTCGGTTTTGGTTACGTCGAACCCTCTTCATTATATTTAATTGGATATTATCTGCTGCAAAGAAATAAAAAAAAAAAAACGAAAACCGTACCGTGGCGGGAAAAAAACTGCTGCCTGTGTTGAAAGTTTTGGAAACTTTTTAATATTATTATCCACGTCGGATCACAGGTGTAATGAAGCCAATGAAAGCAATATCGCAGATACTCCTGGTATTAGATATTTGTACCAACTGATTTATTGACTTACTTAAGGTGAATAGTTGAACAAAAAATGCTTTCTTGCTGGCGAATTCCACATCAATCATTTCGGACAATGAATTTATATTTAAAAGCTGCCCCGAATACAGAATTTTCGTAGATTCTCAAGCTACGCAGGAAAAATGGCAAAAGGGAAAAAAAAGTGTCATTTCTATAGCTATTCTGCAAATTCAGAGTTTTGGAACGATATTTAACAAGCATTGGCCTCATTCATGAACGTAAAATACATTTATATATATATACAGTAGGGCCATGTTTTTTCTTTGCCACGCCTCCTTTTTGTGAGCTTTTCTGCCAAAAACTTATTTTTTCCCGACTTTACTGGCTTTAAACAAATATTACTTAAATAATTCTTAATCAACACAAAACCAAAATAATGCTTAACAGGACCTTGATAAAATATTTTAAGCCATCAATAAGGTTTTTATCGCACCTCGTATGGCGCTAACGCAGGTTGACTCAAACCTTCAATTTCAACTTCAACAGCAGCACTTTTTAGGCCATAGTTATAGCCATAAGTAAAACGACCGTAAAAAATGTCTTTTGCTTTTTTTGACAACTTAAACCTAGTGTATGAACTCAATCCTGGTCTTAAAATGTTGCCAATGAATTAATATTAGTTAGTTTTTAAGAAAAAAAATAAGATCTTTAAATATTCTAGAAAAGTACCTAATTTATTAATTTTTTTTGTTCCATCTTTTTTCTACCCGATTTTTCATACTGTTCCAACTGTTTCGGTTGCATTTTAAGTATGGCAATAACTTAGGCCCTGTCTGAGGTCTAAGCCGTTATTGTAAGTTGTAGCAATGGTTAGGTTTAAGTTCTACTTTGTGTTTACATTGGTCGCGTTCTTGTGTGTCGTTTCTTTGTTGGAACGGAACGAAGAAAAATGATTCGATGTTTGAAGTGCCACAAGGCTTTTTTTACGCAGAGACCTGTTTCACAAAACTAACAACTTCATGCACTTTTCCAACAAAGGTGTATTTGTATTTTATTTTATTTTTAGAAGTTAGTGTCCACTAATTAACTGCGCCAACGCTATACAAAGATACAAACATCTATAGGTAATTCAATAAATCAAAAAAACTAACTAATATAAGTTCTCACTCCCTCAACGCATATATCATAAGCAAATTTGTAATGAAAGTTAACTTGGTCGTTTGAAGTTTACTTTGTTTTCCGCTGTAAAACCGTTTGGAACATGCGTGAAGTTGACTACTAGCAGTCCATACATAATAATTCAATGGCTGTCGCACAAGAAAATGTGGAAATGTGTAAAAATGACCGGGCATTCGAAAAACATCAGCGGATGTAAAAAGTGGTAGTAAGGCAAACACAAACTGCCTCAGACAACCACAACAGACCGCGGACCCTTCAAGGCCTAACCGAGAAAAGCTGCACCAACGAATCAATCTTTCTGCGGATCATCCCCTTGGATGGAGCTAGTTTCTAGTCTTCTCGATATTGATCCCACCATCAGACACCATATGTGTCGGCTACTTACTTTTGTCGAATTTAATTCTAAGGCCCCCTGGCGATATGTTAAGTAAAGTATCTTCACTTAAGGAATGGCTGTCTCCTGTAGCAACGCGTCAACCCTCCAATTAGAAGAAACGAGAAACGACATCGAATCCAACATGTTACATCCAAGATCCCAGCAATAATAATACGACAAGACCCTGTTACACGCTTACCTGAAGAAATGATTGATAATTAGCATCAATTACCATGCCGCTCTCTTCTGGGTTGTGCGGGTGTGCTGGTACTATGATTAAATTTCAATTTGCCGTCACGTCGCTCGTTTAAGGAAAGCGTCTATGGCGAGAAACCGAAAACCGACATTGTACCTAAAGCCGCTGAAAATGCGGATCGATCGACTATAACATGGGCCATACAACATACATGCAGGAGGTAGGGCAAGCGGGCGAATCCTGGGGTTATGTCCTAATTAATTATAATAATATAGCATCACGCGGCGCATCAGCCCTACGACGGAGAGGAAGGACGGGAAAAATGTCTCAACTCGGGTTATAATCTCCTCTATATAGTGCGACCAAAGAAGTCCTTGCTCTCGAACAGTTAGTGCTGCATGGGAATATCTGTGTGTGCAAGGAACATTTGCCAAGAAAATTGGTGTGCTCTGTCGTTGCCACCGTCATTTGCTAGAGTCCGCTCAAATGCACATGCACTCGTCCTACCGGTCGTCGTCGTCGTCGTTGTCATCGTCGTTTTGGTGTCGTTTTGGCTTTTGCAGATTTTCGGTTTTAAATTTCTTCTTCCGTTTTCCTTTCTGTTATGACATCTCATAAATATTATGTGACTCGCTCATCCGTAAGGAGGTTGGAATTGGGATAGGGATGGATATTCGCTGCTCGATTATATGTTTTTTTTTTCGGGATTCTTGTGTCTTTGGCTCACTTGGCAGCGCAGCACGAGAGGACGGAGTTGAAAGGACGCGAAATTCGTAACTTTCTGGAATAAATTGTCTGTGCATTTTGTGCACAGACTGACGCAGGGAGGGCAAATTTAACGGACTGCATGCGCTCCACATAACAAAAGAGTATCTCTTTAAGGAATTTTTCAATTAGGGATTGTGTTTCCTTTGGAGCGAAAGCTGGGAATGATGAAATTTCCAAATCAAATAGTCGAGTTGACGTAAAGTTAATATTTCCTCAGAGTGACATGATCCGAACCCAATTTGTTGGAATTAAATTAGGCGAATAGTGAAGTGGCGTGCGGTATGCCCTATGCATGAGATCTATTGCAGATCGGGGTTTACTTTGTTTTCAAACATCGCTTCGGATGGATTTACTTGGATGGTTATATTGCAAGGACTGTGTGCGAGGTCTCGTATTGGATTCGTCGGCTTTTATACAGACGGCTCTAAAACAGAAACTGTAATGGATGGTGTTTTTCTGACGATCTTAAGTGCAGGATCTTCCTCCACCTGCATAATTCCTGCCGCGTGTTCCAGGTGGATTTCTTCATGACGATTAAGGCAGCCTTGTTTTGCCATTTCATCCCCAATTTGGGTCAGTTCGATGGCGAATGCACAACTTAAGTTAATTACTTAAGCGATTTAATTTGACAGAATTCCAGCAGTAAAGTGCAACAGACAAATTAAATTTCAAACGAACTAAGGACAATTCGACCCGTTCTCTGATCATAGTTAACTGCACCAAAATACTTTATCCAGCACCTCCGTCAGTGTATTGTTCTTGGGGTTCATTTCAGACATCTTACTTCGGATATGCTATTCACTAGCATTCCTTTGAGCATCATCATTACTCGCTGAGTTCATTCTTATTGCAGCATAATCAAAGTTCTTTTGTTTGCGAAAAAAAAGAACGAATATGAGAAATAACCCAAAGGATATAGCCTTACGCTTTGTTTCACACCGCAAAGGTGTTAAGCTTTTGTCTGGCTGTTTTACATAGAATGTTGGTTGGTCCCTCCCGCAAACACACACACACAGGCGAATGCAAAATCAATCAAAGGATTCACTTCCAGCTCTTTTTGCATTCAAATTGGTTACTCCACAGCAGAGGAAGAGATATAAAAAGAATGATCCATGCAAAACCTTCAGACAACAAAGGACGAATTCCTTGAGGTGGGTAAATCGTTTTGTTGTCATCCTATAAGCAACAAGGGCTTGACTTGACTATGCAGATACGATGAAACTACTGTGCCAAGAGCAAGAGTTTTCTCATGAAACTCATATCCAAACGGATCTATGATAAAGGAGAAGAATTGCCACGGAAGATAACTTTTACGGAATTGTTCAGGGAATTTGTTTGGATGCGATGGCATGTTATTTGCGCTTCCTCTATATGCATTTTCGATTGAGAGGGTTTCTGCAGCGTGTTGCAAAGAACGTAGGTATCAAAAACGCGCCTGTAAACTCGTCCAAAACGCATACAAAATTTGTTCAAAGGCGGACCCAAAAACATTAAAAAAAGGGGTAAAACAACCAACTGAAAAATGAATCTAAAAATGTATCAAAATGTATCAAAACCGAGTCGAAAAAAAAGCTCAAAAAACGTGCAAAAAGACAAATGAAAAATGAGCACCAGAACGCACCAAAAACTCACCGAAAAACACGTCCAGAAAATTCATCGAAAAACTCTTAAACAGGCTTGGAAAAACCTACCTAAAACCTGATGAAAACGCGTCCAAAAGCGTTATCAAAACTAAGTCGAAAACCGCACTGCGGAATGCATCTCAAATCGCTTTAAGGTGGATTCAAAAAACCATACTAAAAGTAGTCAAAACGTTTTGAAAAACACGTCCAAAAACGTATAAAAATCGAGTAGAAAACGAATCTAAGACGTATCAAAAACTCATCCAAAAACCTGTCAAAAATGATTCGAAAAGCACGCCAAAAACGCATCAAAAATCGAGTGGAAAAACGCATTTAAAACGTTTCAAAAACTCGACCAAAAACCCGTCAAAAACGAGTCGAAAAGCACACCCAAAAACGCATAAAAAGGTGGCCAAAATGCGTTTAAAAACTCGCCGAAAAACCCATCAAGAAACAAATTTATGAGAAAAAACTCGTCCAAAAGCACGCCCAAAAGTGAATCACAAATTAAGTCAAAAACCAATTTAAGACGTATCAAAAACTCGTCGAAAAACCCATCAAAAACGGGAAGGCACAGCAAAAAACGTGTCCAAAAACGGTTTGGAAACGAATAAAAATAAGGTGTATAAAAATGCATTTCAAAACCCATTAAAATACGAATTTATGAGTAACAAACATGTCCAAAAGCGGATTAAAAACAAAGAAAAAAAAAATCCTATCGAAAACTCGGCTAAAAAAGCGGCCAATAAAACAAACAAGTAGGTACTGTAAAACTTGTCTAAAAGCACAGAAAAACTCGTCCAAAAAAGGATCGAAATGGGTTCCCACTCCTTGTGTATTTGAATTCATTACTATTCCCCATTTTGTATACAACTTTCCTTTGAAGGTGTTCAAAACTGTGGGTCCCGCAAACGGCTGACAAACTATTACATTTTATTGGACAAAAAGTTACCCATTCGGTGGTTAATTTTGATGCATGTAACGAAACATAGTTTCTACCACAAAAAAAAAAAACAAGAAAAGAAAAATCATTTGAAAATTCCCATTATTGACTTTATTTCGAATATAGAACTCTCCACTCTCACATTTCGCCCAATCACATTCATTATTCATTCAAAAAATCAGGATGTGCAGTTGTGGGCTCGAATAAAAACGTCAATAACGCACAAGACAAACATCATAAACTGTAAGAGCTCTAAATCACTCACAGCTCCTTTCTTCGTTGACATTGATAACGCTGCGAAAATCTCTGTCAATCAATGTTTCCATTTCATTTCGACGATTCCTCCCACAGGATATTTTCCATGTTCTTTGAAAACATGCATATAAAAAACAATAAGCCAGTGGATGAACATACGGCTAACTCCAATATGATCGCAACCAGAGCCAGTATATGTACAGATCCAGGAGAACCAGGAGAACTTATCTGTGCCACAGATAAAGAGAAAAGCCCGGCAGCCGATGTCGTAGCATACTCGTACATTTGTTATGCATGCATATCGCTGGCAACCGTTGTCGGAATGCAAGAAGGACGCCCATACCCAATTCGCCGTTGCACTCAAAAGGAGCTTCAGCATATCTGTAGCTCGGTTGGTGTGTATATAGCTCAGCGTAAATCGAAAGCAGCAATAGTCATGTGTCAATAGCATCATTCCATTGTCACTTGCAAGGCGGACACTTTTCTTATGGCAGGATATCTTACACGTTGCATTGTCATTCTTTTCATTGTGAATGCTTTGTCTGTCGATTTTGTTGTGTGACCAGTGTGCAAATAGATTGGTTGTGTCATCCTGTCGTCATCCGGATTTGAACACAACTGAGGAATGCATTCGCAAGGATATAGCTATTACCAGGGACATTGAAGCTAATCAAAAGCGGAGATAATTATGCAGAAAGGATATTGTTAGATATTGCAATCGATTCATATGCGGTTCCAATTCGGAAGGAGGGAGGGTGGTTGGCGTGCACTTCGGAAAGCATTTGATTTCCTTCTATTTGTGAAGCCGAAAATTCGATGCAGCTCTAGTACTCTTAAGTTGCGCTCAGGGAAGAGGTAGTCGTTGGAAAATTCATCTAATTGGGGCCAGAGTTTATAAATTGAATGCGGGGATAACCCTGGTCTCCTGGGCTATCTACGAACAGCTTGTACAATATGGCACCACTTTCGCGGTTCTGAAGGCGTTTCTGAGTTTTTCCTTCAAACGTCGGTATCTGCTCTTCGTCGGCAAATTGGGTGACAGTGGAACGGCATCGTTGGTGAGCGCATTTTCTTGAATCGGTAAACGCTCCGTCGACATAGAAGCTGGTATACTACAGCCTCAGTACGATTGATCGGACTTGATACGACTGCCTAGTTTGATTTTGGGTTTTTCATTTTTCGTTCGGGTCCGTCGGTGACTGAATGCGTTGAAGTTTCTTTACAGTTGTTTGTGGCTTTAATCTGCTGATGGTTTCTGGACATCTGCTTTGTACCCTTCCTTTGCAAATATACGACCGAGAAATTTCGCTGTGATTTGGCTGTACTTACATTTCTCCTTGTTCAACGTAAACCCCTTTTTTGTCAAACGTTCAGTTACTTTTTTAGTAATTCTTTGTACTTCTTCCTTAGACCCTGCATGTGTTAAAATGTCGTCCACATTCCACATTGCCTATTCCTTCCAGAGTGCGATTTATTACTTCGGAAAAAATTTCTGGCGCCGATGATATACCAAATGCGGCGTCCGCAAGTATCGATATAGGCCCCAGGGTTTTGCAAACGTTAAATATTTGGACGTTCGCTTGGTATCCTTAAGTTGCCAGAACCCTTTCTCAAAATCGATTTTTGTGAAAAATCTTCTGCCGTTTATTCTAGGTGCAATTTCCTCAGCATTTTTTAGTGGTAGGTCTCCTTCGGATGTTTTTTTTTAATTCCTTAGGATCCACACAGACTCTGACTCTTTCTTTGTTGACGATTAGCATTGGGCTAACCGTTGGGGTTTATCGGTGCCCGAGATTATTTAGCACTTTTAACACTTCACGACCGATAACCGTTTTAGAATTGGCCACTCGGATCTTCTCCAGTTCGGCATGAAAGTCGCTCTCTAACTTCCCCTAGCTCGTCGCTCCTCAATATGAAGCTGATGTTTTGCTTACCATATCTTCTGCATGTCGCAGCCGCAACTCAGCCGGTTTATTTATCGATAAAAACTAGACCGAGCCAAAGACAGTTTTTTTTCTCAAAAAATCTCAATAGGCTTTCAACGGCAAAGTCCTTGCGTCTATACTATGAACTAGATCTGTTTTTTTCTATATGCTTATGCTTACGTTGCTCCTGATCCTGACGCTCTATTGCCGACTTATTAAAAAAAAACCAAGATCGGATATCCGTCGTTGGCTTTGCTCTATCTCTCGTGCATGCTGGTTGTCGGCAGGGCTGCCATAATTAAGTTTCCTTTAAGAGCCCAAACGTTACAAATTTAGCCCAAAATTGTTGCCCAGAAGGTAGGTACTTTTTTTGTATTTTTCTCACTCACCCATCTCAATTATGCGCCGCGAATTTTATTTGACTTCTGTCTTCTGCGATAATTGGCTTTTGTGTTGCGTCAAACGTTGGTCTTGTAGTAAATGAGGATAAGGCTAAGTACATGCTATCAACAAACAAACAAGCATCTGTCCACCGCCTAGGACAGAACGTCACTATTGATAGCAACAATTTCGAGGTAGTTAAGGAGTTTATCTACCTCGGAGTCAACATGAACTCCACAAATGACATCCTAGTGGAGATCCGGCGAAGAATTACCCTAGGAAACCGCTGCTACTTCGGTTTGGCAAAGCAATTGGGTTCAAAACTCCTAACTCGAAGGACAAAATGTATGTTTTACAGAACCCTCATCCTGCCAGTTCTGCTTTATGGCGCCGAGTGCTGGACGATAAGCAGGAAGGGAGAGCTGATACTGGGCTCCTTCGAAAGAAAAATTCTTCGGCGGATTTTTGGTCCTGTGTGCGAGGAGGGCGAATGGAGGAGAAGATACTACCGCGAACTCTATGAGCTGTACCAAGATGTGGATGTAGTCCAAAAGGCCAAAATACGTCGACTACATTGGCTCGGCCACATCGAGCGAATGGACAATAATGCTCCAGCTAAGAGGATCTTCGAATCCCAGCCGCCAGGTTCGAGACGACAAGGAAGACCGAACCTCCGTTTCAAAGACCAAGCCATCGCGGATGCCAGAGCGCTTGGTCTGAATAACTGGAAGCAGTGTGCCCGGGATCGCAGAGGATGGAAGGCTACAGTGTCTCAGGCAGAGACTCTCCACGGGTCGGGAGCCCGTTAAGTAAGTAAGTAAGTTACGTCAAACCAAAACCTGCAAAATAAATTAGTTGAACGACTGTTCGAAGTCGCTTGACTGCAAGAGTGCTGCCAAGTTTTAAAAGTGCCAAAAGATATCTTTTTTGTAGTTTTGTGAAGAAATAAAACAAACAAAAACTTCAAAAAAAATTTTGAACAGTGGGCTATGTCCTAAAATTGTATTGAGCGCTCATTGAAGAAATTTCCATCGATTTTTAAGAAAAAAAATTGCCCAAAATACGACTAAGCGCCCAATCTGGCAACACTGGTTGTCGGTCGCAAACACAGCTACGCGATTGCTGCATGGTGCTGCTGTCGTCGGATGGTGCTTGGCCTAACTATAATCTGCGTGGTCGCAACAACCGCTAGCGAATGTTGTCGTAGACAGTCCGCACTGCATACGACTTGCCACAAGCCCCGCTGGTTTTCGCAGGTGCCTGCATATGGAAGCTATAACCCTCAGAGCTTTGCAAAGTGTCCCACGAACTGTTGAACGAGCTTCTCCGACATGTGTATGTGTAAACCGTACCGTACAAGTCATAAATCTTCTGATGCCCAATGAAATTGCAAATAATTCCTCACCTATGCCCAGTTCTATCTATTTTCGGTTACCGATTGTTTCTCGGCCAGCATTTTCCATTCGCTTTAAATTTACCGGAAACTGGCCAGTGTCGGGCTGTCGGGCTGTCAGCCAGTTGCAATTCATTGGACTTATTTCCCCCTATCCGCTTGGGCATTGTTGACTTACACAGGCGGCTTTGTGTTGCTGGTATGTAGACAGTCAATGCCTTTGTATTGACGCCTTTGTCTTTGTGAATTGTTTGCGAACAATCACTTGAGGCTCGAGCACAGAACTACACAGCCCATGTGTATAAATCTAGTCAATTACGTTTCAAATCTATCATAACTGGCTCACATTTCCCTCATTGATTCTATATAAGAACCATTAACCGTAATGTATCAGGCTCTGTTTGAATCGGATTATTCTCTTCCATTTGCGTTCTGATTTCAATGGGAAACTGGGGTTATCATTGCAGTTTGGTTGGCATGTGAGTTGAGATCCTCAATATGCAGAACTGTGTAATCAGATCCTGAAAATCCGAGTACAAGCAATATGAATGGCATTTGTCGAGTCCTCAAAACGGAAACCTCCACCTGATTTGCTTCGGGCCAATCAATCCGGCAATGAGTTTGCACTTTTTTTTTCACAACACCACCCAGGTTGTTTGGAGCGTACAAAAAGCATTTAATCACGTCCCTGTGTTTAGCTTTATGACGGAGTCGGAGTCCCACCGCAACCACCGCTGTGCATCATCACATTACTTCGCATATACCTAGTCATCGTCAGCATCTACCCCTTTAGCCGTCTAATGCTCATTTGCGATACAGATTTCATCAATTATGCAGCACAACTACTTGCGTGAATGAGCGACTATGTGTAATGTGTGTGTGTGCGCATTTGTGGGTGAGTGAGTGTGGAAAACCCTAATGAAGATACCAAGCTCCGGTATAAAATGCCACGAGACATTAACCCCACGTCTTGGGTTTTAGCAATGAACGACGAACCCGAACACGAACACGAAGAGGAACACTAAACACCTACTAGCGGCGGTGGCCCGCTCAACAACCCCAACCGGAGGAAGTATTCCAATCCATTCATCTGTGACTGTATCGTTATTTTAAAGTTCATTATGAGGCAAGCAGCCATTGCCATATCCCTGCGAGTGTTCCTCAGCTCAGCAAAGACATCTGAAACATAACACTCTATCTGTGTTCCTTGGAATCACAGAACAACAGCTATCGAATGGCACTGCTCCATCCAGGCGATGCGATGGTGTGAACGTCTGTATGGAATGCAACCCGCCCCTCAGCATCTGCAAGTGTCGTAAGACGCTCCTCTGCAGGGCCATCTAGGGGTATGGCAGCGGTACCTCTCCATCGTCGTCGTTGTCGTTGTCGTTTCCATTCTCGTCAGTCGTCACCAACATCGTCGTCATCGTTGTTGCCGTCGTCCTTTGAGGAGAAAAGTTTTCCTTTTCTTGATTCAAAGATTTTACCTCCGCACAGTCAATTAAACTTCCACCAAGGCAGTGTACACAGCGCCTTCCCTCCTCCGCCATTTCTGTTGATATAGAATTAAGAATTGGAAATTGTTTTTGCACAATCCCAATATATGTAGTGGCAAGGATGGGAATATAAATATATATATATGTAATATGGGACGGAAGACGACGGCAACGCCCGCAATGAATACGATTCTTCACCCTGCACCGCATGAAGGCAATAGTTTTCCAAGCCAACTACGCGAGTTTGAAGACGAAGGTCCTTCCAAAGGCAAAGGGACATTGCACCTTGAATCGGAGGTCGACGAGCATGATGTAATAAACTTTGCACAAGGTTATTTTGGCGAAAATATGCATTTGCCTGGGTCGTATTCTTTTTTCCTATTTGTTACCCGGGGGCGTTCAACGGTAACCGTTCAACGTTGATTCAGAAGAGAAGTCTGAAAGCTTAATTAATATTGGGACTCTTGAATTTATGGCCATGGGTGCACGCGATAACTTGGATGGATGGAAAAATATGGAAAATTATGTAAAACACTGGACACTTGGTCCTTGCTCGCAGTATGGTTGTCGTTTTATTGGAAAGTTTCCTGCAAATTAGATTCATGGCACGTTTGCTGAACCCTGAACATCTGAAACAGCATAACTTGGTGTCCCTAAGCTGGATGCAAATATGAGATGTACGACAAAAGGGAGCGCAACGGCCAGTCTTCCTTTTTTGTTTTCCCCCACCATTGGTGCGCAGTGACTTTAATGGCAAGTTTCTTGTTGGTTTAGATGTCGAAGGATATTTCATTTTATCGGTTTGCATGGAGTGAAAATTGCATTATTTCCATGGAATTGGAATGCATGAAGAAATTTTGCTTTCAGACTAATTGAAAGATTTGCTGTTGGGGCTATTCACTTCTGGGTTGGGGTTGTCTCATGAAATTGCTGTTGTTTTTTAAGATCGAAAAAGCTTTAGTGGATCTCTTCGTTTGCACAGATTTTGATGACAGATCTTTTGAAATGTTGCTTATACTCCGGGAAGGGTTACGGTCCACAAAATGTACTTTTTCCCAATTTCACTGCTAAAATGCAGTGCTATTTGCTATTTGATAAATATTTTTTTAAAATACCTACTTAAGAAAGCCGAAACTTGTTATTTTTAGGCCTTCTGCTTCATCCAGAAGGTGAGCTTCATTCAAAAACCTAAAGATATAATCAAGTACCTTTTTTCAAATCATACGAGTGTAAAGCCAGCAAGGGTTGTTTTTTATTCTGTTTCGGATTTGGCACGCACATCAAACCACTGTGCGTCGTTTTCTCTGTTGGAGCGGAACGAAAGAGAAAAATGCAATATGTAGTCCATAAGGAGTTGAAACTTCCGTAGATGCATAGTAACAATTTCCTTGAGGGGATATTTTTTCTTAGGAGCATTTTCGATCAAATGAAATTGTTAATGCTCTTCTGCAATTTATAATTTTTTACCATTTAACAGAGACATGATGGAGCGTTATTTCTTTGAGAATTTGACATCAGAGATATGTGGCTCCAATAAGACGGTGCTACAAGCCACAGAGCGGATGCAACAATTGAATTATTGAACTTTCAGTTCGGTGAACGTGTTATCTCGAGAAACGGACCCGTCTATTGGCCGCCGAGATCGTGTGATTTAACGCCTCTAGACCATTTTTATGGGGCTACATTAAATCATTGGTCTATTAAAACAAGCCGGTGACGTTAGAGGAGCTCAGAACCAATATTAAACGAGAAATAGCGGCCGTATCGGTCGAAATGTGCGGCCGAGTCATCGAAAATTGGGTTCAACGTATCGACCGCTGCATATACGTTCCAGTGGTGGAAATATGAACCAAGCCGAATTCCACTCATAAATGTTTTGATAGCAATTCAAGCCAATAAATTTTGGTTTAAGACATCTCAAGTAGTTAGGATTTTTTTACTTTTTTTTTATTAAAAAAAGAAGTTGTAGTCCTTATTGAAAGACCCTCTATAAACACGCGTCAAATTACCTGCTGTGGACGATTTTTTATGTTATTATCATCACTTCATCAGTCTTCGTTATGTACTTTTAAGTAGAATGAACTAGATGAAACGTTCGTACTTGTAATTTTAGCACTAGCTAGTTGCTAGATTGTGAGGTATGTCGTTTGGACGGCAGTCGTCTGAAAAGTTACGTGATCAGGGGCCAGTCTTGCGTCAATCGTCGATCGATAGGGACATCTTCGGAAGCGGGGGTATTAACAAATCGTTTGAATTACAAACACATTTTGTTTTTTGGTTGTTTGATTTGTTGCTTTATGACTTTTTTTTTTTGAGTCGCAAACAAAGTAAAATACCTGACATAAAGAAATCTGTGCGTGAAAATTTCAATAAAGTTTGGGAGGACTATACAATATACATTCATCAAGAGCAAGAATAGTTTTTTTGAGGAAATGGCTGAAGAGAGAGCAAGACGCTTGGTGGTCTGAAGTCTGAACTCAGATTAAAAGTTTCCCCAGAGGTTTATAAAAGAAACTCTCGAATAAGTGCGAGTAAAAATTACTTTCGTCAAATTACTCCCGCGTAACTAAACATTAGGTTGCCAATATTTTATAAGAAGATATGGCCCCATCCCAGATCTTTCGCGCTATGAAACTGAAAAATTGCAGAGCGTAACATTTGAAGCAGTCGGATGATCTACCTTGCCAAATGGATGGACAGTCTGCTGAGACTTTCGTACATCTCTTCGAAATCGATGAACAGCCATCGAGATCAGAGTGATGATCGACAAAGAAACGACAAAAGCCGGATATTTGAGGGTTCACAAAAAGATGCTCATGCTGCGTATAGAGTGTTATTTACTGCACTCCAAGTTCAATATGACATCTGCTACTTACCTCAGTAACAGGATGCAGAAGAATTGGCCATCATCGTCGGCCATCAGCCATCAGCCCCTCAATATTGTTTTTCGTTTCTATGTTCGCTGCGTGATTTCTTCTTTGTGTACCGACATTGGCAAGCAGTTATTTATCCGTAGAATGTTCTAGTAAGTATACCCGCTGAAAGACCAAAAATGCTGTTTCCGTAAATTGAGCAGGCCTCTATGGGAAAGAAGTACTTAACCAAGTATTACCTGAAGCTACGACAAGAATTCTTTAGTGATTTGAAAGCAGTTCCTCTACCGTTTCTGTTTGCTAGTTTCCGCGTCTCATAGTAGCTGCAGCCGGTTAACATTATAATGCGTTTGTCATGTAGCATGCTTTACTGTAATTTTATTTGTAGCTACAATCACGGTTATAAACTGGTTTCGTTCGTTTTCAGGCATCCTCTGGAAGTGCTATTCTTTCAGTCTTTTGGTTAGTGATTCACAACCTAAATAATGAACTTCTTTGGCTACACTCCACACGTCACTGATCTCGATTAGTTGCAATCGGAGAACTTCTTTCAATCGCCGCGAAAAGTGGGTCCATATTCCTTCAGTCTGTCAAAGTTATGCCTGAGCATTTTCGTCTTGCCGTTTTATCCATAAGATGGCGATCCAGATATAGTCGGGACAACTAGCAAACTTTTTTCAACGCGGTTTAAACAGTATACCTAATCCATTTCCATCCAGCATTTAAGCCCTTTGTGGCCGATCAGTATAGTAACCTGGGCTTTGAAAAGAAACGAGAAACCGACATGAAAATTTTGTTAGATCACCTCATATTGATTGTAAAGCCGCAAGAAACATAGCCACGGGATAGCTATGTCAGGAAGGAGTCGCAGACATGTACCTGTTCTTTATTACCCTCCGCTGATTACATCATTAACCCGCGAAACATTACTGAACGTATATCGTAGATTTACGATAACCTCTTGAGGCATGCAAAATTACGGAAATGGCTACCATTTCTGACAGTTTCTCGATGCATAATAGAGGTAGTTGCAGGTATCACATTTTCCGCTACTATTTATCCGCATCGTAGCTGCTTGGTCGCATTTCATTCTCATCCTAAATCAATTTTACAGCAAATCGGTCTTATATTTATCGAAACTTGTTACTGGTATTCGAAGTACTTACCCATAAGATCGACTTACATACAGAACACGCAAAAAGGCTCACTCACATACCCACATCCTTTTCTACAGAACGTCTATTGGACTTTAGCACTTGACAGATCCGACATACAGTCCGTGAAAATCGCAGCTCAACTACTTGCCGCAAACGTCACAAGCTATATACCTACATTAGCAACCGTAAATAAATTTAAATCCCCTTAGAGCTCCATTTGAGTTGCTACCTGCCCCTCGCCTCAAATTCAATCATTTCCATTCCTTTTCCGTAGGAATTTGTAAACGTATGCACATTTCCTGCAAACTATGGCAAAGAATGAAACACGACAAAAAGGACAACGAATGCTTTGGCAAATAAAAAATAAAACTTATACACTCTTGGATACCTTCATCTTTTCATGCATCGGAGGAAATTTTCGACTCCACTACGTACTCATGCATGCATTTTCTCAAATGAGCTTTACAAATCTTTCCCAGATACTTTTGTCGAGGCACAAGGCAAGTGAGCGACTTGAAGAATAAAAACTGCAAAACTAACTGCAAGTAAAAGTTCTCCTCAAACATATAAATGTGGGAGGATGCACGTCGCATAGCTGCAGGCATCATCATCATCATCATCAAGCATTTGGTATGAGATCCCCAGACCCTGTGACAGGCAACAGGAATTGACGAAACGGATGGAAATTTCTTACAAAATCTACTCAGAGAACACGATGTTCGCCGGCTTACTATCCATGAACAGACAATAAAAAGGATACACATACAAAATGTGTGTAGTTGATTTTCAGATGAAGCACATGAAGGATCCCAGCGAAGTCGTCAAAGACAATAATTGTAAATAGGAATTCCAATTGAAAGTGCACAGCGAACAAAGAGCAAGAAAGATAATACAGAAACAGCACATGTAACTACACAGGATGGGAACAAAAAATACAGAATTACATACAAAATAAATAGATAAACAAAAGAAAAATCAACAATTGAATTGGATTTCAATTTCTCGCAAATCGGACTCGGATATGGGGATGCCAACCTGATAGGGATTTAATTCATGGAATTTTTAAGTGCTCATTTGGTGAATTGTTACATTGTTCACGTTTTGTTTGGTAGGGAGTCGCTTTGAAATGAACATCCTTTGTGTGGGTCGACTTTTTGTTGTGACGACGGCAAGCGTTGAGGCTTATGCCTGTCCCTTGGGAACAGTTTGTATTTGTCAGGCGGGCATATACGAGTATCGTTTGATTTAGGCAAAGTTTCGTTAGTGCATGCCGCCCAGGTACCGATTTCAGTTGGACTACAGAAAAAACTACTGCAAGATATAGTACGTTGATATTCGAGCTAATTATGCATCTACATCTACCAGAGTCGGACGTCTCCTGATGCTGAATTTCCGAATAACAGAACGTTTCCTGTTTTCTTTCATCACCTTATGTAAACTATGCATAAATGTGTTTAGGTAAACGCACTGCACTGCAGTACCCATGCAAGACGACTGAATGCACTAATTTTCTTCATTCGATTTTGACAAGAGTATTATTTTTTAACTGCGTTTGGTCGCTTTTTTAAAATTTTAATAAAAAAAAATAATTTTAAATTGGCAACAGTGATCGTTTGTTATTGCGACAAAACAGCGACATTTACGAAAATTCATCTGAAATTTATCTCTAATTTGGGTGTTATTTTATAAAGATCGGTTTAAAGAAAAATACCGAAATCGGTATGTAGGTAGCTTGATATTTATAAGTCCATCATCGAAAATCGAAAAGATTTGTACAACTATTCAAAGCATTTAGGGCAACAATAAAAATAAAAACAAATAGTTGGCGCAGGTCCGTGGGGAACCTGACCCTTGGTCGGTATTCGGTAAGGCGAACTGTCCGGCCCATTTAGAAGCTCATGACAGTAGTTTTACTCTCGGATGTTTGTTTTTTTTTTACTTTGGTGAAGGGCAACAAAGACGGATGGTTTATTGAGTAGAGCTCAGGAGTGATGTACCATATAAGTGGAAGAAAGCTTGACTTGACATTTAGTTAAATTCTCCGGAGTGCATATACCACTTCAGTTTCACTTCCTCGTATTGTTTGCTGCTTGTTTTTTCGTCTGATCTTGCACTTTAAGCACAAATTGAAGCAATAAATACAAAAATTGATCACATTTTTACACTTCACTGCGAATTGTAAATAAATTCCACTACTGATTGTTGTCGGAGAATAGGACTGCTTTTTTTAGCTTCGATCTTAGCAAAGCAAAGTAAAGTATGATTTTCAGCGCGCAATTACAACAACTACGCTCTACTTGACACTTCGAGAACTCAGAGTAGTTATTGTGATTGCGTGTTGAAAATCCTACTTTACTTTGCTTTTCTGAGATCGAAGCTCAAAAAAACATTTCTTATAAAGCTGTCACAAATGTCACTCTAAAACAAACATTATCGCACTACAACGCAAAACGCTGGAGTACGTGACATTTGCATTATAAAAATGCTGCCAACAGCTGTTCGAAAGAAAGCCTCGAAGCAAAAATCCTCTGAATCGTATAAAATAGGAAAATTTTCCGTTCCGACAGATACCTCGCTGGGGCCAATGATGTCGCATATAAGATCCTATCCCACATACTTTATGAATGTCTAAAACCGTTCTGCGACACACTAATAAGCACTTGTCAATGTTGTGTTACGCACACCAATATTCACACTGGAAAAGATCGACAAATTTCAAGTCGACACCATATGTTTATTAACTTCAAACGAGCCTGTCATAATTCTTAAGAGCTGTAGTCTCCTTGTCAAAGCTTAAGCCCTCTTCGCCCGGAAAGACAAGCTTCTGAAAATAGTTGCCATAATATAGACTTTTGCCGACTTTGCCAACGAACTTCTTTCCCATAAACACAATCTTATATAGCAAAAGTTGTACGTTGCGGATAAGTGCTGACACTTTTTCTTTTTATTTTGTTTTTTTTTTCATTTTCTAATGAAAATAGAATGTTTTCAGTGTTTTCTTTTTTTTTTACTATACCTAGTCCTGCCATAAGTTCTGTTACACATTTTCCAGCGCTTATCGTTAAAAACTTCTTGTGGGAATTGCACCGTTAACTTTTTTTTCGGAACACATGCATTGATTAGTAAAGAAAACTTGCCAGTTTGGTCTCAGCTTGCGATCTATTAACATGGGGTGGGGCGTTAAAGAAAATTGAGTCGCGGTAATTGCGTTGCATGGTGCGGGAAGAATTCTGGCCAAATTTTTGAGTTGCTAAAACCACTCGGCATATCGAGAATTTTTGTTTATCGGGCTATTGGTCGTTTCTGCGAATTGTCTGGAGTGGAGGACAGGTCAAGAAGTGGTCGCCCTCGCGTCGTTCGTACAAGTGCGGTAGTAAAGGCAGTTCGTGAACAAATTCGGAGAAATCCACTTAGGAAACAAAAGATCATATCCAAGGAATTGGATATATCAACCAGATCCATGTCAAGGTTGATTCGGGATGATCTTCACATGAAAGCCTATCGTCGGTCCACGGGACATCTCTTAACTCCTCAATTGAAAAAAATTAGGCTGGAAAGATGCAAACGACTTCTGCAGTGGCACGCGGCCAATGGGCATGAAAACATTCTGTTTACGGATGAAAAAATTTTTACCGTGGAAGAAGTTTTTAATAAACAAAATGACAAGGTCTATGCCACGTCATCTAAGGAAGCGAAAAAAATCGTTCCCAGAATTCAACGAGGCCATCATCCAGCTTCCGTAATGGTTTGGTGGGGGGTATCCCAACAAGGTGTCAAATCCCTCCATTTCTGCGAAAAAGGCGTAAAAATTGGGGCAAAGGTTTACCAAGAAGACGTGCTAGAGGGCGTTGTGAAAGGTTTGACCAATAGTCTTTTTGGCGGAAACAGGTGGGTTTTCCAACAAGACTCTGCTCCAGCGCATAAGGCCAAAACCACGCAGGAGTGGCTCAGGCTCAATATTTCTGGCTTTATAGCAGCAGAAGATTGGCCCTCGGGGAGTCCAGATCTGAATCCACTGGATTATGGTTTGTGGTCAGAACTTGAAAACATGGCCTGTAAGACTCCCCACAGAAATTTGGAAAGTCTTAGAGCAGCATTGACCAGAGCAGCGTCCACGATCTCTTTTGAAACCGTACGTGCCGCTATAGCCTAATGGCCACTACGTTTAAGAGCTTGTGTGAAAGCCAAAAGCGTCCATTTTGAGTGAAGTTAATTTTATTCTATTGCCAATAATGTAAGCTAATAAACAAAACTATTTTCAATACGATATGTTAACTGGTTTTTTTTCTACAGCGCTTTGTATTTGTAACAGAACTTATGGCAGGACTAGGTACAATACTGCCACTGGCAATGAGACTGGAGTTTCGGAAAGTATTAACAAAAAAAAACCCTTTGAGTTGTACTTTTGAATGTAGTACTTTTAACTGGTTCCTGTCTAAAGACTGAAGACAAAGCTTACAAAAAACCATAAACACTCTGAGGTCCCTTTTAAAGCTTTCCCCATTTAAATATTATTTCCGCTATCTAACTTGCTTAGAATACCACCAAAAAAAGCCACACAAGTCAACCTAACTATTCAAACGATACCCACTGCTGTATAGACCAACTTGTAAGGCTCCTCATTTACACCGCACTGTCGTTGCGTCAAGATGATTCAGTTATACTTTTCATTTAATAATTAAATTCTACCACTCCATTAGGATGTGGCAGTTGCAACGCCCATTGTTCCTCCGTCCCCAAGAAAGTAGTAAACCTTTTCTTTTCGTTCCATTTCTCTTCTAGTTTTCATTGACCGCGTAAACAAGTGTCACGTTCCATGGGTCGTAAAATTTGCATTTACATTTGCATTGCGCCACACTCTGCAAATCGTTAACTCAAACGTACACACGCTCCTTTGCGATTGCAACTGTAACATCACCACTAGTGCAAAAGGGCCTCTCGAATCCCCTTCTTGTAGGGATACACATTCGCATAGTGGAAGCCCTTAAGTCTTTTCGTCCTCAACTCTCCCAAAAGAGTCTCACACAAGCACAACATTCGCGCTCGCACATACGACTCAATTTACATTCGTTTATGCGTTCGTGATTCAAGTTGCAAAGTGTGTTATATCAATTAATATGGTTTACGAGTATATGTGCGGCGGCAGTGTTGGCGCAATAAGATTCAGTTTATTGCTCCCAAGGAGTCGGACGGACCTCGTGTTTCTAGCAGGCGCGTTTTACTTACTACAGGGTCTCTGGCTGTGATTTTTTATGTTTACTTGTTCCAGTTTTAACGGAAACTGCAGCACATGCTATGTTACGCTCGAGTTGTTCGTAACGTTCTACCGAAAAATATTACCAAATGAAATGAATGCAAAGTACGTGACTTTGTTGTGTCCTTAAAGCGAAGAAGGCACGTATACAATACACAACAGGATATGATGCTCTTGATGCATTTAGATTGCAGTGCGTGGTGTTGGTAAATTTGAACAACATTCATAAATTCTGGCACACCATCGCATTGTAATTTATCCTTAAGGATCAATTGCAGCATTTTTTGTGTCTGCTTTTTAGTCGACTCGATAGTTTTCGAAAAACATACGAGTATGATCAACAGAGGAGTAGTGATGCCTTTTTTACACCGGTGATTTTAACTCAATGAATGCTCAACGCAAAAAAGATTATCAACCTCCTCAGGTCCCTTTCCCAACCAGAGGAGAAAAGTTATTCGTGTTAAAAAGCTTTAAAAACTGCACTAAAGGCATTTACACCTGTGTTAAAAATTGTTGGAGCGAAATAGGGTTTCAATTAAGAAAAGCTTCTTAAAATACAACAAAGTACGGGACGTGTTGCCAATGGGCTTAAAGTTGAGGTTGCTAAAATGAAGAAATTTTGGAGAAGCGATGTCCCGCGATTGTCAAGTGCAAAAACAGCTGGCTGTCACATTCGTTGGTGAAATATTATTCTTTTTTTAATGGTTAGACATAATCCACCAAGTTTTTAATTTATTTTGAAGCTTGATATGGACATGGGCAGTGAATATATGTATGTTCGGAAGAAGCTGTCGGTGATCTCTGTTGAATTACCTTGAGTCCAAATTAATAATTCGAAATCATTTTCAAGTTGCCGGGAAGTATTCAACAATCCATGGTGAAACTGAAAACTTTGACACTTTTGAGTCAAAAGAAACACTCGTCATCGGCAAAGTACGAAAACTTCGGATTTTATTACTCATTATTTTGAAACAATTGTTGTTGTTTTTTTTGTCAAATCTTCCATTTTTAAACTCAGCTGTCACGCACAAAATATCCCAAAACAATTATTTCCACACTAAAATTAAAGAAATGATACAATATTTGCATCCGAGCTGGCATTCGAAAAGATAAAAGGCCATTCTGTTGAAGTTTCTAATAAAATCACTTCTATTACACTTTTTACGGATCATTCGAATAATTCACTCCAAAACAATATCTCTTGAAACAATTCTTAAGGTTAGATTAGACTGTATCCCAAGTGGTCATAAAATGCCAATTTCTGACAGTTATCTTGTCAAAATATGGTCATACAATGTAATGGGCATATCTCATATGCTCTAATGACCTAAATGCCACATTATGACCAGGCTGATTTTGACAGATAAAAATTCCCAAATAGCATATATTGCAATCGGACAATAAGCACGAATGCCAGCATAAAGCCCTATATGCCCATATGCACTTTTTTTGAAACTTCGTTATGGAATTGCTGGCATTTTTGATAGAACACGAATTATTTTGTTGTCATCGGTGTTTAAGTTCGTGGAATTGTGATTTATTTTCATTTTCGTTCTCTTTTTTTGTGGATTATTCAATCTATCATTTGTGTAAATTATTTAATTGCGTCTTGCTTTGTAATTTGTTTAGGTTTAAAAAGTGGTCTTGTCTTTTTCCAGTAATTGTGTTAATAATTACTTTTTTCCTGTTGTGAAATTTTGTTTGTGTAGAAATTGTTTGCTATCTATTTGTTAATTTTCGTAAATAAATAAATATTTCCAACTTCAACTTTTTGCTTTGTTTTCCTTTACAGCATTACCCCACTACATTATTTGATAATAAAATAACAAATGCCTTAAATGACCATCTAGGCAAATATGACCATATTGGTAATTTTGGTCATATAGTCTAATATACAGTTTTGATAATCTTGACATTTTGTTCATTTGACAGTCATTTGGAGATTCAAGTCTCCAATTAGAAGTGGAACTTGTTTGATGACTAATGGGTTGTTACACTGTTTACACTTCATCATTTTAGGTTCCAAGCTACAATATTATAAAAGCAATATCGGAATTGCCATTTAATTTACCAATTTTATGACAATAATACTTGCTCGGCTTCGTATATATTTTCATTTTGTAAAGGTTTGCCTAAATGCAGTGGGTAGTTTTGCGCTAGATTAAGAAATTTTTGTAAAACGGGTATTTCACAAAAAGTCATAGACATCTAGCGCAAATGGTGAAATGTCAATTTTTCTAAAATGGAGTTTTACATGCCGCTAGTCATCTAGCGGGCAGTGGAACGCGGCCTTTGGCAGCGTTTTTCCACACAAATGGCATCAAATTCGAATCATTCACGAATTTTATTACGCTCTTTATTTTGTTTCATTTGGCAAATACATGTACACCTTCCTCACAGGAGCAGGATCCTTTGACCAACAACGTCGTCGAACGAAATAGGGTATTTGCGCGTCGTTTATCATGCAAAATATGTGGCTTTCCAAAACGTGCCAGGAACCTTATCCACGTCTTTTGACTTCGAAAGGGGATCCTTTCTAGGTATTTATCAGCTCTCAAAATTGTATACCTACACGAAATGCACTTAAATTTGTCTGACAAAAATCCAGAGACAGCTCAACCATTCCATATAAAGCATAAAAAGATCAGTCTAATAGATACTGCTGCCCCAACTATCAAACGCAGTAAGTCTCACACAGCCACAAACGATTCACGAAGTAAATACATCCAAGCGTACATTGAATTCATTCGCTCGGTTATCCATTGTTATCCTCATCCTGTTAAGTGCGCTTGGCTCAACTAATGCACCCCTTCTCTTACAACTGCTAAAACGAATGATTTATTTCAATATATAAAATAATCCCAATAATATTTTGGCGAATCATTTTATCTACCCAGCTTCAGGCCAACGACAATATAACGAAGAAATCCAAAGGACTCCGCTAGAGAAGACATCGCCTGCTGTATATAAACCAACGGAAGCGAACTATACGAGCGAACTCTGACATCGACCAAACGCGAGACTATACGGGAAGGTATAAGTATAAGATCTTACGAATTCTGCAAGGACAACGAATAAAAAGGAGTTTCCGCAGCCGCCGCCACCGCCACAATCGAATTCCAATGGCATAAGTAAATTGCTTTTCTGTCCCGATATCTGCACTCTCTCAGACACATTGATATCGCTTGTGCTTAATCCTTTTAATTTAATATGGAAACGGAGAAAAGATGATAAAATGCCATCATTTCTTCATTTTCATATTTATGAATTCACCAGGACTCAATGAATGTCGTCGTTGGTTGCTAGTGTTTGTGCAGAGATAGTGTAAGTCAACAAGTAGAAAAGGAACCAAACAACAACTTGGTAGCTAAAGTAATCAATAAATTACACACCTGTCTGGTTTCGAATATTATATTACCAAACTGAATTCTTATCCTAAGGCCCCATCCAACATACCATTGGTCGGTCCGATCCGACCCTCTACAGCCAGTGACTCCTTTGGCATTCTTTTCCTGTTTCCTTTTTGCCCAGTCACATGCGGGTGGAAGGGTATAGGAAGAAACAAATCATCCACATTTTCATCTATCTATCCGGTGAGTGGATGTATGTGCTTAACAGTGGCGGCCCAAAAAGGCGAACTTTTCTTTCCGATAATCTCTTGCTCTTAATTTGTAAGCATTTGCGCATTATGGCGGAACAAAATATTCATGCTCATCGCATACTTCTCTTGTGAAGAGAAAACGACCGGGTTTTTTGCCACAAACCCATGCTGAGCAACGATCCGATAATAGTTGGATCAAGTCCAATTTTGGTCTGTAGATGAAGGTTGATGTCTTGAAATATTGAAGTGTTGGTTCTTTGATCCATAAAATTAATTTTCTTGTGTTGCTTAGTAAAATATTGTGAAATGGAAAGTTAAAGGCAGCGAAATCGGGAAAAAATACAAGGTGGTCACAAAAGCTTCTAAAAAGTGGTCGTGGCAATGAACTGCGTAGCCTAGCCTTCTCAGAATCTCAAGAAACATTTAAAAAAGAACAAAACTAAGTTAAAATCAAAGAAAGACAAAAGAAAGACATCTTTAACACAATGCAAGAGCGACACAAGACCAGTAAAATGTGGATCAAATGGTGCAGAGTTTTGAAGGGTCGCTCCACTTTTAAAAACTTATCCTGTTGGCTCAGTCAAAGCCTTCTATTTTCCAATTGTAGTAGCTAGGCTAGGCCTTGTCAAGAGCTGTTAAAAAAAGTGTGGACTCGACTCCCAACTGCGTTGAATGACCTTGTGCAAAGAAATCTAACAGCCAACTCTACCAAGCACTGTGACGACTTTGATAAATTGCATTTCAGTTCTCTAAGCGCCTAGGTCCAAAGAGGCTTCAATTTAGACCCAGCAGTAGAAAAATCCCCCGTTCTAGGTGCCACGCAAAAATGGATGTACAATCGCGACCAACAACGACTGCATTTTAATCATTCATCTTCAGCACATTTGAATTTTCCTACGTGTTCCTTTAATTCCCACATCTACTGTTAATACTCAGAATGTCTTTTTCTTCGCCCATTTGTTCGTCGCTTACCGAGAAATAGTTTCCATATACCATGCAGTCTTGAATTTTTGATTTATGTCCTTCCTAAGACGACAAACGGATACCGCATCCCAGCACATCCTTCCATGGCAGATATCTAAGAAATGAGTGTGTCCAGCATTGATATAGGTATCTTTAATAATTTAATGTGTCCAACGTAGGAGTCATTGGCTTCAAAGCCATCTTCTAGCTGAACGTCGTTGCAATTCCATCTACGCCCTTCCACCCCCACACAAATAAAAAAGGAGCCAACCCTCAGACCAGTCCATTAAGCACTTCGATTTCAATTCTCAAATATTTCCACCTTTCGGTCATTGAAAGAACGTAGGAACTAAAGAATAGAGATGAACATAAAGATGCTCATCAAGAGGGAGATGATGGGTGGGGTCTATTCTGAAATTGGTAAAATAATTTCGCTTTTGTTGAATCCAGGATCGCATTCCAAGTGAAATGCCACGGAAGAGAAAAATTCGCATTATAAGCTTCATCAAACCGGGAGGATATGCTGGATGGTCTACATCATCTACATCATTAGAATAGCGATTGCAAAAGGAATTATACGGACTGGAGAAGTGCGTCCGAAAGAGGGGGTTTGCTATGAGGAATCCCTTCGGAGGAAGAATGATGGGATAACGAAAATTTCACTATATATTTATGTATAGTTGTATGTCCTTTTGCTATTTTCTGAGGAAATAACTTGGTTCGAGGAATTATTGAGCTCACCAGCCCGAACGCTCATATAGACGAGTTCTCCAAGCGGCATGGTAAGAATTGTTGGTTTCCAGGGGAGGCGTTTGCAGTTACTTGACCGCAGTGGGCCTTCTAGAGGAGTCTTACTGTGCAAGTGTTGTGTTATTATAATCGTACTGTGACATAAATGGCTTTGTGACATTTATTTATTACACTTTCTCTCTGAGCTCTCATTCATCTGTCCGATGCACAAGGAATATTCTGTCTGTCTGAGAGTTTGAATGTCCACCATTTATCAGCGAACAGATTTTGGGCATAGTGCGATTTTAGGACCGGTTACTGCCATGCGCTGACGGCATTAACATTATTGGCAGAACTCAGCAAGGTGTTTCGGGAGCGTTTGCAAAATTGAGCACAGAGGCTGGAAAAGTTGGTTTGGACAGGGTCAAAGAATGTTGAGTTCTACACGACCGATATTAGCTGACCTTTTAAATCCTGAACAAATAAAAGGTATTACTTTGGGAGAGTAACTGACGTTTATTCCCTCGGCCTCGCTGTGAACTCGTCATCGGATCACAACTATTGAATAAGCCTTCCCACTGTTTATGTGGACTGAAAAGGTCATTGCTGACGTGATAATGTTGTACGGCAATGATGTCGGCGATGAGTATCCACGTTGGTAAAGGTGTGCACAACAACGAGATGGGGGCTAAAGGTTGTCTTACTGCTAGTTTGGCTATGACAGTTGGCCCTGTAGGTGGTACCTACGTACACGGGAACAAATTTGCAACCATAGGGGTTGTAGTACTGTTTTCGAGTGAGATCTGTTACGCACTTGGTTATGTTTGCCAGTCATCGTTGAATTTGGCATATGCGTATGTGTCTTACCTATTTCGTGCGTTACTACTGACGAGGGGAATGCCAACGTTTAAATCCTTAAGCCTTACCAACGGTTATGTCAAAAGCTGGGATGATAGCAAACTGCTTTTTTTTTGGTTAATTATACGAGGTTAGCATCCGTTGCGTTTGAGACATACCAGAAAAGAAAACATACCAGAAACCATAAACGACCCCCCAGAGAGGCCTCAAAAGATGGCCCGTCCCAAAACGCTCGCCGAAAATCTCCTCAAAGAATGTCCAGAAAAATGCATCAAAACGTCTCAAAAAACTCGCACTAAATACACCAAAAATGCTCCCAAAAACGTCTCAAATCATGCCGCATATAACGCCCTAAAAAAACGCCTAAAAGCAGTAGACTAGTACCAAAGTAGCAAAATACGAAATTGGGTCGGTGAACTGTGATCATATTTCTCATTCGTTTCCTGGAAACGGCGTTACTGAAAAAAGTAATCTTTCAGTAACGGCGTACAAAGCTGGTCGGGAAAATATCCATCACTTACCCTTCATGTGACGACCCGGCCCCAGCGCCGCCTATTTGTCTGAGGTATGTTATCCAGAGAGCCAATTAGATGGTGCAGATCATCAGGAAAAGTTTTCAAGAGCGGACTGTACGATGAGTGGAGGTTTTGGCGCTGCATTTGAAGAAGAAGAAGGAGGTTTGTTAGTAATACGGGTCAAAGGGTCAACAGTAAGAGTCTGATTTAAGAGGAAAATTAAAAAACGGTCTCGGCAACTCTTGCTAAACCTCTTTTTTTAATTTCTAACTCGCCGAAGCAATATAATGGACCTCGAAATAGATTGCTTGACTTAAGTTTGGCAGCCCGTCTACAAATGCTCATGTTACCAAGCTTGAAATTTGAACGGGCATAACTTAAGAATAATCATTCGTATCTATACTTTCGGTGAGATGCAAGATGGTGATGGTGATTCCAAGACTCTTTTTGGAAAACTGCGGGATCCACAAAACATCGCCGTGTTGGGAAGCACTTTTTGAGTACGGAGAAGGTGGCCAAGAAGCCCTCTACACTTAGTTCATCAAGTTTGCATTGCCATAGGTAGTCCCAAAATGCATGATGGGAGCTCAATGGACAGTTTGAAGCT
Organism: Cheilosia impressa; assembly: GCA_948293265.1. Classification (NCBI taxonomy): domain Eukaryota; kingdom Metazoa; phylum Arthropoda; class Insecta; order Diptera; family Syrphidae; genus Cheilosia; species Cheilosia impressa. The sequence goes on along the minus strand of OX411880.1, from coordinate 128,515,920 downwards.
TTCGGAAGGAAACGAGGATATGGGTGAACTATAAAGATTGGACTACAATTGAAGTGTTGTTGTGTTTAGTCTCAAATTCAACAAAACGTTTTAGTCCCATTTGCAATATCACACATGATTGTCGAAAACTAGTCTGAAAGTAACTTCAAAAATAGAAACTGGCTGCTTACGAAATTATTTCTTAGTGGGACTGAAATTCTTGTTCATGGATTTCCAGTCTTCGTTTTTTTTTTTTCAAAGAACAGCTGGCAGTAATGTCCAATGTCCATCAATAATTTTTTGTTTAGTAGGCACAAAAAAGGTTTTAGGTTTCATCGTTCGTAGGTCTTGCTATTAGTCTATATTGACCGACAGAAGTGGGCGCTGTCTCAGTTTCAGTTTCGATCCCTGCAAAAATACAAATTACATCTTTTAAGCTCTTTTTGATGTGCCACTTCTTGAACGTGAGACAAACAAAAGTATAACTATCATGAAAGAGCTTCTCAATTGGCTGTTTGGACTCGGCGTGCAATTGTAGGTCCCTTCCATTCGACCCAAAAATAAAAACGAATGGTTTTAGGAAGCTAGGTCTAGGGTGGCTACACGGACCTCCTGTCCCAACTATTTATTTATTTAAGACCGACAAAAATGGCATACCACGTCAATTACATCAAGAAGGCAGATATCCCAAAACACGTCAGTCACTCAATTTGACCTCAAAGGTAGTCGCCACTCTTTCCCAGTCCAAAACTCCCGAGGTCGGATTAAAAAAAATATACCTACCTATAGTCGCTTTCGAAATCATCGCTCGTTTACCATTTCGTCAGCAGAGTCTTAATTCTATGCATACGAACGTGGATGGGGGCGCTTAAACACCACTCAAGGCCCCAAATAGTAATCACCAAAAAGCGATCCTGCACGATGGGCCCTTCCTTGAGTTTTCTCTGCCAATTCGGTAAAATAAAAATGACTTCAAGCATCTAAAAAAAAATGTTAAGAGGAAGGGAAATTTAAGAAAAATTGATCCTATCAAGTAAATTGAATTTACCATTTTCCATTCTCATAAATTCTCGGTGCACTTGGTCTTGGTCCTCTTGTGGCACTGAAGCTCGCTTCTTCACATTTGGATTCTGACTGCAATGTGCTTGCCTGCTTCCACGATATACCTACCACGACTTTGGTGTGTATATATATATATATGTCCTCGTTCGTTTGCTCTTCTTCTTTTTTTCTTGACTTTTTTGCTGGTGTTCCTTCAGCTAGTACAATCTAAGAGGAGGGGATTTTTTCTTATTTTTTTGCAGTGTTCACACGAGTGTAGATTGCCAATTGTGAACTGCAGTTCTTTCACCCTCTCAATCTCACCCCTAAGTCCTTTTCTATCTGTCGATTCTTCATTTTCTCGTTTGCAACCAAAAAGTGCACACCAAATCCTTGTAGGAGTTTCCAGATTTTCACCCTTTTAATGGAGCGAACGAGAAAGTCGTCGTCTTCAGGACGTGTGGTGCGGAGTGATGGAAAACAATGGCCTCGGTATAGTTCATTGATTGCATTGTGTGCTGGTGTCCTTACGAGCGAAGGAGGATGAAATTGTTCCAGTAGGAGTAATCATTTAAGGAATTACATATCTTTATCCTGATCAATTTTCGAAATTTATTGGCTTGTTGCTTGCTCAATGTTGCAAGAGCCACGGCAACGGGGGTGGTGGTTATGCAACACATGTACGAGCCAGAGTATTACATGAACGTCCTTAATGCACTTTAAAGGGTTTTCTTTGCTCATGTGCTTGTGGCCGATGTAAGCTGCACTCATGTTGGTGGTTAATGATGGGAACTTAATTGTTCTGTTCGATCTGAAGTTCGGCATAAGTTGGTGGTTGAGATCAATATTGGCACTTCAACTTGATGTTTTGGGATAAATGTGCGTTTGCAAGGTGCGCGTGCTGGGTTTCTCATCGTCATATAATGACATTTTATTTCGAACAGCAAAGTCAGTGATGACTGATGATATTTTGAACGGAACGTGGAGTTGGATAGGAATGAAGGCCGTTGGTCACTTAGAACAAACCAAACAAACAAACTTTGGAAATCATAACTATCAAGTCCATGTGGACTTTACTACTGTTAAGAGGAGCATTTTGGGTTTTTCTTCAGCCACCGTGTGTACACTCGGAGATAGCGCATTAAGAGCACTAATTTAAAACAGCAAAAACGATGTAAGTTGACTTACAGATAACTTGAGTCCTAGCGCGGTGCATTTTAGCCACTTCTTCGCCTTGAGTGCAAGTCGTCTGCAACAGAGGGTTACCCTAAAGCCCCCACTAAGATGCCCAGCATTGTCAAACTGATCACTGAAGCGACGAGCGTATAACGTTCGGGTAAATTTTCTCTTCAGAAGACATTTTGAAAGCCCCAGTTCCTGATATTTGGCGCAATTACCATCCGGCTTGTCATACTATTAGTTCGACTGTGATGAGCTTTGATTAACAAAGTATTTTAAAGCACCTCCTATGTGACGATGTCCTCGCATTTTGGCAACATAATATATGGCTTAGAGGGTTTGGGATCAAAATTCTGTATTGGTCAAAATAATTTTCAAAAAACTTTGCTTTCTAAAAATGAATATGCACAAGTCGTGGGACAGCCTTCGCTTAGTTGGGAGGACAAAGTTACATTTCACAAAGTCTTCGACGGATCCAAGCTCTTACATTTTATAAGAGTTCCACACCCAATGGTTTTATCATCAACCAACGGTGGCTTCTAGATCAAGACAATTTCAACACCGCTGTCCATGAGACGGACTATACACTTGTTCTTAACCGCGTTTCCTGACATTAATATTTTTTTATAAAAGGTGCTCTAGAGGCGGTCCGGATCCGTCTTAGTAGGTGCGGTTGGCATGACAGTGTCTGCCCTAGTAATTGTTTCTACCAAATGGAACCCTTGGCTTCGTTCGGGGTCTTAGTGGGATTGCCACGAAGTGCCTCTAATTTTTGAAAACTATCTATTCGTCGGAAAGGTCTACTACGGCATAAGCCGGGTGGGTCTTGAAGGGATTTGAGGTCCAAAATCTGACTCTTGGACTTGTTAGAGTCAGTCACAGGGACCATAGGAAGTTGAACGCCGACTGCAAGCTGACAACTATGGCCATCTGAGGGCTCTTAACCTTCGTCGCCTCTGAATTTTAGAGTGAAAAGCGCACCGGTTACTTCCATATTTAAGTTCCAGGATTCACAGAGCCACTTACACACAATAAAGTGTTATATGTTGTGCAATATTCAATAAATGCAGAGAGCATTGAACACTCAACACCATCAAAGGAAGGTCCTGGAGATGCTTTTCTATACACAAGCTCGCCAGTGTCCCAATAGTTGCTGGAGTGATGTTGTAATTTCAAGGCCTTGTAATCACATCCAGTTTCGACTGTGATGTGTTGAGACCTGATCCTTTCATTCCATGAACAGACATAGTGAATAAAGCTTCGTCGGGGAGTTGATTACCTCTCAGCTGGCAGAGCCTTAGAAGAATGTTTGCTAATTTCCACTCACCTTGATGCGAGCTGAATCGCGTTATACCATCTGACACAACCGACCCAGTTGATAAAGCCAATCCACAATTCGCCTCCCCCTGTGTCGTCCCCTTACGTGGTAGGCATCAATCGGACTCTCAATGTTCCATCCCATAGAGAACCCGAAGATAGTGTCCCCTGTGTTGGTTCTGCATTTCAAAGGAAGAAAATCACAAAACACTCTCCACTTCATGCACGACGCCAAGCAAATTCTGGCCAAAGTTCACACCTATCCCGAAGGTCTCGCACAAACTCATCGGATTAGTTTCACTGTATAATTGTGAGCGCGGACGAAAATTTCCATTGCCCCAGTGACAGTGTCAATTGGGTAGCACAACTCTCTTAAATGGCCTACATAGCTGTCGGCCCTAATTCGCCGTCACCAAGTCCCCGTCCACAAATTTCTTCCAATTTTCTGTTAACTCAACAGAAACTGGAACTTTGACATATTCCAGAGGACACACCGAAACCTCGAAAGCCGAATTTGCCATCCAAATCACGTAGCCTAGGTCTTTGGCGCACTCATTATCCTGAACATTCCTCTAAGTGTATGCGTTCGTGTACAGGAGGCCACAATTTACCCTGCCACTGTAGGTCCTCGTCCTGTGTGTTCATTACTCCCTCGACATCATCTTTTTGGCATTATAATTTCATGGAACTTCGTTTGCTAAGGCGGAACTTTTAATATCTAATTTTAGTGATCCCAGTGGATTCGTAAATTTGTTCATCATCTGTGTCTTTTTTTTTTTATTTTTCTAGTTCGATAGCATAGGCTGGTACAGTTTTCAGAGTGTGGGAGGGAGGGGGTATTGCTTAGCGTCGCAAATAGTGTACAAAAGGAGGAATCGAAAACGCGCACATTATGTGCGAGTATAGGTAAATTCACAGGGCCGACCAGCGCCACCGTCTGGAGTGGCGCGTTTAGTTGGTTCAATTAGGGAAAACTTTTGAATAAACTTTTAGGCTAAGTAGGTAAATAATTTGTTACTTCTGTATGTGTGTGTGTATAATGGGATCCACTGCTTGCGGTGTTTGATTCGGCAGTGGAACCTTGTTTATATTTGCTTTTTATCAGGCGACACTTGAGCGAGGAATTTTATTGCACACTGAAGTTTGGTGTGGTGTGCGGGCTGCGGCGGGTGGGGCAGTGTTTTCCCTAGAAATCATCTTCTGTAAACTAAAAGTTCGTAATTATTCTGTTAGTGCGACGATTGGGGTGGTATGCTGGAGATGAGACGTGATGGTTTTATACCCCAGGGATGCTGGCAACGAATGAAAGTGCACCACTGTCGTTGGCTGGCCACGGATATGCGCGTTTCACGTACGTGTTCCATTAGGACACGGCTGTAAAGCTTAATTCAGAAGGCGCAGTAAATCGATGCAATTCGTTTCTAATCCATGGGCGTTAATTGGGGTCGGCGTAAGTACAGGCAGTTGCAGTGAGGTTAAATGGATTTCAGATTAGTCGCGGGTATGACTTTTGCAATATTAAGGACGTGTTTTGGAATTATGGTAGCCGTGTGCTGGTGCGCCGGGGAATTCCTGATATTGGTATGGGGTTGGTTTCAATTGTGCTGGAGTCAACCGCAAACATTATTGCCCTTCATACTTGCCGACTTAGGTGACGCTACGATTTGGGGCGAACCAACCGGTACGCCGCTGTTGGTTGCATAATCCAAGGTGGTTTTGGCGTGGGCCCCTTCCAATTGTGCGTCCTTTGGAGTCAACGATTCACAACCATCCTGGTTAGCGCTTTTCTTACCAGGTCAATGAAGCTGACTGGAAACATAATTTTTTTTAAGTGAAAAATATCGTATTTTAAAAAGAAACCTTCACGTATTTTTTTACAATTTCTATAAAAAAAGAAACTTGTAAATTGGTGCAGTAGTTCGTAAAATGTTTGCGGACACCATTTTGCCATGCAGTTTTACAGATGAAGTTGCTTCTCTGTTTTTATGTGACATCAAGTTAAAAGAACTATTCTTCTAGTCCTTCACGAATATTTAAACTTAGCTAAAAGCTTAGTGGAGCGACATTAGGTTGTTACGAGTATTTCATCGTAACCGGCCGACAACTTATTCAGAAGGTGTACAAATTTAAAATTTATTAAAGGGCACATTTCGGTCGGTGGTCACTGCTCATACATCTTCAGCATCATGTCCAGTGATCAAGCTACAGCGTCTTACATGTTTTTAGCATGTGCACATGCGCACCAGATAGAATGGAAAAATCAACGGAAATAACACAATGAAGATGAAGGGAATCCGCTTCAATTCTCTTTCATGGAGCACAGCCACAGTTGCCACTTCGGTCACTTGCGTCTAAATTTGTTTTTTTTTTCTACACCTGAGGGTCAGTTTTCGTTCTGTGAAAAAGTTAAACGAAAATGTTTTCACCATTTCACCGCAATTTCAATTCTCGTTCTACGAAAATGAGGAACCAAACTTCAAAAATTTTCATATGAATAATTTTTTTTCGCGTTCTCATTTGCAAGTAAATGTTTTTAGTGAGAGTTTGAAAATTGAAAACGATATCATACGAAACAGTATACGATACTGAATACAACACGATATCGCTTTTTAGTACCGAGTGAATCGAAAAAATTAAAGCAATGAAAGCGAATGTGAAAATGATTTATTCGATTCACTGTTTCACAGAACGAGAATTGACCCATTGGTCGCTTTTTTTTGAAGAAGGGTAGCTGCGTACTTATGGTACTCATTAGCGACGACAACTCACCGCTTTAACAATGTCTCATCGGAAGAATCGAGCGTCTTATGACTGCATCTGATGGTTCGAGTTGCAGATGTTAGAGCAAAAGGAACTGTCCTTAGAAGACCGATCCTTAGAAGACCGGTCCATCGCCTGGCCCACCTACCAAATCTGTTGAAGTGACTTCTTTTCAATCGATCCTTCAAGCGGGCAGAATCTAACTGCTTTACATTAATTATGAATTGTTTGGTTTTATGTACTAACAATACTTGAAATACTTGTTCATATTTATAATTTTATTTATTTTAAAAATATGAAGATGGTAAAATCGTTTTTTCAAAACAACTATCGGAAGTACTAAATTAACAGTAAAAATCTAGAAACGAATCTTTATAAATACAGTCGATCGTTAACTCAAACCTGCGATAATTCGAACCTCTCTATAATTCAAAGTCAAAGTTATCCCGAGTTCCATACAAAATCTCTTTTTATTTTGAACTAAATCAAAACGTTTCGTAATTCGACCGAAAAATTAATCATTTCTACGTAACACAACTACGCGTTTATTCGAACTCATCAGCGTCAAACACTCAACAATACAAAGTTGCAGAGAGAAAGAGACAGAAAGATTGTAAGTACATTTTTAGACAAGTTCAAACTTGTATCATCGTACACGAGCCTTTGTTGTTGTTGTGATTAGTTTGAAACCAATTGATATTTCAAACACTCGATACTTTGTAATATTTTAAGAGTCCCTCGAGTTTCGAATTAACGAGAGTCGGCTGTAATATTTTATTGGAAATAAATGCATCTACACGTCTGAGTTCTTTTACTTTACTTTTCTGAATGCTGCGGTACCTAACCACTCGTTAAGCCATAACCTCTGCTTTTTATTTGCTCGATTTTCATTGCAAATTTAAATAATAGTTAAAAAATATTCACAAGCGTTTTTGGACCGAAGCCCGGCACCAATTTTCAAGTTCTCATAAAATTAAATGCATAAATTTCGATTTTCTTTCATCACCTTTTATGAACGTTGCATAAATGTATTTAGGTTAACGCACTGCACTGCATTACCCACGCAAGACGACTGACTGCACACATTTTTTTTATTTGATTTTGACAATTTAATGTCGTTTTATTTGCTGTCCAATTATTTGTTACCTTTTCATTTATTTGTTTTTGTTTAGTATATTGTTTTAATAATTAAAAACAAATATTCAGCAAACTTTATGATTTTTGGTGTACTACACATAACGTTTTCAAATTTAAAGTAGTTTGGTCAATTTTTACAGCTTTTGGCCGCTTTTTTAAAAAAATGTTGGTAACAAATTTAATTTTCAAGTGGCAACCGTGAGCACATCGTGCAAGTTAAAATTAAATCACTCCTGAATCGCGCCCCAAAAAGTCACCCCATTCTTTGGGTAGGAAAAGCCCCCACGGTAACTACCAAAAAAAAAATGCAGTCAGTATTATTTGACTGACTATACGTAGTTCTCAACATCAAAACGGCACCTATCCATCGCATCCAAATACCATTTCCTTATTAGAGGCATCGCATCTGGACATTCCAATGCAAAGTTTATTGCCACACGTGGATAAACAAAATACTCAATAAAAGTCTTTGCAACATTATGGACACGTTTTCAATTAATTGAGCACCGCTCCACTTGATTTATGAGGCACATGATATGCTGGATGCTGCTGCTCCAGCTCCACTCGATAGAGACACAGGCCCACATTATCCCCCATGATATGGTTCATGCCAACCAATCACCCAATCATCCCAAGCGATTTGGCGCACATCCAACCCTAACCCCTCCCCGTACACGGAGAGGCAGGTTAACGAAGCTGTTGTTTTGACCCATAATGAGCATTCGACAGGTGGCCGCACTTAGCTCGGATACGCACTCACATATACTCGAACACGCACGCACATTCGCCTTCGGATGAAATTTAATGTTGTGTTCAAATTAATAGCCATTATATTTTACTATAATGGCCGCATAAACTTCACTTTGAATTTATTCGAAAGAGCGTAGATATCACTGACCAACCCCCTTCCGGGTATGTCCTGACAGATGGCCATCAACGTCATCGACAGGCCCGAATATATTGATATGAAATCTGCCAAAAACGAGGGAGTGGAAGGGTCCTTTACCAATTTCCTACATAGAGGTATTTGGAAATAGATACGCCCCATTTGCATTCCTCTTCCAATCGATATGGGGATGCTGAAGACAATAAACTTTTAACCTCATCAACCGAAAGGTTATATTTTTGTGCTGTTGTTTCGAGTATTGTTATTGTTTTTGCATTTATTTGTGGAATGGCTTTTGACGAATGAAATCGTTACTTAGAGAGATGTATAGTACGGACTTTTGTTTCGTGCGGACCGCAAAAGTCTCTAAATGCCTTTTGGGGCAGATTTAGCACCAATAAAAATGTCGCGTCCTATTTGCATACATGTTCAATAAGGCATTTTATTTTCGGAACTAGTTGGAAACGAGGGTCACGATTAAGGGTTACACTCGTACTTTCTCGCCGAGCAGCGACACCAGGACAAAGGTTAGTTGACAACCGCTGCTGATGTCAGCGGAATAGATTGTATAAAAGCGCCATCTATCACCGCCATACCCAGCTGTCGTACCCAACACCTTTCTGCAACCAAAATAAAAATACCCACATGGTCCAGATACCCGTGATCGTGAGGTGTGCCCCACAAAACCTTGCTACAACCAGACAAGGAAAAGGAAAATGCAATTACTTTTCAATTCAAACGTTAATTTCCCACTGTGTGTGGAAATTGCTGTCAGAATTATACCTCTAATGACGGGGAAAAGACATACCAAAGTATTGAATACTATAGCTGAACCCGGCATAGCTAGGTTTTGCACGAATGCGAATAAATTTTTCCGGAATTTTCTTTCCGCCCAAACCTGAAATACAAAAATACAAACAAAACAAAAATAGAATCATGAAAATCGGCCCAGCGGTTAAAATTTGTGTTTTTCGGGGATCGAACCTGAGACTCCTTGTTCTAAGTATTTCAGCACAGTCACAACAGAGCTACCGCGCTCCTAGCTGGAGACATACTGTGGTCGCACACGATGGTAAGACCAATCTTAAGCTTCGCCCCATCTCTGTTGCCAAGCCTACCCATCCAACAGCTCCAAAACCTTTGCGGAAGTGATTTAAAGGTCATTCAGACTTTTGAAAACAGTAAAAACAAAAAAAATGTGGGAATCACTTGAACCAACTAAACCTGATCACACGCGGTAAATAGACCACCTAACAAACAAACTTTTTGAATCGACAGGAGTATGGTCAATTCAGTGGTCGCAAGAAGCGTCACCAAATCAAATTAACTTTTTTATTTTTACCTTTTTAGTCAATGACACTCCGGCGAAGTATATGAATTTTATGACAGAAGGTCGCAATCGAAGGGACATACAAACACGCAAGAAACATTATAACCTCCTTTTAAATCCAGTCGGGTAAAAAAACCTTAACAGAGACTCAAATAAGTTCGTCGACAAGCCTTATGCATACCTTCGCTGTCTCGAAAACGGTCCGGATCCCCGTTCTTCATTTATGCGTTGGCCTTGCTGATTTGCCCTTTAAGATCTAGTGTGTGTGTGGGTGTGAATAGGAAAAGGAAACTCTCACTGTATGGCTTTGGATCGACTTAAAAAAAATATATACCACCTAGAAAAAGATAAAAGGTAGATATAGGTAGTGAACACTTCAATTCCAGCATTGATAGCTCTTAACCCAGGAATGATTCAAGTGCATATAAATATTCCCCAACTCTCTTGCACTTTCTTGGAGCCAGTGAAATGAGAAAAAAAACGTGACATAGAATACGTATCCTATATCAGCTTCCTCAAGATTGAGTTACATTTTTAGAGCAAAAAGGTACTTTAGGCCATCTTCCACATGAAATGATAGACACTTTAATATGTTGAGGGTTGTCGAATGTCGAATGTCGCTCTTCAGGAAAAACCCCATTCAATCTCTTTCCCATTGACATCCCCGACAAAAATTAAGGTAGACCAAAAGCATACCGCATTCACAGAGACCACTGCCCACATAAATGTCAGTGGACTAGCATAGGTCAAGTGGTACTCAACCGTTCTATGTCTTGAGACACTCGATTATTGCCCTCCCGCATGGCCCACTCATAACGTATGCAACTACACAAAAGTGTGGCAAAACTTTCTATTCCCTCTCAGATTGTGTTGTTGCTATTCGGGAAAGTTTTTTCATTAAGTTCCAAGAGCCTCAGCAAGGGGAAGCACTTTCATAAAACTAAGTCCTTGAGTTTAAATTTAAACATCTACCATGGCGAATCGGGGTTCAAGAAGGAACAAAAATGTATCGATGACAATGTCATCGTCGTCGTCGTCGTCGGCAATGAAAAAGTATCCTTCGCAGTAATGATGAATGCGATATCGGAGCGGCGCGCGGTCCCTAGAAATCATTAAATTTACGGGCAATTTGTGTGCGATTACATAAACGTGTTACCGTTATAACCAAATATGCACTCTCAGTATGGATGTGTATACTCGCATATCCGGCAGAAACACTTCTACCTTCGCCTTCTTCGTCAATCGAGGTGGTTTCTGTTTTTTTTTTTTGTTCGGCACCTATATGGATCACGTTCCCACCGCCATTGTCTGGCTTTGGGCAATCTATGTGCATGCAAGGTGATGTAGATGCAGTATAGGTAAAGGAACCATTCACTGCAGTGAATATTCCCTCCCCCCAAGTGCAAGTCATGACAATGGCCAGAATTGTAAAAGGATTGTGTTCGAGGATGCTTATGTGGCAAAGTTGCCCTTAGCGAAGAGCTCTCTAATGCACACTTGCTCGTCGCTCTCCCTCTCTAACTAAAACAATTTCCATAAAATTTGCATCGAAGCGTACAAACAGATAGAGAGCGTAGGAGTATGCCAGTGCGGGGGCGCCTTACAGATCGACGACTCTGCCACAGGGCACTGCGGTTACACACCGTATAAACCTCTGGCACCATTGTGCGATTGCTGAAGCAACAAAGTGTTTCTGGCACTCGGCATACCGAACCGGGGCGAATTAAAAACTACATGCAACGTCACATTTTTCAAGGACCAAAGAACTCTCTATATACCCTTTCACCCAAACTTGCACCATAATCGCATCATTGTGTATTTCCAAGAGTGAGGCGAGTTTGTTTCTTTTTTTGTCTTCGCCTTCAGTTTGGAACAATAACGTAATGTTACCGTTACCGTAATACTTACGGTCGAGTTTGAGTACTGGATGGCAGTGCTGCCATTCTGACCGGATTCCGGTTATATCTGACCGAAATCTCTTCACTCTGACCGGAGAAAATTTTGAAATCCGGTCTAACCGATTTCTGACCGGAACGAAAAAATTCTTTAACCGGAAAAACCTTTTTTGACCGGAAAAATAATATTGTTCTATGACTAGATAAAGGATGGATTTCTAAACTTTGAATAATACTTGGCCATACTTAATGAACACACTCACAAGTTCATACAGAAACCAGTCTCATTTGAATACTCCCACCAACTGTGACTGGGTGTGTGCATTCAAACAAGACCGAAGTAAAGACGTTTTAGCATATTTTGCAATTTCGGTGTTGGTTTTACGAGTTTCAAACGCCGAAGTGGAGTGGAAAGTTCATTTTTCTGCAAAACATTGTGATGCAAAGCTTTTCAATGAATTGTTTGTATTTTGTTTTACTAAATCCAAGATTAGTTAAATACATATTATAATATAATATATTTTTTGTTAAAATATATTATTTTATTCCATTTTTGACCGGAATTCTGGTCAAAAAATCTTATTTTATCTTTTGACCGGATTTTCTGACCGAATTGAAAAAAATAAAAATCGGTCATTCGGTCAGATTTGACCGGATTCATTTTATTTTAGTGGCAACACTGCTGGATGGCACAAAAAAAGAGAAAAGAAAAAAAAACACACTGAAGTGTTTCCTCGCCTGATAGAAGTCGGACGGTCGGATTCGTGGCCAAGTGATGATGCGGTACGTCCATGTGGCTATATGGTGCAATGTTTTGCCACCTGTCCGTGTCGGCATGGGTGTGTGGGTTCGTGTGCAGGTACTCAGTTTGAAGTTCATTAGAATTTCGGGGCAAATTCCCAACTTTCAAGTGCATGGGTGTGTTTTTTTAAATGATTTCTTCAGCTGCTTGTTTATTTTTCAAGTTCCCATGAAACAGTGGAAGGGCGCTAAATTGATATACGGACGCCTTAAGTGCTGCTAAAGTTGCCTGTTATTTTTGCATGTTTATGCTTCTCGTTTCAAATTAGTGCGTGTCCTTAAAGTTTAAAGGTGAATTTTCATTTGATATATAAAAACGGATTGGTTTCGTCATTTGTACATTGCAAGTGCTTACAAAGCATGGCTCGTAGGTAAACTAAGCACAAAGTTGAGCTCAACCTAATAAAAATGTTTCTCTTCTTTAGACTGTAATTCGATTCTTCTTACTTCTCTTCTTACTGAGCTGTTGAACTCCTCCATCTTCTAGTGCATCTTGATAGCGTATGGGTTCGAGAATTCTTTGGTCAAGAGTTTCACAAAGCCGAGTGTAGACTTGGCTCCAGTGAACTTTGCAAATGCGGGCTTGAAAGTTTAGCTCCCTGTTTAGATAAAGCCTGAACGCCAACTCCGATCAGCTCATCAAAAGGTTAATATTCTGTCGTAAGGGGAGAGAGGCTACAAGTTCTTTCTTTACATTTTTCCGACGACAGGCTCCATCAAGTGATTCTTTTGAACCAGCAAATTGAATTTTAGGCGCAGTGGCTTTGTGGTTAGTTTGTTAAACTGACGGACCTGTTGCACCAAATACTTACCTATGTTTGTTTCTTTTAATAAATTAAATCAATCTGAATGTTTCTGTTTTCAGAAGAGAGTAAGGTGGATAAATGCTATTACTTCTGGAAACGTTTAAGTTATTCGCAAGGTCGAGTTCGTTGCTAATAATGCTAAGAATGTTAGACAAGAATTAGGTAAATAATCAACCAGTAGTGGTACTTTGTCCGACTCGTTTTTAAACAGAATCCTATGAGGTCTCATATTTTCAGTCAGAAAATCGACTGACATTGGGATAATAAGACTCGATTGGTTATTGTCTGCTAGAATCATCTTTTTAACAAGAGGCTACACACTTTTTGTCGTACCGATTGCTGAGTTGTTTAAAAACCGATTTTTATAAAATGTAGACCACATGAAAGGTGGATTTTCGTAGGTGAGCTCCCGCATGCAAAGTGTTTTATCATAAACGGACTTTTATTCGCAATAATTTGTAGACAGACGCGAATTAAATACACTCGCGTATATTTCGTAATTAAAACAAATTATATTTTTTTAGGATTTTATAGTCCTGTTTATTTATATTTATTTTAATTATTAGTTCAAGTTTATTATCACCGAACTGTGGTCTAAGTCGATGTTATTTCTAGACTGCTCCTTGCGTGTTCGTTTCTTATATTTATATCCTACTTAGTAATCTATGTATTTGGTTCAAAATAAAACCTTTTCTTTATTCTGTTTTTTTTCTTATCTACTGTGTGTTCGAATACAATCTCTTTTCATTTCTTATCTCATAGTTCTTATTACATATTTTAGGTTACAATACAATCTCCTTTCATTTCTTATCTCATAGTTATTATTATTATTTTCTACCCTTATCTAGGTAGGTACACGTTATCTAACGTTTATTTTAGATAAATCTTAATAGATGGTCCTTAGACTATATGGTTAAGGGTCCTTAACTCCCCCCCTTCTTTAATAAGATCGTCCCGATTTTCTAATTGTTTCATTTTAATTTTTGCCATTTCTTTTTCATATGACTCAATGAATTTTTGCTCAGTTTTTAGTTTTATGTATTCGATTATAAAATTCACGATTTTCGTTATTACATAAGTTATAACAATAATTATCACAATGATTATGATTGTGTTTATAATTGATAATATAGGATGTTTCTCAAATGGAATCATTATTTTGTTTAGGCTATCAATATTATTGAATGCATATAGCCCTTCTGTTTTTATAACAGTATTTATAAAAAAATCATTATTATGTTTTCTTGCTATTATTTCTTTAATGGCTCCATCCATATTTTTATAATTTTTTCCATCTATGTTTACAGTATCTTCGTATGTGATTAATTTCACATTGTATATGGTCTCGTTATTTATTTTATGATTTCCATGAGTTAATATTACTCCTGGTACTATTTCTAATATATCAAAATTATTATCTTGTTTAATATTACATTTAGATTTTTTATTTTCTTTTTCAATATTTTCTTCGCAAATATTTTCTCCTAAATAGTTTTGACATTTTTTTATTCTAATGTAATCTTCACAAAATGCTATTAATTCGTCTGTTTGTATTTTCCCATATTTGAAACTTATCGGGGTTACCTTATAGCATTTACATTGTATTTTTAATATTGGGTATTTATATATTATTATAAAAAGTTCTTCCGTTCTAGCAATTGATATGGTTGCATATTCTAAAATATTTATTATTGGAACTTCCTCTAACTCATGTTTTATTATTTCTTTTATGTCCGTTATATCTAATGCTTCTGAAAGATATTCATTATTCTTTGCTGCGTTTATCGTTCTAGTTAGTAAGAGTAACTCTTCATATACCTGTTCTAAGATTATATGTTCTTTTAAATTGTGTCCCTCGAAATTCTTTAAGATTTGTTCGAATCTAGAGTTTACCTTCCTTTGTTTGTTATTATTTTCTATTAAATTATTTATTTTGGTTTGTATTTCAATAAGATCATCATGATCTGGGTTACCAAATATAAATTTAATAGCAGATCCTAAGAAATTTATAGATCTCTTACTTCTAGTATGTTCTTCTATTTGATTTACTAAATTATGTGCCTTTTTTATCCAAATTTCTTCTTCCTGAGTAGGTATGTAATTGCTACTTATTATCTCTACGAATGGATTTAGTAATGTTGTTAGATTTGTTACATGAAATAAATATGTCTGATCATTAAATATATAAACATCATCGGTTTGAGTTAGTATGTATTTCTTTTCCGTGACGTCTTCTATTTTTGTTGTTCCTTGAGTATGCTTTAGTGCATTCACGAGTAATATGAGGAATGTTAATTTCGTCATCTACAGGGAAAGAATAATTTTTAATATTGTCTTTGTGTACAACTATCCCCTTCGTTGTTAAGATCGTGTCCTCACGGTCTTCCTTTACTATTCTTTTAATATATCTAGTATTACTTTTCTTTCTAATCCCTGAAATTCTTACCATTATTTGTTCTCCTTGTTGGTAGGTTCTATGTTTTGTTCCTTTATTAAGTCTTTCGAGGACTTTTTCCGATGCTTTAATAAGTTTTGTGTGTATATTTGAATCTTTGAATTTTTCTTGATTAAAAAACACTTCTTGAGGTTTGTAGCCTGTGACGGAATGAATTGTGTAATTTAATTCACGCACTGTTCTAAATACTTCTTCGATTAGATTGGTATTGTTTTGTACCATAAATATCCTTGAGAGTTCTGATATTGTTTTATGTGCACTTTCGACTTGCCCGTTTGCTGTCGATCTATAGACTGGCGTCTGTACTTTCTTGATTCCATATTTTATACACATTTGCTTAACCATCTGGGTGTTAAAACAACTTTCGTTATCAGTCATGAGTCTCTCGCAATTTGGGAAATAATTTGATAAGACTTCCTCCATTTTATCATAAAGTCTCTCCTTTGTTTCTAGTTCTCGTATGACCAGATACTTTGAATATTTATCTTTTGATACTAGAAATGAATGTTTGTCGTTGAAGTATAGATCCATGTGGATGTGTGTTCCTACTTGTGTTGGAATTTCTGAGTCGTTCAATGGTTCTCTAACTGGATTTCTCTCGTATTTACCGAATAAGCATGCTACACATTTTTTATTAAAACATTTTGCCTGTTTCCTCATGCTTGGCCAGTAATATGTTTGATTTATCTCTTGAATGTTATTTTTGAATCCTCTATGAGCTCTCTCATGGGTCTCTTTCACTATCTTTATTTGTTCTTCTAGGTTGGTAATATCTTCCAATTTTATGGGTGTGTGTATAAACCTATTTCGTATAAAGACTTCTTTTATCTTTTTCTCGAATGTATACATGTCTTCTGGTTTTGCATGTATTGCTATTATCTTGTTAGGTTGAAGAATTTTTTTCAAATTTCCTAACAGTTCATCTTCCGTTGTGAAATAAATAGTGTGCCTTATCTTTTTTTCAAAAACGGTTTGTGTTTTTATTTCATTTATTTCGTTGTTCGGTATTAATTCTACCTGTAGGCTATATGTGTTAAATGGTTGGCTTAGTACTTTGATTACATCTTCAGATGAGCTCTCTTCTGAGTGAACTGTACTTTTTGTTGAAGTATTTATTTGTTGCCGCGAAAGAGCGTCTGCAACTACATTCAGGTGTCCCGGTTTGTATACTAACCTTGCACCGAAATCCTCTATTATACTTTTCCATCTCTTCAATTTAGTGTTCGGATTTTTTTCCGATATTGAATATACTAACGATTGATGATCTGTGTATATAGTTAAATCCGCTACTCCGTATACATAATTTCTTAGCTTCTGCAGTGCCCATATGATGGCTAATAATTCCTTCTCGTTCGTTCCATAACTTTCTTCTGTCTTTGTCAGAGTTCTACTTAAAAAGAATATAGGTTTTTTGTTTTGACTAAGGACGGCTCCAATAGCTATGTTAGATGCGTCTGTCGTTAGTTCAAAGGGTTTACTATAATCTGGTTGGAATAGCTCTACTTGTTCTCTCAAATGTGCTTTCAAGCTACTAATGGCTTTAATTGCTGCATCGTCTAGATTTATACAAGTATTTTTACTCTTATTTTTTCCTACCTGACCATTTTCTCCTCTTAGGTGTATCGTTAGGGGCTTAGCTATGCTTGCATATCCTTTGATAAATTTCCTATAGTAACCGGTCATTCCTAAAAAACCTCTCAGATCTTTCAACGTTCGGGGAATTGCATAATTATTAATTGCTTCTACCTTTTCCGGATTGGTCCCTATCCTATTATATTTAATTATGTGTCCGAGGTATTCGACTTCTGATTGGAAAAATTTGGATTTATCATCCGAAACCTTCAATGTTGCTTTGTTAAGAGCGTTGAAAATTATATTGATGTGTTTCATATGTTCTTCGGCTGATGAGGAATATATTAACACATCATCTATATAAACATACGCGAATTTCCCGATATATTCTCTTAATATGTCGTCTACACATCTTTGGAATATAGAGGGCGCGTTTTTGAGTCCAAAAGGCATTCTTACGAACTCATACTTACCTCCATTTACGCAAAATGCTGTTTTTTCCCTATCTTCTTTTTTAATTTTAATTTGATGGAATCCTGATTCCAAGTCTAATGTTGTAAAATATCTGGCTTTTCCTAGATTTTGTATTGTCATGTTTACATCTGGGATCACATATCTATCAGTTATTGTTTTATTGTTTAATTTTTGGAAATCTATTACCATTCTTTTCTTTGGTTTTCCGTCTTCACTAAGACCCTTTTTTGGTACTGTCCAAATCGGACTATTGTATGGACTATTACTTCTTTGAATAATACCTTCTTTTAATAATTTAGCTATTTCTTTATTGACAAATTCATTGTCGGCTATCGGATATGGATATTGCTTGGTCCATATGGGTTCATTATTTATAGTTCTGATTGTAGCTTCTATTGTAGTAGTAAAGGGCAGTGGTCCTATGCCAATATTTTCCTTCATCAAACTATCTATTTCCTTTTTATATAACGTTTCTCCTATGATATAGTTTAGTTTACTTTCGGATTGATTGTCACTGCACATGGTGATTAAGGTCATATCCTTCAAGTTTATTTCAGCGTTTAATTCTTTTAAACCTTCTAATCCTAATATCATATCGAATGAATCTATATTATTTAATTCGAAAAATGTTATTTTAGTATTCATTAAATTAATTATTTTCTTTGTATTTACTATGGAATACCCGTTTATAGTTTTAATTTTGATTTCCTTAATTTTTATTCTTTCCGCTGAATTGCATTTTTTATCTATATAATTGTGGGTTGCTCCCGTATCTATTAATATTTTATAAGTTTTGTTAGAAATGCTAGATGTTAATTTTAAACAAGGCAACCCGTCAACTAGTTTTAAATGGTCAAATCTTAAGTTATTTACCCTTTGTTCTTCCGGTTCTGCATACATGCTGTCTCCGTCTTCTTCTTGTAGTTGTGATGACTGGTTCACCCTTTGTTGTTTGTTGACGTGTTGATTGTTGTTCTGATAGTGCTGCGGCTGCCTATACTGCCCGCTATCCTCTCTTCCTCTCTTCCAATGCTGGTTATTATTATATGGGTTATAGTTGTTTCGCTGAGGTTGATGTTCTGCTTTCCTCTGTGCTTGAACTATTTGTCTTGAATTTATTTCCATAGGCATTTGTATTTCTGTACCAATTGGTTGGTTATGCTTAGGTTGTTTTATTATGTTAGACAATTGTTCTGTCTGTCTATTTGCTTCTTGCAGTTTATTGTTTAACTGTGTGCAGTACATCTCCATTTGTGAGAATCTTGCTGCTAAGGTTGCTAGATCAACTGGTTCTGCCATCTTGATGACTACTTCTTTATTTTCACTTTCACTTTCACTTTCACTTATTATCTCGCGACGATTGTCGTGTAAATTTTTTCTTTTCTTAAATCTATTCATAAAACTTTTACGTTGGATACGTATGTATCTTTGTTCAGGTTGCTTCGTATGAAGGAACGTTTGATGGGTGCCACTATGTGGATCTGATTCCCGATTTTCCTTTGGTCCGCTCCGTGAAGATAAACAATTTATTTGTCTCCTGGCAGGATCGCCAATTAAATACACTCGCGTATATTTCGTAATTAAAACAAATTATATTTTTTTAGGATTTTATAGTCCTGTTTATTTATATTTATTTTAATTATTAGTTCAAGTTTATTATCACCGAACTGTGGTCTAAGTCGATGTTATTTCTAGACTGCTCCTTGCGTGTTCGTTTCTTATATTTATATCCTACTTAGTAATCTATGTATTTGGTTCAAAATAAAACCTTTTCTTTATTCTGTTTTTTTTCTTATCTACTGTGTGTTCGAATACAATCTCTTTTCATTTCTTATCTCATAGTTCTTATTACATATTTTAGGTTACAATACAATCTCCTTTCATTTCTTATCTCATAGTTATTATTATTATTTTCTACCCTTATCTAGGTAGGTACACGTTATCTAACGTTTATTTTAGATAAATCTTAATAGATGGTCCTTAGACTATATGGTTAAGGGTCCTTAACTCGCGCGGTATTAAGAGGTTATTTAGTGTTTTTTTTTTTTTTGGTATGCAAGAGGGCGCAAAATTAATCACCCCATCGAAAGATGTTATAAATTTTGGAAATCGTACGATGCCATTCATATTTGACATTTGTGAACTAGACAGCTGCAGTGTAAAACATACGAGCAATTGAGTACTATACTCTCCGCAAGACCGTGGAATAGTAAATGTATATTGTGAAGGAAGCGTTTCCTGGTCGCGTTATTTTCCGTTTTGGCGATTTGGCATCCCAGACTTCTTTCATTGGGGATAGTTGAAGTCGCTTGTTTATGCGAATAAGCCTCAGACACTCGCAGCCCTTAAGGTGAATATTCGACAGCAATGCGAACAGTTATAATCGGAAATCTTGCGGAAAGTCATGAAAAATGCGATAAAATGGGCACAAATGTGACAGTGACAGTTATCATATTTTCCACTTAACGGAAAAAATTGGTGATGACTTTTGCACCACCCTGTATTATGGGCAGACACAGATTTATTGTTTTTTAGTAATTTTTCTCCATTTTTTGTCCTTTAATATTGACACCACCCACATATACGATAAACCCCAAAATGGTTCCGTTAAAGATGGGACCTTTGGCTTTAACATCTGCCCAACGCACCATCTCTGCGCACAAACTCCTGAAGGAGAATAAAGGTCACCTGATAACGCATCTCCTCTTGGTAAAATCCGCTGTATCTTTCAAATATACCTAGTTCCGATATGAGCCAACGTGCCGGCCATCACCATATAAGACTGTTGACAATAAATGCTACCACATGTGGTTTTGTATTAAATGAAAATTCGGTGGAGTCTCGCCTTAAAATTGTTTTTTTCCTTTCCCACAATTTGCCTCAGCGTATGAAAATTGGGCATATCGACCATATACCTTACTGTTCGAATTCAAATGACGAGTATGGTTATAGCCAAACTGGTGCAGAGGGGTAGAGTCTCCGCATGCGTAGACTGGTAGTACGTCGTGGAATTATGAGGTCCTTGTATTCACAAAAAAAGTAAACACCACGGACGAGGACGAGGTAATTCCGTGCCTGGGTAAATTTTGTTCCTGATTAACTTTGCTTAAACTTAATTATAATCGGTAAAAGTTCATGGATTTCCCTGCTTAGTTTGAAGCGCTGACGGACATAAGCCACATCAAGAATTGTAGTCCCCTTCTACAGAGGAACCGCCACCCACGATCCTATTAGTAAGTTTGTAGCATTATTGCATTTGGTTTGTAGTACTGCGAAAGTGCATTAGGCAGCCACCTAATGAATGCATTTGCCACTATTAAACCAGTGCACACTCGCGCGCACTTGCCAAAGTAGAGCAGCCCACTCGGGGAAAACTTTCTCGCACGAAAATTTATTACCTACTTAAACAATTTTTCTTCAGCTAAAGTTCCAACTATTGCCGGCTATATTTTGCCGTATATATTCCCCGTCTTAATTCTCTTTCTTGACTTATGCAAAACAACGGCAAACAAAGACTTGAGAAAAAGAAATAAAGCGATCGTAATGCCATCTTCCGTTTGGCATTATTGTTTTTTTTTTTTTTGGTTTTGGTATGCTGCACCGTTAAAAAAAGAAATTGAAAAAAAAAACGATAAAGAAAACGGAAAGAAAAACCGTCAGCCACCTGCCTTGGGCGCGGACACTTTACGTCCAACTCACCGCGGCAGTCGCTGAGTATTTTTATTTATTTTTCAATCCGCACTTTAAAAGTATGCGTTTGTGTGGATGGGCATGGGATCGCCTGCGATGTCCTTGGGGCGCCTTTTGCTGTTGTCATTTGTTCCCGCAAAATGTGCAGCAACTCCACAAAAAGCAGGGGGTGACACAAAAACAAAAGTTCATTCTTTATTCGCCAAGGAGAGAGAAAAGGAGGAAAAGCTAAAAAAAAAACATGATGGACCGATGGTAAAAAGGAGCATTTAGCTGAGAAAATAAGGACACAGGCGGGCGGAAGAAGAACTTTTAAATATCTGGTGCGCGCGTTTATTCAAATTTATCCCCAGCACACACACACACTTGTCTGTGTGTTTGTGTGCGAGAAGCGAAATGCATTTAAGTTTCGTTCAAGCGGCCAAAGGAGAAAACTTTTTCGAATTCTCAACTTTTTCTTCCTCCTTGTGCGAGTGTCGTGGCGTTCGTACTTCGTACACTTCTTATATATCGACTTTGTGGCTTAGATCCTGAGGAAATTAAAATTCAGTAGTTGGCTCGGGAGGAGATCAAAGCCGGCCGGGGTCTGATAATCGTTGTCGGTGTCTTCTTTGTTTGCAGTCCGATGCAATCGCCCGGGGAATTTCACAAACGGAACCCTCCCCTTGACACAGAGACAACGATACTGTACCAGAACCTATTACTAACTTTGAATGTAATGAGCCGATGTGGATGTTGGGTGTAGTATATATGGACATCACATGCAGTGACTTGTGGGCTAAATGTGACAACAAAATTGTGCAATGTAAATAAATAAAAAAAAAATGAAAGAACCAGCCGACGACGGAAATTGAAAGGAAATAAGTGCATTCACTTGGTTTGCTTTTGCTGTGAAACTTTCCTAATATATCAAAGTTTGGTTGGTGTCGTCGCTGCATCTTAAATTTTTCCACTTTGGGCGATGATTGAGTTTGTGGATGGATAAAGTTTGAAGCCTCGTGAATAAATCCACGTCTACCTGAGTGGATAATATAGAGTAAGGTCAATGTTGCCAGATTGAGCGCTTTTTGTATTTTGTATCTTTTTTCTTAAAAATAGATAGAAATTTCTTCAATGAGCGTTCAACACAATTCTGGACTATATATCGTTTAACAAGTTTTGTGTACATTTTATTTGTTTTATCCATCACAAAACTACAAAAAAGAAATTATTTTTGAACAAACCCGCACTTTAAAACTTGGCAGCACTCGAGCAGTCAAGCGACATCGAATAGTCGTTCAACTAGTAGGCACACCAATTTATTTTGCAGGCCTTTTAATTTGACACAAGTACACAAGTCACAAAGGTCAATTGCAGAAGGTAGAACCTCAAATGAAATTCGCGGAGCGGATAAATGTGAGTAAGTGAGAAAAATACCAAAAAAGTATACTTAAGGAATTGAAAAAATTTTCAACGATTTTTGGGCTTCTTTCTGGGCAACGATTTTGGGCTAAATTGTTTCCGGTTTGTGCGCTTAAGACACAACAAGCCAATGAACACGTCTTACGTTACCAAAACTGTTGCTGACAGTTCAAATATTCAGCTTCCTCTTAAAGCAGACAAAATCGAAAAGCTGTAAAAAGAAAGCCTGGAATGAAATTTCACTTCAATACTTGGTTCCATCTATAACGACTTCCTAAAGGACCGAATTTTCAGCAAAGCTTAGTATTCTTAGTGTTTATCGCAACTCGAGTCCAGTACCAGTGGCCAGATAAAATGGCAGCACAGGAGGATTGTACGCGGGTAATTAATGCAATTGGACTTTCGGACCTCGTTGCTCAAAATTGATTTACCGATGTAGGGCAGGGTTGTCAGAAGTTTGTTGGCTTTAGGCGCCCAAACCTTGAAAAAATGTAGCCCAATATCGTTGACCTTGAAAGTAGCCCGAATATCGTTCAAAATTAAAGTCGTTTCTTGTATTTTATTTTTTTGGTACTTCTCCCACTTTCCCATTTTATGCGCCGCGACCATAAACAAACTATGTATATCTATTTTTTATTTGCTTGGTTGTGTGAAATCCAAATGTAATGCAAAAGAAATTGGTGTACTTGCATTTTGACAGACTATACGATGTCACATGAAGGCAAAAGTGCTGCTGAAAATTCAACGATATGTAGCCCAAAATAGAGTTGGGCGCTCATGGAAGAAATTTGTATCGTTTTTTAAGAAAAAAGAGCCCAAAATACGATAAAGCGCCCAATCTGGCATCTCTGATGTAGGGCTATGGGGCATTGACAATACGTCAAGCATCTACAATAACGGATCGCTATATTCCAAACATATGTAGGTACAAAATCTCCGTCTCGAATTTCACAACACTGACTTCCCTGAAATCACAAAAACGGACCTTTGTCCTTTAACAGATTTATCCCGGAAGCCATGTGATCGAATTCCTTGCGCAACACCATATAAATACAATTTAATTGGTGACCCATCTTGAAAAGCATTGACATTAGGCCATCATGTATCCTTCGTCCGGAAAATTATCTGTGCGTGCAATGTTAAAAGTCAGCCGTAAAATGTTGCCTCTCCAAAACACCTGAGCAAATAGATTTATATCTGCAAACAAGAGAATAAAACACACACAGAAGCACAACCATGGAACGCATGAAAAAGGATAAGAACTGGAAAAGTACAAGAAAACTTTTTCGAATACTAAGATTGAGTATTCCTTAGGGTGAGTTAGGGATTAGCCAGTCCTTGTAACAATTATGCCTTCATCAGAGTATTGGAACCTGTGACTGTGACATTGGTAGATACCTTTCTTACTATCGAAGTGGTGCTAACCTCAGCATTCGACTTATAGCTTTGTGTTTCAAAATTGAGCAATTGAACAATTGTGGGCATTCGTTTGTACCAGGTGATTGTAAGTCGCGTTGTAACTCAGCCTTGGGGAGCGGCAAGCGACATCGCCCTGCCTATAAAAAGAACTGCTAATCACTGAGGCCTTACTTACGTGGTCACCTATGACAAAATCGCCAATCGCTTCCGGTGGCTGCCGCCATACTATTTCACAAGTTTTAACTTTTTAGAGCGACGTCGCTCAATCGCTCTGTCGCTTGTCGCTCAGGGTGTGGGTGCACCCTTAGGCATCACGGGCCCCTGCTCCAAAAATGCGTTTCGATCCGATGAAGTGGGTGAACTCATCAACAGACGATCTGTTTGATCGAAGTTGACCGGGACTTTGTACTTTACAACCAGAAACTGCTGCCCTAAAGAGAAACGCTTCTTTAGAGCAGAGCGTACCAAAATGTTCAAAATGTCGAAGACTTTCATGTAGCTACACAAAATGTATTCTTTCTATGAAATGAAAGCCATTTTTGACTAAGCCGCACCATGCATATGGTTTCAGAACCTAACATAGGCAGTCTAGAAAGATTCCTGTGAGGGCTGGCGTTCGGCTTCATTCGTACCAACTCAATTTTTCACTTGATGAACCTGGTAACAAAGCACTGAGAACAGCATTCGATTTGGAAACAATTTCAAAAAACACCTATCCCGCTTTATATGTTATCAAATTTCCATCCTCAAAGATAGGGTATCACTCATACTCCTTTAACAGTTCAGTTTCACTCTATTCTTTCTACCGCCAAACATTGTGTGTCTAAGCCGCCAGAAGATGTTCTCCTTAATTCGTTCCTATAAATGTACACATAGACCTATATACCTACGAAAGATGGGCAGATCCACACTCGCAAAGGACTAAAAAGAAAGCACCGCCAGGAAACTTATTTATGAAACGGATTGTACGAAAAAAATAAAGATGAAAAAGAAAAACAACTGTCTTTCACGTTTAAACAACAGACGCAGACCGTTATGTGTCCACATTCTCACACAATTCCAAGAGGATGATATGACAAAAAAGAGAAAGCTGTGCGGGAAGACGACAAAGACGAGTTAGCAAAATACGAGCAAAGGACGTGATACAGCCATTAGGAGGATTCGTAGGCTTTCGTCCATCAGGGTTGGAACATTTTGAGGGATCCCCTCTACGCTGTCGCTCATTCTTGACTACCTTATTACTTTAGTGCCATCATTTCTTTCAATGGGATGCAGATGGTGAGTGATTCTACCTTTTAGTCCTTTTCATGAACACAAAGAGACTCATGTGTTTAGTCGTTCGCTGGGGTTTACTTAAAGGAGTTATCTGTCTTAATTGATTCACACAGTATCGCTTACAGCGGTGACATAAGTGATTTCAAACAGTGACACCTTGAAGACCAATTCAGCTTCACCGGTCGCAGTTGGAGGTAGGTTACGTCCGATAATTGAGGATTTAATTTGGTGGAATCAAACATTGAGGGTTTATACTGCGTATATGAGAGGGACCCATTAACGAGTCAATCTGATTTTTGGAAGGGAAGTAATGTTCGAAACGTACCCACCCTGTCCTGTGAGATACCAACAATATGTCGATGTTTTGCAGCTAGATTGATACAAAAAAATGGGAGCGACTCAAACGACGGTTCTCTAGTGCAAATCGATCTAAATAAAAAAAAATAAAATAAAAAAATCGGTCTGATACAATTAAAAGATCCTAGATTTCCTTATACAATGCGAACAGAGGCGACAAATTAGATTCAGCGGACTACCTACCTTGGGGCCATTTTTGGGCTAAAAGCAATGCACTGTCTGGGATATAGCAACTCAAGGAAGTGATTTTCTTTTTTCTGTGAATTTTCCTCGTTCAATGGTATTTTAAACCTTTTCCCTCTAAGACGGCGGTTGGTCTGCTAAAACACCTAAGTGGCAGATCTTTGCCAACGGTGTTACTTTTCGTCGAACTTCTTCGATGGTTTTTCCCCTATTTGTAGCCAATTTAAAAGCTTTTATGCCTTTTGCGAGAACTCCAACTACTGATCTGGTGCATACACCTGCACCATACCTTGTACAAGCCTTAAGGTCCCAAATCTGTTGCCTGATATACTGCTGATACAAAGGGTTTCCACCCGCCCACATTGCGCTCAATTTTTACTACCTCTTTGCTTACCAAGTCATACTTAACGACCTGCAAATGAAGGCTGACCATATACCTATCCTAAGTCTATCAAGAAACCGTCAGACAACTTATGCTCATATCAGCGTGACAAGCCGACAGCTAGGCGCACGAACTTACGTTGAAATGTCACCGGAACTTATATCCGCGATGTAACCATCGCCGGGCTTCCTTAAACAACCAATACAGAGTCTGTTCCAAATACATATGCTTCGAGTCCGGCCGTGAGAAGGCACAGCAAGGAAATACAAGAACTTATCGTCATCGGCACAGTGGCATCCTCTTCTGTGCGACACCAATTTTGTTTCAATGGTTAATGCGTTGAGTTGGTCCACCCTAAGGCCGTCACTGGCTGTAGCTTCGAAGTGGATTTTGTAGATCGTTGCGGTGATCAATCGTCCTCTTTTTGAAAGGACAGTCCTCTTTTTCGCTACTATGTCCTCTCTTATTTTTGACCGTTGTCCTCTCTTCACTAAATTGACCTCCAAATGTCGTCTTTATCTACGATAAGAAATTTGCAAGTAGGTATGTACTTTCTCAATTCTCACAAAGCTGGAGATGGTAATCTTGATGTATTGATTTTCAAAAACCAAGTTGATTCCTTTTATCAAGCCTACAAATTTTGATAACGATGCAGCACCTTCAAGGATTTCTTTAAAATGTCTGTAGGTACCTACCTACCTGACAGTACAATGACCCAGAATGTCTCGTTGCTGAAACACTTACCTCTACTTCCGAGATATAAATAATCCGTCGAAAGTTTCACTCAGAAACTCATTTGGCCAACCCCCAGCGATAGTATATTGACATTTCATCATACCTGCAGGCAAGGAAACCGGATTACCTCATGGAAACACTTCAATAAATTAATTTACCCGATGTCCTTCCTTATTTGTTCAAGTTTCATTGCTTTTTTCTTAAGTCCCTTTTCACTTTTTACCTTATAAATTTAATTCCCCTCAAAGGTTTATGTATATGTATTGGCGCAGCAATACGCATTTTATATACATACACAAAGAAAATCCTTTTAGCTCACCAAAATTTCTGTACAAATCTGGTAAAGGACACACGGCGACAAAACCTTCCTCATAAGACCTGATCCCCTCCCTAAGGCGTTTGCAGACAGAGATTTAACTTTCAGCTCCCCATGCAGATAAATCTAAAATCCAAAAGGGCAACCGAAAGATACTTTTTCGCTTTCCTTTTCCCTTACCCCCTCCTCGACCATAAACGAAAAAACAAAACCTGTTGAAACTTATGCAGGTGTCCAAGCTGTCCATTTACCCATCCACCACCAGCAATATCTATTTAAATCTATCAGGACTCTTAATTTTCAAAGAACAAAAAAAAAGGTCGACAACAAAAAGCAAATAACACTCGTCAAACATTATTTAGAAGGGCCAGCAAAAAAAAAAACCTGAAGGAGCAGAGCCAGGAAAAAAATAATGAAACCATTACACTATAAATTCACGAAAAAATTTACGACCCTCTTGCACGGCTCGCATCCGTAGCTGTTCGAGTGTACACTGTAGTCTCCTACGTATAAGGATACTACGATGGGCAAGAACACAAGAAAAATCCATTAAAACTTTACCAAATAACCTTAAGATAACTTTTGTTCCTTGTAAAGTTGGCCGAAGAGGATATTTTGTAGGGTTCTTGTCATCGTCTACTTTGGTTTTTCTTTCTTGGTTGGGTATTTTTTTTTTTTTTTATTATTAAGTTGTCATCATCATCGCGCACACACACACACAGGTTAAGAGGATCCGCTCTTTTGATATTTTTAAGGCCACTCAACTGTGGTTGGATTGACACACATGGAATCGGAGTGACATCCACTGGCATAAAATGAATGCGTAACATTGATTGTGAAGTGTCATCTCTGTATACGCTCTGGTCAAGTGCTCGTAAGAAATACCTAGTACGGTAGACCGCAATAAAATGCGTGGCCCAGCAAATTCAGTCGCACACGCAATAAGGATGCGATGGGCATTCATGGCTACAAACATTAAAACGCTTTTAGTTTGACATTATTTGGGGACATTTTGTGACCTTTGCGCCAAAGTAGTGTCTAGTGTGTATGTTCGGGACATTAGCAATCTTCAAGATCCGCCAAATGGCAGTAAACAAGGTCGCTGATGAGTGGTTTGCATGTCAAGTGCTGATATCCTTTTGGTTGTGTACGTCATACGGTTATGAAAATAATACGAGTAAAGAAAGAGAGCGCGAAGTGTTACCATACCACTCCTTCGTTATCTGTCAAAAGGAAGTTCTTAGGTCATGGATTTCCAGGTAGGGTGGTTATTTGCCCGCTCACAAGTCACAACATCAACGAGCTCTTCTTAAAGTTGTCTGTCCGATGTTGGCACCACTTATGTGGGTATTGTTGAGCTACCGCGAGCAGAAATCCAACCGTTTACCTCAGTTCCTTATCCGGTCTTCCTGCCCTTTTCTCAAATCAAATCTGACAATTCTTAACCTCATCATTGCTTATTACAAAAAATGTCTTTCCGTTTTCATATATGACATTCCTCTCGAGGTTCAACTCGTGCGGACTTTAAATCTGGGGAACTATATCAATGCGCTGCAAAAGCTCAGGAAACAGTATACCCTTGGGCACAGAGCACATCACAACGTTGTAGGAAAGACACAGGTAGATCTATCGGGCTTTACCCTAAGCTCAGATCAACCCCAACAAGATCTTGTTAAAATAAAGTGCAAGAGGAGGCTGCAGCTGATGGTTATAAGCCCGTTCGTTATGCATGCGGGCGAGTTCGCGCAACTACATGGAAATCTTAACAAAACTATTACCAGATGTTTTGAACTACTATCCTTTGATCCTCACTTTGAGCTCCTGCTCGAGAGTCACTCTCTCGAAAATCAGAGACCCACGAGTCTCACTTTCGGAAACGAACCTTCTGTCTGGCAGACTGTGACAGCGACGAGCTTAAAGGCTATATCCGTATTTAGCAATGCTGCAGGAAGGTAGGATCTTTACCTTTTTGCTGCTGAAGAGCGTTAGAAATCGGGTGTTCGCATATTGGCTTTTCAGAGCCACTTTCGACAGTAGTGACATACAGTGCACGAACATATTCGTACATTTTAAATTTTATCATTAAAATTCGAATACCTGATCGAACATACAACTCTTTTTAGTCCTCATAACAAAAAGTAGACGGCACTATTTCCCTTAAATCACGGTTGCCACTTTGGTCATTTGTGTCCAAATTTGTTTTGTTTTTCTTGTCACTTGATCGCTTAATCATTTTTTTCATTTCTTTCTGGTTGCTTTTTATGAAGAAATGAAAAAAAAGAAAAAGCACGAACTTTAATTTTCACGCTCTTATAAAATTGAATGCAGGGAGTGCGATTTTCTTTCATCACCTTATGTAAAAGATGCATAGTTGTGTTTATGTAAACGCACTGCACTGCACGACGACTGAATGCACTCATTTTCTTTAATTGATTTTGACAAGAATATTTTGCTAGCTTTTTGCTGCGTTTGGTCGCTCTTTTTTTTAAAACTTCGTAACAAGTGGCAACCTTGCCTTAGATGGATGATGGCAGAAATATATAATCTTATAGGTACCTGAAGTCAATCAAATTTAAAGGTTAAATATGCAGTTAGCCCAAAGTATCCTCACTATTGAACATTGTTTTCCTCCACCACTCCTAACTTTTGAAAGTAAGAATCTTCTGACTTGGCCAAACAATTTTATTTCATCAACTTCAAACAAATTGCTTACGGTAAACTCATTCCCGGAACCCGGACACTTACTCATTCCATGGCGAACTGCCGTGCCGGCGCAATTATTGCTCAGTTCACTTATTTCGTAAGATTTCGCCTTCGGTCGCTTATTTCTGTTCATATCCTTTTGTGCAATTTTCAAATATTAATCGTTTGAAATTATTTTACCGTTGCTTTCAGCCACAACCATGAGTGCAAAAGAATATCCAATATAGGGCGAGCGACAGAGAAGAGGATCAAACACAAACCTGCTGCCGATGTGGCCCAAGCCGTGGGCTGAATTTAGACGGATAAATGGGAAAATAACCGTGGTCGGATGATTTCGCAACAATTTCATCCATTTCCAGGCATCACAGGAGTCGTCCTCTTGAAATATCTCTGCCGACAATATAATCGGTTATTTTTTTTCCTGTCTTTTTTTTTTTTATTCATATCTTCTACTCCCACCTTAACCCTTTTTATTTTAGTCCTCGTTGTGCATTTCTCTTTGTGTAATAAGAGAAAAATAATAATAATAATAACAATGGCATTGGGCGAGAAAGGATTCTAGAAGAGGAAACGAAGAAGAAAAAAAGAATAAGCATCAGAAAGGATATCGTATGAAATAACGGTGGCGCTGAATTCATTTAGCGGCGACAACGAAGATGACTACGACCAGGACGACGACGGAGACGACGACGTCGGCGATATTGGTGGCGGTGCGGTGGCGATATGGCGATGGCGGTTCGGGGCGCCTTTTGATGTATGGTGCCATTTGTGGTGACATTTTAAACACAATACAATACCAGCCCACGATAAAGAGGATTATTATTATCATTATTGTTATTTGTGCGCTGCCATCTGCTTTTTCTTCGGCTAGTGCCTCTTTGAAACGATTCCTTTTCCTTTCGGTTTATTTTTTCATTATATATCTATATAATTTCCTTTCTGATTATTATTTTCCGTGCCTTAAGTTGGGGCCATTATTGAAAGGATTTTTTCCTGCATTACCTATGAGGGGGACAAAATTTTAAGATTCCTAACGAATGAATATTCATTTTGGAGGAGGGTTTAAGCTTGAGAATGTAGGTACCTAAAAGAAGGATGATTTATGAAACTCGTCGGTAAAGGTAATGTCGGTTAGGGAATGAGAGTTTTTCAACAGTTTAGTTATCACCTTGCTTTGAGTTAACAAACAAACTTCGACTTGACATGAGTTTTTTTTTTGTGTCATTTAGGCTTTATTGCCATTAAGGGTGAAGCTATTTCCCTACGCCGATAGAAAGGGCAATTCTAATTAATAGAAGACAACTCAGTCAGCTTATTCTGAGTTCACAAAGAGCACTCGAATCATGATCTAAACGAAAACAAGGATCGAAAATTGAGGAGATATGAGTCTGCGCCAAAAATGAGACATGAACTTGAGGCTCTGCTTTGACCTAAAAAGAGAAAAGGCCTATGCTCTCCAGGTCGGGTTTTATGAAGCTGAACATTGTGCTGCCATTACAGTTTCACGGGTGAAGAGACGCTATTCCTAGAACGAGTATGAGAAGCTGTGATCTTCGACGGAATAAATTAGTATAGGAGTTGCAGACCAGAGATCGTTTTGTGAAAACAAGAAAGAAAGAAACATTTGAGTTTCATACTTGTAGCGATACAACACAACTGGAATGAAGGTGGTAGTATCTAATCCATAGAATAAGAAAGGCATAGATATCATAAGCAAGCATTTTCGACGAAAGAGCTTGATGCTAAACTCTAGCTTTCAAATTTGTCTTTTCGGGTCACCGGATTTAAGGAGAGAAGGACGTCTGTCCAAGATGAATATGTATACCGACAATTAAGCATCAGCTCTACATTAAGGATACAGAAGTTTACGCGTCAAAGAGAGCAGGGGTTGAATTACCGAATTCGCATATAAAATCCACGAAATTCAGTGACGTATTTCTCGCTCACGGATGAGGTAATCCGACCCCAGACCTTGCACAACCTGTACTAACTCAAAAAAAAAAGACATATATTTGCCAGTCGACTTTAAGGGCAAATTAAGGTCTCACCAATTATGTAGCTTCTCTTATACACATCAAGATTCATGTACGGTCCCGTGCGCCCCATAAAATATCTTCAACATAATTAATTTAATTGTTTAATCAATATCCTTGTGCCACTGTTTGTATACACAACATACCGATTTCAGTCGAATCAAATACAGATTTATCCCCAAACCATTCAGGCACTACATAAAATATACATACACCCGCGTACCTATACACCATGCACAAGGACACTTTTATTGCTGAAATGTTAATAGCATTAACATTATCAACAAGAGTGATATTAATTTACTTTACTAGCGCTACTGCTGCATTGTCGATTCATTGTCTTTTCATGAAGCGGATACCTAAAAACAAAAAAATCCACTTCAGGCGTCCTTTTTTCCTTATATGTAGGTAGTAGATATAGCTTAGTTTGTCATATAGTCGTTCGTGTTTCAACATTCTTATTATAAAAGAGGAATTTATATGAAAGAAAGAAGAAAAAGGCGAACAAAAAAAAAATTAATTGCGCGAAACGATGGCATTAATCACTAGAAAACGATGGCGACGAAGAAAGGAGAGATTCTTATTATCTCACCGGAGTCACTAATATCAAGTGGGTGGGGAAAGGTTTTTTATTGATGTAGGTACGAGCGCATCTATTGAAAAAGTTTACGTTCGCAAACTATGGCTTCAAACTACGCCTCGAATGAAAGGGAATGCTGTACTACCCTATATTGAAGGGTGTTACTTGTTTTTGTTTTAAATGGATTTTAATAATATTATTAGGTACTTTTTCACATAAACGTAAATATTATAGTGGCTGTTTGTGGCTATCAGCCTGCAAAGACTACTTGTTGCTCCATCTGTTGGGTAATACTCTTAGACAGTGTTGCGAGTTCGTGGAGAATTCCCCTTTTTGTGGCGAATTTCAATACAAAAAAAATCACGAAATGTGAGGCAAGCAAAAAAAATATTAAATGTCATATGTAAATACTTTACTCCACCCAGCCTTTTTACGCATGTGTGCACATCCACGCAACTGACATAACATATGTACATATATAATTTATATTCATCGTGGGCAAGTAGCAGGTTTCATTAGGCGTTTTTCTTTTTTAGTTCAGAGCACAACCTAAACTGGTATACAAAAAGTTCGTGTTTCTTTTTTAGTTCAGAGTTCAGACACATCAGAGCTTAGAATTTGTGTTTCTTTTTTCGTTCAGAGCATGATCGGAGCGCGCTCTATGAGCATAGAATAAATTGAGCCCAGAACAAATTGACTGAGCAGGCTGAGTGAAAAGCTGACTACACACTTTCAGTCACATTTGACAGAAAAAAAAACAGAATAAGCAAAATAGTTTAAATGGCGGACGAACCTTGTTGTTCTGGAACTGAGAATTAACCAATTTATGCATTTATGACAACTATGTGCTCAAGCGTGTTTCATGTTCGGTTCAGAGCGCGCTTATAATGCTCGAGCTCAGTTCAGTGCTCAGCTCTGAACTAAAAAAGAAAAACGCCTATTATTAATGGGGAAAAAGGGGAATTTTGAGTTCAGTGACAGGGTATTTCACTTAAAGCACCTGGCAACATTGTTCTAAGACGTTGACTGCAAAACTCGGTTATACAGTTTAAGAATGTTGTTGAAATAAAAATGCGATTTCAGAAGCAAATTATTGAATATTTTATCAATTGTTGAAAGACTGTAATGCAGAAGATTGAGCCCAGCTGAAAATCCTTCGATGTTTTAAGCGCTGTGTACGTGAAGATTGATGACGAGTAGATTACAGCTTGTCATCAAGGACTTTGCTAACATCAATTGTAACACCCTATCATTTTTTGTGGTGGGCATCTTCAATCTTTACTTGTTCAAAAATCAGAGGGTAGGTATAGGTAGGTAGGTAGGTACTGGTCAAAGGACGGAGTTCTAATATAAGATGAAATGGAATCAACAAAAAGTGTCCTCTGTCCTCTCTTTGTAATGGCTAACGCAACGGTTAATTATTGTAAATGATGGATATAGTCTAGCCATCTCCGTTGTATTACAGTTAATGAGTTTTTTATGATTTATCGTTGTTTGATTTTGCATGTCTTTGACTTGACCGTTTTTTTTTTATTTATTCTTTCCCTTCCTCAATGCGCACACCTATTCCATCAGCAACGCACCAAAATTTTTTTTGTTTTTACTTCACACGAAAAAGAAAAATCACAAACCCCTACCGGCCTACCCTGTATCAAACTCGAACTTCCCCGGCAAAAACTTTTATGCGAGCACAAAGTTTTCCCCACTACAAAACCAAAATTAAGTGCTCCATATGTACCTATTCCTACATCCGTATTTGGGAGTTGGGATTGGGACAGGCTTTTCGTTTCTTATATTGCTGCCGCAGCATCACTTCTTCTGTGCAAACATTTATTACGGTTTCTTAAATAATTAAACTGAATTGGAGGCAGACAACATGAGTAGCAACAGCCCCTTCCCACCTAGAAGTTTTGCCCTAAAACTACAAACACTTTGCTTACGTAGGTATACTTTTGTTTCGCATTTGCCGGGTTATACCTAGCACAGCGATAGCAACAGCTCCTGCGAACATTCAAAATATTTGTACTGCAGAACGAGTGGCTGTTTGTGCTGGGTCTGGCCCCAGAGGTAACCTCCTCGAACAGCCATCAGACTCAGAGGCGGTAAAATCAGTTTAAAATAAATTTTCGTTGACTTGAACGAACAGCAGCTGCCATATATCGGAACTTCTCTGGCTGAATCCCGAATATAATGCGGATGGAGTGGAACATCCTGTTTGTTTGTTAATATGTATAATTAAATGTGTGCCGCCGCGCCACTCTGCTGCAAGCGTTTTGTAAATGCGTGCGTGTGTGATTTTGAATACAAGCGCACGTTCCGATCGGCATCGGCACGACACGACGGCAATGGCAATAACACTCGTGAATTTTTAATAAATGCCACTTCAGTAATATCTGAACAAAAAGTAATTTAATTTTAATTTTTGAATAATTACACGTTCGCGTCGTCGTCATTGGGGGAATTTTTGTTTTCCCCCAACTCAGGTGCGCGTGGTACCTATACCCTTGTGTGCATAGTTATTGAAGGGGACTCTATGACACTACCTATACCTAATAACATGCAAATTCAGCAGCCAAGTCAGCATCTCAACGAGACTGAAACACCCGTAAGCAACAGGTGAAGCATTCTCTATAGCTAGGTAGGTACGCATTGGAATTCCACACCATCACTGCGCCAACAGGGACTACCACTGGATGGAAACGACAAGCAATCTGATGGCATTTCCATATATTAAATTCTCAAGCCGCATATTGCTGCAGCGTTATTTAATCAGTTCACGATCTCTCAATGGGGACATTTCGACTTTGGATATACATATATAGACTCGTACTTGTACGTTTCTCCTTATAGGGACCTATTGTGGTTTGTCGTAGTTGTTGTTTGCTTTTCAATTTAATTATGGTTTTAATTAAATTTGAAAACAACAAGTGAATGAATTGGTTATTGCCTATTGCCTTATTGGACAAGTATTCTTGGATGGGTTCGCTTGACCCACAGTCACTTTCCAGCAGCGTTAAGTGGAAATCTGCTGATGCTATCGAAGTCGCCATGATGAGAGTGTAGGTACCTACGTGCCGTTATTATGGTAGGTATAGGATACAGTGAATTGCCATTTAACGGTGTTTTCCGGTGGAAGAAATGAAAAATACATTCGGCCTTACTAACAACCAAATTTAGACTCGACTTTAGGGCAATAGTCGAAATTAAAATAAAATGTGTACCTACCAATAATCAAGTTATCTTTGACTTTAAGATAATTCAGACTGTAACTTTCAATCCGAAGAAAGTCGAGTCTAACCCATTATTAAAGTTTAAACGTCAGTCTGAGGAAACGTCTTAATACTACAAAAAAAATACTAAACCTGCGGTGCCCACAGAATTCTTTCTCGTCATGTTTTTCAAACGGATCCATGGATTTCAGAATTAGAAGATAAGTATTCACAAAACAACCAACTGCCAATTTCAGCAAATTATTTGAAGGCTCAGAAAAAATTATAACGCATTTGAGTTATACCTACTGTAATAATTTTGCTATAAAGTCAGATGTAGTTAAAGTTCCGATTACTTTGATTATTGGTAGGTATCTACAAATTAAAAGTTGAAACTAAAGTTAGTTTCGAAATTAGTTAAACTCGCGTTTAAGCCCGTATGACCGTATGACACTACATTTTTTCATAATTTTTTTAATGCTGAAAAGTCAGCGGTGTGTAAAAGAGACCAAAAGTGTATTACGAAAAGGGTAGCAATTGTTTGCAAAGCAACCGCAAATTTTCAAACGAATTTATTTTCAAATAATCTTGAAATTTAAAAAAAAAAAAAAGCTGCAAAATGTGATTTGAAAACATTTTTAATGCATTTTTGCACTCACTCCTATAGGGAATTTTTGTACTGCTACTTTTCATTTTAAAAGTGTGAAAAAATGCAAAAAAAAATTTGTGTCATACGAGCCCTTGCCGTTGCCCTATCCTTTATGTGGTATTCGATTGGGCGCTCTCAGAGCACTTTTTTTGCTCTCAGGGTAATTTTTATGTTCGTTTGGTACAAAAAAAACAATTTTTTTCAGATTTCGGAGCACTTTTGCGAATCTGGATTTTTTTTCTCAGATTTGCTTCAGGTTTACCAATACAAGTACGTTTGAGTTTGACAACTAGTAGGGTTCGTTTACATTTTTCGAGAAGTTTTTCAACTGCAAACAAACGCATTGCATTGGATGGATCTATTTTTGTTAATTATTTATGAACAAATGTTTAGAAATCAATCTGGGCGAGCATTTTGAATGTTTTCATATAAAATTTAACCAGTGAATAGAAAACGCTTAGAAAAGTGTCGAAGGCTACACACATATTGCAGTCGCACAAATATCAACAAAAAAAATAAGCAAGTGACGTTTTTGTGTTCGATTAGCCACACGAAATCTGAAATCTGAGAGCAAATCTGAAGAAGCCCAATCGAATACCACATTAAGAAATTTCGCTTTTGTTTTTATGTGATTGCAGAGATATTGTTCGCCGGAACTTGTGTTTGCTTCCGTTTTACGTAGGTATCTATAATTATGGGTAGAACATCCATGACACTTTAGCCGTCTGATTTGTGATCTCATTCTTACGCCTTTATTAGCATTGTCTGCGGACCAACGGATCTCTCTGTCCCGTCTCGTGCAAAAATGCGCGTGCGTGATGATGTAAATGCAGTACAGTACAGCCTCGCTAGTCCGGACACTCGCTAGCCCGGACATTTCAGTAGTCCGGACACCTCTATGTTTCGGACATACATATATTATTTGTCTCGTTTCTTGGAAAAAACGTTTGTTCGTACGATTACGGGGAATCCCCTTCTAGTTTTGTCGCTTGTAGTTGGCTCTGGAATCTAGACATTTTAATCGTTGCAAATTTACTCATTGGAAGTTTATATTTGTGGTCTTTGATTTGTCCATTGTATGTATATTTAATTTTTTCTCTATAGTCCGGGCATTTCGCTATTCCGGACACGGTAGAAACTTTATGTGTCCGGACTAGCGAGGCTGTACTGTATATAATGCCAAATTATTTTTTAGCATTTTCTGGATTTTTTTTTTGTATTTTTCGATTTTGGCTCTTGTATTTAGTGTACATCAATCTGAAATTATGGTAAAACTGCCTATCGCGTTATCCAAAATCCAACCGGAACGGAATTTACTCCGAGATGCACGAAATATTAGAGAATCCATTCGAGGTATCCGGGTTAGCATTCTGTAAGGCGAACATTGGACAAATCATTCGTGCGCACGAAAACCTTTGATCGTTTCGCCTTACAGAATCTGATTCTGAACCCCGTATTCCGTAACGATACAACTTTCGGAAAAATTGTCGGATGACATTAGCGCACCTTGCCGCATTGCGTTGTACAGCGTTATGTGACTTTCTTTCGACACATAACATACACGGCACATTTTCCCCAAAGTTTTTAGATAACTAAATGCAAAATATCTTGAACACAAATAAACGCGTTTACATGTTTAATTTTTTTTTTTCTTGACTTTCGTTTCGGAATTATTTCCGAAGGAACACCTCGATAGGGGTGAATATCATTTCATATGGTCGCAGCCGATACAGAAACCAAAGTAGACCTCTGACTCAGTGATACCAGACCGTGGGTAATTATTACCCATTTAGTGGGCCTTTTGCATTTCAAAACAAGCTGAGAGGGCGAAGAAAGGGCATTTTTATATCTCGTAGAACAAAAAATAGGCATTTCAAATACTGAATCTGAAGAAAAACCATTAAAGTTCAATAAAAAGAGAAGACTCTTTTGTTAAATTGCTTGCTTTTCATAATATGTAGGTAGTATAATAATTTATGCATGTGTAACTTGGCAAGGTTTTCTTACAACGGCATGGGCAAAAGCTTTATTTTCGATAATCGTCGTAGACAATTCAGTCCGAAAAGTTTGGTATCACTGGTCTGGCTTTATAAATAGGTGCGTACTTGTCACAAAGGTGTTGCATTTTTAAACATTTCAAAACCATTTTCATTCAAGAAAAAAAAAAGGCTGGTCAACATTTCACAAGAATCGTACTCCTGTCTTTATTTACGAGTATATTATTCTGTAGTTGTATAGAATGTATTTTTGCATTAAAATAACAAAAATATTTTTAAATCGATATGCAACAAACTAACATATTCATTTAGCGAAAAAAATAAATATTAGTTTACCATTAGAATCCATTTAATACTAAATTGTTTTGCTGGTGCTTTGAGTTTACTCTGACCGAGGGCTCAACTTATGCGGTTCCTTAGGAAGAACTTGACAAGCTGGATGCATACTTCTGCATCCTCTGCACTGTCGTGTCCGGCCTCTGCAAAGTGAAAATAAATATGTAAACACATAATAAAATGGAATTCATTCAAAAATACCATCTTCCTGAATAATTCTCTTCAAATTCTCAATGCATAGCGTTTTGAGGGCACGCTTCTTGGGTGGTCCCATTTTATGAGGATACAGCACCGAAGTATCCACGACCACATCATGGATGAGCTTTAGTGC
This sequence comes from Cheilosia impressa, assembly GCA_948293265.1. Lineage (NCBI taxonomy): Eukaryota > Metazoa > Arthropoda > Insecta > Diptera > Syrphidae > Cheilosia > Cheilosia impressa. The sequence continues at coordinate 128,476,692 of OX411880.1, read as the reverse complement.
CTTCAAATCGCTCTCCAGACTGTGGCCAATCAGCACGGTTTTCGAATGAAACATCGACAGGAGTATACCTTGAACATCCCGCAGAGTGCGCGTTTCATTCGCCATCATTTGCTCAGTGATTCCCGAATATCTGTCAGTGGCGAGAATGCATATAGAAATTTGGGTAACATGTAGAAACACACGCATCTTACATTGTATTATAGTCCACAATTTTATTGTCGGGCTTTACTAGGGCATCGTATACTGTTCGTGCATTAATGTCAACCACAGTAACACGGGTTAACTCGATACCATGCGTTGTGTAGCACATCTCGCAGTCCAAAGCGTATATGTCCTTCTTTGTGGACACATAATCCTCACCTTTGTCCATGGTTGTCATGTAGCCCCGAAGATGATCCACGTTAATCTCTTCAGATACATGGTAGTTAGCATAGGAGCAACCCGGCGTACCAGCTGGCTGCTGACAACATCGATGCAGATTATCAGCGAAACCTAAACAGGATAAGTTGAGTGAATCATCAAGCGGCTAGGAACATTCTCGAATGATTACCTCTTCTGTAGCCCGTACTCTTTGGATGGTAGTTGCATTCATCCACAGCTTCGGCGTCGTACATGGACAAGTTGAAAACTTTTGAGCAACGACGGCAGTATCGTTCATTTTCATTGTGACGGTGCAGGGTTTTCAAGTTTGAGATGATGGCCGTGCCCGGGCGCAACCCAGGTCTGGGATAACCATTGGACACCAATTGTTCATCGGTCATCCGAAGGTCATAGATTAAATCGTATGCCTTTTCGCCTTAAAGCGATTTCATTATTGAGTACATAATTGACGTATGAAATTTAGAAATTTGAAATAGTTACCTGGCAATCTATCAAATGGTTCTCCCACCAGCGATGAGTCCTTTCGACTGAAATAAAAGAGAAAAACGAAATTATTGTGAAATAGCAGGCTGTATACAAAGGTTGTTAGACATTTGTTCTTTTTCGGTGTAACAAACCACACATCTTATGAACGCATTGTAACAATGGGATCACTATTTGGGAAATTTACGCTATACGTACAACATTAGGTAAGAAATTATTCCTGGAAACCTGAGCACTGAAGGTTAAAAAGGTTAAGAAACGAACACAGAATAAGAGTGAATAAGCTTGGATGAACACTTGTTGAAGCCGACTGGGTAGGACGATTCAAGTTTCACGATTCACATATCACATTCAATCGAGCGCTGTAATAAGCAATACCATAATGTGGAGAATCGCATTCGGGTAGCTGAATGGGTGCGGGTGTATGCTAAAAAGCTTTTAATAGCAAACCTCACCTCTTGGTGTGCGTGCAAGGGAGCACACGACTGCGCATTACGCATGCGCACTAGCAGCTTTGACTGAAGTCTGCTGAATTCTTGCCATTCGTATCTGATGCTGTTGGTTTTGCGGAATGTATACACCGACGAGATGATGAGTCATTGCAAGGAATGGCCGCGTTCAATGGGTCAGGCCCTACTTTGTGAACAGTACCGAAAACCTAAATATTTATATTAGGTTATAGTAATTTGACAATAGAAATGAAATGTAGAGAATATAATTTTCATTCCCTTCGTTCTCGTTATACAAAATGGACGTATTATTTTGTCTTCCGATGTGTATGTGTATACTTCCTTTCCAATAGTGCTCACTGGAAAGCTAGGCAAGAAGCAAAAACAAAAATTTCGACGTGGATTTAGCCATTTTAAGGTCAGTTGTTTATTTAGCTCCCGATCCCGATATTACTCGAGACCCCCGAAAGCTCGCAATAACCTCAAACTGTCATTGGGTGCCTGCGATTGTGCCCATTTAAATTTACATGGCACACTCACACCCAGTCACCCAATGCCGACCGATGTACAGTCACTTTTATGTTACCATGATGTGAGAAATGTATAAATGTACTTTGTCTCTGCTAGCAACATTGGAGGCAGCTGCTCTTAGGCAAAGCTTTATTTCGCTTTCAGCTGGCCGCTAAAATATGGGATGGCACACGGCAGAAATATTCAAGTTCAAAAGTGTTGAGAAATGTAGAGGAAAGGGAAATAACTAACGTAATTGGCTTCGTAGCTATCGAACTCGGATGGACTCAGTTAGACCTACAGCAAGCAGCGCAAAAGGTAGAATTTGTGCTCAGCAGGCAGTGATCACGCGGTATAATTTTCGCTTTATATCAGTTACTACCACTTAATGGATTCCAAGGCGCGAGAGAGTGGACGAAGACGCAAATATTATCCCCTATGTAGAGACATTCAATGACGTCTTTCCAATACGATCGGCGGTAGTTCCTTTTACAGCAAAGTATGCACTTCAGGGACATCAGTCTGCCAATAATGATATCGGGATGGGCCCTCTCTTTTCACCTTATGTAAGATATAACATAAACATTCTGAATTTTATCTCAATTAGGAGCGACAACAAAAGGAGCAGGCAATGACTGCCCAGCCAACGTCTGTGAAACACTCGAAAGCATTATTGTCATACAAAGCTTTTAAATAATTCTGCTTGTCGGAGAAACTGGAAGCTGCACCTCCAGTCGAATTATATTATGTCCCAATTTGGTCTGTGATCTACGCTTTTTGCCAAAACATTGTATCACAACACATACTCACATTTTCTTCGCCACACTCCATGATGTGCTGTTGGCAAGTTTGCCAGCTAAAATGACTTCATGTGAAATGACTTTATTATTGTCCGGTGCCTTGTTTCCTGCCTCTAAAATAGAAGACCAATTAGTTGCACAAATCACACCTAAGAATCGAGATTCAAGCCTTACCCACAGACTCCTTTCGCAGCTTATTGATTGCCAACATCGCGCTGTTCTTGTATATAACAGGCGTATTGCATTTCTTGAAAACTGCCAACTCTTCTGTCTGCGCCTGATGTGAAGAATTGTTAAAACCATTGATTTCAGGATTTTGTTTGCATGCTCACCCGTTCCCAGGCATCTGCCACATTCGGATAGATCGAAATGCACTGCTTCACCATCAGCTCGTAGTATTGCATTCGAAGATTGTACGAGATTTTTGTTGATGATGGTTCAAGTACTGGTGGTTTTGGTGCAACAACCTAAAAGCAAACAAAACATATGCCTTTGAAATCGGAAATCGGCGGTATTTTGTCTACCTTTGCCGCATTTGTGGAGCAATGCGCTACTCGTCCAGTTGCCTTTGGTGCTGTCTGACATGGCGTATATGCACGCATTTTCTCTGCTTTCAGCTCGTCGACCTTTTTCTTGGCTCTTTCTAGTGCGATCATGTTAGCCACTGGTGCTATTGTTCGGCCTACATTGAAAGGACGAAATTAGATTGATTTAGGTACTAGAATTGTGCTAAGACTGTCATACCGGTGGGTTTTGATGGCTGTAAGTAACTTTTTGGTATTAGCGGTGTGAGTGTCTTCTCTTGAGCCTTTCGTAAGGCTTCGTTTGCTTCTCGTACTTTTTCTTCGGCCTCCTTAAGAGCGGCAGCTGCTTCTTCTTCTTGTTTCTTTCGAACTGCCTCCTGGCGGTAATATATAGCCTGGGAAAATAATGAAAACGTGTTAATTTAAACGATGATAATTCCTTTTTGCGTATTAAAACTGAGTGCGAAGCAATTTTGAAAAAATCCGACTCTGAGAAAATCGTTAAATCAATATTCAACGCAGGAGCAGCTGTCGTTGTTACTCGCAATTGAGTGATCCATTTACATACCTTCATTGCATTCTGCATGTGGCTCGGCCTTCTGGGTGCAACTGGTATTAACGGTTTTGTATGTACTGAGTTTTCATGAGCAACCCTTTTCTTTTGTGATAGTCCGGGATATTTTTCGTCCTCGCCTTCATCGACAGATACCTTGCGTTTAGTAGTCGGCTCAGTTGGTGTTGATTTGTGCATAGAAGCAAACTCCAGTTCCACTTGATCGTATATCATTTCACATTCTTTCCTAATGTCTTCCTCCGATGGCGCAAACAAGGTGTCGAAATCGTCCAGTCCCAACTCCGGCTCATCTGTGGGTGAAGGTGGGGACGGAACATCATTTTTACGATGATTGAGATCTGGGGAAGGTTTTTTGATCGCTCCTTTAGATTTCGCACTGCTGCTCGATGAATGGTGTTTGCCCGGCGGAGTTGCGGCGTGCTTATGGGAGCTATTGCTTTTAGTGTGTTCCTTAACTGAAGATTTATGCTTGTGATGGGACGAAGAATGACGATGGCCATTCGATGAGGATGACGATGACTTCTTTGTACGTTCTTTTTTATCGGTCTCTGCAGATTTATCTTTGCTAGAACGCCGCTCGCTCGATGATGCCCGGGATGATGTGTGAGGCTTACTAGAGTCTCGCTCTTTGGAACCCTTTTTGTGCTTATGACGGGATGATGACGAAGAGGAAGTTGCTCCATTTACACGATCAGAACGATGAGTAGATGATTTCTGTGGTTCTTTCGGTTTTGGCACTTCCTTTGGATCTTCTTTTTCAACCTTAATCTTAATGACCTCGATTGGGTCTTCTTTTTCTATTTTGACTTTGACCACTTCAATCGGTTCCGTTTTGATGGAAAGCACGGGCGTTATAACATCAGTGCGCTCGTCCTCTGACGATGGATCTGAATCTGGTTCTTCCTTAATTTTGATTCCAGGCTTGTCTTGACTTTCCTCCTCTTGCAGCTGATCATCAATAATGCCAGATAGTTCTTCGAGCTCTTCCTCACATTCGTTCAAATCAATGTTCGCAATGTCTGCGGCTGTAGATTGCAGGGATTCCGACGGAACATAAACCGGTGCGTTGCTTTCAGGTGTTTTACTACTAGACGACGATGATTTTTTCTTAACATTGATCCCCGGTTCAATGGGTGTGTATTCGAGTTTCTTCTTTTTCGATGCAGGTTCAGCTAGTGTCAAGAGTTTCGGTTGTTTCGAGGAAGCTGTGTATTCGGGCGCTTTTGAAGTATCTGCATTTGGCTCGTCTAGATTAAAAAAAAAAAATATTATTACATGTGGTTGGGAAATTATTATAAAGATTGATACCTTTCCGAACATGTTTAAAATGGCAATAGGGTCGTAAACATGGGACGCTACCGCTGTGATAGAACGGACATATAATCGATTTAAACAGTCCAGTTGAAGGAAGCATTTTGATGCTGTTTTGTATTGTTCGATTTAATTGGCTAGGTAAGCTCTATTTCTAAAAGGCATTAGGGTTTGGAGTTTAATAAAATTACAAAAAAAAGCAACGAAGAACTGCTCCGCTAAAACACAAAATCCAAATTTTTCTTTCATGGAAATGTCACTTGGAAGTGTTGCCAGCCATTAAGGTTCACCTAAAGAAAAAAGTTCTGTTTGTGTTCGATTAAGGAAATAAGCCATAGTGAGTAATATTTACTCTGAATGGTTTCCGATTGAAGATTGAAATAAATGTAAATACAACGCTGCAAAATTTATTTATTGGCGATATGTTCTGCCAAGAAAGAGATGTTTTTTACAGCCCCGTTTTTCGTTTGACCAACGTATGTTTTCTACTTGTATTTTAACAAAAATGAGATTCATAGATGTGTCACGATATGAATGGAATATAAAACGTAGAGTACGTAACTGTATTATGTCGTTAATGATTAAGCATTTCAAATTAATAATTCCTAATCGGTCATGAAAGTCGAATATAGAGTTTTTAAATAGTTTGAGTGTATTGCAACGTTTGTGACGTTTGATTTGTAATTGCTAATAATGCTAATCATGTAAGGCTAACGACATTTCTAGAAGCACTTGGACAATTTTTTATTGAGATGTGTAGAGTTGAAAATAGTTAAATAGTAATTATCTGTTATTCACATAATTCCTACCATATTGCATACCGAATCAAGAACACACATTTTCACGTGTTCGCAGTAATGTCCTTTTCAGTCGCAAGTCTATTCATTTCTGTACATATCCTTTAATCAACCGTGACATAAATTACGTAGCATAGGTACCTACGTAGGTAAATACAATAAACTATTGGATTCTGAAAAAAAGCCGCTGTACAGCTTTTTGTTATGCACCCATTGGATTCCGCGTACTGTCAAATTGACTGGCTTTTATTATTTTTATTTGGTGTACAAAATTGTGTTAAATTTTCTAAAAGCCTTAGACCGAATAATAAATTCTAAAAATCTGCAAAAATATTATAAAACTACGTAGTAATGGCATCTATACAAGATCGCCACAATATAAACCGAGTAGCTCTCGATAAATGGACGAAACGCGAACAGCTTTGTCTAGCCTCGGCGGTGTCTTGTAGTGGCGATCAAAACTGGATGACTGTCAGCCGGTCTCTTAAACTTCTTTGCGGAGCCCATCATCCACCGGACTGGTTCTCACAGAAATTGTGTGCCGTTAAATATGGCGAGTTGCTTGAGAACGTTGAAACCCCTAAGCGTAAGAAGCGAACAACTTCGGACAATGCGTCCAGTGTTGTCGAGACCCCAACTGACTCAATCTTGCGCCGGTTAACCGAAGAGCGAATTCAGGAGCTTAAATCCGAAATTCGCGAACAGCAAGAAACATATGCCAAGTTATATACGGACGTCGTGCATCTACAAACTGGCAATTCGAATGAAGAACAAATTCGAGCAATGTGGATGGAAATCGAAAGAGAACAGGAACAGGATCGACAATTGAAGGCCCGTAAACAAATGGGAACGCACGATGTGCAGAGAAACTGGCGACAAGGACAATTCCAGCAGCAAAAGCAACAGATGCCTTTGTCCCAGGCGCAGCAAGAGCAAGATATGGAAATCGACGAGACATGTAAACCTCAGGGCACATCGCCATTGTTATCGTCGCTGTTGAAATCAAGTTCACCGGCACCACAGGCTGGAACAACCACAAGTACCAATACGGGCAGGGTGAATGCTCCCACAATTACTAATTTGTTGACAGGAGGCATCATAAGTTCTTCCTCACAGTCAAGTGGGTTGATTAGTCAAGTGATTCCACTCACGAAACCACTCACAGGTCCGGCACCAAGTGACAGTAATCACTCACCAGGGCCAAAAGTACTCAGTCCATCCCAGTCGGCACCAACTCTCTCGATGCTTCTCGAGAAAACCAAAACTTCGGCAGAGTCGCCATCAGTGCAACAGCAGCAAGAACAATCCGGTGGTAATCAGCAGCCGGATGTAGAAATTAAAATAGAGCCCACTATCGAAGTTGCTGCCGATTCCTCTGTAGCTGTAAAAGAAGAGCAGACTGTGGTTGAGGACGAAACAATGGAGGACGGAAGCCTCACGCCCACAAAAGAGGAGGAACAGCAACTAATGGAGGTCTTTAAAAACCTGATGCCGGATAATATTGACGAATTAGCCGATATACTTACAAGCAACACTGAGATTCTCGAGGAAGAATCCATCCTTAATTCCATGGAGGGAGTGGAGTCTCTAATAGATGAAGCCCAAAATGTGCTGGAAGCCAAACTTAGGGAAATGAAACAGGACTCAAAAAACCCGCAGCCCGCAGAGGAGGACTCGGGAGCTAAAGCCAAAGTGGATCTGGCTGCCGGAACCCATCCACAGGTGGTATCAGAACCTACTTATTCCAACGAAACTACCGTTACAGTTGTAAATGAGGAACCGCCCCCGGAATCCACGGACGAGGAAGCCAAAACGGATACTGACTTGAAAATTGAGACTATATCCAGCGACGATTCGAGTGACAATGTTCCTCTCGCTTCGCACACTAAAGATGCAAAGGTTTCCAATTCAATCGATGCCAGTGGTGAAACTGAGGAAGCTATTGATGATTCAAAGCTCTCGCCACTGGCGCCTAATGGTGAAGAGATCCGACGAGTGCAGGAGATCGCTGACGCCACTCACGGCACAGTTGAAGTCACAGCAGATGAGGATAAAGAATGCAACATCAAAACTGACCACTCCCCGTCTGTTGCTCGAAAAATATCCAACAGCGACAGCTCCGATGTGATCATCATACCCACAGACGATGAATCGAATGACGAAAAACCCGAACCGCAAACAAAGGTCATAGATGCGGCAATCGACACTTTTAACAAAGGTAAGCGACATTTGCAGGCGATTTTCTTAGTTTTCTAACGGCTTCTTCTCTTTAGACGATGATCCCAAATCAATGGAAGGACACTCTCAAGGCAATCCCGATGTGACTGGCCGCGGAAGTCCCTTTTTACAGGAACAGACGATAACGTCAATTTGTTTGCCTGACACAGACGATGAGTCGTCTACTTTCGAAGCACCTATAGCGACTCCGAAGGAAGACAAGCCAAACCTCCAGAAGCCGTCGTCGGAGATAAAGAAACCCGAATCCGAATGCAGACACGAGGATGAAACCAAGCAAACGCTTGCAGTGCGCAAACTTCGCGATCGTGATCGTTCCGAAAGCCCACTGGTCGAAGATGACACCAGTGAACATTCGGTCACAGTTCGCTCCCGCCGCAGGTACTCTTCCACTCCCATCGATAGTGTTCCGAATTCGCCGGCATCCAGCGACGATCGAGAATTCAAGGTTTGGAAGAAGTCCCTTATGACAGTCTACAATAATTTGCTGACAAACAAAAATGCGACCATATTCCTGCGACCCTTCACCGAAGACCAAACTCCTCGGTACAAAAAAGTCTGCTATCGTCCAATGGACCTGCAAATTATCAAGCGGCACATTGAGAACGGAACCATTCGTAATGTGACCGATTTTCAACGAGACGTCTTCCTAATGTGCAACAACGCGCTCATGGTATTCAAGAATAACTCGTCGTACGCCAATATGGCCAGGGAACTAATGCACGAGTTTGTCCATTTAAAGGACCAGGTCATCGATGCGAAAATGGAGAAGGACAAGTCTTTGAACTCGTCGTCGTCACCATATACACATCTTGGGGTAAAGGTGCGGGGAAGTTCGCGGAAAAGTCAGAGATTGCCATAGGTGGCATAGGTCGGTTTTTTTTTTATTCTAAATGTTAAACTTTCTATGTGAACGTCATTTTTGAATATAAAAATTTAAAAGTGGAACTAATAAGAATGAATTTCAACTCACATTTAAGCGGCCGATAGGCAACGGCACCAATTTAGCTTCTATTGGGTAATTTTTGCACCGATTGCCTCAAGTTATTTATAAAACTTCTGCGAAAATGTCTCTTTTTCCTGATATGGTGGGTGACAAATACTTGTGGGCATGACAGGCACAGGTTACGTTTTTTTTCTATTTTATAAGACAGTAGGTACATTGGAGCTGACTTGGCCTACTACAAAGTAGGTGTATACTAATGCGGAAAGCGTTTTGTTCCTTCAGTTAGAAAAAGCAAATAAGACACATAAGTCGTATAAAAATCACCCCTTTTATTCTGATCTCGAGTCCCTGTTACAAATTCAGCGGTACACCTTAGTTGGATGGAATTTGCTCCTTCACACTGCCATCCTTCATTCCGAAGTACACTTTCTTTGCCATGTTTACAAACAATCCTGTCTCAACGACGCCGGGAATCTGAAGCAGCTCTCTATTTACTGAATTCCACTTGTAGTCTTTTGCTTCGTCAAATTTCCAGTCCAAAACAAAGTTTCCATTATCAGTGATGCATGGGCCAGCTTTTGCAACTGCCATCCGTAAAATTAGCTTGCCACCGAAGACACTTTGAATTCTCTTTTGTATGGGAATATACGCCATTGGCACAACTTCAATTGGAATGCCCTTTTTGTATTGTTCTCCTAGCTTTTTCGAGTTTTTAGTGTAATCAGCGATAATCACTAGGTTCTCGGCACATGATGCAACAATTTTCTCTTGTAACATACAGCCTCCTCCACCCTTGATAAGAACCATATCCGCATCGACCTCATCAGCACCGTCAATAGCGCAGTCTAAAAACGGATTCCGATCCAAATCGCCCAATTCAAGACCGTTTTCTACTATTAGCTGTCTGGCTTGGAAACTTGTTGGTACACATACCACATGAATGCCTTCCTGACTGACACGCTGTGCCAATCGTTCAACGGCAAAGACAACCGTGCTACCACTACCTATTCCAATGGCTGTATTTGGCTTAACCCACTGGTCAACAGCTTGGAATGCCGCGATTTTCTTAGCTTCGTTTAGTGACATTCTGGTTATTTGAGTTTTTGAGATGCCACGAGCGAGATCTATTAAAAGCTGAAAACACAAGTTTGAATAGTAAGTTGTGTCTAGTATTTTTATGGTATATTTATATAAATAATTTAAAGCAGTTTACTTACAATTTTAGTCCCAGAGAACATGAATTCTTGAAATCGGCATTGAAGGTGAAAAACACCACCAGTAACAAGACTCGAAGTTGTTGAATTATGGTTATGGTGAATTCTGAGGCAAAGCAGAAACAAACAACAAAAACTCATTGAACTGGAATCAGGCAGTGTTCCATATGAAAGGACTGGTGACAACTAATTGCGTCATAATGTTCGAAGTGCAGCGGATCGTTTCTTGTTTGCTGCTATTAAAGAAGGGTTTAAAAAAGGGATATTTTTTTATTTTAAATAGAAGAGTGATTTTCATGGATTACAACAATCTGGTACTCCTGTGGGCAACCATTATAATCAATGATAAAAATATGGGGAGTTTTGAATGAAAACAAGATCGATATTATCTACCTATCTCACAATGACTTCCAGTTTGCATGGTATTTCGTGAAATAAAAGATTGTCAATAGAGTGTTTCGCGAAGCCCATCCTTTCACAGATGGGCTACCTTTTTTGCTCAAACGTCAAAAAAACTTGTAGGATAACAAAGCTGGTTTATAATGGCCAGAGTAGTGTTTTGTTCAAATATTGTTGAAAAGCGCACATATGCCATTAATTTAGCTTCTCAGTTGTTACCAAATACGTGTGATAAACATAATTTTTTTAATTCAACAATGCTTTTATCTTGTTTTTTGCACTTTTTTATGCAGTTTTCAGTAATTTTTTAACATAATTAGACTACATCCATACAAAATCCGTTTTGTTTTCCTACAAGTTTTTTTGCTGTCACTTGGATTTTTCTTCTTATTATTTGTGACTGACGTTGTCGCGAACTACCCTATTGTACAATAAGCAATGCAAGTGCTTTTAAATTTGAACGCTTCTTTTTGTTTGGAATTTGTTTACAATTTGCTTGCAAAACATTTTGATCTTGCATTTCGCTAAATTAATATTTATTCTAAAGGGGCAAAACATTCTTGGTTGAAGCTACCTACACATAAATTCCAATCAAACAAATACAAAAATAAAAATAAGATAGTTACCTACCTACCAATTTGGATTTACATGTTCGATGACAACGACGACTACGACAGCCTCGAACTCGCCCTTAGCCATCCCTGTCAAATGTAAAAAGTCAAAAATTTTACCCGTTTGACGTTTATCACGAAAAAAAATACTATTTTTAAGTGGAAAGGGAGAATACTGCTGCAAAAATCACAGAGAAGAAGAGAAAATAAATCCAAAACCTAAGTTTTAACAAAGAATTTTCGCTGTATTCGGTATGAGAAATGTGAATTAACTAAAAAAAGTTTAATTTCAGTAAATTGTAATAATACTGTTCTCCCGAAAACAGGATATACCGCTGCAAGATGTCACAAACAGGGACTCCAGCGACCACAGCACTCCAATCAACAAACTGTACAAAGGTCTTCATTCAACGCGACTACAGCGAGGGGACATCTGTGAAATTTCATACTAGACTTCCCAGCGAACTAGAAGGTCTTGTAAGTACACACTCGTGTTTCGTCTGGGGCATATTTGATATAAATATTGCAGATGTCCTTGACACGGATGTGGCATCGAAAAATGTTGGGTGGTCCGATGGGAAATATCCTCAGTGAAGAGATTTAGTGCACATCTTTCGAAAAGTTTGCATTTAGTCACATTAGTTGCATTTAACGATGTTGATGATGTAGCATTTATGCCTGCTACTCATTTGAATGAGCTCTAAAGTATGACAACATAGCGAGCTAGTCTTTGATTTATTAAATTATCAAAAAATCAAAAAAAAAAAAAAAAAATAACTGTAAGTGGGTAGTTTGGCTTTCTTTCACGCTGTTGTCCATTCGTTCCAGCATTCTTAAGCCATGTTCCCTGACACTGTACACCTCTTAGAATTCGCTGTAAAAATCCGAATTAAAGAAACTTACTGCGCGATACTAATAATCGTAGTTAGTGCCCAGGCTAAATTTTACGAACTGGCGAAGTTTTCCAAGTAAAATTATTTATCGCGACCTGCAAATTGTGTTGTGTGGCGGTTAAAATTGATTATTAGTAAGGCCCAATCGTTTTCACGTTATTAGATAGTTAACCGCATGCATAAGCGGTAACTTGGAGGACTTATGACAAAATTAAATTTAATTAGGAGATATGTAGGTAGTCTGATATTGTGTGTCAAAAAGCTTGTTCTTTGAAATAAACTCTGCGTCCTGCTTGACTTTTATCTAACTAATTTGCCATTTTCCAGATTGAACGTCAGGTTTTCGAGTCGACTATAAATAGACTAAATGAGTTCTTTGCCGAAGCCGAAAAAGGCACCTGTAGCACATACTGCGAAGGCTGCATTGGATGCATCACCGCCTATCTAGTGTATATGTGCTCAGAGACGCATTACGAAAAAGTAACGCAGAACAACCCTCCAGCCAATAGTAGTTCTTATAAATGGTTTCTTCTGTTTTATTTGCAGACCCTGCGTAAAATATCCAAATTCATAGCCGCCCAAAATGAACGCATTTACAACCCCAAGGGCCTACAGGTCATCGATCCGACATACCGAGGACTACGTGTCATAGAGATTTCCATACTGGATCGCCCGGGACGAACGTGACTTCCGCTTTCCCACTCCACAGAGGAATTTTTTATGTAACGTTTGGCCGAACTGACGTTTGCGTGTTTTTTTTTCTTGTGTTTGTTAAGCTTTTTTTTTATGATATCGTAATAGAGACCACAATAAGTCTAGTGTAGTGCCGAGTAAGAATAAGAAAAACGTACATTTGACCACGTGTTGAAAGAATTGGTCTCGGAATTTTGTTTTATCATCTAAGTAACAGAATTTTGCCAAAAAATAAGTACGCATGGCAAATCATTTATATAAATTGTATTCAATGGAGAAACATATTTTATTGTTTTTTGTAACTGCTTTCATTCAACACTGGGATTGATTGTTTTATTGCGTAAGATACAAACAATCGGTCATATCCACTCACACACTTACACATCATTCCGCTAACGAATTTTTTAAATAGTCTTTCATTTGTTGTAACTACTTATAAAGAAAACACAATCTGAGGAGTTGGGAAAATCAAATAAGATAATATCTAACATACCAAATATTAATCAACAAAATTACGTTTAAAATTTTAATAACATTTACTGTGTGTCTAATTAATGAAATTATATTCATAACGTATGTCAAACTAACAAGCATATTAGTATATTTAACATTTTTTGTGTAGGTATACAGTTTCGAAACGATAACTACCCATATCCACATCCCAAATAGACGTCTCTTTAGTCTTTGACAAATTCGATTTGTTTGCACGCGATTCAAATTTGTTTTTGTTGTTTTTTGAAAACTTTGCTCAGAATTATTATTATGACCACACCAAGAAAAGTTTTCCGTTGTTTAACAAAATTTTGTTTTCTCAAATTATTCAAGTAATACATGTAATGTTGTTATAACCATGAAATTTAATAATAATTATAACACACAAAAAAATATTGTAAAACGAAATCTGTTCGTTAGTACGTTTATGTACATGTGAATTTGAATTGACATTGATATTTATAAAGCAAATTAAAATTAATACAAAAAGAATTGTGTGGTTTGTTCCTTCGACTGAACGATTTAAGCGATTTGGTCATAAAAGGGCTGAAGGGTTTACCTTCTTTGGGGTTCTATCTGTTCGTCGTCTGTTGAGAGTATTTTTTCGATGACTCTGTTTTGCCCTCATACCTAGATCCACTATTATCTAAAGGGTGTTCTATCTAGTGGTTTCTTTTTAAATCATAGGTTATTTTGACACTGACAGCTGTCAGTATCAAACCTCCGCGGAGCGAGATGAGTTGGGATATATTGGAAACTTTTTTCCAAAGTGAGTGCTGTTTGCTGTGTTGCCCAAACAGTGCGTCTTTTGAAAAGAAGTTTTGTCCAAAATGAAGCACCCACAGCGCCTGCTGTACGCATGTTTGTGCAAAAAGTTCGTAAGACTGGTATGCTAGTGGACAACACTCATGGTCCCCGTCGTCGTACGGTGCGCATAGACTGCTGTAGCCGAGAGTGTGAGACTCAATTCACGAACATCAACTCGCAATCGGTCTCAACAGCTCAACATTTCACGCACTAGGCCGAGGAGAATTCTGCACAAAGATCTCCGATTATTCGCTTGGAGTGACAGAATGCGCTACTGCGAAGCCAGCCGAGGCACACACTTGAACGACGTTGTGTTCCGTAACTAATGGGAACGTTTGCTCTTACTAAGCCATAATACATGAAAAAAAAATTTAATTTTGTTCATTTTATTGCATTTTTAAAAAGAAATTTGTAAGTGGCCCACCCTGTACACATGCAAGTATTGTTGAACGATCTTTTTTTTTTTTTTTTCAAAATTGGACCCTTGTGTAGGCTTGAGTTTCGTGATTGCTTCGAGAATAATTTTAAATATGTTTCGTGATAGCGCCTTAACTTTTCTCAAAGATTTTTACACGTCAGCGTGAGCGACGACTTTGACTAGACTTCTCTTGTCCGTTTATGCTCTTGTCATCTGCTGCAGACGAACGAGTTTGATTTGCTTTTAATACCCTCCACAGGAAGGTATACTCACTTTGCCAATACATTTGTAACGCCAAGAAGGAGTCACCGGAGAACTCATAAAGTATATATATTCTGAATCAGGATCACATTTTGAATCGATTTAGCCATGTCCGTCTGCAGGGGCGGATCCAGGATTTATTTCTGGGAGGGGCACAAAGGGCAGATAGGTGAAGATTGTATTGCATTGCAATTTATCTCTGGGATCCATTCTTTATCAATGACATACAAAAATAACTATCAAAAATACACGTTTAATAGGTATTGACAGTTTTCTTTTATGTCGTTAATTTCATTTGAACTTAATTATTCGCAAAATTCATGGAGTGTTCGTCTACCGTAAGACTATAACTTGTACAACATTAAAAAAATAACGCGTTTTTTGTGGGTCTCCAACACTGTTGTCTCACTTACAAAAAAAAAAAAATAAATCTGTTGAGCTCCTCTATGTTTACCTCAGAGAACTAAATCCAAAATAAGTTTCTGTGTTGGTGTAGTCTATATAACTTCGCATCTAAATCCCATACAAAAGTGACACAACGAATGTCCTTTTCGTTTTGCAGTACGCTGCTGCTGCGAAATGATGACGAAAAGTGGGTAACTGTAGCAAATTGCTTGGTACAATTATCTACTCGCTTTTCGCATATATTTATTGTCCGCGACATTATTTGCTAGAGAAAATTTGACATTTGTAATGCGTTAGCAGCTTTTATAACAGGTATGGACCCACATTTGAAAAATCAAACTGAAAGATCAAAACTGCGCATTTTTTTCCAGTTTTTTAGGGTTACTAATTCTGCTTTTTAAAGACGACAATATTAAATTAAAATAAACACATTCAAAGTTGAGAGACCTTTTTAGTTTCCATTTTCCAATGTTAACAAAATAAATAAAAACGTCTAAGGAAACGAGTTTTCATATTAAATATTTTCGAAATTGGTTGATATAAATGTGTGAAAATCAATTACAATAGATTTCCAGTGTACATGAAAAACAAGTGTTTTTTGCGGCCAACTCAATATACAAAAGAATCAGTACAAATCGGATTTAATGTTTGGCAGCAAAAATCTGAAATGCCCAATCGAAAACGACATAACCTTTTAGAAAGTTTTAGTCACTTATACGAAAAGAGTACGTTCGCAATAGAAGTATGAATTTTTTTTACAAGTTCCTAAGCCGGTAATTCCTAAAAATCGCTAAACTTCGGAGTGAATAGCATAAATTTGGATAAATCCCAAATGACAATTTTAAGGAACCAGTGAAAAGTTCGAGTCAAATCAAAGATAAATAGCCAGCGCTGCTAACACTGCTATTTGTGTATCAGCTGATGGGATTCTCCACAAATTATTTTCCGCTGCCTTTTCGCAGGTTTCGTTCCGAAATAGGTCCGTATTAGGCTTAAAGCTAGAAATCATGTGTATATGTGCATATTTCACGCATGCGTTTACGCACTTGATTCTGCATGAGGAGATACGTGCACATAAATTTCACGCACGCCAACATTCACATTCTAGCATATGCAGACATAGATTTGGGTAATTTTTCGTCTTGATTATCATCATTTGTTGGAAAAGCTATTTTTATTTTTGCCTATAGGCGAACTGTCTGTTATCGTTATGTTTGCATTATGGAATTAGGAGGCAGAAATAATGCAGTTGGTATACAATTGTTAGTGTTTTTTTTTTTCGACTGGCCTGTGTTTGGGGGGGGGCACGTGCCCCTGTGCCCCCCCCCCCCCTGGATCCGCCCTTGTCCGTCTGTCTGTCTGTCTGTCTGTTGAAAGCACGATAGCGCCCAAAGCAATTGACATAGGCGAATGAAATTTGGTGAAAGGACTTATTTTTATCGTCGTCAGGTTGGTATTGAAAACGGGCTATGTCGGTCAAGTAGTTCTGGTATTTTGCATGACTTGTATGCAGTGGAGGGTATCAAAGCATCGGCCAGGCGGATGATAACGTTTTCACTTGTTTTTTTTTCGTTTTAGGATTTAACTTTAGGCATTTACACAGCGTAGCGCGTCATATCTGTGGTGACTTTTGATGAAACATTGCTACATGTCCTTTGCACGTGATGCTGGCGATGTAACTATTAAGAAAAAAAAGAACTTCGATCGTCAAAAGATTTGTCAATTTGACTTGTCCGATGCATTTCTGCAGAACTGCTGTAAAATATGTATCGTTAGCATGATTTTAGGACTGTGGTTGGTCAAATTCCATGAATTTTGACTAAGCTCCGCTAAAAAAGAAAAAATAGTTTTAAATGCAAAAAACAAATGACAGAAGTCATTTTCCGGACCGTTTCGATTGCTTAAGCTTTCTGTCACTCTAACTATTATTAAAATTGAAGTACAAATATCTACCACCTGGTTTGAGTTATTGTTTGCTGTTATTATGAAAACGCTGATCGATGGCCAATTAACCGGCGGCGTTACAAAAACTACTTTGAAATAGGTCACAAAAATGTTATCGTTGTTTACTTTAAAACAAAAAAAAAAAACATACTTTTCCATTGCTATTTAAAATACCTATCCCTAAAATGCTACCTTATCACGAGATAACTTCCAAGTTAATCTTGTGACTGCCTTTTAAGATAAGCTTATCTATAGTTTGATTACAAAAATAAAAGTCAAAAAATGTTCATTGATAAAATTATTTTATTCGAAATAAATTGACATGCACATTGATATCTAATTTTCTGTTTTATTCTTCCATCAACATTTAATATAATAGTTTTTTGTTTTTTGTATATCTTTTGTGTTAGTAATATAACATTAGCAATGTGTCTTTATTGAAAGGATATCTATTTATAATAACAATCACAAACATAATGGAGTTTTATATATTTTTTTATTTAAGTTTCTACATTTGGAATCATACAAAATAGGAGAATTTAGTTCCCGGTTTAGAAGAAGCCTACTAATAAATTGCACTAGAGTTTTTAGTTTTATTACATTTTTCCAATATGTGCATAGGTGTTTACCAATTATTGCTATAGATTTTCTACTTGGAAATATTTTTCTTTTTCACAGAAATGCGTATAAAGATTGATTGTTTATAAATATACATTGCTACATTATAACGTTCTTTTTTTTTGGTTTAAAAGTAGTAGCTAGGTATTCTTTGAGACACTGACAGATTTTTCATTGTGACGAGTCAAATTAAGTAGGTATGAACTACGCTTAGTTAAAACCAACAGTACCTATTTTAATCCATTACACTTAAAATAGTTGAATTAGGTAGCTGTCCTAAATAATTAGTTTATATATACGAAAAGAGCATGTAGGTAGCGTTTTATTTATTTGATTTTTTTTTTATTTATTAGGACAGAGTTCTCCATAGTTTAAGAAGGTATATTTGTTTAAGATAGTAATCCACTTAAGTTAACTTAACATTATTTTATAGTAGGTATATTGTTTATGTGTGTTGCGTTTATGGAGATCTGTGCCTTTTGAGTTGCGCACAGATATCATATACTCGACCTTAAATAGATCACATTTTTTGACATTCACTTACGGAGTAACATAAATTAACTGGTACAATAACTATTACAATATTTATGAGTTCTTTTACTACGTGTTTGTGGTTTCGTGTTATTCAATTTTTAGTTAAAGAAACATTCACATTTAAGTTTATAGAAATTGCTTTTGATTTTATTTATGCCAATTTGGTTTTGATTTTTATAGCTGTGATTTTATAAAATATTTAGAAATGTACATACGACGTGGTCTCGCTGAGAGTTTTGTGATTTTGTTGTTGTCTATTCTATTGGGTATGTTTGCTAGGTTTGAAATCTGGAGTTTATTTTGAAGAGTCAAGATTACAGAAGCCCTTTGGGCTTTTTTTTTAAGAAGCTTTCTAGTTGAATCAAAACTACCTATCCCCTCTAACACAAGTTTGTTAGATAGCAAACGTCAGTTAGCATATACAAAAATTCCTGCTGTGTAACTAGTTGACTAGTTTATCAATACGGGGGTATGTAGACAGCGTGTCGGTCTAACAGGTGCCATATTCCATATATTGTTTAACAGTAGCTGTTTTAAGCTGTCACATGGTTTTTCCTTTTTTTTAATGATACAGACGTTGGTGGTAGGTAAGTAGTCTATTGAACTCATTTATCACCATAATATTCAAAAATCTAGTCATCTTATGTCGACAAGATTTGCCTGGACTAGATTGACACTGAACGCAAAAATTCGATTGGTATTATGGACGTCGCTTTTAATGATAGTTATATAAGAAAATCTTGACTAGATTTGACTGCTACCCCTGCATAAATGTCAACTGAAAAAACTGTACACATGACCAATCTGACTCAAATACATAAAGTCAACAAACTGTCAGAACTTACCAAACTAGAGTTTTGAATGAATGATGATTAGATATATACCCTTTTTAACTGCATGTCAAAATTGACTTTCTCTAAACTTGTATCACACTTGATTTTGATAAACAATCCACTGTCAACGGAAACTGATTGAAGTTTCAATGGGTGCCACTTATTTACAATGCAGACGTAGAATCAATTGTAATTTTAAAAGCGAACTTAAAACTGATTGACTATTGAGTATATTTTGTGGTTATCTTAAATATTTTGACTATCTTATATATTTAAGTTTGATTCCATCATATATAATAAACCCAAAGTAAGTACGTCCTTGGAAGAGAAAGCTATTTCTAAAAAAACAAAAACACCTCCATTAAAACCACGTCAATGCATTTATAGAAATTGTCAGGCTTAATGCTTACTCCATCCGCATACGCGCAAATGCCAACAGGTACATTGAACTAAAACAGAAATCAGATACGCTGCCAAAGGACGGAAACACAACACTGTGGGATAGCTGAATAATAGAAGGCTCTACCATCACTAACCTTTAAGGATGACAATGCAATTAAACAGAACAACGCTACATGTACCTGTTGCCTTGGATAGCGTATGCTCGCGCCTTTCACAGTCAAACTATATAGAGCCAATTAAAATCTGAGAAAGCCCTCCTCAGGGCGCGACTCCTTCAGTTCAGTTTGTCGCTCCAGAGGGGGGTTTTTCAAATTCTAATTGGATGGCTTTCGTCACAAAAGTGCGCACAACTTTGAACGTTTCTTTGATTTATCCGGCATTTGAGACGATGATTGCGGACTGGTAGGACTCTTATCCCATTCAGTGGAATCTTGGGGCGATACTTTTGACTCTTTGGTGCTGTCCAATGGATGAGCATCCACCAGAGGTTTGAGGGGCGTCTTTGGTTTAACGCCATCCATGCTGTTGTAAAGTGTCTTGCTTAACTTTGAGCGCACCACCTTACCCAAGGCGCCAGATTTTTTCATGCTGCTAAATCGAGATGCACGATGTTCGGGTGTGGACGTGTCATTCGACTCGCCACCGCTGGTATGTTGACAGTTCAGTGTGGTAACGGTGAATTCAATATCCTTTATTTCCTCCTCTTTGCAAGCTGCAACGACAAACGATAAATAAAGTGAAGTAAAGTGATCTCCACACATATATAGCAAGGACAGAGGCACAGGGATAAAGAAGTTCTCAATAATTAATCTTCGATGTCATGTTGACGTGTGAAAAGCTAAAATCGAACTTATGTGCACCTGTGTGATGGAGCAATATTTTTAAGTCATTTCTTATTTACCTGCAAATTCCTCGACCGGCTTATCTATGGTATCGTGATCGATCCATGTTAATCCCATTTCAACTTTTTCCGCCAGATCCTGCCAGTTACGTCGGTTCTCTAGAGTGCCCTCGTACAATGGCGTTATCCATGGAAACGTGTCGCACAGCACTCGGTACAACGGTAGACAAATGACATCGATAAAGCCAACTTGCATTTTTGGCAGCTCGTCCTTGCGTTCCCTATGGATGGAGATTAAAAAAAGAAACAGATGGTGGTTGGTAAAAGTAAAATATTGTGCGTAGTTTGGTAGATTCTCGGAAATATATATCTTTAAGATTACACTCGGTTCAACAAGAAAATATTAAACGTTTCGTGATTAGCATCAATAAAGTAAATGTTTGGGTATTGGGTGTCGTGACTAGAAATCGTAATTCAAATTCTGTTCAAGGCATAAATTGTAACTGGTTTAGTTTTGACAACATGCGCTGGAAATTTTCTATACCTATACCTCGGGCAATGGGCTGAATGCGAAAAGGTAATGTCATTGAGAAATTGTAATGGCGTTTTCGATTGAAGAAAGGAAGCCCATCCTATCGAAAGGCAAATCTAGAAGTTGCCTTTTTTATGTTTCATGTATATTTCACTGAAAAAGAAAGCTCACTTTCAGGTCAATTCTTAAATTAGAATTGCCCTGAACTCGCCAACGCATACACTATCAAAATGTCAGATTGAAATAAGTGTTGTGTTGTTAGCGTCAAATATGTGATCCGAAAATGTGAAATTAAGCGTATAAACTTTAATAGAAATATGTATATTTATTTGGTCCATTTAAACATTCATATTTACTGTAAAAAAAGTAGTAACAGAAAACCAAATCTCAAATGTGATGTTGCAAAAGTGCTCCAATGAAATTCAATTTCGGGGCAATCCTCTAGGATCTTCAGTGAAAAACGCCATAAGTCTGGATTCAAGCAACACAAAGTTGAAACTCCTTCCGAAAGCTCTTTCTTATGACTATGTAAACCAAAATATTTGGCTAAACTTTAGACCATGTGTTGTCAGTTGCACTAATAATTCGTCTTGTAATTTTCTAACACAAGACATTCTTCTTTTACAAAAGTATCGTTCCGTACCATGTTTCCCATTTTTCCAATAAATGCACAATCAACGTATTTATACTTAAAATCCTATTGCAAACCATTTACAGCCTTATTTATAAACGTATTATAAAGAGTGTATAAAGTTAGGCACTGTCTAAAATGCCTCTAAACGCATAAACCCTATTTATAAATTTTTTTCTTAAAGTCTAAATAGCTTTTAAATGTGTACTCCTTCCTGATTCTTTGCCTTTGTATAGTACGCTACGCATGTTGAGAAAGAAAATAAAAAATCCACTTACCTGTCCATCATTGCAACCGGTTGGGTGTTTAGCTGCAACTTTTCCAAATCCCCCTGGTCAAAGAACTCATCCGCAACTAGTTTCGCAACTCGATGCTGTACCTCCCAGGGCTTAGCAATGGCGCTCACATCACAGGCTGTCATCATCATTCCACAGAGCACTGCAAAAACACCAGCAAAAATTATATCGATGCGGGAATTTGGTAGAATGTGCTGGTGAAAGGACGAAATTTATTGACTCTGAATGAAAAGTACCGCAAATTGGAATTTGGAAAATGTAGGCGTCATTCATTTACACAGAGGTGTAACTGTTGCTCCTCACTCTCTTACAATGCAAAAAAAAAAAAACTGTGCTATTGCGTCATCGACAAAAATGGCTGTATGTCTGCTGATGGATTTCTTCCAAATAGAAGTCCTTCTTTAACTGTTCTTTGTGCATTGTAAGGGCACCCTCACCCACCATAACCAGAGGTGCCATAAACCATTTCATATAAAAATATCAAAACAGTGTTCACTTACATTCCTTCTTCTCTTCGCTCTGCCAATCGAATTCCCCGTTCTCAACCAGTTCCAGGAAACTGTTTCGCTTTTTAAAGTACATGGCCAAATCCGTGGAGAGAATTGCATTTTCGACAGTTTTCATCACGGACCGATAGTCGTCGGGCGAAAGTGCCTGCAAAAACAAAGAAGAATCAACTTAAGGGCGAAATTCTAAATCTGATTGTACAAGCAGTTTGCAGGCATTATCCGTAGTGCTGAGTAAGTTAAAGTGTTTGTGTTGACGTTCGTGGTATTTTTGTCAACACTTGCTTTTTCTTTAGTGTAATCCTTTTATGGAAATCTTCACAGGAGGACCAGCATCAAGAAAGGTACAGGCCTTGTTTGTTGTTTATTGTTGAAACACAAGTCGAATGATGTGGGATTACGTCTGTGTTTTTGTTGTCTGTACTTTGAACAGAAATAGAACACTTTGCGGTTACTTTTATTGTAAAGTCGTCTGCAACAAACAGAGGAAGAGCTCCATAGTTGGGCTTTTATTTTTAGTACAGTAGATACGAGTAGATAAACAAACTACCAGACGATTGTACCAACTCGTATGTAAGTCAAAATTACAAATTAAAATTTTATTATTGTGAGTGTGGGTTAATGTCAAACGTACACGCTTTGATTTTGCAAAGTTTTCAAGGCCAATGTTATAAAAGTAATGTAACAGATTGAAGAGGATTGAAATATTTTCAATAGCTGCATTTAAATTATTTTCTTTCGTTTTAGCAAAATCGCATCTACATTGGGATATCCCGGCTTCAACTAATACAAAGGCGAACTTTACTTTAGGTAACTGCGTGCAACCTAAGTAAAATGTGCAGTCTCTCAGGCTTAGATTAAAATCTTCAGATTCAAAAAGGAGTCCCATTCCGATCTTACAAGTTTCTTTTCTTTTTCAAAGAAACCCACTGTAATTTATTACCCATATCATTTAAATTAAATTTCTTTGGAGTTCAACTAAAAATGCTAAGCAATTTTGAATTATATCTGAAACGTTCTACATTTTTAAAGGAGTCCGAATTGACTGATTTCCAAAAAGACGACTTCGGAGTCCAGGAGTTCCAAAAGGAGTAAAAATGACTCTAAAGCGACCCGAAGGTAACGCTGATTCTAGGGCGAGGGAAACTATAATTTTAAACCAGTTACGAACGGCTAAATCGAGAAACTTTTGCAGGATAGATATAGTTTTGGATGTTTATCAGATTTGCAGTAAAAAAAACACTTTAGGAGTACCTAGGAATTTGCTTTTTGACACTCACGCTAGCACGAATTACTCTATAGTCAGCTACCCTATTACATATATACGTCTTTTTTAAGTAAAATCCTAGCGTAAGGTTTCTTTTTTTCTATTTTTCAAATGTGGCCGCGAGCTCTTCGGAAAGAAACTGTCAAATTCTATCTTCTTGACATTCTATCAGAGCGCCTTTGTCCATTGGCTGCGTGTGTGTTTTCTCAATTCGTAGGTAAGCATATTGCCGAGAGATATGGAAGTAGGTGACATCGTTGACATAGTTTAGCTTTGCACACTAATGCTTAACTTCCATTTCATCGGCATATCTTTTTGATACTTTTTTGCTCTTTACCTTAACACCAAATGAAGTATACCTTCACTTAAGGTCTTTCAAGAAATATAAATGAATAAATTATAAATATCTCAGCTACTGCCTTACAGATTTCTCGAAGAAGGATCTGCAATATTATTATTATTCAATTAAAATTATGGTGCTTCTTCTGGCAAGTATCGCCTTGCAGGATAAAGCTGGATTATTTACTTTTTAATTGCAGTTGCCATGTGATACATTATTTGTGCAAACGAGACTCGTGCAGCTCATTAAAATTGAAAGGAATTTAATGGGTATCCTTGGGCATTCAATGAGATTGGTATTCTTTTAGATTGAACACAGCAGAATTATAGGTAGGTACAAGTCGTTCGTTAAGTCTGATCCAACGATTTAATTGATTCGATTCGGACTTCATAGCGCAATATTTAACAACGTTCATCTGTCATTTATCAGGGTGAAAATATCCTCAATCCTGATGAATGCAAGCGCAGTTTAAATGATACAACCTCTCTGAATGGAGGTAGATTACTCAATCTACTTTAAAGACGTTTTTAAAGGTTTCAAATGTCAAGGTCTCTTCGCGCTGTAGTGCCTTCAAAGTATGATCTTGCTTATTCGTGCGGAACCCGCTCAAAATGACGGACAGTAATGTGCTAAACGCGTCGATTGAAACAATTTGGAATACGCCAGCGGTCCATATAGATATATAGTCCTGGATGGCTTTGCCCGAGATCGATTTGGCACAGCTACTACACAAAACGTACAAAGAAGAACTTGATTAACTCACCTGAAAGATATTATTCCCCTCGGAGTTCAATATCATCACACACTGATCGAAATGATGATGTTCCATGGTGCTGGTCGTGTACAATATCGCCAGCGGACTTTCGGTTTTCGTTTGGAATGCATTATTCGTTCCACGGTGATCCAAGTCGTGACACAAGCATGCCACCAACAAACCTAATATCTCCAGATCATTCATAAACCGCTCCATCTTGCCGGTCTTCAACATCGCGAACATTGTTTGTGATACATTGAGGGCGTGTCGCCAGTTGTGATACTTCACAGGACGGTAGTTTTTCCGAACGCTGAGCACCCAGCGGCAAAGGACCTGCCCAACAATCAAAAATCACAGATTTCGATCAATAAATCAAGAGCCCATCACAGTATACTCACGTCGTACGGAATCTGAAACTGTTGGACTAAATTACACTGAAGGAACATACGTAGCACCGCTTTGCAGGTGTCTTCATCCTCGAGATCAAAATCTGCAATCAAAATTGAAAAGGACATTCGAAATGGCAAAAGTACAATCGAATACTCACCGATAAACTTAAAGCTATACAAGTTGTATGCTTCTGCTGTTGATACCGTGTTTTGAGCCAATTTGTTTGTCTGATCCTGGCTAGCAGTCGCATGATACGAGAGACATTCCAAGGCGACTTTTTGCTTTGCCATCAATTTGCATGCGTTCTCGTACATTTGTGTGTTGTGTATCCCGAGGCCGCAAAAAATGGCAAACGCCTCGAAAATTGAAACATCCGAATCGGTGAATGGCAAACCGTTACCCTGCAAAATAATTATCGAAGGATATTAGAATAGCTGCGATGGAAAGCATATTGGATGGACATGAAATCTTTGGAAAATGTTTGTATTGCTAACAAGCAAACGAATTTATATGTCGTCCACTTTTATTGCCCATGGTTATACAAATAGACGACATGTCATCATGTCCTGGTAACAGTTGCAGGATATTATGTACATGCAAGGACGGAGTCCAACAAAGTGGATTTGAAAGTTACCCAGGGAATACCGGAGCGGTATGCATGCCTTGGGTTCAGAGCATGACGATGGAGCACGCGGGTGTACTTTGTGTGCAGAAATTTATACTGAAAGGGAGAGCGCAGCGGAGGTAGAAGTTGTCAGAAGGTTCATTTCGCAAAGGATAATTAAAGTCTTTGCCTATGGACAGAAATATTTAGTGGCGACCTGATGTGGAGGGTATCTGGGTATGTTTTCAGTGGTTTTGTCTTCACATTTGCTGGCTAAGAAAGTACTGAATGTCTAAAAGCTACTTTCCAAATTGCATTGTGTAAAATAAGAGTTTTTAAAGGTGGCCAGAAAAACTGAAGATATCAGAGATGAACTACGAGTAGTATATAGTAGCTATTTGTGATGCATATAGTACGAGATTTACCTTGGCAGAAATATTTAGTGGCGACCTAATGTGGAGGGTATCTGGGTATGTTTTTAGTGGTTTTGTCTTCACATTTGCTGGCTAAGAAAGTACTGAATGTCTAAAAGCTACTTTCCAAATTGCATTGTGCAAAATAAGAGTTTTTAAAGGTGGCCAGAAAAACTGAAGATATCAGAGATGAACTACGAGTAGTATATAGTAGCTATTTGTGATGCATATAGTACGAGATTTACCTTGGCAGAAATATTTAGTGGCGACCTAATGTGGAGGGTATCTGGGTATGTTTTTAGTGGTTTTGTCTTCACATTTGCTGGCTAAGAAAGTACTGAATGTCTAAAAGCTACTTTCCAAATTGCATTGTGCAAAATAAGAGTTTTTAAAGGTGGCCAGAAAAACTGAAGATATCAGAGATGAACTACGAGTAGTATATAGTAGCTATTTGTGATGCATATAGTACGAGATTTACCTTGGCTATTTCAAAGCCAAGAAATTATTAAGTGGTCAAATATTGCTCTTCTCTATTCGCACGGGGACTGCCGCTGACGGTTTAGACTTTAGAGTCGGTGGCCAAGTATCGAGAGATACCTTGTTTCTCCAATAAGGACTCGGAATCATAAGGTTTAATCCAGTTAATTTTCCACAAATACATATAATGAAAAAAGGCCTTTGTCAAAAAAATCGAGCAGAATATGACTTATTTTGGTAAATAAAGTTTCGAAAACGATATCGCTTAGACGATCGTTGATATACGGAATCTGCCCCTGAAGTCGCAGATCTATGCCAATAAGCCACATGCCAAATAACCAGGATATATGCGGGACAGTCAATAAAAGTTGAACCACTAGGCGAACATTTAAACCACATGAAATTCCATACACAATGGCATACATGGGACCTTTCAAATAAGGAACAAATTTCGTTAATTCCTCACACACTGTTTGTTTTAATTCATTTCAGCGCATAGACCCGCACTAAATGAGCACACGGCACAGCAAGTTTTTAACAAGCAGACTCCGTTATAAGCTGTCATTATGCTGAGTGACATAGAATTCTTGATTGGATTCATAAAACCATTCGTGGTATTTTTGTTCTTATAAAACAAAAACAATTTCAACGACTCAAGCAAGAAGTGCAGTTGAAAGACGTCAACGAAAATCACATAAGACGAGTTGACAGTGCCGACAGTCAGTTTAGGATGCAATTTCAAAAATAAGTTGTATGTGCTTAAAAACGTTCATTTGATTTCTGTCGTCTGTTCCTTTATTTTGTATTAGGAATGGAAAAAACTGTCAAAATGACAGTGCCGGGGATAAGTTCTATGACAGAGAGAGACACTAACGAAAAAGTTAGGGAACGCTTTTAATCTACTAAAATGACAGATACATAATTACAAAATCCAAAAAAGTTAAACGAAAAGTCGATTAAATATCGTAGGTATAAACTCGAAAAATTTGCTAATTTACGAACAAAATTAGTTGATCCATATACCTAGCGATGAAAGTGATTCTGAATTAATCGAACTTCTTCTTCATGAACCCGAGTATATGAAAGAGTGTGTACTGATTGCACTACAAGCATTTGAGAAGAGGAATGCGACACGGCATTAAAAATTATGTGGATGCGATTGTCCTTACTTACTCCTAACAGCAAGGAAGAATTTCGTCTCGACTTCGCGATTCGAAAAGAATCTAAGGAGAACATGCAATGTTATTTTTCCGCCTGTTGATATTATTTTACTACGCAAGAAATCACAACAAATGCACTCGTATGTCAAATTGGATAACAAATTTCAATTCAGCTGTTGAAGCTCGTAAGGTGACTGACAGCTTTCTCAATTCTTACACCAAGAAATATGTTGAGTGAAAATTCGTAAGATTCTCAGTAGAGGAGCAATATATTGCTCTCTCGATGACGCTCTCTTTTTTACGAATTTTTCCAGTTAAAGAACGGCATTGAGTAAAAATTTGTAAAATTTCGAAAAAATTCGTAAGATCTATAAGTAAAGGAACAGACCTATTGCCTTTTATTGGTATACCTCTGTAGATATTGCCATGGCCACTAGTGTATTAGTAAAACTTGACACATCCATTAAGTGATAATTATAGTACATTGCCTTACACAATACACAATCATTCATTTTTTGAGTCGATAACAATTTGCGGCGGAGGCTAACGAAAATTGCTATCGGCTTAATTAAAACAAATAGGCTTGATACCGGCGGAATTCATAATTTTTAGTTTTATTCACGTCAAAGCCACAAAGCCACACATGTGCGATTCTTCCAATTAACCCATGGCACGACAAATTAAATTCGATTCGAATTTCAGCCGCCGTATTCGGCGACAGTTGCACTCCGGACCGCGATCGCAAGCAGACTGTGACCGAGTCTGACTATTGCATTCAAGTGAAAATGAAGTTCGAATTGGGGTTTTTCTCGTTTTTATTCATATCGGGCAACGCGGGGGCTGCCAACATTTTGGGCATGTTCCTCACATACAGTCCCTCACATGTGATCGTCCATATGGGCGCTGTGCGTGCGTTGGTTGAACGAGGTCATAATGTGACAGTGATAACATCAACACCACTGAACGATCCAAATCCTGGCTATCGACATATCTTTCTAAAGGAGCTGGAATTTACACAGAAAGACATCGACACGATGGTTAGCAGCCTGAAAGATTCGCCAATGCGCCTGTTGGTTGTCAACAGTTTTCGTTTCATTCGAAATCTTGCCGGAAGGTATGCGGACTTTGTGACTGATCCGGCGTTCGTAGGTTTCCTCGAGGAAGGCAATCAGTTTGATCTCATGCTGCTGGGTTATGCGTTCAATGAATTCCAATTGGGAGTGGCGACGCATTTTAAATGTCCCGTGGTACTCTCGTGGATGATCCAACCCACGGGACACATATCAGCTTTGATCGGAAACCCGACATTGCCGGCTTTTGTCCCACCAGCTCCGTTCATGGAACCAAGCCCGATGAACTTTCCCAGGCGAGTATTGAGTTTTATCATCACCGTTATGGAAAGATCACTCTCAGGCGGCATTGAGTTCTACCTGGAGAGCCTGTACACGTGAGTTTGTGTGAATTACTTAAAGCAGAGTGTAGCCCTATTGTTACAGCAAAAACTATCCATCAGACAAGTACCCCTCACTGGCGGAGGTGAAGAAAAACATCTCGCTCGTGCTTTCCAATCATCACTTCAGTGAAGGTCCGGTCAGGCCGCTGGTACCTGGCCTGGTCGAAGTCGGTGGCATTCACATAAAAGACAAACCAGATCCCTTACCTGAGGTGAGTGCTCCCGGAAGTAAAACTAAATTATCTCACAAACGCATCTCTTTCCAGGACCTGGATGAGTTTTTAAAAAACTCCCCCCACGGAGCAGTTCTATTCAGCCTTGGATCTTATGCCCGCGCAGACCATTTGGGCCCAAATGCAATGGCCATCATTTACAAGGTGCTCTCCTCGCTTCCGTATAACATCATTTGGAAATGGGACAGTGATCAGCAACCCGTCAAATACCGCGCATCAAACATCCTCTTCAGACAATGGCTGCCGCAGAACGATATATTGGCCCACGAGAATTTGAAACTCTTCGTCACCCACGGAGGCAAAGGAAGCATAACAGAGTCCGAGTACCATGGCGTTCCAATGGTGGCGATACCAATAATGGGGGATCAACCCAGCAACGCGAACGCAATGCAACAGAAAGGACATGGCGTGCTGCTTGTGCATCAGACCATGACAGAGGAGTCATTTCGCAAATCAATTCTCGACGTTATGGAAAATAAAATCTACAGGACTAAGGTTGAGCGATTCTCGAAACTCTATCGGGACAGACCGCTAACAGCTCGAGAGAATGCCGTCTTTTGGATTGAGTACGTTATTAGGCACAAAGGTGCGCCTCACATGCAGAGCCCTCTGAGGACGTTAAATATTCTTCAGGAGAACAGTATTGATGTGATTCTGTTCTTGGTGTTTTCAATATATGCTATTGTTAAGATGGTGAAGGTTTTAGTAGGTCTGTCCCGGCTGCTTGTCAAACAGCTGTGCCGGATCAGCCAACAGAAGGAGAAAGTAGGTTAGGTTAGAATTTATTTAGTTTGTTATTTATTGTGCAAGGCAGTTTCGACTTTAAAATAAATTACGTCTTTTTGACGCTTAGAAATTTATCTAAATTTTGTTTCTTCACAAACTTGATCCGTGTACGTTTTTAGTAATTTTCGGGTTCACTATTTTTCAAATGCACTTTTAAAGGCGCAATGCACAATTTTACTTGTTTACTTTACTTTTTATGAATCTTGACATTGCGATTATAGCTAGGTCCAAAAATTGCATTTGCGTATTATGAGTGGCAAACCTTTGCCTGTGATCTAAACATCTGTGCTGACTTGACGTAAAATTCAAGGTCATTTCGAAGAGAGCGGCCGTTTTCAGACTCTAAAAAACTATCGATTAAGACTAACCTGCTGTATAAATTAAAAAAAGTGTGTTAAATTTACGCAAAAGCTTTTGTAAAATGGTAAAAGACAGTCTTTGCATTTTGAACAGCACTGTACAAGACAAGGCCTACACTTCCACCTGACTAAATGAGCAGCAGTCGCCATTGAACTCCATAAGAACACGTAATTCGTGACTTAAACTCGAACAGACTCTGCATTGCTCAAGAGTTAAGGCTATGAGCGACTCAGAGAGTTCTAGCGATAAGCTAAAACAAAATATATTAAATTATCCGCAGCTCTACAAACGCATACAGCTTACCCTACTAAGAAACTTTTTTTCTTACAACTTTTTCACTGTACCACGTGTTATTGCGTGAGCTAAACATTACATACATCAGGGGAACCCACTTTGTACAGCACTTTATCATGATCAACCCACAAAGTCGGTTTTTGTATCCGAGAACCGTATCGGTTATTCTTAGCGCGAATACCTTAATTTTATCCTTGAAACTTTCAGACGCCCAAAACAAAAGAAAACAAAAATCCTCGCTCATCCAAGTTTTCTACCCCCCCGAACACATTTTGATGAATTAAATTCCCCGATCCGCAAACAAATGAAGCAGAACGTGCTGGGTGCTGCGGCTACACAGGAACTTTTCTACTTCGTTTACATTACAAGTTTCGAACGCGATTCCGATTGGCGCTGGTAGGATAAAGTTTTTTCTCTCCAATTACTCAAATCATTCATAAGACATGGGATCCCACTCACAGAATCTCTGTGCTTCCGGCAAACTCAGCCGTTGGGATTTTGAATTCTTTACGGCCAATTGAGTCAGAGTGGGTGAAAAAAAAGATGGTAAAAAAAATTAACAAACAGCCCAATCAAGCCACCGATATAGTTTAGTGACCAGACCGCCGCAAAACGTGACCCTTCGCACGGGGTTTGATTTTCCCCTCCACTCTAACATCACGTTTGTAGACGAACTTTGAACTAAATTGCATTACATGTTGTCAAGTCAAAGAGGAGGTGACTGATGACGATACATCCAGGATCCAGCTTTGATTGACGGTCAACTCGTTTATGGTGTTTGTGATTGGGAATACATTTTCCATCCCCAGATGCTGACGACTATTCAAACTTGAGTTCATATGGATCCTGGTTACATTTAAGGACTAAGCCAGCATAATTGGAGCGCAAAAAGTGTAAAGTTTCTTTTTGGACTTAATTAAAGTTGGAGCGATTGGGGATACCCTGTGCCTGCTGTGGATGTACCTGTGGGCGGAATTGTTTACCTAAGCATTGGTTGTGTTATGTACAACAGCAGTCGCCTTTTTTTTGTACCTATAACATTTAACGAGTTTTTGACTTTCATGTGATGGATTGTGTTTGCCGAAAATTGGAAGCTAATGTAGGGATCTCGTGTGGTACGTTATTAATTATGGAGACTCGACTGTGTCTGGGTGGAGAAGTGTGAACTTGTTTATTAAATTTGGATCTCCTTAAAGTTGTGGGTATACTTTTTTTAAGTGAGTCGATGATATAACCTTCCCTTATTATATATCACGGAACGAAAAGTGATAAAATGAGTTACAGGATCTAATGGCTATAGAAATGTATACCTAGTATTAAGCCGATGGTGTTGGAAATGAGTTGCCGATGCATGAATCTGGATAAAGTTTGGTAGTACGTCTCGAAATAGGTCTTTCAGCCTCCATTTAACAAGAACGACTTTCATAAAACAGAACAAGTGTCGCGGAAAAATTAGCGGAGGTCCTGGATATTGTAGCCAGACGCAACTGCTACCGAACAGGTACTTACTTTACTTTACTTAACGGGCTCCCGACCCGTGGAGAGTCTCTGCCTGAGACACTGCAGCCTTCCATCCTCTGCGATCCCGGGCACGCTGCTTCCAGTTATCCAGACCAAGCGCTCTGGCATCCGCGATGGCTTGGTCTTTGAAACGGAGGTTCGGTCTTCCTTGTCGTCTCGAACCTGGCGGCTGGGATTCGAAGATCCTCTTAGCTGGAGCATTATTGTCCATTCGCTCGATGTGGCCGAGCCAACAGGTACATACAGTTAAAATCAAGGAAGGATATCAAAACCCAACCTAAAGACGAACAAAGCTGCTGGGCTGAAGGAGACTAAGAGCCATCAGCATAAGTGTTCCTTGCCATGCAATCAATTGACGCTTTTAAAGGATTGATCTAATTCAAAGGACATCACCACCACTCATCAGAACACACGTTACGCATACGTGATACAAGCAATTACAATTAATCGAACGATAATGGGTGCACTCTGTTGCAAAATTAATTAAAACGTGACCAATAGAGATTATGCAACCCGAGTCGATCCAGTAAGGAATACATACCAATTCCCGGAACCTATTTAACCACTCTGACTAAATACATACCTTATTTATAAGCTGCGCCACACCGATGACAGTTTTCTGTGCATTCACAATCGGCATACACAGGATAGCCTTAGTGCAATCGATTTCTCCTTCGCTGTGGATTTGATTGTGCTCACGCACCCACTCTCGCACGTCCGATATGTTGACAATTTGACCGCTGGTCGCTACATACTGAGCGATCTGGGCCAACGTTGAGTTACTCAAATCCTTCACCGATGGCCTCGAAATGTTGGCCGATTGGTTCTCGGCTCCCAACTCGAAGAGCACCGTAAAACGGGTGCGAGATTTTTGCTGAAAAATACAGAATATTTATAACTGGTTATTAAATGCTTAATTTTAATTGAAAAGGAGCTCAAAACGGAAGAGGTCCTTGAAAGCAAGTGCAACAATTTGTTGCACACAACGAAAGGGAAACAGTTTTCACACATGAAATGAGACAACAAGGCGCCAAAGCGTTTTCTTTTTGCGAGGTGTGAAGATTACAAAGAGGTATGCAGACATGTTTTGTCCTTCGTCGAAACACTCTCGGTTATCCTTGACTCTTTTAAGGTGTGCAACAAGTTAGAGCAGTGTGAAGAGTTTTTGTCTCGTTGAGTGAATGTGCAATTTAATGTCATCCAACTCAAAGCACCACTTTTTGTGCAGAGGATCCTAACGAGCAATTATCCTATCAGAAATATAATGCGAGCATTTTATGTAGCGCCGATTGATATGCAATCGTTATATATCAGTATGCATGAGCACAATCAGATGACAAGAGACGCACGGGTTCCGATTCCATTTGACAATCAATGAAATTGAGTTGCGACTTAAAGGAGGCTCTCGGAGGCCTTAAATCGTACAAATAGAAAGAAGTGCTGCACCGTAGACCTCATTATATCTTAAGTAAAACCAATTGCTCATGTTATAGGTCTAAAAAGCGGTCTGCTGCGGTCTACAGTTTAATTGACCAACTACGAGAATCAGTGAACCATCAGATTGACCGCCACTCTGTTACATAGTTTCAGTATTATAGATTTTGGGCCCACCCTAATGTAGAGCTACAAGAGTAGTGACCAAATTGTTGTGCCCTGTTGCAAATAAATTTTCCGAAATTCTTCATTTTTGACCTTTGACTCCTGTTTTTTGAAATACTCTCAAACTCTTTGTTAATATTATTCTAGTTGCGTTTAGTTTAAGGAATTTTCAAACGCTGCAAGTCTTCCGTGAATTTCAATTCGAGTCAAAGTATTTTGTACCCAGTTTGATTCTATGCAAACAACCCACCCACAATTCAATACAAATAAAATTTTTGTTGTGACAACTGTTAAGGTCACCTTGTAGGTGGGTACTCACTTGTTCCTCCAGAATTTCTTCAACCTTGACATTATTGCTAAACCTCCTGGCTGTGGACAAAATTTGATTCGGCTTCTCCAGTATCTTTTCCAAATGACTCTGAAAAAAAATAAGAAAATAAAGGATTATACTTAAAAAATTTCTCATGGTACAGTTCTATTGAATATTGTGATTCGCGTATAAAAATTAAACATGCAAGTCTTGAATTCTTAGTTCTTGCACCGCAGCCGTTAAATTCAATACCAGGGTAATTGAAGACTGTGCTTTCAATAACGAAAGAAACCTTCCAAATTGTTTTCAAATTGATTGCAATCTTTGTGAGTAACGGTCAAAGGAAAAAGAAAATTTTGGGTGTGTTTATGTTTTGCTACTGAGATTGAAACTGGTATCCCTCGCTTAAAAATTAAGTCCAGCACTACTTGCTGAGTTTGATTTCCTGAGCCAATGATTTTGAAACAGAGCCCTATAAAATCTGTCAATTCATGCAGTTTGATATCCTTCGAATGGAGGGGGCAATGCCAAACAATGTACCTAATCAAACAAAAAAGGGAAACACACAAATAAAGGAGACCTCTGCAAATGTCGACATCACCCCAATTAATGGTAGATATCAAAAACTTTCAAAAAAACACAAGAAACTTCCCCCTACCACAGGAGAGTAATTTAAAAGTTACCGTCGTACATTTGTCCAGATGCATTCTCATCAGTCGTTTGCGGCTTTAACACGAAAATTAGTTTCGCCCGACCTGAAAAGTTCCATAACTAATGCTTACACATATCGCACTACATTGGCATGTTGGTGCACCAACTGAAATACCGTGATAGTCTCGAAATGAGAAAGTTTTTAATCAATTTCACAGCAGCTCTACTGCCGGCAACCATTTTGTTTCCATTCCCTGCTATTCTCCTTCTAGATTAAAGTTTTAATTCGCAGAACCCTAGAAGGATGTGAGGTTTAAATAGAACGGAAGAGCTTCATCGCATAGAAGGTGAATGGTTGAGTTGAAGTCCACCACTGTGTAATTGGGTTGCTTTGCAACTCAAAATGAAACTAGTTTGGCTGATGGGGACAGGCAGTGCACCGGGTTGTGGTTCTCTTATTGAATTTAGGAAACTCGAAAACTCGCTCATTTGGGTGTATTCAACATGATTACGGTTTGGATCTTGCAAGGAAAATCTAATTTAGGAAGGTCCAGTGGTCCCAGATTGAGGGAAATCGAGGGAAAATAAAAAATCTCTTTGAAACTTAAATTGCTTAAAAGTTAAATTTTAACGCATTTCCATTACAAATAAATTTAAAAGTTTACTCAGAATGAAATGTTCACACTAAATATGAAAGAAAGCAGCCCATCGAACGTCTACGTAAGAATTTTTGTGTATCTGAATGTGTTCACAACCGACAAGTAGCCGACATGTAGAAATTATACACAATTCACTATAGTATTTTAAAGTATCAACTCTGCCGACAAATATGTTTTCAAAATTATTTCTTATTGTATGAAACTTTATGTTTAAAAAAGGAAAAAGGAAATACAAAAATAATCAAAAGAAGTAATATTTTAGAAACATAGTCCACCAGTTATCGAAACAGAATGCATTCACTCGATTTGACGTTTTGTCTAACAGAAAAGAAAATCATTTCAAATTCAAATTTCATATAAAGGCAAATTTTACTTAGGGGAAAAAGGGGAACTTTTTCGAACTTAGGGGAAAATTATTGCCTTTGCTATTAAGAAGCAAAAAGTCTGGGAAGGCCTTAGTTTTGAGTCGAATTTATGTGGGAACTCTTAAGTTTTGAGTTTTTCTTACCAGGTACGTATGCGGACTACGGAGATATGCGACATCATTGGTTGCTCATAGCGCCCCGTGATAGAAGCTTTCATGGCCATTGAAGAACATGCGACATCTGTTGGCCTTGAAATAAACGAGGATGAGACTAGATTCTGTAATATGAGACTGCACATTATCTCTCTCTCGCTGTAGGTATATGTACTTATATTTGTATGTATAATGTATGGGCATTGGGCACTTGAGCGCAGTTGCAGCCAGACCTTCGCCAAATAAAGTAGACTTTGCATACCCCCGTTTCGATAATAACACAACATCACTAAAACAAACAAACATCCATCCGCCAAGATTGGCTGGACTAAGAGAATCTTCGAATCCCAGCCCCCAGGTTTGAGAAGACAAGGAAGACCGAACCTCCGTTTCAATGACCAAGCCATCGTGTGAATGCGAGAGCATTTGATAGGATAAGTATGAAAGCAGTGTGCCCGGGATTGCAGAGGATGGAGGGCTCCAGTGTCTCAAGCAGAGACTCTTCAAAGGTCTGTAAACCCTTTAAGTACCTGAGTAAGTAAGTTGCAAGGTAAGAAAAAAGTGGCGTCGACGATTACTCAGATAACAAACCTTTTCCTTTTAAATTACATTCAATCGATGATATCGCCGCCCATCCACTATCACTCGCAACTCGGTCGTTTATTTCTTCCGTTGAAGTGACGCGGCCATTTTCATTCTCGCGGGTTTTTAAGCCTCGCGTCGTTGTAGAATCGTTCTTCTTTTTTCGGTGGCAGACAGAGCGTGGCTATTGGTTTATAAACTACAACTACATCTATTCGCTTTTCTCATTGGAAACTGTTTCATAATTAAGCGAGATGCATGGCTCAGTGTTTGTTGGACTACTAATCGAGAGATCGCAGGTTTGAATCCTATATCAAATTTTCCTTTTAATGCCACGTCTGACAAACAGCCGGAAAGTTATACTGTCCTGAGAATGCCTCCCAATTGAAGGACACTTTCATGTAAAACAGAGTTAAATTGCTTCTTGAAATCCCTTAGAAATTTATAAAAATCGGTTCTCCCATCGTAAACTCAATCGGAGTTCATAGATTTACATTGAAATGCTTTTCCAACCAAAAGTCGATTCAAATCTCTTGCAGTCGCCCATTGAGTAGATTACTTTGAAATAAGCTATCGCGGCCTTCGAATAACGCAACCACAGATGCCTTACACTCACTATACGCCAGACAATGGCCTGCCACCCACAAATCTAAACGCATGTTTCATTCAAGTGCGAAACGAGTTTATGAAATAAGTGAAAGGAAAAAAAAAACATCCTTGCGACTCAGAGCTGAGTACACTCCCCCAT
Organism: Cheilosia impressa; assembly: GCA_948293265.1. Lineage (NCBI taxonomy): Eukaryota > Metazoa > Arthropoda > Insecta > Diptera > Syrphidae > Cheilosia > Cheilosia impressa. The sequence goes on along the minus strand of OX411880.1, from coordinate 128,439,234 downwards.
CAAAGGAATTTCCATAAGAATGCGATTACGTAATATCGTAACTTTTTCGCAGCGCCCCTCGTCCTCCATCTCTTTCCTCTGATTTAGTTTTATTTCCTGTATTTTCGTTTCTTTTCTTTTTTACGTTTTATCTATTTATATCTTGGTCGCCTTTGCCTTTTAAAGCGTGCGTGGCTCCTTCGCTAAATGCTTTTGTACGTGGAACGCATATTGTTTGAAAAGATTCCGAGAATTTGATTTACAGCGGATTGTTACGTAATTGGTATTTTTATGAAGGATTTCGTAATGCCAATTGGTTGACGGGGTTGATGAGAATACACACGAATTGGAGGTTAGTGGCGATTGTTTGTTATTGTAGAAAGTATGCGGGGACGCATTCATTTGCATTTAAATAGCACGACAGAGCTATACCTGGTTATGAATAAAGTTTTCAGTTTGTTGGGGCTTGCCTCATCTGAGAGGTTGTTTTGACTGTTTGGTATGAGGGTGTTCTCATTTCGCTAAGGGAGTGGTGGTTTTTTGTCGGGCTTTAGCTGGAAGGAGTTCGTGCAGAGCAAAATTGGCAAATCCTTTTATCGGAAAATACAAACAGAGATAGCTTCTTTCTTAAAGAAAACATTAAACCTTTCGATTGGTTATGAGATATCTATAGTGGTAGACTGTCAGTAGGACATCCGGTCAACATAATTTTGAATAAACGCTTCAGGAAAACTGGACCATTTTTCACAAGAACCCCTTTCAACTGCTGAAGTACCAGAGTTGCTGCTAGATTGTCGGCATAATGTCACCCAGTGCAATATTCCCTCATATTGTATATATGGGCCTGGATAAGTACGAGGCAACTATCTTCTTTCCCCTTAAGTTTTGACGCTCCTTATAAATCCCAGTAAGCTACCAGTAAGCTTAAGAAAAGCAAACACATTCCCTCTGGACAAAGGGGTGAGTAAGGAAGCCCTTTTCGAACTATTCCTTTCTGAGACACTTCAGATGAGTTGTTTGTATTGCCTTGTTGTGAAGGAAGAGATTCGTCCTTTGTGAATTTAAAGCGGATTTTCGAGCAGACTACTTGATAGATGACGAAGTATTTGCGTTCATCAACATTGGTGAGACAACCTAAGTTGTGTGTCCTATTTATTGTCAGGATCGAAATAGCGCACGCAAAGTCACTGTTTATTCGTTCGCGTTAAAGGTGTTCGGATTATAATTGTTTGGTCAAAATTTCCTGGCCGAAAACGCAGTTAAAAAAAAATATTGTGGTAAACCCGAAGTGGCGTTTATTACAAAAAAAGGAAAAGAGAAGAATGAGAGGAAAGGTATTTTTACATGTAAAGCGTTCAGCGGCAAACGACCACTTAAGCTGATCATATATCCTCGAACAGTCATTCGAGATCCTTCTGATTGTTTTTATAGTTGATTCTAATATTATAAAATCAAAGTCACAGGTTTCTGCAGATGGCGTCGATCAATTTGTTTAAAGTTTTGGAATGTGCTACAGAGGCCTTTAGGGAATTTGTCACGCCAAATTTTAGTCGTCCTAAGATGCCCGATACCGCTGCATACAGACAACATACATCCAAGTAATGAAAACAGTCCAATGACAAGATGTAGCATTTCATTTGCTTCTGTAACATGAGAAGTGCCACGCCCTCCAAACCTGTCAATATCTTACAGAATGCTGGGTACAGATGGCATACATCATCTACTATGTCGAATGGTACTACTTAGGCTGCCATGAGTCTCGAGCTTTTATTATGATTACCTACGAAGGTTATGCACCACAGCAATAATCGGGGGCGTATACGTAATATTTAATGGAAAATGTGTCAAATGTCCATACTAGCAATGATGGAGGCGTCAAGAAGAAGATCTGACAACTAAAAATCGCCCATCGAGTTAAAAACTGTTATATCACCTTGACAACTTCGCAATATTCTCTCCTATGCCTGTCTGTTCACTCGGATACCGATTGAGCCTTTCAAAACGTCGCTAACCGAATTGTCGAAATTTATAAAAAATACCTTTGAAACATTTAGCGAGCAGCCGACAAATGCACTCAGCAAAAACTCCAGGATTAAAAATAATTCCTGAAACCTTGTTTATTGGATAAATTAAGTACCTATTAACATAACATTTCGCGGAAATGATTCTCTGAATTGATTTCTTCAATGCCAGTCGTGAACCAAAAAGGACGCTTTTTAAAACAGAATTACGTAGACGAGGAATGATAAAATGTGCACACATTAAAGCGGGAGGTTGAATTAATTCCCTTTGGAGCTACTGCACTGATGTCTTCCGTCGCCCATTTGAAAAAGGGCTTGCAAGGATTACCATGGTAATCATCTCAAAGTTTACATTTTTAATCTTCCCAATGTCACAAATAGCGACGAACGCATTCAGCTTTCATTACCGACTTACCTATGCCACACAAATATTTGCTTGGTTTCAAGAAATCTTAAAACTACATCACAAGGGAGACGACAAACACTCAGTCGATGTGCAACTTTGAAATTCAAATGCGCCGTCTGCCTTAAGCATTTGAGGCGAATTTATGCAAATTTATTCAGTGTAAAGTTCTTACTTTATAATAATTTAACACATCACTTACGGGCCATAGGAGTCGGAAATTGTCTATGCAAATGGGTGGATTGCAAGTCAACAATGTGGGCAGACTATGCAAGAAATATCCCACATTCCTCAACGACATTCCTTTGTGGACGAGGAGGTCCTCTGCAAACATTATATTCAGGTTGACTGACAGTGACACCACGAAATGCGTACTCAATTGTCTGTTACATTTAACAAAATGCTCTGTTTAATCCAATTTGGCATTTTTAATTGACGCTAAATTATCGCGTGTCGTGTACCGATTAAATAACCTTTCTCCACGCACAATAATTCATTGTCCCATCGAGTTTAACTCTTTTTCCAATTTCAGGAAATACAAAAAAAAAGATTCAATTAATTTGCCGTGCATGACACGTTGCAGGTTGTACAGAACTTTGTACATGAGTCATTCTGGTTTCGCCTCATTCACCTTGGGATACCATGTACGTAGGCATACCGCGTGCATTTTGGAGGGGATAGCGGAAATAATTGATCAATTAGGGGTGGACATTAAATTTTGACGCGATTAAAGGACACTAATGATGATGCTATTGAAAAGTGTAATTACTTCACTGTTGTCATTTTAGTGTGTGTGTTGAGAATAGTCTCTTTAAAATGGCTTTATTTTCGAATTTGAATTTTAAATTTAATATTAATATTAAAATATTAAAAACGTATTTTTAAATCGATTAAAAGCTAGGACCCCCGAAGTAGGAATGGAGGAAATTATGCCCAAACTTTTTTTTTCGAAAATTCGACAAGAAGCAAACTTCTTTTTGGCTAAAGGGTGAGTAATTTTTTTTATTTATTTTTATTAGTACTTTTTAAATATTACCCATTAAATATTTTCCAATTTAATAATAAATAATCGAATAGCTCGCCGTTGACAGTACGGCGAAATGACCCCGCGCCGCACCAAAATCCGCAACAAACAGCAACATTTTGTGAATGCATTGCCACCTGGTGAGCTTCGTGTGGTCTGGCGTAGTCCCATGTACGGCAATTTTGCTTGCTAACTCCTCCAGCCACTCATTCAAAAACACGTTAAGATGATTTTTAGGCCAACATTGTGGTGCTCTTCCAAACGTTCCGAGCCCCAGTCAGCGAACAAATGGTTGGCTCTAAGTTCCTGGGTCAGTTGGATTTTGTAGGAGTATAGGCCCAAGTCCGGAAGCAAACTTCGACAAGTTGAGCTCTTCAAAAAGCAGACTTCTTGTTTCACGGACCGCAGCAATGTTCTTGGCTGACCAGACGTTCCTTTGCGTTTGTTGTTTGTTTACCGCATCTGTTGTCCTGAATTTGCCCACCAAACGTTGGAGAGTCGACTTTGGAGGGCCATTGCGTCGGCTGTTAAATGGGCGCAGTGCGGGCAACGTTCGCACTGACGACCACTCATCATGACAGTAGGTTTGTATCATTTGGACGTTATTTTCAATCCTGAAACTCGCCATGGTGATTTGGCATCAGCGACTGAAGAACAGACACCAGATAAGGCCGACGCCACCAAAACAAAATGGCCGCCACAGGCTGCCATCACCGACCCAATTGAAAAACCCTCTATAATGAAGCAAGTTGCGTTCGACACAGTCGTGTAGCTTTCTTTTGGCCTATTCGCTTGCAACCCGACTTCGACCAAGAGCAACGACCAATACGTTCGCGAAGACAGAAACAATCACGCATAACAGCCCCTAAGGTCCTTACAATCGACATTTTAATAGAATAGAATTTTATTTTGCTTTGCCAAAACTCCAATTTCCGATTTTATGCACTCAGAAAAAAAATGGTAAGCGCATAATTTTGAGATTTTAAAAAAATTTTAAGCTTAAAGTTCTTGTCTTAACTATTTTTTTTCAAACCAATTACTCGTTTTTAGGTTTTCAAAAATCAAGTATACAGTGTAAGAATTTCTTACATAATTGCCAAAAAAATTTCATGCTTAATTCAAAAATTTTGTTATTTGTGTTGATTTTAACCAAAGAAAATTGTTTACATTAGAATTTGTGAGTGTAGCAGGCATGAACAAATTTTAAATCTACACAAATCATCTTTGCCAAGTCAACAACTTACCGCTTCACAACAGTCCAAGTCAACTAGAAACACCGAACACCGTTCGCACTTGAGCAGCTCTCTCGCTTCAGTCATTATTTTCGTCACCAGACACTCCAGGTTGTTTTGTTCTTCGAAAATGCTCCTTGCCAGGTTCAATAAAATCTGATTTCGTCGATACTCCTGCACGGACATCTCAAATAATTGCGCATTTTGAATACCAATGCCGCAGAAAGTCAAATACCGTCGAAATATCTCAATGTCATGCTCGTCGAACTCCAACGAGCCTGCAAACGAAATAAATATGAGGTGTCAAAAAAAAAACAACTATACCCAACTCACCATTTGTTTTATTGATGATTTGTGCTACACCAATTATATCGCCCTCGTAGTTGCAAATTGGCATCGACAGTATTGTGTTGGTTTTGTAGCCGGTCTTCAGGTCGATTTCGCAATTAAAACGTGAATCCTTGTAGGCTTCCTTGATGTTGATCATCTCCTTTGTTTGGGCGACCATGCCGGCGATGCCTACACCAAATGGAATTATAATTTCCTCGGATCTCGCTTTGGTGACTGCCTCCCGCAGGGCTGCACACCGGAAAACAAAAACAAACGGAAAACGCATAAAAACACATTACATATACATAGCTGTGAGCGAAAATAATTTGAATTGGAGATTTTTGAGAATTTTCCTTTTTGTGCGCGCAGGGAAGTTCATTTCAAATTGGATTTGTCGCGCTCCGGCTTTCAGGATTCTCACTCATCTAATTTGTGGATTTTTTTTTTTCGGTCGCGGTGTTGCTCGTTGAGAAGATAACGCAAGTTAATGTTGTAGAAAATTGCTAAACTTATGGGGCGGGGAAATTAAATTCATTGCCGCACTGGAATTGGTACTCACTGTTCACATCGAGACGTTGGCCACAGTATGAAGAAGCGTTGTTTGGCAGTTATTGTAGTTAGTGTGAGGTGTGTTTGGTATTCAGTTGGTAATTTTATTCAAACTGAGATTGGGGTAAATGAATACTAGGACTGCGGGTTTCGACATACAACGTTCAAAAATTATTATTAAATGCTACTCTTATCTGAAACTGGTAATTCAGAAGTTGCAAAGGAGTTAGCAGTTAAGCCTTCTGGAGGTGAACACCTTAGAAATCTGAATCTGTCCTTAAGCTTTACTGTTCAATGGAAGCGTGTTGCAGCACTGTTATTTTAAAGGCTGCATTTTGTCAGCACATGATATAGAACAAAGCTTAAAGTGGTCACTTGTGTGTCCTTCGTGATAGTGCGCTGCGACATCCCCTGTGATACGGAGTGATAAATTTAGGACAAATATTTACGTCAAAATGACGTCGGCATATGAAATTTTGATATGAAAAGCGTCATTTGTAATCGTAGCTAAAGTAAGTGGATCTGCAGCTGATATCGCGGCACGGGACCTCAAAAATGCACAAATGCCGCAAAGTCATGAGATGCATACCATCCTGATTGATTTAACCTAAGAACAAAAAAAACGGAGTTTGTCAGTCAGAGTAACGTCGCTCCATTGCTCAGTTGTTCACTCCGTGCTCGCTGCCTTAACCTTTTTATGAAAGTCACTGCTGATGCTATCAGCCAAACTATAGAGAGTAAGCAGTTACAACAAAGATGAGCTCTCCACGTGAAGAGCTTTTGTCGAATAGTGTCAAAAGTAGCCATTTTCGTAGTCGCTATCGTAATCCTCTTAGACGTCAGTCAGTCCTCATTGACAGCAAAAAATATCAGCCAAAAAGGTTACCAGACAAAAGAAGATGGACTGCCAAACTGATGAAAAAATTGAACTCTAGACAGGTAGATGATGCAAATGTCTATATTACTCAATTCCATACCGGACATGGGTGTGCTTCAACAAAACCAAATGGCAACAACAACGAGCCCAACATGTGAGTATGGTGGCTCAACTCAAGTCAGCGTCGAATATACATTTTTCGAATACCTCAGATGACTTATATAGAGTCGGATGCTTGAAATGTTTGCTTATACATACGAGCAAGGAAATCACGTAGCAACAGTATTATCCTACAGTGAAAATGCCATGGAAGAAATTTGTATTTTGTTGTATTTATTATAATGATCAAATGGAGTTAAACCCCTCAAGCCTATATCAGATTAAGGCCCAAAGAACAGGAAACAAAATTACTCCGAACTTAAGTAATGAAAGGAGCATTAGGTTCTGGTTTGCCTGCTGATGGAGAGGACAATTGGGAAATGGGTGAATAAACACCAAAGCTCCGACATGAACGGTCTTTGATTCCGACACAAAGTAAAGGAAGATCTCGCTTAAAGTGGCGCACAAAAGTATATATGAAAAACGACATCAACCAACTTGGAGTGTGTGCGCAGTTAACAAAACCGACCGGGCTTACTAGAGAGGTGCAAGGGATTCCCCCAACTGTAGCGAGGCGTTGTAATTGAGACATTTTTTGTGTCAAGTTAATGACGCAAAAAGGCCGACCGAAATGCCACCCTTAATATCGATTTATTGGTGGAGTTGTTCATTCCAGAATATGGAATAGTCAGCAGTTCTGCAGTTGGCTAGAAACGCGCAGAAAAATCCCAAATAAATATTCTACCAACCTCTTGCGTACATCTGACAAACAGCTGAAGGTATAACTGTCTTGAAAAAGCCTCTCAATCCAGCCATTCGGATACGTCATACAATTGTAATTCTATTGCATTCGCCCAAGGGAAATACAACTCACATCAGAAATGTACGGTTGACAGAAGGTATATTTTGGCATCAGCTGCCTAGTTACTTTGCGTAACTACTCGCTCTACTGCACACCCCGTGCGGCTTACCATACGAACCATACATCGCCCCATAATTCCCAACTACACCGATAAATAAGTTCATTAATCGCGTAAGACAGGTGGGCATAGAGGGAACCTTCTCAATGCCTACACATTTGACACATTTATCAACCCTCCCGAAATATAGGGGTATCGACGTTGACACTGCTTTGGCGTGGCGACAATGATTGCGGTTGGTACCGAACCAAAGAGGCTAATACGTCGCGGTACAGCTTCAGTGGTTCGAATGAATATAATTAAATTAAAACGTTCTCTCGAAAGTACGCGTTTAATTTCGAACTTTTCTAATTAATTTTTTGCGTTCCGCGATGTGTGTAGGCACACGCAACCAAACCAGAGCAAGAGTGTAATAACTATTGTAATCTACATCAGCAGCGCCAGAACTAGAATCCTCTCGTATTACCTATAAGTTTATGGGGTGGCTGTTGATTGTCATTTGTGCGCGGTCGACCACAAAATCATTAATGATCTCCCCCGAGCCAGATACAGGAAGTGTGAGGCATTCGAAATGCTCGACTGCCTCTGTGTTAAGTTTTATTCATTAAGGATCATCTAATATGCAGACACATATGGTGTGCGGTTTCCTTAATTTAATTTCCAAGTCTTTAAGATGTGAGGACCTCGTCTTTGTGCACTTTCGAGCGAGTGAGTAGGAGTGCTGATGTTGGTTCCTTAACTACTTTTGAACAACAGCAGCCGAGCACTTAATAAAGTTTTTTCTTGAGTCATGCGGTTTGGGTTGGGGCTTTAGTTTGAGGCAAGGTCGTGGTTAGTCAAACGAGTCGTGTAATATTTGAAACACTGTATGTAGGTGTCTTTTTAATTAAAGGGGTGAGTACCTTCAAAGAAGCACCCACCCTTGAAACGGTTCACTTTAATTACTTTCGTATTCAAAATATTTGTTTGTTGCTTAAGCATTTTTAACAGTATGGAGAAATATTGAAAGGATGTTGCATAACTAGACCAATGATGAGGACATATTGGCGGTTGGGCATAGTTTGTCAAGGAAGTGCATTAACTTTGCATTCTGCTTGGCTTTCTGTAGAACAAATTTGGCCCGCACTGTTAGGTGAGCCTTTCAGCTGGAGCTATTCGAGGGGTAATTCCGAATGCATGGAATGATTAAAGGGTTGAAAAAGAAAACAGAGCATTATGAAGATTTGCGTCGATGGTAAGGAGGAGTCTCAAAAAAATTCACGGTCAAGCTTGGGAACTGTTTTAGAGCTTCAAAAAAGTAGTTCCATGAGTTTCAGCTTTAAAATTTAGCATCATTCGTTTGAACCGAAGTCGCCATGCAGCTGGTATAGTTCACCATTGAATGTACTCCTTTAAAAGCCGTCAATAAAAGTGGTTTCGAATATGTTGTCTAACATCGACTGGCGATATCTCAGCCTTCGAAAGAATCACTGACGCGGAGTCATAGGAAAGATCTGGAAAAACTTGTGCCGAGTCTTCTTACAAAGGCCTTCTCTGTCGAAACAGCGCGGCCGGGAAGAGTTATTTCCTTCAAGAGGTAATCGGGGGAAGTCAATTTCGCAGCTCCCATTCTGACTGTCTGTACCCAAATCTCATGACCATAAGTAAAAACTGAAACAAATACACTTTTCAGTCCAGATTCTTAAAGTTTGATACATTTTCGAAACTAGAATGAATAAACGTCAAAATTACTTATCCATTTCCAATAACAAGCAGACTGCATTTGCTGACGTTCTAGAGGCTATTACTTTAGATTTTTTACATTTTCCATCTATACTAGTCTCAACTCAGGGAGCTACGCTTTTGTCAAGGTCGCCCTTAATTTTGTGTGTTGACAAAGAAGGCACGTAAGGGGTGGTTGTTGCTTTAGAGTTTAAGCCACCTTTGGGAATTCGGAATCCTAATATGTCTTAAATAAAAATTATTTCCCGACAACTTGTGAAGTTAAAAAGCCTTAGAAGCTTTATGCATCTATTGGTGTTATATTTTAAAGCTGGGATATTTCCTAACAGAGCAGATACCACATTTTTAAATTCTAGAAGTCACATCAGCGGCCAGGTTTTGAAGCCTGCGACGGGAGGAAAATCAAAGTCAAAGGTAAAATGCTCTGTAGTCGCAGTCAAGACCGAGAGAGGTCACCCTTTCTACATAAATCTGTTCAGATAGGGCTTCAGGTTGTCAAGCACTATTTGTTATAGAATCAGACGCAACATATAATCAATTTCGAATTGGGTAGGAGCGATTTATTCCCAACTTTTTTCTATCTAAAAACCTTCTTAGGCAACCATATAAAATAAAAATCAAACAAATCCATCGTATCGTAGTTAAGAAGACACAAACGAACAATGGAAGCTGTTGCTTGAATAAGTTGAGCTCAAAATTTACGACCTGCATAATTGTGATCACCAAAAGTTTTTTTATTACTATTGCCATAACTTGTGCTGTGACAATTTTGCCTGGGGTGGGTCTATAAAATAAGTATACCTAACGTCTCCCATTCGCTGAATTGGATCTTTTTTTTTTCTTTTTTTTTTTATATTTGCAAACCATATACACTCATTCAAATCACCAAAGGACTATTAATTGTTCCCATACAACTGGGGTGCAAGACCCAGTAAAGACGTAACTCTTTCAGAGTTTGACGTGTCCTCTAGCTGGCTTAGACTTTCCAGTCAAACATAATCGTTTACCACTTCTTTAAAGCCATCAAGTAAACTTTAGCATTTTAACAACTTTTCATATTTAATGGTCCCGAGATAACATCACTAACCCGTTTCCGCATAATGCAAGACGAATATAGCACTACTCGGATGGACGAAATTTTATGTTCTATTAATTTTAAATTGCTTCCAACCTCCAAGGCAGCTAAGTATAATTAAAAGATAATTAAAAGAAATTCCATTTTTTGCTTGTTCTTTATCTAGCGGCTCTTTCCCCATTTCGGAATATGGCTGTGAACCTCCCCAAAGTCTTTATTAAGATCCTTTTATCTGCACTCAGCCGTACAGACACAAAACTGGTGGCAAAAAAAAAACAAAGCAAAAGATTAAGGAGCAGGATATTTTTCGTTTGCTTTTTTCATCTTCGGTTATTATCCGTTATATCCGTGCACCCGAAAAGCATACCCTTCGAAGGCAATTAAAAGGATTTCTATATAAAAGCCAAGTCCAAGAGGGTGCAGTCAAAGGGCTCGTTAAATTCTCTTTTATCCCTGTTACAAATCAGAGTGAATATTATTAAAATGCGGGCTAGGCACAGTTTTGTATATATACAGTGTCCTACTTACACGCAGCTAATAGCAAATTAAAAAGGACATTCGGGACAATGGGAGAGTAATTTCACAAATTAACTAGAATGTGAGAGATATAGCCCTAAACAATGGCAGCATCGCACAAAGGATACGTCAATTCCAGAGGACCTTTCATAGATCTGCTTTGTTCAACTACGAGCACATCATATATACATATATAAAAAAGTATTCGTATGTAAACTAACCTGTGGTTTGTGTCACATCGAAGAGCTTCGCAATCAAGTATCGATTGTTTGGCCCACCTTTGGCCAGAAACAATGATCCCCTATCGGCGTGGGTGAGCAGACCCACATTGACCAGAATCTTATGGCACAGGATGTCAATATCCAATTCATTGGCCACATCACGAATTAATTCCATAAACAGTTCGCCTTCATCGAGATCCATTAGATGCCGTCGGCTATCGATGATAGATCCAGCTGACGAGGACGAACGACATTTCTGCAAAAGAGAAACAAAACACAAAATGAAAACAATGAAATTCACTCAGAAATTGATACCAAGGACGAAATAATATTGAGTATAATAGATCTCCAATATGAGATATAAATGTCGACGTAACAAAGGAACGTATGTGTGGTAGTTGATGAAAGTCCCATCCGCACTTGCAATCTTGAAATATACTTTACTCAAGAGTCCGTTTTACTTCCTCCATCATCGTTGCCGTCACTATGTATATTTGGAATGGACGGAATTTATGTGGAATGGTAATGGAATTCGAGAACGAATATCCCCGAGGAGAGCTTATTTATTTATTTAATAATATCATGGAATCATGAGGAATTTTTCGAAATTGTTAACTGCGTTTAACGTGGATGAGCAGTGAAGACTGTCGGCAGGGGAGGCATTATGAAGTGCTCCTCATTCTGTGTGTTCGAGATATTGTGCAAAAGCGTACCCCGAAGACAGTTAACAAATTCGGGATGAAAAAAATTGGTAAATTAAACGATATTTGAGCAGTTTCGCGGGCAAAGGAAGGATTTCTCCATACCTATTGATGTTCGGTTCGAAATGTAAAGGATAACTTTTCAAAGTTCAGATTCCTTCAACAGCTGATTTAAATTTATATTGAAGAAATAACTTTGCGGGAGAGTTTCGGACGGCGGAATGTCGGGCTTCACTTAACCTTCGAATATCTACTCGCGACCCTTCCAATGGATATACGGGACATTTGAAAATGCATTGATTACTAAAATGGAGTAATAAGCTGATAAGATATAAATATAGTTAGACAATTCATAGATGTTGGAGGTCAGTGTTTAACTGTGAAAAATTCGCGACGGACTGAAGGCGCAGTGCTGAGTTTGCCGTAGGACTTGTCAAGCCGGGTAGTACTTACGATGGCTATGTTATCAATCGGATAAACCTTGGTACCAATTATTACCTATTAGCTTTCGGTTTTTATGAAGGCGTTTGTTTCAACTTTTTATAAATATATCGTTATATAAGTGATTTCTCCTTACACATCGGTGTATGATCCGATTGCCTGATCTTAAGACGCATACCAGGCGCGTATTTTAAGCTTTCCTAGGGGCGATAAATAAATTAAAAAAAAATAAATAGTTGGCGAAACTGGTCCGTCAGGGTTGCTAGTTTCGGCGTTTTCCTCCCCAGATTTAGGTTTTGTTTTTTGGTCAACTGGGTCAATCTGGGGACGAAATTGTCGAAAATATTTGTCGCTTTTCATACAGGCCAAAAACAAAATTTTGCACTCTTTAAACTGTATTTACATGTTGCAGGTTAAAATTCAAAATTAATATTTATAAGTCGTACATAAAATGTGTTAAAAAAAAAATAATAAAAAAGTTGGTTTTTTTTGGAAAAATATCCAAATCTGGGGGGAAATATTTTGGTCTTCAGGCAACACTCGTCCGTCGGAACCCTACGCATAAGCCAACCATTTGTTTTTGTGTGAGTTGTCGTTTTTTTTAAACGAATGGAAGGATTCACAATTTGATGCCGACTTGAAACGGCTAATTAAGAAGCTCTTTCAGACAATTTTATGCTCTCCGATGTTTGTCAGGCGTTCGCAGTGAAAAAAGAACCATAAGATGCAATTTGTGTTTTTCCGGCATCGAACCTGGGACCACTATAATCACTAAGCCCCTGCGCCTGTCCTAGAGGTGATGGTTGGGTCAAATCGAAGGCGGTTTTAATTATACCGGTCGATGCCTCTTTTTTTGTCACAGCTTAGAGGGTCACCCTTCTTCTCGATCGCGCAAATGATGATTAAGTCCCACTCAACAGGCACGCTTCCTTCCGATTGAGTATTTTTTCCTCCTATTTTTTCTGCTGATAATCAAATGTTTATTTCTCCTCCTTGCTCCTAGGGCTCACAAGTTAGACCTGTTTTTCTATACAGCGAGTTATTTAGTTATTTTGATGCGTGATTGCCGGCACTATTCTCCGGGTAAAGCCCAGGACATATGTCTCTGACCGATCGCTCTCCGCTCTGACGCTGTCTGCATGGGACTTCTCACTGGGTTGCGGGTGCACAACCGACGAAGCTATTGGTTAATGGATTGCGTTTCTCCGTCGATCTGGAAGCACGTAGTGGTACTGCTTGGGCTGCAAGTAGATGGTTATCTGAGTCTAAGTAGGTATTGACAATCTCGAATGGGTTCCTTATATCGTTTGGTATACAGTTTAATGACCTCCTATACAGTTTAATGACATCCTATACAGTTTAATGACCTCCATTGCCGGCTTAAAACGCCGACTTAAAGTCTCGCTGATAATTCAACTACCCAAAATCAGTTTCTGGCGTCGTGCAGGCTATGCTTTCCGATTGCACTGCCAAACAGGTTTCTCTTCCCTATTTAGCTAGTCTACGAACAATGCAAAGTCTGCGACATTATGTCAGACTACAGTAATCAAATAAATTTCCCGCGTAGTATATCTAAGCTGTCATCTTTACAAACATTACGTATATTCAAATGATTGACGTTGCAAACTGCCAGACGCGGAAACTGGAGAAGAAAACCAAGACCTACAATCAGAGAGGCACACTACTCTCAGTCAGTCGAAGGAGGTTTTCCCTCTTCTGCTTATATTACAAAATTGTCAGCATTTCGTGCGCGTTTCCTCTCCATGGGTACCTTTGAATTGCAAACATGCTTTGCTTAAGTACTTTCGTTCTAAGATTTTAACCACACACACATCAAAGCCCGAATCACCTTTCCCATTTTTTATGTGAAAATCAATAATCAGCAATCATTCCAGCATACTAATTAACAAATCTCGGTATATTTTTTTTCGGATATAACTGCTGTATAACCTTATTTACCAACTATAAAAAAAAACTTGTGTGTAAGAAAGCCATTCGGAAAAAAAATGAAAAAAAAAAATCCGGCCTTGACAATTAAGGTAGTAATGGGCCACCAATTAATTGGAACGACCAATATAAACTTTGTTATGTGTCATTTGCGTTGGTGATTTGATGTGACTGTCTTTTGAATATGGCATCAAAAATGCTAATTCAATTCACAAAACAAAATACATCACTGTTATACGAAATGTATATTCCCAATGCAGGCGAACCCTTAAGGTATACACACACAAACACACACACAATGATTAATTTTGTAAGTTATGTCTTAGCCAAAAGGACTTGGTAAAATGGATAAAATATCAATAAAACAATTTATGTGTAACAGCACAATTTAATTGGACAACCATGCAGTACATATTAAGTGGAAGTTCATAAAGCCAAAATATTTGGACACTTAAGAGTCACCATAATAAATCAACTCACATCGCTTGTACAAAAGTAATTAGCTGCGTTTTGTTTTGCGTGTTTCGGCAAAAGCTAATAAACAATTATTATTAAAGCATCCAACGAAGTGTACGCTATCTCACTGGCTACTTAAAGTAATAAAAACGTTAAGACTTTATGAAGCGCACGCTTAACAATAAACGGCTTATGAGCCAAACCAACTATGCAGAGACCGACTACGCGTTTCAACGGTCTTTTTTTTTTTGGGGGGGTGACAAACTCAAACACTTCAAAACGGTGGTAACTTCTAAAGCTCACGAACGTCTGCGAGTTTAAACTTTTTCGCGCAAATATTGTTCTAACTGCTTCGGTGTATCGATGAATACTGTTCAATTAATTGCTATCAACCTGGGGTTCTAAAGAAATGATTGAGGTGAATTTGCGAAACTTGGACACCCACAGGGTGGAGAGAAATTTATTTTTCGATATTCGACATAGAATCTTATCGAACAATTTTTAATTTTTGGTTAGATGAGCTCTTAAAGTTGAAACACCTGTTGGTAGATTAGGACGTATTTGGATGCACGAATGATTGGGAGAGGCTCGTCTTGGGTGGGTCTATAGACTGTAGGAATATAAGGTTGTGATTCGATTTAGTGAGCCATACATTGAAAGATCGAGTGGTGCATGCACACTCTAGATTGCAACATCGATTGAGCCGCTGTCATAGCACTTTTTTAATTTTATAAAATCTCAATAGTTATGTTGTTTGGCAACGTCCGCGGTTGAAGATTAAAAATGGACCAGCGTTGCCAGACGGTCAAAAAATGTTCCCCCAGATAAATCTGGAAAACCCCCAGATTTGGCTACTTACAGAAAGTTTCGTTGGACGCAGTTCGTTTTTTTTTTATGTGGCCGAACATTAAAGAAATAAGAAAATGGGAACGTGTAAGTATCTAGCTTATTAAGTCTGACAGTCTGAATCATAGTGTCCATTTTGCGAAAATGATGTAAATTTCCAAGTTGCTCGTCATTTTTAAACGTGCTTCGTTCTTATTTATATATGAAAAAACGCATTTTAATAAGCACCTGTCATTTGAATACCCGGGATAGCTCGGGAGCAAGATTTTCAAACTTTTTACCTATTAGATAAATTTTGACCTGTTTGACAAACTTAGGAAATTTATTCATTGCATTTCCGATCTACTTCTGTTTCAAATTCCATAAGGCCGTCCGCACATTGGACAGAAATTTGTGTCGTACGTAAAAATTTCGAAAAAAATTCTTTGTTTTGAAGTGTTTCAAAATTTTAACAAGTTCGGATTGGTTTTGGAACTGCACGAACGTTTACGTACGACTACTTGGCATACAGTATGCGCGCTTCTATAGTAAGTGGAAGGTCATTATTTTTAGTGTGTATTCATACAACAAGTGTGTATTCATACGAGTCAATTTCGTACGAAAACGCGTCCAATGTGTGACCGACCTAATAGTCTTCGACTTAATACAGAGGATTTCCCACAAAAGACAAATTTATTATTGTTATGGGGGGATAGTTATTTTTTTGAAAATTATTAGTTGAAATAGTTGCTGCTAGTTCATTTTTACCAAAATATTTTTTATAATTTATAAGAAATCAGGGATTTATGTAAACGTCGTTTTGAAGGGGTGAACCTCGATTTGGAAATAAAATATTTCTTTTCACTGCTCTGTAACTGGAGCTTTTAAGAAAGTCTATATTTTTTCTGAGGCAGCTTTTATTTGGCGGTCGTTATTTTATGCAACGCAAGTCTCTTGCCAAGTAAACTACCGCTAAAGAGCTCCACCGGTAGGCAGTTTGAATATCGCTCTCCTCCATTGATATAAATTTTGACTAATATAACGAATTATTCCGCCTGAAGGTCTCCTCCCCTAAACAGACTGCACAAGAGGCTTCTGTTCCCTATTGCTACTCCTTTAGCACCCCCAAATAGATCAATCTTACACTTATCCTGCTCTCTGTTTTTCTTCGTAAGTCAAAAGACCCCTTTTCTTGTTTTCATTTGAATTTGAATACCAAAAATTACTTGTAAGGATAAAATAATTTATTAAACACTCAACTTCGAGCAACCAAGCGATTTACTACAAACCAAAACAATTTTGATGCCAAATTTGAACTTCCTGTTTCGAAACTGTCAAACATTATGCGTAGCTAAATGGGGAAACATTGAGACATGTCAAATACGTTCATCTAGGTGTGCTTTTGTATTCCACCCATTCAATAAGATATCGGCTCCATCTATTCCATCCTAAAACCCCACCACCGGGGTCATTTATTTCTAATTTATGTGTCAAGCTGCAGGGTATACTACCCTTTCTGCCTAATGGAATATTAAAGTGCAGAAACGCGCTCCAATATGGTGTACATCAAGTATTCAAAGGTGAATGTCCTCGTAAAAATAACCCTTATGAGTTCAATTGCACTTGAAGCGATCGTCCCCTCGGGTGTACTTCAAAGTCCATTTGACACATTGACATCTCCCGAGAACTCTACACAATTCATAAAAATGTACACCTAATCTTCGACTCCACATCACAATTAGTCAGCATTGTTGTCGCAATAAAACCCCTGTTATGGTATTTCCCATCCACGCTGCTCAATTTACCATTCACGTAGACCGACACGTCGACCGTTCGTACTTATTCACCTCCATCGATAATAGGGTAGATAAATTGACTCCAACTTGGAGGGGTGAATGAACAAGTTCGGACGACATGAAAATCGCCCTCAGCTAATCGAGACTATACCCCTCCGCAAGTTCGTGTCGAATTAAGAGTGAACAACCGCCAGTCATGAAAGTGCTGCCACCCGAAAATGTCCACCTGAAGTGTTCCATTGAATGGTAATGTTAGCGGGACAGGTTACATTCGATCTAGTGCACGCAACAACGTCTACTCCCTCGTAATGATTGATGTTTGGCATGGCTGCCCCATTTGCTGTATAAACAGGCAAAACCTAGAAATGTGCCACCAGGTTGGTCGTCACTAAATTGTTGCCCTCCATTGCATGAGTGCCACTAGCTCACTGCTAGTTGAAGTGTCCACCATCGATTTTAATTAAATTTAATCACGACCATTACCGACTTAAGTGAATTGGATAATGTCCTGTCCCAGGATATCGTAAATATTTTATTGAACCGTCGACCTGCTGAATCTCCAAAATTTGATTGTAGGGCGAGCGACGTATATTCTCTATCAGCCATCCCAGCCCAGGATCGACCAAAAAAGTCGACACCCAAAACAGAGAAAAGGTTGCCCTGTAGTATAGGGAACCATATCAGCAAGCTGTGTGTGCTGCGGAGAGTAAGCTACCTAAATGGAATTAATCGTGGGGTCGAAATCCAATTTCCGTCGGCTGGCCTATCATGGGATATAGCTGCCGGTCTTATTATTTTGGCCAACGGTACTTAGTTGGCAGTTCAGCTCACAAAGGGGCTATTTGGCTGCGTACATTTCTGTTATGCAACTCGGATAGCCAGCGATGCTAATTAAACGATACAGGTAGTTTCTGTGTCGTTGTATTCGTACCTATGGATGTTGAACTGTCTTAAATGGCAACGAGCCATCTTGGTGATGAATGTGCGTAAATTAAGCCGCACTTAGGGGAACACACGAGGCTTATTTACGATGCCATATCGGCTGTGTTGGTGCTCATAATTTAGGACTTGTTGGTAATTGGCCGGAGAAGAATTAATTAGTCTTTGCCGCACAGAGAGAGTGTCGTCACTTGGGATGAGTATTAGTATTTGCTGGCGATAATTGCGACAGTTTGTTCTCTTTATGGAGCAATTCTGTCAGATATCTACTGTGGATGTGGATGTGTATGTGTGCCGCTGCAGCTGGACGCTGGGGGATTAACATCAGCCTAAAGCGCTGCCATTTTCTTTGTTTGAGCACAATGATTCCGTGTGCAACTGGGTGTGACAATAAAGAATTGCTTTGCATGTACATTGGACATTTGTAGAAAAATATCCACAAATTGTTGCCACGCACGTGAACAACAAAGTTGGAAGTTAAGTATGAACATATCGTTTTGGATAAACTTCTACTGCTGTTTGTGACGCATTTGTTGGTCGGAACCAAAATCGGGTATTCGTTTCTATTGAAGGTTCATCAAGCACCTGAAATATGTATACTGATGCGGTTTTTTTATGTTATTTGCCACTTTCGAAATTCAAACGTCGCCGACGAGAAGCAAGCAACAAAAATGAATAAAAACACCGCCATAAATGGTCACAACCAGTCCACGGGCAAACGTTTTCCAATGAGAGACAACTTCAGACTACAGTAATCAGACAGCTAAAAGTTAAATCCGACACCACACTTGTAAGTTGTAATGTGTGTTGTGTTGCCTAGTGTGCTGTGCTTTTTTTAAATGATTTCAAATGGTGTTTGTTTTGCTTTTTGACGGAGTCGATTGCCTAGCTCATGTGTTCTCTTTCACATCGGCAATATCAGTTACTATATTTGTCTCGTTTCATTGCGCCATAGAGCGTTGTGGCGTCATTGGAATCGGAACAACGCACTACACACACGAGAAAAATATGTTTCTACGCATATGAAATCCATTGCAGTAATAGCGACCCGCCACTCCACAATACACCACGCGTTACAAGAGTGATTCCGGTTTTAACGTGTCATTTTTCATGGCAAATTTTAACATGCTGACGTCACAAAAACTCGGCCCTTCGGCGGTCACTCATGCGTCTTTCGTGAGAGTGTGCCGAGTGACCACACGCTTGGCAGGCGATCGCATAAGTAGTGACAAATTTAGGACAAATTTTAACGTCATAATGATGTCGGCATGTCAAAATTTGACATAAAAAATGTGTAATCGTAAAGTGTGGTTCCGGATTTTAAGTTTGCGATGCGCATAAAACATCGTCGAATTCTTTGATACCTAATAATCATTTTTACTCAAAGCGAATTAAGTGCCACATAAACTCTTATGTGACAGTTTACGCCTTAAAAAAAAGTAGCCCATAAGTATTTGAGTAGAACTTAGAACTTAGTGTAGAGCGACCGTAAAATTCTATACTCGTTGGACGTGTACTCCGGCAGAAGCAGGGGTCGAATCGCGTCATCCGTGAACGAGGTATACGTTCACGGAATTATGTCGATTTTGCATGTGAAACAAAAACAAATTCCGTCACGTAATGCTCGTTCACGGTAAAATGCGACTCGACTCCAGCTTCCAACAGATCGTGCTGGCTGAAGGCCATTTCCATTCCGAAATATAAAGTTAGAACTCTTCTTTAGACAGTTTCATTTGAATAGCTTCATCAATTCATCGAAGGAATAAATGAGCTCGCACGTACGAGTACCTTTTGATTGCATCCACTTGGCATGCAACTTCATGTTCTGCCCAAACTTGTGCATACTCACTGCACAAGGAATAACAAAAAGAAGAACAGACTCTTGAATCAACTTTTGCATAGTCACACCCCTCCGCAGACAATTCCCGAATTCGTCTTCAAATTGATGTTCAACCGAATGTCGGGACAAAAGGCACGCAACTTTATACCTAATTTCCAAATTGATATTCCCTTGGTTGTCGTCGCATGATGATTTGATTTATTAAAGCCGCGACATCTATTGTGCGAAAATTGTCAGAAACTGAGAAATCCTTTCCCCTTTATCTGTATCTTCTATGTCCTCGTATGTGCATCGCGTGAGGCTCATTTTTCTTTTGTTCCACCGGCAAGGCCCCAACGGGCTTAAGGATGTTATTGTTCCTCTCCTCCAGTATGCAGAGAAAGCCGCTTCATCAGCAGCTTATTCCATACAGCGGTGGCCTCGTATATGAGTGTCATAATAACTGAGCTGCATTTTCCGTCAACCGCATAGACACATTCGAGACAGCCGCCAAATCATAGAGATTAATGTCGTATGCGGAGCAGATCCTTTGAATTTGGTTCCGTGTAGAGAGAGACGGGTAATTTTGAATTCACACAAAATGCACAAAGAATACCACCGCCATTGTGTAGGTACGAGTATATGCGTGCCTGAACAAGCCTTTGGGGAAGAACGGATTGAATGTGATGGCATAGCCTCCGCGGTCACAGGACCAAATAATTGAGATGAACATATCTAGTGGTACGAGTTGATTACGCGTTCGTTTGGTAGCAGGAAGAGATTGTTCATCGCAACGTTCACAATAAGCTGGCAGAACTTCATAATTAATCCTTTTCCAGTGAGACAGCATGTCCCGTGCATTTTTCCAAATGGATTTCGATCCAATGTATGGATAAATCCACGGTGGAATTTCCGATGGCTTGTAGTTACGCGTTCCCACTGGCTTGTTTCCTGCAGAGTGTATAAATTTGACGCGTATTTATACAGTTCGGGACAATTGGGTAGAGCGAATTTCATTGGAATTAAGGATATTTTCAGCGGCGGGTAATTTGCAATCGGATATCACCGAGAGTATAATCCTTTTGGTGCACTCGTAATTAGAGAATCGATTGCTGTGGACAATGGTTTCAATATAATTTGCCGTCAAACTTTTTTGGTTCAACGAGCAGTTTGTCATCTAACCCCTCCACAGGAAACACTTTGTCGAAGTTGTCTATTTATAACTTTTGATTGAGAAAATTAAAAAGGACAACATGTTTGACAAACTTTTTCGTGTCATGCGACAAGGCGTTGTCCTTTTAATTTGCCTTCAGAAATATTTTCAAATTCAAACGCCATCACTTGGCCACTTTTTTTTCTTTTCTTTGTCTACCAAGAACGCACAAACAAACAACAAAAAGTCAAAGTGGCAATCAATTTTGTACGACACAACACACAAGGCTTAAATCCTTTAGCGCTTTGTGAATTTGACACACGCGTGATGATAAATTTTCTATTATTTTCATGTCGAAAGTTATTCGGGAGGAATGGGTACACGCACACATTTTTAATCATGGGGTAACTTTTTAATTAGTAGGTACGTACCCTTAAAAATTAATGTGTGACGACGGCGACAACTCTTAGAAAAATATATCAGTGGCTGTTTTATTTTTATTTCCCCATAGGAACTGAGTGTATTTCTTAATTTAGGGGACGATTTTTTATAGGAAGAAAATTTATTCTCAATAAAATTCTCATTAGAAAATGCAGCATGTCAAATGGGGTCATTATATTAACTTAATTATCTGTTTTCGATTGATGTTAATTAGTTTCTTATATAGACATTTCTGGAATTAAAAATTATATTAAATCTAAAATGGAAATGGTTTATCCGTATGTAGGAGTCCTATGGGAACCTGGGCACTCATTCCGTAACTTTTCAGACGATTATCGTCGAAATGAGTGACCTCCAAAACTAGCAACTAAGTTTGAGAGCTTAATCCAGTTCATTTTACACAAATATAATGAAAGCTGACGTTTGTCGAAAAAGATTCGAGCAGAATTTTGCTTATTTTGGTGATCAAAGTTCGTTGAAAATTTAGACGATCGTTGATATACGGAATATGCCCCCTGGACATCCAGAATTTTTTTTCATGGCATTTTAGCCGATGACCTGTGAGGAGTTACACACTAACCGGTGGCGCTTGCGAAAATAAATTGTGGCAATGTTTGATGTCGGTAGGCTTCGATTTCAAACCTTTGTTGACCCTGTTCCTCTAAATAAGTGTAGAAGTCTGGCAGCGCCACTACGAAGCTAACAAAATGTTGTAAATTGTGGCTAGCATGATCCAACAAACTCACTTTTTAATAATGCATAACAAAAATGCGTATTTATCAACTCTTCAAGACAAGCGTTTAATATATCTAAAGGGTTCATTGATATTGCCACATTAAATTTGACAAAAGAAAGATGGAAGAACACTTACAGTTGCATCATAATTCGCAATAGTTGACATTGAAAGGTCAAGGATCCTACCAGATCTTAAGACTGATATGCTAGTGGACTACACTCATGGTCCCCGTCGTCGTACGGTGCGCACGGATGAGAATGTGACTGCTGCAGCCGAAAGTGTGAGTGGTGGCATCTTTGGACCATTTTTCTTCAAAAATGAGGCTGGGAACAACGTTAAGGTCAACGGTAGGCGTTACAGAGCCATGTTAACTGACTTTCTTTTTTACTGAAATTGAAGACATGTATTTGGACGACCTCTAGTGGTATCTTTTACTATCCCCCTAAATGTCAGGGATCTATGTCGTTGGACGACCTCTGCGCCATGCCACACATCCCATGCCACAATCGATCTTTAGCGCAACAAATTCCCAAATCGTGTTATCAGCCGTCTTGGCGATGCCAATTGGCCGCTTCGGAGCTGCGATTTGACCTCTTTAGACTTTTTGTGTGGGGAACCGTGAAGGACCGATGTTATGACTACAATTCGGAAACGATTCAAGCACTTAAGGCCAATATCATCCAAGCAATCCTTGAGCTACAGCTCGAAACTATCCACAAGGTCTTGAAAAATTGGAGTGACAGAATGCGAAGCCTGCCGAGGCAGCCACTTGAACGACGTTGTGTTCCATAAGTAATGCGAATGTTTGCTCTTACTTATGAAGCCATACTATATGTAAAAAAAATTATTTTATAATTATAATTTAAAAAGAAGCTTCTATTTGGACCACCCTGTATAAAAGTCCCAAGAGGAAGAAAAACCGTTCATGGCAAACTACTGATTCAAGGGCTAATCCACCAGTACCGAGTATTACATTTCAGTTGGACTCTCATTTTAGTGAAAAAAATGGTTTCCTCTTCAGAATTTCCTATTTTTGATTCCGACTTCAGAGTTCTTAAAATTTTTACAGCCACACTTAGCGCGCCGTATAAATAAAGCACCAACGTTGCTGTACTTTATCGATAAAAACGCGAAAAAAAAATATTACCGTTTAATGAGCTTAATGCCCGTTAAACGTTTAATGGAACCCATATCCCAGAGATCACAATAAATGTTATGTGCCCATCCAATCTATTAGTCGCCTTGCTAAAAAAAAAGAAATAACTTTCCGTCCTAACCCCCTACCGATTTTGATATGTTTTCACTTCATTTAAAATTCCTGTTCAATATGATGGTCAAGGATCAGTTTACAGTGTTCCAGCTGTACTCACCCTCGTCTTGTTTGTTAGTTTACTCCGCCAACTATACACACAGCTGGAGATGGATATTATAAACAACGAGCACGCACTTTAGGGCCCATAAGCGAAGGAATGCTAATGAAGTCGGAGCCTCAACACGCAATCCCATTATATTTATGCGTTCCATTTCGATATATATATCTCCGCCACTCTTTCAAATGGCATGTCACGGCGATGTATGGTTATGAATACAACCTGTATAATATTGCGCTGCGTGTATGTTATGAATTTTGTGGAGTTTCCCAAAAGCACCCACAAAACCAACCGAGAATTCAAATGACTTGTGCGGTAGAGTGTTCGTGTTCGATATATATATGTATACAAGGGCAAGGATATATTAACGTAGCACGAACACCAAAGCTGGCTGCGTCGAAATCGAATATTCGTTCGCATAATCGATGCATAAATAAAGGAGTATCGATAAAGAGGTGATAAAAGGCACCGAGCACACACATGAATATCCAGGAAATCCTTTGGCAAATATCCTGGTTGGTTTTTTGTTTGTTTGCTTGCTCCACTCTCTATGTGAGTCTGTGTGCTTTCTTTTTAAATTTATGCATCGTTTAATACAAAACCAATTGAGGTGTATACTCGTATTTGGCGATTGTTATGGATATAGGTCCCACGTGATACATTTAGGATACTGCCACGAGCACAAGCAATGCGACATTTCCAAGCGAATTGCGTGCGAATTTACGTGCAAATATCGTTTACAATGGCGAACGAAGGACACTGGGAGAATAAATTTTTAGTTGACTTGGGGATTTTCACTCCTAGTAGAAGGATTAACGGAGCAAAGGGGAACTACAAATTCAATGAATTGCGACATCGTGGTGGATATAGGTATGTGTGCAGGGTAGATATAAACCGGTATAAACAGCCACCATCTTACTTAGTGCTTTCTATTCAACTGTGAAGCCTTTGAAGGTATTAATTTTACGGTATCCTTTCAATCTGTAACTTTGTTGGGTTTATTTTTTATTTTTTTTCATGTTAAGATATTTTTCTTTTGACAATGAAAGGACCGACCCATTGTGCAGTCACAGTCGCAAAGATGCGATTGTCGTAGGGTTGAATTTAAAATGTAATTCAGTCGTTGTCGTTGATTTGATTATTTTATTTCTACTTAGTATGTAGATTGTAGATCCGTCGCTGTTAGTCTCGTCTTACAAATTGCTTTTCAAGGACATCGCATAATGCCTACAAGTATTACCAAATCCTATATGCGCGATGAGTGGGTGTATCCTTTTGTACTGCCTATTTGTGTGTCGCAGACAATCCACCGAGTTAATCGGATCAAGTATCAGTGCTGATTAATGGATGACAGTTGACAGTCAATGGGCGGTAAGCTTAGTGGGTTGATGTAAAAACTTTATAGGGAAATTCAATTTATAGATTTCATTTCATTTCTCTATTTTCTCTAAAATACTTCTTTTACATGAATAGCTAAAAATTAAGCAACCAAAGTTTCCTCAATTATAGTTCTTGTAGCTTTGGATAGACTGTCAAACAGTCAAACTCTGCAAATAAATATCAAAATAGTTGACTCAACAGGTCTGTATAGGACTACTTAGCTCACTCACAACCATATGTTTTGTGTGGGCTTTTGTTTTTGGGACACTAATCACTAATCACTAAGGCACTGATGTTAGAGCGTTTCAATAGAAGCTTTTGCGAAATCGAAATGACATCTGTTCCCCCGTTTAAGGGTTGCTCTTTAGGCAGCCCCCCAGCTTACCTTGGGTTTACATGTAGGTACAGATCATAAGGTTGACCTTCTGGTGGTGAAATTGTCGCTGTACTCGGCAGTAATATCAAAATTTTAAGTTCAATTAAATTTTTAATTGTAAAAATATTGAAATATAGGTACTCAACGCATACGCAGGGGGGCGGGGGTCAAACTTCAAACGTCAAAGGTGAAACTTTTCACTCAAAAGCTCAGAAAAACTCTTTAAACATTTCTTCACAAAATTAAGCCTCAGCCATCGTTTCGTTAAACATTTCTTTTTAAACTACTTTCTCGGGAAAGGTTAGGTCGTAAATGTAATACATCGCCCCCAGATGCTTGCAGATTAGACCTACCTTCTTATTGATATAAGAGTTATATTGTGGCCTCACCGGGGCCATATCTAGCTTTCAAACATTCTCACATCCTCTGATTATGCAGCACATACTCTGAATATGAAGTTAATCGGTCGAGAATTGCTTGATTGAGTGCTGAGTTGACAGTCAATAGCTTTCAAGCAGATGACTCTTACTTAAAAGGAATAGACTGTCAAACAGTCAAAAGGAAATAAGTTTGGCAATTTGTATTCGAATGGCGCCTTTTAACTTTAAATACAATTTTTAATATGAAGTTTCCAGTAAATATTCGTCGTAAGAATCAGAAAACTTAATGTTAAAAATTTTGTCAGCCGCTTTCCTAATCAATAAGGTCCATATAAATTAGTCAAATAAATACAATTTATACTTCTGAATACGCCCGATTAGATTTCGAACTGACAATTAATGTCACAAATTCTCATTCAACAAACGCATATATTAAATTGTTAAAACGAAGTAACTGAATAAGAGGCAAACAACATCGGATGACTTCTTTTGGCCCACCCTGTACAATGTACATACCTACGAAATTCAAATATAAATTTCATGTTTGACAATGCAACAAATCGAGGATAACCCCTTGAACCAAACCAAATTTAAAGTCCTTCATTAATTAGTTCTTCCCATTTCGTTTTTCTGTCATTTCTTTAAATTTATGCGTTTGAGTTTTGTTCTATCAACAATTCGTCTTAATTTACATGTAATTTCGACAATCTGTCACAAATTCGCAGAGAAACCAAGTATACGCAAGATGTATTAAAATTCTCGCACATAATCAGACACTTGCTAATATTTTGTCATTCATTATCATAATTTTCACATCTTGAGTCTGCACCACAAGACCACTCACTAGAATAACCGCATTAGAATCGTATAATTTAATTCCCAATAAAACATAGGTACTTTGTCATTCTTGTTGAATTCGCAAACACAACTCAAATGTTATTCTGTAGCTATAGCGACAGAGCAAATTAAATGAGAGAACAACAGTAGATAGCATCGCACTATAGCGACAGCCCAAGCCCGCAACCGCCGCACGCACACAAACAATATCGACAATTTCCTTGAGCGCCTAAATAAAATAAATTCATATTACATCTCCGTATTCAGCCAGCAGCAGATTAAACGCACCGACTTTATCCTTTGCTCATTCGGAGAGGCGGTTCTTATTTCATACTTTTATTATTTCTTCCCCTCACTCGTGACCTATTCCAATTTTATATTGCATACAAATAGCCTGCGAGATATGCGCTGCAGAGTAAATAAGGACATTTTTCATTCCCTTATATAATATCCGTCTTTATGATGAGATGAGAACAGTTCGTATCTGGACATGAGAACTACTGACTTAACAGGAATCGAGTGGCCATTGTTGTTATTACAACTTCTTGCCGAGAAGAATGGCCGCGCCATCTATGCGTGACAATAAGTCGATTACTCGTAATTATAGCAGAACTATAGTTCTTGTTTGAAAGTAGGGTAGCAGAACTAATAATAAGTATGGTACGGGTTGAGAGCCATGTCATGTGTCAGAGAGTCGATTTCGTCAAAATCACTTAAAAAATGCTCACAAAAGAGACAACTGACAGCTGTGTGCTTTCAATGGCAAAGATAAAATGTAAAAATACAAACGAGATGATATCGAGTTTAGATAAAAACGTCACTGTTATCCCATTTCAGTACAAACACCGAGCACCCCGAATGATTGTCAAATGTGAATTGAGATTATGACAGTCATGTGGCGCTGATAAATGACTGGTATACTCGTACTTACCTATTACGGAAAATTGTAAAAGGGTTAAATTAATTGTTACGACTTTAAGCCCAATGGCTTTCAGAGCACTTATATTTATTTAAATAGGCTTCACGTTGTTTTACCAAATATATTGCGAGCAAACAGAAATTTTGTGAATTATGGACCAAATGAAAGGAGGATTTCAGCAGGCGATTTAAAGGCTTATTCAAATATGACAGGTCGATGTGGAAATGGAATTAAACACGCTGTGTATGAGGTATTGAAGAAATTATTTTTTTATTTCAAAGACCCATGTATGCCGTTCGCAGGGTTAAATTTTTGATGACTCTCCCGCTGTATTTGGGCGATGGCATTGGTTATGTTGGCTTTAATAGCAACGGTCGATCGCGGCTGATTGGCATGGAGCTGCGACTTAAGGAAACCGCACAAGAAAAAGTCTAACGCGGTCAAACCGCACGATTTTGGTGGCTAATTTACGTCACCGCTGCGGAAGATAACGATCGTTCATCCAGAATGTTCATCGTGGCGTCTGCTGCGTAACACGTAGCATAGTTCTGTTTAAACCACACGTTGTCCACCTCCATATCGTACAATTTGGATGGGTAAGCATCATTCTACTCGCCGTTGATGGTGTTGGCCTCACCAATGTCATTTTTGACAAATGCCGCCGGAAGATTAAAAAAACAGATGAGAAGAACAGATAGCTGTCAATATCATTGGAAGTGCGGGAGCGATGATGATGAGTACCTAATGGTCCTTTTTTCAATAAAAATGCGTAAATTCCTATCCAAAATGTGCTTATGGCTCCTTATTTGCAATGGACTTCAGGACCCACCAGGGCTGATAAAATTGAAAGAAATTTGTGCATAAACTAGAGTGAAATCTAAACGTGAATGCAATTAAAATTAAAAAAGGACTTACTCATCCCCTGCACAGGAATAAGCCTTTATTTTACATATTCACACACAAAAGCAAGCAAATCTGTCCCTGGACTTGGGTATTTATTTAAATTAAATGCAGAACAAAAATAAGATCCCAACTAAAACGATACTCGTCGAAAGGGGACACCCAAATAAGCGTCTAAAGCAGAAACAAAGGAACGAGGGAAAAAAAACAACCAGTTCACAAAATACTTTTCATGTGCAAAGCTCTTCTCAAGTAATTTCACTGTTTCGCAAATATCCCTAATGGCACTCAGCTGCACTTCACTTTCATGTCCCTTTCATGTCCCTTTTGGTGTTCACGCTCAACCCTATCTATTTATGTTTACATTGTTTTATTTTTCCAGTTCAAACTTTGTCTCTGCGTCAGGTGTCAGGATGAGGAGGACGACTGCATTTGGTAGGTATCCAAACAAAGTCGACGAATTAAAGTTAATGAAAGCAAATCTTCTTTTTCGTTGAATTAAAGGATTTGTTGGGGTTTTAAGGTTGTCAAAAAAGTCCCAACGGGTTTATTGTTGTTTTGCAAAAACAAAAGGAACACGCAAAATCAATACAATATGTAGGTATAGGTATATACGTGTGCATAATTCAAAAACTGTATTCCACTTCAGTCCCACATTTGCACACATTTACCCGCAACAGCTATCGTCTGGCTCTGGGTATCTGGGGATATGTTGTAGATCCTTAACCAGTACAACGGCCATAAATCGCACATGTCTGTCCTATTTTTTTTCGCTGGCATTGCAATGGGGTTGGTAGGGGCTTCTATTTGCTCAGCGGGTATAACGTTTCTTTGTTTTTATTGTTTCGCTCCATTCTCTATATGAATGGTCATAAATATAGATGCGTTGAGACAAGGGACTGTAGGTAGGTGTAAATGGGTGCGGGTTTTTTTTTATGTACAAATTAATACCACGTTCTTTCTGTCGGACGATAAATCTGTTTTCCACCTCATGTGTGTGGTTAAGGGTGTGCACAGTTGTATTCGTGGCGCTTCTTCCACGTAAATTAAAATCGATTCAACGCAATATCCGGTGTCCTGTTTGTTGCAACATGTGCAGGGTGTTTTAAAACGTCCACAGTATTAAAAAATATCAAAATATCGATGGCAATATAGTTCGTTGAAAGTTTTAAGGATATACCGCCGTATTCATAAACACTGCGTAGAAGTTATCAACTCGTATAACTCAGCCGTTGTGTAAAATGTTTGTACCCTATCCGACGTCTGGTAGTTAATTTATTCGTGCGCACATTTTTTTATTAAACGGGGTTTTCCCTCCATATTTCATGAGTGTTGCCAATTTTACAAGTACGTATTGTTTGGAAAAAAATTCACCTATTTGTATGTGGATTTGGTAACGTATCACCTTAAAATTAGTTACACAAATCGCTAGGCAGAACAAATGGCTTAATGGAGCAGCAATTAGTGCTTATTTCATAGCAATCTGCCAAATCAATCAGCAGTGGCAGCGCCTTTTTTAAATACGTCTGCAAAATGAACAAATGAATGAAAGGAGCATAATTCGGCCAAGGGAATGCACTTGATTTTTCTGTCATGAAGCTTTGGACGGAAAAGGTGGCATCTTTAAAAAATCAAATTAATATCCACTTTTCACTGAAACACCCTGCGCACCGGGCAGCCTTTTTTAAAAAAAAATTCGCACAGCTAGCTACCAACAGAATTATAAATTCCGTGTCGCGGACAATACGTGGTGTAAAATTATTTTGATTTTTAATTTTTATACTCATACGAATTTCATTTTATTTTTGTTGACCACATAAAATGGATATTATGAAAATCACTTGTATAATGTATACGAAAAGGACACGAGTGACCACAGATTAATCTGTTTGGCTTTTGTTCAGGCGACTGCGGCATCATAAATAATAATTTATGTGCATTTATATTTATTGATTTAAATCGAAATTCAAAGAGGAACAGACAGGAAATACAAATTGCGGGGATTTTTTTTACTGCCTTTTTAATGGGTTACGTCGTCCTGTAGATTCGAGTGTATTTACCCTGAGGTTCGGAGTAAACAAGGTGGAAACACACGTAAAGCCGGTGAGTGCGGTAAAGCACTTGATTTAATGGCTGCTCAGTTATTTATGAACCAATGTAAGCTGGCCACAAACACAATGCATCTTGTGTGTTTTGAATAGAAAAACAAAAACAAGCTTTTCAAAATCACTGTGGGACTTACTGTTTAGTAATTGAATAATTAATGGTGGTTATTTATATTCATTTCTATGATAATGTGGCTTCGTTTCAAACTTGAATGCGGTTAGCCGAGCCATGCCATGCGTTGACGTGTTAAACGGCAAATTAAATAGATCCCAGGGGTAAGTTCACAAGTTGGTGGTTGCCTTGTTCAATTGCTCTAATTGCGTAGTTAAACTATTGGCATGGGACGGGCTAGAAATTGTTGTTTGAGCTCATTTGTCAGTACGACTGAGAAGAAGGGTTCTACCTTGTGAAAAAAAAGAAACAATCACTTTGCCTAGTTAAAGCGCTTCCAAGGGACGCGCAACCTACCTACGGAACCTAGGCCGTTTGGACAAAATCAAAAACTTCTTTTAAGTTTAAAAGGGACCATAAGAGAAGCGAATAGAAAGAGATGGAACAGTTGAAGAAATGAGTACCGAATATTGTTTACTCAAAAGTGAGCATAGCATATTAAAAAAAAGTCCGAACCCAAGCCTGCAAGGAAGCACCGGAGAAGTCTCCTATTGGTCAAAATATGAAATATCTTGAAAAACGAGTATACCCAAAAGGTTCAAGATGACATCACGACACCTAAGATCAATCCATCGGTTCACAGTCATCGTATCTAGCTCAGCTTGCCTCTATAGCTATGGGCGCGCTCCTAGACAATAATAGTCAGGACAACAGACGTCAGGTCTTTGACAAGGCTTTTTGCCGAATGATACATCCAAAATCATACTTGGAGTATTTTCATCCAACACCAGGGACGCAAAGTCTGGGAACTTAATTTGAAACATCTTCCTTCCTACTTGGCAAAGCTTTATGCACTTTCAGAACTCTTATTGATAAACTGAAGTGAAACACGAGTCTATTATGGTGAAAGGCACGATTCGCTCATGGCACGGCAGTTGCATGCACATACGAAATAAAAAGCATACACCTGGTGGTAAACGTGCTTCCACAAAATATAAAGAGCTAATATTTTTTTGGAGCGAAGTTTTAACAGCGCTTTCGCTGAAATGTTTTTTCTGTTTTTGTTTTTGTGCTTTCATTATATCTCAAAATTGCTATGGTCACACAATAAAAATAAAATTCCTGCTCAAACGGTATCCTGCGGATATGATATAGCATGTAGGTACACACCATCCATATTTGCGAAAATGTGGTAGGAGACCTTTGTAATCCCGTTTGTTTGATTTGTTTTCTTTTCCAGCAAATGAGTTAGCTTCGTTGTTGTACCGCTGGCCATGCGGAATAATTCGAAAAAGTTCACCATTCCGGGAGAATGAGACAGATAGCTAGTTGTGACCACACCGTAAATGTTAACGATACATGGCGCGTTTTGTATTATTGATGTTTTGACGTGCTTTTTGAAGCGTGGTGACTTTTTCATCACAGCTGCTACAAGTAGCAGTTACTACAAGTTACAAAGTGGACTGTATATTTTACAACAATCAATGTACTCACTTGAACTGGCGATGCCTGCATCCACTGTTGAAACAAATCCGAGGTCACGGATGCTCTCTTCGGCGGCCGCCTACTATCGATATAATCTTGCAGTCTTAACAATGCCTCGGGCGGTGCTCTCTCAGTTAGCCACTTTTCAAAGGCTTCCGGTTTCTCCTCAAACAACTTGGCAACCTCATCAACATCCTGCGACGAAACCGACTTATTGCCATTCACAGGACTGTTTATTTCGCTGGCAGGGCTCTCGGTTGAGGGGCTTATAAATAGCGGTGACAAGTGCACTTGAGTCGGTGAATTGGCCATTGCCGACATGCTACCCATTCTCTGATACAGCTGATTCGTTACTGATGGCTCCACTTGTCGACTGTCTACACACTCGTCCTTGCTTCTAATGCTAGTGCTATTTCTTTGTGATGACCGTGCCGATGGTGATTGCGATGGCGGTGATGATGATGGATCCCTAATTGCTGGAACAAAACTCACTGTGTCGCGCTCTGGTGAGCTGTGACACTTGGAAGTCCCATTATGTATTCCATTGGACTGCCTACGGCAATCGTCTGGAAGGAATGGTGCGTTATCCAATTTGCTGTGATTCAAATCGGTTTCATGATTTATTCGTCGCACGCTAGCAGCATCATCATCATCGGCGGCGGTTGTGATGATGGCGGCAACATTGGCTGTAGAAATGCTTGCCGTCGTTATTGATGTAGTTGCGGCTGCTATTGCTGTTGACACCGAAGGGTTCTCTGTCATTTTGATTTGCCCACATCATCTAACAACATTCAACGTTGGAGTATTCATTCGTGTGTGCATGTGCGTGATCTTAATTTTATCCCTATGTCACAGCCGGTGCTTCCTGTCGAGACAACGACGCACGTAGGAGTTTTGAGTAATTGAAAATCACTTTTCCATTACACCGTTGTACGATGAAATATTTATTAGATCTTGTGTTGCTGTCAAAGGGCGGCTCTGTCGTTTCGTTGAATTACAACCAATGTTCACTAGACGGAAGAGAAGAGATGAAAATTAGATTAGTGACTGAGAAGATGAAGAATCGTTTTATTTTAGAATTAGTTTGCTGTTTGAAGCCTAGCTTGGATGTCGAGCTTTTCCTTCTGTCTTACGCATGCCTTGAACCATTTTTATCGGTTCTAGAAAAACTCTTCACTAATTCCAGTCTCGACTTCAAATTTGCGAATTCATTAAATTCAAAGTTGAAACTGAACTGGGTTATTAGCAAGGCACAATGTTTCGCACATCAAATGATTCTGCTAGTATCGAATTTCAGTGGGTGATACATAAACGACACCCAGTTATCTGTCGAGTGTTCACAGAACTAGTTCGTAAGGAAAGAAAGAACAGTGCATCTGCTTTCATTTAAGAATCACTACAAAGACTATTAGAGCCTCATCATCCAAAGAACTTCTATAGGTTGCAGAGGATTTGACATTTACGAAGACAGGTGGGGCTACGACTGGTATAACTACCGTCCCAATAGCCAGACTTTCGTTAAATATGAGCAACTATTTATGACCAAGAAGAGAAGCAAGCGCCCTCTATACTAAGAAGCAAACAGAGCCCCAATACCCAATTATCCCTCTCAGAAGTAATAAGACGCTTATTTCTAGAAAATCTGCGCCACCTCTCGCGAATACGTCTGACAAATATTCGAGAGCAGCGTTTGACGTCTTTTTGACCAGTGGCCCCCACTTTTTTAGAAATTTTCAAAATACATCGTTTTAAAATTTAAGTAAAAATTTATTCTTTAGCGAACGAAAAAGAATGCAAAAATATAAACAAAAATGTTTTGTAATGAATACATTGGATTCTTGTTATAAATAAATCATTTTGCGGCTGAGGTTTTTTTTGACTATTTTATGTGGAGGCCGGTTTTTTGGCTCGGGCCCCTTTTTATTACCCTTTTTGAAATTTTGCAGCATAAAGAGCTTCCCAATTAGACGTTTGGACTCGACATAAAATTGTTCTCATTCATTCCAAAAATGAAAAAAAACTCACACAAAATGAATGCTTGTAAGAAGCTAGGTTTAGGGTCTTTACGAGCCTGTTGCGCTAACTGCTTTTATTTATTAAAAGCATTGAACCAGTATATAAACCTTTGAGTGCCTAGTTGCTATTGCAACAAGTTTAAATTGAAGTGAAACTAAAACTACATTAAAGAGATAATCAAAAAATAAATAACGTTCTAACATATCTCTGTAGCGTAACATTTTTATGAAGCACATGAGGGTTTGGTAAATTTTTTTTCACTAGAATATGAATTACTTGCCTACTGGGACTAAAATTACGGCAGAAAATTAGCGTTAACGTTCTTAAAGTTGAGACCACCGAATCGGAATTTCGGTAGTAAATTTTAATTATTGTAAACGTTTTTCCTTCGTGTACTCCACCATGATGAAAATGTTGATTTTACTAAATATTTTGACTTGATAGTTCGGTAATCGGTTTAAGGTTGTTTAGTCGATTTTTGTTCTATGAGTGCGCTGGCGCTCTAATAACTTAACTCTCGCTAATCTCTATCATCTTATGGCATAGGTCTCCATCTTCACAGTTCCCAATAAGAAACACTTTTGAGCTGATATTAAAAACTGCACAGTTGAAAACAAAGTAAGTTTGTATCGCATATAAAAAATATATCATATACCTTCCTATCGTATAAATGAGTTGTTCAACTGCAAAGCCCTAGTTCTTCTGGGGAACCCACGTGATGCTTGTTCCAATCCAAGGATGAATTTTACAATTTTATTGTTTTATCAAGTTCTATCATTATATCAAGTTTTTGTCTTGAAACACAACACATTTTTATTTATTTTTAATAAAAATTTACTTCCGGTCGGACGGTCAGTCATTTTTGAAGAATATACTCGGAAATACCTAGCAACTTGAGTCATCTATAAAATGCATCATGAACGGAATCTCAACGACACAAGCAAGGAGAAGTATTTGAGCGTCAATGTGCTTGTGTTTTCAACAGCTACTTTGGAAAGATTACATCCTATTCCTCAACGTTCCGTAGAATGTTGCACAATAACTTTAGTATTGGGTAACGATGTCGTTTTTGAAACACTAGAGTTCGCCCAACGGTCGAAATTCTACAATTAAAGTTAACTCGTTTATAAACATCTTATTGGAAAATAAATTCCATACAGCTTTGCATCTCCTCACAATCTTCCAATAAAAAAAAAAAACGAATATGTTGTGTTTAAGGTAGGGTTTCCAGAATATCCTTTGTCAGCGATCTATTTTAAACTTTCTTTTTTTGCTTGGCTCTTTTTTTGTCCTCTTTTTTTGTTCTCTTTTTTAATACCTTCAATTTCAATGTAAACACAATTCCTTTATACTTTGAAGTACGCGCATAAAAACTAATAGTGGGAGCACTTTTCCGATGTATTTTATTACTTTTCAATGAGTAACCAAATGGTGATGTTGATTCTAAAGTGTGTATGTCTTCTTTTTCGTCTAAGGTACATATACCCTAGTTTAAGGCAGTGAAATTGGTTCTTTTCTTAACTATATCCCTTCGCCTATTTATGTGTAAAATATCCAGCGGTAAAACTTAAAAATTTACTTTAAAACGCCGCCAAACAATAGGCAAATCAAAATCCAAATTGTTTCTAACTTTTACTTCCCACTGGTTATAGCATCCTCTGTAATTTACAAAGCGACAAGTTCGCAAATCCTCAGTGAGTTATTAATTGTGCCAAGCAACATTTGCCTGAATTTCGAAAATCAAGTCATCCCCTTGTCACAAATCGAATCGAATTCTCAATCAACAATCAATTGATTCCCAATAAAGTCGAACAATCCCATTTGCAAGGCATTATTGGAATTCTAAATCTCTGTGCGATTTACTTCAGCATTCATAGCACGAAATTCTTGTCAAAAAGAAAGGGAATCCCCGGAAAATTACCATGCTTGCGCCAGTGAATTACCAAACTTTCGCATCGCACGAAATTCAAGCAATCTGCGAAAGTTGTTGTCGAATTTTGTTTTGTGCGCGCTCTCTGCCGGGGCTTATATTGTTCTATTGACTTTTCTGTTGCGATAAATTCACGAGAAATCTCTCATTACGTGCTCGAAATTGCGCGCATGTGAGTAAAAGCTGTGATGCGGCAACGGCATGTGTATACGGTACGAGTCTCCTCGTAAATACCCGCAAACATTAGAAATCCTCAGATAATCGAGTAATGACTCTGCTGGGACTGGGACTGGGACTCTGTGTCTGTAGCACTGCAAGTATACCAACATTTTCCGCTCTCCCATACCAGATGGAATCCCCTAAGTTCCATCACCAAATTACCCAATTGAGACAAATACTGTCAAACGTTTATTGATTTTGTGCTCGCAGTCGTTGCTCTTCTAAGTCCTAATGGACGTCACTAAGTGTTCGAATAGTCTCTGTTTGCCATCGGTTCTTTTAGGTTTGTATGTATCTTTGAGATGGCAGTAGAAATAAGAACTCGAGATAAGGTCGTGAATGTCCTTCAAGGAATTACATGCATTAAGCGATACTACTAACTAGCTGACAAGGTTACGATATACGAGTAGGTATGTTGCGAGTTTTAATCAATGCGTCTCTAAATATAGATGCGATTAGGAGATAAATTGAGTTTTCGCCCGGTAATTCGATTAATCGCGTCGATGGTGTACCAACCATCGATGTATGTGTTTCTGAGCAACATCTAATTGGTAGAGGAGCGATGTACATTATAAAATTGGATATGTACCCCTAGGGTTGGATGACTATTTGATGAGGGTAAACTCACTGAAAAATTTGATTACAGTGGAGAAAAACTTCATGGAAGATGAGTGTTGCTTTCTCCCCCTTTTAATTATATTTGTTTCGCATTCGAATACTCGATTGCACTGTTTAGGCTATGGTATACGCGCACATTCAATAGATATAAACACCGACCTGCGACCTGTCTTGAAATAGATAACACTGTGATAGCAGAGTATCTACCCACACGTCAATATACTTTCACCGTAGTCCGGTCTGTGGTGGTGACTATTCTACGTACAATATCCCTATGTGGAGTATCTACTTCATGAGTGCAGGACACATGCATGAGGTCTAAGATCCAAGTGCTGATCGAAGATATTGACTGAGTGATTTTATTATTTTTTTTATTTTTTTTTACCCTACTAAAGCACGATTACTGTATTTTTACTATTCAGGATGGGGAAGTACCTATGCGTATGAGTAACAGCCTCTAATTGATCGAATCACTTTTTATTATAAACTAAGTAGAAATAGGCTGACAACTTTTCAACTTCTACCCGTTTGTCGCCGCAAATTAGTTGATCCCTTTTATAGTTAAACAATTTCCTATTTTCATGCAATTTTTTATTCCCTTCTGTACTTTATTCGTATTTAGAATTATTTATTTAAAGGGCGGATATAGTTCAAAAGGCCAAAACACATCGAGCAAAAAAGCGCCAGCGAAGAGGATCTTCCAATCAGAGTCCCCTAGTTCGAGACGGCATGGAAGACCGAACCTTCGTTTTAAAGACCTAGCCATCGCGGCGCTTGGTCTGGGATGGATTACTAAAGGCAGTGTGCCCAGGATCACAGAGGATGGAAGGCTGTAGTTTGCCAATTCATTGCTAAGCTAAGCTGATATTTGTTACATAAGACCAGTTGCAATAAAGACTTGTTCCAAAAATCGTCGTCGCGTGTGTTGTTTTGCACTGAATGTCTTCTACAAGGTGGGCCAAAAGGAGTAATCCGATAATGTTTGGCTCTCATTTTTTTTTTTCTAAATAATAAACTACGATTCTGTTTTTTGATTATGTTTATTTGAACCTTTAGAATTTTACTGGTCAAGTCGAGAAGATGATATCGGCCAAGTGGGCGCCGTCACAATTGATTGCCATACGGGCTCGTTTTATGGCATTTTTCATCACTTCGGGGAGAACTTCGGGCGACAGATTCTCGCACTCGTGTCAAATGTTGTCCTTGAGGGCTTTTAGAGTCTCGGGCTTGTTCATGTAAACACGGGGCTTCAAAAAACCCCACAAAAAAAATCTGGGACGGTTAAATCGGGCGATCTTGCGGGCCAGTGCAAGTTTTCTTTTCTGTTTTTAGGCCTTTTACACAGTTGTGTTTGAAAAGCAGATTATTTATTGTTTAATATTCCTCTGAATATGGAGATCTCGTGTGCGTCAATCTAAACGCAACGAAACAGATGTCGAATTAAAACTAAACTCCAAACACTTATCGGTGTATGATCAACCGATCGTGCGCTACCCTTCGGACCTCTCATCGAGGGAATCGATCAACAACAGCGGAAGGATGCAGACGTGTCCTTTCTTTCTTTTGTCAACTGTCGAGAGAAGCAGAAGTTAAATAAATGCTGATATTCTTGAAATCGTTTCCTTTTTACTTATCTAAACAGTCCACTAGCAGCATCATAAAAATATAAATTATTCACTTATTATTGCCAATGTATTTCAAAAGCGTTTCGGTGAGCAAATGACGCAACACTTGGATAAAGCATGTCTACAGCTTGTTTACGACATGCTTCGTGTTGTGACTATGACCTTTCTGTGTCACTTACTTTGGCTTCCGTTTAAAGTTTTGCCAAAGGATGACCTTACAGAAAATTTAAAGACGATTATTCGTTGTCATGAGCCTTGCATGCAGACTGCATAATTATGCATGTTGTGCTCTGTGCTCAGAATATTCAGTGAAAGACAACAATTGCAGCTGCGGATGGGATATTTTCTGAATTGGAAGTGTATTTGCTACACTACTTTTTGTCCGCCAATAGAAAAGTAATTGTGCATTCATTTATCATTTAGTGATACGTTTATTAAGAAAAAAGAAGGAAGAATTAATGGACCAGCATTTCTCAATTTGAGTACGAAACATGTGTGCGACAAATGTTTGCGACGGGTTTTGTAAAGAACGTAAAGGTTCTGCCAGGCAGGACCGCATTTAATGCTTATATCTCTATTCTCTAAACGAATTTGGACAAATTTGAATCAACGAATAACCAATGGTCGCCATATAAACCTAAGTTCATCGTAAGATTATTCTCCCTTACTTTACTGAGAAATGTTTATTCAAATAGACCTGGGACAAATCACGTACAGTAGCTGTTTTTAAACAAATTCTTCAGCAAATTTGATTTTATTCGACTGTAGTCTGAAAACTTTTGCCTGAAATCGGGCGATATCCAATTGTGTATTGTTACATGATGTCGTCGGACAGTATACCCTACGAATTGGACGACAATACTACTTAAGAAGTTCACAAAAAACCACCACAGTTTATTTTAAATATTTTGGCAAGGCTACTCATAACACCAACTCCAGTCACGTAAAGTACACAAACAATGACCCACATCATATACGAGTGGTTTTATACATCCTGGCAGTGTAGGCACTCGCCCATTAATTTCCCACTGTGTTTTGGGACACACTAACGTTCACAACCCATGCGGACGAGCTTCAGGACTACAAAGCACCATAGGACACATTGTGCCCTCCTGTGGTTAGAATATTGAAAGTAGGTCAGAGAGCGCAATTACGTGTTACAAAACGTTTCTGGCTGTACCAACATGTGTCGTCAAAAAGTTGCTCGAAGGCTAAGCAAAATGTTCCTGTATTCTCCAAAGCCCTACTGCGAATAGTTGTTCCGAAAGACAACGGAAACAATGACAAACGGAACTCTTGACATATTGCTCACGTACACACTGGGGACGAGACACGGATTAGCTGCGAAAGTGTCTTAAGAGCGGGAGAAGAAAAACGCGGGGAATGAAGACAATATCTCTGAGAAAATGTTCCGCGTTTTCTGGTATTAGTATGTTAAATTGAAAAATCTCATCAAATCCATAATAAAATAAACCGAGTCGCCGACATATATCAGTATTTGCACTTACAATCATTTGCATACGAGAAGTGTATACTAATCGCTTTGTCATGTCACCTTCTTCAAACATGGCATGTTTGGAAGGAACACTTCTCTTTTTTACATTTAGCTAATGCCTTTTCCGGTAACACATGGTGGCAGCTTTTCACAGAAACGCAAAATATAAGCAAATTCACTTTCCCACAGAAATGTCTCCGTGCCGGTGTGAGAATGTCAAATATTTACTCTCACCCAGGCCTGAAGCAGGCAACTAAGCAAAATAAGGAACAGAAAAAGAAATACACCCCGCGAATGGGGGTGGTGGCATATTGTGTGTACTCGTCGTTGAACTTCATAAGTAGGGCAATCACCTCCACCCGCACATTTTGTTTGCTTAACTTCCGAACGGTGTCACATTTATGTCACACTTACCTACGTACGGGCTAAGTAAATATGGACGCCGATCCGTGCTCATCCCCTGTCTCTGAGCAGAAGAGTTGAATACAAAAAATCCCATCACTTCAGTGGGTGGATGGGGTATGCTTAAACCTTCCATCCAACTTATCAAGCGAAAAGAAACACGTAACACATACGGCCAGCGGTGCATCTGCGCTGACCCTGACAAGGCGGTTCGTGTTGGTTTATTTACTTGGCCGTGCTGTTGTAGACGAGGGGAACACTCTTTGTGATAGTAAATTACTGTAGATTGCTGCATTCCGTGCCAAAAGTGGAGGGTTCTCATAATGTGTCTGATGTGATTATTTGGCTGACGTCAGAATCAGAACAGTGCTGGCGAGTGTCTTGTTGACTCGAGTGAGTGGGTGTTTATACTGATTCGGGCTAGTGTGGCTCGGACTGTAGCGCCAGCAAATAGGGGTGGGCGTCTAAACGCATAGCAAGCACATGCAAATTCTCGGTTAAAGTATTCGCCAGATGGATAACCAGTTGAAGATTGAGATAGTTCTTGAAAGATTGCACATACGCCAGAGTGAACAACTCAACTTTGCACTCAGAAATAAATGAATTTTAAATCAACTTTCTGTAAAATGCATTCAGCTGAGTTTTGTTTGCTCGCAGCTGTGAAAAAGGACTTACACTTTGTTGTCGTAGATTGTGAAGGATGCATGCAGATTGTAGCTTTAATTATGTAGACAGTGTCTGCATAAATCCATCCCAACCACAGATTCAGTTATTTTTTGGAGAAATTTGAAAAGCAGTTCAGCGACAGCATTTTAAATGGAAAAAGATTTCTAATTCCAACGTATGCTGTAAGAAATATTCTTCAATTATAAAGCTCCTCATATCCGTTTCGATTGCAGCGCATACTCTGTCGGAGCCTAAAATTCAATTAGAGGTTTTCCCTTTCTATTTATTGCTCACACTTCACACCAAATCGTAAATAAATTCCGCGAGTGATTGTTGTCGGAAAAAAGCCGTCAATAATGACACTCAAAAACAAACGCGAAACGCTAGAGTGCGTTACATTTGTGTCGAACAGCCTTTCGGAAGTAAACCTCAAAACAAACAAAAGGTTGGAATAAACTCATACATGGACTTCTTGCGCCGACTATTTATTGTTAAAAATTAAAGAGAGGAAGAGTAGCGAAGGAAGGCTGGAGGTAAATTAACTTCACTGTCACTTCAAGGTACAAGATTTGTTTATACCGTTTTTCATTGGGCAGAAAATGGGCAGTCCCATTAGCACAAAAAATACTCTTCTGGTGATTCCGAGAAGAGATTTTGGCTTTTCGATGAAATGCGCCTTTCATAAGGATGACGTCTCAATCACAGTTTTACGGCTCTGAATTATAGGCTGCATCTCAAACAGAAAGGGCTTGTTATTTGAACTGAGAAGCTGCCAGGACAGCCAAACTTTAGTATATTTGTTAAACGTAGCGCAGTCAAAAAAAAAAACCTTTAGATGTAATTTATGTTTTTCCAGGGCTTCCACCTGAGTAGTCCAGGACATTAACCACATTAATTTCTCCTCTATCCATTGAAATTGTTTTTACTCCATCTCTTTGAAGATGTTTTAGTTTTAGTTTTAGTTTTATTCATTCATCTATCGAGTTACCTCTTACAGATTGTTTAGCTTAACCTATATAACATTTTGAATTACTAATAATTTAAATTCATTTCTTTCAAGACTTATATCTAGATTAAATTTTAGTTCATTAAATGATCTCATACATCTTGAAAATGGTTCATTTGAACCATAATTATATCTATGCAACGGAACATAAAACAATTGTCTGCCACGAATATTTCTTCTTGGAACATAAATATTTAAAAGTTTAAGTAAGTCGGGGCATTTAATATGGTAAGACAGTAAATCATAAACAAACATAACACAATTTACAAGCCGGCGATTTTGCAGAGAATTTAGGCCAATTAAAGCGCATCTTGCTGAGTATCGCGGTATACCGGACAAATTCCAATTTAATTGTTTAATTAAAAATCTCGTAAAAGACTTTTGAACTTTTTCGATTCTATCTTTGTTTTGTTCAGGCTTTTGCAAGATTCATGACTTTTTACCATCCGCCTGGAAGGTGACAAGGTGAGTCTTACATTGAGGTCTCATTGGTTATCGTTTAAGGCGCCTTTCCTAATAATTTCGTTTGGCAACAGCTTACAGCGGTTCGATTTTTTCTCTGGAGCTTCGGTCTTCTCTCGTTGTCAGTGTTGCTGCTGTGTTGCTGAAATTATAGTTGCCCTATACGACGTTTCTACAAAAATATATGAGTTGCCAAAGGTTCTTTGCTGGCTCAAGAAATATCGCTTTGGATTTCTTTCTAGTGCCATACTCATTTTATCTGCTTCCGACTGAATGTTTGGGCCGATAACTCGCTGATCACTTTATTCAACCGATGATGAAAATATCGTCCGCGCAAGGGGTAACTATAAAGAGTTCTATCGACAAGAAAAATCACTATTATTATTTTAGTCCTATATTTGGGAGCACCGCCCCAATTTTCAGTTTTCTGATTTAAATAACAAATTTCTGACACTCACACATATTCTGAGCGCAGAATATCCCCATTGACAATTACATAGCTCGCTCGATATGAATTTACCCGTTCAGCGTCGTCAAACAACCCCTAACGATTAACTTTCAACAGGAACGAATATTCATTTTAGTTCTCATCCGGCATTGCTGCATCACCTCGCCCACACCAGCTATAGTCGCAGCCGGCCGGGAATATGGAATAATTCCCAAGATCATTATAAATTAATGAACATTTGGACACACAA
The DNA here is from genome assembly GCA_948293265.1 of Cheilosia impressa. Classification (NCBI taxonomy): domain Eukaryota; kingdom Metazoa; phylum Arthropoda; class Insecta; order Diptera; family Syrphidae; genus Cheilosia; species Cheilosia impressa. The sequence goes on along the minus strand of OX411880.1, from coordinate 128,396,011 downwards.
TTTGGAAGTGAAATTTTCAACGCAAATTAACATACATCGCACTGTCCCACAGGGCGGCTACGTCGGTCTGCCCCGCAAGGACCGAAACGAAATGAAATAAATAAATAAAACGAAATTGTGTCTAGCTGGCGCACAGGTCCCATTTGGATCCGTGTCTCTGTGGAACGAGGAGTGACAGAAAATGACCCACCTCACATCACGTGTACACAACTACCAAAATGTATATTATGATTGTTCATGGGAGGACGATTCTGTAAGAACTGCTATTGGCAGGGACTAATATTTCACCTTGATGATTTACTGCCTTTGGATACATAATAATAAATTTATGGTTACCAGCAGCTACAGGACATAAATAGGACTAGTCCGTTCTGGCCATGATAATGTCCCCCTTTTTTTGATCGAAAAGTCAACAGTAGCAGTTGTAAACATGAATCAACATTATCTACGTGTTAGCGTATTCCCGATTACAGCGTTCTCGTCCTGTTGAATTGTCTTGCTCCTGCAATCCGGGAACAGGGAGAGTGTGTAATTTTCCCTTTTCTTTGTAATAAATTTGGGAACTGGGGAGAAATAGGAGTTGCAGACGGAACCGTGTGTATACACAAGGATCAATGAAGGAAACCCAATGAGGGTTATAGATATATACATCGTTCTTTCTTGCCAGCAAGGATTTGCAGTCTTTCCTTCGTGATAAATTAATTTCCAATCGAAGTGTCAATATATTTTGATCGATTACCCTGGATTTGTGCAAAGTCGACATATCAATTTTTGAGTGTAGCTTTATCGACTGCTGCTGCTTTTGTTTAATATTTGACTTTGGCAATCCTTGGAAAGGGAATGGCATGATTTGCGACATTGTGACTGTATTGATGAATTTTGCGATGACATGGAAAGCCGAATGCCGCGACTGGGTAAACGATTTTAGCCTTTAAAAGAAAATATTATTTCATATATCTAACCCACGAGGAATCCAAATAAAATGCCTTCGTGGGGCTTCGAAAACGTTTCGATTAGAAAAATCGAAAACTTGAATGCTTCGTTCCCAAAGTAGGTGTACTCGGAGGTATTTTGTTTGCCGACAAAACAAAAAAAAAAACAATTAAATTCAATTTAGGGAGAGGGTGGTTTCGAAAATCTGTCAACGAAGCGATTTTTTCCCATTTGCTGGCGCCCCTGTACCGTTTACCCAGTGATTTCTACGAGTTGCCATGGGAAAGTTGTAAGTCGTGAGGTCAAAAATCAATGAAGTATGAACAGAGATAAATATACGGATTGCCAGCCAGAATGAAATGAGGCAAGTCAACTGCGGTTGAATTGGTTGAGGGTTAACCCAAAATCATAATCGAAAAGGGGTTGCTACCTACTGCGGGGACTTTTGTTTCGGAGGATACATAGATTCTGGATTTATTTGGCGTTTGAAAGTTCGACAATTTCCATGGTACACGGCTCATTGAATCGCCGAATAACCCCATCATTTAGGGCTGCGTGATGCTATTGAAACTTTTGTTTCAGTAGAAACTGTTGCGGCAGTTCCACTGAAGTTGTGCACACAAATAAATTCCACAAACAAGGGCACTTATCAATGCATGAAGGTTAATAAATGGTTCACGTTGATGGGATAATGGGATCACGTTTATGAACTTTGTTGCCTTGCAGGGTATTGTTGTGGTTCACCATTTACCATAAACCAGCATGAAGGATGAACGAGTTCGAGTTGAATCGAATAGTTTGAATTTGTTCAAACATTTCGAATCGGTAAAGTGAACGGCACACACACATATGAATTTTTTCGTTTATTAGACTTGCACGGTTGTACCACACCGCACGCAAAAATGTCAAATTCATTTGTGTTTTCAATGTTTTTCTTTCACCTTTGTAAAAGGAAAACATTGTTCATCATTGTTCATCAAAGTTTGGTTGAGTCAATTGGTAGGTAAAACGTAGGTAAAAAGTTTAGAAGCAACTGTACATAAAATATATGAAGATGTGTTAAATAAAATTCACATTTAGGCCATGCATTTGATATGACACCATATATCAAATATCAATGAGAGTTGAAGCTCTCAGTAACAGGCGACTGTTGTGAGTTCTGGGGGCAGATTCCGTATAACAATAATCGCCGGGACGATATCGTTTTTGAAACTTTAATGATTGTAAGAAGTTATATTCTGCCCGAATTTGTTTCACTATCGTCAGCTTTCATTACATTTGTGGAAAATGAATTGGATTAAGGTCTCAAACTCGTAGTTTTGGCACTAAGTTGCTGCTCTTGGAGGTCTATTGTTTCGACGATAATCGTCTGAAAAATTAAGGAATGAGTGCCCTGGTTAGAGAGTTATAAGCGCCTACTGTACTATTTTATAAGCCCTTACATGTTTCAAAATTTTTGAGTATGAGGAAAGACGTAGTAGGACTTTCTGTTTTCTGATCTTTTAGGGCATATTTCTATTTTTCACTGGAATAAACAAATGAATTCCACTATCACAGAATTATACGTAATATTCTCTGACTGTGTTGGCATGTACTCAATTAATCTAAATTAAAATAGATTAGTGACGCTGGTTTGAGTGAGTGAGTTTTGGGATATAAGCATTACTTGGTTTTTAGAGTTTGATCCAAATCAAAAATGGGGTTGTCGAAATATAAGCAGTTTATAAAATTAGCGTTTATGGTGATCCGAATTGAAAATTAGGGACGAAATTATTTTGAAAACATAAAATTTACTCTAAGTATGCGTTTTGGTCAAAATCGTTAGGGAAAAACTGAATTTGCCAATCAATTAAAAATTACCACATTAGAAATAAATTTTTGATATGTCGAAATTTCAAAAGTAAGCCCAAATATCAATTTTAGATGAAATCGTTACAGCCATTTTGGAACGAATCAAACTGGTATGAATATTTGATATAGGAAGTACATTAGGCCCACAAACTGCAAATCCGAAGTTTGAACCAAATCTGGCCATTCGTTTAGGCTGTATATGCCTCAGGAGACAGATGCACAGATAATCAGAATTTGCGTGACCCACTTTATGAGATCCTCTATCATCGTAATGTTAGAATTGATTAACATCTCGAGGTCGAAATTATGTACGATACGAATACAATATCTTTCTAAGTAATCGAGCCAGTTTAAAAAAAGAAATTGGTTAATAATTGCGGTAGAGAGAAACCTACGTCTTTGGTCACTTAGTTTCATATATTTTATTGAAAGGACAAATTTACTATCAAGAGTTTCTCATCTGCAAAACTACGAATAAAGAAGACTACATGCATTTAAGAGCATACAAATATCCTAATTATATATTTATTGTTTTAGATATTTGGTAAGGTGTTCTGTGAATAAAACTATAATTGACGTCAATTTGGAGATACCCAGTGGCGTACAGCATACAAAATTCTGCATTCCTACAAAATGGGGATCGGACTGCACTGAAATGAAAAACCGCGACATAAACTATACTTGCTGGAAATGGACGGAGGGTAGACATTTATATTTTGTGAATGCCGGGCAGAGTGACCGCTGCAAAATTCTGAAAAGTCGCTGAAAAAATGGCCAATGAGAAAAAAGCCATTTCTGAAGCTACTCTGCAAATTTAGAATTTTTGAACGATATTTAACAAGCATTGGCTCGCTAACAATTTTAATAGTCTTGTGATAGGCAACGGCGTTTTAATTTGGAAATAACAGCTTTCGAAAAATGTTTGAAGCGCCTTCTCCAACAGAAAAAAGGGGTCAGCAAAAAATTCCGCCAGGCCCTTGAAAAAAATGCCAACTTGCAACTTTAGTCGGTCACGCCGATTTCCGGGTTCAGCGACGACAAAGCCGTATTTCAAAACAATTAAAAATCACAAAATATATGGATAGAGCCTTTTCCCAACTTAAACTTTCAGCAATTTAGTTGTCCGTATGAATTTCATCTGTCATCATCAGGCATTTATTACAAAAGTTTTTTGTCGGACCATGAAAGACCACTGCATGCAAAATGTAGAGCATTACACTGCTTGACCATGATAAAGTTTCTGTCTACATACGAGAATGTCTCCCCCTTGTTTATTAGAATTATTAGAATATATTTTCCAGGTGTCCCATTTCTCATTCTACCCTGAGGTACAATAATTTTGTTTGCATCCAGCAGCATTCCATTTCGAATGGGACTTATCAAACAGACTCAAGAGTACTCTTCTAAATTGAAACAAAGTTCTGTATTCAGAAATGAGTGTACAACAGATTAATTTAAGAAAAATCTATGGAACAACTGTTAATGGCCCATCAAAAATGCTTGGCAAGCAACTCAACGATAATTGGTTACTGGGTTGAATTCGGAACGAAAGAGTGTGTTTTATTTTCAATTCGCGCCAGAACACATCTCACCCCCGCTAAAATGCAGCCACCCACGCAACAGATTTATCACCATAAACTAATTTTAGAGCATTTCACGGAGAGCAGTGGAATTGTATAGTTGGTTCGCCTCGGGTCCTTGACTTTACGGCTGGCGGCACAAATTGTCGGGTAATTTATTTTACATTTGGATTAGCACAGTATTTCGAGGACCTGGCGTTAAAGTGGTAAAAGCATTGTGTGCGCTTGTATTTGAATTTATAATTGCTCGCTTTGCGTTCAGAATGATTTTTATCGCCGACTACGATGATGGGGTCTGATCCAATTAAAAAAAAAACACACTTTAGTGGGTCATTGTGGTGGTTTTCGAGTCGTTGAGCTTGGTTGAATTGTGGCAAAGCTATCGACTTTGCGCTCGTTTTGGCATGTATACCAAAGTTGAGGACACAATGAGATGGTTCTTATTTGGTTGAATTTGAAAGTTGCACCCACGTTGTATCAGTGATCAGAGTCCATAGTCAGAATTACTTACCGCCCACAGGGTTTCACCATTCGAACCACAACTTACGACTTTTCGAATCCGTTAAATAATTCCGTTCAGCAAACCAATCAAGTAGAAAACAAATACCTGCAATCACTGATTGGCATCAGGACTGCCCCCGTCCAAGTACATTTCCTTCTTATCCATCACATACAAAGTGGCACGAAGGAGCTGCAGTAATTTATCTGACGAAGCGATCACGTAACTTCATTCCGATAAATCCGAGCAAATTCCACTTCACAAAATTAGGTTCTCCTTCATTGCCATTGCTGTGGCAGCATCTTTGCCGTGACTTCCTTACCTCCTACCCCCCCAATTTGCCGTTGAACATCTGGTTGGCAATGCAACTGCTGTGTGAACTTTCCATCAAGACGTAATGGCAATCCCATTAACCGATGCATTGCGGTATAGAGGCCGAAGGGTAGGGGACATTTGAAACCGATTTCGTAATAATGTGTTCCTGCTAAGCATCTTGAATGCGTTCTAATTGGATCCCGGAGACTAGCACGCGCCAGTCCTTAAAGCCATTCATCAACCCTCACTCCCTGTTCACGTTATTAATGGAAAATATGTGCCCAGCCCTGTGAGTTTAGTCATCTTCCATCTGCCGATACCGACGAGTGCTCTCCACACACAACCAGAAGCCTGTTTGCCCGTTGTCGGCTTTGTCAAGGTAAATATTTGACACTTGTGCCAATTTCACATGCTTTGAGTGCCATTGTGAATACTTGAGTTTTGTCACAGCTATTCACAGATGCTGAACGGATTCGATTGACAATAGATACATGTGAGAAGACGACAATGTATGAGTTGGAAGTTGTATGGATGGCACTTGAAATCAGAAATAGTTTGATTGGCGGTTGACATTAAAGGGGTATTCCTGTACAAACTTAAATACGGTTCAGCTTGACACGAGTGCGGTGAAGTGACAGGTGTTATATATTGTATAAGTACTTTATTTTTAATTGTTACAACATTCACTTCGACAAATGTCACAATCGAGTGTGTAATTCTCTGAAACTTTGCTCTGTTTTCATATCCATTGATCGAAAGTGCATCTGGGAGCACCTACTTGCGGTCGACCCCAGTGCCAGTTGTATTGGAGTTTGTGTCAGGAACTTCAAAGCATTGTTTTCGACAGACGGTACGTGGTATTACAAAAGTTGAACATGGCCAGCACACAGTTATGATACTGTTCTTGGACTTTGTTGAAAAATCCCTTCTGGCCAAATAAAATATAAAATTCCACCTTCAAAAACCAAACGCAAACAGCATAAAGAAAATCTTCCGCCACCCTCGCTGTGCCCCAACTTCATTAGCATTCATTTCGCACTATCGCTCGAATGTTTTCTGGCTTAAATACCAATTGGAATCTGTCTGCCTTAAGGCAGAGCTGAGTCGCATCCTCGCAAATCACCCACCTTGCTACTTATTGGATTCAATCGACTTCACTTAAGAGTGTCTCCTTTCTTCCGGCGGTATATTGAATACACACCTACAGCTGCCACAGCCATTAGGCCAGGTGGATGTGTGTTTGACATCTCGGATATTCTGCGTTACCGCCTTCCGTTATAATGTTATATTTGTGTGCAGTATTTTTATATATTGTGCGCCGTTGTCCTTACGGGTAGTTAAGGGAAATATGCTCGGGGTGAGATTTTATCTACCTACGTCGGGAGTATGTGGTTTTTGCTTGTGATTTCCACTTTGCAGATGCTAATCGTGAAACGTGATGGCACTTCGTCAGGACCTATATTGATTATGTGCTCGTCCTCGTGGTTATGCCAATTTTACTTTGCGTATATAGCTTAACTTTTAAAGAAATGAGTAAACAAATCGATTTGAATAATTCTATTAAGATGATGCCAATCATTTAGATAAAAACAACAGAGATGCCTGCGCGCCTTGGATTTTTCTGCAGAGTCACCGCAACACCATCAGGCATCAGGATTTGCCGGTTGAGTGATGGGAAGTGAGTTTTGTTTTTTTTTCCTTTGTTGTGTGGGTTGGTATTCATGTTCCTGTGTTGCCAGAACAGATTAGTGCTTATTTGCATTGCAGGGCATAAAAATGTTGTTCAAAATTTTAAGTGGGCGATAGACTTTGAAAGAAAATGTCAACCGTGGCACACTTTGCCAGTGGGTGGAATGAAATTATGAAAATGTGTTTTCAAAGGAGCCATGCCATGAAAGAAATGACCTTTAAGATTATTTCACCGATTCTGCCTTACATTAAGTCAAATGAGATTTTCATTCAGATTGGCAGTTTAACCGATATTAATCAAAATTATTAAAGAGCGACGGGTCGACGGAATTCGACGGGCTTTTATATATTCTTTTGTCTAACTAAAACCCTTTTCACATTGCACCGGAAAACAGTGTTTTCATCAAAAACTCTTTGATGCATTCAAACCGAACATCAACTAGTTTTCGTTTGACATTCCGCCGTGAAACTTCTGTGTAAACTATTGTGTACGAAAAAATTTTCTTTTGTGATATAAGGCAATTTATTCGTGCGCGCGAAAACGTTTGATCGTTTCGCCTTACAGAAGACCCCTGACTCCATGCGTCACAGTTTTCATTGGCCATGATTGGTCACATGAACACTCTTTTCAGTATACTTTCCAGTCAAGAATTTCGTGACTGAGTATCAAATTGACAGTTCGTATATGTGGTTGACGTAGAAAAGCAGAAAAAGTGACGTGACTAACCAATCAAGTTTTTGCCTTTCGATTAAATTTATAGTACAAACCAATCTAATAGACTTAAGACAAATAGATCTTTAAATGTGCCCATTGAGTCCACCTCAATTAGCTACATCTAATCGAATTAGGTCATCTAGATTTTTGAACGTGCCCCTTGCTGCGTTAATATGTTTCACTCTTTCAAATATGATACACAAAAATCATTTGTTAATCGCCCTTCAAACTTGATTTTAGCAAATTTACATAGCCGCAGAATGAGTAGCAAAATCGCACTTGTGTCTGAATGAAACTCCCACAAAGTCTATGTTTAATATTTTAGGTTAAAAAAAAAACAAAACTCGGAAATAGTAACTTGGCATCGCTGCCTTAAATAGTCTCTTGTATTTTTGTTTGTCGGGGATCGCAATAATTTCTGGGTGTAAGAGAAGAGGTACGCTACGCAGAGAATAAATCTAGATGGAGAAAAGGTTACCCAAAGCTAGTCTTTAAAATTCAAGTCTATCCAAATTTGGTAGTCACCGCCTTTGTGGCGCTCGTAGACAAAGATACTGCGTAAGCATTCTTGAAAGAGATGCAGCAACCGGCGACAACCCAAATCAAGAGAAATGCTGGTAGCTTGAGTGGGTTGTGGCCAACGTTTAGAGCTATCAGGGCTAGGCCCTGACATGTTTGGTCCGCCGGTGGAGGGCTTATCGAGTGATATTACTATTACTTCGGCCCTTATACCAACGGACTGCAGGTATCAGTTCAGCTCAAAACTAGTTAATCTTGCAATTTTGTTACCTAGAAAAAGAAACCAAAAATATTGTCAAAAATGGGTTGCAAACATTTTACCTTACATAAAAATTTAATAATGCGTAATATATTTAAAACAAAAACACAAAAGATTCGCAGGTATAAAAAAATACACAAGGTTAATTAACACCCGCGAGGTCCTTTTTTAAAGGGATAGAAATAGTTCAAGTATTTTAGGTTTATTTGAATAATCGATTTTGTTACCGTTAATTATACCTCTAGAACATGCCACTCTGCAGAATGAATCTCACTGAAAACAACACTGTAAGCCTTTAATCCAGCCAATTCAAAGATTTTCGTGGCAGCTTTTCATTCCAACGTACCCCCTACAGTTCTTCGGAAACATTAATTAGAACACAATTATCAGACGATGGGTGGTGGTCTCAATTGAAATCAATCGCCCGCTGATTTAGAGAGATTGCTACTCCCTTTTTGTACTAAATAAATACTGGAGATTAATGTGTGAGCTGCTGCGTCAGAGGCGGATGTATTCGCATACCTTAACCAAATTTGATGAAGCCCCAAACACCTCATTGAGTTTATGGAGGAACACATTTTTTTTTTTATGGCCGAAGAGTGATGTAACCATTTCAGATAATTTACGACAACTTTTCCCTTGTGTGCATGGTCGTTCTTGTTAGGTACACCTAATAAAAATTTATCGACAAACCTCCTGTTATGGTTGACATTCACAATAGACTTGCACACGCACAAATATTTTCCACAGCCTGAGAGCCGTGCTGGTCGGTGTCACTAAAAGTGTCAATAGTTCGGTGTGGGTTGTGCTCCTTTATTTAAGTTGCCTGCGGTTGGATAGTCACAGGTCACAGCGTGTATACTTTAAAGATTGAAAATACCAACCGATACTTTCAAGCAGCCAACAGTCAACAGCAGGGTGACGGTGAATTTACGTTCCGGAAGTTGTGAGCACCATTATCAATTAGTTGGTCGGGGGAGGCAACGAACTAAGTGGAGGTGCATGCATAGTGATTGAGAGGCGACATGCAATCAAATTAAAAGAGCAAAAGAAACAAATTGCCGCATGCACTTGCAAAGTGGAACACCTACTTCATCGGGAATGCATAGTCTTGCGTCTCAACAGAATGGCACTAAGCCGCAACTCCTTGAGAGCACTGGAATGATTTTACTTGCGAAACTTAAGCAGTTTGTTCAGTTTTCAAGAAGAGGACACTTTTTGCTCCATTCTGTGGATTCCTACATTCAAAAACCTGTACCCCAGTTTTCCGAGTTTTCCATTCCCAGTAAAGTACTTCCGTGGAATCGAAATCAAGTTAAATTAAACCCACAAAATGCCATCTGCAATGTCAACCAATTTATTTTGCTGCGAAATGTCTCAAAGGGCGCAAGGATAAATTTTAAATTGCATTTCGTGCAGGGTTCATTTGCAAAATAAATCGAAAGCATTGAATGGTACTTGATGGGATTCTCGATAAATTCGGGTAGTTAGAGCGTAAATTATATTTCTGCAAATAATTTCAGTTTCAGAGGTAAGGCGAAACAATTTGGTCCAAAATAAGTTCGAGTTGCATTTTCGATAAAACTTTTCTTTTATTTATGTTTTTGATTAAACAAGTATAACCCGTATATCGAGATTGTACGACCGTAGTTCTGTGGCTGTGATTTGTTTAATAAAATACTCGGGAAATTCGTAGGAGCAGATTCATTTATTTAAGCGAAAGTGCGGCAGAATTTTTATGGGGCGTCGCAGCAGTGCCATTCGATAATTTTTGCCTCAACTCTTAGTCTAAATTATAAGAAATAAAGCATTAAACTTGACTCTAAGTTAAGTGGAATACGAACAATTTTAAAAATATAAATTGTTTATGCACTTTGGATAATATTTTTGTAACCCTTTTTATGTAAGCTATAAAGAACCAATGTAGAAAATTGTTTTGAGTTATTAATTCGTCATACGACACTTTAAAAAACAAACGTTGTTAACATTGAGTTTAGTTGACCATATATAAACAAATTTTCAAATTGCCCTGCAAAATATAAAGTGACTTCGAACTTTAAGCCCACAAACTCTAAACACAAAGTTTAAAACAAATGCTCCTGGCTGTAGGCCTCAGGAGCCGATGGACAAACAGGCAGACGGACAAAATTGCGTGAATTATATAAAAAATACAATTGAGCTAAAAAAATACAATCTGAACTAAGATTTGTTTACAGTCCACATATTTCATTTTTCATCCCTGGTGATTGAAACTAACTATGAAAAACTATGCAAATATCCTGCAAATCTTTTTACATCCACCACCCCTTAAAAATGAGCAGTTCATCCTTAGTAAGTCATCCTTTGTCAGCTGAAAAATAGCGTTTGGCAAAAGACTAAAGTGGGTCATGAGGGCAACCCAGTCTTTCCTATTGAGGGGCAGATGAAAAAACTCAGTTTTTTTAAAGATATCCGTGCACGTACGTTCCACTTGTCTACATCCGGCAAGGGTTATATCATGGAAAACCAACTGGCCAATGGAACTTCAAACCGCAGATGACCGCAGGACCTTCCCAAAACCTCTGAATCTTACCTTTGTAATTTGAAGCATATCGGTGGATTCGTTCCCCTGGATATATGTGTAATATGAAATCGATACAAGTTCCCAAGCCCAAAGTTTATGGAGATCTTAACCAACGTTGGGTGCACATTCTTCAACATTTCACCCAAACCAGAAGCGAAGGAGTCAAGTGTTTTCCATTTCAATAAGGAGATTATGGCAATTGAAAGATCCTAATTGTCCCAAAAATGGATTTCCAAATAGTGACACGCATTTTCTATCGATGCACCACACAAGGAATCTGACATCACTTTCAGAAAGTTTCATCATCGGAAATGCCCCACTTAACGCTCCACTACCACAGAGGCTTATCTTTATCGGACACGAAGCAGCACCAGCTTCCACCTCTATCAATGGCGCTCAGTCTGATCAATGTTAAGTGACATTAACCAGTCCCACTTCTGTCCCTGTGCCGGATTTCTATTATTTATCTCCTCTGAAGCATAACAAGCCGTACACGCTTACCGACTATCTGTATAATGTAAATGAAATTCATGTCTAAAAGCACGTCCTGACACTCCATTAATGAAGCGGAACTTACATTATGTATATACATTTCGAATGAAGGCTGAATGTACTCGCTGTCTTCTGAGAGGAACAATTGACATCAATAACACGCACTCACGTTTTATTCATATTCCGCACTTAATGTCGTGCTAAGTGGAGATGTGAGAAGAAAAGGATAACACCCGCTGCTGCCGCACTTTACACTATCTACGGGGATTATTTAGGACGCAGTTATGTTATACTGTTGCTTCTGAATAATAATTAAGTGCAATTAATGCTCGTTAGCCAAGATGTGTGTACTCAAGGGTCCTTGAGCGACGAGCCAACAATGTGATACGGCATGTACTCAAAAGGATTCCACGTCACATTAATCAATAAAGCCGCTTTTAGCGCCGTTAGATGACCTGAAAATTAAACTATTCACCGTGGGCGAAGGTGCGCAATGCCTATACAGAGAATTGGGCCTGCTAAATCCTTTCTAGGTTATGGCAATTTTACGCTCCTACAAAAGCAATGATCATAATTGAAATTCATAGACATTCTCGTGTGTATCCCCTCAGTGCCATTTGAGGATTAGTTTGATAAACGAATACGACAGCCTTACGCCTATGGCATCTCTCAATTGTCTGGAACATTGTTGTGAGGCCTACCGGAACATGGTCCTCGTGTTGGTTAAGTGGGCTCAGAAGGTGGCAGTGACGCCAGCACACAATGCTCTGGTGGCAGTGTGGTGGAAGTTAACAAAACAAAACCTTGTTATTTGAGATGATGTTGTCGTTCTGGTTCTGTCTTTTGAATGTGAAATGGAGATGAAGAGACAATTGGCATTCGTGCGTTGTGCTTTTACGGATATTGGCGAGGATAATGGATTGGTCGGGCACCAGCTATGATGTCAATTTCGCATCAAGCTGATTATGTGACATGTCACGGTTCGACGACGGAATTCCTTCTGTGTATGAAATCGGAGAATGCGGAGCTTTGTATGGAGCAGCTAGAAAGGGTTGTGTCTTAAATAGAATGACATTGGGAAGAGACTGAAATTGTTTAAAACGATGCAAAAGATGGCATCATTCAAGTTAAATGAGTTGGAATATCAGTCTTCGAGAGGGAAAAGTTTGCCCCAAACATGCTAGAAAAAAAAAAAGTTCATAGCATATACAACAGGTCTATATAGACCCCTAGGCCCAACTTTCTAGTACATATCTTCAAACGATTGCGTGTTTTAAAGTCCAACATTTTAAAGCATTTGCTTCAAGACGGTTTGGATGGGTTGCATGTGTGCTTAACCCTCTATTGGTCGGGCAAAATTTGTGCCTGGACAGCAGATCAGAAAAAATAAATGAAATATACGTACAACTTTTTAATCACACACCTTCGGTTTGAACTCATCAAAAATTGCAAAAACCTTGTAACAAGCCCCCAACCATCAGCTACTTCACCGAAAAATTAATTATGAAAGGTCCGCTGGAGCCAAGCACGGCCACCTTGAACCTTTAACCAAGAAATTAACCAGATCGCTTTAACTGTCATTGCCAATTAGGTCCTTGTCGGTACAATTTAACAGAATAATATCCAGATTCCCGAAATGGAATTATTTGCCGATAAACAACCCGAGGAGGCACCATTTTCATTTTTCTACTATATAACTAAATGAACAACCACCAGCAGAGAGAAAGAGCGAACAGAAAACTTTTCAAATTAAGCCCCAAATCTGCCAAAAGGCTGTTATATTCACCACCCTTTTTGCCGTCCACCCTGCCACAGTCGGATTCGACTGAATTCCCTTAACTTTCCTACAACAAAACTTGTCCCCACAAATCTCCGTGTCTACTATATAACTTTTCTTGTTGTCAGAAGTCTCCTTTGTGTTCGTTCAGTCGTCTAAAATCTAGGAAAGCTTTAAAGGATCTGGGGGAAGATGATTTTTTTGTTCCTACCTTTCCGCGAAATGGTTGACGACATACAAAAAATGGTCGCTTCCATAAATTCCACTGCTCTATCTTTGTGTGGAAATTTCCAAGAATCCGCTGGCATTTCAACCTTTCATTTGGCAAATTAATGACCGGCGGGAGGGGCCCACGCATTGTACGAGAAATGCTCGCACGAATAGCGATGGCCAGTCGGAGTTCGTGTTTCATTTTACTTTGCATTCAGCAGTTGGTTATAGTTTCAGTTTCCATCCACTAAAATGATGGTGCGCGCTTCATAACGGTTCACAATCACAAGTTGCGAAGGAGTTGCGAATGTTTGAACACATTTTCGTGCCCGCAAGACTTTATAATGGATGAGGATTTACGCTTTGGAAAATGTTTTGAATATCAAGTGGGAAGCATTAAACTCTGCGAATTGCAGAAGTAAGTGGTTGAATTTGTTACAATTTCGTTTGTGGAATGGCAAAGACTTTAGCATTCTGGTTAAAAGTTGTTTTTATGGCTTCTCTTCCAAGGATTGTAATTAGTGGATTGCTACGAGTAACTTGCGACAATTATTTGGCTTGCCACGGAGAATCTGAAGGAATCCAAGTATGAGTGAGTTGTTGTTGTTGAAACTCATTCGGTTGATTTATATTTTCCTAGAATGTCTTCCACGGTTTAAAAGTGGTAATTTTTGCAAAGTTTTTTCAGGATTAGTTCGGGTGATGAGGACTTGTCCGCTTTGAAAAAATGTACGGTTGCGAGTATTAAATGCACAAACGGAATTTTTGAAAGTGCTCTATATTAATCGATGATATGCACACGATGCGTCTTGATGGGCCTTAAGCTACGATTACATGTCATGTTTCGTGGCAAATTTTGACAGATTGATGTCACGAAAATTCTGCCATTCGGTAGACACTCGTGTGCCTTTCTTGAGAGTGCGCTGCGACAGCAGCCCTTGTGACAAGGCGCTTGACAGGCGATCACACGTAGTGAAAAATTTAGAACAAATATTTACGTCATAATGACGTTGGCATGTCAAAATTTGACATGAAAAGTGACATGTGTAAAAGCAACCTTTCAAATGATCACATTCTGACATTACCAAACACTAAAGGCCACAGCAGGTAGTTTCGACATTTCATTGATCAGTAAATAATTATTGACTGCTCAAAGCTTGGTTTTAGCCAGTAGCTGAGAAATTAATTTCGTGATTAAGCGGTTGTTGTAGCTCCTCCTGAAGAACACATATGACACGAAACAATGGGTAGGTAAAATTAATAAATAAATATTTCGCGCAAAAGGTCCGTAGGGACCCTAGGCCTAGCTTCTCACAAGCATTCGTTTTGTGTGATTTTTTGAGTTTTGAGTATTTGATTTTTGGGACGAATGGAAGAAATGGAAGGGATCTACAATTTTATGGCGAGTCCGAACAGCTAATTGAGGAGATCTTTTATTACAGTTCTACTCTTGGATGTTCAGATGATCGCGAGAGGTGGTGCAGTTGCAAGAAACCTTAAGATTGAATTCGGTTTTTTTTCCCGGAAATGGAAAAAGAGAATATTTGACAGAAATGGGAGCAGTTATCACCGGAAATCTTGGGGGAAGTCATGTATCAACTTCAACAATGTGTATCAACACTGGCGGTAGCCACTTGACGGATGTCATCTTTTAAAGGTCAAATAAAGATTTCCGTCACTCAACATCATTCTTTTTTATTTAGTAAAAAAGTAAACAATATTGGATGATTAATTTTGCGCCACCTTGCATATGCAATATTTTCGGAACTCGGAGCCTTGTTGAAAAGCATTACAGGTTCGCCGAAAGAGATAGATTGAAATTTGTTTTTTTTTTACTTCGACTGTATTATCGGTCGGTTGTTGGAAAGACGCATTTCCAGTTTAGAGGGTAGCTATTGACACAGGAAAATTCACAAAAAAAAAAAAATTTTGTCTCACCGGAGCTAGATTCGAGCAGGTAACTGGCAGTCTTATCGGCACAGCAAAGGCTTTCATTGAAATATAGCTCAAAATATGTCGCTGCAATGCAATTGAAACCCCAAGCTAAAACTGTTCCGCTCTAGATCTAAATTCGTACTTATATATCATTGCAGCGTTTGGCAGATGAATGTTTCTATCACGAAAAACATTAAATGGACGTCAATCTCAATCGTAAATCTCTAAAGATCACCTTGACTGTAGCACGGGATAGGAAGCAATAGTCCTAGTGAACTTGGCAGTTGGTCACACATTTCAAAAAGGCGAACATTCTTAAAAGGAATGGTTTGCTCAACAAAAATATTGCGCAGCACAATTGAGTAATTTTTTGTCTTGCCGATTACGGCGTTATTTCAAAAGCGAATTTTATGGAGCATGCACCAAAAGAAAGGTTCATTTTCGTAGAGTTATTTTTATTTGTACTGTTGACCAAAAATACTTTTGCGGTGTCCCTTAAATTGATGTAAGTAGGCATTTTAAGAGAAGTTTTAAGAAACTATTTCTAACTATGCGCACGGTAGCAATGGCGCTCCTTTAATTTATACGAACGCAATTTCTAGGCAGCTTGTAGGTAAATTTTCTCGTATTTGCTCTCAGCGGACGGCCTTTTATATAGATTTTGATATTAACTGCCATAAAAGCAAAGTAAATGTGGCTCCATTAACAGAGTTTATGAAGTTTCTTTTTCTCAAAATGCGATCAAATTTTCACCGATGGGTTTTCCTTGCCCAACGTAGAACGCGGCAACACTCATCTTTAAAATCAACTTACTTGATATACAGGGGCAACGAATCGTGGCGACTACTATCTCCCTCTGAAATACAAGTTACGACTTTACGGCTTTACAAAGGACAAAGAATAGCCAACTACACTACAAAGGAAAGAATGAGAAAAAAAACGTTCCTCTCAAGAATGTTCAGGTCAAGGAAGTTAAAAAGGTACATTATGTCGGAAGCACTGCCTCGCCTGATTGCGACACCAGCGAAAAATCATTTCCCATTTGATCTGCCTTAGGTTGTGATGTGAGGCTCACAGCTCGACAACATAACACCACAAAGGGTGAAAATATAAAAAATAAAAAAACAAATGATCAAAAGCAGATAATAGCCTTTGTTGGAGAAAGCTTTTATGTTGTTTGTTCTCCTTGGAACCATGCCTTTAGATTCTGGTGTTTATGAATTGGGATCATGTTGAGCTCAAAGAGGAGGTGAATGACATTGAAGAGTCCGACCGTATCCAGATTTGCTAACCAAATGGCGTCAATTCTGTGTGCATATGTGGTAATGTGGTATCATCTCGTCTTTATCGAAGGCCAACACATGAGAGCCCCGCATTAATCTGCTTCCGTTTATAAGTTTCCCCGTGCGTAGCTCCGGTTGCCGTTTCATATCATTTAATCAATTTGCGCCATTAATTTGAGATAATGCGAATGTTGAACGTCGAGCGAGTATGGATCTCGTTTGCAGCGCCCATCCACCGCCCACTTAATTACATGATTCTCGAAGATTGAATGGCTACCAAATCAAACATAATAAGTTTTAGCAAATATTTGTGATTGCACAGCACTCAGTGTCAGTAAATGCGGAATTGTTAGCAATAAGTAAAATTCACATCGGTTGTCCAGTGCGCACCCAAGACTGAGACAGGATAGGGGGGGCCACTGCCACCATCAGCAGGCCTTGCCGTTCGCCCCCATGTCGCAGAGTTTGTTTACTGTGCACAGTGATGTCTGGGAGGGGGGCGGACAAATTAGGAAGTACACACAAGTGGAGGTTAATTTGTTTTCTTTTTCTTATTTTTATTGTCGTCAGAAATGTACATGTAAATAAACTGGAAACAAGATTTACAAAATTCTGATAGGGAAACAAGTAATTGTGGGACAGTTTTACAAGTTGCTGGCATTAAGGATAATTATGTTTCCATATGGATTGTGTGTTTGAATAAAGTGGTTCCCAGGGGCCGAAACTTAAATACTTTATTTTCTGAAAACAGGGCCACACCTTTTGAACAGAGAAGAGAAGTGGAGCACAAAACAGGGGTTATGATAAGAATGGATGTAAAAAAGATGAACATATAGCTAAGCAGGTCTTGAGAAAAGAATATTCTTGGATCCACGCCTTGATTCGCTTCCCCTATATCATTTCTGCGCTGAGATGTGAACGCAAAAAGCCGATTGTCAGGGACCTATTCATTGCAGTTTAACAGCCGTAAAGTCCAACGGACCAGATTTGCAAAGTACTCGAATTCTTGGAAAGGCTTCCAAGCTGACATCAACCATATATTCATCGATCTAAAGATAGTCTTAAGGAGCGTATAAGGAGACGAGCGGTACAGAGCCATGTCTGGTTTTAACGAACCGTTATATTAAATGCAGGATGGCGGTGATGAGCTCTCGCTACTTCGCCGCAGAAACATAGGCAAATACTCGGTTTTGTTTTGAGGGAAACAATTCTTCGTGGGATCTTCGGCCCGGTTTTAAGCGAAATCGTTTTACCCACAGAACTGAACAGAACTCAAGATGTCTGAAACGAATTGATATTAATGCTCTGGCCCAGGCAAAAGAAGGCTGTGGAGAATGGCTTTCTCTAAAGCGGCAGCTAGAAGCTGCTTTTATTAGAGGCTACTATACCGCGATTAGAGACTGACAAGCTTTAGTAACTTTCTACATGGACAATCAATCTTTATATGTTTCAGATAGAACTCCATTACAATCTGGGTATTGGTAGCGACATCTACAAATGAAAGCTAGAAGTGCAGTCCACGCTAACTTGTCATTGCAATAGGTTTTTCTGAGACCAATTTTCTTCTATACTGCTAGACTTGTCACGGATGCTACCATCAGAACTGCGTCACCACCAGACAATTGTATAGCGCCATCTAGGAGTGGAAATTCGAATCACGGTGAATTGTAAATTATTACAAAACCCATCCGGACTTAAATAAATAAAAATTCCATTTGCCTCCTTATTCCTCGCTGTGAAATCTGTACATTTTTTGAGGACCAAACCCGACATCCTTGTCCTCTTCTTTGTAAATAGATTCGCTTGGGATCCCTCTTTTCGCAGCAACAATCAACGATCTTTGTTGCGAGCACTTAAGAACTTTTATGAATTTATTACACTCCAGGCCTTTTCCAAAGGATAATGCCTGCAATTTTCACCGCTCGTCATTTATTTTAAACCCCAGCTACTAAAAATCTTTGACGTTGCTTAAGTAGTTTTAACGAGAAAACTTTCTACTGTTGCATTGCAAAGTTTCCACCCTACAAGAACAAAAAAACTACACCCGTTATATGTTTTTTTTTTAATTGCTTCAACAAAAGTAGGTACGCAGTGTTCATTTGTTCATGGGGTAACACACGAAAAAAAAAACAAGAAACGGGGGAAATCTTTTCATTTCCTGCTTCCGCATCACTGTTCGGTGACACTGTCTAGCGAAAAAGTTACACCAGTCTTTTCGGATGCCCTATTTGTGGCTGCCACCTACACACAATGGCGTATATCCCCGTAAAGAGTAGACGGCGGAATATAAAACTATAACTGTGTCAAATTATTTTCTTCTTCTTCTTTTTCGTTCATAGCGAGATTGTGTTTGTGAGTGTTGTTTGCAAGAAAGCCACCATGTGCCCGTGTCCTTCAAGCCTATCTGACGCTAAACGACGGGTGGTTTGCTGGTTGAATTTCAGGCTTTCGCCGTCATCGTCTTAGGATAGTCCGCCCCTTACGGCGGGCGTATTATTTTTATTTTTTTGTGGAACCTTTTTTCGGTAGGTATCAGGATTCTGAACTAATTTTTTGTGTGCGGCTCGTTTTATTGTGCTGGGTCTATTTCCAGCATGTATGGTGATCCAAGTCCTTTTTATTTTATTTTTCCCGTTGCCAGATGACTGTGAAGTTTTTTTCGTAGATTTTCGTCGACTTTTTCGCAAACCGAGGGTGGCACTGGATTACATAATCCCGACAGTGGTGATGATGATTAATTCAGAAGGTGATATACAAGCGGTATACCGGGTAAGGAGCATAAAATATTGAATTTTGATTGCGGTGTCGACCCTTTCTCATTTGCTTGTAAATATTGTGTTTATTTTCTTGAAATTCGGACGAGGGATATTTCAAATTCCGCACACATTCGTGTCCTGGGAAAGTGGCAAATAACATGTCTATTACAAAATGCATGACAAGTTCGCATCTCATTTTTATTTTTTGTTCCCTCTTTTATGGAGGTCACTTGTGGAGGAATGCGTTGATGTACGAAATTGTTGATTTAAGGGCCTTCTTTCGGTCAGACTAAGGATTCTCTTATGGGCTATAAATGAGATGTTTAACTTTATATTTGAGGGAAGGTATATGGATTTTTCTTAAGGAGTCTTTGAAATGATTGATGGTGCTTATTCAAAGTCAGTTGTGACTTCCATGCGATTGTTCTGACTAAAGACGAGGACATCCTTTTTTTGTTTGGTTTCTCTTCTTGTCATCGCC
The DNA here is from genome assembly GCA_948293265.1 of Cheilosia impressa. Classification (NCBI taxonomy): domain Eukaryota; kingdom Metazoa; phylum Arthropoda; class Insecta; order Diptera; family Syrphidae; genus Cheilosia; species Cheilosia impressa. The sequence continues at coordinate 128,376,154 of OX411880.1, read as the reverse complement.
TAGTGTTTGCAGACAAAGGCATTTCACTTAGTCCGTATTCATCTTGCTACCGTTTCAATCAAATTGTATGTGGATCTGCACGATGAGATGTTTTTTTTCGCCGGTAAAACGAGGAAAGTTGTTGGCGCCAAGTCTAGGATGAATGGAACTGTGTTGCTGTAGTGTTGATATCCGAAAACAAATATATTTTCTTCTCTCATAAATCGATTTGGATGTGTGCAAATATTTTTTAGAACCAGATGACAGATTTCTGTGAACGATTTAAGTGTTTGCTTATTTGGCAAGGAGCACTCTACCATTATGTGTGTTCCTCTTCGTACGTGGTTTGATCTGGTTCAGAACTTTCCTAAGTGACTAATTATCCCATTATTGCAAATGTTCATAGAAGTTGGACCAGTGTTATGAGAATTACTGATGGTAAATCTGCACATTGAAATGAGGAGCGAACTGTTTCCTTCCCGATATTGAAAAATGAGTTTTTAAAGTTCAAGTTTTTTTTAGATGTATTTTCCCTTACTCGGGAGATAATGGAAAACGTCCTCAAGCATTCGACAAGAAATATAAATAAATTGAAGCATCCTAGAAAAGACGAAGTCAGAAGAAAAATTTTGATTATGTATATCAGAATGTGAAGAATCCACGTAGAGGCTCGGAAGGCACATGCAAATAAATTGTAGATTATCACGTACGAGTTTGTTAACTATTTTGATCTCACTACCTACTTCGATGTTATCAATCATTATGTTTTTTAACATCCAACATAAAAGTTTTGTTATGTACCGATACACACTCGGGCAGATCATTTAATTCGTTACAATTCAGCTTAAAAGAAATCGTAGCATTGTCCCCGGTTGTCCGACTCAAATTGCAAAGATTTTTAAACGCTACGTAAAGTGTGTGCGCTTCTGGCCTTTTCATTCGCCGACCAGTGGACAGATTTGAGGTCTGTTACAGATGCCATACCTACAGTGGAGGACCAAGAACAACTCTTTCAAATGAAATAAAAAGAACGATTTTGCCAACAACAGTGTCACAGAAGAGTCCTATACCTAATTTAGAAGACTCTCTGCATAATTCCAAATTCGCAGAGGACATTAAAAAGAATTTTGACATAAGTTCTTTATATATATCTGCGGTACTTATTTCGAAAACCTTACGTGCCTGCCTGCTTTATACGGTAAGAGTTTTTATAGATAGGGACTTAAGAACATTTCTTCAACAATTTTTGGATGTCGGACGCTTTATCTAAGTAGCTTGTTGAATCGGCGAAATTCCATATTCTGTGGCGCTGCACACCCCATAAAACACTTAGAGCTTAACTCAGTTTCTACTGCTAGACTTCTTTATTCACTCATCGATAGCCTTTGGTGACAAGAGAACTAGTCAATTAGTAAACTGGGAATTTAACGAAAAAGCCATACTTCGATTTTGGAAGACTTTTCTCGAGCTATCTGAGCAGAGATATTGGGGAAGTGGTTTTTATACCTATCCAGAAAGTAAAAAACACATTAAATATTTTAGAAAGAAAAAAACAGACACGAGAAAAGGGTCTCTGAATTTGTGGATATATCAATATTTGCACGCCTTCAGGACTATAAAAGTGTCTTCCAACCGGAGATCCAGGCAGATAAAATAGAAGGCCGAAAGTCTGCGGAAGTCTGTGATTGCCCACACCGGAATTTATTACTGTTTTTATATACATTAAGGTAGCTTGTAACCAATAAAACCAACAGAAATGTAATCAGCTAAGCTCTGACGTCAGGCAAAAAGGTCTTAAGTCAGAAACTGCAGTTTTTCTAAACTAAATTGAAAGTAGTTTAATTATTTGCAAATCGGGGCTAAATTTGTTTGACAAAAAAAGACTTAATTGTTAGTTGTCCTATAGACTTAAGTCGTAAATACCAAAACGAAAGAGAAAAATTGAGCCAAACCCAATCAAATACCCAAAATGCAATTTTTTGACTTAAGACCTAATGTCAAACAGATGGATGCTCTTGGAACGTGATATAAGGGTATATGAAGAACTATAAGAAACCGGACGAATTAGCAAGACCAAGGTCGGAAGCTGTCACAACACAAGCAGTATCTGTCTGAAAAGACAAATTTTCGGGGAAATGAAGAACCAACTTCACTGGCAATGGCAAGTTCGTGAGACTGGCTTGTTTCAGAATACACCCACGGTTTCCGTCGTCCTCCTATGCGTATCGACGGGAATGTGTCTGTCTGTTTCTGTTGTGGTCGAGCCTTGATAGTGCACATGCTGCTGAAAATGTCATTTCTGTTTATTTTGATTATTACCACAAATGATTTTGAAATTAAAGTCGTCCAAGCCGATCTACCAAGCGGTTTGCATGCCACAAAGTCAATCAAACAATCGACCTTTAGCGCGCTTAGTTCGACAATTGAATTATCAGGCGGTTTTTCGATGTATAAGGAAGGTCCTTAAGCCATTCATAGTTATTTTGAGTAAAAACAATTGTTCAGAATTAATTTTCTTACAGTAGAGACAAATCTCAACGACTAAAATTCATTTCAAAACTAGTGTTTGACAAAACTAAAATTTTATTAAATATTGCTTGTTTGAAAATATGCGGCCAACTGTTTGCAACTTTAGTTACATCTCCGCGAATAAAAAAAATAACGTCCCCTGTTTGACGGCACTGAACTCATAGCTCAAAATGAATTGATTAAAATTACAGATAAATAAAAGAGTGTGTCTTCTGTTAATGCGTGAATACTTACGAAGGATGTCAGCGCTGTTGCTGCTACTGTTGCATGTAGATCTCCTTAGGTAGGTGCTTCTTCTAATTAGTCGTTAATGTTTCGGCACACGTTTCACCGAGTATAAGACCACTTAATAGCTTTGATGGTTAGCAATATTAGCGGAGCACTTGCAAGGACTTTTTTTTTCGGTGGATTATTAAAAGCACTAGCTACCCACTGACGTAAAACATTATTCACACAGCAATTGCCTTTTGCATGATACCATCATCGAGTACGACTAGGACTACACGCAGCGAAATAAAATAACCCACCGCGAAGGACTACGATTTTCTAACAGAGCCGAGAGAGTAGGCAAAATATCACGAATACGATACAGAGAGCGCGCACAACGCACACAAATGCACACGACACTGACACTGGCTAGGCTAATAAAATGTTACATCTCGTGTGGGGGATGAAGCACGAAGCTCATGGCCCACCAGGATACTGGGTTGTGGGTGCGAGTTTGGGATTGGGTCTGGGTAGCCCAAGCCAGATGAATGTAATATATTTTTTTTTTTCCTTTAAGTCGAGGTAACTACTTTTACTATTTAACGCGGAACTGCGTCTACTGGGGGGTGGAAATATATAGACGACGACAGTGGCGATAGCCGTTGGGCGCGTTGCGACTTCACCCCCTCGCACGCACTGAGATTGTGTAACAGGGAATTTCGGTTTTTATTTCTGTTTATTGTGCACACACTCAACTCGTTGCACCGCGGAGTATAGTGCACGTTGTTTATAGCAACGGTTTCGAATAAACACGTTTATTGAGCGACTTACACACCCGAGCGAGAGGCACGACAAATAATAACAATATAAAGAAAAAAAAATTAAAAATTATCTCGCGAAATGGGCAATTCAAGTTGATAAACGAGACTCCACCAGTCTGAGTAGATGTCAGACCTCAGACTCAGGCGCGTCTCGCTGATTGTGAGATAATGAATCAAAACAACAACAAGCCCAACCAGCGATTTAGGAATCGTTTATGGATGATGTGATATGCGAATAACAAGTCAAAACCTCTTAAAGTGAATTATCGGAATTAGTTTGTCGACGCGTTGCGGGACGTCACAGTGACACAGTTTTTTCTTATTTTTTTTTTTGTTTGACTAACCCTGTTTACACTGGGAATTGATGATTATGCAAAGAGCTGACAACGAACCGGTATGGAGCTGCTCTATTTGGAGACGTGTTCACCGGATTCGACGAGAGCAGCTTTCAGACTGAGCGAGCGGAAAATTTCTTCAGGCTTTTCAGAAAATTCGGGCAGAGTTTGGATGGCGATGAGCTTTTTTTTACACAGTGGCGCTTGTGCGTTAAAATTGAAGCACATACATTTGGTCATGTCGGATTCGGATTTACTGGGGGTGGACTGTGTCGCTCCGTGGTGTATACAGAGAGAACAGTTAGGTTGGAGCATCACCACCAGAGAGAATTGTGGGGCATGTCGCATGACTCTTGAGAAGAAGAGAGTATTGCGTAGTGAAAAACGGGAACATCACCATCACCATGCTGTCGCTGTGTGGCAGGTTGTTTTTCTTTTCATTAAACAAGTCCGCCCACGGTTTGTTTACGATTGTATTGTTTGTGGGGTAAGGTCATATGCGAGGTAGCCTAGTAGATACCTTCTTCGGTCGGATGGTTGAGTGGTGAATTCCGAACGAACGGCAGTAGTTTGAAGCTTTTTGTTCGTCACACCGGCTGATGAATGGGTGAGTTACCTCTGTTATCCTTGATTTTGTTAGGGGTGAATGAGTGTGTTCGTTGATATTAGAGAAGCTGAGGGATTGTTTCTGACAGGAGTGATCTTTTTAGAGGTGATAAAATAGGCCAAAGAACAAAAATTTGACTTTCTATGCAGACTATTCATACCACAAAGATATAGCTGTGATTTGGGTAGGGAATTTGTCTACCTAGGCTCCGTCACGAACTCAGACAATGTTTCTGTTGGCTAAGAGGGCAGTTCAGTAGCAACGCTCGAACAACTGAAGTGACCCTTTATAAGACCCTAGTCCAGTTCTATGCTTTATAAGACGACATCGATATCGGCCAATCGAAAAGAGTGAAGGTCCAACGACTGAGGTGGCTGGGTCATGTAAAGTGAATGGACGCGAATGCTCCGGCCCGGAAGATCTTCGAATTCACAACAGAGGGACTGCGCTATAAAGTAAGTTCGCGACTCAGTTGGCGCACACAACTCAGACAACCTTAGCTAACTTAGCGTGCGGAACTGGAGACAGCTGGCTAAAGATCATCCAGGCTGGAGAGAATCTTTTTGGTTAAAGACCAAGTCCAAGCCGGACTGTAGCGCCACCTCAAGTACTTAAGTAATTTATACCACAATCTCAATACTCCAAAATCAGTTTTGTAGCCGCACAGACACAATTAGCCGGAGATGTGGTTAAAAAGGGAAATTTAATAACCTCACCCAGAATACTTTTAGGCAAACCAGATGATTACATCCGGGATTACAGATTCCCAGACAACATCCAAGTGGATCTTTGAAAACTCTATCAGAATATCAACCAATGAGTCCTTGAGAAGCGTGAGACACAATTTAAAAAATAAGCGGAAGCAGATTTCTTGATTCATTGAAATATGGATAACGAGTCAAAGATTAGGTTTAAAAGGACAGTTTTTTGAGTCCAATCTAGTATATCACGAAAGGTTTTGATCTGTTTTGGTCGAATGGCTTTCAAACTATAATTTCAAAGGAAAATAATATTGCAATGGCTTTTCATATTGTTCATTCTCTAATTACTTGTATGACTAGGGAAATAGTCAGAAGTGATATGCGTTACGTTTTCCTGTGTTAAACAATCCGCCACAAGTGCTCTGCGTTTTCTCTAGCCTTGTGCAGATACGTCACATTTATGAAATAAATATTTTAAAGGACGATCCAATACATTTCGGTGTGGGCAACCTGTCAAATTTCACAACAAAAACAAATAATCATACGAAACGGAAACGTATCTTGTATATTTTGTACAAATCGAAACGAGTTGTAGAACTCGTGGAATGCTCACCTGCTTTTAATATCCGTAAATTTTAAAATAAAAATAGTTTTACCCAGTTACAATCGCGTTTGAAAATTTTACTAAAACCACTTTATTACTCCCGAAATAATGTAATCAGTAATCAACAATCGGGGTAGATTATCATCCTGGAAATAACCAAAACTTTCTTATGGATATATGTTAACCATAAAAAGAAGACTGTTCACAAACGAGAAATGACCAATGTCCTATGTCCTACTGGGGTCGAATCACGTCGCCCATTAACGAGCATCAAGTGGCGGAATTTGTTTATGTTTCACACGTGAAATCAACTTAGTGGCTATTGGACTCCTGACTGCTGACATGAAGCCGAAGAATCCACTTCAAATACAAAACTATACAAGTAACACGAAGTGCATGTAGCTTTGCTTCCCCCGACAAGGAACAGAAAATCAATACATTCCGTGTTAGTAACTCACGACCGGTTTGTTTTATTGCTCTTGTCAAATTCAAATTCAAAGGAAACAAAATCGTAACAATCTATGACTATGTATAATCTATTTACTAGGAGGTTTGAATGATTCTTATCGGGAAATCTTGGAGATCCGTCCGCTGCGATACCCTATATGTGGATAGGTACGTGATCCAGAAGTTGTGCGCGATCGGGGAACACAGCCGAACACATTTCGCACTCGAAATATTGTTGCTTGCGCACAGGAGGCATTGGTGCTGGTGGAGGTGATGATATTGGAGGTGACTTACGGATAGCGGCAGGTTTACTCTCCGCCACTCGCTTATCCGCCCGTGGTTTTGGTTTCGGTGCGGGCAGTTCGGTTTCATAGCCGAGGTATTTGCGATTCACCACCGGCCGCCTGGGCCGCGTTGACCTTCGGACAAAATCGAAATTCTGCTGATGCGGCGAATAAGGCTCCGGTTTGATTTCGTCGTCCGTTCGCTCACTGATCGTGCGTCGACGAGGTGATTTTGATTTGTCCGGGGATCGTAGGATCTCCTCCAAGTCGTTGACTATAGCGGGATTATAGTTCTCCAGTTCCCTGCGCGCGGAAGTCGCCTCCAGCAGCAGCTGGGCATCGTACAGCTCACTGCGGGTGCAGATGATTTCTTGTTTTATATGAACGGGACTAGATTGGATCTGCTTCGGCGGGTATTTATCCGGCGAGATGATTTCGTAATCATTTGCGTGGGTCGTGCGTTTAGCGCGCTGCGCAAACATGTCTAAATCAGTTGGTTCGGTGCGGGTTACGTACGTTTTCGACTTCCGTTTGCCGTTCTCGATAGGGACACGCGCCTTCTCGGTGTGAATCATTTTGGGGCGATTGTTTGTTTTCGACGCAGCTGGGTTTTTTCGTCGTGGCGTCTTTGGCACTTTCGCGGCAGCAATAGGAGCTGTCGGCTCCGGCGGAACACTAATGGCGGTGTTGTTGTATGATGAGGGATTACTCACGACCAGAGTATCGATACTCTGTAAAGTGTTTTCGAGATTGGAAAGCAGTGATTTGTAGGTGTCATCGGTGGTGGAATTGATCAACTTGGTGTGCCAGTTGTTGGAGAGCCTCTCCGAGCTGCCTGTTGAGTTGTAGCGTTTTTTCTGGCCGTCACCTTGTGATTCCAAAGACACGCCTGCCGCTGCCGGTGAATGATGCGGTACTGCTGCAGTTGCACCTCGGTTGTGTTTGTTCGCATGGGTGGGCGCTGAGCTGGGGATGCCGAGAAGATCATCAACATTATCCATATCAAAGTCGGAGATATCGATGTCACTGCTATTGGTCTTGTTATCAGTGCGAAGGCGATCGATCTCGTGCGGTTTCAGCTTTCGGCGACGTTTGTACTTTCGGGGACCAGTCTGGAAGGAATGCATGGTATTTAACCGACAATGACACACATCAAGTGTTATACTCACCACAGGTTGGCGTTGCATAGCTGTATTGATGTCGCTGTGCTGAATCAAATGCTGAATCAACTCCGAGGAAGAGGGCAGCTCGCTGCAACAAACTGAACAGTAGTACGTTCCACGTTTCGTGTCCAGTCCGGAGTGGTGTGACCGAATGTGCTCCCTGAGGACAACCCTCTGATTAAAGGCACGTGGGCACACTGAACAGGCGTAAGGCTTTTCACCTATTAAGTTTGAGTTAGGTTAGACAAGTTCATCTAGAAGGACAATGTAATCCTACCCGTGTGTATGCGTTCATGTTTCCGAAGAGTTCCTCCATCGGCGAATGCTTTCCAACAATAACGACAACCGTATGGCCGTTCTCCTGTGTGAATACGCACATGGATTTGTTGCGAACTCCTCGACCCGAAGGTCTTTCCACACTCATGACAAGGAAAGAGTTTCCCCGAGGCGTTGACGCTATGTGAGTGTCTGTGGTTCGAGAGAGTTCTCCCATCGGGAAACTCCTCATTGCACACATTGCAGACCACCGACTTGTCCCGGTGCGACGCCATGTGCCGCTTTAAGCGGGCTTTATTGTGGAAGCTTTTTCCACACTTTGAACACGAATGGCACTTCTCCCTCGAATGGTCCCAAGCGTGCTTCATAAGAGCCTTGCGATCACGACATTCCTTGCCGCACAGGATGCACGAATTAGATGTCATTTCGGCATCGTGGAGGTTGGTAAGATGGCGCTTAATGGTCGACTCTTCAAAGAAGGTTTCACCACATAGAACACACCTGAAAGAGAATGCTATACAGTTTCGCTTGATTGTGCACAAATATGCGGTCCTTACTTGAAAGGCGGATATCTCGCATGGATTTCCGCATGCGCCAGTAGATCTAAGGCCTCGGCAAAGGTCTCTCCACAAGTGTTGCAACAATGTTGATCCTTGTCGATCACCTCCTTCTTAATGTGCGACTTGGTGTGGCGACGCAACAGATCCTGCCGATGGAACGACATGCCACACTGGTGGCAATAGAACTCACCGTATTTGTACTCTGATTCGGAATCACTTTCATTGTCCACATCGGGTTCGTATTCCGAGTTGCTCGCTTCGAATTGATGCGACTTTTGATGCTCTTGCAAGGTACTGGCATCCCAAAACATCTCGTTGCACGTAGCACACTCAAATGCAGAGTCATTGCGATGCGTCTACGGGATGGATTTGCTTTAGTTTGACACGTTTATCTAAAGACTGCCTATGCTTACCTTGACATGAGACAGCATTGCCTTTTCTCGGGCAAATGACAAGCCACACTGTTGACAGACGAACGGCTTGTTCTCATCGATAATGGGAAATCGTTGGACCATCTTTGTGTCCACCTCTGTCACGATCTCTTCTTCATAGTGCTCTGGCTGCTGATGCTGATAATAGTGTTCCGGTTGATGATCTTGATGGGGTGGTAGTTGTTGCTGCAGCTGTGGATGTTCGCTTCGATGGCGTAGGGTCTCATCGATGGTGTAGTTGTCCTCCTTAGGCACCTTTGGTGTTCGCTTACCGCGAGATTTCTTTGCCGGCCTCGCTTCAGTGGCAGACCAGTCTTGATCGTAGTAGTGGTCGTTCTGTGGCGAATGCCTTTGCGGCTCAAAGTCTAGCAAAACAAAAGATGTCATATTAATTTCACACGGTGATGCGGCGTTAAAAACTTACAATCGTTGTCCTCATACTCGGACGCCTCTGCGTGGGCTTTCAAGTGATTGATGAGGTCTGTTCGACGAAAGAAACGTGACCCACACAGCTTACACACATGAGGTCGATCGTTTTGATGCGCCACCATGTGATTCATCAGACTGCCCTTCTTCCGAAATCGCCGACTGCAAAAGTCACAGGGATACGGCCGCAATGCGGTGTATTCATCCTGCACTGTTGGCAAAGGCACTTCAATATCTTCAGCTGGTATATGAGACAGCGAGCCACAGATCTGATCTGCGGGTATCTCAACTCTAGAAATAAGAAAAAAAAAAAAAAAAAAAAAACAAATAAGAATAAAACTATCTGGGATTAGTTCTGCAAAATTACCTCTCTTCGCCTTGATGCTGCACCCAATCATCGGTGATTACCTCCTCTGTAACCATTTGGGCTTCAGCATAATCCTCATGAAAGTTAACAATCCCACTGTCGTCGTTTCCATCAGTGTTGCCATCCACGATCTCCATCTGACCCTCTCGAGCCATGAAAATTAGATTCTCTGCAGCTATTTGGTCAAGATTTGTTGGCACTTCATGCACAAGATAGTCCGTATGATTGCCGCTGTCGCCTTCCGAGTCACCGATTATGATTTCCTGATTGTCGTGGCCACGATTGATTTGCGGAACCCACGATGGGATTCCATAGGATTGGGTGTCCATGCAAGCTGAGTTTGTCCGATGATTATTTTACCGGTTCTACAAAGGAAGGGGATAGTTAATATGCTGCGTGGTGACAACTCTTTATTGAGTTTTGCAATAAGGAAAGCACATCGGTCGGCAATCGACTAAGAAGCAGGATTTGGAAACAGGCCGAGGATCAGTGAGCAAATGGGAGCAACTAGCAGCAATTTCATTTATTCTTGCCATGTATAATACTGCCGTCAATAGAAAAGTTTAAACCATTCACAAATTTAGACTGAACGGAGGTAGGTAGGGTACTCTTTCATCCATCGAAAATACCAATAGGTTTTTTGTAATGTTGGATTAAATGTCATTTGCCGCGCTTCCATATACACATTTCAAATATATATACCTAACACAAATGTGTGCAGCAAGAAAAATCCTTTGAGCACATGTATTACCTTTTAAACAAAAATAAAACCCCCTCAAAGCAAACAAAAAAACCTCAACCAACACCACTGCCAGCAAACTGACAATCAACTGACAGCAGCGACACTAGTCATCTTTCTCACACTTTTGACATTTTCACAAATGGCCACCAGCGATGAACGACGAAGTAAAAAAACTGCACAAATTCCTAGCAGAAACGAAAACTTTCCTACACGCAAAACAAGGTTATGGGCAAATGAGGTTAAGGATGTTTATTATTATAAATAATTCCGCTTTTTGCCGATCACAACAAACCAATTTAACCGATAATTTTGTGTTAAACTCGCACTGTAGCCAATAAATTCATCCCAGCATCGACTGCTATGGGCAAACACGCGATTACATCACAGGTTTTCGTAAAAGAAATCGCCATTTTGGGAGTGAAAATTTATTCGTCTTGCACTGGAATGAATTTTGTAATTTTTTTTTCTTCGTTTCTCTTGGGGTAATCCAAATTGAGGTTATGAACAAATTAGGTTAATGTTTCATTATTTACGATTTATTTACTCACGATAGGACATTACTGTTGCGGAGGATTAAAAGTATTCACTGATATTGCACACTGTTCTCCTGATGATAAAATCGAATGACACCTTTGCCTTGGGTTGACCATTTCACGATTAAAAATTCGATAGAGTAGAGAAGTTTGACGTTTCATTTTCCTGTTTGCATTTTGTATAACAGTTTGAATGGATTGGTTTTCGAGTACCTACTTGCATATTTTTGGGTTTTTTAGTATTTTGCAGGATTAGTTGCAACTGATGCAACTGAGAGAGATTGCTTAGTGTGTGTTTGGATATTTGCATAGTTAATTGATTGCTTTTAAGCGAAATTCAATTGTGTGGTTATGTAAATAAATAAGAATCAGCAAAACGGGATTATAACAGATGGTTTGGTTTAGCAGATGTGCAAACCATTTTGCAGTTTCCATCTCTGATGAATAGGTGGCCAATTTATACCGAGCAATGTAGGTATAGGTATTCACTTTTTTTGTTGATTGACGGTTGCATTTAAAATAAGTTGCATTTAAAATGAGTTAATTCAAACGCATCCTGCTCTTAACTCACCCCAGTTTTGCATGCCAATTTTCTTATTTAACGCACAAGGCCGATAAGAAGGAGTGGGGCAATATAGCGTCAGCGATCGTCGAAGTAACTAAAAGTGTACGGGAAAGATTTGAATCATAGACATCGTATGGTTTGTCTATGATTTGAATGTTTAACAATAGAAAAGCCAGTCTATTCCCTTTGTTTTTATTATTCCTAAAACTTTTTAAGTCGCTTTCAATTGCGCTCTTAATACAGAAAGATAGTTTGCAGATTTTCTTTAATAAGAGAGCCTTAGAAATGACATAAGTTTTCATTCAAATTTAAAACCAAATTCTTTCTGTTCATTATATTGTGTATATTTAAAAATTTCCCGAGAAAAGTGTGAACAAAAATTAGGGGCGTGCCATTTTGCAATCATATACCCTGGCATATGACTCCGTGTACATGAGTTTACAAATAGCCGCGTTATTGTCGAAAGACATCTCTGAGACCTTAAACTCTGGATTGACAGCAACCTTCATGATATAGTCACCAACATCCAGTTCGGTTATATCGACCCATTGACAGTCAATGTTGTAGCGATAAATATCCGAGCAGTTTACTGAAATACCTGTAACGACCGCAAATTAGTCAACCGTTTTTAAATACATTTTTTCATTCCCACCTTGATCTCCGTAGTTCGCACACGCATACTTTGGCTGTACACCTGGCAGGCATTGGTTGTCTTCCAAACAGAAGGAAGCCTTATGACCTTGAGCTACCTTGTTCCCATGTAAATCGAAAATATCAAAAACAGCAAAGACCTCCATGCTGTGATAGTGCCTGCAAGAGAAATGGCCAAATCATTTTAATTAGGTAGGTGTGTTAAGTGTCATATTTAAAATAGCTTGACAGAAGGATGGAAGGCTATAGTGTCTCAGGCAGAGACTCTCCACGTTCCCGAACCCGTTAAGTAAGTAAGTAGTGACAGAACTTCATCCGCACTTGACTGAAGTTAAATCCCGTTTTCTAAAATAATCTCACTTTCGGTGATTTCAATTTCGCATATGTGCTATCTTTGAAGTGAGTTCAGTTGCATTGCTCAACTCCGCACCTGCCATACAAAATAAACGTTTTGAAAGTAGACTCCGAAAACTTCAATTCTGCCTGAACTAAAATTCCAACATTCACTTTTCGCATCCAGATTCAGCGAAATCCAGGTACACTTACATATGACACATGTGCCACTCCCACAAATGCTTCGGAATCGATGGCCGAAAATCGGTGTTCCCTGCATTCAGGACGCTCGCCGTAAATTTCAGCAACCGCCGCGTTATTAAATGCCAGTCAGGGTTATCCTTCTGAATTTCATACGCCTCCGCAGCTACACAATTCTCTTCCATGGCACATTGCAGGAAAAACATTGGACGATCTTCCAAATGAGCGGTTGTCTCCAATTCCAGATAGTTGAACACCAAGTCCGGCGCCAGATTGGAGCACGTAACCGCCGCAACGTGGTTCCAAGCCCCATGGCAGTGATTGTATCCCTTCAAGTGATCATGATGCAGACACTGAGCCAAGGCCGTCTCATTGCCATAACACTCGGTTCCACTTAGAATAGTTTTCGAAACGTTTGCCCCACCAAAATAGTCCGTTTGATAAGCGCCTCCCGCATAGCCCATATTCAATTGCCTGCACACAACATTCGCCTCCAGCAAGGACCATCCGTCTGAGCAAATTGTACCCCATTCACCACCGTTAATTCGAATTTCAATTCTTCCTTCATTCTTTTCTCGCCCACCCCGAAGTCGCACGTCCATCCGATGCGAATAATGAAGTCTCTGCTTGGCAACTTTCTCCTTTGGTGCCTGTTTAATGGCAGCAAATTTGGCTAACGTTGGCGGCTTACAAACAACGCCTGCCGCCTCGGATGATTCACAGTCGCTCTCACCCCATTCATCAAAGCGGCAATCGGTTAATTCTTTCTCATGACCATCACAGATAACGTTATCCATCCAGAATCGTCCTGTGAAATAAGAAGAAGTAAAAAGGCACACATCACAGTGAATGCTTGCGGCACTACTCACGCCTAGCGGGTCCGTATACTCCGCTGTGGGTGTACTTCTTGAAACCGGGAAATCCCAATTGTCGGCAAACAACTTCGGCTTCGGTATTGTCCCATTCATCGTCACAAACAGAGCCCCATTTGTTATTGTGAAGGATTTCAATGTTTCCTACGGAAATACCAGGCAATTAAAGGATGTCTTAGGTATGTATTATGTTATGGTTAGACTAAGTGGGTGTTTTATTTTTGATGTAGTAAGGCAGTACATGATAAATTATGAGAAAATGTTTTAACGGCAATTAGGTCGATGACAAACAATGCTGATTCAAAGCACCAACTGGGTCGTTTGTTTGAAGTTCTACCTCACACCGCTATGACTTTCTGCTTCAGGTTTGTTCCTTTACTTTTTTTAGTAAGAATGGAAAAGACTGTCAAAAAGGCAGTGGTGGGAATAAATTCTCTCTCGGAGAGTGACTTACGAAAGAGTAAGGGAAAGTCTTTTAAGTAATCTACGAAGAATGACAGATACATAATTCAAAAAAGTGGTACGAGAATAAAGGAAGAACAAAAGAGGACACTGCACTAAAAATTGTGTGACAGTTCGCATATGTGGCTGACGTAGAACAATTTAAGTTACCGACCAATCTAGTTTTTGCGTTCAGGTTATATCTAGTGCTAGTCGACTTGAGATTACTAGATTTTTGAATGTGCCTGCTCAGTTACGAAGTTCTTGACTAGATTCGATGGCTACCTCTTTCATAAACGTCAACTAAAAATTGGTTAACGTCTCCTCCAATCGAGGCCAATAAAAACTGAAATACATCAAGTCAGACAGCTGTCATACTCATTAAGCTGGATTCTTGAACGTCCCCAACAATAGGCGTGTTTTTTTGGGCCTCGATCTCAGCAAAGCAAAGTAAGGTAAGATTTTCAGCACGCAATTACAACAACAACTGAGTTCTCGAAGTGCGAAGTAGAAGGTAGTTTTTGTGTTTGCGTGCTGAAAATTCCACTTTACTTTGCTTGCTGAGATCGAAGCTTAAAAAAACAGGCATAATGTAAGTCGAACATCCATTTTTTCTGTATTTCCAAATGAATTTAAATCAAATACAATGGCAAATGGTTTCAGTGACCGCTTGACGTCTAGCAGAATGTCAAACTCCATGTAACAAAATTTTCATCAGTCTTTTTTATTAGTCGCTTCCATTAGTAGTTTGCCCTAATTTTACTCTTGAACGTTTTTAATGTTTAAGTAAATTGAAATTTCTCACGCTTCTTTTATTCAACTTGACAGCAGCTGCAGTGTAATTTATTGACAAGGTTTCAAATATAGTTTTGGTAATCCTAACGCGATCCCTGAATTGATTATGTCAGTTACTTAAATTTCGTGCTCGCATCTACGAAATAATTGTTGTTGCCATTGCAAACTTTTGCATTGTAATATCTTTTATAATTAATAAAGCTTTTGAAAAGTTAAACAAATTTCAAATTAAATAAGTTATTGGATGCGTTTTTTTTTTCAAACTGACGGTTGGGGCTGTTTTGACGCTATAAATGGCAAATGCAAGTGCTCAGAAGTAGCAACGAGTTTTTGCAAAATAAACCGTGATTTTACAACTGTTGAGTATTCGTAAATGTTTGACATATGCAAATTTAATTATACCAAGAAAACACAGCCAGACATACTTTGCATTCAGACATTTTTGCAAGTCGGTCTCAATTTCATCGAAAAATCGTTTAAGTGATGAAGCTTAATTAGTCTGTCAGCAAAAAAAAAGAAAATCACAATTTCTGTAGAGGAACAAATGTACAGGACTTATGTAGAATTACTCAACTAGATCGAAAAGAGTGCTTTCTTTGGCGTGATCCTCACGCTGTTGTTATCACTGCTCTTTTTCAAGGGTACTAGCGAAGCTTCATTTTAACGACTGAATGGGGACCGAATAGAGAAGTAGGTGTAATTTGCATCACAAATAATGTCGAGGAAACAAATCCCTAGCGTTCTCACACTAATTCCCAGATTATTCGAGTTGTGGTGGCTGGCTATGAAAGAAAAGGATCATAGACTTTCGTATTTCTCTACTAATATTTTGATTTGGAAAACTCGAAAAAGGCAGATTATAATCGCATCGCAACTTTCCCCAGTTTGATTGTGATTTTTTTTGTTGTGTCTGTTGCCAAATTTAATTGAATAACATTTGCCAATTTAAGTGACCACTTTAACTGTTTGATTTTAGACTAAGGCCCGGTTTGTTCAATCTTGGTTATTTTTAATCATCGGTTATTCCAGCTGATAACCATTGAATGTGTTTGTTCAGCTAAATATTAACCAGAGAATCTACGGTTTGGTCAGTTAACCCAAGAAATCGATAACCAGCCAATTTTGCGTGGTTAACTAGATTTAAACAATGATTTTCTAGAATTTCGTTTGTTCAAGATTTTGTAAGGACTTCGTAGGTATTAGTTTTGACGTATCTACTACCTTATACAACAAATTCTTGTAGAATATAGCGAGCAATCTTCTGCGAAATACACATAATAAAAAAAAAAATAATAAAATAAATAAACTTATTAGGTCTGTTCACTTACTTTTAAATCTTACGAATTTGTACTAATTCGTACGAATTTTACTCAATGTCGTTCCTTAACTCGCAAAAGAGAGCGTCATCGAGAGAGTAAGCTATTACCCCTCCACTGAGAATCTTACGAATTTTTACTCAACAAATTTCTTGGTGTCACCTTTCAATGAACAGCTGATTTGAAATTTGTTGTCCTATTTGACATATGAATACATTTGTTTTGATTTCTTGCGTATTAAAATGGTATCAACAGAAGGCAAAATAAAATTAATTGTTATCCTTGTCCTTTCTTACTTCTTACTTGCTGTAAGGAGTAAGAAAGGACAATCGTCTCCACGAAATTTTTAATGCCGTGTCGCTTTTTCCTCTTCTTGAATGCTTGTAGTTCAGTCAGTACAAACTCTTCCAGATAGGAATATGAAGAAGAAGTTCGAATAATTTCGAATCACTTTCATCGCTAGGGAGACAAATAAATTAATTTTGTCAGAAAATTAGCAAATTCTTTGAGTTTATACGAAATTTTAACGACTATTCGTAACACTTTTTTTGAATTATTGAATTACATATCTGTCATTTTTCGTATTTTACTACAAAAGCGTTCCCTAACTTTTTCGTAAGTGTCTCTCTCCGTGAGAGAATTTATCCCCACCAATGCCATTTTGACAGTCTATTCCATCTTACTACAAAAGTAAAGGAACAGACCTATTATAACGCAAGTAAAGCAACGTTTTCAACTGACAGATGTATAAAATACACTTCTATGGAAGGTGAGGGTACAGACAGGTTCCCAACTTCAGCCGGATGAATTTAGATCTATTTCAACATTTTTGTCCTTTGACAGTTTTCATAATATGGAAAATATTCAGAGAATGAGAAAATTATTGCGACGTTCGTAGACGAAATTGAGATGAATCCCAATAATGGGTTAACAATTTTTATTGGTTGTTGTACTTATACAGTTTTATTCTCAATTTACAACTAGCTTATTGTCTCACACCAAAAAGATATTATTATTATTATCCTCTGATTTAAAAAAAATTCCTGTTTCATTTGATTTTGATATTTATGTACCTACTCAACAGTGAAAATATATATATTAATAAATTACCTAGACAAAAACACAAGGAGCCAGAAATAAATAAAATGTAACCATAGATTCTAATAATCACTGAATTGACAAATGAACTGGAAAAATGGAACGATTTCTCGCAAATCTATGGTTTGGTGACCGAACTGAAAAAACGGTGAACAAACACTTATTGGTTATCACAGATTTGTAGTCATCGGTTAAACTAAATCTATGGTAACCTAACCAAGGATTTGACCAGCTGTGAACAGACCGGCCCTAAGACTTCGACTCCGAAGCTCACAACTGCGAAATTTAAAAAAAAACAAAGCTGATTATGCCTTTAAGCCTAGTATGCTGTTCCAGCAAAGCTAAAATTAATCTCCTCTCCAATGTTTCTCTCCATTACTTCGCTTAATGTTCGCTTAATTTTGACGGTATAAGTTCCGTAAAAAAAAAAACTGTGTTGGTAAAGTTGATTGACTTGCTACTGCTAATTTGCTCTCGTTTGAAATTTTGTTGTCAATACTGATATTTTTTCTGATCTGTCAAAATTTAGCTGTGGAAAAATGTATTTTGCATTAATACGCTTACTTAAATTCTGTAGAAATTTTTCGTACAGTGGCTAAAAAATTTAGCTTGAACTGCGGACTGCTTGGCTTACCCGCTTTGCTTAATTTTATTTTTGGAGATATTTTTGTATGGAGCTTAATTTAAGCGCGAGCAGCATACTAGGCTTTGAATTTTAAAGTCGAAATTGTAGTATCAGTGGACCTTACAAATAATCATTAACCTTAATCCTTTAGCTTGAACACTAAAAATGATTATTGGTATCGCGGAATGATTTTAAACATACGCATAAAATAAAAGTGATTTGTGTTTCCCAATTGGATTTTGGTGACAAGTTTATGTACAAATGCCAAATAAGCGGCAGACTTTTAACAGAGGATATTGAAAACGCAATATACACTCACCCTCATACTCGTTTGGTCCTCCAACTAGACGGATGGCACCCTCCTCTTTTTTCAGTGTCTTTATATACTTCTGCACAAGTCGATTGCGTTCGTTCCTTGCATCCTCCAGCGACCTATGAGTATTGGCTTCACAAAATCCATACCAAAGGCACACCACAAAAAATGTCTTTAAGCCTATCCCGTACATTTTCATCCTTACACACTTGAACTGTTCACCACTTTCAAAACCGATCAAAAATATTTATCTACTAGAACAAGATCGCAGCATACTTTCAAACTGGTCGAACCGCAACTGTCAGCGCCACTGATCAGTGCAGTGGGCTTTAAGTCCGATTGAATCGAATGAATTCGAATTCGAAATTGGAGCGTGAATTACTTGTTCTAGGCAGAGAAGTTCCAATTTCCAGCATCATCCTGACGTCATTGTTATCAACCGCAAAACGATGGCACTTGATGTTGATTCTCACAAGCCAAACACAAATGGAGTACGGTCATCATGTTAGAGGGTGATGCCAACAACATCTGGCAATGATTTAGTTTGATTATTTATTAGCGGCATGCCTCTGTATGGAGCCCGCATAAGGGTGGTGATGGTGAATACTGATCTTCCATGGGGTCGTTTGAATATGGATAGCACGGCCAGATGTATACTTTCATGAGTGACGGTACTGCCAATGTGCTCCAGATTCAACTAGAGCGCGAATGTGGAAACGATTGGCACAAGATTTATTTCATTGTTATGTGACATTGATCGCAGAGTGGGGTACTGAAAATCGAACTTAGGGGTGGCTTAACGAAGTGATGGCCGGATGGCAACAATCACTTGTTAGATTTGCAACTAATTCAAGCGTGAAGTTCATTAGATGTTGCGCTTGTAGGAAAATTATGAATCGCTTGATCGGAAAACAATGGACTGAGATCGATTTCGATTTACAGCTTAGCTATGAATGACACGGCGCAACCTTGTGAAGTCTAATGTGCATAGGTACGCGACGTTTGTATTTCGATATCTAGTGTAAGGTGAAAAGGGGGAGGAAATGCAACTCGTTCACTGTGTCGTATACGTAACTTTTTTGCATATACTCCTACTTTGATTTGAAAGAAATGGAAACACTTTTCATGTTCGGCTGTAAAGTCGAGAAATCGCTTGAATATGTATCCACGTATGATTGCGGCACAAACGTTAAGCACACTTCACCATCTGTTGCAGCAATATTTCATCTTTTCCTAAAGAGACATCTGAGTTATGGGAATGTCATTAACAGAAAATATAATGTCCTACACTGTCTATGTCGCTGGGTAGGACGAACATGGGTGGGGCTACATATGTTTCATTGCTTAAGGTTAAGGTTATGGAAGAAGATCAAGATCACGAAGTTGAAGTAGGTCGGACAGCGTTTCGAAGACATGGAAATCGAAAAATCAGATGAGAGCATGGTTTTGGTGGCGTCATCGTGGCTGACCTTCAATCCAACGATATATGCAGTCAATTTAATATCTAGCTCTTGCTTTTCATGCTTTTATGAGCTTCAAAGAGTAGGTCTGTCGCCAGAGGATCTTTTTTCATTGCGCCCATCTGTTTGAAACAAAGTGAGTGTCATAAGATTCGGTAATTATAGTAACAAGACTTCTTCATTATATCATATTTCCATTTAAGAGTCGTGTGGTATGTGGGAAGATGTTTGAGATGCGAATGCTGCTGTTCTTTACGTTATTCTCGGTCCACAAACCTATTTCCATACTAGAAGAGTTTTTTGGTGAATGTTGTCCCATAAGGCCTGTCAATGGGTAGGAATAACTGGGCAGTTCATTGATGAATTATGAAAGATTCTCTCACCCGAATTATGTCTATACTACTGTGGGTTAAAGATAATTCTAGACGAAGAAAAAGTCCTAAGCATCCTTTAAGTTAAAGCTGGCATTTCTGACGTGTTGTCTCATTCGTCAAGGCTTTTTTCTCTTCTTGTTGGCAGCCACTTTGTCCGTTTTTGCTGCATCTATTCTATACAGGGAAAAGTAAAGAAGACTATACCAAGATAAGAAGCATCAGTCAGTTGGGACGTTCAAGTATCTAGTTTAGTAAGTTTGACAGCTGTCTGAGTGGATGTATTTCGGTTTTGATTCGCTGTAAGCGGTCATATGAGCAGCTATTTCTGTTGAAGTTTATGGAGGGTTGGCCGACGAATCTAGTCAAGAAATTCGTGACTGAGTACTAAGTTGACAGTTCGAGTTCGCTTATGTGGCTGACATAGAAAAAGTGTCGTTCCCGACCAACCTAGTTTTTGCGTTTAGATAACATCTCATCCAGACCAATCTTTCGACAACTAGATTCTTCCTTTACCTTAACCAGATTTCAAACCATTTAGAATGGGAATACAACTGGTTTCAAATCGCATCCCCAGTAAAGCCTAGTATGCTGCTAGCGCTTAAACTGAGCCCCCATACAAAAATGTCTCCAAAGATAAAATTAAGCAAAGCGGTTAAGCCAAGCAGTTCGCAGTTCAAGCTAAATTTGTTAGCCACTCTGTACGAAAAATCTCTACAGAATTTAAGTAAGCGTATTAATGCAAAATACATTTTTCCACAGCTAAATTTTGACAGATCAGAGAAAATATCGGTATTTGCAACAAAATATCAACGAAAGCAAATTAACAGTAGCAAGTCAATCAGCTTTACCAACACGGTTTTTTTTTTGACGGAACTTACACTGTTAAAATTAAGCGAAGTGGTGGAGAGAAACATTGGAGAGTCGCTTAATTTAAGCTTTCCTGGAACAGCATACTAGGCTTAAACGAGCAACACGTCGCGGAATTTGATTTTGTTTCGTTGCGGATTTTGATTGATAGATGTGGCGATTGGGCGGTGTAAATAAAAGTTGCCTAAATGCCATTCACTTGTGTTTTCCTCTTTTATTTTCAAACTTGTATGTTTTACATATTCTCATAAGTTTTGTTTTCATATCTGCAATTAATGTAAAGGGTGATTTTTTAAGAGGTTTAGAACTTTTTTTTAAAAAAAAACACAAAAAATTCGAAAAAATGAATGAAATATTTATTTGAATCGATAGTTTGAACCTTGCAATTTAATGTTTAAAAATAATTTCATGCAAATGTTGACCGCGGCTGCGTCTCAGGTAGCCCATCCGCTGAGTTCAATTTTTGCATACTCTTTCACACATATCGGCCGGTATCTCACGAATGAATGCATGGATGTTGGCTTCCAGTGCGTCAATCGAAGCGGGCTTGTCCCTATACACATTAGCCTTGGCATACCCCCACAAAAAATAATGTAATGGTGTCAAATCGCACGATCTAGGCGGCCAATTGACCGGCCCGAAACGTGAAATTAACTGTTCACCAAACTCGCCTCGCAATTGCGCCATTGTTTCGCGTGCTGTGTAGCATGTGGCACCGTCTTGTTGAAACCACATATCATGCAAGTCAAGAAGTTCCATTTCGGGCAAAAAAAAATTGTTATCATCGCTCGGTAGCGTTCACCATTGACAGTAACGCTGCGATTCGCATCATCTTTGAAGAAATATGGCCCAATAATGGCGCCGGCCCATAAACCGCACCAAACAGTGGCTTTTTCGGGATGCATTGGTAGCTGTTGCAATGCTTCTGGCTGATCTTCACTCCAAATGCGGCAATTTTGCTTATTTACGTACCCATTCAACCAAAAATGAGCCTCATCGCTGAACACAATTTTTCGATAAAAAAGCGGATCCTCGGCTCGGATGAACATTTCGAACCGAGCACGAATTTTGATAGTAAAATTCAATAATTTGCAAGCGTTGTTCATTTGTAAGACGATCCATGGTTAAATTGCAAACCAAACTGAAGCTGTCTGACAGTGACACAAGGTACTAAACACACGTCAGCTGTCAAAACCAGTGTTGCCAAAACCAAACCAGCTAAAAAATCACCCTTTATTACTGCTTGATCTGCTACATTACAAAATTAATAATATTCCAATTTTTTTGTTTTTTTTCTTTTGTTTTTAACTGTGTTTTTTTTATTGTTTATTAATGCATTTTACTTACAATGACTAAGGTATGTATATTTGCATCTGTTAATTTGTTCATATTAACAGCTAATTTACGAGTTAATGGTTTTTTTATTGTGGAAACAAACTAAACATTCATTTTAATATTGCACCACTAAACGTTATCTATACCAATTATGGTTAAGTAGCGTTAGTAATAATATACAATTTTTTTTTTCAATGTTTTGTTATAACAAAACCTACTACTACAGCATTATTCACTGTTATCATAACTTTTTTTTTGGATTTAAATTCTTTTGTTTTCTGTGTAAAATTTCTTGTCCAAAATTATTTCTAAAAGTATGTGTATCAAAACGTTTGTTTACTTATTTTTAGTTCTGTCAAAAAAAAAATTACTTTACTAGTATTTTTTATTTTGTTTAAGCTTTTGCTTTTTTTTTATAAGATGCATATCAACTTTTCACTGATTTTATTTAAATTATTTATGTATTACATACAGAAAGTTTTATTTATATTCAATAGAGTTGTTATTACCATTATTATAATGGGTTTGCAATGTAAAAGCTTTCTAATAAGAAAATAAAATAATTTATAAAAAAATTTAAATTGTACGCGAAACACCTTAAACGTAATTTATAAAATAATTTGTACGTAAGTTTGTAGCGAACAATAGTTCTGGTTTAAAATATAGAAAAATAATATAGATAGGTTTAATCAAAAATTTGTCTTGAAAGTCTTGTGATATACTCGAGTGATAATGGAAATAAAATTATATTAGTTGTAGGAACTTGTGGAATGGTTTTGTCTGAGGGATGAAAGTATACTTACGTCATTTTTGTTGGATTTATTATTTATAGTTTCATTCGTTTAGACAGTTACAGTCGGGCATATATGGTGTTATAGTTAAAGATAGAATTGAGTTGCACTGAACTAAGATCAAAGTGTTTTAACATCTTCTTCCAAATGACAATTAAATATATGTAGATATATTACGTCCTGCCTAAATGGTCAACTATAACGATACATTTTATGGGCCTATTACCGTTCACGAATCGAACTGTTCATGGACGTTGGCTTGTTTGGCAAACAAACCGTCTGTTGGTATTTTGGTTAGCAATTTACCCTCTAAATCACATTACATTCGCCTGGCTTTTGACAGTTTCGGTGAAAATAGGTAGCTCACTGTTAAGGACGCTCTATTCTATTGATTCTATTGATATTAGGTTTGTTTGACGTGGGCTATAGTGCGCACTGGGTTAACCCTAATGCGTTCGATATAGCACTGAACTCGCCCTGGTACCTACTGAAAGCCTGTGTTTGACATGGCTTCTAGGGCACCTTAACTGACTCCAGTGACATTTATTTTACTAGTGTGTGTTGGTGAGTTCGGGTCATTTCTCTTAAAATATTCCGGACACTTCTGTCGTATTAAGAATTGACCTGGAAGTGCACTTTTTTTTTCAATGAAACAAAGAAACAAATAAGAAAGAGCACTTCTACATTTGATCATTTCATAGAAAG
This sequence comes from Cheilosia impressa, assembly GCA_948293265.1. Classification (NCBI taxonomy): domain Eukaryota; kingdom Metazoa; phylum Arthropoda; class Insecta; order Diptera; family Syrphidae; genus Cheilosia; species Cheilosia impressa. The sequence goes on along the minus strand of OX411880.1, from coordinate 128,352,400 downwards.
GGCAATTCTTTTTTTTAATCAATTCTTGACATTGGAGATGTTCCCACGCCCTGTTATTTACTTATGAAAAGGTGGTGGGCTTTTTCATGGTCGCATTAAATGCAATTTTTTCAAATCTTCATTTAGAGGGCTAATTTGCTCCAAAACATTGAAGTTACTTTTTCGTTTCTTTACGCATGGAAGTCTGGTTGGATGGAAATAAATGCTCACCCATAATCACCTCTATCGAAGTATCGGATCGGAACGAAATTTTCTTCCATTTGTACGAAATCGGAGAAATTCCATTCGAGATATCCATATCCGTTCTGATACAACTTTCGGAAAAGATCTCCGATGGCATATAGCGCGCCTTTCCGCATTGCATCGCGTTACGTCACTTACTTTGACAGCTACACCGTACATTTTTTCCTTCAATGTTATGTGGTTTTCCATTGGGACAAAAACCCAACCTTTTTTTTGATCGGAAAAAGCACTTTTCATGTTCCATCGGGAAATTCCTTTACTTTTGTAGTAAAATGGAAAAGACAGTCAAAATGGCAGTGGTGGGAATAAATTCTATCACGGAGAGAGACACTTACGAAAAAGTTAGGGAACGCTTTTGTAGTAAACTACGAATAATGACAGATACATAATTCAAAAAATCAAAAAATGCAACGATAAGTCGTTAAAATTTCTTATAATCTCGAAAAATTTGTTAATTTACTGACAAAATTAGATGATTCATCCCCCTAGCGATAAAAGTGATTTGTACTGATTGAACTACAAGCATTCGAGAAGAAACAGCAAGTAAGAATTTCGTCGCGACTTTTAAAAAGAATCTAAGGATAACATTCAACTTTATTTTGCCTCCTGTTTTTAAAATTTTATGTGGTTTTCCATTGGGACAAAAAATCAATCTTTTTTTTGATCTAAATCACTTTTCGCGTTCCATTGGGAAAAAAAAATCAATCTTTTTTTCGATTCGGAGCACTTTTTGCAGATCTCGATAATTTTTCAGATTTACACATACTGCCACAAATACCCACAGCTGTTTCACGTCATTGAGAGAAGTTTGCTTTGAAAACAAATGCGCAAAGTTTGGTGAAAAGCAAAATAAAGAAATACATAAAAAGCAATTGATATAATGCTGGAGGAATTATTATCTTAATTGTTTTCCTCATCATGTGGAAACTACGATTCACCGAAACTACTCCATTTGTGTCTACAACAGGGGAAACATATTTCAAGTCGATATCTATAGCAGATTTTTGCAAAAGCGAATGCAATTTGAACAGCTGATTTTGCTGTCCATTCACAAAAGCAGATCAATTTCGTTGCACGTTCCATGAACCGCGATAAATCTGCGATCTGAAAAAGATTTTTAGTGGTCCCAATGGAAAACGACATTAATACGCAAGAAATCAAAACAATCGCACTCATATGTCAAATAAAACAACATATTTCAAATCAGCTGTTAATTGGAAGGTGACTGACAGCTTTTTCAATTCTACACCAAGAAATTTGATGAGTAAAAATTCATAAGATTCTCAGTGGAGGGGTAATTGCTTGCTCTCTCGATGACGCTCTCTTTTACGAATTTTTCGAGTTAAGGAACAGCGCTGCCACTTTGCTACGATCGTAGCAAAACTGCTACGCAATTGCCCGTTTGCTACGCTGCTACGCACTCTCCCTAAAAACGCCTATTTTGCTACTTTTTTTTTAAGCACGAAATGAGAACAAAAATCTTGTAATTATTCTGGAAAAAACAAACGAAAATAACTCAAACTTTACTCACTTCCCCACACCAACTTATATTCTTGTTCTACCATACCCAACAAGTACCCATTTCTTTGGATGTGTTAGTGTTTGAATTTGACTGGAATCTGGAATCGGTGTGGAATTACATTGCAAAATTGTAATGGAAAATTAATGAGTGTTGCAAATCTACATGCACGCACATCTCTACATGTTCTTGATGTCAGAGTTTGTTATTGTTTTAATTTATATTTTGGACTTTTGAGTTTTGCTACACAAATTAAGTTTTGCTACGCAAATTTTTTCCCTTGTGGCAGCACTGTTAAGGAACGGCATTGAGTAAAATTCGTGAGAATTAGTACAAATTCGTGAGAATTAGTACAAATTCGTAAGATTTAAAAGTAAGGGAACAGAACTTTTATGGAGGAATTATTATCTTCATCGTCTTCCTGATCATCGTGAGGACTACGAATCAACGAACTCCATCTATATCTACAACAGGGGAAACATTTTTTAAGGCGATATCCATGGTTGATTTTACCGAAAACGAATGCAATTTAAAGAGCTGATATTGCTGTCAAATAACGCACTAATCTATTTACAAAAGCAGGGGTCGAATCGCGTCGACCGTGAACGAGCTATACGTTCACGGAATTATGTCGATTTTGCATGCGAAACAAAAACAATTTCCGTCACGTAATGCTCGTTAACGGATGACGCGATTCGACCCCAGATCAATTTCGTTGCATGTTTCATGAGCCGCGCTAATTCTGATATCTAAAAAAGATTTTTGGTGGTCCCAATGGAAAACGACGTTGTTGCGGAATTTTTAAATGTCAGATGAACGCGTTTATATGCAATCTGAGTACTGAACAGATTTAACTTTCGTTTCGGATTTTTTTCCGAGCGGTGTCGGATACCTCGATAGAGATGAATTGAATACAGTTAAAAAAGGGCGAAGAGTTTATTGGTTCTTTAAAACTGAAAGCGGTCATAAAAATAAAAGAGCAATGTCAGCCGAAAATATGAAAAATAAAAGCTAACATTTTTCATTTGCATACTGACATCAGTGTTACAAAACAAAGTGAGATGTACTGTATTCGAACAGAGTAACACAGACAAAAGAGGGAGTACAATATCCAAAAGGAAGTTTTAAATTCAAACGAATTAAGAGTTAAGGCCCAAACACAACTTACATAAACTTGATTATTTAAATAGTCTGCAAAGTACAAAAAATGCACTTGATTCCTTTCACAAAAGAAATGCACTGCAATGTGAATAGGCTTGCATCAGTTTTTGCCAGTTTCGTTTAACTAATGCAAACAACGTCATTAATTGTACTTTGCATAAGGAATTTTGCCATTTGAAAACATTTGTTACAGGGCATAGGTTAGGTTGGGTTGTGACTTGTGAGACCCATGGCCATTCCCAGGTGTTACAGGGCATAGTTTTGCCAAATCACCAGCGAAAAGAGAAGTGTTTTTTCAAATTCCTATATTTTCAGTTTCCAGTTTTGTGTGCATTTAATTTTGACAGCTGCACTCGACGCGAGGGAAGCAAATCTAACCCAGCTTGCCCATTAGTCGTTGACACAAGATCTATGAAAGGCGAAAGCGTTATTAGCGAAGAAGTAGTTCTTAGCCAAAATTTATGAATTCCAACAAACGATGTCGGCATCTCCATCACTGATTTAACTTAAAGATGAAAAAAATAATAAAATAAACAAAAACAAAACGCACATTTTCTCAAAATAGATTATCCATTTACTAAGTTCTTACTTCATTCGCCAAATCATCCATACAAATTCATAAAATCATGTTATACGAGTATACATCTAATTAGATTTCACATCTTTCAACAAATTATAAAGTTTTGCCTCCCAAATAAGTAAAATAAATTATACAAATAGAAAGGAAAGTATGAAACATCCATTATGTAAAAATTGTACTTAAATACGTATAAAATTGTAATAATAGTCAACTAGTTAAAAAAAAGAAAAGAACTGTAATTACAAACGAAATATTAGCTCACTTTTGATGCAGCAAAATAATAAATGAAATTATTGCAAAACCAAACTCATTAATACAATCTTTCTCCGTCAACAAAAATAAAAAATAAAAAAAAAAATAAAATAAAATTGCTAGGTCTTATAAAATAAAATATAATTCACTAAATCATCCAACTACTTTAACAAAGTTTTGTGTGTTCTCTTTTGTTTACTTGTCTACAATTACTAGGTTTATTTTATCCGTATAATAATGTCCCTTTGTACAATTAAAAAAAAAGAGTAATAATAAAATGCGCTTCCTTGACTTTTAAATTAATTTTTAGTTTATGCGTATGGGTTTGTGTGTGTTTTGTTACAATATCTTATCATGTCTGATTAGCGGTAATGAATGGTTTTTATTTTTTTTGGTTCCTTAAATCTCAACACTTAGAAAGTTTTAACTTTTGTTTTCCTTACAATTTAATTGCTATATGTATTCTTTTTGTTTTTTATTTTGTTTAGGGTTTTTTTTTTTGTTTTATAAAGTTAATATAAATATATAGGCCTGTGGAACACATTTTTGTTTGCGCGGTATTTTCCGGATACGGTGAAATATCGTACTCCCAATAGTCGTCGTCGTCGTCGGCGTCGTCGTTTTCGCAGCAAAAGTCTTTTGTTTCCTTTTTCCTTTTTATCCTTGCGCTTGGGCTTAGTAATTAATTTCGCAGCTTCATCCGGTGTGTGGGTGCACGTGTGTGCACTTGTAAGTAAACGCTAGGAGGAAGGAAGTTTATTTCAGCTTTCCACGGTCGCTGACGACACACTGTGACTAGTTGTAAGTAAATGTTCAGGAATGGGTATGGGCTGGGTTCTAGCTGGCTGCTTCTTCTAGGAGAAATTTCAACATTACGCTATGTTCAGTAGTTGCAAGTGCATAACAAACCTTTCTGCGGAACGGAAAACATCCGGACTTTTCAATAACTGGCGTGGCATTTATTAGCAAATCGGGAGTGGGGCATTCATCCGCCCCGAATACGTTTAGCTCACGAAAACATTCCGTTTCGATCATTTCCATTTGCCATGATATCGACACAGACCCAGTGTTGAACTTCGTATAGAAATTCGAATCGGACTCGTCTATGTTGACACCTTTCACGGTGGAGAATTGTTCAATGTCAAGGACATCTTTGGCATACACTGCATGGGGCTATAAATATGAAAAACAAAAAAGAAAAATGTTCCATAAGTGTTTTTTTTTTGGGTTGGACTCATTTGCACTTACATCGGGCACAAATGGCGGCTCTACCATACCAGCTTCGAGACGTTTCCAATTTATACAATTAAAGAATGGATGCAGTTTGACTTCTCGTGCACCGTGGCGGCCATTGCGGCAACCGAGTCGAAGTTTTATCGACTTAGCGAGAAGCTGTTGGCACAGGGATTTGGCTTCATCGTTGAATTTGATGGAATATTTCTCAGGATCCTCCTGTCGAATGGAAAATTAAATTTGTTATTACAACTAGATATAAGAAGAATAGGTAATAAAATGGTCCTAAAACAGTTAATCTAATAAGGAATTCATGCCGCGCTTGTACTAAAAGCCCACTAGCTTTACAAGTGTCTGTTAGATTTGCTGAAAAGACTGCAATTCGATTTCTAACTCTGTGGAACAGAGATGTGGTACAATTGCACAAATTCACTTGTACTACGGGTTACGATAGGTTCAGTTGCTTAACCTTAGAGTTTGCAAGTTCGATTCCACTAATGAACGACATAAAGCGATCAATGCTGACTATATTTTTTTCGGGAGAGCTTTGATCACAGCTTGCTTTCACATCCGACGTTATAGACAATGTTATCGGGATAAAATAAAGAATATATATTTTGGCCATTGCTTTAAGCTAGTTAAGTCGTAGTTATGTGCAAATATAGAAGCCTAAGTAACAAAACCTATTGTGTGTAGATCGCCTTTACGTACAACATGAAAATGGCAATTGATTGACCACACTAAACAACTGCTGTGTGCAAAACGCAATAAAAAAAAGTTAGCTGAATACTGCAAGGAACGGTTAATGAAATTCAAAGAGCCACGCGTATTTCTCGTGGTTTAAATAATATGAAGCTGCGCGTACTCCATATAACTGTCACCCCCAATGCTTGCTGTAACTGTCTATTTGGAATTAAATTTGAAGGCCCTTATCCCAGTAAATCTGCAAACTAAACTGCATCGCAACAAAAGAAGACATTCCTACTCGTATATTCGACAGCTGCCCAAAAGACTTGTAACTTGACACAAACAGCCAGAAAAGTAAAATCATTTCAGAGCACATAATATACCAAAACAGATTTAAATATTTAAATTATATAAATTGACAACAATAACGTTACCTTCACTCGCCGGTCGACTTCCTCTCGTTTGACTTTTTCCTTTCGCATGCGAAACGGTGCCTGTCCCTCAATCATTTCATACAGTAAACATCCAAAGCTGAACCAATCCGGCGAAAATGAGTATTTATCATTGTCGATGACTTCGGGCGCCATATATCCTTTAAAAAGCAAACAATAACCAATTGTTAAAATGAGAACCAAACGTAAATATCATTCCCCAACAATTCCCCAATCAATTTCAAAATGGATGACAAAAAAAAGGAAGAAAAATCAACAGTACAATAGTCGCCCACTTACTACTATCCCGAATCAATTCAATTTGGAATAATAATTGAAAGAGAAATTGAAATCGAATGAAAAAAAAATAATGAAAATAAAAATAAAAGCACTTACCCACAGTCCCGACTCGCCCTCGCACCATTTCGCCCTCGGGTATTTCCACAGCCAAACCCAGATCGGATATCCTTACGTGACCATGGTCGTCCAGGAGTATATTCTCTGGCTTGCAATCTCTATAGACAATGCCCTGCTGGTGGAGGTGTTCCAGCCCACAAACCACTTCGGCTGCATAGAATCTGGCACGCAGCAGCTCGAATCCCGGATCCCCACCCATATTGTAGATGTGAAATTTTAAGTCACCACCTATCGATGAGTGAAAGAGAAAAAGTTCCCATACAATAATGCATCATAATAGTCGTTCATTTATGAAATTCCATCCGCTGCTCCTCGCTCGGTTTGGTTGGTACTTCATTTGTGGGCTCATTCAACTAAAAAAGATACTGTATAACAGAATGAGCATGTACACTCGTCGTATGTAGATAGATAGCTACCAGCCAGATGAAACTTATTCACAATTCATCGCATCAGGAATCCCTCGATGGGGCCCATTCAATCGGCATTTGAATCAATTAAGAGGTAAAAATGAACGTACAATTGTGTAGCAGAATCTGCAATATGGCTGCCAACGTTGTGTTGAATTTTTGAACTTTAACTTTGTTCTTTCCCAAAGGATATATAGGGTTTGCTCATGGGAAAGGGAGTGCCAAATCGAAAAATTAATAATTGCCATCGTTGTAATTGGAAATGGAATTCAGGAGCATTTGGATTACACCCATGTACTCGGGAAATACGAGTTTAAATTTCCTCTTGACGCTGGAGTTGTATAAACTCTACTTAACAACTTCGAGATTGGTTGCAAATCGTAGGGGGAAGTAAAATTGTAACGAAATAATAGAGAGCCAGAAAGGCAAGGAAAGTAATTCCCAGCCGTCTATAATTGTACTTATAATATTTAATTTACAATTTAAAACCGACTGTTGCTTTGTACTGCGAATTGAATCACTCCAAACAAAAAATTACGCTCACGTCCTGTTATTTGTCCACAAACTGCACCATCATGCGCTTCCCATTGTTATAACATCAGGGGATTATCATTCATTTCATTTAAAAATTAAACCCCATCTTGATGTATTTGATGAAGTTCGGGCGATGTGAAACCTGACAGGTGTCTACTTGAAGTATGTATCGTTTTATCGATTTTATCGCACCCCCTTATTCTTTTTTTTGCAGATAATCTCCAATGGCAGCTGATATATATTCAAAGGTAGTTTTAAATAGGGAAACACGGTTGTTTTCAATCTCTTTGTTGATTTGAAATGCTTGCCGAAGCGAGTAGGCAAAGCACATCCCTTTGAACGGTGTAAATTGAAACCCGGATTTACTCGGTGTTATCATTTCAAAAGGTGCAAATATAAACACCCGAACGTTTAGAGAGCTGTTTATATTTAATCATAGATAATGTGAATGTGTAGATGGTGTATTGGATATGGGAACCGAAATTGAAAGCTGGAGCGCCATCAATTCATACAGATTCACGTACCTATCATTAATTAAACTCAATCACTTCTCCAAACATTGGAAGCTATTTAATTGCCATCGTCCTTTCGAACACTTTGTACTCAAGTAAAAAATCGACAATGTTAACATACCATTCATTATTGTTAGAACCAAACACAGAGCATCCTTTGTTTCGTACGCATACGCCAGATTGACAACAAATCGAGAATTGATTTTTTGTAAAATTTGCTTCTCTATGAGGACCATAGATTCGCCTTTTCGCTTCTTGATACGTTTCTTCTCTAGCTTTTTGCACGCATACATTTTGCCTGTTGCACGTACCTGTAAAAACAAAGGGAACAGTTTTAATTGGTTAACTTGAAATTGACTGCTATATGAGTAAGTACCTGACATGCACAGACTTCACCGAATCCACCTTTACCCAGGACACGATACATTCGAAAAGTTTTATAAGTAACGGGTTGTGCTTCCAACCATTTCCATTGCAAATACCTAAAACGGGATGATAAATGTATTTTACATGATATTGCAAATATGCATTTTAATTTGGCGATTGAAAAAATCCAGTAATGTCGACGAGTTGTGATGATAAGAAACTTTCTTGTAGAAGGTAATAGATTCACAGATTTATATGAGCTCGAACTACGAGCTATTTATCTTTTGGCTACAGAGATTCTCAAAGCATAACCTCTTTCCCTAACTAAGAGCCGGCGTAAGAGAGTTTAAAAGGAATCTCACAGCATCAGCCAAATGTGACTTAAAAATACAGTAAAGAGTTTTCCGGAAATTTTGCAGTTTGAATTTGTTTTTTTTTTTTTTTACCCAAATCTAACCTCAATCGAACTGAGAGCAAAGAACGTTGTTTAGAGTTAAATGTGAAACTGAGAATTGCCATTGAAATCTGTTCTTGACGTACAAACAGACACAAGGTACCTTTATTGATATAGAATAATCTAGTACTTAAATTTTAGTCAGGCCAGCTATTTGAACATTCAAATCGACCAACTCTGACGATTATAAAGAACTTGCTGGTAAATTTTCAATACGATACTTCTTCTAATTCATTGACATCAGCAATCAGTTGATTACAAAAATTACCACTGAGAAAAAATAACCTAAACTCTGGCACAAGGTGGCCCCAACCAAGCGAGGGCAGGATCAAAAAAATAATGTCCCCTTTACGACAAAATTTACGAACTTTTTAGTAGAAAAGTGTTGATTCTTCGAAATCTGTCAAACAGAACCAATGAACTATAGTTTTCTTGGTTCCTTCGAACTAAAAATCAAGTAGATATATTGATGGTCCAGTTCACATACAAAATTTCACTGGGAAAAGTACTGCGACAGAGCCGTATACGTATGTAGTACTTGACCTCGCGGAATTTATAGACAATTTTGAAGATATACAAAATATGCCAACTCCTATAATTGGCAGAGTTTTTAAAAACACTTCCTGGCTTTACGAGCTTTGTTGGCAACGTATTCCAAATGGATACTAGTATCCTTTGACGACAATAAGAAAAGCATGTAAAATGTACAATGTACATACAAAAACAGCCTCCCACCGAAATTCCAATTTAAATACAATTTGCATCCAAAACAGAAATTTTCCTCCTCCTCCTTGATTGCCAAGTCAAGCGGATTATTCAACGATAGCAGTCACGTAAACAAGTTGTTTTTTAAGAGTTTTTCAAGTTCTTTTCCAAAGAATAATGTTTGCCAGGGCATCTATCTGTATCTACCCTGCTGGTATATTGGTAGGTACGTCAAGTTAATTATTCACATCGTCATGTGACAGATTGTAAATATTATTTTTATCTCGCTCCCAAAAAAATATAACGCCGTAGGTACCCAACCTAACCCCAGAGGGCAATCGATTATAATAAACTCAAGTATCCGCGAACAGACAGTAATCACATTTGACAGATAGTATGCGGCAGGGAAGATATGTCTTTAAGCGGAATACCGTGGGCGTTAATAATTCACTCACCGATGAAAATACATGGAAGTCTCAAATTCCCGGAATGGTTCGCCAGCTAAAAACGATTTCACAGCTGTGACGCACGGCTCGAACAACTCCTTACTGCCACCTAAAAAATAAACAATAAAAAAAAAGGTGAAAATGACTCTAAGAACAATTGTAAAATATCGAAAACATACTCGTTATCTTATCCCGTACCCTAGCAATGAGATCATCGTTGAGAACATCAAGGACATGATCATCGTTGCCATAGCGGAAGCCACCTTTGGTATTCGACATCATCATTGTAGAATTGTTATGGCTGTCACGACAGTTCTCCTTGTTGCTCTCCCAATATGAGATATTTTTCCCAGTATCGCCATCTCCACCGCCACCGCCGCCGCCACCGCCGCCGCCACTATCACAACCACCACTATCTTCTGTGGCGACACCATTGTGCTCCTCTCCATTGTGATTACAAGTGTCCGATGCATCGATGCGGTGCTTTTGGCGCTTATGATGATTGCTGTCAGTCTCTGTTTGGGATGGTTCATCATGAGATGTTGGCGACGCTGTTGTGGTTGTTCCATCGATTGTGTCTGTGGAACTAACATCGATCACCAGAAACCGTCGACCGATCTCTTTGGCAATGGCAATACGATGTTCATCGTATTCGACTTCGTATCTGGAAATAATATGATTTCTTCACTCAATCATCACTAATGAACTGGGAAACGTTTCGAAGAGTGTCCTCAATATACATTTGCTTTGGACTTTGGCATGACTCACCTTTGCACCTGGTCGAGGAACGATATATATCTGTAGTAGATGGGACGCTTGTTCTCACAAAACTGCCGAAACAGTATTCGTCCGATGGGCTGTTGATCTATGACGTAACCATAACTTATATCTGAAACAAATGGAATTGTCCGATTAATTTGCAATACAAAACGGTGAACACGAGCTTACCTAATTTGTCTTTGAGGTGTATACACTGAGATATGTGCGGAAATTGTAAAATTTTGCGCCATTTCTTGCTTTTCCCTTTGTTGCTATCAGATCCGCCTGAAATCGAAAAACAAAATGCAAGAGTTAGTTGACTGTTGGAAATGCATTTTCTGATGGTTTGGATTGGAATTAAATTAGAAATGCTGTCACCAAGCAGAGATACCGTACCAGAAGCATAAATTGGTTACTACGATTAAGGAAAGGGGCGGGAACACAGAACGTCCCTAATAGACGTGATGTCATGAAAACGCTTTCTCCCAAAGTATGAGTCTGGATTTGCATGATGGAAAGTACAACGTATTTTGAACATTTTCCGCCATACCAGGCTACGTTTATCGAACTCCTTGTGGCGAAATTTTCCATACAAAATTGCATTTTGTGACCTACAAAATGTTTAGTGTGAAGGTTAAAAATGATTTTTGGTAAGGCCCTTTGTATTCAGTTAAGGGCCTACTCAAGAACGGATCTCACCAAAGCGATAAAAAAGAGATAACAAGGTATCAGGATCAGTCAAATGTTTACACTTTATAAGTCCAACTAGCAGATCAGCCATCGCCACTATGCACTCAATGAGAGAAACAAAAGCTTTTTTATATTTTTTAACTGTTGTTAAGCGAATATTTTCCAATATGTACAGTAATTTTGATTCACAGATTTGTAGAACGATACACAAGAAGTCGATAAATTGTTAAGATCTATTTGGATCTTTTTAAACAGTCTTCTATGCCTTTAATTTTTAAAAACCTATCATCAGCATACACTGCGCAATGAAAGGTTTCAAGGTTATGGATCGTCAATAAATATAATAAAAAGTAGCGGTCCAAGATGACTTTCTTGTGCGAATCCAGAAATACACGACATAGAGTTTGCGTAATCATTTTCGAAGCATAATTGCTTTGGGTTACCAGTAACTTATTATAAAATTCATTTAAACATTCCCGAGTAATGTTCATAAGACCTTTCTTAAGCAACGTATGGTTGACAGAATCAAAAGCCTTGCTAGTGCCAGTACAGGCAGCATTGACTTGATACCCACTTTCCACAGGCATTAGCAATAACAGACCCCCGTTCTAACTCTGATATGTGAAACTCTATTCTGTTCTCCACAATTAACTCAAGTAGTTTTGGAATAGCTGAGAGTTAGTTGCGATATCGTTTATTGAGAATTGTGAAGAGTACTCGTATCTGTCTGTAAAACTGCAGGCTTCCATCCGCCGCGATTGGACACTTTCCCTCCTCGACCAAAAGTCCGTTGAATACTTATTCGTATTCGCCTTTCTTTCAAAGAAGCTATCCCTGGAGTTTTCCAACAGCACTCGGTGCTATAGGGCAAGTTTGGAAAATCAGAGTTCTGTAGGGCATGCAATTCATTCCTAGAGCCAGAATTTTTGTACAAATAGGTTTTATCAGCCGCAGTAACCTTAAGGAGTCTTTTGACGAACTAGGCTAGGATGTCATTCGGTTCTTGTTAGTGCCTTAGTTGTTTCTGTCAGCCTCCAAGTTCTCTCTATCAGCTGTAACATTTTGTCGAAAGCTGTGGACGTTCGTTTGTTTGTTTGTAGTATTGTATTTTTTACTGTTCTCACTTACTTAACCAATTTATTCTATTGTACAATCGCCCTGAGAGTCTTTATCACCTATATCAATCGGAAGCGTCCACGTACCCGTCAGCATCTAGCTGGAGATAGAACTTTGGTATTTAGACTTGCCCTGATATCCCTGAGAGCCTTTGTCACCAACAAGTGACTGTTGACGTCGGTAGCTGTCCACATACCCTACCGCATCTAACTGAAGAAGGAACCTTTCGTAACAACACTTCCCCTGTGAACTATCTGCTCTGGAATGAAATTGACGAACTCATAAGATATCGGATCTTCTTGCCAAAATCCGGTGCATATTTTGGTATAGTTCAGAAGAGTTAATTCCGAATTGCACATTGTACCTCGTGTTTTCGACGGTCACGCAACATAGCTGGAACAATTTTGTCCGCATATCAATTTCGGCAAACAATATTTGAAACTGCTAACGTCCAATGTCCATCACAGGGGTAGGCCTTCTTTTTACCAGTTTGAAATTGAGTCGTATACGAAAACATGACGAGCTCCCTTGCTACGCCATCAAAACCGACTTTCTTGTTGTTCTTCAACTTTTTAACTCTTTATAGCAGAAATTTTGAAATTTTAAATCTCTTCTCTTTATTTTTTTCCATACTGAGAGTCCCATGCTACATGGCAGAGCCTGCGTTCAGATTTGAAAGCCAACAGAAGGTTGGAAGGATTTTCTTTTGAGCTTTAAGCTGCTCGGCTACCCGATGACTGTGTTCAGACGCACACCCCCTTAGGTAATAAATTGCATTCATCCCAAGGAACAGTCTGGCTATTTTTATAACCTTTCGCAATAATGCTAAGATTGACGAATTTCCATATCGAGCCTGATTTTTTTTTTAGAAAAAAAAAAACTCCACATCCACAACAGTGTCACCTTCTCCTTGCCAAACCATCGTTTAAGTGCAAAAATCTCGCAACCACTTCCAAAGACTGCACACTGCACGCCAAAACCAATGCGCAACCATCAATTGCACTAAAAACTGTGAAAAGTTTCGTAATTTGTTCACAGTTTGTTGTGTTGTGGAATTTCTTTGGAATTCTAAATCAACTACTAGTCCAATAAATCTACAAAAAAACAAAAAACAGCTGCCGCACAACTATGGACGACAGAGAGTGCTTAACCCCGAACGCAATGGGAGATGAATTCACATCTAAACGCATCTGGTCGGTGGCTCTGAAGGTGCTGCTTGCTTGCCCGGCCATACGTACAATCTACGGCAACTTGTCATTTTCATTTTAAACTGCGATATCTATTTGAGGTTGACACGTGAGTGGAATTCGCAAATAGACAACCGGCCATTTGTTTATTGACTTCGCGCGACGCACGCACCAATGGGGCAAGAAAGAGCGGTTTTCCTATGGCCGCCGGCGGATGCATTCAAACAGAAAAACTATTTATTTATTTTTTCAACTTTGCAGTGACTGAATAAATTGCGACCAGCTGTAGATCGCACTGGACAGTGGACACTAATGTCAAATAAATGGGCAGCGGGGAGAACACGAAAATAAATTATAAGCATGTCAGTTTCGAATGAAACTTTTCCAACACACATTCATAGAATCGACACAGCAAATAAAACAAAAACCGAAATAGGGACCACGACTACGGAAATCCACTGGGATTCGCTTTGGTTTGGGTTTCGGTTTGTGTGTCAAAACAGTGATAAATCTACGTATGGTTGCGCATGAAGTAGTTGCACGTTTCAGTGCACCTAGCTATGTTATACGGCGCGATACACATACGCGTGTAGTGTTGATGATGGTGATAAGCATACATATATCCAGTGCCAAAACTAGTCACATATGCATCTGGGTATCTGCTAGGGGGCATTAGAGAGGCACCACCCAACAGTAACAAATGGATCTGCTGGCATAGATGGAGGAAGATTGAACAGAACTCTACCGGCGCGCAGCGGCTGTCTCCGGAAGCATCGTTCCAAGTGGATAGCACAATATAGTGTTTAATGATGGATGCGCAGATGAATGCAACGCTCGGATAGGTTTAGAGATGTATGGTGTGGATGTTGTACAACAACAGTCAATAGGATGACATTTTCATTTTTTGTGGTGACTGTCAGTCTCATGCTTCATTGATTCAAATTTGTGGACGTATATTTTGAACGCGGCGCATTGCAAATGCTGTCATTAAGTTCAATTGATGGACGTCGTTTGTGAAGAATTTTTGTGGGGAAGTGCCATTGAAGGTGGTGCATCAAAGCGCGACAAGTTTAAATTAAGTAGTCCCATTTTCACTTCTCTTTACTGTTTCTTGCCAGCGACAAAACGATGTCCTTCATTTGTTGTAATGCCAACAATTTTCGTTGGTTAAAATGACCCGAAATATAAAAATTTTTGATGGAAGAATGAAATTGTTGATAACAAGAACTCGTTTTTAAGGTTTCAAGAATCAAGTTTTCAGCCTAAGAATGTTATATTCTCCATAACTATTTTCTTACATCATTTCAAACAATTTCATTCGTCAATCAAAAATTTTGATATTTGGGTTCATTTTAACCAACAAAAATTGTTGGCATTACAATTTTATTTTCTTAGTGTGACAGCTACCGATTTAAGAAGTACAAATTAAAAACAACGATCAATTTCCTGATGCGTCAATGGATCGACTGTCTAATGAAAGAAGCTGCTGCGCCGCCCAGAAGAGTAAAAACTCGACGTTGAAAACATATCGCCACGATAGTTCCACTTATTAAACGAGAATCGCTTTTTGGTACCGAGTGAATCGAAAAAATTTAAGCCAATGGTTTTGAAAGTTTTTGAAAGGGAAATCTAGTCAAACAAAGCGAAAAGAAGATGTGCTGAGAGGCATTTCTTACAGCTGCCTCCATAAAGAGGGAAAAGACTTATGAGGCAAAGAAAAAATCTACGCAAAGGCACTGAAAAACCAGTTCCAACTCTCAGTAAATAGGAGGTAGGCTTATCGTAAGTCCAACGAGAACTCCGGCTCTGATGTCCAAGCAACGAAATTCTAGTAATGAGCTGATCAGATTTGGGTACGACCAACCTATTGAAAAGAAGCATACCCCCGATAGGTGGACCATCAGCTCTGAAAACCCCATCTACAAAAAAAAAAAAAAAAAACAGGTCTTGCAATAGCTATTGAGTTGTATTCGTGCAACCATCTAACGTACAAACGTCTTGTTTTGACTTTTGGGAAACAAATCCTGGAAAAGGCTGACCTATTTTGAGTCGAGAACAATCGACTTTTCATCGACTTCAAAGCCGCATATCCACGTATGACAGGCACTTTCAAACTACTACAAATATAGATCGGATTTTGGCAAAGAGATTTGCTATTTCAAAATTCGTCAAACTCCTCCTGCAGCTTGTAGAGTGCGCACGACAAGTCTCAATACTATTTTCAACTGACCCGTTCAGATCCTGAACGATAGGTATGTGGACGATACGAAAGTCATCGGTCGCTTTCAGCGTACCAGGCTAAGGGCTTTAATAGCGATTAAAGTTCCGGCCAAACTTACCGCCATTTGAGTAAGCAGAGGGTATTGCATATGCGGTTTTCATATTTCCAAAAATAACTAAAGGCTTGCTTTGGCGATAACAGCTGTTTCTAGGGAACTCTTCCTAACTTTGAACATTCACCTACATGTAGGCTTATATAGAATTGATCAGTATAATGGAAAGCCTCTCATTATGCTCTCGCAAGCAAACGTATTCCAATCTCAATGTCAGCGTGCACGGGTAGCTTTCAACAATTTCAAGATTAGACCAAACTATTCAAGCCCATTTGCCTGGTAGAAACAGTTCCAAAACCGTAACTTCCTCCTTTTCAAAGTCAACGTTTTGTCAAAACAAAAGCCTCATCTAAACTATATATAACTCTAGAACTTTCTGCATACTTGTATTTAAATTAAAAACCTACAGCACGTTTCCCAACTCAACAACTATGAGACAAACTTAGTTCTACAACCATACACTGCATCGCGATAAGGACCCATCGCCTCTCAAGAAACTACTGAAAAATATAATTAAAAAGTTTCCCTTTTCAACAGCTGCATTTAATTTGTCAACGAACAAATTTGTGTGAGAGCCAAATTTAGAGGCGCTGTCAAAATGGCATCACTACTTGTGAGTTGTGACTCGTGAGATGAAAAGAGTTACCCTCTCCAATTATATATAGTGCAAAACAATGGCTAATGTGTGTTTGGTAGTCTTCATTAAAAATGTCCGCTCAACCCATGAGGCACCTACCGTCAGCCAGGACAACAAATGCCATGCCACCGTAGTGACACATAAGTCCCATTAGGAGCATCGTGTCCTTTCGCACAAAAGTTTCATTCCATCGACATTAGGAGCACTCTTCCGTGAAATCGAAATAAAAGTTTTATTTGCGTTCCACAAAAGATCAAGAGCGCGAGCAGATAATCCGCCCTTCAGATGTGTACACATAGTCACCTTGGGTGCTTGTCGAAAGCTCATTTACTCGTACCATTCCCATGCTCGGGTTAGGGAAATGGAGTGCTGACGAATGGTGTGTCGCATCCACAGAACAGTAAGTACGCAGCGAGACCCTGAGTATGGCTGGCACTGGCACTGGCACAGGCACTCGGCAACTATTCCAAAGAGTCGTCGTGTCTCTAACGAGCCAACTTAATGAGCTGTGATGTGAGTTGGGGGAGGGTACAGAAAAAGTTTCCTGATTAATCGATGGATAACGAACGATTCGATGGGTGTGTCCACGCTCGATGTATAGACAGCGATACAGTGGGTAATTAACGATAAGGCGCAACACCACCCACCTATACAGACAGTCCTAACTCCTAACTCCTAACTCCTGAACTTGTGCTGGGCTAATTAAGGAACAAAAAATAATGAAAACGTTGAACTTTGGTGACTCAATTAAAACCTGTCAAAGCGGCAATTGATCGAGAGGCAACTACTCCAAAGAGTTGACTGACTTTACCTTTGATCCACATGGGGCCGGTAGCTCCTTTCTCAAATGGAATTTATACCGTTTTGTGGGCATTGAGAAATTCGTCTGCGGCATAAGAATGACAGGATGAGATGGAGGAACGAGTTGGAAGGCTCTTTTTTTTTGTCTCTCTCATACCCACTGCAACGAAGTATTGTTGATGTTTTGTGTTATTTTGTGCTTTGTTTTTCATTGTGTGTGCTGGTGTTCGACGAGCGTAAATCCCGAGGACGACTTTAAATTACTTACCTAGCATCAACAGTGAAGAAAAGTTAAAAGGACGAACGATGGGAAAGAAGAGGCGAATCATCCCTATCGACAGCAGGATGTAGGGGGAAGAAAAAATAAAATAAATGAAATCACTTTCCAAGGAGGTAATCCTTTGGGGTTTTTTTTTTTTTTCTTGATGCGGGTGGTGGCTTTGCGCAAAACGAATAACTCAACTTTTTGCTACCATCAGCCCAGACGGAAGGCTGTTAATTTAATCAAGGAAATGGACAAGTTGCTGGTGGCAGGACTTTTGCCAATGGACATGAAAATGGCCTCAGTTACCACGAACTGGGTTGGTGTTTGCAAAATAAAATAACACACAAAAATCGTGAAAGCGAGAAAAAGTTGAATTCATCTCTCGGAGTTATTCGTTTGGAAATATTGTTTTTGCCTAACGTAACGAGGCATTTAGGCAAACGTCAAGGAACTTATTTTAATGGACGGCCATTTTTTTTTTTGTGAATAATAAATCATATTCAGTGGAATGATAACCATTCCGCATTTTTTTTTTTTTGACATGATACGCGATTAGATTGACAATGTTTGTGCAGAGGCGGATTTGGGGTGGGACACCGCAGGCGGACGGCTGGGGCGCCAGTGTCATAGGGGCGCCTTATGTCTTACCAATGAAAATTCACAGCAGAAGAAGTCGGTGAAAGTTGCTTTTTCGTTGCCGATGGGGATTAGATTAAGACGCCCTGATGTGCTGGTGAAACTGTCAAAAATGGCGTACTACACGAAGACGCCTTTGGTTTTAATCGAATAGTTAAGCGTTTTGCATGTCTCGAAACAACTTTATATAGTTTAATATAAAAGAAAATCAGTACTTTTCACAGAAACAGGTACGAATATTAACCGCCGAAGAAAATCTCGTTCGGGGCGTACGAATGGCAAAGACCGCCGAAGCATTTATGTAAGGTTGAGTATTTTTTCTTCACATAGCTTGACAGTCGCCCTCTGCCGTGTTGGGCCTTTGAAATACGAGTAGAGTTAAAGATTCTGAAGATACAGCCATCTTAGGCGATTAATTGGAATCATCTTGAGGAGGTCTTTGTCGCCGCATAACACTTACAGTTCTTCATTGTACCCGCGGCGTGTTCATCCGTCGTTGACAGGGTCCGCGCATTATAGCAGCAACTATGCACCGATCTATGCACCGACTGCTTACTTGGTCTTGGGATTGGAAACTTGCCGCTTGATTCCTTCTAAACCCGTAGAGACAGCGTTTGATAAGAGCAATTTTTTGATTAACCTGCGCTGATTTAATTGCTGCAGGGCAGAACAGAGCCTAAGTCCACAGCAGGATCATTTACAGCACAGTTTTAATTTTGTTTCTGCTCCCAAAATATCAAACAAGTGAGTGACGTTGCTTTGTATTAAAACAACCGTCACAAGTGGTTTGCATTTATTCGCACTCTACCCAAATACGTCACAGTATAACAAAAACTATTGTACTTCGGTGTGGACAGTCTTTAAAATTTTATAAGAAGGGTATATAAATGTACAAGTTTTCGAATAATAGTCCTCTCGACATTTAAACAATGTCAGTTGTTCGGCTGCTAGTGACTTATAAAGACTTCTCACGTTCCATGTCCAGAGCAGACAGTGCGGTTTTCGTTATTATTCCATTTGATGTGGCAGTTTAAAAATGGCCATCCACATAAAGTATTTACACACTTGTCCCAGTCAGTTGTTGTTTTTCACGTGTTGTGACGCCACTTCTCTAAACCACTGTCTGTCACTTCACAAGTGTAGACACAATATTCAATTATCTAATTGTTATTCGCGGCATCGCAAAATTTGCCAACCATAAGTAGTCGTCCAATGAATTTGGACAAACGTATCATTAAACACGCGGTAGTAGCAATTAAATACATGTCAGTGGACTTGAAATGGTTCATACGTTTGCAACGAGAATAAGGACATGTGATTTGCTTAGCAATCTTTACGCAGGCAATTTCCATATACGAATTTATTTCCATTCAAGACTGTGCTTGTCCAGCGGGTCTTCTATTTGATTAAATTCCCAACGTATATTAATCCAGTTGATATTGTTTCACATCGCAATTCGACTAATAAATTGATTCAATGAATTTGGTCAGCAAGAGCTGTCATAAATGTTTCTTTTCATTTCGTTTTTTGAACATTAATCCAACAAATGCGAGCGAATAAACGAATGACTTTGTCGGACAGATAATATTGTTGAATGTGAATTTCGCATGCACGTCGAGGGCGTTTTTATATCGTAAAACATTGTTGGTGGAGGTGACTTGATTTGGACATTTAATTGATTACTACAGACGGTAGACAGACAGGCAGTCAGACAGACGGGCGGGCTTTTGCGTGTTACAATTTTATCTATTAATGTGAATTGATGTGGCTGGGCATTCTGATTGATGTCTGTCGGCGATCAATCGATTTATTTATTTTCTTTCTAATACAGTCGAATATAGAAGAGTGCATTTAAGAGGACTTAAATAAATGGATTCGAAAGCAATACACTTGAGAACTAAAGGGCTTTTCAATTAGGAATATGACAGTCTGTGGCGACCATATTGTTTTAGTACTGTTAATTATATTCAGTGACTGATGCCAAATGGCCACAGCAGGTTTTACGGTTGAGCAGTACATCCAAATGATACAAAGTTATTTGGACTTACCAATAATCATTTTTAACCTTCACACTAAATATTTGTTGGGTCACAATGGGCCATTTTGTATGGAAAATTTCGCCATTGTGAGTTCGTAAAATTTAGTCTGGACACTGAATATGTTTATTAGTATCGCGCATTATCAAAATGAGTGCTCGTCAGTGCAAACGTTGCTCGTATTGAGCCCATCTTCTTCTTCGCTTTCAAAGGCGACTCTCCCACAATTGTTGGCCAAATTCGGGACCACCGGTTCGGTAAACAATCAGCCCACTTACCCAGGAGTTCAAACACAACGCTGTTTAATCGCTGACTGGGCTTCGGAGGTTTTGGAAGAGGACCCTAATTTGGCCTAAAAATCATCTTAAGCAACAAGCGTATTTTTGGATGAATGGCTTTGTTAACAAGCAAAATTGCCGTAGGTATATGGGACGACGACAACCAACTCGAGGTTTACCAGTAAAAATGTATCCACAAAAAGCCTTCGTTTGGTTAAGCTTTTGGGCAAGCGGCGGCACCGTCCTTATTTTATAAATGACCTTTGGTGAGACCATCACCATCAAAAACGAGTGCTACTATGCTAATCGATTTCGTTTGGCCCAATTTGAACGATAGGAAGGTAGATAAAAAGTGGTTTCAGCAGGAGGGGCCAGGACGCCACGATGGACATTCTGCATGAACGATTTGAGGTTATGGATATCTCTCGCAGAGGTGACGCGAATTGGTAACCAAGATCGTGCGATTTGATCTTGATAGACTTTTTCTTGTGGGGTTTTCAGAACTCGTGCTCGCAAATTCTCTCCAAGTCACATTTAGTAATTAATTTTTTGAGAGCAACGTATGACTGAAAGTGACCACTAAATTTTGAATAGATTCAATCAGAAACCCATCAGCTGGCCATCCTTCATTTATACCTCCATAAATTATTTATTTCACCAAAGTAATAAAATAACTCAATTGAAAATTGATTAATGTCTCTCATTTCCCATGACGCAAATTACAAAACTCTATTCAATATCCTCTGCAATAATTATTCGCATAAAAAATATATAAATACGCACTCGCACTCTCTCACACCGTTCATCTCCTTCCCAAATAAATTATAGGTCACATCGGAATCCCACTCAAATGGAAATAATAATGAGAACTGAAAACCATATCACCATGATCCATTAAAAGCAACACTAGCGCCGCCGGAATCAAATCATTACCATTTCCGCTTACTACTTACCGCGCTTCGCCATTCACGAAATATAAACTTAATTTCCATTTTGTGTTTTGGTGTTCGATTATGTCACAACACCATGAGTGGTGAACAATAACAAATAATAATAATAAAGAGGAGAAAAAAAAACATTAAATTTATTAATCGCCTTGGCAATAGTTAACGCCACAGCTAAGGTCCGACTTCGCGGTAGGTAAATTGAGATATTTACACTGACAATAAAAACAAACACACCACCGTTGTGTCTATTGGTCGAAATTGCTTTTTTGGCGAAACAATCAAAGTTTTAATGGAATGTCATATGGATGGGCAATGGGCATATAAAAAAACACACAACACACAGAATGTTTATATTTCGTTCAGTTTTGCTGCATTGAGTGACGTTTACCCTTCAAACTGCTGCGACTAAAATGCAAGTATATTGTTCTTTATGTTCTCGTGGAAGGTACTGTTATGGTATAAAATCGAAGTTAACTAAAAAATGGATCTCGCAATTTTATGCCCATCAAATTGGTGTAACTATTTTTGTAAGTGTCATATTTATACAAAAAAAAAAAGATTTTATTGATTTTTGTCTATCAATCTTTAAAAAAGATATATATTTTACATATTTTCGACGAAGAAGCATGCTGCTCTAAGCGAGAGCAGGACCTGCATCGATTCGAGATGGCGGCGGATCATGAAGAAGATCGTCGTTTGGTTTTCAAAATTTTGACGATCGAAATAAGTTATGTTCGGTAGATTTTTTTTTATTACTCTAAGTTTTTAATACGTTTCTTGAGAATGTACTAGATGAAGCCGTTAAAATATGTGATTTTTGAACTTTGTTGCTACGTTTTTCAGGTCTTCACATTCAACGATAATCGCCTCAAAAGTTACATGATAAGGGCCCTGAAAAATGCACTTGGGATAAGTAAACCTAACCAATGAATAAAAAGGGCGGGGATATCGTGAAAACACCCAAAGCAGGTGATGTTTATAGAAATTTTATTACTGGCTTTCGGAACTAAAGCTACTTATACATACGGTGACCGTTTGTCATCTTTTGCCGCTACTACTCGTATGTCCTCTGATTTTTTTACTAATACATGATTGTCCTCTTTTTACCAAACTGACCTCTTTTTCTTCTAAAGACCACCTTTTTTACGATAAAAAATATTTAAATATGCAAGCTTTGTAGGAATTGAGAAAGAACCTTTTCAATTCTTACAAAGCTGCAATTAGATGGTAATCTTGATGTACATATTGATTTTCAAGGACCAAGTCAAATCTTTTTATCAAAACCCACAAATTTTAATAAAAATAATGAGCTTTAACCATTTCTTGGTTATATTTTTACTTAAAAAAAGTTTCCTCTTTTATGTGATTAGGAAAATGGTCACCGTACGCATATACCATCAGGGAACTAGACGAATTGTGTCAATCACCGCAGAAGGTGGATGGGTAGTCTGCTGGTTACCAATGATATCAGTATTTCATTTCTGAGGCAGATGTCAATCGAGTAGTTCAAACAGTTTTACCTCTCAAGCATTTTTGTATCTAATGGCAAAAGGGGCCCATAAGTAAAAAACAATAGCATGTCCTTGATATCGTGTCTGTTGTTTGCAATTCGCTATGTTAATTAAGACCCTTCGACTCGAACGTTGTGTCCGTGATTTCTGTGAATTTTGAAAGGTGTCTACAGACTTGACGATAAAGTTACAGGCTTTCGATAACCGCTGGCCTGCAATGCATCATAAACATTCGTTGGACACAAATTATTGCTCACAACCTGGAAATGTGGATTAGAAGCTTTTAAATACCGAGGGCTAGATTGATCACACACTAAATCAGCCAAATGACACCATCTCAAAGTAGTGCTACAAATGGAATCCTCTGGTCGGAGGACCGAGAACAACGTTAAAAGTGCCTTTTTGAACAGCTTGTAATTTACAAATTTTTTTGCTGTCTAACTACATCTAGACGTGCCCTGTACCTGCTTCCTTATTAATTTAGTTGCAAAAATACAGTTCATTTTGATTTCATAACAAAATATATTGCTTTTTTGTCGGTTGTTTGTGCGAATCGAAGAAAGGAACAGAACTATTCATATTTTAACTGAGTTCGCTCTCAGACAACAAGTTCCACAGGTCGAGGCAATTTACCCCAAGACTTGTAGAACACGTGCGGCACTTGCAGAGTATCGATAGCAAAAATTGTGTAGAGCTTCGAAAGAGGTTGTGAGCATCTGTGGAATAACGCTCGTCCTACTTCCATTGGGAACAATTTTCTCGGGAATCAACAGCAACACTTATACAAGATCGTAACGAATTTGGTATGCACTTGGGAGAACTATATGGTATGGCAGGACTTTCACAGATGACTGCAGCTCTTGGAAAATATTTTGCGCTCATTCTGCTGTCGTATTTACAATTTTGCCATGAAGCACTATACGACTCAACAATGCATCGAAATCGTGAGAATATATTTCCAAAATTCTAGTTATGTTCGCAAAAAGATCTGCGCCATATGTTTGATTTACGTTCGTAGGTATTTAGCGTCGCCCTTCCGAGCGTACATTAAACGACTTAAACGACTTTCATCGAAGAAATTCAGTGCGGTTGATCTAAAAGTCTCAGCATGTTTCACAGACTGTGAGTGCACAACCAAAAACGTCCGAACTCAATAATTAGACCCTTTATACACTTAAAGTCGGCGAATTTTTATTTCGGTCTGTACACAATGTTCAATAACTGAAGCCCTATTGGCTATCTTATGCGTCGCTGACTAATTTTGGGATGCCGGTCCCAATTTTGGCCAAAGCTCAACTTCAGCGTCAAGGCATATTTTTGTCTACATGAACAAACAAAATTGGCGATTTTAGAACTACGAAAACCCAAGACAGATTATGCCAACACTTTTGCTACAGTGGAGAACGGCAACAGCATATGACAACCAAAACCAATATCGCCCCTTTGCACCGGTCTACGTGGTCTTTCAGCCCAATAGTCACAAAAGAGCTCCAAGAGGCCACTTATTTATTAAAAAAAACCTCCCTTCACGCATGGGAGGAAGCCTAAAAGCGAATTAAATTCAAACTACGAAAGAAAGGAATGGGTAAGCCACTTGCAACCTTTGTCCACTTACAAAAATATAAACATGCTAACCAACGTCCATCCGAACAATGACAACAAGGGAATAACAAAATTTATACAAAAAGAATACCATCCACGTCCTGCCACTCGAAAAACAAAAATCCCGACAAAGTTACATTCCTCATGTGAAACGCGCTCAGCACCATTCCACTTCACATTACTCAAACTTTTCACTCTGTATGGCATAAATGGAAGTTGACGCAAGTCCCAGATGCACTCCACGAAAACTTGTAAAGTCTTAAAAATCATCCTTTTTTTCGCTTCGAAAAATAAATAAATAAACAAGTTTGAATCCAAACAGAAAATTCCCGCTTGTGCAACTTGTAAAGGGTTTTCACAAATATTCACTATTTCGCCAGTTGGAATGTGAATCACAACATCGCGCATGATAGAGTCCTTGATTTGATTTGAGAAGTGAAAAATGTACATAACTTACTTGTGATGAGTAAACTCAGTGAACTTACCTGCAAAATAACCGAAAAAAAAGAAACGAACTTAGTTAACAAAAAATTGCAAAGAATAGAAAATTTAATTTTGTAAAACCTCATCCTTTATCCCAATAAAACTGCCAAAGAACCATTTTCCCGATTTCTGATTGATATGCCCTGACTGTGTAACGTTTCTTCAGAATGTTCCGATAAACGGAAAGCATGCTTTTATAAAATATACCCAAAAGGGTAGCATTCCAGAAAGAAATAAAACAAAATAAGAAAAGAAAAACAGACCCCTAAAAGGAAGAGAGTGCTCCTCCATCAAAAAAAGTTGGCAAACTTTGAGCGTTTAAATTTTATGAGGATAACTTCTTCTAGATGCGGCATCTGGATATGCGAGTATGTATCCGTTTTGATTGATATCGTCGGTGTAACCTTGAAATTAACAAACGTCTGTGTGTTTGTGCGGACATTTTTACATCAATGCCACAGAACGTCGTTCGGAAAAAATATAAATGGAACGACACACTCGGGGCACAGCGACTATATATTTACGTCATAATCATGGAATTGAATATTTGAAGCCCTTTTTTGATTGTGGTTCGTGCGCCACTCTGTGGAAGATTGTCATGTATGCAAATGCAATTTACGAGTGGGCAGAGATGAGCACGCCTTGAGTAAATTGGAATCGTACTCGAGAAGTAGATTGGTTTTTATCGACTGAATATCTTTGCCGACGAGTCAGAGGTTTCGTTTTCCGGAGACGATTGATGGTGCCGTTTTATGTAACGGAACTCAATTATAATAAACTTATGGCTTCATATGAATTTTTTTTTTAACACATATCTGTTTGAGTTGGTTCATAATATAAGAGGTGCTACTTTCCGGGCCTCAACCAAGAGGCATGTTCAAGTTAGTTGAGGCCTTTTTCTACTTGAGTATGCCACCTTACCTACGTAGGTAGGTGGCTCTACAGTCAGGAGTTGATCTGGATCTCCATCAACCTCAACCTCTCAAGCAAGTGAGGGGAATATCCGGACATGTTAAATACTAGAAGAGTACCTAACGCTAATAGCAATACGACAGATTTGACTGACAGTTTATAAGTCTTCACACTCCTTTAAGAATATTGAGGTTAGAAAACCATGTGGTAGCGTTACGTCCTGCAAATAGGCAATTATAGCCATAGGACTTTTTAAGACGTAGATTAAGGCTATAATTAAAGCAAACAAATGAAATAAACTAAATTTTGGGATAAAATTGAGGTTAAAATAAAACTAAAAAAATTCGGTAAAAGCAAACATTTAATGTAGTAAAAATCATCTACAAGATGCTTTGTAAAAATGCGTTGACTTTGTAAAGACATGCTTGCAATTTTTACTGTGGATTAGATTAGTACAGACTTTGTTTATAAAAAAAATTTAGGTTTAAAATAATTTTTGGTTGGCAGGTCTTTTATTACTTGGTTTGAAAAACCACCGGTCAATGTTAATATGTAACTAAAAAGAAATGTGAAGTTAATTTGTAGCCATCATTTCGACCCTAGATAAAACAGGTTTCGGACAACGCGTGAAATTTTTTTCGAAAAACCCCATCAAAACACAAAAACTTAAGGCCCTTCTAACCATCTACCGTCGCTATATTGAATAATTTAATTCGATAAGTCTTTAAGAGCGTGTTGAAAATATTTACTCCAATAAAAAACAAACCATAATTTAATATGGTGTCTGCCTGTACGCTGATTACGCGTTTGAACTTTATCAAGCGGCAGATCGGAGAACTAAGCTTCTATAATGTGTCCTATGCAACGAAAACGAAAATTATTTTTCGTCATCCTAATTTTCCATGTTCCGGAAAAAAATACAAATGCTGCTGGTGCTCGTATCTATTTTCAGTAACCAAATGATCAGTGGCATAGAAAAGAGATTTCGAGCTTCCTATCCTGGGACCTACCCAGTTGACGCCTGATTTCCTTTCCTTGTTGAAATCGATTGCCGTTCAACGCGCCATTACTCAATCTGTCTCATTGTCTGCTAATTTATTCTTATTTTTTCTAGATAAACCACAAATGTGCATACATTTTAATTATCATGGAATATAACTACCAATCCTCTAAAAGGACTATAGACGACTATAAATAACAATTTATGGGTGTGGTCTTCAATGGCAGTTTAGCTGCGATTACATTAGACTTGCAAGTTGAACACGAAGGGCCGGTCGTGTTAAATTCCTTCCTGGACATGCAATACCATTCCATTTCATTACTTTTGGAAATAATGTGCGATTCATCGATATAAAGGATATAAAACAGGAGGTATAACATGAATATACTCAGACAGAATGTACGTGATATAATCAACAAGAGCATTAGAGCAGAGTGAACCCAATTTATGGATAAGCAAGAACAGACTGCAGTTGCTGTTTGTCGAAAAGGGGCAAGGCGTTCTGTGTATAACTTTTTTTATTTATAAAATCATAGAAATGAGGAAACATTTTGCAAGTATTTGGGAACAAGGTTTTAAGAGTGGTTGTTAGATTTAAGTAGTTGAGAAATGCTGTATAAGCGCTCTGGTGGGTCTTGCGGAGAGGTTTTTAATCGCACATTGGTCGTTCGACACGTATCAGGTCTGAGACTTTTATTTTGTTTAAACTAAAAAAACATATTTTACTAGCTCTAGGCGTTTATCAAAAAAAAAAATTGTGAAAATACTATAACAGAGAACAGACTAAAAGCCAATGAATAAAGTATTTTGCACAAAGTATTGGTCGAACTGTAACAATTCATGGAATAAAAATATAAGGCGCGCTTGATTTATTACTCAGAAGTTCGTACTCACAAATGTCATGTAAAATTTTTTCAAATTTAATTTGGATTGACGTCGACCAATAAAAAATTTGAGTGACAAAAAAGGGACAGCTTGTTATAAAAATTTAGGTGACCAAAGACGAGACCAACCAAGAGAATTTCGAGTACCCTGCATACTCTTCGTATCGATCTAGATTTGCATTAACCACTTATTAGTATAAGAAGTTTGTGAGTAAAAGATTAAGCTTGAATAGAACCAGGGAGACATGCTAATTTTTTTACAGATCATGCTTTCCAGATTCCAGAATCTATTCTTATGTTTCTAACATTCAGTATACCCGCATTAACGACATATTGTGGAGTACCTTAGGGTAACCACCTGCGGCCTATTTTCTTTTTGTTTGTTTTTAGCACGATTACACAATTTTCAATAAATATCTTGAGCCACTTTGTGGCGCTGATAACGACCTGCACCTGAAGTTACTTCTCCCCAGTCTCCTTTTGACCATATCCATCTACAAAAAAACATACATCTCAGAGAATAATAGTGAGCCTTAATTTTTAAATGTTTCAATTTTGATGACAAAGTTTAAAACATTTTTCAGCATTAGATCCTGATTTATTATTTTTATGCAGATTGTGCTAAATTTAATCTCTTGGATTTGTTTCACGTCCATCCAAAACTGAGCCATGCAAATTTGGTCATGCAAATCGACCGTTTTCGATTGTAGCTCTGATTTGCTACTCGCCTTTTAAATGCACAAAATAAATTTCGAATACAGATAAATCATAAATCAGTGTTTCTGAATGCAACAGAATAAGTCTCGCAAACCTCTACTAATGCGTCGCAATAATGGCCCACAACATCGGGGTGAAAAGAATTAAAATTTAAGCCACAATAACAAATGTGTTATGTTTATTACAATTTTATTTGCGAATTGTATCCATTTAATTTAAATATTTCCAAAGCGCAGGCAGTCTTCTTTGTGTACATATTATCCTGCGGCTAAGAGGCAGCGTTCGGCACTGAAAACATTTAATATAGCACAGGAAGCCGAGTTTGTCTAGGTCCAATCGTATGCGATCTGTAACAGCGTCACTGTAACTAATTCAGGGAAATGAGACTCAGACATTAGGTAATACTTAAACCTTACATGTCACAGAAACCCAAATAGTCTCAAACCACAGGTATTTCTTGCCTCAAGACAGCGGGGGATATACAAAAATGAGTTTACACTTCTTCGCCAAAGTTGGAAGAGTACACCCTTTTCACTGCAAGTAACTAACAGGGAATTAAAAAAACTCATTAGCAATTAACAGCATTCCCTTACACCTTTGAATTTATTTAAAACTATTCCACGGACGATAAGCCGCCTCACACCGCCCCCGGTGCGAATCTCATGCAACCATGAAATACATCGATCTGCCTTTAATTGCAACCGATGTCAAGTAATTTTCCCTCCTTCAAGTGATCATCGGGAGCATTTTTTTCTCACAGAATATTTTCCAAAATTCACCATCCAAAAATAAACCTTTGAGAATTCTAATTATATCCTTTGCTCGTCGAATGCAACTGGGGGAGTGGGTGGGTTCTTCGCTCTTGTCGTGTAATACTGAAATAGTGCAGATGCTTGCCCACTTGAATGTGGGTCGATTGGCGCAAGTACAGAAAAAAAAACTACCACAGACATTCATCTTTCTCACAATGAAAAATTACATTTATTTATCGTTAATAAGTTGGCGGTTTTCTATTAGTCATCCATCGCATAAAATTAAACCGCGACTGTCATTATTTATTATGTTCCAGCATCTGGGTAACTTTACCACCTCTTATTTGCTCATTAATTATGGTGAATGTTTTAAAAGCAACTGCGCACTCATAAACCAATCAATTATGCAGCTTATCAAATTTGCTGCTGCTGCTTCTATGCTGGTATGGGTTTTAGAGTTGTGCTTGCACACAAGATGAAAACCCGAAGAGAACTTGGCCCGAGTTTATGGCTCTGAAGTAATCTACTTTGCACGAACGATGTTTGGGATTGAGATCTCGTTTGCAGTGGTGGACGCTTGCATCTTAATTTTGTAGTTGATTAGAGGAAAAACGGTTTAGTTATATATATATAGCGTTTTGTAGACTTTGTTTGATTTATTATCCAAGACTGACAGCTTTTGTGGTTGGAAACGTGCATATGCCATCGGAACGGCTTTAACTACTTAATTCTGTCAGTTCGGCGGGAAATTTCAAATGTTCAATAAGTACAGATGAGAAAAAAGACAACAAAATGAATCCATACAAACAAAAATGTGTCTTCAAAGAAAGTCTGACAATATGAAACGTTTTTCCTTTTTTGTGCAATAAAATCCTCTGAAATATTCGTACAGCAAACACGCCACATCCAGAAGGACAATTAAGGTGAAACCAAGATTTAGAGGTTTGTAAAACGAAATCACAATTTCACAAGTACTTTGCTGAATACATCTGCAAGGCAAGATAAGATCAGCAGTCTGTAACTCTGATTGCAGTAGGTACTAGTAGATTTACTTTGAGCAAGATCTAGGAGCAAAGGCCTACGCAATTTGGAAAAAAAAATACAATTCTAAGCAAAAAGTTATCAAAAGCACTGCCCAAAAGACTCCACGCATTGCACCGGACTTTATCTTGTTGACTTGCTGCATCATTCCTGCGGTTTTTCATCTCAGCAGTCACAAGCGTCCCTAGATCGACATGCCATTAACTAAATTGGCCAGATAATGAGCGACGCAAATCAAGCTACCATTGATAGCGAAGTCCAAATTTTCCTAGCGCCCATCATTGACTTAAAACACTATCCCACTGTATTATAAATATGTCAGAAACCAAAATCACTGAGAAATCGTTGCCAATTGCGTATCGCAACCTCAGGCAGTTGGCGAAGGATCGCCCTAACTGCAATGGGTTGTTAGTTAGCGCTGAAGGCCAATTGATTTCTCGTATACCTTAATAGGAAGAAAGTCATCCAATTTATGGACTTCCATTAAATTCTCAATATGCCTCAATCAGCGTGACCGTTTTGCGACTAAAGTTGCAGTTTGGCACTTTTTTGCGAGCCTGTCACAATTTTTTGTTTTTTTTTTACCTTTTTTTGATTGAAGGAGGTGTTTAAACAATTTTTTAAATGTTGTTATTTCGAAAGAAAAACCTTCAGGGCCTATTTCATTTTCAATAATAAGATATTGAAACTATGGCTCGAAATACTGTAGACTTTTGGCCCACCTGGGTCATAAGTTCACCATTGATTTGTGGACTAATGACTCACTCAAGTGGGTCAAAAGTCCATTGTCCATTGTGGACCTGTGCTGTTCTTCGTTTACCTTCCAGCACATTTTGATGATTCACATAAATCATTCGCCAACACCTTGCATAAGTAAGATAAACCATAAAAGCATTGTGTCCAGCTGTAAGCTTCATTCCAGAGGTTGCGGGATTTAACAACAAGAACCATCAAAAAACCATATACGCACTACATCATCCTGATGATCACTAAACGTTCCGTAAATTACTTCACAGTCCAGTGCCATATCCATTTAATACTTGAAACTTTTATTCCAACTTCCGCAACGAAAGCACATTTACAAGTGCTCTCCCTAGTTCGTTTTTGACGGAAGCACACCCGGACCACATTCATTAAAAATAGTTAGAGCGTAGCACAATAAAAAACCGCAGAAACAGTAATAAAGTCATTAACGTGTTGTTTGGATGAGCTCCTCGCCGCCGCTGCAGCACACACACTCTGCAAAACACACAATCCTAAAGCTAATATTTAATTCAAAGAACAACACAACAACTCCGACCGTGTAATTAATAAAAACCATTAAGTTGAGAACTGGTAACACACACACACCCGTGGACACGAAAGCAAATATAATTTACCACCCCCTCCCGGTACAATGCAGAATCTTCAAAAGATTGAAACACTGTGGGTTTGGACAAATTTCCAAAAGGTTTTGCAAAGTTTTGTGACGCAGCTCAGTTGGGAGAACAAGGCCACAAATCTGCAAAAGGCACCCCAATCAAGGAATTTAATTCAATTGCCTCAGTCGTTCCTTTGTCATCCGGAGCTATTTAGTTTGCCTTCAATTTTTACCCGCTTGTTTCCTCTTTAATGATAAGGTTTTTCGCACTTGAGTCTCGAGAGAGGCTGCACCGGAACGAGGCAACGTGACGGGTGCCGCCCAGGATGGATGGGTGACTGGCAAAAAAGAGAACACACCCCCTAATGGTGTGTGAAAAAGTGCTTCGTAATTAATAATATTATTAACAAGAGTTTTATTAGATTTTATGTGATCTAATAAAATTGAAAGAAAAATGGATGCACGCGCAATCAAGTGTAGAGTTCACTAATTTGTGTTCGAAATGATTGTCAGATTCAATGTTGCGAATATAGAATCTGATGAGTTTGGAGTTAGGTGAGACGTGTACAGATTTATTTTTACCTTGAGAAGTCTGATTTTAAGTGACTCTGACAACGGTATCTCTTTTACTTTAAAAACCATCTAATGGAGGTGGTTTTATACGACTGATGTATCTGCACACACGAGAATAGAGAACCAACTTCAAGTCGAAGTTTGAATACAATCAGCTAAGTGCTTTTTTGGGATGATATCCTTTCAGGATTTAGACTTTGATGAACAGCAAATATCACTTTTTTCCACTCCTTCATATGTGCATATCCCTTAACCATTTGAAGGATTTTTTTTACGAGTTTTAAAACGAAAGCTGTACACAACTTTTATTTCATTTATACGTTTCTAGCAGGGAGATAAATCAATCGGACTGCCTTGCCCCTGGTGTGCTCTCCAAGTCAGTTAATATCTTTTATAGTTCTATACTGCCTGTGGGCCGAGACCTAGCACGCTGTCTATGAATCGAAAAAGCTGTTAAGTGTATAGCAATAAGTCGCTAAAAAAAGTTGTCCTGGAGAAAGAAACGAAAAAGATTTGCTATGGTGACGAAAAGCCTTCTCAAAGCTGCGGTCCGAACAGCGGAAGTGTTGTAACTTTGGAAAATTCAACGGAGATTGACAAGACCATCCAATAGCAAGGACAAATTTGCAGAACAATCCGAAGTGCGAGTACGGCGAATAAAATATACAAAGAGATATAAAAGACAGACAGAATGTTTGCCGCCGTCTTAAAGAAACCACCGGCACTATCCTAATAAGTTCACAGAATTATGTCGACTTTTTAAACCGAAAAAGAACAAAATCCGTAGCTTTATGAAGAATGTGTTCCAAGGGTCTCTATTGCTAATTAAAACTCACGCGACATTTCAGTCCGACCCCGGAAGGAAGACCGAGAACCAGCATCAGCCATCTGGGAAGACTATAGAATGGGAAATAAGGTCCTTTGACTATATTGGAGCATGGGCGTCATTACACCAGTCGCGCTACAAAAGTGGCGGGATATCCTATCCCCAGACCCAGTTAGAATAAAATAGAGATATCATTTTGGCGCGCTGTTAAAGCCTAATTGGTTTTTCACGATATAAAAAAAAAATAAATAGTTGGCGCAACAGGACCGTAAGAATCCAAGACCTAGCTTCTCACAACTATTCGTTTTGTATGAGTTTTTGATTTTTGGGACGAATGGAAGGGATCCATAATTTTATGCCGAGTCCAAACTGTTGATTGATAAGTGCGAGAGGTGGCGCAGTAAAGAAAAAAAAAACCTTAAGATATAATTTGCGTTTTTCCGGGGATCGAATCTGGGACCCCTCGCTTAGTTTTTCAACACACTAACCACTGAGCCACTGTGCGACAAGTTTTAAAAAAAGATTGCTTGGATTATATACCAACGCAATGGTGGCAGATAAAGATTGAGTTTATGCCATAAGTGGGGAAAAAAGACCCGACAGAGTCAAAGTTATACAGACACGTCAGACATAAGAAAAGGTACTGGGGAGCAAATCTGTGGAAGCACTGGCAAGAAAGCCAGCGAGTTTTGGCCCTAGTCAAAGTAATAAGTGCTGCGATAGAAGCCGCGCCCGCATAAAGCATGCGTCTGCGACACGTAAAAGGTCGAAACGATGGCAGTTAAGCCCGGACCGGGATTGTCATCTTCTATGTAAACCCATATTTCGTATTCAGTTGAAGTTGAGAAGGTCGGTCTCAATAGTGACCAACCTGGATTTGGATGACCGTAGTTACTGGCTGGTCTCAGCTTACTTTGGGCTTGACCATGTAGGTACAACCTGACCACAGTTTTCTTTGGCCCATGTTCGTATTAAACCGTTCATAAATCACCTACCAAGTGCAGTGAATGGCCCGGACCAAGAAACTTTTGGGCTGATCTCTGTTACGCAAGAGTATTACCCCCTACTTCATTTTTCGACGCACGCGGGTCCTTTCACCCACGACAATGTCAGCCTCACATTTGTTTGACCAAGGGAACAATTGTAGCTCGGCTGTGCAAGAATGAAGTGCTTTGTGAGTTATTTTCATAGAAATTGGTGACGCTTATGGGAGAGAAAAGATTTAACATGCCCTACTCCCCGAATCGCACACAAAAGATTGCAAACCATTAAGATTGCATAGCCATGGCTACCCCTCATTTTATTCTGATTCGTTATGGATGTGAAGACGCAACAAAGGGTGCCCATTATTATTTAAAACCAGACAGCAGTACACGTAACGTACACCCATTCAGTGTTGTATTACGTATATCCTTTTCGAAAACATCCACCTGAGCCGGTTTCTTGCAAACATAAATATACATCATTTTTATTGCTGCTTAACCATAACGATAATCGATCATTCGAATATTTAAAAATACTTTCGGGAGAATTACTGATACTTGTGAGAGAGTACATTTGCCGAACCACCTACGCAAACAGGCGAAAGCAAATATTGGTCCCTCGCAAGGCATCCATTAGAAAGGGATAATAAAATGTTTCCTTGTTCGTACTTATCTTGCTCAGTACACTGTTGGTTGTCGTCGTTCAGGTTCTTCATTAAATGTGCAGAGGGGCTTTTACGATCATCACTGTGTATGTGCGAATCGTTCTGATGGCCAATAAAGCGTCTCTAGCGAGCTGTGGCGAGCTATATCATCTCAATGTACATAAGCAAACATCTTGAACGATTTATGTGCCATCAAAAATCTTTTAAGGATTTCATTTTATTTTCGTTGCTATATGCGAACTGGGCGCGGCATTAAATACCAATACTGCTTTACAAGTTCGAGTTGCACACCATAAATGTAGGGAAGGGAGTGTGTATTCGACAGCCAGAAAAGAGGAAAATTAAAAAAATAAAGGATTCATCTTAAATGGGAATCATAAAAGTGACGATGACCTAAATTGCACAGCTGTTTTTATGTTGCGCATGCAATTTGTTGTGACACGTTTTGAGGATATAATGATCACAGATTAGTGTCCATGTCCATTCTGCTCTGCTGTAATGGATCCCTGTTACCGAAAGATCCACCCAGTCTGGCATTAAGAAAAAAAATTGTGTGCTAGGTATCCCCAGATGACATTGGTTCTTCACGTGATGCGCCTTGTTAAATTTTAACAGCTCCAACACCAAAGGTGTAAAAGTGTAATGCTACATTTACTCTTCCAAGATTTATGAGTGTCCTTGTTTGTACAATGTATAGACGTATACAGTACCAGCGTATCGACAAACTTCAGTCCGTTGTTGTCATTTTTCAGTGTGTGTCCCAATAGCAATTTGCAAATGTCAGCGCTAAATCACTCCTGGAATGCTTCAGGGATCAACTCGTTTGTATCCCAAAAAAGTATAGGGTGTGTGTGGTACTACAACTGCTTCCAAGTGTGTGGCATCAGCTGCTGATGGTGTTGCAAATGCTATTATCTGGGTTATACTATAGGTAAAACCATATAACGAATTAAACGTTGCCCGGCCATGTGATTCCTTTTTCTGTGTTTAACTTTGAGGTGAACGCAAAGGTCCTGTTTCTGTCAGGCCTATGTCTTGCCGGGCAGAAAAGTAAGTGCGTACATCTTAAATCTGATGCGAATAGAATGCCCATAAGAAGAAGACAAATGAAGTTGTCTGCCAAAGAATATGAGCATGGAGCAACAGTGGATGACAAAAGTTAGTGGACAACCTTTTTGTTAGATCTTAATTTAAAATAACGCAGGAGAGACACAAACAATACGCTTTTACAGTCGGTCCTAAGATTCTAAAAATCTACGTGGGTTTGTTTAATAGTTGTCAATTTTAGAAGCGCACACGTAACATGCACATGACAAATCGTTCGGTGGTTCGTATCCGCACTATAGCTTGCGCTTTTTAACTCTGGTGCTTTGCTTTGAGAAGCGCACATTTGGAAAGAGTGTGCGAATTGAAATATTTTTGGACAATGTGAAAGCTCTTAATAGTTCGAAGTTGACAAGTTGTAAAACCACAAAATAGTTCATCAAGTTTATGTATAGAGAACCCAACGACTTCTGTTGCCCCTATCTAGCAACTGGCTTGAAAATTGTCCTAAAAATTAAGTGACTTTCAACGGAATTATCAGAGGAAGCTAAATACCTGGTGGTTTTAAATTTCGACATATAAGTCAATTTGACTTCAGAAGGAACCTCAGGCTTTGCCGAAGTCGTGGAATGGAGGTCGCTTTTTATTAAGTTAACTTTTTAAATTTTAACTTTTAAGCTGAGTTGAGAAGAGCGCCTCGAAAAATAATTTTGACCGCCGGTTTTCATTCAGCAGGACAAAACTGAGACTGATAGCCTACGTCTGAATTGGACCGCTTCAGAATCTTGCATTTCTTCGGTGTCTTCGGTCGAAGTGAAAACGAAATAACACAAATCACCTCTGACCTTTACGACGAATTAACTCAATCGCATCGATTTCGAGTCCCTTTTTTCCCTTGATGTCCAATCGTCGTAGTCGCTTCTGTTTCCTTTTCTTCTACAACCTATCCACCGAAGTGCGAACTCTAAATTATTTTAGATTTATAGCGTTTTGCTTCGCTTGAGTTTGGCGCACAGCTGTGCGACGAGTAAGTTTCGATTGCGGCCGCCGGACGAGAGAATTTGGCTCACAGCAGAGTGCCACTGCCATGATTGTAGTATCCTGTGTTGGTGTGTGAAAAGCACGTTAACCCTCCCCGCAGACAGAACAAGTATGGGGTATCTAAAAGATTAATTTTGCAAAGTGAAACTAAAGACTCTTCGTGTCTTGTAATGGCCACGTCGCCCCTGCCTCCCCTTTTTTTTGTGTTTCTCTAATTAACGTTTAATGACATAAATCGCTTGTTCTCCTGCAATATATAACTGTTTGGAAAACAACATCCCTTTGATTAATCTAACAAAAACACACCAGATGGCTTGAAGTGGGCGATGATTGTCGAAAAAGAATGACGAGTGCTGGCCAATTACAACAATCGGTCGCGCGTTTCTCCTTGACAACTTGAATGGGAAAACGACATGCTTATTTCGGTTTCCTTGGGTTATGTCATCAGAGTGCACACACATCTACCAACTGCATTGTTTTTCAGTTGTGTAATGCTGTGGCACAGTCATAATTCTGTGGAGTGGATAGGTGGATTGAGTTTCCTGAACTCAAACTCTTATCTATCTTACGTCCAACAGTGTACATCTCAGAACAGAACAGAAAATCGAAAAGGATTAAGGAAATAAATTGAAGAAAAATGGGTGAAAAAAAGAAAACTCTTCCGAGACAATCACGAGAAACACTGATTTCGTGGGATGACGCAGGTGGAGGAGAAACCATATTCGGTGTCGTGTAGGTGTTATACTCGTTTATGTGAGCTTTCGTAGAGAACAATACATTTTCAAAAAAAGTTTTTCACTCTTGGAGTGAAAAATGTTTTCCAAGTTTTTCCCTAAAAAAAAACAAATTTTCCCAATTCACGATAAACATTACGTGCTCTCCTTCGATGTAGATGTGCATAGATAAAGTTTTATGCGATTTCTTAAGAGAAGTTTCCGATCTTAAGTTGGAGCGGCGATAAATAATAAGTTTTTCTTGGAAAAGCTTCTGGTATTTCGGTGCAGTTGTTGAAACAATTCGATAATTTTTTTAAAAAGTTGACTCATCAAATTGTTGCCAATAACACAGCGGGTTGTAAGATGAGGGAAATGACTTCGTTCTGATTTGTTTATTTTAAGGCTTCATCTGCTTGCGCACAGGAGTAGAAAATACCGCCCCAAATTATTTGCGGTGATCACAAAGGGCATTAGCAATAAGCATTTTTGGTCTCAACTTTAAATTTACAAAACCTCACAATTGCAAAATTTGTATGGAAAATATAGCCCCTGTGAACTACGAAAGTTTAGTTACTTACTTAACGGGCTCCCGACTCGTGAAGAGTCTCTGCCTGAGACACTGTAGCCTTATATCCTCTGCGATCCCGGGCACGCTGCTTCCAGTTATCCAGACCAAGCGCTCTGGCCTGGTCTTTGAAACGGAGGTTCGGTTTTCCTTGTCGTCTCGCGTCTGGGATTCGAAGATCCTCTTAGCTGGAGCATTATTGTACATCTGCTCGATGTGGCCGAGCCAATTTAGTCGACGTATTTTGGCCTTTTGGACTACATCCACATCTTGGTACAGCTCATAGAGTTTGTGGTTGTATCTTCTCCTCCATTCGCCCTCCTCGCACACAGGACCAAAAATTCGCCGAAGAATGTTTCTTTCGAAGGAGCCCAGTATCAGCTCTCCCTTCCTGCTTATCGTCCAGCACTCGGCGCCATAAAGAAGAACTGGCAGGATAAGGGTTCTGTAAAGCATACATTTCGTCCTTCGAGTTAGGAGTTTTGAACCCAATTGCTTTGCCAAGCCGAAGTAGCAGCGGTTTCCTAGGGTAATTCTTCGCCGGATCTCCACTAGGATGTCATTTGTGGAGTTCATGTTTACTCCGAGGTAGATAAACTCCTTAGCTACCTCGAAATTGTTGCTATCAATAGTGACGTTCTGTCCTAGGCGGTGGACAAATGCTTGTTTGTTTGTTGATGGCATGTACTTATTCTTGTCCTCATGTACTACAGAACCAACGAGTTTCGCCTGTTCTTCAATCGCCGTAAAAGCCTTTATCACGGCACGCTGGGAGCGACCGATGGTATCAATATCGTCTGCATACCCCAGTAGCTGGACGGATCTATTGAAGATAGTGTCTTCCGTGTTGACACCTGCCCTGCGCACTATCTGCTCTAACACGAGATTGAAGAAGTCACATGACAGTGCGTCTCCTTGATGAAATCCGGTGCATGTTTAGAATAGTTCGGAGAAACTACTTCCAAATTGCACGTTGCAGCGTGTGTTCTCCAGCGTCACGCCTTTTTTCTAGATGGGGCATATGGAGCTGATAGTCCAGTCATCGGGCATACTTTCTTCCACTTTTTTGGTTGACGATTTGGTGCATGCGCCCTACCAAAACATCACCACCGTATTTGAAAAGCTCCGCTGGTAAACCATCATAACCGGCGGTCTTGTTGTTCTTTAGCTTTCTTATTGCTAAGCCAACTTCTTCTATACTGGTTGGTGGATTTGGTTCTTCATTGATTGGACGTGGGTTCTCTTCTTGTTCTATCACACTCTCTTCATGATGCCCAGAGGCGAGACTAAAAAATTTTAAATTGTCTCTCCCTCATTTTGATAGAAAAAAAAAATAGGTGTAACAAAATAGTCAAACAAAAGACTTCTCACTATAATACAAAACAGTTAAAAGGTTTGCCAGTTTAAAAAATATAAAATGGTAGTTCAGGTGTTGACACCAAAAATCCTTTCTCTGTCGGCAAATGAAATGTTCTTTAATTTTGCTCTTAAAATAAAATGGCAACAGCATTAACGACCCGGAGGTAATAAACTGCAGTCCAGTTGCCATCATCTAGACACCACAATGTATATTCCTCAATTCAAACTTGTTACATAATTTTCCACGTACTGTCAAGTTGTCAAGCGAAAAATGTCCAACCTGAGTAGATTATATCGCGCGGGCTTTTTCGCACACCGCATACAATGTCGCACACACGCGAGTGAATTCATTTCACT
The DNA here is from genome assembly GCA_948293265.1 of Cheilosia impressa. Classification (NCBI taxonomy): domain Eukaryota; kingdom Metazoa; phylum Arthropoda; class Insecta; order Diptera; family Syrphidae; genus Cheilosia; species Cheilosia impressa. The sequence continues at coordinate 128,312,377 of OX411880.1, read as the reverse complement.
ATTTAAATTTGCACACATCCTTCGGCCCCAGAGATGGAAATTTTTTCATTAACCAAATAGTTTCCGTTGGTTAATCAACTACGTTTCATGTGGTAACACAATTATATGACCGTAAAGAGCATGCTGATGCCGAATAAATTGACTCGCACTGGCCCAGTTGTACTATTTTTTTTTTTTTTGCAGGATCATCCACACGTGTGCTAATTTTAATTACAAAGTCATTTCATTCCCGTGTGAAATTACGTGTCTTCAACCGAATGTGTGCCGAGAGAAATGCAAAGCTTCCCTAAAAGTATCTCAGCGATTGACCATTTTATTATAATTCACATTTTTATCGCACCCATTTGGCAAGTGCAAGTGTGTTGGGCGAATAATTGCCAGACCAATTAAGACTCAGCCCAAGTGTTCAATAAATTTATGCAGCAGTCGTCGGCGGCACACCAAAAAACCCACCACAAAAATCGATGAAAAAGAAGAAATATTAATTTCGTTTGACTCCCATTACAGTATGCGAACGAATTTTCAAGGAGTGGTGAAGAGGTCGTTTGCAGGACCAAAAAAAAATTGCCAACAAACAAATACAATCTTGGCCAGCGAGTATTTCCATATTTTCTTGGACATTTAGTAGTTGCCTTGCCATATTTGTTCTCGCTGTTGCAGATGAAAAGCGAACACAAGAAACACAGAAAACAATTGACGCATAGAATGAGGTAAAAACAAATGGCAACGGAAAAATAAATAAAGAAAAAGATTAAACATTTAACAGACGTGTTTAATTGATTTCGACACTCGAACCCACCGCATAAGGGTAAACATCTGTTTGCTTGTAGGTTTTCGTGTTTTTTTTTTGTCTCGAGGTGGTTGCCATTTCTATTCGATGGAAAACAACACTACACAGAGACAGACGTTTTATTGTATAGTTTAGTTTGAATGAGTTCGGTATTTGGTTTGGCTGGCGGTTGTTGCTGTTGTCAACTGTGGTGTTTGATGAAAATTGTTGGGTTTCCATTATGGCTGGACAAAGTGAGCGAGCACCGACAAGCCGGCACGGGTCACGGAGGGAGGGCAGTCGTTTAGCAACAGCAGAATGCTGAAATTGCTTTGCAAGTTCGAGTGGTGGACGGTGGTAGGTGCGAGTGTTTTTCGGTTTAATTGAAACATGCTAAATAGTTTTTATTCAGTTTTGTTTTTAATTAAAAACATCACTCAGAAAAAAAATGGTAATGCCAACAATTTTAGTTAATCTTTGACTTAAGAATGAAATTGTTGGCAATGAGTTAATAAAATAGTTATGGAGAGTATATTATTCTTACGCCGAATACCTGATTCTTAAAAATTTAAAAACGAGTTCTTGTTAACAAAAATAATATTCGAACCAAGAACTTTTAACTTACAATTTTTTTAAAAATCTTAAAGTTCTTCGCTTAACAATCTTTATTTTTCTGTGTGATGTGTCTGGGATAGTGACTTTTTGGTACTTTTTTCCAGGCAGGAAATGGTCATGAGGTCGCCTAAGATTTGATCTCAGCGACGAGTGTCTTTGAGGCCCAACGGTTGACCCAGTTCTCTCTCCACTATACTGGAAAAGGGAAATTCCGGTGGGTATTAGAAGAGTATAATGACCAAAAACTACTGGGCTATCTTTTTGTCAAGTTTCCGACACCAAATTTAGTATAAAATCCCAATCCTATTCGCGTATGCAACTAGTTCAAGACCTGCCAACCCCGACTCCAATATGTTGACACCGGTAGCGGGTGTCCATTCGTGGTTAAATAAACACCTTTGGTTAACTCTGACGCAAAGTGACTTTCTATACTCCCTTGGATGTATATAGCGGCCCAAACATGCACAAATCCGGCAACAAACAAAATTGCATAAAAAACTTCTTAAAGGTACAGAAATTTGCACCGGTATCACTGAAGCATTGAGCTGACAACCTTAAGCTGGGCTTGGAAGTTTTTCGAAAACGTTAAAGAAGAAGTAGTTAAATCAAAAACGGATTGATGAGATAAGAACATAAACTGACACGGCAAAGCGGGCAAGATGCGATTCCAAAACACTTTCAAGTTTTTTGTTCGAATTAGATGAAAGCCTTCCAAAATACCTTCCACAACGTCTCGGAGACTCTTCCATGTCGCAAAGTGAGAGAATTAAAAAAAAAATATATGACTTATCACCAAAAAATGTGTTCACAAGCGTATCTTGTCAATATTTCCTTTCCTGATAAGACAATTTATCCAATTCTTGCACTTAATACCACACCAGACCAACTGTGCTCAAGGTTTTCATGCGACTTCGATGAGTTTTGCTAAATTGACTTTTTCCTGTGTCCTGTCCTGTGTCTATTTTTAGTGAATTGACTTGAAGACTTAGGCTTCTGAACTTAGGCAAGCCATTTACAAGGCTGTAACCACCAACCATAGGAACACAAAATTTAAAAAAATAAACAAGTCTATCTTCAGGTGAAAGGCTCAAATATGCATCGCACCACAAAGCTTTTAAAGAAGTTCTGACACCCTTTTTACAGGAGCAAACTCAGGCGATTTTCGACCCCCTCTATCTTCAGTACCAATGAAGTCAGAAACTTCAAATTCTCAAAATATCCATAACCAAGTCACATTCCTGCTCCCTTTTAATTGACATGTTTAACTTTGATCCCATGCGCTTGCTGTCACGTTGAAAAAAAGAGGAAAGAAAACTGACCCTTTCGATGACTAATGAACAATATATTTTGGGCAACTTTGTCGCAGCAATCAGTTTCTTTCTTATTTCGATTTCTCTTGTGCAAATTTTGATGCTCGCTCCCACAAGTCAATTGTGTTGATGAAATCCAATTACTTAACATCTGCTCGTCAAAAGGTTAGCGTCAGTTAATAAAGCTTATACTGACTATCGTCATTACCGTTACCAAACCGGCATGAATCGAAAACTTTTTTAGCGATTGCCTGTCAAACTTCACACGAATCGCAATTACATCTCAACCCCTATTGCTCGGCTAGGGTGGTGATGCCCGACAGTTTTCATTGTAATCCCACGCAATTCTTTGCCAACAACTGTCATCCGTGTGAATTTTTCACACATTATCTATCTATCGAAATACAGAAAAGTATATCGATATCGACATAGTATATCGATTTGGTAACCGCTGTGGATCAATTTTTGTTTTCTCTGCAGTCACATTACACATTACGTGGGAAATCACGAGCGTTTTTGTTAATTTAGCGACCGCATCCAACTCCAATCCGTACAGGCTTTTGCCATACGACGCGTGTTCCTACATACATTTGTATCGTATGTAGTTGTCGACTATCCATCCGGCTGTCACATGAGAACTCGATTTAATTGACTTAATGATTGTATTTATCACGAAATTAATGTCATGACAAAGTAACACGCCGTTGATCCGTTTATTTGTCAAAGTGATTTTGTGTGCGCGCAATGAGTGTTTTGGGTTTTTCTCTTGGATTTTGTATGATTTGCAAAATTTTGTCTGTATCTACGTAATAAGGATATAATACGAGTATAAGGGGGGAGCACGAAAGGCATACTGCTTTTGTTGACGCTGAGGGGGATTTTCCTCCATTTGAATCGGGGATAGTAAAAATCCGTTCTGGGACATATAATTGAAATACGTTCTCATTGATCAATGTCGTAAAAACAGTTAAATGTGAAGTTTTCGCTCACGGAATCGCTAAGAATCCCTAGTTTGCTAGTTTGTGTTCAGTGTACAGTATCAAAAGAATTATCCTCCATTACGTTGGTTTGTTAAAATCAGATACCTTATTTAGTTCAGTTCCCCACATAAGTGTGCGCTTTCTCAATTCGAAAATTTCTCAATTGCAATTGTATTAGGGAACATGCAGGACGGGACAACACACAAGAGTTAATTTTACTGCCAATTTCCGTTCTATGAAAGTCACTGTCTATAAGCACTTTCAGGAAATTGAAGTTTGCGCACACGCTTTTCACCAGATTTTTATTTAAGTGTCAGGTCTCCGCTCACTGCAGACGGCACAATTTTATTCGTTCACGAGTGGTTCCATCCCGTATAAAGGCGGAATCAGTTAGCTAAGGATCTTGAAACTTGTTTGGTTCAAGACCGAGTTAACTTCACACTGTGGCGACACTTAAGACGTATGAAATGAGTGCCCACCGTCTTATGCCAATAGATAAGCTATTTGTGTCAAGTTCGTCAACGACTTGGGTTCAAACATTCAGGTGAAGGCTTGAACTATCTATCCTTGTAAACTGCTGCCAGTTGCAGTTAAAATTTTTGTCGGTCCTCAACACATCAGGCCCATCCTCATGAAGAGAGCTGCAAGTACGTTCGATGATCAATGGGCCCTACAAATAATCATTTTTAGTCTTCATACTAAATACATTGTAGGTCGCAATGAACAACTTTAAATGGCCATTGTGAGTTCCTTAAATCTAGCCTGGACAGGGACAGGGACACTAAATATGATTAGTATCGCGCGGGTCTGTCTGGGTGGAGCTCTAGCGTTCTTGATGTCATATCCACTTCTGTTTGACATGAAATCTGTCCTTTGGCAGATTTCTGATGAGCGTTTTATTCATTTTAGACCCCAGTTTGTAGGTTAGACTGCATTTTAAGCAGAAACTAAACAATAAACTGCACTTATTGACGAAGTATTAAGCTCACCACAGCTCATCGGCCGCAATTTAAAATTACTTGTCAGTCCTTACAAAGCCTTAGACATCTTTTCATTGCCAGACACTACAGCTCCTAAATCGATTTTCATTGTTCCAACCGCAGCTGGTTTTTCGTCTTGGAAACGCAATATCCCCAGCTTGAATGTCCGACATCGATTAAAGTCCTATTTACTGAGCTTTCTATGTATACCTTAGAACATAATGAACTCGCCATCATGGACATGTCTCTCTAGCGAAATTAAATATTCTAGGATTTTGGTTTAAGCCCGCATGACAAGGAGACGAGTTGAATTGAATTGAAAATCACATGTCGTCCGACAGTGGTGGGGCTATGAAGAGGTCTATGGTTTACAACCAACGCCACTCACTAATGGTTTTTGCGGTCGAAATTGTTCAACGAATATCAAATGAAACGATGTCGGTGCTGTATCCAGATATACATACTATATACAATTTTGTATGCACACATCAGCATCACAGTATGGACATGAAATGTCTGACACAGCTCTACCTCTTTTGGTTTCGCTCTTTCAATCTTTGCGCCTTTGATGTCTGCGACTGACTACGGTATTCATGATGTTTGCCGTTCGCTTTAAATAGGGGGACGACGTTGTCTCTTTTTGTGGGATGGAATATCTGCTGTGAAATACATTTCATCAGACAGCCTCTTTCTCTTGCGAGTTGGCAACCGCTTTAACACTTGTATGCACATGTGTGTGTGCATTCTGGATGATGGATACAATTTAATTGTCGACGTGAACTTTGTCACCTCGTGTTGCAGCCGCCAAAGGTTCTTTCCATCTAGTGCGTAGATAGACGAAGGGCAAACAAAAAGGTTACGTATACGCCATACACGTGATGGGAGTGCGACAAGTGTGGAAATTACGTATATCGCAAACAATTTGATCCGAAAAGAACAAGGAACGTTGCATACACCTAGATATCCTGAGCAGCAGGCTAACAATGGAATGTGATAGATGATGTCGATGTACATATGCCGTATGTCAGCCTCAAGAAATTTGAAAGGGTACGAGTTAGAGCATGTGTGTTGACTGTGATTTGTTCTCTTGCGTAATGCATGTCATTTGTTTGCGTAACAAGGTATAGGGATCTTCTCCATTACGGCATACATGCTGTTGATGCGTTGATGGATATGTATTACTCTAATGGGCCGTATAATAAGGGTTGTAACGAATACTCATCCCTCTTATGTGACGTGTGATTTTGACGAATATAACTTTCGACAAATTTAATTTTTGACGGATGGAATACGCAGGACTTTGAGCGTAAATTTGAGTACGCTTTTTTGTGAAAAATTAAATAATTTTTTCATCTCCAGATTTCTTGATAGGACTTTTAAGTGCGATGCGGCTTCGGTACCCTTTTTGTAAGGACTATGATTTCGTGGGATGTCATCGCCAGGTTGGTTTGGTTTGAGCCAAATTTGGGGATGTCAGGAAAAAAATTGTCCGGGGTTCAACCGGGACCCCTCCAACACACTAGCTCAAAAAGTTTGTTCTAGGAAAATTTTTTTTTTTAAAACTTCCTTCACTTTTTGAAAATATTAGGTGCGACGAAAACCAATAAAACTGTTGATGCTCGACTTGGCGATTTATTTCGACCCTGAGATTGATAAATTTTATCCTGGCCTATTTCAGGAACAAGTTCTTACAATTTACTTAACAGTACCCACCAGATTTTTAGATTTCCCATGCACGGACACCAATACACATTTTTAGTTTCAACTCTAAATTTTCACAGTGGCTAAATTTTCCATTCAAATTTCGCAATTGTGAGCTTCCGTAAATTTAAACTCGAGACCAAAATTTGAAGTCATAAACTTTAATCTCGGTTTTTTAAGTCTGTTTCCGAATGTTGCTTGCTTTTCGTAATGTACGCCTTTAACAAGAACTGCAATTCTTGTAAAGCGTGCAATCCTTTGCATCCAATGCGGCCAATGGTAAATTGTATTCCATTACTTACTAACTTTGAATATAGTTCGTATAGTTCGCTTCTTCTTACCTAAAACGAAAAGGAAGCAAAGAAATATAAATTAATCATCATCGCCATGTCGGAAGTTTTCGGAAGTTTTGTATTTAATTAAGTGAAACACTAGGAATACATTTTGCTAAATTGTATTCAATGAACTTTTATATGCGATATCTAAAATGGAAGTCGAAACCTCACAAGCTCAATCTACGTCAAGTCCAATTAAACTAATCATTATATGACACACCATATGACAACAAGGTATCATAATTGCAACGATTTGAGCGCGCTTAAGCAGCCTCCGTCAGTAGCTGACATAAAATAGCTCATTACGTATGCTCTTAGACATTTCTATGGATTAAGTGGAATAAATTGCGCGTAGGCTGGAATATATTATCCCTAGCAATTGCTTTGCTGTTTGCGAATGATTAATTGATTGTTTTTTTTTTTTTTGTTTATTGAATGCTGGACACCCTCGTGGGAAAGCTGCCAGGTAAGCTCGGTACAACATTTACTGAAAGACAAACAAACGAAGCTTCCTTCGAACTTTCCCAGAGAGAAATTCATCACGAAATTGTATACGTAATGATGTCTGTCTGCCAGGTGTCGATTCGTGCACACTGACAAATGGAAGGAGCAGGACTCCTGCGGAGGGTCCATGGAAATCAATTTGGTATATTGCTTAGTATACTGTTTGGATCTACTTGGAGTTTATGACTCGCAATCGAAGTATTATTTTCGGGATGGGGCAACAGTTTCTCTCCTGTTTCCATGTGCAAGTGCAATATGAGAAATATATGCTCTGATGTCAAGAATGATCATTAAAGCGAGTGATAGCCAGAATAGAGAAATATTTCCGTCAGCAATAAAGCATAGGCGAGAACAACTGCCGAAAGTATCGTGAACATTGTGCAGAATGCTGAATTGCAAACAGTTAAATTTTTAAAAGAAGTTCTTTGAAATGATGCTCGCCGTAGCGAAATTTTCCATATTATATTATTAAATTTCTGCAAAATTTTCAGTGCATAGGTTTAAAATGATTTAAGGCCTTTAGTCGAAGGTGTGCATATCATAACCGACTTGGAATGCAAAACTGAATGCAGTTTTAAAAACTTGGAGCTAGCGAATTGTTTGTTAAGGTTGGGCGACACGTCCCGGACTGTAACGCCATTTCAGTAGGTAGGTGGTAGAAATATCTGTAGTTGTGTCTCGAGTGGTGTTCTTGAAAATGGTCGACTGAAAATAGTTTTCCGGGGCTATGAACCCTTAATTTACTATTTAGAAATTTAACAGTGAAAGCTACATTTTATAGAAAAATTTAAAAGGCGCCGTCTTATCTGCCGAAGCAGTGAACATGTTGTTAGCAAAAGCGAGTGCGGTTTCATAAAGATGTCATTGAAGACGGTGAACTCAAAAGACTAACACAAAATGTGCTTATTAATGAAATCTTAAATACAAAGTGGGAGTTCCCAATTAAAAAAAAATTGTTCCATTTTAAGGCTGCTTCAAATGACATTTTCCAAATGGCAACATAAAGTTTCCAACCTACGTTACAATAGTTAAAGCCTATCGTGAATGTATTTTTTATTTGCTCCGCCGTGGGTGTCCTTAATGCTCTTTAGGCGAAACACATTAAGACACTTCCACCGTTGACACATCTGTCGCAAACCACTATGCTGTACGAGTATATGTATGCTCCGTAACAAAAAAAAAGAAGAAACATATCGTTGTTGACCTTCGTGAGTTGCCATCTTGTACATTGTTCACTGTCGAGTTGAGTTTTTTTTATGTAGGTACCATTCATGATTTTTCCATTTTTCACACACTCACTTGGTGGGAAAATTGTTTAATCCTCTGGGGATGTTGGGCATGGAACGTTGTTTGACAGTAAAATTCAAACACAAAGGGGATGATGTGGGAAAGCCTTTGACATTGACAATGAAAACTTTGCAGGCGGGTGGCAGTTCAATTTATGTCGCACCCTCTTCCAAAAGGCGTAGGTATCTCCTGTGCTAGCAGTTGAAAGACAGCACTTTACGACTTTAACTGGAGTCATTCTATGTATTTATGATGGAATTGAATTTACTTTACCAAAATAGACACTCGCAGCGAATCGACTCGAAGGAGTACATTACATTCATGGGGGACTGTGGATTTCCCTATATTGCGCTAGGTTTCTTCAAAATTAGATTGTCACGCTTATCGCGATGGGAGTGTAATAAAGATCACATGTACATTACATTTGCATATACCCCATCTACAATTAAGCCATTCTAATGGAGATGTCTTGTGCAATGACAGCACGTTATGTCAAGGCATAATCTGGGAATCTGTGCGATAATGGGACGAAGTTTTCAGGAGGGGTATAGAAAGCAGGAACTATGAGACTGCCTTCTTTCCGGATGGCAGTGGCAAATGGATGTATTTGGAGAGAACTGCAAAATGATTGAGACAAATGCAGCAAAAGTTCACAAGTAAGGATAATGCTATGGAAAAGAGTGAGTCGCCAACGAAATTAATCCCTTTTTAATAGGAACACAATGGGCGTGGACACAAAACAACCGCAGCACCAACCGTGTTAATGCGATTTTATTTCGTTTAAGGCTCGTCAATGGTCGGAGGCTTGCTGACGCTTTTTCTAGCATCTCGGGCGGTATAGCAATGATTTCGGCTCGAACGTTTGTCCTGAGCTCGTCAATGGTCGGAGGCTTGCTGAACACTTTGCTTTTCAAATAACCCCACAGAAAAAAGTCCGGAATGGTCAAATCTGGAGATCTAGGTGCCCCGTCAATGTCGGGATTTTTCGACAGCACACGTCCACGGAACTCGGCAACACTCTGCCTTACCCGTTCAACCAGTTCATTGGAACGTCTAGGGCGTTTATGAACAGCACGCCGACGATCTCCGATTGTCTCGTGCTCAACGGAATTCGACGGTTAAAATTCGACGGTTAATTTCGTTGAGCACGGTGCTTGTTGGCCACGATATTTTCGTGCACGTTGAGTTAACACAGCTGAACGACTATTTTCAATGTACAGCTTCACTATTTCGGTGCGTTTTTTCAGATTTAAAATTGTACTGAATTGACATTTCCAAAACAAGTCTTCTCAAGTCAACTGGCTGATAAATTTCAAAGTTATGCAATTTTTACATGTTGACATAAAAAATGGCGCACCCTGTATAAGTGTATGTACTTCAATTTGATTACAATTTAAGTTGCTACGTTAATTTTTTTAAACTTATTGTCTTTACAAAAACGCAAAGAAAAGATTGCAATCCCGCATTATAACCCACTCTCTACAACACCTTAAAATATACGCATTCACCAATCGTCGAACAATAAATAAATAAAATATACATATTGCAACTATGAATTTAGCTCTCTTATCACCCTCCAGATAAGTCGCATATTATTAAACATCCAGATACTGGTAATCGCGTGGTTGGCTCATTGAATAAATTTATCAACAAACGCTTATCTACAGATACCTAGTTGCCTTTTTGGGTTGCATCTAAACGATGAACTAAAAATAGAAACAAACTTCGATTTAATAAGGTTCACTTATCAAACGTTATATTTGCACAGACAAACTACTGCGACTTGTCCAATTTTGGAAACATTTGAGAAAATCTCCCTGCAAAAAAAGGTAAAAAAAAAAACAACTCAGTTTATATCGCCAGAACTTCACGTGTAACTGGCACTTACCTGCCATTGAAGAGTAGAAAACTCACATCAAGCCAACCAACCAAAGGCAACCGTAAGACGTTCGAATTCTTCGTTTTTGAAGCAAATTGAAAGTGGATTTCAAATCGACCCGCACTGGAGCTCAAGGACTTGCAGGAGTGTGTCTCTATTTTGTATTCAATCGGAATGGAACTTTTACTGCCTTCGGTCTGGCAAGAAGAGTGCATAACGGCGAAGGTCTTCTCCATCGTTGTTACTCTGTTTGATAAGAATTTTTACGATTATTATCGGCATCATTTCGAAAAAAAAAAAAATGAGTATGAGGCGGCGCGCGCTAGTACACTTAAATGGAGGACACACACATATAAGTTGATTAAACTCGCATAAATGCTGCTTCATTAGTATAATTTAATATCCATTGGTTTTTGCTGTGACGCTTGTTGATCAAACGTCTGCTCGCAGCACTGACTGCGAGTAGTGTGATAGACGCATTGAAACATACATAATGTATTTTTAACTCGGCAGTGTGTAAATCACATCGAGATACGATTGAGACGGGTTGGACGGTGACTATTGACTACCAACGTTGCGTGTTGTAAAATTGCAAATTTTATTAGCAATTACTGTCTTATCGTTTGGTGCAAATTGATTTCGTCTAATCAAGTTTTTTGAGAGATTTTTTAATTGAATTGGTATCAGAAATGTTAATGAAGACAACATTTTGGAATTGGATTTGAAAAAGTCCTTGAAGGGTGACGGGGCGCGATTCGGGTCGGGCAAATCATTGACTTGACTATTTTTTGAGAGGTAGCGTCCTTTTAAGCGAATTATTTTGTACGTGGTTTAGGATGCCAAACGTAAGAAATAACTAAATTTAAATACACAGTAGAGAGCTGCTGGCTTGTGAGCTGTAAATGGGATTTCCAATTCCCAGATGTATGGCGTAATGTTATTTTTTTTAAGAATAAAAACAGTTTTCTAAGGCTAATTTGGAAGTTTGTACTCAGTGTTCGTTGACTTTGAAGACTATTTTTTCCTTTATTTGTCGGCAAAAGCATTAGTTTTTCCCTAAATTCGATAAAGCAAATTCCCCTTTGCACTTTTTTTTATATAAATTAAAAAAAAAAAAACATATAACATAAAAATAAAAAATATCATACAATAATTTTAATTATATAATTATATAAAACTCAATTTAAAACGAGTAAATGCAAATTATTAACATTTCATTCTAAGTAAACACTGACATTTGTTTTTAATGAAAACGCGGTTTTTTTTTAATTTTTAAGCAATTTAAGTTTCACGCAGAATTTCGATTTCGCCAAAATTTGCACTTTTCCCCTCAAACTGGGATAACAGTTTGTGCTCCAGGACATTGGAGATTACCAGTAAGAAATAATAATGTATGGAAGGAAACTGTCGCCATTGTGAATTCGTAAAATTTAATCCTAATGGATTTGAATGAATTCCGATGGGTGGCGCTTGTTCCTACAGTGATTGCTTTTTCGTGCGTTTATAAGTTCGACTGGAGAACCACTAAATGGATTTTTATGCAACTGTCAATTTTATATTCTCATTTGATTTTTTTCCGAAAACGGGTAAAATTTAACATTCAAAATTACGATCATTATGGAATTCAAAATCGACATAAGATGAGCTTGCGCAACCCTAACTTATCTTAATGGATTTAAGCACAATGAAATGTTTTTAGGGGGCCTTACTTATAATCAATTTATATATTTTGTAGGTCACAATATGCAATTTTGTATGGAAAATTTCGCCATTGTGAGTTTGAAAAATTTAGCCTGGACAATAAAAATGATTATTTGTGTCGCGGAGGGTGTTTACCTTTGATTCATTTGACCGACTGACAAAAGGACAAGTCAAATGTCTTGGACTTAAATTTGTAATCAAAAAAGTTTGAAATTATTTAAAATAATAATTTAAAGATAATTACAAATTAATAAGTAAGTACACGAAATCTTTAATTCAAGTGGCGACTTATAATAATGATCATGTTAAAAATTTTAAAATTAATTGATAAATTTAATTTAGTTTAATTTTAATAGCAGTTTAGCCGCCTCTATCAGTTCATGGTTACATCTAAATACTCGTAATAAGGGGATCGCGGTATACTATTTAGTGCCAGATTCAGGCCGTCCTAGTTGGGCATCAGTATAATGTAATTAACGTAGCTCCGGTTACATCTCGCCTCTACAATATAAAGCGGACTCATAGTCCAATTTCGATATTTTACTTGGGATTTATTTTCAGCACATTCTTTGGGAACATTTTTTATGCCGTTTATCCAAATCGGATGTTGAATATTAGACATAATTCCCTTCGGTTATATTAGGCAGCGGTCGAGATCCAAAATCATTGGAATAGTTCGCTTCAATACCTACTTAGTTACTTTAAGTCTTAAAGTCAGTTTTAGCACAAACAAAAAAGAGCGCTACCGACTTGTAACGTTTAAATTATACAACCTGCCGTTCTTCTGCAACCTCCTCACCAAATTCATCGGAGTTGAGCTATCCCTAATCTGAACGGGGAAGCATGAATCGCAAGATTTAAAAAAATTATAATAATAATAATATGTAATTAGCAAGTTGTGCTTGTCTTCCTAATAAGAGGCGTGATTCCATTTTATATAACCGACAGTCTTGCCAAACGTGTTGTACAGCATCGATGTGCTAATTGTCCAAACCTGTACTTATATCTACTGTGGAAGACACCTTATTGGTGTTTTGGTTTCAGTTAACTTGAAAATAAATCAATTAGACCAATTTGTCTTGGCAACGAACTGCTTAATTGGCGCTAACGCAATCGTAGCTAAAATGCTGCAAAAATTCCCAAGTCAATTCGTTTCTTGTAAAGATTTGTGCGGTAAAAACCGAAGCAGAGGTCACTCGATGCAATTCGGTTTGCTTATAGTAGATGGGATCTTGGTTGACGATATAAAAATTTAACCTATTTATTTACCAATTTGAACTTAGATTTGCTAAGGAATATATGTCCTTGAGTGCTTAAGTTCTATTTGAGCTCAGTGAAAGCGATACCATAAAAAATGTTGCCACCTGTTTTGGGTGCATTCTAAGTGATGACTTGATCCTTAATATCAATATCAAGCTTCTTTACCCTTTAGGATACCTTAACTCAGCCGTCATTTGAGATAAGATTCTGTTGCGATCGCTTTGTGGGCAAAAGTCCCTTTAAAGGATTTTCATCAAACTCAAGAAGCTGTCACTTTCAAGACGGCTTGGAGTAGGTGACAATAAAAGGATTTAACCACGATACTAATAATCATTTTTAGTGCCCAGGCTAAATTTTCCATACAAAATTGCATATTGTGACCTACAAAATATAAAAGCTGAAGGTAAAAATGGTTATTAGTAAGGCCCAAATAGCACCAAAAGTGAACAAGGGCAAGCTCTGCTGACTGCAACGATCGTCATAAAGCGATACTGGTTCGCTGAAAAGCGATATACTTGGAATGCCACGTAAACAAATACATCTTCCCCTATGAAATTCTAGGTTAGGATAAGTTGTTACAGAACAAAAAAAAAAAAACCTTCCAGCTGCCTTCTATATTTCGGTAGATATAACAATCCCAGCCGACTCCATCCATTGAATGCGCATTTTAATGACCCATGTGAAAGTCTCACTTCGCCAGCAAGGAAATAATTGTCCGCCTCGTCAAATCACCATATTCCCCTCCTAATTATCAAAGTTATGATTATCGCTTCGGTGCACATATACGTAACTCAATGAACAGCACACTGCACACATATAGAATCGACAGAGCCACCCTCTTAATGGGAATCGTTTGATCGCAAATGCATTCAAGCGATTAACACTTCAAACTCGAATTTGCCTCGTTGTACGAGACCCAATTGTGATAAAGACGTCTTCATTGTCGCCTGTCATCACTCTCTCATACCATCTCATAAAATCAACCACATATATTTTTCTCAGATGTGTATAGGTACCCCTTAATTCAGTTGCAGTCAACACACATAAAGCCCCATCCACAATCTCCACTCCGACCGGAAGATGTTGTGGTTTGCCGCGTTTTACCCGTCGAATTATGCTTACAACGGCGCATTAATTCGATTAATTTCAAATCCAAGTGACACTCGATTCGTTTAACTAACAAAGGCTTTCGACTCGTTGAGGCAAGGTTATACGCTTGTATGCTCCGTTAAGGGGTTCTCGGCGAATTACTGCACGAGCTTGGGAGGACGGTGGTAGATGGAATATCGTACGAAAGTGATGTGAAGATTGAGATTTTATTGTTTTAGAGGGGGATGAGGATTTCTTTTTTAAATAATTCCGCACCGCAGTTTGGTATTTGCTTTGATTTAATTTTGGGATTTTATTTGGAGAACGTAAAGAGATGAGCTTTTAGATTGGGGACAGATTCCGTATAACGATATACGTCGGGACGATTGATGACCATAAGAAATTATATTCTGCCCGAATTTGTTTCACTATCCTCTGCTTTCATTTGTGGAAAATGAATTGGATTAAAGGCTCAAGCTCGTAATTTTGACACTTTTGAAGGTCTATCGTTTTGAGGAAAAATTACGGAATGAGTGTCCTGGGTAGGTGAGATATGGATATGAACAATGGCAAAAGTAGGTCTGAGGTAAAGCCCACTTTACACGATAGTAGGAGGCCAATGAAGACCGATCTTTCCAAGTGAGCAAACGGTGGAGTTTTGTAGGCCATAACTGTTGACAACTAAGCCTACTTTAAATATAGAGATAAAGTGAAGGAGACGCCGCAGAATTGTGGCTTTTGATTTTTTTTATTAAGTCCACAATGGCGCCAATAATATAAAATTAAGCTACACAAGACGCCCCACCTTTTCAACCGTATTAGTTAATAGATTCTTTTTCTACTAGAACCGAGTGCTTTGTGTATACTTGAGCCTCAGTTTCGATGCCCCCAAAAACAGAAATATCACAATTTTAAGATTTTTATCGAGAATTTCGATCGTACGGCTGTATAACTGTCCTGAGAAAGTGTCTCTGTTCAGACCGCGATTGATGTTCTTGTTGTCGGCTACAGATAGCAGTCAGTGATCTTAAACAAGCTGACAGAACACGCTCAGTTCAAAGAACCCCAAAAAAACCAACCCAAACATGTGACACACAAAATGCTTATTAAACGGGTTTTAGACTTTTCAAACGGCTTGTAAACGGATCCATCCTGGGCGATGCAGGGCACGCAACGGGCAAGTTATCCAGACTAAATGCTGGCAATGGTTGTCGCAACAGGTTCGTAAACCTAGCTTCTAGCTTCTCACGACCATTCATGTGTGTTTTTGGGTGAGTTTTCCAGTTTTGGGAATAGTTAAACGGATCTCCAATTTTATTCCGAGTCCAAACGACTGGATGATGAGCCTTTCCATGACAGTTGTACTCTCGGATGTTTGTCAGACGTTGGCGAAAAGTGGCGCAGTGGGAACGACCTGAAAATCACATTTACATTTTGAGGTTTTTTTCAAACTGCGCCACGTCTGACAAGCATCCTAGAGTACAACTGTCATGGAAAGGCTCCTCATCCAGCCGTTCGGACTCGGAATGAAATATGATGTAAACAGAGTTTCAATCTACCTATTCGTATCGAAAAGACTCAATCTCTCTGTGAGGAAGCATTTTTGTCCAACTGTATGATGTAACCGAGCCATTGATATCGACGTGTCTTGTCTTGTCTTCGTACAGCTCTAAGAGTGCAATAGCTGCCTCTCGCAGGGCAAAAAGACTCAACCAAATACCTCAATCTTGTTGATTTCGTGATTCTTTTTTGCTGAAAAGTCCCACACACGAAGCTGCCATACTAATCGACGAAGTGAATCGAATTGACACAGCAGGTGTTAACCTAACCGAAGATAATAACTGAGCCATGATTATCATAGAAACAAATGGAAAATAGTCGTTTTCAACCCTTGTAAGCGGCAGCCAACTTCAAATGCGAATACATTCTAACCACGCTGTATATGCAAATACAAAGATGCCAACCAATCAACATTCATGTCTCAGAAAGCCATGGATTAAATTTTATGACCGACCGAGTGTACAATGACTTTGGTATACCCTTTCGCCGCCCGGCCCCGCACAAATGAAAGCCATTGCTTCGCTCGTTTACATTTTATTCCCTTACACAGAAAACAGATAAAATAAAAACAAAAATCCTATTTGCGGTAAAATAACAATAAAACGTTATTAGCTGCAGTTATATATACATTTTTATGTCTATATTCTGTGTCTCCCACAAGATACGGTTTTTTGTCTCCTCGAGCATATAGCGTATTAGGGGACGTTACGTTACACAAATGATAATTGCACTGTACATTTGTGAAGGTTTTTTATTTTCTTTGTAGCCCACTCCACACTGCATCTTGCGGGAATCCTTACAAGATAGAGAATATTCCCTTCCCAATTGGAAGTCCTCCTGTTGCCTGTCGTCGTTTACGAACGGCGTTCACTAAAGAAACCGTTTTGTTCGAGTTGATAAAATAAAAATATACTTTAACCTCCCGAAATCATGCGGAATGCTGAATTGGAACTATTACGCTCTAATGATGTGTGTGTGTGTGTGTACGACCTGCGAAAATGTGGCGACTGTTTTTGAAGGGGTTTGATTTTGTATGCTCAGTTGTGAATTCCTCAGAAAATACGCAGGCCTGCCAAACATATGGTCCCAAAATTGACTTTGATCTGCAGTGGAAAAAAAATCCAACTTTCGTCGCAAAACAAAAAATTGTCTACCTCCGTCTTTATTTTTACTTGCGCCTAATTTTAATTTCACCCCCACCCTCTGGCAATAAACTTAGATGGTTTGGCGTTTACATAAAACGCGAAACATGTGTTGGAACAATTAAAAGGCAGCGAAATGGAATTTTTGCTGGCCCGCTTTATTGCTCGGTATTAATTTTGCGTCAGAATTGAATTACCCAGATGGACGCATACGCGACAGACAAGTTGGCGTTTTTACTCGATTTTTTTCCTCCGACTAAATGTCTTTTTCAGGAAGAGTTCTTTAAGTGAAAAAAGTGTGTTTTTGGGTCAGAGGTCTGCGCAAACCAGAGCAAGGCGCGTCAGATCTTAAAGCACCCTTCTACCATCGATAACTGAAGACCACCGATTTTATGACTTCCCTACGGAGTATGTCTGTTATACAAAGTCAAAGCTTTGCATGGGACCTAAATGTTAAATTGGGACCTAAGGACAACCTTTACACAAGGCAGCTGGATCGGTCGATCGATTTAGCAGCAGTTTTTAATAGGGGGCAAACGCCAAAATCAGATGACACAAGTCCAACGCGAAGAATCTGCAAATAGAAGGTGATTGTCGACTTTGGCTACTTTTGTATATCTAGATTTGTCAGGGTCTGAAAAGGAGGCTCTACACTGTGCATTCATTTTCAAAACAGATGCCATAAACGAGTGGTTCCAGTATCGGGATATCATTTAAGAGGTATCCGTGGTAGCCAAGTGCGAGCGGGACTTGTAACCACAAACTCCTGTTGAAATCCGGGGTCGTGGAGGCAGTTTTACTAATGATTGGCTGGTGAGACACCATTAGGGTAACTTCAATCGATCTGACTAGGTTTACACTGACCGTGAAAACAGCTTTCGCTTGGTCAGCTTCTTTACGATCAATTAAAGGGCCATGGCACTTTTAAGGTTTAGATCGGCCTCTGAGGTGGCTTTCTTCTCCCTGGCAGCAGAGCCACCGCAAGTGGCAGTTCGACTATCGCAGCTTGATTTCCCAAATAGGCCAGCAAATAATTTACAAACTTTTTTAGAGATTCTCGAGGTAGATTAGTTTGGCGTCAATAAATCCTACACAACAACAGAAACATAGTTGAGTATGGACCACGCAATCGCGGTGTACATCTAATTGTCCGCTATAAGTCCGACTTCTTGCCGAAATTAAAGTGCACCTTTACGAAAACGAATTGCATAGCTAGAGCCAGGTAACTTTAAATAGAGCTGACAGAACTGTCATCATTTACTTATTTTAATTCATCTTTAACTTATTTTAATTTTAATCACTACGCTTTTAAAGTATTCGAAGAGATAAAGGCCTTTAGCTTTAATAAAAAACCAGTTAGTGGTACTTAAGCAGCTATTCTGAAATATGTTTTATTCATTTCAAATTATTAGACACACGATACCATTCCCCAGACTTGGAATTCCTAATCGATTTCCATTCCATATCCAGTTAGATTGTTTTTCTACTTTTCGTTGGTCCAGAATAGAAATAAGGGTCAAGAAAGTAAACCCCTAGATCAACTTCAACTGTTAACTTCTACCTACTTTCGTCCTACATTTAAATAAATATTTTTGTTATTCATAAAAACCAACCCAAATACTCGTAAGACACTTCCAAAGGGAATACAGAATTTTTAAGCTCCTTTCCCAGAACAGAATATAATAGAAAAATGATGAAAGTACTAATAGGACCACTGGCTCCAATTTTTGTCGAAATTAAGGTTAATTTTCTCTTTAGCTGTTCACAAAACCGTTTGACAACAGGCCACAACAAAACAAATAACAACGTAAGTACCTGAATAAGAGCCGACATAGAGATGCGGGTGATGTGGGGGATGAAATGCCAATAGCATTCCTCTCAAGCTACCTGCCGAAATACGAAGGGCAATATTTATTCGCTTTTTGCGGAGGTTAAGCTTTGACTGCGATGCCAGCAAATTTAAAATTAGTTCCACCGAAACCCAGCTACGTACATGCGAAGAGAATGTCTGTCTTCCGTTTGATCCTTCAAATTTTGTCTTTCATTTATTTACAGAAAAAGGAAAAAAAAATTGTTCATTATATCAACGGCTTTGGCACAAATGTGTAACCAAGAAGCATGATACGCTTTGTAGATGAACAGAGTGTACCCGTAGCAACCGCTCTCTGGAAAATGGTCATATGATGAATATACATTTTGGCAAATAATACCGATTTGGGGTGTTCCTGCTCGGTGGAACACGGAGGTTTGTACAAGCGTTGTTTACTGCCGTGAACTGGGTATTACCTAAGCCCCTAACGTGGAGTAATAAAATATTTTTTACCAACTGAATTTGCGGAGTGAAATCGCGGAACTGTCATTATTTTCAGGTATTTGAATACGCATTTGTTAATGTGACTTGGAATTCAGAAGAAAACCAATTTTGTTGTTGATCAGAATTTCATGAACGCTGTTAATTGAGAGTTCGATGTATAGAGCCTTATAGGTAAATTTAAGTGTAAGTTGCTACGGTGACGCCTTTTCATACATATTGTACAACAATCGTGTAATATTTGCTGGTATATTCTTCCTTGGATACGTTTGTGTAGTGCTTTAACTCGCGGGTTTCAGGAACTTCTCAACTTTGAATAAATGGCACGAAGTTTCTGAACAAACCACTTATAGATTATTTCGAGTATTTTTTTTACTAAGAGTGATGAGCTTCAAATTTCTAAATAAAATAAAATTGTTGTCTGTTTGCATGTGGATGTGGATCTGTTAAAGACTCGCGTTCAAACAATCCATCTAATCCTGATGGATATTTATCTTCTTTATTTCATCGCAACCGGCCAACTCATTCAGAAGATATACGGCCAGAGTTGAGCTGGTACAGTAAATTCTAAATGTAGCAACAACGGCTTTACGAGCTTTATTTCGTAGCTTGGGCAATGCAGTTACGTTCGAAAGAAGATATCGTTCAAAAGTGCATATAGTCGCTTCAATTTCTGATCACCGAATTCTTCGGTGAACATTGAACACCTACAAGTCAGCTCGAACTTTTGAAACATTCTTTTATAATTTCTGAACGGTGGATAAGAGTCGAGCGCTTTGTTAAACTGCAACATACGCTGAATATTTCGACACCATGAAGTAAATTAAAAAAAAAAAATGGCAGAAAGCGACATCGTAATGTGAAAAAATTATTATAATAAAATAAATAAACCGAAAAAAGATATCTATTGATAAAGCTATTGAAAGGCCCAATGCTTCAAATACAGTTAGCAATTATACGACCTTATGCCAAGTTTTGCTTAATTCGATTTCCAAAGCTATTTTAAACAACCAAGATTGGATTAAACTAGTAAGTTTCCGTTGCGTTCCTAGATAAACCCTAAAAACCACACTTGACAATTACAAACTAAAAACGCTTGTCTCCCGTTCCTTAATTGCTATTTGGTTCTTTTTAATTATATTTAATAAAAATTAATAACATCAAACGAAAATAATTAAATGCGAAAACAAATCAAAATCAATATCTAAATATTTTCAAACACGTCATAACGAATCAGTTATCCGAAGTCCATATACAAACCTGTACCAATTCATGTAGGTATGTAGGTACAAATAAATAAAAAAATCCAAATTTACTAAAATAAAAATAAATTTAAATGCTCATTTTGTTCGTTTAAACTTTGCAAACTTTGCAAACTTTGGCAGACATAAAAAATATATTAGATTCTAGGGGCATATATAAATAAATAGCTATGGTTGTGAGAAACAAGACCTGTGATGATGTAATGACCTGTTGCGCCATCTATTTTTTTCTACACCATCAACTTATTTGCATACAGAGGCATCCAATTAAAGAAATGTGTAGAACAAATAAAAGCTGCTAACTTTTTATTTTAATGGTTAAATTCCATTTATATTTCTTTATATTTCTTTACATGACTACAAATGCAATTTTAGTTTGGTCAGTCAGAATGGCACTTTTAATTAAATTAGTTTTTCAAATTCAGTTTACTTTTATTTTGTTAAAGATTAAATTTTTTATAGTATTAAACTTAAAAATAAATTGAGTTTAAATGCCTTAAAACTAAATTGTAAACGGTTCAAACCGCAGATGGGTTGAGGAGAGAATGGTTGGTATCTAGATTTAAGTCCATCGCGCCTTGGAATTATGTTTTATGGGCACCGTTAAAGGCTGATATTACCTACGGCGATAAACCAGCGGCGTTTGGGTGCTTAAACCAAAATTTGCTTGAACCTTACGTGTAGAAAAAAAACCTCAAATTCATCGAATATGTATTCAAAATTGGACTGAATTGGCCTTTTTTTCAGAACTAATAAGAAGATTTACCCGTTTCAATAAATACTTTGAAAAATATTGATCGGTATTTATTTTTCCGCAATTTAAAAAAAGAAAGAAGAAAGAAGCCCTGCAATAAAAGAAAGAAGCTTCTCTACTTTCTCCACGCCTTTGAACAATTTGGAGTACAGTTTCTCCCAAAAGCTCAGTAAAACCTTGCAAAATTTTCAATAAACAAAAAGCTACATGGATTATAGATAAATATATTCCTTCATGGGGACCTTGGCACTGCGGCCTCTTTCAAAAGAGCCTACTCTGCACTTACACAGGTGATGCCTAAGAGCCATCTTTACACTCCGGAGACAGCCAGGAAGACAAGGATCTGGTCTGAGAGTATGCCAGCAAGGTTTGCTGAAGTAACGATGTCATGGCCAATGACATTCTTTCTGAGACAAAAGCTGAAGTGAGTATTGCAAAACAGTGTTGCAAAACAGCGACTTTGTCACTCTCATGACAAAGTCTGCGTGTAGGGTCCGGTGAGAATCCAATGCAATGAAAATGTTTTTCATGAGGCAGCAATTATTCCCTCCAGCATTCTCAGGTTGTTTTTCTCCAGATTAATGAGTGAACCGAAATACTTAAAATGGTTACCTAATATTCCCGTAATTATCACCGAGTCCATTTATATTAATTTGAGTGCTTGTTTACTTTCTCAAGCACTAAACCATCAATAACCTTTCGAATATCTCCAACCAAAGTACAACATTCATCAAATCAAATCGAAGCATTTCGAATTAATCGAATCGGCGAATCAAACACGAATTTTTTGCTATCGCATAGTTCCATCACGAACGTGTGACGTTTTAGCCTCTAATTTCATACGTACAACAAATTCTCGCATGTTAATCTCATTTCGAACAAATTTATGCAAACATTCATTCTCGTTTGTATTCTCCGC
Source organism: Cheilosia impressa (assembly GCA_948293265.1). NCBI lineage: Eukaryota > Metazoa > Arthropoda > Insecta > Diptera > Syrphidae > Cheilosia > Cheilosia impressa. The sequence goes on along the minus strand of OX411880.1, from coordinate 128,290,019 downwards.
AACCCGAAATGACGACGACAACGACAACGACGACGACTCTGAAACAAATGCCATCAATCAATTTTCGCCAAACACAGTCGCAAATCACAAATCAACGTATGTGTGCAGATATACTTGAATTAGCGGCAGTCCACAAGAGTCCGATTAATGTATTTTAATTTATTCAATGACCGCCATAGCATTATTGGAAATATAGTCGCAAAATGTTACGTATACGTCACAGTGTACATAATTCAGCAAACGAGTAGATTTCGCTTTGCATGTTTCAGCTGTCAGCTGTCGGTCATCATGAATTCATTCATCCATAAAAACATGATTAAAAGTTGGTACAAGAAAAAACACAAAACCGGAACTGAAACACGAATGGCGGCAGAATAGCCGTCGCCATAAACAAAAGAGGTAAAACACAGGGACCACCCACTCGTGATACAATCTAATGGGCAACTAACAAGCCATTTGGAGCATCATTAATCAGCAGTGCCTGTCAGTTTGCCCAATGAGATCAGCTCGATTCCGAGTGGCCCTGCTGCGGATGGGGTGAATCCAATTTGACACCTACAAACGAGCAATGTACTCCCTCGGATATACATATTATGCTGGCTGACGCCAATGTAAATTAATGCGCTCTGTTGGTGAATTAAATTCCCGGCTCAAGGTTATATATATACAGTCACATGATGGGGTTCGGAAATTTAAATTAGTCCGATGATTTCGGACGCCGATGATTTCGGACGCCGGAACTTTTTGGAGAGGTATTGCTGCACCGCAGGATGGGAGCGACGGATATACGCTTATTTGTTGTGCAGTACGTATTTGCCATGAATTTCGATTCTGCAAACTTAATTCATATTCATGTGGTTGGGATAAAGTTTCCTTGCTGTTGCGGCGAAACACAATATTTGGCTTTTGTTTTGGAAACCACCATAGGCTGCATGGAGACGACGACGGGCGGTTTGTTGAATGCCGTGAATTTGAGAGCCAAAATTTCCTCCTGGTTTTTGTGGTATACCGTATGAACAACGCACCATCTGCATTTGAGGAAAATCCGTATCCATCAGTGAAATGGTTCCCATTTTCCAATTCCAATTCCCAAGGTTATAAATTCATATGGAAGCATCGATAGATTGCAATTCGCGGAATGTTCTCACAGTTTGAGAACACTTGCTATTTACCCACCTAAGTTAATTTTCATTCAGCGAGCTTCTTGTTTTTTTTTTTGTAAATAAGACGAGAATAAAAGGCTCCAGCAAAGGTAACAACTGAATTTTGACTGGGGATTTTGTTTGGATAACTGGAATTTAGTACTTGTTCTAGCTGTTCTATTTAAATGTTTACCAGAAATAACTGGTGATTTTGCGTTTAGTATCCCGGCAACAAGCATCGCTTTGGTTTTTGCGGATTAAATTTTTTAAGCCCGGCTACGATGGTGATATCGCATCGGCAAAACCTGAAAACTTACCAGTTGGAGGACACCATCGAACTTTATATTGCATTAGGGGTGGGCCTAGAGCCCTAGTGGAACGACAAAAACAGAGTTGGGGGAGTTGGGGGAGTTGGGCCAGTTGATCTATGAATATGCAGGACTGTTGCAACTTTTTTTGCGACAGACGGGAGGGCTGAATTGGAGTTTCAGGACATTTGCACATGCGTAGGCTGCTTTTCTTTTTGAGTTGCTTTGAGTTGTGCTGCAGCCTTTCTTTGAATCCCTTTTATGAAAACATTAGGTCTTCGGCTAATTGGGTATTATTAGGGACTCAATCCGGACCTGTGTTTTCTCGTCGCTTACCTTTTTATTTGCCAACAACAACTCTTCCTCCGCAACATTTGAGATTTTATATTTGGGAGTTTTGATGACTTTTTGCCGACTGGTGTAATGTAAGGTTTTCAAGTGATTTGACGCGCCTATTGGGAACAGTCTATTACTTTTCCATGTCCCAAGCACCTTTTCCTTTCCCTTATGTATATTTTGAGGGGTTTCCTCTCCAAATTCAAGCTTTCACTTGAGTGTTTAACCTTGCATTTAGCTCTTTGGCAACGCCACACGGGGGTCCTTATTCCTTGCTTCCATTTTATCGCAACTTGTTAACAAACAGAAAACTAGCAAAGCACGCTACCAAAAAACCACCAGTTTACCCAGGTCAATTGGTTTAGGGGAAATACTTGTACAACGTTGACCCAAAGGATTAAGTTTCGTCGTTCAATTAGTAGCGTCTGATTCACGTGATGTGGGCTCTTTTTTTTTGTATGGCAGCATCACTAGTGAGTATTTATAGTCATCAGAGCATACGCGAAGGTGTTCAAACTGTACTACCTGCCTTCTAACCCCATTTTAGACTTACTATATCAAATATCCACGACTTCACCCAGCATTCGGGCATTCGGAGATATTTATCATCAATTGGCGTCAACGACTGTCTCACATAAAAATATCAAAATAAGCGATAAATCGTTAATCATACAACTTTACACTTTTCAAACAACTTTCGCTCAGGTATACATATTGCATTCAATGTGAGCGCAAAATGATTAATGAGACGTCTCTGTCGTTGCGAACGACCCATTCTAGATTTATGTATCCAAAAAACTGTCGAATATGTCAAACAAATTTGCAACAAAGAGAAACCGGTCATTGACCACAAAACATATTTCGCAGACGTCCTCGTTTGTAAGCTTCACTCTCATATCCATTGACAAAAATGTGTCAAAAAATTAAATACAAAAAAAATTAAAAGAATATATAAAAAATAATTAATGCCAATGACGTACAATTAATCCAACCCGCAGTGTGTACAAACAGAACTCTTGACGTAGAATTGATAAGCAACAGCCAAAAGGAAGAACAACATTTCAATAACAATAAAGTGAGGCCGGTTTAAAGTTGGTTGGTTCTCTGTTAAATCCGCCAGCCCACAGTCCATATAACCATATAACCATCCAAAATTAGATACCCACAAATTTAGCCAAGCCAACAAGATAAATAAAGGACGGCGGTGTAAAGGTGCTGCCGAAACACGATTTCGTAAAGAACCAAACGCCTCTTGACACTAACTAGCAAAACCAGTCTTCTAATAGTCCGTATGTAGGTACACACGAGCTGTGGCTCTATAGATACACCGTCTTCCCTGAAATAGAGGTACATACTCGTATTCGTGGAGTATTCCAAAACGTGCACTGTGAAAATACTACACCAAGGTGCGGGCTTGGCTGCTGGTGATTTTATTAGATTAAAGAGACGAACAAAAAAAACACATTTCCCCACATGTGCGCCGCATACTATTTGTTTGTTTATTAAGCGACGGGTGAAAAAAAAAGTAAATAGTTCATTAAAAGACGATAAAAAAGTGCTTAATGTACGCGTATTATTATATCGTTTGCATTTTATTGTAGTTCTTTTTTTTCTGTTCGGTGTTGTTTTCAAATTATGACGTCAAATGAGCTTATAGTTTGTTGGAATGTGCTTTGCGCATACGTCATCTATTTTGGAATTGCGCATCAGTGTGTGATGTACAGAAAATTACCTCCGTATTTGTGAAACGACACTTGCCATGACATAAAGTTTGTGAAAAATCTGCATGTAGCTTTTAAGAGGGTGGGGTTGCAATTGCGGTGCTCCTTTGATTTGTCAAGAAAAATAAAGGAACCCCTGAAAAAAACCAATTGAGCTCATATTTTTAAGCAATCATTTTCAGAACTCAGAAACTTTCTCAGGACAGCTATACAGTTGTTTGTCAGACGATCTCGGAAGGTGGCGCAGTGGCAAAAACCCAAGGTTGTAGTACTCTTGTTTCTGAGAGACTCATCGCTCAGTATTCCACAAGTCAGTGAGCTATTGAGCAATATCAGTACGAATTGCGATAGCAGCTTCATAATAAAATCAGAATTATCTGGAAAATTCAACTTGGTAGGGCCGTTAGGACTCGCAAACTCTTGCTAAATCTAAAAAATAGAATTTCGATCCCAGTATGAACCTTGGTACACATCGTCTTTGGATTGCAATAGAAAAATGGCTTCCAAGTGTCATGGCAGTTATTTGCCATTCAATTTCAAGATATTGTAATAGATGATACAGTACGTAAAGGCGAGAGGAGTTTTACAAAATGAGCCAGTTTAGTAGGTAGTGATAGATACTTTCATTAATTTGCTGAAAATTCATTTTGCATTTGCAGTAGGTACATAAACATTCCCGGGCGTGCCGCGGTGCAACGCTAGTCATTTGTAAAACGAGAAGGAGATTCGAAACGGAACTTTACAAACTTGCAACCACTCATTTTCAACTAAATGGTCAGAAATGTAGTTTGTAAAAGGTTGAATGAAGGTTGCATCGATACCATAGCAAAGCTTGGCAAACTATAAAAATATCAAGCCCAACAAGCTACGTTTTACAGTAGCAAGAAGTCACCCTCGGCAGTATAGAACTGGAAAGGAAACGAGCCTCAAATATGGACCTTAACATCATTTTTCAATGGATATCATTCAAGAGTAGAATTTGTCGAGCACAAATATAGTGTACGCCTTCTTAAGCCCCATCTGGATGTGAGCTACAATATAAAGGGACTTTTTTGGCCCCAAACTTTTCATATTCTAGCAATTCGATATCGCTTCACAGCTCGTAGAGTTCGCTCTTCAATGTCCCTCTTTAAATCTTGTCAAGGCAAACGGGACCGAAAAAAAAACTCGGAGAGTTTCAAGATCCAAATTAAAGATTTATCAGTTGTCGTTTATAACTTATCTTTTAGGTTCTGCTTTAGATTTTTCCAAGAGGAATAAAGTAAAGCTTATAACAGAAAGATATTATAAAAAAGAAAATTGTTGGCGCAACAGGTCCCAGCTATAGTTTTAAGGCTCGCTGAAGCGACCAAATATTAACACAACTGATCGTTGCGAAGACCTAGAAAGTGGGTCACCATTTTATGGCCAAACATGACAGCTTTTCTTGCCTTGTTTTAGAAAGTTTGTTATTCCATAAAAGTCTTACCAAGATCTTTAATGTACAAAAAAAATGTAGACAAGTTCGTGTGCCATTGTCTGACTTCTTCAACATCATTACTCAAGAAAATTATAGCAAACAACCTCCAGGAGCAAACCAAACCAAGGAGCACATACATATTCACTCAAAGGTATCAAAAATAAGTTAAGTTGTAAATACGGCAAAACCAAGTGACAACACATTAGAAATAAAGCGAAGAGGTACACTTGCCAAGTCTTCGTTTCGTCGATCTTAGAAGCCCCATAGGTATAAACGTCTTCCCATTAAACAGAAAGGAGACGGTTCGTAAAACCCTCGTCACCCCAGACCCACGAAGGTGGATAAAGATTTTGCCAAACGTTTTCAAACCTGAACCTTTTGCCTTGAATATAAGAAAATTTACTACCCTAGATTTTTGTTCTCATAATGACAGCAACTACTGATCCCAAGCTCGATTCTTTTCTACCTATAGTACTGCTTGAAAATTTCTCAGTGAGGTTTGAAGGGCGACTATGGTCCCATAACCAATAAGTAAGTTGAAGGTAAAATTAATTAGCGACAGCTTTTTACTAAAGCTTCAACTTGAAAGTAAGCGTAGCACCAATATTGCGGTCAATATTCTTGTTTGGTCATTTATTAGAAAGCCTAGCTTGGGTTTCAGGCAGTGGACACTAATCCTACTGCACTGACTATAAAATGAAACGAATCATATCATACATAGTTCCCTCTCCTTCCCACTGAAAAATTTGGCAATAGACTGAAATTCGAGTCTGATTGCTGCAGGATATTTGAGACCTCTTAATCCCCTTTTAAATTCAGCCACATACCCGGTTATGTTTGCCAGCTCTACGTCTTTTCAGCCAAATGGCTAGGGCAATAATTTATTTAAATTTAAACGTTTCTTTTTGTCGTCAAATCATTCGGTAAATGTTTACAAAAATGCCTTACGCCATTATTTACACTTTGTGTACATTTCGAATAATAAAACCTCCCCATAAAAAATAAAAACCAACACACACGATGCAAAACGTCCCGACCACACCTCCACACTGAAAAGCCACATAAAATATCGTGGCTCACGCATGACGACAACAATCGTGTCCCAAATTGTAACTGTTTGCTTCGGCCTTTATTTGATATTTACTGATTTATTCTCTAAAGTAAATATTCATCGAAGAACCGCTATGCGTTAGGGGAATACGTGCCTACGTACCTATCCATGCATTTGAATGTGTCACACTGGCAAATATGTGTGTCTCTGGTAAATAAAACGGACTTGCTGACTTACTACACAACAGCCCTTCGGCTACACTCGGAACAGTCAATCAGACACCACGATGATATGCGCCGCTGAAGTTCAAAGTTTACGTCTTGAGATTTTATTGACAGAGTAACGACGACGACGAGCGGAATATTCAACATCGACCCATCAAAACAAAGTGCCTCCTGTCAATAAATAGAGTGTATCAATGCCGTCACATTATTTCGGACACGCCGCTCTGGGAGGTGGGGCTACCATTTTGAAAATAACGCCGCAGCGAATTAAGTCATCATTCTAAATAACGAAAGAAGCCTGGTAGCTTACTGTAACATCATTATACGTGCTCTTGATGGGGGTGGCATGAAATTTAAGCTCGCAAGAGAGATTTCGAATATTTATGACACATGCCAGAATGTGACATATCTTGGACACGCAACCATAATTTTATTTCGTGACTTTGCCTACGCGACTGAGTGGAGCTGATTCAATAAATTAGACAGAATTTTCCCAGATCACAGGTTTGTGTATAGTCTACGGTAAATTGGCACGTATGTCGTGTTTTTTTTTCTGATTTGCGTAGATAAAAATAACACTTCTGTGAGAGATAGTTGTTGCTGCTGAGATGTTGGCTTACGTAAAGTTCGTAGTAAATATTTGCAAGCTTTCGGAAGCACTTTTTAAATAAGGTTGAAGTTGTCGTAAATTGCTGGGCACATCGCTATGGCAATTAATAAAAAATTGGTTTGATCACAGAGTAGCGACGGTTGAAAGATGGAATTACAAAGACATTTTCAAGCCTTGAGGTGTAGTCAGGAAACTGCATTGGAAGCCGCGGACAAGGGGAAAATGACAAGCTACCAACGATTAATTGTGGTTACCTTAGAAGGCCCCACCAACAACGAGCTGAATATTGGCTCCCTGAATAGTTTTCGGTTTATCACTATAATGTATGTTAAGTGCCCAAAAAAACTAATCGAGTGGGGACTAATCGCACGATAATGGCTGCCGGTTAGATTGGTCCATTTCGTGCTATTATTAATCGAGTAGTAAGTCAATCGTTTCCTTGGGCAGAATGACAAGTAGCATTTGTTGTGAACCAGGATAGAGCGACAGGAGCTCATGAGGACTTAAAACGCTTGATGTTGCTCTGTTCAACTAGTTGTGCGGGTGTGTTTCGTACCACCTCACCACCTAGCCAACAAAAGTCATCAGTGGTTCGGCTGCGAGTGACTTATAAAGACTTCTCACGTTTCATGTCCAGAGCAGACAGTGCGGTTTTCATTATTATTCCATTTGATGTGGCAGTTTATATCTAAATTGATATAAAAAGAGAAAACAAAAGAAAAGAACGCTACTATACTTTGACCACAGACAGGCAGAAGGACCATTTCAGAGATACAGAAAAGAAAAATTTGATTATCTTAGGAAAAGCTCGAAACTAGCATAAAAGTTAAAACTGAGCCCTAAGCAAAATGTACATCATCTTATGTAAGTCGAGCCTAACCTCTCTCTCCTCTCCTTAACCGCAACTCACTTTTCCACTTCCTCTTTATGATAAAGGTTCCAAATGAACCAAAAACATGCCTAATGTTAATGACAAGGGTTGGCTGTTTAAAAAAAGCTTTGGGAAACAGCTCCTCGGGGTGTTTTCAAGTAGGTGCTACTTTTGCAAATTGTTGTAGATTGGAAAATGAGAACAAAAATGAATAGTCAAGTCATTCATTTTTGACACGAATGGAAGGTTACTATGTAGGTTGGAGTATATACAAGGTTTGGCCTGCAACCAAAGGAGTTTTGGAAAAGTGATGTACCTAATCGCAGCTGTCATTGGTTTTGTGTTCCGAGCACTAAGAAGTCGAATTATGAGAATTAATTCCTAAGACTAAATCATTTCAATTTGTGGACGATGAGTTTTTTTTAGATAGGAGGCGGACAAAAGGATAAAGTTTTGCTATCCCTATTTCAATATTTTGTCAAGGACTTCATTGATAGAACTGATTTGCTTGCAAATTTGTGTTATTGAGCCCACACTGCTCGAGAAGGAAAACATAAGACTGCTGTCATCAGAAAAGCTATTTGAATACCGGTTTTGGGAAATTTTAAAACAAAAAAAGTTTTGACTGTACCTACTTTTATTAACCAAACATTTGATGAACTAGAAAGTTTCGTTCGACCCAGTCGTGCACTTTTACAGAAAATTAGTGCAAAACTCAATGTTGCATTTTTATTTACTTAAGTAAACAAAAAAACTTTAATTTGACATTCGGATGATTTCGGTGACACTTTAATAAAATTCCACAAAGGACAAAATTTGTGTTATGTGGATTTATACGGCTGCTGTCTTTCCCAAAGCCAAATATCAAATAGGAAAACATTTGGGAACAAAGGGAAAAATCGTAACTGTTTGAGGGAACAAATATCCATTGGACATAGTAACACTGCACTAGGCGATGGTTGATCATTGATGGTCGATGAAAAAGCGGGTTAGAGAAAGAGAGGATTTGTCGAAACTCGAAAAAATAGCTGTTGTGGTGGTTGGTGAATATACACCCGGTCCCCCGGTCCCCTCAATTGTTAATGTTAATTCTCTTAGCAGTCATTTTTATAGAAAACAATTGTACAAAAAATTCCCAATTCAAACGAAAATCCTTGTTTCTTCTTACTCACTTAGGAGAGAGTACTTAGAGAAGTGGGGCTTCGATTGGGACCAATGTGGCGGCCCCAAGTTTTCTCAAGAGTAAACAAAAGACAACGTTGAAACTATTACTAATGAATCTTTCAATGAACTCCTTTAATCTGGATCTTCTAGATGTGTACTGCACATTTTTTTAAATAGGCTTTGAGACCTTGCGGTATGCCGATATTCGTATCGTAAGTTTCTTAATTTTTTTTTTTGTTAAAAAAACAGAAATATTTAGAACTCTTGAAAGTCCTTTTGTGATGCTTAAAACACACACTGGGAATAGAAAAACCTTTACTTGTCCCAGACTGCTGCCCGATAGTGCACTGGATCAATATAAAAGTAAACAATATTGCTGAGCGACAAGCCCGGTTGCTTGTGGTTCCATTATGTCGCATGTTGATTTTGTTCAAAAGCCCAAGGATACGAGCACTACATACATTCCAAACTCGCATATGAACATAATGAGTCAACAACGACTCTATTGTACATATACACGCTATGATAATACAGAAATCTTATCTCACCGCATACCTGCAGTATCTAGAGTACCACTGCAAAATATACTTGTCATACGAGTACCACTATCGTAATCTTGTGACCTTTTTGACTGCTTTATCTTATTTATCTCGTTTTTGTAAATATTTCATGTACCGGTATTTAAAACGTTTGCTCATCTCTCAAGTATCCCATTGCGGTTTTAAGTATTTAGTTCGCAGTCGTTTCCAGGCATTTGCCAGATGACTACGGTTATAAAGAATTTAACTAAAGAAAAATATACTTTTTTGTGAATAAATTCCTTTTGTTTATGTTCAAGAACGAAAATGGAGATCAAGATCCTGGGATTCCTCTCTGTCAGCGCGATCATTCTACTGGTGAATGGTCAAAATATTACCGAACCAGAACTACTGGTGCCGAACTACGACAACATAGAACATAAGCTGAAAGCCTTCTCCATCAGACAGCCGCTGGTACTGCACTGTAACATCACCAAGGCAGGGGACTTTGAACTAATCTGGGAGAAGCACGGCAAAGATGTGTCCACAGTCGACTCATTAAACGGTCGCTACAGCATCCTCAAGTTGGAAAACAGTTTTATTATTGAACGCGCTGAAGAAGGAGATGCCGGTCACTATAGCTGCAGACTCAATACTACGAAAAAGGAGTTCAAGGTTATGTCCAGACTGGCAGTGCGTACGGTCGCGAATATTGTTGTTATGGTAGCGGAACCATTCACTATTGTATGTGACGTGCTTGGAACTAAGCCCAAGCTGTACTGGCAGATCGGAAACCTTACAATCTACAACTCAACTGATAGATATATTCTTAGCGAGAACGATAATGGTGTTGATAATGCAATTCTACGTGTGTTGAACACCACCTTGGACGACAGAGGAGAGTACAAGTGTGTTGCTGGGAACTTGCTAACTGATTTGAATGTGACAGCAGAGGCCATCGATGTTACCTATGTTCGTATAAAGGACAGTATGGCGCCACTGTGGCCCGCATTGGGCATTTGTGTGGAGCTTCTGATCCTGTGCATTACGACTTGTATTTTTAGCAAACTAGATAAGAATAAGGAACTGGAGGAAGGCGATGAGTAGGTCAATACATACTATTTGTTTGTTAATAAAAAAGTTTTCAAGCAGTTGTAGTTTTTTTTTTTAAGAAAAGGAGGATATTGAAAGTGATTTCTGTTGCTGTTCCTCATGGAAGAAGTAAAGAACAAACTTTGACAAAGCCGATTCGTTTCAATAGTTATAGAGGATTTTTGTTGTAATGTTTTGAGAGTTGGAACCTTCTGGGCCGATAAAAAACAGCGTCCTGTAAATTTAGAATGCACAAGAATTTCAAAGCCGCAACACTCTGGAAAACATCCTGGAGTATGTAGCTTTTTTGAAAATGATCCTTAATCCAACAGTAGTTGCAAAAAGCTAACACTAGGTACTGAACTCTACCTATTGTCCCCTACTCTGTTAGGACTCTGTTACTGATCTGTTACAGGTCTGCTACTGCTCTGCAAACACTCTGTTATAGTTTTTTATAGCTCAATTATTAGCACGTTAGAAGCAATAAGCCGAATGCTTCCAATTCGTATTTTAATTCCGTCCCTATATCGGGCCTAAGAAGTTACAAAAATGAAAAGGGCGGTACCATGGAGCTACTCTAGTGGTAGCAAATAGGTGAACCTCATATACACACGTGAATATAATTACAAACAAAGCAGATAACAATGCGACAGATGATGGACGGATTTGAATTTTATCTAAATGCAAACGCACGTTTTATCATTCCCAAACGCGCACGAACAGAATCAACGAAAAAAATGGCTGACAATTTTGAAGACCTGCGTTGAGGTGGTACGGGGAAAGTGGTGAGTCGACTTTGAACTCTATATCAAGACCAAAATTTGCAAACTTAATACTGTCATATACACATATCAGCAACATGTGATGGTAAGCAGATAGCTGGCAAGAAAATAAAAGAACTGCGCACCAACTGCCACAAGAATTTCATATGCATGCTAGGTCTACAGTAAAAGTGCACACTGAGCCAATGAATTAAGCTGTAGCATCTGTCATAGGTTTCAGTCGTCTGGCACTAATAGAGTATATTCATAATCCACTCTTGAGAAAATATTCCACTATGCGAGGCACCGGCTTACATTTAAAAGACTTTGGCGGCCGGCTTGCGTCTCTTTTAACAAATATCGTTATTAAAGCTGACGGCTATGTTAAAATCAGTTATTAACGCAATTTCTTCTACATACCTGCAATGAGAAGAAAATTGAAAATTTAAATTAGATACAAGCGTACTTTGGTTTTACTTTTAAATTTAAGGTAAAATTTGTAAGAAGTATTAATAGGTGTAAATGTAACATCCAACTCCATCCCAATCCTTATCTATCTCTATCTCTATCTTTATCCCCATTTTTTTCGATTCGTATATCGATCTCTTTCTGTAAGGGGTCCTGTAGAGACCAATAAGAAAACCAAGTGCAATCACAGTCGGTGAATAAACCCTTTCTGCCGAATGTTAAACGGCGAAGACGACATAAATTCCTTCCGCGGTTCTTAAAGCGTTTTAAACAATATCGAGGACTTAGTTCAAGTAAAATTTGCAAATCAACAGCATTCAACTGCTTTGGTATGAATAACGAAACGAATGCATTAATTTGCTTTATGGTGTCTGTGGTTAGTGGCATTGGTGGTGCTGGAAACAAACCGCATATCATTTTATCACACGCGAACCCAAACCAAATACTAACAATGGAATTTTCAACGCAATTAATTAGAATGCATACGTCACGTTTCGTCTGTTGTAGAGTGGCGAACCGTCACAGACAATTGCAACTGAACAAGAACAAGACAAATGTATGCAAATATGCAGCTATAGCTTCAATTTATAGGTCAGCCTTATGGCGATACAGCCAACATGCGTAATGCAAAAAGAGCCTAAACCTATTCACTGATAGGTGTGAGCTGGAGGTCGTTTGGCGAACTCATCGTGTGTATGTGTGGTGCAACGAAATAACAACTTTGTCCCGCAACTACGACAGCATAAGCTTTATTAGGAGTAATTACTGTTTGCATTTGCATTTAACCGGATTTATTATCTACTCCCGGCGTTCGTTATCGTCACTTGTTCCATGCGTAAATTTGTGTGTAGTGCTATACATACTGACAATATTATATTTGTTTTACATTTACCCCGGTCGTCCGACTAAAGGGTATGGAAATACAACCAAACGGCAGACAGCGTAAGTTGCACTGTTGTAGACGTTCACCCTTGGCACCAGTATCTGTTTGTGCATCGTCGTTTTGCACTGCGAAGAAAGTCCTGGCAATTGCACGTGAACCCGTTGTTTTTTTTAGTCTCTCGGTTGATTGCCTTAGGGATTTGTAGATACTACACCGAATGGAAAGAACAATGGAGAACAGTAGTGCATTCCTTGGAAACTGTAAATGCTGGAGGTGTTTTTTTTTTGCTATTGTTTGCGTAACAGACGCGTCTTTCGTTGGCAAGGGTAGAGAATTTAAAAAATTAAAGCCAACTTGGGCAGATTGAAATGAGCATGCACTTTGTGTTCCTAACAACTTTAAATAGGTACAGTTGCAATGTTAAATAATTTTGCTAAATTAATTTTAAAATTGTTTTCGATTAATCAGAATATATACAAGAATTCTATGGGCCGATTTCTGGAAATAATGTGGTCATAGGAGACCTTTAAAATCAAAGACCTTGACGGTGGCGATTAAAATTCGCTAATTTTTTAAAGAAATATTCGGGCTGGATCGGTGGCTGATACATCACGCATGTGCGCAACGAGAAAATGATTCAAGAACGTGTTTAAAATGCTGGGTCAGCAAATACTAGTAAACACGAAAACAAAGAAGAGAACACAAGTCCCAATCACACAGGAATGTTGCCTAAGAGCACACAGTTAAAAGCTTGATAAAATACTTGAAGAACGATATTGTGTGTAATATAGATTGCACCCTAAAGTGCGCTAAGAGTAAACTGACAATTGTGCGCAATGGGCAAATTATTCGCAAAAGTTCTGAAAATGCTAGGCTAGCAAATACTACACCTAATAAGGGCGTTAACGAAGAAAAGCAGTAAATAAAATACATACTGAGTTTATTTTTTTGTCGAAGAAGAAGAAGATTGTGCAACGACAAACAAAGGCGCTTATATCACAAGCAGTTTAAGCAGTTAACTTACATTTTGGTTAAAATCGTATCCTTAATTGCAACAGTTTTCCTTACATTTATAGACACATAAACAATTTTATTACATAAAATAAAATTGTCAACTTTTGTGTGTAACATTGCGCCGATCGCAATGTGCGCTATGATAAAACCATTCAAAAACTAAATTGAGAGATAAATCGATCACTACAGCCCAAAGTATAAGGCCGCTGTGCACAATAGTTATACATTTTGAAGAATGTCTTTGTACGTATTTTTAGGGCTTATCTAAACTTTACTAGACTGGATTATCGTGTGCTTGAATATGTAGCTGCGTAAAAGGCCCTGAATATGTAAGACAATCGAAAGCAATTGATTTTGAAAGACCCGCTTTTGTGTCAAAGTGACTGGAAAAATGCAAATCATCTAAATCAAACCAATTTTCAAAGACGCATTTAACCCAGCTCAATTACCATACACGCACCACTTGCACTTCCACATAACGAACGTCCAAAATGACACAGTGAAACTGCTCTAAGCGGACGCTGACTTCGCTCTAACTAGACAGTCCCGCATGATCCACTAATAGGAATCAAGTCGAAAGAAAAAACAATTCAATTTCGTTTTTGATTAAAGTGAATTTATTTTCATTAAAATAAAATGTTACTAACCAAATAAACGCACAAGTGTCTCAAGAAAACAAACCCACCAGGCACGGTTAACGTTGAAGTTTTCAAAATTGCCTGCTAAATGAAGCACTTCGCCGTACTCTTCTCATATCTTGGATGTATCTTGTTAAGCCCGCACTAATGGACCGAGATTAAATTTAATCATAAATACACATTTTATGCAGTGTAAAAATCTCTTGGAAGTGGAAAAAGTTGTTTGAGTGGCACTCACTTTAAGGTCGTTACACCACAATATGACCGTGACTTTGTGTATGAAGACGGGACTCTCCATACACGGTCAATAACCAGGCCGAGAGTGAAGCGAACAGCGAACATCAAGTCAGCTGTCCAAATAGGCAAAACACTTGTCAACACAAAGAAAAACCCTACCCACCTACATGGCCGATCGCGCACACTGACACTACGGTGCGTCTTCATCGTCATCGTCATCGTCTCCTCTTTTCTCGGCCCGAAGCGATCAACATAAATAAACACAATTCCCAATCTAAACAAATAAAAACGACATAGATACGAGTATGGCCAACCCATTCAGCAGCAGCGTGCGATAGACAGATACGAGTACGCCCAGGCTGCAGCACGGTGTCTATACAGTCTATGACCAACTACCGGTGACGACGGTGACATAAGTTATCATCACGGGCCAGCGCCATCGAATCGTCAGACTGCGGCACACCACCACCATAGGCTACCCATGGTGACGCATTTTTCGTTCCGATTTTGCTGTTGCCGCAGGCCAGGTAGGTTAAGTAAATTCACCAACTAGCGAGTGGGTTTGGGTTTTCGTAGAAAGCCGCCGCAGACCCCATGCAGGGTGCTGCGATATTCACCCGCGGACTGATCTCCTCGTGAGCAATTAAACTGCACACGAAGCGAGTAAAATCAAAACACATATGGACAGCTCAACGATGATGATGGGAAAGTCGGCGAACTGTAATATTTCTGCGGCCCGCAGTTTTTTTTGTTTTAGTTTTTTAAACTGATCGTTTCGGCTACGAGTATAGCTGGAGACAGACGGTGAGCGGTTGGAGCTATTTTCGCACGTGAAATTTATGAAAGTCTGCCGAACGAATGTACCGTAAAAAGTGAGTTTTTATTCTAAAGATATGCGTAGGTCGTTGAGATTTGAATTTAATTTGCTCATAGCAGCAGGGGAGTGAGGCACGCACGGATTAGTGGACCACGGTGTCATTTCCTGATGCTGAATAAGAGCAATAAATTGACGGCAATTGATGGCGATGATGATTTTAGATTTCTTCTGAGTAAATGGTGTAAAATTAGACTGGAAACAGCGATGTATGTTTTGACTTCGAATTCAATGACGCATAAAGATGGGTTTCTAGCGCTTGGTCTGTCCTCGAAGTTTTAAGTTATGGGCTTGGGCACAGCGTAGGTAACTGTTTTATGGACACAACGTGAATTGTGAGTTGTTTTTCAATGTACAGTTATGAGTTGGCTTTTAGAAAGGGGGATGATGTGTGGAAATTAAATATAATGTGTTTAACTTGCTCAAGGACTCCTAGGCAAGGGATTTTAGCTGTTTAAATACACAAATGAGCTAGGAGCTGACTGAATACAATTTTATTATGTTCTGACTAACGATAATGTTCCATGTTTATGTGTCGAGTCTTTTATGTTTTTCACCATTTAATAGTTTACTTATTTATTCAACTTGTGGCTGTTTATTTTAGTCTTTTAAATCCTAACGGTTTTCCAATAAAAGGTGTTATTTTTGTATTCAAAGAAAAATGCCATTTTTTGATATAAATGATCGGATGTTTATTTCATAGTAAAGAGGAAGGTATGCCGTTAATAATGAAAAACAACATCAGCCAAATGGTCACCACGAGCACGTATACAGGACCATATCCTTTTCATGAAATTTTCCATAACCAAAGTGGCTGCCCTATGTCCTCGATAGCCACACGTTGAGGATGGAGGCTTCTCAACAATAACTCTTGGGTTTTCCGAGCCCCAGATGCGACAATTTTGCTTGTTGACGTAGCCACCGAGGTGAAAATGGGCCTCTTCAGTCAAGATGATTTTTCGATGGAATTCCGGATCATTTTCATGCATTTTAAGGACCCAATCAGCAAAGACACGACGTTCTTTCACCATTTTTGCAGTGATCTTTAATAATTTCAATGCGTTGTTGAAGCGTGTATCGTTCCATTTTTAGTCAAATGTCAAAGAATAAAAGCTTCAAAAGTGACAGCTACCGAAATAGCGGGTCATTCACAATAACAAAATCCAGTAAAGAAATCGTTTCTAGCTAAAAGTGTCACTTTGACCATGGACTATGCACACGATAATGTTTCGGATCATTTGAAAAGCTGTTGACTGCTCAGAACTCAGCTTAGGCCAGTATGACAACAATCCAGTGTGTTGTCAAGCACCTCCTCGTGGTATGAAACGAAACGGTTCAACGTGTCTGTAGCGATGGCCAGCAGTCTACCGTATTTGTTTCTCGTATGCAAAACCATATACGACTCCTCGAAAAAGGACTCATAATGGTCAACCCATCAACTTATTGCTATTATCAAGAAAACGTATGGCGGGTGTAACTGTCTTGTTACATATACCGAAAGCTGTAAGCGGAATGTAAATTCCAAAGTGGAGTCCCGCAAGGCTGCATTCTTTCGCCAGTATTGCTCCAATTTTTTCTGATCAGTGGTGTTCTTCGCTCTGCTGGAGGTGGCAGTCTGGCAGTGATTGTGTTATACATTTTGAATTCCAACTCTGTCAAAGTTTAAGGAAGAGCGGGTCGATTAGAAAAGTTGCGGAAAATAGTTGACGAGGAGTCACGTTAATAAGAAAAGAGCCAGAGAGAGCTGAGACATTTTGCATAAAAAGCACATATGATATATAAAATTATATAAGTTTTTAAAAATGATATAAGTAAGCAAGAAAAAAAGTCTGAAAAAAACAGTGCACTCCGGGAGTGCCGACAGAAGTGAAAACTTGAACAACTATACGTGTATTTTTTGAATCGTCAGGCAATATTTTGTTGTGCAGGAAATACTTTTAAATGAAGTGTTTTCTAGTTCATTATTATAAACTACTACTACAAAAACTATACTACCTACAATTTTCATTTTCGTTTAATGCGCTATTGTATACATGAAAAATAAAGCATACTAGCTAATACCCGCGACTTCATCTGCGTAGAATTAGTACTTCGAGTAACTCATAAAAATATTTATATCAATCGGGTCTAAAATTTTCAATATTAGGACAACTGTCAACAAAACCGTTTTGAAATAACATAACAGCGCTTCTTACTATCCGATTTCCCCACAAAATTTTGAAAATTTCTTCTTAGATTCCTATGACTGTAACTCTCTTCCATAAACTAACTATTAAATTTAAAAGTAATTTTTCGTTAAAAACAACAAACGAAAACAGACTCAATAATAATTATAGGAACAAAAATATTTTATTTGAGCGAATGAATTTTTTCCTTTGTTATTATTTATATTGATTACATTCGTTATTATGCAATTTGTAGAATATGAACATGTATTCGGTGTGAAATAAAACAACGAATTTAAACTCTCAGAACGCATCCATCAGCAGACAGAAATCACCAAACACACAAACTATCAGTCAGTGTTCTTAGACGTCTCTCTTTATTTTTCCCACGAAGTGTGTTCATTTTCATTTTTCACTAAATTTAAATTAAATAAAAGTAAAATTTGTATTGTTCGGACAAAAATCACACTTAATTAATCTTCAGTATAAAAATCGCAGTTTGCTAACACTTTAATGATTATTTTTTGGTACTAGAAATTGTTGCTATAGGCAAATCTTCTTTTTATGTGCATTTAGTGCGTTTATATTCATGGTCAACAAAAAGTTTTTCGAAAATATTAAATTCCCTCAAAAAGGTAGAGATACAACGATGTAGGAACACTGCTGAATTCACACGTATTCACAGACAGTAAAATTGCGACCGGGAGGGAGGGGCTTATATTGAAAAAAATTGCGGGGGGAATCGGTAAGACGTAGTAAAGCTGTCAGTCTATTTCATACTTAGTTTAAGCTCTCTTCGGCCGTTGACTCTCTTTCGTGGCGGCTTTTGTGCTACGGTACGGCTACGGCGCTACGGGCATTATGAATGAAAGATTATTTTTCCCTGAAACATAGTTTGTACACAACTGCGTAGTTGAAATTTTATGTAGTAAGATTGGTTGAGTGTGTGAACAGCAAGAGGTAAATATACTACTACAGAAACAGAAATAATAATAGAGTGGATGGATGGATGGATGGACTATTTTAAACACAAAAATTGCAATCTATTGCTTAAAACGTAACTTTACAAAGCATGCAATTAATTGGTATTCTTTAAAATGAATACCAGTGAAACTTATGAAACGCACACCCGATTGCCCCGCAAATTTTAGAAATAAAATTCTGTCTGCATGGCAAAGGCAAACACACTTCCCCACATTAACATACATACTGAGTCGTCAAAAGTGGTTGGCAAATGGCAACGCGAACACTGGTATCACACACACACTTGTAGGTAAATTCTCTCTAATGTTTATATACAATGGCCCAACGCGCCTCAAGAGTCTTCACGAACACTGGTGTCGGCAACATTGGTTACACAACATTGGTGTCGCGAGTTCAATGGTTTTATCCCATATCAGAAGTGCCCCAACGCGCCTAAAGAAGTTATCACTTCAAAAACTCTACAACAGATGCTTTAAGAACAGGTGTCCGCATTGCAGCTAGCGGTTATCGTTTAACATCCTTAATGGTTAATTAGCGCATATCCCTTAAAAATTACTATAAAACCAACCACTTGAAGATGTTACTTTACATTTCCTGCAGGCGAACATCTAACTGCTAAATTAACGAAAACCAGACCAAGCGTAACAACTGTATTTGATGTACAAACTCTGGCTGCAGAATAGTAAACCAAGAGTAAAGGACTCTAACAGCAGAATTTACAATGTGCAAAACAGACGAAAGTGAACATCAGTTTCTGACTTAAACGAAAGTCTAATTTGAGATCTTTCAAGTGAATTTTGCCTTGCACACGCTGAAAGATAGGCACCTGTGCACTAGGTACATCATGCACTCGTCTTTGGCAAAGTTCGCATCAGACGTACCAACAGTTGGAGTGGTTTTGACACCTCATTTAGCCCAGCCAACTTTCATTTCTCGTCATCTTTCAAACAACCAGACAGCAAGGCACTGAAAATCCCAAATCCAACCACGCCTGTGTTTAAATTAGAATAATTCCCTCCCCAAAGACAGCGCAATATCTTTGCCTCGCATACGAGTAGATGCTCTTCTTAACAAACATCAAAAGTGCTTCTTATCTGGAATCAGCGCGACCTCTCCCATACACACAGGGTGCATGCATGCATGTGTAAATATCATGCAAATGCATTCAAAATTAAACCTGGAAATGGAATGCATTTGATGGCGTCGTTGCTCTCTTGCTGCCTTCGCAGCTCCAAGGAAGGATTTACGGAGGATGCTGCAGAAGCAATCATCGCAATGGCAGCAGCAAAACGCCCGAAGATCTATAGAAATATCTAAGAATTGTAAATCTCTGTAAAATGGTTCTCCTCCGCATTTGTGTGTATCTGTGTGTGGGGCAGATTCAAGGAATTCCCTGCAAACACCAGTTCGTGGATCCCGATAGTGGAATAACCGGAAAATGGAGGTGCATGCCATGCCACAGCGGGTGCATAGATAAGGCCTCATACATATATACATATGATTACGCATGATTTATGAAGATTTACGCTGAGAAAATGAGATCATGTTCAATTGTAACAAATGTTTCCTGTCCTTGGGTTATCTGCTAAGGGTAAGGAGAAGGAATAGTCTACGAGGGCGAGACCACATTAAGTCATATACTATCCGACCAGATAGCACTGTTTCAGCGGTCTTTGCTGTGTGCGGCTGTATATGGGAACGGGTGAGGATGAGGACGAGCGAGGTACACTTTAAAGTCTAATTGGATGGAAGTAAATTGTGAGCGATAAGGAGATCAAAAAGTTTAATTAGAGCCTTAAGTGAATGGGGGCTGCACGCTGCCCCATGGGCATTATGAGAAACGAGTGTTCACTTCTATAATTATAAGAAGGATGTGATTGTACACGGGGTATTCATAGACAGGCGTTGCTTTGAAAGGGCGATTGCTCCATTGTTGTGCGCGCGCGTTGACCTATTTTGATTGTAATTGACTTTGCATTATCTTGGCGAGATAAACTGAGTGGCAGAACAATTATGGACGTGGTGGACAGTCATTTTTCATACTGATAAAAAGATTTATTGGAAAAGACCAATGGGTCTTTAAAATGTGAAAGCGAAAAATTCAAAGAGAATGAAAGCGCACACTGAAAGTGCGCTAACAAAAACGAAGATGTGCTTTTGTAAAACTTTGAAAAAAATTTAATATGGTCATATATTTTAGTTGTTTCTAAGAATTATAGCCAAGTTACAAAAGCGCACACAAAATAATACAATGTTTGCCCAATGTGAGTGCTGCCAAACGCACATGTGCTATTTAAACGTCAGCTGAGAGTGCTGATGTGCGTTTGGGTAAGTTTTGTTTTTATAAATAAAAGGCGCCTACAATTTGATGCAAAATTTCTGACGACTTACTGAGGAACTGATTTCAATGGTTTACAACAAAAGTTGGATCGCGTACGAGATAATAAAAAGGGCCTAATGTTGATCATTTTCAAATTTCAGATAATTTATCAATTTACTGCAAGAGTTCGAATGCGCAAACTAATGTGCGCTTATGAAAAATATTCATGATGTGCTTCGCCAATTGTAGATCCCTTCCATTCGTTCCGAAAATGGGAAAAACCCACACAAAACGAATGATTGTGAGAAGCTAGGCCTGGGGTCCCTAAGAACCTGTTGCGCTAACTATTTTTCTTTTGAACTCGATCAAGCTATGGCAGAGCCCTAAAAACCACACCCCAGCTGAAACATTCAGTTTAAAAAGGATTTTCCCTCCTAGACGATATAAAAACAGCAGTCTTTGTAGAACTTAAGCACCACTTCCAATTTTGTTTAATTTTTGCAATATTACGTCATGACGAAGAAATATTTTGCAACACCCGACATTGGGTAGACGTTTCGTTTTAAACAAACCCAACAAACTGGCTTTTCATGCAACGAACTTGCAGAATTAGCATTGAAAACCACCTGCATATTAAGACAAAAAAAAAACACTTTCATCGTAACCACAATTACCTACGTCAAAACCGTCCTACTACCGTAGCTGTTAACCTTTTGTAGTTCCCGCCAAAGAAAACTAACAAAAATCTTCGCTCATAATCATATAGCATGAATATACGCTGTGACATCATTATCGCGCTATCTGTGTTCAACTTCGTCCTCCTGGTACAAGTTTCAACTATATGTTCTCCGTAAAGTGGACTTTGAAAATAATGTTGCCATTATGACAGCGATGGCGGCACACTCCGTACGTGAGTGTGTGTTTGTGTGTTACAAACGACTGCGACGATAAGCCTTAAAGCTGAATGATGAAAATTGCACTTAAAATGTCGACTCTTGTGCTTATGGGTTCTGCGCTTCGTCAAAAGATATATAGTCTTCGCTGTGTGTTGTGCTATCAGTAGAAATGGCTTTGAGGTCGACCAAATGGGTCATCACGCAAGAATATTAATCTTGTTCATTCGACACTATCGTCGTTGGGTATGGATATGGATACTTCAAAAATTTGTTGAATGGTCCCTTTTAACAAGTGGCATTCCATCATGAATGTGAACTCCAAGCGCAACCTCTATCGACACCAACATGAGGCATGACCAACCGAATTTGTTGCGTCATATCGAAAGACATCGTTAGAAACTGTGCAAGTTCTTTGGCATTTTTGGGAGTGTCCTTGCTCGTTGAGGTATTTACTTATGTGCAAAAGGGAATGCCAGTTGAAAACGATTTTAATTCGGTCTGTGTTTACAAAGAATGTCGGACAAGATTTTAATTTCCGATGGCATTCTTTGTGGAAGCTTTCGGAGTAGGTATTTAATCGAAAATACCGACAATCGGATGAATGACACGTTCGCTATACTGATTTCAGATTCAGATAGAAGTTGTCGCTGGAATGAGATCGTAATTGGAATGTTTCAATGAAGAAGGACACCTATTGCATGCGAAGATAAACACAGAGAATGGGTAGATAATCAACAATTTAATGTAGTCACGCGTTAACTTCCAGTTGCTTCGCGTTGTAGGCGTTTTCTAGCACAGCTTGTCACTTTTGAAAGCTAATTTGCACTCATCTATAGGGGGAATAGCGCAGAGCTCGAAGCATTTGTACCCCCCATTGGGTTACAGTTTTATTGTTCAGAACAAGAGTACCAGTTGTTGCGTGCTGCATTACAGAGCCGAAGGGTGCCAGGTTCAATTCCAGCAAAAACTCGCTTTTATTAAATATTTTTAGATCTATACAATAAAAAAAAGAAAACTAAGATTGAAAAACGCCCCCAAAAAAATTTGAAATTCATTGGATTAATTGAAAAACATATAAGTAACGAAATTTACATGAAAATCCACTTAAACGCAATGGACTTTTAGGTCCTGTTTGTAATGTGAATTTTCCCTTTCTGGTTATATCCCAGCACAAGGACATTATCGTAACTATCTCAAAGACCTCAAGTGCGGGTGTGTACGTACTTATGTAAATTTGAGTAGAATATGGGTTACTATTACAACAAAGTCCGTTATTTCGACATTATTTACATGCAGAAATTGGTTATTTGGAAATATTTTTAAAGCGAAATTCATTTTGTAATCTCTGAAGAGTTTTTTTGGGTGGAGTCGTAAAAGACATTCGTGGATGGCATCGCAAATTAGGCGCATAAATTTGAAGAAAATTTCAATGATGTGCTCGTACAGCATGGATGAGTCACTTCCACCTTAATTTTCTGTCGCATAATCAGCTGGTGATTTGCATCAGCTTATTGTTATGTCAATTAAGTAACTGACCTCCGTCGAAAATTATGGCGGTTATTAAGTAGCTAAGGATGCAAAAATGATATGTAATGTAAAATCATTTTTAATGTCCAGGTCAGATTTTCCCCAACTCACCCCCCCCCCCCCCAACTCATTCTCTGTACAAAATTGCATATTGTGACCTAGCAAATATTAAGTGTGACAGTTAAAATTGATTAGTAGTAAGGTCCAATATTTTTCTAACAAGGTCTTGATAAAAAATAAATAGTTGGCGCAACGGGTCCGTATAGGCAGATGTTTTAGGGAGGCTATTCATTTTCGTGAGAATTATTTTTCGAGCTTTACTTTCAAAAAAATTACCCCGATTTTACAGACAAAACGAAACACAAAAATTAAATTCTTATTGCTTATTGCTCTTTCACGAATTAAACGATCTAATCGTTTGGAAACATTATAAGCATCATTAGAATTATTGCGAATAGTGCCCTCTTTCGCCGAATAACAGAAGCAAGTGGTTCAGTTATTAGCTATGCGAATATATGTAAAAATTAAAATGAAAACAAATCGAACATTAATACCGAATTTAAAAAAATTCCTAACAAATATTACGTTTTGGTTAAAATCGTTAGAGACATTTACTAAAAAACAAGCGAACTTGCATTAAACTAAAAAAAAAGTATATGTATATGGAAAGTGCCTTCAATATTGGGGCCAGAATGCAAAATAAAAATTGGTCTCGAACTGTACTAAAACACGTAGTTTGAAACAAATTCGTCCAGCCCTTTATACAGACGAACAGATTTGCGGCAATTACTTTTTTCGAGCTCCCCTACTTGGTGCACGTTTTGAGTTCGAAATGTTTTTCCATTACGCATAAAAGAAAGTGGAAAAAATGCATGTCCAAGTAAGTGGGACAAAACTGTAGAGGAAGACTACGAATTAAATGGAACACACACGTGCAAGTGGGACTGAAGCCGCTTGGAAGACACACCTAAAGACAGATCGGAGTAGGATATGACTGTCTGGAGAGGCTTGCTAGGTAATTACTAAGTTCATCACGACAGTAGGCGCGCGAAAATGTGAACAATCAAAAACCAAACTAGTGCAACTTTGCGAGATGTTTGAGTACAAGGTCTAGTGAAACACGTCCTCGAATATATCCTCAGTAAAAAGTCTTGTAGTGATTAGTGTGTTGGACTACTAAGCGAGGGGACCCAGGTTCGATCCCCGAAAAAAATTCCATCACCAAAATTGTAGAGCCCTTCCATTCGTCCCAAAAATTAAAAACTCAATCAAAACGAATTGTTGTGAGAAACTATGCCTAGGGTCCCTACGGACCTGGTGCGCCAACTATTTATATTCTTTTTTAGGTCTTACAAAAACCAGTTAAATTTAAAAAGACTTGAGGTATAGTAACTCTTTTTTATAATTTAATCAGACTAAAGTTGCAGTTGGATTTATTTTTAGAATTTAAAGCCACATTCAAGTATTAAGCGAAATTGCTGTCCAATGCAACTAGCTCTATCCAAATCTAAAACCTGTAAATTATTACCTAACCTATTCATTTCTGCGAAATCATGCCACATCTTTCAAAGGACAATAGCAACTACAAGAGGATTACCCACCACCCGTCCGACTTACATCATCGCACACACAAGAGTCGGACATCAAGTGAATTTACTCAAAATTAAATTGATTGCCACTGCTGTGGTGGCACAATCAATTCCACCTAATTAAGAACACAAGGATCAACCGCATCAAACAATGCGTATGGAATTACCATGCAAGTTTTATAAAACCACAAACGTTTTCGCACATGACAAACTCAAAACGGAATTAAATTGAAAAAAATTGTTATTAAAACTGTGAGGGGACAAAAAAAACAACTCACCTTCTCTTGCCTTTAAGTAGACCGTATTGGCCACAATGTTCTCTAATTCCATTAGTTCCAGGTTGGCGGTTTTTTATTAAATCCCCTTGACTTCTCGAAAATATTATATTAAATTCTCAATAGAATTTTTAGATGGTGGTGATGGTGGTGGGGGAGCAGCAACAATAACGATGCAGTTGCTCCGACTTTGGTTGGGATTTCTTGCCTTTGGTTGAATTGGAAGCTGATGCAGCAGAATTTTCTTGGTATATTGCAAAACAAATTTATCAGCAATGAACTGTGAATTTTCAGTTGCAGCAACAAGAACAATGACTGTACCAAATACAACAATGACAGCTGCTGCAATTGCTCAATGACGGCGCAGCTACTCCTCCAACAACTACCGACGGTCGACCGTTTGCCACTTATTGTTGTTGCACACTTACAGTAGTTGCAGCAACAAATCAACAAATTAATTAAAAATATTTCATTTTTGATATTACCCACGAGATTTGCAACACTAAAATTTTCCATCAACAAACACAGCACAATGGGGGTGCTAATTAGATTCCTACCCCCTCCTGGTGTACGCGATATGGGATACGATTTTCGAGCGTCTAGGAATTTTTTCACCTTCCCCCCCTGAAACCCCTGAAACGCGATGACGACGACGACGACGAGGATGTATGCACTTTTGATGGGTGTGTGTATGTGTGGTGGAAAAATGCAATAATTTGGTTTTCTCTTTTCTTTCAAGAATTAATTTATGTATCTTTGCACGATTTCATTAAGTTAATGAAAAAAAATGAATACCGAACGATCGACATAGGAATACCGTGCGCGCGTGTGTAATACTACTTTGGAAGAATTTCCACTTTGATCACTCGCGGGATACAATGCATTTCATTAAATATTTCTTCTTTTCTTTTTTTTGTTACTGTGCGAAACGGTGCTTTGTGCGGTAGCGTTGGTGGTGGCAATGGCAAAGTATATGTGATTAAATTAAATCTGAAAAGAGAACGAAAAATAAAAGATGATGTTAGCACGTTTGAGATGATTTTAATTCAGTTACTGAGGCGAAATGGGGGAAAGATATTTTATTTGCTACTAAGGGTGGGAATTTAGCAATTTAAATCGCCATTTTATAGTAGGAGGCGAGCCTTTAAAAAAAAATTGTTTTGAATTGATTTCAATGAGCAGCGACTTTGAAAACACGAACTTTTCTCCCACAATGTCAAGTTTTTCCCAACGAGAACAATTCTTGTCAAGTGTAAAAGATTGTTTTTCAGTGTCAGATTTTTTTTTTATATCGCCCTGTCCAGGTTTGTTCAGAGATGGCACGTGGCTATAAATTTATCTGACCTGTTTCTGGTGGGAAATTATTATCGAACTTAAGCTAAAGTACAACAATTTATTATAACCACAAAATTATATTCATTTTATATGGGATTCCGAAATACTGCTATCTACCCTCACTCATTTCTTACATTCTTTTCTAGTTTCTTTCACGCGCAGTTACTTGCAATGAGAGGGGAATTTTTGTTCGAATTAAAAACGCTTCACAGAGCTGCTACTGACCGACGTTTCCAGATTCAACCCCCAGAAAAATTTAAACATACCCAGACGGCCAGACCCATCCCTCACAAAGACACAAACGTCTGTCTAAGATCGAAACTTCTCTTTTGGATGAAGTTTTCGAGTGTTTTCGCGAAAACCCGGTTTTCAGCCCGGTATAAATAGGGTTATAGTAATATTCTTTTTATGTCTTTAATGAACACTCCGTCCATTACGTTTGACAAGTAGAACCGATGTCCTATCAGATATAGCATTCACATTTTACATTGTCCTACAGACAGACCTATCCGATAATTTTATAATATTTATGTTTAGGTATTGCGATTAAAGTCAAATTGTTTATGTTAGTATTTTAACTACTACCCCGATGCCACTTTAGAAAAAAATTAATGGTTGAGAATATATTTTATTTGAGAATGAAAAATGTCGGCCATTCGCCGCTTTGATTGTCACAAGAAGAACAAAAAAAACACGATGTCGGCAACTTGTCGGTTTGACCAAATGAAGAAAAACGTACTATATGTACTAGTTTTCCAGAGAGTGATTTTGTTACACGCTCTCAGATGGCGCTAAAAATAATAAAAATAATTTTTGACTAATTTCTCGAGCAGATGAAGCCGTGAATCGTAAGGATGCATACCTATAGCAAAATAACGAAAGTAAATCTACTCAGGTGAAATGGTAAACCAAAGTGACGACAAATCAGCTGTCAAATTGATTGTCGCTGGGAAAAGGGTTGGACATTTGAAAAACAAAACACTCTTCTCATAGATCCAATCCAATCTACTTCTCTACCACGGAGAATGGTATAGGATACTATTCTCAGGATTAATATTTAAGAATTATTTCGATATAGATATATCTAGGCCACTTCCGTTAAAACGAGCTATACGCTCACGGAACTATGCCGGTTTCACACACGAAACAAAAACAATTTCCGTCAGAGACGAGAGACCATTCGACCCCTAGTGCTCTAATAATTTACCCCCGTATTAATAAACGCTGCGTTAAAGTTATCAACTCGTTATTCAGTAGTTATGTAAAATTTTTGTACGCTATCTGATGTCTACTAGCTAACCTACTTGTGCACATTTGTTTATTAATACGGGGGTTATAAAAGAAAAAGTGTAAAGTCAAGATCCATTAGCGAGCAAAACAAAACCAAATTCATCCACTTACTTTTACAGGAATGGATTCACCATTGATGTAGTTTAAACTTTAAAGCATCAACTACAATGGAAACCGTTCCTCAGTGTTATTCTTTGTCCACTTCCGAGTCGTCCCCTACTACTTTGTTTCTGTTATTCCTGTTTCATGTGTATTTTTAATATTGAAAGTAATCCTTTACAAAGTTTTTAAAACGAGAGTTTCTTTCTATTTTATTATTATCAAACATCCTAAATGAGAACTGCTTGTTATCTCCGAAAAGAAGAGGTATAAGGGTTTGAGGTTTTACTACACATTTGAACACAAAATGGGTCCTCGCCAGAGAACACACCTGATAAGTGGTAACATCTAACGTCGACTTTATCAATTTCATTATTTAATCATCTTAGAGTGTTTCAAACCCTCATCACTATCTCTATCGCATAGAAGGGAGGTTTACCGAGATACCTTTCAAATTGCTGTTTATGTATAAAACAGCTAGTTGAATTAAATAAATGTGTACCTCCATTCCCCAGAAAAACACATTATCATAAGGTCTTGTGCACACTGGTCGCAATCTCGTTCCACTTCTAACGAATGTGAGCAAACATAACAAGGGGAGATTGTTGATTTTAGGACTGTTCTCGTTCCACTTCTAAGTTCACACGAATGTCGCCCAATGAGAAAAGGAGAGATACCAATTCTGTTTGGATTTTTACCGCATAAATCTGTTCGTGCTCAGTTACTGAATGATTTCTTTGGTCAACACGGTTTCAATAAATAAGTCGGTTTATTAAGTTTACACTGGAAGCTGCACAGCAAAACATCTACTATGTTCAATAGGAGGACAAAAATATTTTTTTCTTCTTAAACAACATCCCCTCGAAAGTAAATTCGTGGTCGAACGAATTCGCTTCCAGTGACCGAGGGGCCTTACCATTTAGCCACTCGTTGTTCGAACGCCTCTCGGCAGTTGACCATCGTGTACGAAATACGTAGCAGAAGCATTATTGTAGATAATATGCCCCAAGATAAGAATAAATCGAAAACTCATGTTGAAACAGAAAACTCACCCCCAAAGACGATGCGGAGATACCTTCATCTTGTCCACTGAGATACCCGTGCATGAAATTACAGTAAGTGTGTGAGTGTTGTTGTTTATTTTTAGTGCCACTAACTTTAATTACACACGCTTGATCTGGCTCGTACGTGCGTCGTCTTTACATCATAAACGCGTTATTTGAAGATCGCTTTCATTTTCAAATCCAATGCATATGGTTCGTCTTTAATTCATAAAGGGAAACAAATGCGCAAAGACAAATAAACATAGTTATGTGTGTTCTAAGTGTAGTTGTTGAAAAATGCTTTTAGCGATTTGCGCTTTCTATTTGTTTGTTTTATTTTTCTATTTTTTTTTTTTTTTGGAATTTCCAATGAACCTGTCGGTGGGGGTGTTGTGCTGATGGTCCAGCAAGATGGATTGCGTTAGTTTTTAAAGTACTAAGCAGTTAAGTGAGATCCGTTTGATGTCTAAGGCATTCATAGCCAACGGAAAAATATTATTATATCTTAATTTCAGTTTGGTCGTTTGATTTTGAGTGTTTTACAAAAAAATAAAAAAAACTAGACGTATTTGTTGTATGCTTTTACAAATAGGTCAGGAAAATATAGAAAAAGGTCTATACGGATGTGGGAAATTTGTTGAATTTTGTTTATACTGAGAATCGTGTGCTTTTATTTTTGGAAATTCCTTAATCAAAAGGTTTGTTCTACTTATCTTTATTTTTGTTGGTATGGAACTTTATGAGCACAAAGTTTTAAGTAGTTACATTTGTATTCAAATGGCGTTCCTTGCGCACTCGCTCAACTCGATAGCTTATAATCGCCCACAATGTCGTTTGCTTGGAATTGTGCATCAATAAAGCGATTAAATCTATTTACTGGAAAACGGTTTAAACTCAAACGAAAGATGGGTATCTGCCAGTCCTTATACAGACTGCGGACGACAACGAGTTCTTCGGCAATTCATCCAATAACCGATTCGGCTCCGTAATGGTGGATTGTTAAATTTTACGATTATGCGCCAAGATAAGCGCGCTTGACGTAGGCGAATCCTTTGCACCCTCCTCGCTCGCGCACACCTGCCCCAGCTACGAGTACAACGATTTGAAATCAACGACGAACGTAATGAAGAAAGCAGAACCCACCAAACAGCAGTACAGTCCATGAAGCCTGACGCTGTTTAAATAAATATTCGCAAATAAACAAAGCCATTAATGGTTTCACCCCAGAGTGCCTTCTAGGGCTCACGAAAATTCAATTGCACACATTTTGTCCTTACTCAGGCACCGAGAGGATATAGTGTCGTGCGGGTGGCGAATACACAAATTTTTCGTGTGTACCTGTACAGCACATAAGGCTAAACGAAGGTCAACCCCTACGCACAATTGCAAAAAAATAAAATCAAATTATTCATATATTCAAAGGATGGTAGGCTGTTCGAATTGAAGTAGATCCGAAGAAAGAAGGTTATTGATTCCTTTCGCCGCAGCTGCCTTGAACACTCTATGTTTCGCACGTGTTCCCGATTCTGCACACATGCAGATACATCACGAAACGATATATATAAATATATATATCGATGAAAGAAAACGAAAAAAAAAAGGCTGAAAGAGTAAAACTTAAAAAGGAACGATGAGTGGTGATGGATGCGGTGTGAAAAACAACGATAACCGCCCACAATCCCATTATAAGTACAAAGTGAGAAAACGGTGATGCAAATTATGAGGGAGCATCCCTTATCACCGCTGCTGCGTGGTAATTGCAGAAGTGGGGGAGCAGAATAAAATGGAAAACTATTGATTGAAGACGCGATGATTGTTGTTTTTACTTAGCACTATTGTCCTTGCAGATTAGAGTGGATGCTTTGATAAGTAATTTACATTTTTATTGCACAGAAGGGCAGGACTTATTGTGCTTTAATTACGCCTTATACCGAGTGAGATTCAAGTGAAAACTGGTAAAGCGCAAGTGGTTTTTAAAGTTGGCTGAGAATGGCATTGCTTAAAACATTTTTTATTTGGGCAGGTTTAAGGCCTTAGTTTTGATACTTTTCGTCTTTTTGTATGAAACATGCTAAAATTGGTCTCACTAAAGTAGGCCCGATGCACGGAATATCAGCAAAGTCTGTCAAACACTGAGGAACTGAGATGATCGCTTGATCGGTGCCAACTAGACCTCCGCTAAGCTTCGCATTCCAGATTCTCTCTGAAATTAAATATTACAGTTCAACATGTTGGCAGGGGTACCTTTGATACCTAGGGATCTTTCTTGGGCACAGCCCCTCAAAGCATGCTCAAGATCGTTGGAACTGTCATCTTTAACCTTCGACTGGGTGTGTGGGCCCATCACTCCGCCATCAGATTAGATAGCATGAATTGGATTCTGTAGCGTAAAAGCGATGGTTTCAGAAATAAGAAAACTGTTTCTGATTACACAAATCTAATTAAGCAAACAGTTTCTTGGGTTAAGAAAACCAACGAACGATTTAAGAATAAAAAAATCTTATTGGAAGAAAACAATTCTTGAAGCAAAACAACTTACTAAAAATTTATTTTCTTCAATTAAGAAAAACATTCTAATTTTAATATTTTTATCTCGTTCTTGAAAAATTAAGAAGTAATTGGCTTCGACCATTACCATACTTTAAGTTCTTGTTTTAAGAAATTTCTACTCCCAGTTTAGAAAAAGTTTTTTTTCCGTAAGCGCGAAGTCTTTCTTAAATGAATCGCTGGACAATAAGTCCACAGTTTAAAGAATTTAAGTGCAGGACACCCATTCCGTAATTTTTTCAGACGATTATCGTCGAAACGATAGACCTCTAAAAGTAGCAACTAAGTGCCAAAATTACGAGTTTGAGACCTTAATCCAGTTCATTTTCGACAAATGTAATGAAAGCTGACGATAGTGAAACAAATTCGGGCAGAATATAATTTCTTATGTTCATCAAAGTTTCTAAAACGATATTGTCCCGACGATTATTGTTGTACGGAATCTGCCCCCACGGCTAACATCTATCTTCATTTTCAACTCTTAATCAAAAAGGGCCTGCATTCCTCTGTAATTTCAACCCAAGAATACTAACAGAAGCTTTAGGACAGTCGTGAAAAAAATAAGAAGCCTTTGAATATTTTTGCCATCCCCTTACCAGCGATGCCGTTTTCGAATTTTCGAGTGAAGTGTTTTTAGGAAAAAATAGGAGTGTATTGTTCAAAAGCGAAGTGTTACCATAAAAGTTTATCTTTTTTTTTAAATGTAGGGACCTTTACGAGTACGTCTGGTGGGGGGAAATCAACATAAGAAACAAACCTACTACTCAAGAAGTTTCTAGGAGAATTCATTTACTTTACTTCTCAAACTTTTTTTTTACTTTATTTCCAAACTACTTTATATAACTAGTAAAACAATGCTTTTTTTTACAATTCCATTATTTCCCAGAAGGTTCATTTTACGGAAGTCCGGTTCAGCTGTTATTCGCTAGTACAGTCCCTATTACTTGCGAGATTGTATAGTACCTATCGGTAACAACAGTAACCGAATTATATAGCAGAACTGAGTATTTTATTTTGATTTGCAAAAGCTGTTAATTTACTATTTTTCAATGGAGGCGTAACAGAGTAAAGACATCGAAGATGAAAAGTGAAGCGCGTTTATCAAAGCGTTGCATAGCTGACTTTCTTTGTTGGAGAAATCCAGGAGATATGTCTTAAGTGCAACATTTGTCCTCGCTGCAGTTTGAATTTCAGTTTTTCACGCAACCAATAGGTGGTCGATTTAGGCGAGCAAGAAGTGCAAGGCATCTTTACTGAGTACATACAGCAAAACCCATCAGTTCAAGGACTGTATACCTCTAAGCCATGAAGGCGATTTACACGCAAGGATGGGCGACTGTTGAGTGCAACCACGCCACTTCGACCAGCGAGAGTAAATACACAACGGAAAAAAAATTCTACCGCCCAAGCGATAGCTAGCCCTATAAAAAAAAAACAGACGTCCTTATCAAAAGCTAACGTTTGCCCCACACGATGCAATACCTTCGCGCACAATATCCGTTCGACACCCGAATACCATCGAATATCATCTATAGCTTTGGATTTTTAAAAATTGGGTTCATGGGCAAGTGTAAGCCGTATACCGATAAAAAATGTCGAAGTAAATAAAATAATAACCACAAATTAATGAAGTATGCCACTGCTTCAACTACGCAGGATAGTCGAACCCAACACGCTACTGCAATCAATAATATACATGTACCCGACATAAGATGAAATTTGATTCGGCCTTGGCAAGTGTTGTGTTCACCTTTTATTGGAACTGCCACTGTGTATAGACAACATGCAATAACCACATGACCTCTCTTCTTTTTAGAGTCCACAGGTATACTCTGCGCCATCCGAGTGTCCTAGTACGTAATTATAGGCAATACACCTCCACAGTATACCACTGAGTCGCGACTGAAAAGCCCTTTCATGGAATTCAGATAATCACCCTCGACACCAATCAACGTTTACGCGATTTTCATACACAAAAACCAATCATTGGCTTTATAAGGTAATTCCGCAGTAGATTACACGTACCATTGAGTGCCCATAATGCCGGTTGGTAATTATTTTTCCATCAAAACTATGAACATTTATCGATTTATGTACACCGCGCACTTCGAGCAGCGTCTGCACATCTGTTTCGAATTAACCTCATTCGCCATGCAAACAACGATAGCGCACAGCAAAATAAAAAGTCAAAGGGGCTGCTGGCCTGCCCAGCGTACGTCTATACTGAACATGTATGTATATTGAGAGCTTTGCCAGCGATTAATTAAATCCCACATCGATCACAAAAAAAGAGCAATCACAAAATGGCAATAGAGAAACACAGAACTACAACAACAAAAAATTCAATCAAAATAAAGCACAACGAGAAAAAAAAAGAGGAAAAATCAATTTCCATTCGAATCGAAACGTCAACGGTACGCAGCATAGCTTCCTCTATCCAGTGCCGCACCAATCTATTTGTGAAATACAAAGTTTGACTGATTGGCGGGTGTCCTCTGTCTTTCGGATACAAGTGAACTTGATGATTCGACAGTTGTTGCAACAGATCTACGAAAAAAATAAAAAGGTCTAGTCCCAAACAATTGACAGGGCGAAATGGAACTAAGCTTTTGTAATCAGAATCAATGAAGGGAAAGACGATACCTATTGAAGTTTGAAGGTGCTGATGGAGAATATAAGGAAGACCATAATTTTTTTTTATGTTTTTTCCTTCTCTTTGGGGAAATCTGCTCGGTTCTTGTATGATTTAGGTCATCGGAGTCTTCAGAGTCTTCGGAGTCATCTCCGTCATCATAGTTCATATATAGATGCCCAGCATCTGGAAGGCGTTGCGTCTTTGATGTTTTGAATTTTTGATTTATTGCAGTTTGTTCAGGGGTTTATCTTCATTTCGGTTTTGTGTACGTGTGGAAAGAAATTGGAGAAACCTCTTCTATCCCACCCCCAGGGTAGTTTATGAATTATAGAGAAGTCGAGATAAAGCAAACGTAATTCGAGTAGATTGCCCCAGCGCAGCAGAAGATTTCCTTTTTGTGAATTGTCTTCATTGAAATTTCATTCTTTCGCCAGTAAGGAAGAGTAGAATTTTCTTTTCACAAATCCTTTCATTCAGGATGACTCAAAAGTCTTTGAAGTGGAATTGTATGATCGTACTTATGCTGACAGATAAAAATTTTCTTCTTTTCCTCGCAGAAAATTAATATCGAAGAAGATGCAGTTCATTGGAAATCCTGTAGTTTTTCATTAAAATTCCCGCATACCAATAAACTGTTCTGATAACCATTTGCGCACACAAATGAGTGTTTTGTTAATTCGTGCAAAAAATATTGAAGATGGAGAACTATTTTATAATTGCCTCTGTTTGCAATTTCATGGAAAACATTTTGTAATGCGCACATTTGTATGCAATTGGAAACGCACCTGCTGATGCGGGTGTGGCCGAATTTAAAATACATGTTCAAATGGCGTCTCGCTATACCGACAGTCGGTGCATTTCTATTTTTGAGATTGCTGTAAAGTCCACGACATCACGTATAGTCTAACCCGTTGGCAACAACCGTGTTGGACGTTAATGTGAGACAGAGTTGAATTTGATACCGAAAAAGCTAGTTTCTGACCTTTGGATACCCTAAGGGAAAAGTTTCGATGTACGCAAGGTTCGAATGATATATTCGAACAACATTCCACCACAGACTGCCGCATATTGAGAACACAGTAGAAGAGACTTGAATAACTTGAGGCATGCAACTAAAGGCAACGTCGCCATCTGTTGTTGTGGTCATGCATTTGATTTGAAGTAAATTCTATGATCAGTTTGGGTTGCGCACATTAAGTGTGCGCTTGCGTTTTTTTTACCCGTGAAGCTATTTATACAAGTAGCAACTGTTTATAGGCGCTTTGCGGATATTTTGTGGATATTTGAGTGTGATTTATATTGAAATTTACTACGATCTTTACCCCAGAGCTGGTCGGCGAAAAATAGTAGAATCATTATGTACGGTACTCCGTTTAAGTCCATCAAAGACAGTTTTGATTATTTTATTTTATTTTATTTTCAATTAAATGACTACATCTACTGTTCTCGCTAGATTACTTAGTACAAAAATATTCTTAAAAGGGACCACATCAGGAATGAAATTTCAAAACCAATGGAGCTGGAATTTGTGATCCAGATAGATGTGATCTTTTTGATTTGGGTGATTCGCACAACTTTATTCATGTGCCCAATACGGAGTGATTAGGCGATTCGGAATTACAGACACAAGTCGGTCAGAGCTCAAGCTATGTACTCGACGTCACTTAAAATGTTGTATCCCAAAATCCCTGGACGAAGATTGAGTGGGTAAGACCTGCTTAGAAAACGTAATCATTAAGGATCAAGTAAAATCCCAAAGGGTTTGAAATCGTATCCCTTCGAAAATATACCATTGACCAACCCAAATCTCAGTCACGGACGATGTCATTAGAAATTCCATTAATCTACTTGTTACACCATTAAAGTGTCCATTGCCAAAACGTTTAGGTATTTATATCCCTTAAATAAATGCACTAAACATGGGGATGAGTCTATGGTTCAGGGTACACTTTGGGTCATAAAGGGATGCCCCGACGCCATCTCGACACTGTCCTGTGTGTATTTACATCGATTGCTGGAGTCCTTTTCCCCAACTAAACATACTTTCGCAATTAAAATTCTACAACAATGAAGGAGGGGGAGCTAATTTATTTATGGAGTTTTGTCGTACGTCGTCGTTATGTCCGACGGGGGATTTTTTTTTATTGTTTTTATGAAGAAGTCACCGGACCGATGATTAACCCCACATCAGATAAATCAAGGCTGTTGGTAAAAATTTTATTGAAATAAACCACCACCCATCACTGCTCTAACTGTGATTCACAGCAACCAGGACTCATAAATTTTAATATCGATTAAGCCAATGGTTGGGACAATAAATGAATTAGCGTCCACTGCATGCATCTCACACTGATCGCTTTTAATTAGTGATGGCGTGTCTTAGCCCTTAAGTAGTGGGGCAATGCACACAAAACAAACACAACAGCTTGGCGCTAAGCATTATTGTTGTGGTTCTGTGTAGCGTAGCGCTAATCATTGTCTAAGGCCCTGCAGCCGCGTTTTAATTAACAAACAATTTGCATTCCAATGGATGAAATTTTGATGATAAAATTTATTACTCTGCCGTTTGTTTTACAGCCGGCACATCTCCGTATGAAATTACATTTTGTTTTTCTTGCGGTACGCTTTGATTTAGTTTGTTTTATTGTAAAAAAAAATACTTTGTTGTTTAGTGCTGATAGCGGTATAGTGATGTTTGGTTTTCCAAAACGTCATAGTTAGAAATGGTTAAACCTTGCTGGTTGCCATAATGTCTACACAAACAGAATTGTGCGACGCGAAAGTTCGTTCAACGAGCACACATATTCATTGAACGATAACAGTGTATATTGCGCACAAGTTATACGGAATTAGTAAAAATACGGAAAGTTGTTTCTATCCGCAAATAAGTGTGCGTTGATGCAACTTAAAAGAGGAATAAAATAATAATTAGAAAATTGGAAGCGCTTAATAAAATTACAGTAAAATTGCATAAAATTTGAGAGAGTACATACTTGCCCCAAAATAAGGGTTTAAATGTTTATTTCAATGCGCACATATGTGTGCGTTTATGCATGCAACTAAATAAAGAAATCCAGCAATTAGTAGTTTGAGTACGCTTGTAGGTTGTAAGAAATACTTAAAGCTTTTTTTTGCGCACATTGGTGTGCGTTAACGACTGGTAATGAGTAGCACACCTGCCAAATATTTTTTAAGATACTAAACTTACTAAGGATATAGAATGCGAAGTATTCAGCGACGTCTCTACATTTTGAAAGTAGTAATCTTCAATTGCATATAATATACGTTTGCATGTGACTAGAGAGCGCTTTGGCAAAAATCTTCACAGGTGTTTTTCGGAGCCTTATTGAATCCAACCTCATAAAATACGCAAATGCTAACTTTTAGCAGAAGAAGACCCACGAGTTGGGATATGGTAGTGCGGTCAGTTTAACAACTTCTAACATCGAAACAATGACGAACTGCTACCACAAAAACGTGCAACAGAAATTTCGGACCTGCATGCGTAATTACTTGCGGTTTTGTAAGCAGGTAAGCAGGTGAGTTTTTAACTTAAATTAAATCATTTAGCAGAAACCACAAATTGAGTTCAGTTGGAAGACCAGGTTGCTTCGGGATGTAAAAGTGCGGTTAGGAAACACATGTATTTTCTCATGACTTCAATCACCCCTACCATGAGTGTCATTTTGTTTAAGTTGCAGGTTTACGAGGAATTCCGACAGCGAAATTGCTGGCAACTGCTGACCTGGAAAATATGTCTGCGTTCGGGGTGGACAACAGAAAAAAAAAACAACAAGCGGCTGTTAGTAACCATCTGAAAGTAGGGGCGAGGGAAGTATTTCACGTATAGTTTGCGTTGCAGCAGCTTCTATAATAAACAGATGCGAACTTGGCGAAGAAGATACAGTGTCGCATGAGTAGGATTGAGGTGAGTCTTTGATAGACGCGAACAAAAACTAGCAAGGAACAAAGAATAGCCAAATCCTGAAGTAAGTATACAAAATGTAGGACACAAAAATAATTAATAAATTCAATTGATGAAGTGAAGGCTGTCTGGATTTGTCAACGAATCGTCGATGGTACTAAACCAGTATTATTACCACGCCAAAGAGATGCACATTCCATGGGGTAAAAAACACAATCGCGTGATGCAAAATTGCGTGTGCGCTTGGTTTGTTGTTGTTGCTGTTGTTGTTGTTTGGGATAGGTTCGTTGACCACCTGGAACCGGATGTCGTTTATATTCCATGCGAATATTAGCAAGAACCGGCTCTATTTAAACCTAGTTGAACCCTCAAGCTTATAATTGCAAGGTTATCATGTCACTCATCTGCGATAATAAGGTGCAGTAGAGCAAAACCGATTACACCATTTCATTTGCATAAACTACTTCGGCAGTCCTCGGCTGTCGGATGGTTGGTGTTCTGTTCTTTGTTTTCTTTTGCACGACAGTAGGGTGTAACAGTGTCCCGGTGCGCTCGTCATGGTCTAAGTGTATATATTTTCAGTTGGCTTGTGGCAAAAGAACCCTCTCTTCGAAAATAATTGTAATAAATTTGTTTATACAAATTATGGGGGAACGATGACTCAGGCCGAGAGTCAGGACTTACGTCGCTTCGAAATTATATTGGCTTTATTGATAGTTTGAGGTGGGGAATAGGTTAAGGCATCAGACCAGCAAACGATGGCTTCCGGTGAAATGAATGTGTCTGGTACTTATAGCGTGCGCTTTGTTGTTATTGTGGTTGCAGGCCAACGGTTTGTCGATAATTTGTTTCTTTGTTAAGAGATAAATCTGAGGCGAATTTGTAGAGATTATAAGTAAGCAGGTTAATTACACTTTTGTGGAGTGTGGAGGACGTGACTAGGGCACTTGATAACCGAAGACATTGAAAGGGAAATTGTAAGATTGATTATCCTCCAATTTGTGTCAAGACTTGATAGATGCGGGTAGGTCCGTTCAATGTTTTTTTACGAATGAATTAGAATTTGAAAATTTAGTTAAAAAGCAAGAAACATAAGCTTAATTTTGGCGCAAACTTATATATGCCCGAAAATCAGATAATAGCTCATTTGTAATCATGCTGCGGTAGTAGCTCGATGCGAGCCTATGAAATTTTGTCACGTTTTCCCTTAAGGACAATTTTATCAAGAGTAATATTACGCAGGTGCGTACTTTACTTTTAAAAATTCGTTGCTTTGAACTAATTAGTGCAAACGCACACGCATAAGTATTGTTTTCACATATTAAAGAGGTATTTACGTCAATCTGTTTACTCAGTTCATAGTATATTTGTTACAATTTCGCTGTGTGTTGAAAATGCAGTCTTTAAATAATTAACGCACATACTAAATGCAGTAGCGCACAACCTGTGTGCGGTATGAATACTCATACTTTAGAGTTTAATTCAAAGTATGGAGTATTTATGTACAGGAAAAGCTATTTAATTTGTTGCAAATTCGACTGCCTTCTGTTATATTTGTGCGCTAATGCTAATAAAAATATGTATTAATAAATATAGTTTCCGTATTCGTTTCGCTACACAATATTTTGAAGCATTGTAGATCTTACAGAAAATAGGCGCAAGAATACATCCGGGCTCTTAATTTTATAACTAACCTTGCAGAGGCTTTAAGTATCCTTCTACAAAAGGTCTCTTAAAATTACAACTCCCGTCTTATATAGAGGATGGTTTTTATTAAAAAGTCCTATGAATACAACTCAGAATCAAATGGTCTTTCCGCTGATGACCTTCCATTCAAGTTTCGATTACAACTTTGTGCTGTGCAAATATTTGTGAAACAAAAAAGTTACCCAATCGCTTTTTTTTTTTGCTTAACCGCATTTATTAAGAAATTCCTGCTCTTGAAAATGTATACATCAAGATATCAGCAAAATTAAGAAACACCCTATGCTTACAATATTTATTCCGGCAAAACCCAAAGGAAGATACAGAGAAAAAAAAACAAAATTAAACTCCGCAAAGTAAAGAAAAACTTAAAAAATAAAATCGCAAATATACAAGTCAAACTTTTCGAAAATGATTTCTCTGGCAAACCACCAAGAAGAAACTAGATATGGTGGTTGGTGGATAAAAAAACGCTATCTCTATTCCTTACCTGAATGAACTTCCTACTGCTATGAATACAGGCAAACAAAAACGAAAACATGGCGAAAAGTTGGTCGTCCTTTTTTTTCTTGCTCTGGAATAAGTAATTCTAAGTAAGCACTTTGTAAACATCAACAACAGGGGAAGAAAAATCATCTTAATTCAAGTAAACTTGAGCTTGTTTGTATTGTTTGTAGGACTGTATATGAACCTATAGTTATATTTAGAAAAACTTTGTGATGGATTTTGCCAAAGGCCAAATGACGAGATGGATGATAGGAACTTGCGGGCACACATGCACGCGAACGTTCAATCAAACTGAATAGTGAACTGCGAAGCGGGCAAGGGCTTCACCAACAATTGATTGTATTCAAAGATATAGATCGAACAGACTGAGTGTATATGTACGAGTCGGGGTCAACGATTCCAACGGAATTGCATGCAATCTAAAGGATTAAGCGAACGACTTTTGCACATTATTATCAGTTATGTATGGGGGCCACATGAAAAGAACTTGACGTTGGCAAAAGTACACAAATCTATTCAATTGGGAGCAGACCACGCACTCGAATTTTCCACTGTATAAAGCATAATGAAATGCACATCCTAAGGACGGGGCACGAGTATATGTGTGCGCTCTTAAATTGCACTTGCATTGGTATAATCAGGACATGGGAGTGTGCTCTATTGTTGACAGAACATAAATTTCAATGAACTATAGTCAGTGCGGGTGTGGCAAGAAGTAGAAAAAAAAATATTCTATATGCTGGTGGCTGCAGTGTTGGGATAAAAGGACGCCAAAGACATAATTTAAAAAAAACCAACAAACTTTCCTACTGGAAGCTTACATACTGTGCGCGAGTACCGAGTTAAATCCCTTTGGCATTGGGCGAGTTCTGGGACGACTCAAGAACTGAATGAAAGAAATGGAAATGTGTGAGAAAGTCGACGGAATATAACTACCATTCCAGTCAAAAACAATCTTGAAAGAGGCGAGATTACACCCCAATCTATTCCCCACGTCTTTGTTGCAAGTAAAAACAGCAATTACAGACTTTTTAACTAGCCATTCATGACGTGATAAACAGTGATTACTGACCTTAGCAGATATTATGAAGTGAGTGTAAATTGTATACCAGTAATAAGATAACAAATCAATCAAGGGTAGGAGTAGAAATGCAACGCTAGACTGATTTTGCGACCACAGCTAGTTGGTGGAATAGATAGACGACCTTCGCAGGAAATAAACTATTACCCAATTAGCTTTACCGAACTTTGCAGTCTACTTCGACAGTGGTTGTGAATTATAAGTCAAACAAAATTCCAATGTCGAAGAATAAATGCAAAAGATGCTTATTCGGTGAAAAGATCCACGGCGGTGTTACGCATGAAAAAAAAAGCCAGCTTTGCTTTGAGTGAAAAGTTGCTTTCAATCCGAAAACCTTTTTTGCTAAGTTGGAAGTTCGAAAATTCAAACATAGTCTTTACTTTTTTACTGTGCGTGTACTTGCCTTGCAATTCCTGTCAAATCTGAATAGTAACTTCGAACTTTTGGGGAATTCCCTTAAGTGTCTAACGATTTTCGTGAACAATATCGGCCATATTATTCACTACCTTTAATCCGGGTTAAACGTTACACCCGGGTTTAAGTAAGTTTAATCCAAAACTTAAACCCAAGTCCAAATATTCAGTCGTTTATCCGATTGGATTTAAACGCACTCCGGAAACCAGTTTAAGTTCTTTAACTCGGGTTAAAGCTCAATTTCATAATATTGACATTTTATTTCTCGGGTCCAGCGGGTTTAATGCGTGTTTTTTATTGAATAATATGGACGCAGGTTCAAATTATCGGGTTTAAAAAATGCGGATTAATGATCGGGTGTAAAATAAACTTAAACCTGAGTTACACCCGGAGTGAATAATATGGCCGTATGAGTTCAATCCATAAATTTTGATTGTCATTTCAAACCATTTCTTTTTCATGTACCCTGAATTGTATCCGATCGTCGACTTGTGGGAAATATTTTTGGACACAACGTTCAAACGTTTTCCTGTGCACCAAGAAATTTGCTTGTGTAACATAGGGCAAATCATTCGTGCGCACAAAAACGTTTGATCGTTTCGCCTTACAGAATCTGACCCCAGTTTTTATTCTTACTAAGCAAATGCTTCGATTTGGACATTTCCTTTGTGCAAAAGCAATTCTTACGTTTTATTCATGTGCCTTGAGAATGTTCGCAGTTCTTCCCAAAATCTTTGTTTTCAATTCATTCAAAAAAGAGGGAACACAAGTCTATTCCTCCAAGTACGGGAGGGCCAAAAGAAGTCATCCGATGTTGTTTGGCTCTCATTTTTTTTTCTAAATGAATTTTAGAATTTTATTGGTCAAGTCGAGAAGGTGTTATCGGCGTCACAATTGATTGCCATACCATGCCATGTTATAAAACCGATTACGAACATGCAAGTTGATAGCGGACACTCATTTTCGGATTCTTAAAAGAAATATAATCTTGATGCCTACATCCATTCATTGTGACGATTGACAGGCGTTTATAATTTCTGACCCATACAGTATAAAATTCAAAATGGCGGTTAAATATTAAACTATAGCCTGCGCAGTCATTCCGTAACAGACGATTTTTGTTGGCATTTTTTGTGGCGCCGATTTTAGATTTAAAATTTTTGAAATTCTGATTTAACCAAACATCTTCATCGGTATCACCAGATTCCGCATATTTTCGGACATATGTCTTTAAATTTAAAATGCCGGCCCAAAGAGCGAACGAATTTCCTCATTTATACTCCAATTTGGCTAGAGATCAATGAAACAATGCGGTTCTCGGTTGTTTCAGGCCTCAGTTATAACCGTACGTAAAATGAAACCGAAAAATTGGAACAGCATGTAAATGAGTTTTTTACGTTTAGGCGGCCATAGCAAAAAATCTGTCCCCTACGAAAACAATTATGTCAACAAATCAACAACCACGGATTGAAATTGAATTCCATCAGAAAAAAAATTTCTGACAGATGGAACAGTAAGGAAATGAAATATTTCAGTGGAATGATTTGTGTTTTTTTGAATTAACTCAGAATTTGATCGGAAAAAGTTTTTCGTACGGAAAAATGAACAAATTATTTTTTTAGAAAATTCAAAGATCAAAAAAAGCAATAGACAATTTTTACGTTTTCGTTTTACGCATGGCTATAACTAGGGCCTAAAATTTGGAAAATAAATATAGCGACAGCTCAAAATTGGTTATTCTTGGTTAGACTTAAAATCGGTTTCTGAAGGTTTTCGATTTTGCAAATTCTTCGTCAAAATCATTTTTAACTTTCATGCTAAATAATTCCTAGGTCACAATAAAAATTTCGAATGGAATGTTATGCCATTCTGAGTTGGGAAAAATTTAGCCTCGACACTAAAAATGATTATTAGTATTGCGGCGAGTGATTAAACACGGCAACCTGATACAACAACAGACTATAAATTTTCGCAGATCGGTATTTTCCGACGTTTCTCAACAGCTTTAAATTTTG
Source organism: Cheilosia impressa (assembly GCA_948293265.1). Classification (NCBI taxonomy): domain Eukaryota; kingdom Metazoa; phylum Arthropoda; class Insecta; order Diptera; family Syrphidae; genus Cheilosia; species Cheilosia impressa. Next base: position 128,246,297 of record OX411880.1, on the reverse strand, counting down.
GGCAGCCATTTTTTGAAAGACTTCTGTCCGATTACCACCCCTGTATTTGTGACAGTATATGTGAATGCTGCTCTCAAACATCGAACTTGGAGTTGTTGGTTTTTAAAGTCATATGCATATCGTCTCGAAGATAATTGCCCGAAAGGCTATTTGAGTCAAGAAAGAAAATTTAACCGGTTTGAAAACTGTCAAACGAGCGAGCAACACGCCACCGAATTTTTATAAATTTTACATGCAAAACAATAACAAATTCAGTCTTCTAGTACTCGATCAGGGAAGCGGTAATTCAACCCCTGATTTGTCAACAACTCTGTTCAAATAAAGTCCCGCAGCATCTTGCGTGGGTTCGTTCAATTGGTACAATCACTCTTTTTTTAAACTCCCTTAGTGGTTAGTGTGTTGGACTACTAAGCGAGGAGTCCCAGGTTCGAATCCCGAGAAAACCCAAATTCAAACTTAAGGGTTCTTTTCACTGCGCCACCTCTCGTGAACGTCTGACAAACATCCGAGAGTATAACTGTCATGAAAGAGCTTCTCAATTAGCCGTTTGGACTCGGCATAAAACTTTAGATCGCTTCCATACGTCCCAAAAATTAAAACTCACACAAAGCGAATGGTTGTGAGAAGCTAGGCCCAGGGTCCCTACGGACCTGTTGCGCCAACTATATATTTATTTATTTATTATCGACCGAAGGTTTTTTTTAATTTCTAATCTGACAGCAAATTGACCTAAGCAACATGTCTCTGGTTTCTCATTAAAAATTCAACACACACGCCATGGCGTGTGCATTTCGTAAAAGAAACACGTTTCCCCGTTCGACATCAATTGGCCATCAGTCATTTTATTCCTTCGAATGACCTCACCTAATGTCGTATCAATTGGTTCTGCAGCGGCACCCCCGACCGCATGTAATAATTTAAAATTGTTATCCTGCTTGCCTCCCTCGGCCATCGTCGTATCCATCATCAATAATAATTCATCGATTCTTACCTCCACCACAAACACAGGAGAGTGTTCACTTCCTAGGGGAAGTTAGTATGCAATAAAAGGGTAATGCACACGGGAGGATATAAACTCCTTCACAACGGCAACAAAAAGTAATCATTGATCGATCTATCGCCCAAACGAATGCCAAATTCGGACGTGGAAAAACGAAAGAAAAGTAACTCAAACTTCCAAAGTGACGAAAATAAAAACAAAAAGTCCTTGTATCTCTGCCAGGACCTAATTTGTATTCCATACAAACGAGTCTGTAACTCGATTTAAGATATGAAGGCGACAATAGAGGACGTTCTTATATAACTGCGAAGTTTGAAAATTATTCCAAAATGTAGTAATCCTTGTTCGTCTGCCTTGCAGGAGGATGTAAGGGAGCAAATAGCCCAACATAAGAATACATTAGGTTTTATCCTTTCTTTGGTTGTTCCGTTATTCGGTCGTCGAAACCCTTGCGGAGAATCGTTTGTGAATTTCTCTACAGCACAATAGGGATAGGGGGAAACAAGAAAATCTCGAATACATACGTAAATGTGGGTGCGATTGCAATAAACGACGAGAACCCCTCTGTGGAACCTGTGCTGCTACCCAGTGTACGTACTTGCGGGACAACTTTTGGCTTAATATGGTTATTGGTTCGGTTTCTGGTTCACTGCAAATATATTTGGTTCCCTCCCCCAGCTTGGTGCTGTTGGCGTTTAGTATATCCTTGAAAGCTTTTCAATGGAATTTCTCAAAGTAATGCTCTGGAAAATTTCAAAATAGTTGACATACGAGCTGATGTGCGAGTATATTCCCACGCTGGTGGGGATGCCATATCAATGGTATTTGCAGTTATCAGAAATCCCCTTGGCAACAGAATTTTAAGGAAAGATTTTCGCTTGAACTATCTTTAGGTAGCTTATGGAATGTGGACTGTACAAAATTGAGGGGCGAGCAAAAATGTCGGAATATGAGTTCAGTGCTGTGGCGAGTTTTATTCGGAAGCCGTTGTCGCAGTAAAGTGAGTGGGGGAATGTGTGCTTGATTCTGGACTTTGTGGGATGGGTTGGTGGTTGTGTGTCCCTGTCCATGTTGATGTTTGTTCAAGAAGACAGTGGCCAAAATACGATGTCCAACTTGTTGTCTGTGACGATTTTCAGACCGCGAGGCGGCACAGCCAAAGAGATTTTTAATTCCACAAATCGGGGATCAATATCCAACCTTTGGTGGTCAAACACCAAGCAGATTCAGCAAACATTCAGTTAACACCCTTACGTCAAAGAAACGTCAGATCGGCCGAGAGCATTGCCGCTGTCTGTGAAAGTGGACAGGAGAACCCGAGGCAGTCAATTTCTCCAATAAGTCGGCCCTTCGAAGACTTGAACTTGGCGAATTGCGAGTCGGGACTTGAGTTACACCCGTGCAAGATGCAACTGATCCAGCAGCTCAAAGCTAAAAGACACCGCCGATTGATCGCTGACTGGAAATTGTGTGGAAGAGGACACCAATTTTGACAGAAAAATCATCTATAGCGACGAAGTGCATTTTTGGATGAATGGCTATGTAAACAAGTAAAGTTGCCGTATATGGGACCAGGTTCACCAGGTGGCAATGCATCGACAAAATTTTACTATTTAGTGAGGATTTTGGGCCGGCAGCGGCGTCATTGATCTGCCCTTTTTTTGGAAATGACGTTAGTGAGGCCATCACCATCAACGGCGAGCGCTGAAGAACGATGCTCACCGACTTATTTTGGCCCAAATTGAACGATATAGATAGAGGTACACGAAGGACGCCACGATGGATGTGCGATTTGACACCGCTATAGACTTTTTTTTTCCTGAAGTAGCTGGTCTATGCAAATAAGCTGCAAGCAGCCCTTAAAGCCAACATAATCAATGAAATCGCTCAAATTCAGATAGCTCTATGCGGCAGAGTCATTCAAAATTGGGCCTCTCGGATCCAGGCTTCCATGAAAAGTGTACCTTTGAACGATGTAATACATAATGCCATACATGGGCCCTTTAGACAAAAAAAAATTGCTTTAATATCTAACACGCAGCTTGTTTTATTCCATTTCATCGATCCATTGAAAAATCCTTTTTGTAATCGAGTGACAGGCTAATGTATGCGAAAGGGCAAATGGGATCAAGGAAAGTGTTGTTTGAGTATATGTGGTAATCCCAGAGGCTCCGAGGAACGATATTTTTTTAATTCACATCTATCTTACATCACGCCATATTCATCGCTTCGCAAATAATCTCAGAAGGCATAAATTTCGTTTCGTAAATTCGAAGATATATCTAAATGACTCCGCCGTAAAAAAAAGTCTCCGAGTACGAGTACTCACCTAGAAAGAAACAAAAGAAAAATATGTACATTACATAGCGGAATGGTAGGAGTATTGAAAATCATTTAAAATAAATTCTCTGATGAAGAAAGAAAAAATAAAAATCACTCACAGCTACCTTAAAAGCATTCAAACGACTTTAGGGAGCGCGCATTTGAAAAACGAGAAAAAAACCCTCTTGTGAATATAAGTGTTATCCTATATCGGTTAAGACTTCTTTTGTGTCGTGCTTCTCCCCACACACAAAGTCATTCATGCTGCCTCCAACTGAGACATATATATTTGTTCGACCCTTAGGGGCGAGAATTGCGCCATTATACCAGTTCCCGCCTCATTCCGTTCCTGGTGTTTCTATGGTCGCTATCTGGATTCCTTGCGAAAGTAATTGTTTTCTGAATCCGCTGAAGGGCGTGACATTTGTATAAATAAAAAGGAGGAAGTGCAAGAACAAGTACAAAAAATATTATCTGGATGTAGGTGAACAGAAGCACGTAGTACTTGGGAATTATTTATTCTTTTGGAGAATTCATTTTTTTCGTCCATTGTAAGTAAATTGTTGCTAGGACATGTGCAATGCAATGCGCACGACAGTAGTCCCCCATGCAATAAACAATACTAGTTGAGCCGAAAGTTTCTGTGCCAAATGCGAACAATGCAAGTTAACAGCACCAGTTACAGCACAGCATTCAAATCAAATGCAGTTGTTCGCATTGTTGGCAAGGCGGGAGATGTTTTAAAATAAATTTATTCCTCGTCCTAGCTTAATGTCCTTATATGGAACATTTTTTGGTTGCATAGTTAACTTTTTGATAGCATCGTAAACTGACGGTAAAGTATGAAGGATATGACTCTCTTTCAGATCGTTAATCTGATAATGGCGTATTTTTTTAACTAAAGGGGTTTGCATAAAAAAGCTTTCAGACCGAGCGTATAATATGAAGATATGCTTTTAGACGATACAAGAGGCATTGAGCCATTTCCGACAGTCACATGGTTATGGGCTCATTTTGGTGTGCTGCATTTGTGAGTGGCGCATTTGTGCCTACTCAGTTAAGAACAGGCTAAATTGGTTGGTGGCTAATTTAAAATTCAAATGCATCATATCAAGAAACGAACAGCTTTTCACCCTCTATAGGATTAAACTTCATTATTTGGCATTAGCAACAACTGAGGAACATCAACGTTACAAGTGCCGTTCCTCAAGGCTATGCGCTTGGTCCAATGCTGTAATATTAAGGCAGTGAATGTCATCCAAGTTAATTGTCACCAACGTTACTGTTTAGTTGGAGAAGGCTTCGAAAATTTTTTAAATGCTGTTATTGCCAAACAAAATCCTTTGCAATGTAAAGCAGTTGCCTATCACAACACTATTACAGTGGGAATGTTTGTTAAATATCGTTGAAAAATTCGAAATTAGCAAAATGGCTTCAGAAATTGCATTTTTATTTCTGATTGGGCTGTCACCCTGATTGCAACCTCTGATATATACCAAGAATAGTGATACGGGGTCTTCTGAGTGCGATGCAACGAATCATAGGAATACTGTGGAGAATTCGCCACTTGAACCGTTTCAGAGACAAGAGAAGATCACTCTTAACAACAGTCTGGGTCGGAAATAAAAGTCGGTCTAACGAGGATCAAAACTGAAGGTGACGGCTGTTCAAAGTGCTTTAACCCCTGCCAAATTTGAAGCTTGTCCTAAACAGGGATATGGCTTGTTAGAGCGCATACACCAACTAGTCTCCAACATTTGGGCAGAGCAAAGTATGCCTGATGAATGGAACCTCAGCATTGTTTGCCCGATCCACAAGAAAGGAGACCCTCAAACTGCGCCAACTATAGATGTCTCCTTAATATCGCATACAAGAATCTGTCTGCCGTAATGTGTGAACCTGAAACCATATGTCAACGAACTGATTGGACCCTATCAGTGCGGTTTTAGGCCCGGAAAGTCCACAACTAAGGCCTTGTCGACAAACACTAAGGAGACTCATTTCACATCCTATCAAGGATAATCCAAAGTGACAGTTTTCTTCATTGATTTGCTAATAGGGATTTGGCAATTACCAAAAGTCAGATGGATTACAGGATTTTTTTTAAAAAATGAGACCAGCAAATTAATTCAAAACCAACTGGCAACATTTGCAATCGAAAGAAAAAACTCTCCTCAGCCTACATTTCCATTTGACTAGACCCTCCATCGAACCCTTTAAAGCGGTACCATGCGCAGTGCATTCATACGTCCAGCATGCATTTGTGTTTGGCATATCCCGACAGCATATGCTTTCCATTACAAGTCGTTACAAGTAACACATGAGAAAAATAAACCCCTTTCATTAATTAAACCAGTCAAATGGTGGTTGGAGCGCCTCTGCCTAGTCCTTCTTTTTCCACGCGTCGAGTGGGTAAGCGCCGAAAATTAAAACTCGTTCACTGCGCCCCCGAATGCGAGTACATTGCTATTGAAATTTTTATATTTCTCATCAGCATCGTCAAAGTGAATGCCCTACACCGGTGGTACGGCTCTCTTTGCAAATAACGCCTCGTCCCCGATGTTGCAATTCATTAATTTTTCAGACTCTTTTGCCAGCAAAATCACTCTAGCTCTCGAAGGTGGAAACGGGGTATGAAGCCCCCCACTTTGGGACTGTTCAAGTGCCCAACTGCATTCACTCTGCGAGTCTTTTTTTTTATTACTGCAAATCCCTCTTTCATTTTGCACACAATTCAAAATGGCTGACTGAAGCAACCCTCAAAGGACACGCATCCAAATGTGGGGGAGCGACATATATACAAAAAAAAAACAATCTCTGCTCTAATATTTGCGGTAAACCCTCAAGCCTTGAGTAACCCTTTCAGCTACACACGCCATCAGCGGTGCTCTCTCTTACAGAAGACCAATTAGTGACGGCCATATATAATTCACAAAAAGGACTGCACAAACACAAAGTTGGTTAAAGTAAGTAAAAATATAAAAAAAAAACACCCTCTCAATAGGATATCCCGTTATACCCTTCATATCCGGCTCGTTTCAGCACTTTTCCCCTGGAAAAGATGATGAATCACCGTGCTTCTTTGGCTTATTCCTGTTGCTAAAGAATTGAGGAGGTTTGAATGATTTTTTTTTTCTTTTTTTAATTAGAATTTAATATTTAACAAGTTATATTGCCGCAGGAAGAAAAGCCCAAATCCTTTGTGAATTGTGCAAATTTCCATGGCTCTAATCCCAATATCTGATGAGTGACACACAACCCCAGGCGATGCGCTGTGCGGTGGTACAGATATAGAATTAAATAGGCTTAAACGAGGGACAGGCGGACCATCAATTTATTCACTTATTGATGCTCAAAGGATCGACTGCTGCTGCAAAGAATACCTTAGTGTTTTCGGTATCCTTGGATCCAGATCCACTACAAGACGACCGAGGCCTCTGTATGTTATGTTGCGTTTCAGTTCACCAAATGGGGGCGAACCGTTTTTATGGCTCGACCATTACATACCGACCTTGGGGAGAGAGGCAAATCATCCTTCGAATGATGTGGGATTTTTATCCTTTTGCCACATTGAAAGGGCTCATTTAAATGTGTGCGCGCACGGAGGAGGGTTGTGTGGAGCAGATTCTAAGAGGGGTCGAGCTCTTATTATGGGAAAGCAAAAACCTAACAAGCTACTTGGGGCAATACAAACCCCCATTTCGAATGGGCAGCTGGGTATACACAAATACACATACGCGCCTTATTCGTGCGGTATAACCTGAATATCAATGTGAAGACGGTCGGGTGGGTCGCCGTCTTAAGTACATTTTGTGTTTCGTTTTATTTTCTATATTCCATTGTGCATTCAAAACCAGGTATTTTGCTAAAAGGCTGCTGAGAGCCTTGGAGATGATTGAAGGGAAATATTTGCGCCAACATATGTGGCGTGGTCATGACTAGTTTGGCCATGGGATTAGCACAACGGGGGCTTTTATGTCTCATGCCACGGATTGGCAGGCATTTTAGGGCAGTAATCAAAGCAGATGGCAGGGAGTTGTGGATTTTGCAATAGATAGGCTGGCGGGACTTTCTTTGTTTTGTGCTCGTCCTATTGAAAGGAATTTATATTTGAGTTAATTAACATCAAACTGTGGGGAGTACAGTACATTGGCGTAGCTTTTGATGCCGGGAAGTGGTAGGAGAGGGAATTTGGATTTGATTTTGTCTGCGAGGTTGTGATCTGGATTTCAGATCCAATTGTGGCCAAGAGTGTTGTTAGATCAAAAGAAACGCAGTCGCACTTCATTTTTATCGAGATGGGGACTTTGCCTAAGCTAGACTTGTTGGACACTGTGAGCTCAATGTGACCGAAGGAGGAGGAGGACTGCGTAGAGCAAAAGAAGAGTTTTGTGTCTGGAACTTCTTGTTGTCTCAACGCCACCTAGGCGTTTAGATGCTGAGATTAGATGGTCAGTCTCATCGATTAACCTGTCAACGATTTTAATAAAGCTGTAATATTTAGGTAGCTTGTTAGGTTTGTTTCGTGGTTTGGGGATACAAACGACATTTACTCGTTATAAAAATGTCTTAAATTCCTTGTTGGAGGGCGTCCGGGATGGTTAGATTGTTAGCTGCCCTTGATTGAGGCTTGTTCACAAACTTGGCCACCCAATAGGTAGATACTTTGTTGTACCTAAAAGTATACTTCGCTTTGATGAAATTTAGAATATCGCCTTACTGCAGGCTATTGATTTTTTAACGACAATTATGAATTCGGTAAAGTCTGAACTAATTGAACTTCATTTTGCCATCAAAAAGTTTTCCTTTTACTAGCGAGAACTTTGCCAATAGAAGTAAATAAGTAAACACTATAAATCAGTTTTAATAGCAAAAGTTGAGCGCATCTTTTCAAAGTGTACACTTCTTTATAAATGTTTAATTTCATTAAATTTCCAATGATATCCTTGTCAAAGGACAGAGTAAGCTGCTTGATACTTTTCTAAAGGATGTATTTTTTACGCATTTGAAAAGCAAACTTTCTGTACATCATACCGAGAAATGTATATATCCTCAGACGCTGGGTTGCAATGGAAATTACTCGTAGTTTGAGGATTTCATTTTGTTTATGTAGTTCGATCGTCTCCTTTAGGAAGACACAAATGTATGTATTAAATGAACAATTTATATTTTCCGAGAAAAGCCCCTTTTTGTGTGGTTAAAGCAATCTGTGACTTAAAGTGTATTACGTAAGTTTTTGTACAAACAGTGCCCAGTGTCCTTCCCAATTGAAATATCGGCCGGTGAATTATTTGATTTTATATCTTACTTCGAAAGGCGCATTGGCCTAGTGGTTGGTGTTTTGACGGGGAGTCCCAGGTTCGATTCTCGAAAATACCTAAATTCTATCTAATTTAGGTTTTTTTTCACTGCGTTACCTCTCGCGAACGTCTGACAAATATCTTAGAGTATAATTGTCATTAAAGAACTTCCTAATTAGCCATATGGATCACTTCCATTCGCCCCCAAAATGAAAAACTCACCCAAAACGAATGGTTGTGAGAAACTAGGCCTAGGGTCCCTACGCACCTGTTACGGGAACTTTTTTTTTATTATTTATCTATATTTGGTTGACGAATGAATGGAGTTAGCTTTAGCTGCACCTTTCCGTTTTCTTGTTAAACCATTTCTTTTGAATTTTCCTGTCACTTTTCCGAATGATGATTATATGGAATCGGAAGTCGCAACAGTGTACCTTTCGCATTATGATAAAAACTGCCACGGACTTGGAGGTAAGCGTTTGAATTTATATTTCCATTCAATTTCTTATTTAACTGAGGTTTTAAACGCCCCCAAAAAATGGCGTATTGTCAGGACGGACATTGGATTGTTTCATGTCAATAAATTTTATTAAATGTTTGATGAAAATCGGTTGTGTTACCTTATGCAACTGTCACACAAAGGATCCGCTGAAGCTCTTCCCCAAACCTTGTCTCGAGTGCGAAGCCAAACTTTCCTACAAAAACTATTTCGATCGATGTGTTTGACGGTCGAATTTCCTTCTAAAAATTGTTTCTTTATGACAGAGTCAAGAAATCGGTGGGCTGCTTTCTGTACCGGTCCGTTTAACTCACCGAAGCGACGGCCGATTGACCTGGGTACCACGTTTTCCATTCTTACTGAGCCTTACGGAACCACGCTTTATCGTTGCGCCTCACGAAACTACCAGTGCATGTAGCCTTAAAGACCTATTGCTTATAGCTTAGAAATTAAGTCCAAATTCATTTGTCTCTAGGTTAATGGAATTCTCTGGGTGGCTCCAAATAAACTTTTTGCAAAATGAGGTCGATATAGCTAAAATTTTACTTTTTATTATAAATGAACTGTCTTTATCGATGGCTTTGCCCGGTTTGCAGGAACCTGCTGTCAATTTAAACTTATCTGGGCTTATGATAAGCAACAAGCATATCTCACAGCGAAACAAGAGCAGGTGCCGAAAGAAGAACTTGTGATAACTACGGTCAGTGGCGAAAGAAATAAAAAATTCTTCTACGAAAACATTCGACAAACATATGTCAACAGAAGTCTTAATTTGTTACCGAAAGGTGACAACACACTTTTCAGGCCTTTAAGAACAATTTCATAGCATCTCACAGTCAGTGCGATGAGGACTGATTCAGCCAAGGCACAAAATATTGACAACATTTTCGCCAACCTCCTAAGAGCAAAACTTGTATTAAAAAGCAAGGTGTAAGTCGCCCCATATTCAAACTCCAATGACAGTAGTTGTGCGCCAATTTTATGTTTAAATGTCAAAACATCTACACATGAAATCAGACAGCCAAATTAAGCGAAAATATGAACGGACAGTGTAGTCACATAAATTGCATAAAATTCTAAACAAACTCCGTCCGCCATCATTTGGGAACTATACCCACATAGATACGAAGCTGTCGACAAATTTGCGCTGCAAATAATGTTGTACACCAACAAAAGTCCAAAAACATTACCACAACAATCCACCCGAATACTTACCGATTATCGCTAGTCACATACCACACCCTCCCACAGACACAAGTTCAAATCTCTCTGCCATGGCAATGTTTGCATTGCGGGTGGCTGCGCGTATGTAATGGGTGGTTGTGCATATTTGAATATGCGATTAACCTTGTATTACAATAGCAACGACGACGTGTATCTTAAGCATCTTTGGCGGGCATTACAAAAAAAAAATAGAAGAAATTGACCAGCGCAACTGTCATCTGTCATCGCATAACCATTTATTGAGCGCACGTGATGATTAAAGGTTTAAAGTAGGCGAGAACAAGTCTCACATAAACATAAAAGACACAGAAGACTGCGGAAATAGATACACATCGCAGTACTCCTTTCGAAATTCACAAAGCAGGACAGAGATCCAGAAGCAGACGCCCCAGGGAGACCGGAATTGCAATTTTATTTCGCTTTTAGTTTCATTTAACAAAGTTATGATTAAATATTTTCCTCGGCGCAGCTTCCCCTTTCCTAGGGCACTGTTGTGTTGCTCTTGGTGTACTTTTGCCATCTGAAGTGTATCAGCAGTTGGACTTTATTTATTTTAATGAGCAGAGCGAATGAACACGCTACTTTGCAGATATTAAATCAGCGAACTCTACTGGGAGAGATGCTTTGTTGAAATCGGCTGGCTTTTCAGCGGAAATGGTATAGTGAAATTCAAGTCTGGAATTTTGCGATTTCATTGAAAAGGTACATTGACCTTGGTGCGCTCACGCTGCGCGGTGGTTCTCGCGATGTGTTTGTGTGCATGAATGGCGCGCAGTATACATTATTAATTCAACGCGGATGAAAAATTCAGTTGTGCGATAAATTAACTGAATGCACTCCAGTGTGATCCAAACGGTGTGTGCAATTGCTAATTGACTTTGGGAATTACACGCAAAATGGGTACTTGTTGAGAGACGTTGTTGTAGTCAGGTCTGATATATTTGAGAGAGGAGGGCGGTGGAGTCCATTGGAAGGTGATACTTCAGAGGCAATAATCGAAAGTTTTAGCAGTTAGAACGATGAGATGAGTTTGAAAAGGTGGTAGTAGATCTACAGCCTGTATGGCGGATTAGGAAAGAATACTTTTGTAGATTGTTAAACGGCAAAGACAGTCAGCCAGCTATCCACTATGAGCCATAAAGATCCGCCGGCCAGTCAGCTTGGACGTTTGAGCAGTTGAATCCTGACAGTCCAATTACCCATTTATTTATTTATACGGCTTTAGAGTCTTTTTAAAAAAGATATCCCTCTTGGAAAGGCATTCACCTGTCAGGGTCGGAACCATACACTTCGCTTCGCCGGCAATTGTCAATGAAGTGATATCCCCTATACCGCTACCATCAATTGAGCAATGGGGATACTATTTAGTTTTAAGTTATTGAACAAAATAAAAAGATTGACAATCGGAATGTATTTTGTTGTTAAACTTCCAAATGAACTCCAACAGGGCTTATGGTTCTCGTTTATTGAAAACGGCTACCGTTAAAAGAAGTAACCAAATCCACCGAACTATAATTTCTATGTTAGATCCCTACATCCCCGAGGATATAACAGTAGGTATCCGTAGTTACTTCTAAGTGGGCTGACAAGTATGGTTGTAACAGCTCAGGGCCTTACCAATAAACATTTTTAGTTTCGACTCTAAATTGTAGTAGTTCACAGTGGCTATATTTTCCATACAAGCTTCGCAATTGTGAGCTTCCGTACATCTAAAGTCGAGACTAAAATTTGTTATTAGTAAGGTGATCCCTGTAGATCTGTAGCCCACATTTCTTTCTACACCTGTTCTTGCTACTGTCAGCCATATTACAAGGCAGTAAAAATAGATCTTGTTTTTTTTTGGTTAACTTATTGTAGCATCTTGCTAAAAATGATAATTATGTTGACCGTAAGTATACACCCGAAGAAGAGTGTGGGTGAGAGCAAAGAGACTAAGCATCCATTACCCTATTATCTATTTGGTTATCTCGTGTGCATGAACGATCAAGAACGGGCCAGTCTAGGTCCGACTACCGACCGTCGTGCATTGCCGAGCCGACTTTACAGTTATAAAATCAAATTAAAAAAAAGTCTCTCCAAGTTTCTGTTGATGAAATGTCTTTATTTGGCCCACAATTTAAAAGATTTGCTTAGAACTACCTACTCGCAGGGATGTCGACGATATTGTTACCGAATTCCCGTCGATATTCCGCTATACTTATAATCATTTTTAGTGTTCAGGATTCATTTTCCAAACTCTCAATGGCAAAATTTTCCATATAAAATTGCCCATGTGAACTACAAACTATTTAGTGTGAAGTTTAGAAAATATTGTTAGTAAGGACCATCTTTGTATGTTTTTTAAGCTGTCGTCGCCTTCTTTACATTTTAGGAATGATTATCCTTCCCTAGGTAGTTTGCAAAATCTTTCTGTAGACATTCATATAAGCCTCTTCTGGATGTTCGCATTTTGTTCTTCTTGTTTGTTTTGCCGAATCAGTCGATTGTTTTAATTTTCCACGAAACATGCATCGCCTGGGATTCTCTGATGAATTCGCCGGCAAAGAAGTTATTAATGAAGGGAATGTAAATACAAAACCTCTGATGTGCCGAAGTATGTAGAGGTTGCTGCCAAGTTCGATAAAATAATTGGCTGATATTGGCCAAACCACAAATGGAAGAACAAAATGCGAACATATTGAGTAAAGCTTTGCAAATGCATAGAGGAAGATTTCCAAGTGAACGATATACAAACTTACGCAGGTTTTTATTAACAAATGTTTTCTTCAAAAAAAATCTTGGGATGATTTGCTTTGGAAAAGAGCTAGTTTTCTGACGGATCTAATATTCATTCGTATTTCTTCTTATTTTTCCTCAAAAAAGAAAAAATGGCCGCATAAGCATATACCGCCATATAGAATTTTTTTTAACAAAGTAACCCTACTGTAACAATCAAACATTCTAACTCTAGCACAAATGTTAATTACAAAAACTATGTCTACGTTTTGATGAACGCAAAAGAGGTGTTTGTAATGTGGCAGAACTGCCATTAGGTAATCAGTCTTGGGCTACAAATGAGTAGCCCATTGATCAATGTGTGAACTGGTGCAGGTACACATATACTATACACTTTTACACGTCGTCGACCAAGCGAGAACGCACTTAATTAATTGCTCTACAAAAATTGATTAATTCTTCGATTTCCACACACAACAAAGTCTGGCCAGAGTTCATTGTTAATTAAACAAAAGTTTCATGTCTAACTCTACATGCTCTGCTCAGTATACGTAAACTCAATGAATGTGCACAAGAAACAAACAAACACAAAAAAAGTTACGTATACTAATTTCGACTTGAATTGAGTCTTGACGTCTTGTACATAATTTGAGCTGATTGGTGTCGATTACGTGAAACGATGCTAGTTGTTCATTAAGAAACAGTATGTCAGGCAGGTGTTGAAATCGAGTGTTTAAGAGCAAGAGTCTTGTGTCTTGCTACGGAAATCTGAAGGACATTGTTGGGGCATGCTAAAATGTACATAATTTTGTAGGGTATAAAATTGTATCGATCGTTGGACTGCTCAGTGGGAGGTTCAGGTTCCCATTTAATAAAAGGCTGAGGTCAGTCGGAGAAACACGTAAAGTTCACGAAAGAAAACAATTCGTTTGTTAGAAATATAACAAATCGCTAAATACAGAATGTAAACGTATGTCCGACAGCCAATAATCGGTTCAACATTTTAGAATCGATAGACTGTATTTCTGAAGTCTGAAGTGGCGAATTGTGATTTGTAAAAAGAACAAAGAGAGCGTTATCACTCTCTGAGAGTATGCAACGCCAACAACTTGGTCGGAAGGTTGCAAGGATGTTATGTAGATCGAATGAACATCAACAGTCTTCGATTCTAACCCGGAGGAACAACGCGCGACCTCGCTATAGGTGGCAACATGCACCATCAGCAACACCCTTCTGCGACTTAAGCCACTCGACGCTGCCAATGACAATTGGTTTAGAAGCTTTTTGACCAGACATTGGAACAATTTCGACTTCATACTTATGTATGAAGTGAAAATTGTATGAGGCTATTTAAGCGAGCAAATGCAGTTGCCAAATTTCATATACAAAGGCACTGTAAACGAGCAAACGAGACGAGAAGTACAGGGTGGGCCAAATACAAGTTTCTTTTTTTAAAATGCCATAAAATGAACAAAATTACATTTTATCCATGGATTTTGGCTTTGTAAGTAAGAGCAATCATTCCCATTAATTATGAAACAAAGCGGATGGTCGTGCTGAGTCAATTGGACCTTGTAAGCGAATAATCCGAGATCTTTGTGCAGAATTTCCTCAGACAAGTGCGTGAAACGTTGATCTGTTGAGATCGATGGCGAGTTGATGTTCGTGAATTGAGTCTTACACTCTCGGCTACAGCAGCCGCATTCTCGTCTGTGCGTACCGTACAAAGACGGGGACCATGAGTGTTGCCCACTAGTATACCAGTCTTACGAAATTTTTGCACAAACTTGCGTACAGCAGGCGCGGTGGGTGCTTCATTTCGATCAAAAACTTCTTTCCAAAAAACGCACTGTTTGGGCTACACAATATAAAAATAAGTTTTCAATGTTCCCCAACGTTGTTCAAGCGCAAAGCGACTCATTTCGTTCCGCGGAGGTATGACTTTCTTGACTTTACTGACTTTCTGTCAAGATTTCGAGCTGGAAACAGCTTTCAGTGTCAAAATAACCTATAATTTAAAAAGAAATCACTAGTTGGCCCACCCTTTATAAATAGATTGAAGTAATCGAGAGGTCCTTCTCCAGGAAAAATAAAAAAAGTTTTATCAAAAAGTAAAAAGGATTGGAAATCCTTTATAAAGAGATAATCTCAACGACCGACATCTAGCTGCTGAACAAATCTTCAAATTTAGACGATAATAGACAAAAACCCCGACCGCCTATCCAAGTAAAAGATCAACAAGGCTGCTGGCTCCGATTGTTTACTCGCTGAGCTTTTTAGATAAGATATTGATACAGAACATGCGCCAGATATATGAATGTCTAATGCCAGACCTCTTTTGCACTATCGAACGGCGCAAAATTTTGAACGAGGGGGTTTTTTGCTAAAAGCCCAAAATGGTAAAGCTGCCTATAACGCAAGACCTCAATGGCATTAGTAGCAACAACTTGCAGGCCACCACTTGCGACGAATGAAAATCTGAGCGGTTACTACTCAAAACAAACCAAACTGACGCAAGGCCCTCACTGACCTGTTTAAGGTATCAAAAATTGCACCGTCACCGGCGCTAATTGATTCAACTTAAGCAGGCGGCGTCGTCGTTTTGATTCGTCTGCCTAAATTTACCAAACAAAATACCAGTCTCATAAAACAAACCACAATTACTCGCTACAAATGGACGATCCCTAAAAAATAATGCACAAATCATGAACCCGAGAGTCAAAAAAAACAAAAGCTAACAAGCCCCCTAAACGTTACTGATGGATACTAACGACTTCTAACACTCTTAAGGGATTTTCCAACACAGCTCTTAAGCATAACCAGTCTATCGGGATAAACAACATTATTTATTGGATGAGATCTTACATTATTAAACTTATCCCCAATATACTCCATCATCAATATTAATACTCCTAGAGAGCTGGCAAAAAAATAAACTCGTCCGTCATTTTCGAAAATTTATTAATCTTCGGATAGCCAGTCCATGCACAATACACTGGCCAGCTCCGCTTTCCAACCACATTCCCACTTCTGTTTCTTCCCTTTCACAAGCGAGCACAATTTCTCTTTTATACCACCAAAGAAAAATATAAAAAAAAACCTTTGACATTTGTGTTCCCCAACTCAGCAGATATTTTTTTTTTTTGGCAAAATCCCCATCGAATTTATGTAGACCCTTAAACTGTCCTGCACAGACGGTGGTGGCGGCCTCTCTCTCAAAATCGGTAATCATCATGGCGTTCGAATAGACACATTCACATTTCACATCCAGCAGTCGCAGTCTATGGCGCGGGGCAAGGACAAAAATGTGTTATCTAGCAAAAAACACCGCCGCCAACGACGACTATGACGACAAATGAAAATCACAGTAAAAAGTGAACGAAACGATGCGAATTACGGTCTAGAATGACAAGGAAATATGTGTGTGTGTGTCTTGAGGGAAGCAGCTTAGTCAGCACAAAATATAACTCACACAGCCAGTCAGCCAGATAGATAGACTTTTCCAAAATGGGTTACAAATCGAATTTGGCCTTTCAAACCTCAGCGAAACGAGTGGGTGTGGGAAAAGGGACACACCAACATTCGAAAACGCCATTGATTGATTGTGAAAAAACCGTCGACTGTGTGCGGCCTTGAATTTGCATTTGTATCCATTTCCAGAGAACGGCGGTATCGATGATGGTTCAAAGGGTTTTTCCTGTCATAGGTATTTCAAACAAATCCCAGTTCCATTTGCCCCATTCCTTTTCTGTCCCTCAGATGGTTTGAATGTCTGATTGGAATTTGACAGGAATTCGAAGGTAATTTACCAGGTGACAGCACGCGGTCATCATGTAGCCGGGGTCTGTCTTCTTTTATTTGCTGAACAACGATGTTATGTAAATTAGTCCAACGAGGACGGCCATACTGCGTCAACAATTGGACTGGAAATTTTGGGAAAAAAAAACTTAGATTGATAAGAGAACACACATCTAACATTACTGTCCTTTTTTTTGTGTGAGGAGAACACGCTTCGATGATGGCCGCAGGTATAGAAGACCCATCTGCAGGCGGCAACACGGTAAGGAACTTATTGTTGTTTGTTTAGATGTATTTGTTTGATGATTGTTTTATGTTTGTCAGGACACATGCTCGCTCTGATATCGATTTATATCGCAACGGACTAAATGGTCTCAAGCTGCCACTGCCACGCAGAGCGGGTGTATAAGTATATTACCATGTGGCAGTTGTTGATGTAAATTATGCAAAGGGGACGCCCGAAAAACAAACATGAGACGAAGCGTCATATAAGTAGTTGGCTGATAAAATCTCTGTTCTCTGCTGTCCGCTGGTCCTCCCTGGAGATTTTTTTCCCAGCTCGCAATGGGATTCCTATACAGAGAAATGTGCTTCTAGATGTAGAGATGTCGACTGTCCAACGTGTGGTGACCAAATTCGAGACAAATGGTTCCGTAAACAAACAGTCAACATCCGTACGTCAAAGAAACGCAAGGTCAGCCGAAAACATTGCCGCGGTCTGTAAAAGTGGACAAGAGAACCCGAGGCAGTCACTTCCTCGTCTCGCACAAGAAGTCGACCCTTCGAAGACTTAAATTTGACGAATTTTGAGTCGCGATTTGGACCTACATCCACACAAGATCCGAGGAGCTCAAAGTTAATGACCAAAGGCAAAGACCGTTTGTTCGCTTACTGGACTGCGGAGCGTTTGGGAGTGGCCCCAATTTTCTCCGAAAAATCATCCTTAGCGACAAGGCCATTTTTGGATGACTGGCTAATTTAACAAGCTAACTTGGCCGTTATGTGACTAGGTTCACCAGTTGGCAATGTAGCTACAAAATGTTACTGTTTAGTGAGAATTTTCGTGCGATTTAACCCCGATAGACTTTGCTTGTGGGGTTTCATAAAGTCGCAGGTCTATGCAAATAAGCTGCAAACTGCTCTTAAACCAATGAAATCAAATTCAGATGGATATATGCGGCAGGGTCATTCAAAATTGGACCACCGGGATCCTGGCTACCATAAGAAGCCAGAGTAGACCTTTTAATATTCGTTTCCGGTTGACATGAAAACTACTGGTTCAAAATTTGCTCAGACTCCGAAAGTCGTCCATTTGCCACGCCTACTTCTTGGGAGCTCTTTTTGGCCGATACGTTTTTTTTTCTGACTTTATTGCTATCATTACATCCAAAAGCCTCTTATCGAGCAGACAGATTGTCTTGATGCCCAACACAAAGCCAAGTGAATCATTGAACCAACAAACAGGGACACCCTATAAAGATGTGATCTCGACCCTCCTGTTGGGCAAATGATCTTCCCCTTTGGGGGTACACATACAAGACAAACCTAAACAGCAGTTACGATTTAGGTTTTTCGATCTATACCCAGTTCTCATGATTTTGGTAAGAGTTTGGTCAGTAACTTATAGCTCTGAGACACTGTTGAGACCCGCACAGAAAAAAAGATTGACCCAGCTGTTCTAAATGAAAGAAAACTCCACCATTGTGTTCGCCGAGATATTTAAGACTTGTGACTTCACTTCATCGTTCACGTTTACCTGCAAGCCTCAGCACAAACATCTACAAACATTTGTGTACGGGCTGAAGTTCGGTCTGCATTGCTGAGAAAATCTCAACCCTTCACAAGCAGCTTCTTTTGCTCAAATCACATAAGCATGGTTCTCCTTTAAGGAATTGATGTTTAGACTTACCTAGAAAAAAAAGAAAACGAAATTAGATACTGATTTCAAAAGTAAATGAGATTTTTAATTTACACAATAAGGCCAAATTTGGGAAAGTGATTTAAGCTGATAAAGTACATCTGCAGTTGACAAAGACATGAGGACCCAACGAATGACACTCCCGTAAAGAGCACATGACAAAAGAGAGCCCAACAAGACCTTGACAGAATATAATTGATTTGCTACTAAGAAGCAAGCGCCTCGCAGACTCACGTTCCGTATTTTATTTAATAATTCAACCCCAACCATGTCGCCCACCACTCAATGACGAATATCCGACTTCTTTACCGTATAACCGCTGACTTCTTTTGATTTATAATGCGATGACAACTGTGTGCCCGAGCCCGCCATAAATCATCAGCAAGTTGTTCACTCAGTAGCCAACACTTAACTTAGATTCAAATCAGTTTGCACACTATACGACTTTCTGTCATTTAATTAGCGTTAGAAGAGAACCACCCGACAACCGCCCATTTATGCAAATTACGACATTGTTGCCAACATCCCAGTCACACAGAGTGTCACGTATAAAACGTAAGCCATGTGCTATCGGCCAGCACACACCACAACACCTCATCGCCACGATCTGCTAATTTCCACCCGGCCGGAAGACAGATACACTTCATTAGCGCGAAACGGATAACTGCTGACAAAAAAAAAAAAACAAAAACAACCGTCTCTACTTTCCGGGTGGTCTGCTCGGCACACATACCTACGCTCGCACTCGTATGTCTAAGCCAGACACGACTAAACTTTTATGGCTCGCGTATTCGCCATAACGTCCCTGTCATAAAATTCGCATATATTTTGCATTAAGCTGCGCCATAGACATATCCCATGGACGGGATATGAAGGGGCAGGTTCAGCGCACATATTGCGAGGTTCTTCCAGCTTCCTCCGGTTCGGTCGGTGGGTGACTCAATGAAGGTTTTGATTACAATCCAAGTATTTCGCGGAACCCAATGTGACTGCGTCTCCATCAACATATATATATAATCAATTCGATGCTCATATATGGTTGCTTCCTTTAGCTCTAATACACCTAATGTTGCTGTTGATATATACGTATGTGATGGTCACGGAGAGCAGGAGCTTCACAATGCCACACATCAGGTATCACGGTTTTCAAATAAATTCTTCATCCTTAAAACCAGCAGGAGTGTGGTGTGTGCCATAAAAAAGAGACACTTTTTATTGAGTATGTTATTACGTGGGTGTTCCTCGGTTTGAGTTATAAAACAGAAATCCTCATTCATTGGGAGTATTAAATTTTAATTATAAAAAAAAAATCCTATTTCATCATCGGCAGGAGAATTTGCTTTTATGCAGAACAGCTATTAAGTCGCATCGCCAATCGATCCTTAATGAAATGAACCGAGTTTATTTATCGATGGAGAGAGATGTATGTATTACGTGATATGTTATCTGCTGTAAGGCAGATTTACAGTTCATTATGTCGGTGAAATTGCTGTGCAAATGAAAGGCGGCAGACTCGTTATTGTTTGCTGTAGCAAACGTGTTGAAAGTTATTCGCATTAAGGAAAAGGACACCAGGGTGATGAACAAGATGAGGAGACATATTGTGTCTTGCTTAGTTCATCCATGAGTCATTTGCCATATTTTATAGTCAACATAAATATTCATCATAGAGTTTGCTGCGGTGATATGTTTGAAACAATTTTTTGTCGTTAATTCATTGTTATCGCACTTTCAGTCATTAAATTCGATTTTCGTTCATTGTTTCATTGGAATCATTCGTTATAGTCCAAGAGCGGCCGCATGATGTCCTAAGGCATAAAACAATAAGATGAGTTAAGTAAAAAATGAAAGCTTGCAAGTAGACTAAGAGAAAAAAACAGGGTTGTCGGACATTTTTGCCCAGGGATGGAAAAAACGGGCTACTTCCGGTACTTAACTCATCTTATTATTTTATGCCTTAGGACATCATGCGGTCGGCTCTCCTACTATTAGGTGAATGCGATTCTTCTCCTATTTTTAACCGAAAGTCACTCGAAGTACCTATTTTAGGTTAAAAAGAAACCAAGGTTTAAGTGTGGCAAGCGTCAAATTTTTGCTTCAACAAATATTCAGCAAAAACTTGTTTGTCATGGATGTAAGCAAGGAAACAAATAAATTTGTATCAATTTGGAATGAAACAGATTTTCCAACCATAGTATGTAGCACACATCGATGTGCACAAACAGTTTATCTTACAAATCATTCGAGCATTCGACTTTCCAATCATGTAAATGTTCAATCCCAGCAAAAAATAGCCCGTGTGCGCAACCAACAGAGCTTATTCGTGTAAAAAACTGACCAGACATGTGACATGAATTGAAAACAGGAAAACTGCGCAGATTACTGGAGCCCTAGGAGCAGATAACACAGAAATTAGGAGGCAACATCGAAATGAATGCACAAAAATTACCCCTAAATACAACGCACACGCAGCAGAAGATCGGGTAACTGTCATCTAAAAAAATATTGCGTCCAGTTTTTTTTTGCGAGAAAACGTCCTTACTTGCCAGAATATTTAGAGCCCAGTTGATAATCTCTAGTACAAAAATTCTAAAATACAAGTTCAACAGATCCAAGAGTGCCTTGCGCACATTTTTATGTGCGAAATCGTTGAGTCGCACACAGTGGAATAAAATAGCAAAACTCCATACGTATTAACTCAGTTGAATGTCAACATTAATTTGGGTTTTACCGAGGGAAACATAAGTCTGCAAAACACTAGTTCGTAGCGCACACATGAGTGCGATATATTTTTAACTATGGAGAAAGGCATCAGTGGTCAAAAAACTATATATGAACATAAGTCTGCAAAACATTAGTTCGTAGCTCACACATGAGTGCGATATATTCGTATGCGTCTTCGTGGGAACTATCGACATTTTCAACAACGGAAATGGTATCAATGTTCAAAAAAAATTATATAACTGACTTACGACATCTACTCCACGATATATTGTTTTTTACCCAATAAACATTTTTTTAACAAATTCAAGAGTGTAAACCTCTGGCAGAAAAGACACTTTATTGGTTTTCTTTGTCACGAATCATAGATAAATGTTTATGTATCCAGGAACTAGGTAATAAAACCGGTAGGAGCAAAAGTACAAATCCGTCTCCTGCCTAGTCATCATCATCACTCGTTTTGCCATCATCAGCAGGTACAAAATGGAATTCCCTCATCAGCCCTTCGTAAGCACTTGAGCTGCACATACCCCAGGCACAAGGCCTTCGTACAGCTTTTATTCAGCTCTCACCCTTTTTGAAGATGCTACATTTTAATGTCCTTTTCTTATTACTGCCGCGCGATGCTGTGTTGCTTTGTCATCTTAATTACAACGGACTGCTACAAAGCCCATTCGCATTATGGGCCAAACAAAGCCCAAGGCGCGCCAACCGACGCAATTTAAGAAAAGGTTGCGCGCCTTCAAATGGCAATGCCAGTGAACAATTTTCAAGAAAAGAATTTATGTACTCGACGTACATTTATTTTGATATCTTTCTTTTAGTTCTTTTTTTCTCCCTCTCTCTCTCTGTGCTGTCGTATCGTGGGTGTACAGTGTGTCCTTGTAAGTGAGACGCGTTCTACTTCTTGCTGCACGCCTCTTGGAATCAAGGTGAAGAGTGTCCTTAGGACAAAACTTGTGAACTTGTTTTATTGTGTTTTCTTCGTTTGCACAACTTTTTCCCCAATTTTAATGGTCAGCACCTACTTCACCTGTACACGCTACACGACCCACTGGATTGGTGACGATGAGGGGCAAGATAGAGCAAAATCGTCAATGTAGCTTTGGTAACGTTTCATCGGCCTATGTAGCTGTGTCGGGCGAAACACACGCCGCCACTTAATTAAATTCTTAGGCTGTAGGTAGGTTCGCTTGCGTGCTTTTATGCCTGCGAGAGTATTTCTTTGAATAAAATAACTTTCTTCGTTTTCGTCTTACGCACAGTTTCTGTTGTCGTTGGTGGGGGACTTCATTCCTTTTTCTTTCTATTTTGTGAAAGGAATTAATAAAAGTTTTGCCATCAAAGTATTGGCGTTAAAGGAGATGTCAAGCTCGAAGTCACTTTGTTGGTTGAAGTTTTCATCGCTTCCCGATGTTAAATAAGTGGAACGAGAAAGTTTTTTGGGTTATGCGTTGGCGATAATACTTGGTGGCTGATTTTGTTTCTTTTTTGTCAACCTTACCGTCTTCAAAGAAATTTCTTATTGCCATGGCACAGGAACGGAACCTTTAACTTGCGACCATTTTTAGTCAGTTCGGGATGAGCCTTTGCATTATGACTAGAATTTGGACATAAGCCAATAGCATCGTATATGTTTTCTGCGAAATTGTGCAGTTTAATTGACTTGTTACCAGTAATTGAACACAATTTACGTTGTTTATGATTTTGCAGAAAATGTACACGAATCGATAACACAAAAGTTGAGAATCAATCCTCCCTGAACTTACTATACTATAGCGCACATGGATGTGCGCAAACAGAAACAGCAGAAGATATACACGACTCGGTCGCACCAAAATTTTATTTTATATTATCACCTCAATCCTTTTTGAACTTACTTTACTATAGCGCACATAGGTGTGCGCAAACAGAAACAGCAGAAGTATACACGACAAGATCGCACCAAAATTGTATGTTTGTTAACAATCTCATCGCCTTAATTCTCTCGGAACTGTCAGTAGGACTAAAGGCAACAAAAAAGTGAAAACGCACACTTGCGTGCGCTACGAAGCACTATTGTAAGAATCATGTTTCACAAAACTAGCTTCTGTTTATTGTTGGTTTTGACAAGAGTGAAATCTATTAGACGAATAGGGTATAAACCTGTATAAGGAAACAGAATATGGGAATTGGTTCTTTTTTCTAAAGTTATTCAATATTCATATAGATTCCGAAACAAAAGATGTCGAACCCGTTGTGTATGTATACCTAAATCTTATTTAATCCTCGTCATAGATTATTCAGCAATTTCAATTTACAGCATTTACCTATCGTATATCTGAGGTTAAGGTTTTGCAATAAACCAAACTCTCAACAACTATTCCTTGAAACCCTCTTGAGATTGTAAAACAGAAACAAATGTGTATCACAAGGAGATGCAAGAACTAACTACCACTTCTGGCATGTCATCAACGCATTTACATACAAATCTATACCGATCCCATATGTCAAACCCAGAGCACTTGTTAAAAACCACTTGACGAATTCCAATCGAGTCGGTCTTATGCAAAGGCATCATTCTAATATAGGTACTTGAACAACACAAGCATTCTATACGCGTATACATGGGTTAACTGCTTCACCAAAATCTCAATTAGAGTGTGCAAACAGATGTTCTTATGCAAACAGTTGTTCTTACAAAGTTGAAGGTAGCCACAAGTACGCACTCACTCGTAAACAGATGTTACACTTACGGAGGATTCACTTTACAAAAATGTCACATATCTTTAAATATGAGGCGGCAGTTTGCAATACCCAATTATATGCAACAATTTATGCATAAAAGAAGAAACTAAAAACTCATAAACGAGTCGACTAAGGCCCAATTGGCGAATTGTCTTTCAAAGCATGGTGGAGTTGGTTTACTCAATAAATAGGTCTGTTCCCTTACTTTTGTAGTAAGAATGGAAAAGACTGTCAAAATGGAAGTGGTGGGGATAGATTCTCTCACAGAGAGAAGGCACTTACGAAAAAGTTAGGGAACGCTTTTGTAGTAATCTATGAAAATGACAGAAACATAATTCAAAAATTCAAAAAAGTGCTACAAAAACTCGTTAAAATTTCGTATAAACTCGAAGAATTTGCTAATTTACTGACAAAATTAGTTGATTCATCTTCCTTGCGATGAAAGTGATTCGAAATTATTCAAACTTCTTTCGAAATTTTATTTTCTTCTTCTTCTTCTTTCAATTTTATTTTTACGACAGAAATGAAAACAAATGCACTCATATGTCAAATAGGACAAGAAATTTCAAATCAGCTGTTTATTGTAAGGTGACTGACAGCTTTTAAGGAACGGCATTGAGTAAAAATTCGTAAAAATTCGTAAGATTTAAAAGTAAAGGAACAGACCTAATATGTTCGACTAATTTTCCAACATACACTGCAACAAATAATAAGGAAACATTTAGGCGCAAGGCTATTTTATGTGCAATTGACCTCTAAGACGGATTTTGAATTATTATTCACTTGTCGACTTCTGCATTTGACACAATAGCTCTGTTCCTTTACAATAAAATTTTACGATCTTTTACTAAGTCTTACAATTTTTTTTAAGAATTTTTACTCAATGCCGTTCCTGAACTCGAAAAATTCTAAAAAGAGAGCGTCATTGAGAGAGCAAGATTCTTTTCGAAATTACCGACAAAATTCTTCATCGCTGTAAGGGACAATCTCCTCCACGTAATTTTTAAAGCAGTGTCGCTGTTACCTCTTCTTGAATGCTTATAGTTCAATCAGTACAAACTCTGCCACATACTCGGATTCATCAGAAATAAGTTCGATTAATTCGAATTTCGAATCACTTTCAAGTATCGCTCTCTGAGGGGGAATTTATCCCTACCCCTGCCGTTTTGACCGAGGGGGGACGTTCAAGTATCTAGTTTAGTAAGTCTGACAGTCTTTTTCGGAATGTCAATTATAAATAGACTTTATGCGAATTCTGACCTGTTTCGAGCCAAGATGACCTGCTCGTTACTCGTTATTTTGTTAATTTTCTCTTTTTGTCATGTTTGTGCGAACAGACTTTGTGCGATCGATTTATATCGATTGCGTTCGATTTAAACCGCATAAGCGAATAATCCTCTTGCCAAACTATACTGAGCAAAAAATAAAAAAAGCCAACTCAGTATGAAAGCTCCGATTGTCGATCAACTCGGTTTTTACTCGATCAATTACAGAAAATAACAAGTAAAAGTGTTATCATCGGCCTGGCCGATGCTTTGATACCCTCCACTGCATACAAGTTATTTAAAATTGGTTTTGTATGGGGGGTACCAGAACTACTTGACCGAGATATCCCATTTTTAATACCAACCTAACGATGATAAAAGAAGTCCTTTCACAAAAATTCATTCGCCTAGGTCAATTACTTTGGGTGCTATCGTGCTTTCAACAGACAGACAGACAGACAGACAGACGGACATGACTAAATCGATTCAGAATGTGATCCTGATTCAGAATATAAATATATACTTTATGAGGTCTCCGGTGGCTCCTTCTTGGCTTTACAAATGTATTGGCAAAGTGAATATACCTACCTTCCTGTGGAGGATATAAAAACGCGAGTGGGTCACATTCAAATTAAGGGCCAATATTTTAGAATGCGTCGTGTCCATTGCGACAATGTATTCCACTGACAGATGGATAGAAATAGAATAAGATGCGCAACAAATGAATTCACATGGGAACTTGGAACTTGGTTTTCGTTTTGGCACATTGAACTGCAAACAGTTCAATCTACCCCCTTCATGCCATTCAGCGGCAGTTAGCAACAGTCTAAACATACTCACGCAAAGATTACTTGTCGGTAAATAAAGCAATTTCCTTTCTTTCACTGATTTCAATGACCCCCGCACTAAATTCAAAATAAATAAAAGGAAAAAACATTCCTCTTGAAATACGTGTTATCTGCAACTAAAATCGTTCATTTCTGAGTGACCACCGCCTCCGCGCGCCAAACCAAAGCCCACATCCCCGTTGAATTGAAGAACGAGAAACGGCTCAGCGTGGAATGTAACGCAACGACTTGCAAATCAACTGGTAAACGACAACGACAGTACACGAGCCTGTCATCGATCGCATACCCAACACAAATGCAATGTTTTATTGCTGTTCGATTTTATTTCGTTTTTGTGCCAAAAGACCACAGCAGCAGCATGTCATGTGGGTCAACAATACAAATGATATGTTTGGGGGCAACTTTTATTGCTGCCTCCCTCTTTCTCTCGCTCGATGCGACGCCAGCGCCAGCCAAATGCTAACAATTATTTTTCTCCGAACTTTGCCAAAGATAAATCTTTCAGAAATTTGTAGCTACCTCATGTGGTGACCGACTATAGCTTGGCATCCGTATTTGGATCGAAAAATGACACATTGACCGTGTGCATGTATGGTACGCCTCCACCAGTGGGGTTTCCAATTCCAATTCCGTCACGATAACGATGCTGGCTGGTTCCATTAACGCCGTGTGGGCTCTTGGACACTTTTGCTCTCTAATTAAACAGCAAACGCCCTCAGTACAGCGCCACCAAATACTCAAGTGACACAAATAACATGGAATCGATGCTTATATTCATTCGGATTGTTAATTTCAGTCTCAGACAGACGACGACGATGATGATAATGATGAGCCGATCCTGCGACTGGGTTGGGCTTTTATACAGGAATGTCGGCAGTGCACTACCGGAGGCCGGCGACAGCAAAACAAAAAACAGGCAGATACAAGAGCTGAGATTGAAATCTCTTGATTCGTACGAATACCGACGTTGTAATAAATGACAGAATGTCAACTGATAACGACCAAACATTTGTTGAACGTTTTCTGCAGAGCCGACAGACACTGAATGTGTTTGGAATGCGAGCAGATTTCTTAGAATTGGGGGCGTCAATTTAATGATTGTCCGAGTACTAGGAATTCATTGGGAGTCTGAATTATTTCAGGCATTTCAAACTGACCGTTGTATTGGGAAAAAGTAAAACAATTCTCATAGGGAATTCCTAACTCTATTTGTTATGTAATACTTTGTTGATAAGTGATATTTCCATGGAGTAGGTTTATACGAGTTTGTGAGGTTATGAGGCGAATTGGGCACAGCAACATTTAGTCCAATAGGTCATGGCTATGAGCAAACGTTCAACTTTGGACGTTGATACTTCAAGAACTGTATTTGACCTTTCTTTCCTTGCAAAAAAGGTAACATTTATACAAAGGAATGACCGAATCCACAGAATGTGTTCAAAGTTAGATTAATCAGTTCTTGGTGGCTTCGATAAGGCATTCTTAGAAACAGATAAGGGCAAACAAATGTGTTGTGATAAGGGGTCTGATTCTGACTCTGATTGTCACCAGAGTCACTCTTGATTCACCCAGGCGGGCAAAACTTCCAAAAAGAAACGCGCATATAAAAACTGCCCTCGACTTATATGTTTTACATTTTGTTTTATTTTATTTTATTTAAATATCTAAGCATAAAAATAACTTCAAAACTTTAGAGCAGTACATTTGCTTAGGCGATAGAAAAACTAGGAACACCAAAGTAGATCGCCTCTAACCTGTATTTCATAAATGGGTTTACTTTAAAGAGTCTGCAAAGATTGTCACTATTCCGTTATGAACATCAATAGCCTCTATTGGCAGAGGGTTTCATAGATAGTTCGCAAGGAGATCGTAAATCAACAGAGGCAGGAACATCTCCAAAGTTGTTGATGTCTTTTCCACTCGAGTGCAGTTTCTTTGAATACCAACAGAGGGAAGACTTATCTAGAACATTTCATTCACCCAACTTCAACATCAAGTTAAATAACTTGCGTACAATGTAGCATGACTTGACAGAAAAGTCTTGCCCCTCGGATGCCAAATATTACCAAAGTTCTCCATCCGTCAACATAAACAATATGTATACCTACCGGGCCCTGTACGTAGCTTTAGCTCAACTTCAACTCCTCTTCCGATTCATATCACCCCAGACCAAGTCGGAAGATAAACAATATTTTCGGAGAAACGCACACATAAATACGTACGAAGGGGCATGCCATGCCAATGCCAGCGGAAGAGGGTTTACGCTGCGTGCGCCCATAAACTTTTCAACGAAACTGAAACACATGCGGTCAATGAATTTATTTTCGTGTTCAGAAGCGGACTACACCTACCTACCAATGGTGAATGGGATTTCACGTCTAAGTACTTACGTTTTAGATGCAGCTCTCTTAGCAGCTATCGGGCGACGATGCGACCGCTGCGGCACACTTCCGGGATAATGTTCAAATCACGTTCGGTATTTTCACGAACAAACTCAGTTTACCAATTAAAGGGGGTGACGGACACGACAACGATAACAACGATGGATACAACGCCGACGATGTAGACTTCAACGGAGCGCAGATAGATGAAGGTGGTTCCACCTTGCGGTGACGCGAGACCGGCGTATGACGACGACTGACAATGTAGGCTGTTGCTAGAGTATTGTGGGAAGTGGTTGTTGTCACTGAGGTGGTTGTAATGAATCCTTTTACACGCCTCGGAGAGACATTCACGATACACGAAGGCGAGGACGAAAGGAACGCACTGTAGTTATTTCCAGAGACACTTGCCCACGGACGAGAAACACACAGCAAAGGATACAATATTTTATTTACGGAGGTGAAGTAAATAGATAATAGTATTAAGAGAGGAGGCCCGGAATTGTGTTGCCTTGCCGGGAAATTATTACACTTTATTCTTGGTTTTTGGCCAGCACTCACACTGAGGCAGCGGGAATAATTATTCGCTTTTCCTTTTTGCACACACGATAGTGACGAGAAAAAAATCTGCGATTTCGGGTGACTACTTAAAGCTGCCGCACTCACTTTTGCACTGTACACACGCACAGGGTGTGGTGGTAGAAGAGATGAACCTTCAAAACTTTTCAATCTTTATTCCGTTTTTCGGGATGAGAATAAATTATTATTTTTTTTTTGTTGTTTGCTTACTGGAGTTGGTTTTTTGCCATTAATGAAAAACTTCACTCGTGTACACAAAAGATGAGCGAGAAGGAACGACGAAACGACTCTGCGACAAACGCACAGAAGACGACGAAAATCTTTGGAAAAACTGCGGATAGGCCGTGTAGATCCTCGCTGGTTGATATCTGAATCGATTGGCAATTGGAAAATGCAATTTCGTTGGTGAAAATTTGAGGCTATTTCTTTGGTAAAGTGTTTACCGCAAAAATGGAACCGTGAACTTGCAGCAATGCCGTCGTCAGCTAGCGAAAACCGAAATGAAAACTTTTTACAGACTCGATGGTGGATGGAACTTTAATTCTTTTGGGGGGTATTGTGCAGGAGCTCTTCTTCTCGACGACGGGTTCTGTGAGATGGCTGAATAAAATTTTTTGTGGTGACCCATACATGCGTGCTTGACGGCTTAGAGCTGAATTGGGTGCTTACTGTCAGGTTGGGCGTGTGAGTGTGTGCGAAGTGGAATGTCAAAAGTTCAGCAGCTAGTGGTGCCATGAAGCAGGTATGTTCGGAGGCAGTGAAAAATTGTCTTTAATTTTAAATTGAAAGTAATTGCTAGACTCAAAAGGCGAAATAATAGGGGTATTCACGATTCGGTGCAAGAGACCTAGTAAAATTGCGAAATTTTATTTATTTTTTACAGATCGTGAACACCCTTTTTCTCATCTCTTGCAAAACTGAAAAAAATGACAGATTTTTCCATGCTGTTCTGAAAAAAAACTTCTAAACTTTGCTGAAACTGAACGATTTGCTTTTTATTGTTTATTATGCCGAAAAAAGGCGAAAAGAAAAAATATCTTAGATAATTGAGAGAGTAAAGACGAAGATGTTTCGTGAAAACCCCCCTTTTCTGACCATTTTTCAACTGGATTTTCCCTTCGGTGGGACGGTGGCACTTACTTTTGTTTTTCATTCTCTTTTCTTCCGATACACAGAAATTAAAAATTTAGCGAATTGTCAATTTGACAATGCTACACTTTATTCTGTTGTATTTTTCGATTACAATAGGGTCAGGATATAGCTAAAGTGCAAAAGTGTAGCGAAATTTCAGTCAGTATATTTTGTTGTTGTAGTGCGAAAAAAAGTTACACTTTCGCACTTTCGCAATGATACAAGGCCAGTTGCACCGGATCGTGAATACCCCTAATGTTGAATATTTTCGGCACTACTCTTTCATAAACTTAAACTATAGGGCTGGTTTTTTTTAACTTTGATCTCAGCAAAGCAAAGAAAATTAGGACTTCCAAAATTTCTAAATTGAGAAAATCTGACTTTTGTACTACAGTGTTAACAGCTTTTATGATGTATGGAGCCAAATTTTAAAATTCTTGGTGCTAAAAAAAGACAAACTCAAATACAAAATATAATAGATTTCTCTTTTTCAGTACATTTTTTGACACAAACCCTGTATAGCTAGTATGCATGGAAAAATATTTTATAAATAAGGGCTTCCAGTGCAAACAAGAATCAATAAAATTCGGATTTTAATGTTCGATTTGGCAGCAGAAATCTGAGATCTCAGATCGAAATCTGAACAGCCAATCGAAATCGAAAATGACATTAGTTATACGAAATGGGTACGTTCGCAAAAGAAGTATGCATTCAATAAATTCCTAGCCTAAAAATCGCCAAACTTTAAAGTGAATAGCGCAAATTCCGGAACAGCTGCGTACCGGCCGTGAGAAACGTTTTAAATCAGGATTTTTCCTTAGTATGTTTTTCTTCATCTACTACAAATAGTGTGAAAATAAAATCCTAGTTACCTACCTACCTAAATTGGATGGTCGACGAAAAAGTTGTACAGGTACCTACCTGGTTTTTAGTCAAATCTGTAGGCTAATAGATAATTGTACGCTTCTATAAAAAAATATAGCAAAAGGAACATTATTCATTGAAATGAAAAAGTGTATACTACCCATAAGGTACCACTGTCTGTCAAATTTATGACAGATAAATGTCTCCGCGCTTTTGCAAATTTCTGAAATATGTCAAATTTTCTCACTACCTCTTCCGTGTTTTTCCCTCGAAAATATTTGAAAATCCTCAACATACGCCTTAAAAATGCATCGGCTTCATCAAAGAAGTACTTTCACACGCCCGCAGGACAATGTCCCGACGTAGAAGTTAAGTTCTCCAATGGGTAAGCTCATACCTTCTCTCTAACCAAATAATTTTGATCATCTCTAACTTTGATCCTCAGGCGGTACCTCAATCTGTCTTCGGGGAAGTATGCTCGGTTTGCTAATGCCACTGGAGTCTGCACTATGGGTGACACGTCTGTCATGGTCACTGCTGTGGCGCGAGCCAAGCAAACACCGGGTGCTTCATTCATGCCTTTAGTCGTGGATTACCGACTAAAAAGTGCCGCATCAGGTCGAATCCCAATGAATTTTATGCGCCGTGAATTGGGTCCATCGGAGAAGGAGATCCTAAGTGCGCGACTGATTGACAGATCGGTGAGGACCCTCTTCCCCTCAGATTTTAAGACTGAAACACAATTGGTATGCAATATGCTTGCCATGGATGCAGTATATTCACCGGATATTCTTGCAATAAACGCTGCCTCCATGGCACTGAGCTTAAGTGACATCCCCTGGAATGGCCCTGTAGGTGCCGTTAGGTAAATATAAACGTTATCAGCATATGGATGCAGCCACTAACCTACACATCTCTAGATTAGGCTTATGCGATGGCGAAATCATTGTGAACCCAACGAGAAGGGAACTTCAGCACTCGCAGTTGGACTTAGTGGTCACGGCGACGAAACAAAATCTGGTGGTGATGTTGGAGGGCAAGGGCAACGTAGTTCTAATGCAGGATTTGCTGAAAGCCATCAAACAGGGAACGAGAGAGGCTCAGTTGATTATCAATGAAATCGAAAAACTGCAGAGAACCATTGGGCGACAGAAGCGCCCGTTGGAGCCAACACCAACAGTCGATCAGGAGATATCTGAAGCTGTGAACACCATGTCAGAGATGCGTTTGCGGGAAATCTTCCGCGATGCCCAGCATGACAAACTGTCGCGCGACAATGCGGTGAACGAGGTGCGTAGTAATGTGGTTGACAAGGTCTGGTCTAGCTACCCGGACGTTGAGCCTGCGATTATTTCGGATTTGTTTAACAAAAAGTGTAAGTCCATATTCCGTGAACTAATTTTTGAGGAGAATCAACGCTGCGACGGGCGCCAGTACGATGATTTAAGAAATATCAGCTGCCAGGTAAGACATGAGGTCGAGCAGCTCCTAATATTCTGTTCAAATGCCTTTTCTATCCACAGGTTGATTTGTACAAGCCCCTGCACGGCTCGGCGCTGTTTCAAAGGGGACAGACGCAGGTTTTCTGCACGGTTTCGCTGGATTCGCAAGAGAGTGCACTGAAACTGGACACCGTATCTGCGCTGGAAAGGTATGAATGGTTTCTCCAATTGGAGCTAGTAGTAAAAATCTGTATTTCCAGTGGCCTGAAAGCGAAGAACTTCATGCTCCACTACGAGTTTCCTCCGTATGCCACCGGCGAAGTTGGGCGGATCGGCCCAGCTGGTCGACGAGAGCTTGGTCATGGTGCCTTGGCCGAGCGTGGTCTTTTGCCAACACTGCCAAGTGATTTTCCATTCACGGTTCGACTGACATCAGAAGTTCTCGAATCAAATGGGTCAAGTTCTATGGCCACTGTCTGCGGCGGATCTTTGGCCCTTATGGATGCTGGAGTGCCCGTGATGGCACCGGCAGCAGGCGTAGCCATTGGGCTGGTCACCAAATACGAAAACGACGACACCAAGCATCTGCAAGACTACAGAATTCTTACTGACATCCTTGGCATAGAGGACTACATGGGCGATATGGACATGAAAGTAGCCGGAACTCGACGAGGATTCACTGCCATTCAGGCGGACTTGAAAGTTCCCGGCATTCCACTGAAAGTTGTCATGGAATCTCTGCAGAAAGCCACCGATGCCAAAGCTAAAATTCTGGATATCATGAATGAAACCATTCGAGAGCACAGGTTAGGCTTATAACCATTATCCTTCCCTAACATTGTACAGGTTTGTCTTGTTTTTTCAGAAAGTTCCGCAAAGATTGTTGGCCAGTGTCAGAGAAGCTAAGCATTGAGCCACAACAGAGGGCCCGCTTGATCGGACCCAGTGGCATCAACTTGAAACGCATCTACCTCGAAACTGGAACGCAAATCACAGCAGAAGATGAAACTACCTTCTCGCTGTTTTCTCCCTCCCAGGAAGCGTTGGACGAAGCAAAGGAGCTCATTGAAGCCTTACTGGTGAAGGAAAAAGTCCCCGACCTTGAATTCGGTGGCATCTACTCGGCCACAATCACCGAGTTGCGGGATACCGGAGTTATGGTGACACTCTATCCAAGTATGCCGCCAGCATTGTTGCATAATTCGCAGCTGGATCAAAGGAAGGTAAGGATCCACCGGTGTTACATACTCCTAAACGTGATAATGTTGCGTGTTTCCCTTAGGTGGCCCATCCATCGGCCTTGAACTTGGAAGTCGGCCAAGAAATTCAAGTGAAGTATTTCGGACGAGATCCTGTATCAGGATTTATGCGATTGTCAAGGAAAGTTTTGCAAGGCCCAACGACGTCTGTGGTTAAAAGTTATAACAAGGCGTCCGTCGAAGAATAGCTATATTCCATTCGTTGATTGTTTTACTTTAAGATACCTGTTAGCAAAGATAAATAAATAGAGTCAAATTTGAGTAGAAACTTGCGTAGTTGAGGGTCAACTTAAATTGTATCATCAGGCTTAAGTTCGGTCGATTAATTGGAATGTGTTGTCAAATGAATTAAGCTGAATTTTCTCTTTCTCAAATCGTTGTATGGTTTTGAATGGCAAGCTCTTGTGCCAGCGTCGGGTCCATGGCACATGTCGAAATCTCCTACTGTTCCTAATATCTTTGCGAGACGACCTAGCAATTTAAATCCAACGAAAAAAATCTCATTTCGACTGCTTATACCCGCAATCTACATAAATAATGGAGCGCCAGCTAAAGGGAGCCACTGCTGGCAATGTTACTAGGTGGGTTAAACTAAATTGGGACGAAAAAATTGTAATATTTTCGAGCGTTTGGCATAAAGTGGAGTTTGTTAAGTTTTCGTAAAACGCGCCAATCTATTTTCGCAAGTTAGTTTTAAACAAAGGTTTATAGATCAAATTGAGTGGACATTTCGAAAAACTAAATTTTAAATTTAACAAGGAAATAACATTAATAACTCTCGATGGTTATACAAGCATTCACAAAAATTTTAGAATTATGGTACCTAATGCAGTGGGTAACTATTTTAAGTTTTTGTCGGCCATTGCGCTTCCAACTTAATGCGAATACCATTCATCTACTACATTCCTCCTTATCATTTTGACAACCAACTGTCACTCTAAGGGAATTCGGTAACTCTTACCAGCGGCGAACCTTCATCCTTCAATTAATTCAACTATCCAGACCGTGTCTCAACAAAACAAGAGCGTTTCTTTTCGGCAAATCTTCTAACAAAAATCTATTAATCAGTTAACTATATTTTGTTTTATTAGTATCTAATTGGGATTGAATTTGTTCTAATTATGCAAACGGTTGTAAGCGCTCTGTAGCGCCCACCGCGGCTTTTTACAATGGCAACAACAAATACGACGAAGGAATCATTTCGCGACCGTCAGAACGAGGAATTCGAAGTGATTAAGGTGAGAATGTGGGCGATTGCCTGAACAAGGGGGTATGATAATTACCGCTGCGTATTGCCTCATTTACACGCGGGCTGCTCACTGTAATGCAATAAGCTTTTTTTAGTTCTAACCTTTTGTTTTGCATTTGCAGAGTATATTTGGTTATGATGTCGAGGATTTACGTGACGGTGGCGGATGGAAGCCTCTGGATATACGTATTCTCTTGACACCGCTGCGCGACTCCTCCGGCTATGGGCAGGCGTATGTTAGAACAAAATTGCACATCATTTGTCCAGCAAAGTATCCTAAATTGTAAGTTACTGCCTCTGGGGGAAAACAAAACTATGATTTTATTTATGGTAGGCAAATGTTTGACCTTGGAATTAGTCTTTCCATCTGCTGCCGGTTCTCTTTTATATTTAAACAAAACTGGTGCTAATTATGGAAGAAGGTTAGATGAGGTTATAACGACAAAAGTTATATCTGCCGTTAGGTATTTGTTAAAAATGCGCCAAGTTTAAAAACCCAGAAATCCCAAAGTGACAGCTGCTAGGTGATGAGCTATATTGAACCATTTTTTCATCGCAAGTGTAACGGCTTAAAATTAATTTATTTGATAGAACAGTGGAAGACACTGGTTACATAGGAGACCGCAAAATCTGCCTCGACAGATACTGGCACAAGAAGTACATAAAAGGTTATAAAAATTGATCTGTCAGCAGCTACATATTGCGTACAATTTGGTTGTTCTTTTAAGGCACAAGTACGCATTTCGAATGAAAACTCCTGCCAGTTGTTTCAAAGACCACCCTGGATATGAAAATAGGCAGACAGTAGCCTCCAATTCGATTGATAGTTCATGCATACCGACAGTACATAAGAATGGGATTAGAAAAAATATGGTTTGAGGCACAACGGATGTAGGTTTTTGCGGTATCTTTCTTTTTTAATGAGCCTCGTCTTAGGAGAAAAGTTATCTCACTTAACCTAGCCTAAGCTAACATATTTCACCATTAGGTACAATATCTACACACAAACTCGTGCATAGTGAAAGTTATGTTTTTTTGATAAAGGAAAGATAAAACCAACCCCCATTACAACTGATTTGCCACTCAAACTTTTTAACACCAGCTGTGGACAATTATCACCTATTCCATATCAATCAAAAACAAAACGTGATAACATTATTATCGTTCTTGTTTATTAACAGTTTGTCTTTCATTTACCCAGAGCAGACCATAAATGTTCAATTGTTCAATTACATTCGATGTCTATCACGAGACTGTGAAGCGTTGATAACATTGAAAACCGGTCTGTGGACACTCTAGTACTGATTTGCAAATTGGCGCCATGATTTTGGGGCTTAACTTCAAACTGCTGTGACCTAAATAAATCACCTAGAAAATTTAAGAGGTTAGCTGCATATTTTTACAACCGATTTACCATTGGTGTAGCTAATTTGTAAGAGTGGCTGTTAAAGATGCTCCCAGTACAAGAGGAAATGAAAACATAACAAAACAGTGGCATACGACTAACTAGCACAACAAATAGAATCCACAATTCAGAGTTTGTTCAGAATATACCCAAACGTAATGGGGACACTCGTCATTAGTGGTGGTATTTTAGAGGCCTTTAATTGGTTCAGGGTATCGGAGGTTGTTACTGTTGTTTCTTTCAGGCTTGACCTTCTCTTTGACTGCCATTGTCCCCACCATATATATGCTCCCACGTAACACGCCTACTCCATTTCTCCCACAGGGCACCAAAATTATCGCTGGAGGAAACCGAAGGCATCTCGGACAGCCTCATCTATGAACTGCTCAAAATGTTGCAACAGCAATCGGCGGAGCTGCGCGGCGAAGTTATGATCTACGAGTTGGCACAATCGGTGCAAGCATTCCTTCTCAAACACAACAAACCACCGCGTGGCAGTTTCTACGACGAAATGGTACAGGAAAAGCAGAAACGCGAACAAGAGGAACTTAATCAGAAAATGCAAAAGGAGACCCTGGAGCGACAGAATCGCCTGGACGAAGTAGAGCGCCGCAAGGAGATCTACAAGAATGAGGCACGTCGCCGTGGTGAACCGCGTCGCAGTATGAGTGAATCGAATCGAAATCAATCGTCTTCAGAGAGTTCGGAGAACTCGTCGCCATATTTTCGTGGCCAGGTGTATCCGCATAAGTGTGTGGACCATCGCAGTTGCGAAACGCTTTACTTCCAACGCGTCGGAAGGCAGATAAAACGCGGCTGTTGCCTGGGACACTCGCAGAGGGGCTGTATCGCATATACCGGCGTGGATGTGGACAATGGCCAATTGCTGTACATCACCGAATGGAACATAAAGTATGCCCAGCTGGAACAGCGTTGCGCGGGCAGCTGCCTCTGGAGTCTCGAAACCAAATGTGGTGGTCACAAAATCGACGAGATTTGCCTCGCCATCGAGAAGCAAGTTGCACATCTGTCTCAGCTGAGCCATAAGAATCTCATTCCATACGAGTGCGTGCTGTGCATGAAACGCAAGGAAGGCGTGCAGGTATATCTGGCGCAGGACTTTGTTCTCGGCACAAGTGTCTTTAGCATTTCTTCGGCCCTCGGTTGGTGTATTGATGGTGCACGGATGGTCACCAGGGGCGTTCTAGACGCGTTGATTTATCTGCATAACAAGGGCGTGTCGCATAGTCATCTGTATGATTCGACGGTTTTTATGGACAACACGGGTACCATCAAATGTTCGGACTTTTCGCTGGTTCCAAACTTGTTGGATCTGGTGGGCGGACAGAAATGCTCGAAAGGAGATTTGCCAGCATTGGGAGCTTTGGTGGAGTCCCTAATGCCGACACTGACGTTCGAAATGAGAGATTTCATTGACAAGTGAGTTTGGTTGCCCATGAAGGTGGACATGGCATTGAATGCTTTTTCTTTTTAGGTGCAATTCTGATCGAACACTTTCGGCTTCGGAGCTTCTGGAGCATCCCTTCCTTCGATCAGCGCTGTATCATGATGATAAAGAGAATGCCGTACCATTGGGTACAACAAATCACACGCACAAAGTACTTAAGTCCGAAGGCTGCGCCGAAACAAATAACAAACATGACACTCTGGCTGTGCCGCCGACTTATAATGCAGATCGATCTGCGGCACCCTACTTCTCCATACCCACGCTGAGCACCAGTCATTCGAGACTGAAAACGGAGTTCGAGGAGGTTAAGTATCTGGGAAAGGGCGCATTTGGTGATGTTTTGAAGGTAAGTGGCCGGTTGATTTATGATTGTTGCATAGAGACTAACTTTCGTGTGGCGATAGGTTCGAAACATTTTGGACAATCGTGAGTACGCTATCAAACGTATTCCGCTTCCAGCCAGAAGTCGACAGTTGTTTAAGAAAATGACCCGAGAAGTGGAGCTGTTGTCGCGACTAAATCATGAGAATGTTGTGCGCTACTTCAACAGTTGGATTGAGAGTGCCACCGATGCGGACATGGAGGAAATGGTAAGTTGTTTCGGATCAGTCAATGGGCACGCTTTAGATGTTTGATTGAATGTGTCATCTCTCGCCATTACTCCTTAATGAATATT
Organism: Cheilosia impressa; assembly: GCA_948293265.1. Taxonomy (NCBI): domain Eukaryota; kingdom Metazoa; phylum Arthropoda; class Insecta; order Diptera; family Syrphidae; genus Cheilosia; species Cheilosia impressa. The sequence goes on along the minus strand of OX411880.1, from coordinate 128,207,506 downwards.
CTGCAATATTTACTGGCAGCGGCGCATATTTTTTGCAATTTGTAGGGAGGTGTGTAGATTCTGAAGGCTGAAGCATTTGTAACCACAAATTTCGCTACGAACTTGAAGGCCATCGCCTGATAGGAGACTAATCATAAGTTAGTCCCTGAGGGAAGTGCTGTGCTTCGGTGCCATCTCATGCCTTGGTACGGCTTACACTAGCATATTTGTTTTCGTTCACTTACAAAATGCCTCACCGGAGTTCATCCTATCATAACCATAACCGTACAAGCCGGGGGTTCTTTTCAGTGGTGGTTGATCATACTCATAGATTTGCAATCGCACTTGTGGCATCATGAGAGTGTCTCTTCTAATAACGTTAAACTTCTTGCAGAGTTATGCGTCGTTTACGTCTAATAAGCCTCCTTTTCTGTGCGAGAATGATGATCAATCCAGCGAGACCATGGTATGATGATCGTTCCGAATTTTTCCTCATCTCTCTCGCAATTGGACCAAATTGTATTTGTTTCCGTGGCCTTCGATTGCACGTTCTTTGGAAATTTGTACTACCCATGCTAATCACTTCCCTCGTTGCAGGACAAACTGATCTCGAATGACTGGTCACTAAGTCACGAAAGCGCTAAACCCATCATAGCACCATCTATAGCCGAAACCGAGGACAGTTCCTCGAGCATTTGGAAAGGTTTCATGTGAGTGAAAATGTTTGTTTCTCTACTTCCAGCTGTGTATATCGATTATTTGAATCCCTCCACTTCAGGCCCACTATTGATGACTCGGACAGTGATGATGGCATCGAGTTTGTGCATTCCAATGGTGAGGTAGCCGTGTATGCCGAGGAGGAGTCTACTGCCGATGATACGATTGAAAAGACAGCATCACCCCGGCCCACCGCTCAAGTAATGTACATCCAAATGGAGTTCTGCGAAAAGTGTACACTGCGGTAAGTTGGATCGAAGTTCTGCTTTAAAAGAGCCAACTATATGTTCACTTATTTCATCCGGAAGCACTGCCATCGATGACAATCTAAATGAGGATTCGGATCGTTTGTGGCGTCTGTTTCGTGAAATTGCCGAAGGTTTGTCGCACATCCATCAGCAAGGCATTATCCATCGTGATCTGAAGCCGGTAAACATCTTCTTGGACTCGCACGATCAGATTAAAATTGGAGACTTTGGGCTGGCAACGACAAGCTTCTTGGCATTGCAAGCGCAGGGTGAGTAGGCAGTCGGTGTGCCCTGAATGTGACTGAGTGTGCGTCTTTTTGTTGTAGAACATGTCACACATTCTCATGTGACGACTACGGAGGAAGGGACGGGCACAGGAAAGGTGGGAACAACCCTGTACGTTGCACCTGAGCTGACGGGAAATGCGTCTAAATCCACCTACAGTCAGAAGGTGGATATGTACACATTGGGTGTGATTCTGTTCGAAATGAACCAGCCCCCATTCGAGACGGGAATGGAACGGGCCAAGACTATAATCTCGCTGCGTACTCCGGCTATAATCATCCCCGAGAGTATGCTCAAGGAGCCAAAGTATGAGAAGACTGTACAGGTAGGTGGTTTGCTGTTTATAGGCGCTTATAAACGTTTATACGAAATGCTAACTTTCTTTGTAGATGATCCGCTGGCTGCTGAACCATGATCCGTCCCAACGACCTACTGCTGAGGAGCTGCTAGCATCCGATCTGGTACCCCCCGCCCAGCTGGAGGCGAATGAACTGCAAGAAATGCTTCGACATGCGCTCGCCAACCCTCAGAGTAAAGCCTACAAGCATTTAGTTGCCAGATGTCTTCAGCAGGAGAGCGATGATGTTCTGGAACACACCTATCACCTGGGTTTGGTGTCCCTCAATCCAGCCATTGAGTTTGTCAAGGCGAAAGTTGTTAATCTGTTTCGCAAGCATGGGGCTATTGAGGTGGACACACCGCTACTGTCGCCGTTTTCCAAGAACAACAACGCCTGGCTAAATCCAGTCAAGCTTATGACTCATTCTGGTGGAGTTGTGGTGCTGCCCAGCGATTTGCGTGGCCCATTCGCACGGCACATTGCCATGAGTGGCGTGAATATGATTCGGCGATACTCGGTAGATCGTGTGTATCGAGAGAAAAAGGTTTTCAACTTCCATCCGAAGCAGAACTACGAGTGCGCCTTTGACATAATCACACCGATGCCTGGCAATCATTTTATTGATGCGGAGATCCTGTCCGTAGCCTTTGAGATTACCAATGAGATTCCCCGTCTACGCGAGAAAAACATCTGCATTCGCATGAATCACACAAGTCTTCTGCGATCCATACTCATCTACTGCAATGTGCCAAAGACGATGTACGGCGATCTGTTTGGCAATATTCTCGACTACATCGAGGGACGGTTATCGAAATTTCACTTCCATTCAGCCGTGACTGCCATCATGGAGAAGAGCAAGACCAGCGCCACTGCATTAATCGATCTGTTGCTAGCTGACTTCATTGTGGGCGGAACAAGGAACAATGCAGACGAGTCGGCCTTGCGATCACTGGTCCGTGGAAAGGGCGAGGCGTCCTCATTGGCTAAAGGAGCCATTCGGGAGCTGGAAGCCATTGTAATGCTTGCCAAGAGTCTTGGAGTCACCGTAAGTTAAGTAGATTGGGTTTTTGTTTCTCTAAGCGTTTTTCGTTTAGTGTCCCATTCATGTGTGCGCCGGTCTGCCCATCAGTTTCGATCGCGCCAGCTCTGGCGGTATAGTTTGGCAGATGATTGCCAATTTGAAGCCGAACAGAACATCTCGACCATCGGTGCTAGCGGTCGGTGAGCGTTACGACACAATGTTGATGGAGTTTCAAAAGCAGGCGCAAAGTTTCAACGCGAACATCCCCAATCGGGGCATTAGCGGCGCCGGACTCTCATTTTCTCTGGACAAACTGGTCGCTGCCGTTGGCTCTGAATGCGACGAGGAATGTCGTGCGATCGATGTCGGTGTTTGCGTTACCGGTTCACGACCTCCGCTTAAAGACGTCACGCACATAATGCGTGTTCTCTGGTCGGCCGGTATTCGTAGCGGAATTGTGGAAGCGACCGGAGCAGACGAGGCGCAGGATCTTGCCAAAGAACTCGGTGCAGTTCATGTTATTCTGGTAGCAGAGAACGGTTCTCTTCGCGTTCGTTCATGGGATCGCGAACGCTTCCAAGAGCGCCACGTAACCCACAGCGAACTGGTCGAGTATATCCAAAAACTTTTGAGGAGCGATAACAACACTGTGGAGTATGTGACGCAGAGTTTCTCCGGTCTTAGTTTGTCGGCCTCAAATACCAGTATTAAGAACAGCGGCGTTCTACTTAGCCATTTGCCCAAAGTACAAGTCGTATTCATGACCCACGACAAGATGACTGCCAATTTTCGACGACGTTATGAGAATAATGTAAGTAAAGTCTAAAGATTCTTAAATTGCATGAATTGCTTAAATGACAATCCCCGCTGCTTGTAGGTGACACAACAAATGACAACGACTCTCCTACAGTTTGGAAAAAAAGAAAATTTCACCGTCCTAGTAGTGGAACTACCATCAACAACTATAAACGCCATCGTCGGTGCTATAAATCCACGAGAAGTCACAAAGAAAGAGACTGAACTGGAACTGAACATTGTGATAGAAAGGTTTGTTGCGCCGCACGTCTTGTCCTTTCGCACTTAGCCAACTGTATGACATTGACATCTAATTGCAGATTTCCTAAACATAGACGCTATATATCAACAATTTTCGATGAAATCGTCGACATATTGTCCGAGAAGAATAACACTCCCATTGTGGCCTTGTACAGCATTACAGAATCATATTATCGCGTGATTATTTGATTCAATCAATCAATGTTGCTCATTCGAATTTATACCTATCATAATTTGAAATGCTGTCATTTACATTGTTTCAAAGTCTATTTTCGTAATCTCTTCCTCTCGCCAATGTTATTGTTTGTGAGATTTTTTGTTGTTGTATTTGTATACAGGGTCATAACCCCGCAACTGTCTGAATTGTAAGAGCAGTAATGAAGATGCACCACCCGGGATAGTATGTATGTGAGTAACTAGCGGCGAGTCTCGTCCTCGCAATGTCTGTCTGTTTGTCCGTCCGAGTTTCAAGTCAAGCCTTCCGATCTACGACGAATGCAGCTAAATTAAGCAAGAATGTTGCCTACACTTTTATCCTAGTTTTACTATGTCCTGTAGAATACAAACGTTTTGAAGAAGGATGCCGCCGGAGATTGGGTATCCTGCGATTTGCCACAGGCGGATTGTAAGTTATTGTAATATTTCGAGAGCATAAAGTTTAAAATTTGTACACAAAATTGCGGAACTTCTTAAAATGTTTGTCATCCTGTGTAGGTATAATTTTTTTTTTGATTTATATTTAAAAAAAATATCGTCGTCATAATAAAAGAAAGAATTGTAAATAGTATTGGAGGTTGTTTCTACTTTATTTCATACTAGTTGACTCTGCGAACTTCGTACCGCCTTTATTATTAACATCCCTTTTGATAGTTGAACCTTTCTATTGAACGAATGAAATTCCCTTGGAATTAAATTGAGTTGAATGCATAGAAACTTCATAGATTTAAATCGAGTTGGTCCGTTCAGCTTTTCTCAATCAACCAAAGCAGAAAGTGCGCAACCAGAAACGGGATTGTCCGAAAACATTGTGCTTAACGATAAAGCCCATGATCGTTTTGAGCTTTTGTTTAAAGAATCGTTCGGGGATGTAATATGGGCTCGAAGTTAGCCCAGGAAGTCAGAATCACCGTTCGGATATTTTTTTTCCCACTTCACAATCGATAATGGTGCCATAGAACATTAAAAATTAGTAGTTGTGACTTGTGAACAAGGTGGCTCAGTGGTTCGTATGCTGGACTACTTGAGCTATTGGTCAATTTGTAAAAATGATAGTAGGTATACGAATAACGAACAGAATGTACCTCCCTTCTTCCTACCAAGCGATATGCGCCGTACGGCCTTCACACACATAGGCCACATGTCACTTCACATATTCTTTAATGCTTGCAATTTGCGCCAAATTTCATTGAAATCCGTTGAGTTGTTTTAGAGATCGACAACAGCGCCACCTATCGGGTCTAAGACTATTCTATCTTCCTAGCTGGAACCAAATATTTCCAATTGTCCAGCCCTAAAAATTCCATTGAAATCAGTTGAGTGGTTTTGTAGATTGACGACAGCGCCACCTTTTGGGTGGCCACCAAAACTATCCTGAAATTTCCAGAAACAAAAATGGTGTAAAAAGGATAGTAGGTATCTTTTAGTTGATTGCACTGTGTATGCAAGTTTTAGAAGTCGGATTAGGACATGCGCTTAGTAGTGAGTAGTTCACGTATTCTGCGATTTCAGCGAGTCATCCACTAATATGCCGAGTTCATTGAACCGGCGTTCTGCAGTCGATTGCTATTTCAGATGTGCTCACAATTATGTGAATTTGTCAATTCCAAAACGCAGTGCAAACGGATTAATTTGATGCAATGCATACTTTTACAAAACGCATTGTGAGCGCATCAACTGCGCAAACAAAAGCAAACAGAACATCGAGAATGATTAGGATGCAAATGACATTTGATATTTGAGCTTGAACAGTCAAATATGGATTCATTCCCGGAGTCATTAGTAAAATAATTCTATTTAAAAAAAAATTTAGGCACCAAATTTACTTTGATTTGCAGTAACAAATGCATAACAAAGCAGTGCAAGAGCATTCATAACCTGGCATCAAAAAAGCAGTGTGAATTCACAATGCACATTTTTTTGACGTTTTAGACCTTATGTGGTTTTCTATTGGGACAAAAAATCAATTTTTTTTTCGATTCGGATCACTTTTTGCAGATCTCGATAATTTTTCAGATTTACACAACTTGACACAAATACCCACAGCTGTTTAACTTAATTTTAAGAAGTTTGCTTTCAAAACAAATGCGCAAAGTTTCGTGAAAACCAAAATTAAGAAATACATAAATAGCAATGAATATAACTTTGGAGGAATTATTATCTTCATTGTCTTCCTCATGATCTGGAAACAACGAATCTCCGAATCTACTTCATTTGTATCCACAACAGGGGAAACATTTTTCAAGTCGATATCCATAGCTGATTTTTCCAAAAGCGAGTGCAATTTGAACAGCTGATATTGCTGTCAAATATTGCACTAATCCATTCACAAAAGCAGATCAATTTCGTTGCATGTTCCATGAGCCGCGATAAATCTGAGATCTGAAAAAGATTTTTAGTGGTCCCAATGGAAAACGACATTAATTTCCAAACTTTGACTGGATCAAATGCTTTATAGCGTTTTCAACAGCCGAAAGTTCTCCTCACCCGCTGTCTTAAGGGGAAGAAAGTTGAATAATAGTGCAATCCTATCTATCAACTTAGGTACAATGATATTCCATTTCCAATAGTTTGTTAATAATTGAGTGGGAATACTGTACTTAGGACATTTCTTTAATTTTCTAATTGCCTACACGACGGGGAAAAGTTATGAATTAATTCAGTTTCATTCAATCGAATATGGCTAAAAAAGCCGACGGAAAACCCATTTCCACAAATAACATAATAGGTCTGTTCCCTTACTTTTAAATCTTACGAATTTGTACTAATTCGTACGAATTTTACTCAATGTCGTTCCTTAACTCGAAAAATTCGCAAAAGAGAGCGTCATCGAGAGAGCAAGCTATTACCCCTCCACTGAGAATTTTGCGAATTTTTACTCAACAAATTTCTTGGTGTAGAATTGAAAAATCTGTCAGTCACCTTTCAATGAACAGCTGATTTGAAATTTGTTGTCCTATTAGACATATGAGTGCATTTGTTTTGATTTCTTGCGTATTAAAAAGGAGGAAAATAAAATTGAATGTTTTCCTTAGATTCTTTTTGAAAGTCGCGACGAAATTCTACTTTGCTGTAAAGAGTAAGAAAGGACAATCGCCTCCAAGAAATTTGCAAATGCCCTGTCGCTTTTTCCTCTTCTCAAATGCTTGTAGTTCAATCAGTACAAACTTATCCAGATAGGTATACAAATAATTTCGAATCACTTTCATCGCTAGAGAGATGAATCAACTAATTTTGTCAGTAAATTAGCAAATTCTTCGAGTTTATACGAAATTTTAACGACTTTTCGTAGCACTTTTTTGAATTTTTGAATTATGTATCTGTCATTTTTCGTATTTTACTACAAAAGCGTTCCCTAACTTTATCGTAAGTGTCTCTCTCCGTGAGAGAATTTATCCCCACCACTGCCATTTTGACAGTCTTTTCCATTTTACTACAAAAGTAAAGGAACAGACCTAATATTGTTTAATGGCCACCAAAAGATAAGTGGCTGTCACTCAAACTGTCCAAATATTATCAGATCACAATCCTGCAACCAAGAATTAGAAAAATTAATAAAAACAGTTTAAGCAGTAGTAATTTCAGTTTCCATTTATTGTATCTTAGCATAAATTATAATAATAACAATAATACATTATGTGATAATATCAACTTGAATCAACAAATTCACATTAAATAAGATTTTATATATAATGGTTCAGACATTTAATACATTGTTTTGTTTTTATACATTCTTGTACATTGAATGCACTAAGATAATTATTGTCAACGAATTCCCATAAAGGGTTTTTTTTTAAATTCTTTAATGCTTTACATCTACGTTAATATCAATACATCCATAATAAATAATTTCTCTATACCGTTTCTATGAGTCCCATACAATTAGAATATCCCATATATCAGGCTATAAAATTGTGTCCTTGGTACAATTATTGGAAAAATGCCTAGAAATAAGAATACGTAATGGTTTGGAAGCTTAAGAGGATGCTGCCCAAGGTTTGAACTTAACTTTTGGTTGATATGGTGTGGTGTGTTATTTATTTTTATCTTTATATTTTCAAAGTCGAACGAATGGATGATATCGAAAAATACAATTTTGGTTATGTTGTCTCTTTGGTACAAATTCTAAGTGGCAGTTCAATTGCTATAAATTTGTTAGTCTGGATTTGTTATACGTGTTTTGTTCGAAATGTTGAATTCAGATATGACAGAAAGTACTAGCAACTATTACTTTTGCTTTGATGGCTAATTGAACTAAAATGAAGTTTCTTACTTTATAACAATAATATTTCCATTTAATACTTATTTGTTTTATGAAACATAAACAATATGCAATTTTATAACGAAAGCGGATAAGTTGGTAGAACAAAATTAACAAGCCCAGGGTCGATGTCGAACGGTGTCTACTGAAAGTTTGGTCAGTTAACATAATATAAAAGTATTGGGCACATTCAAAAATCTAGTTGTCTTAAGTCGACTAGATTTGTCTGGAATAGATGTACCTTCAATGCAAAAACTAGATTGGTCGTTAACGTAAATTTTCCTACGATAGCCACGTAATGCGAACTGTCAACTTTGTACTCTGACAAACATTTCTTGACTAGATACGGCGACCTCTTCATAAACGTCAACTGAAAAAGCTGTTCATGTCACCGATATAAAAAAATCAAAACTGAGACACATCAAGGCAGCCAGCTTTCAGACTTACTTAACTAGATACTTGAACGTCCCCATTAATTAATCGAAATTTTAAGGCAAGCATCGACACAAAACCGTTGGTCGGCCACAAGACTGAAATTCCAAACAAAATTAATTCGACTGAATAGTTTTGAACCTGCTCAATTCATATTGTGACAACTTAATTCTATTGTAAAGTTGTCGGACAAATTAAACAACTTTCAATATTTTCAACCAATTTTGAAAAAACTTGACAAGAGCAGTCAAGAAGTTTCCTACCAATTTATGCTACCAATTTTTAAATAACGACAAGTCCAACAAATATCGAACAAAAAATAAATGTAACAATAGGATAGAACCCGCGTTCCAAGAGAAATTATAAAAAAAACTGTTATACATATAGCAAAAATGTTTACATCGCAAATGGTAGATATATAAAATGATATCAATATAAAATCTTACCCGTCATCTAACGGTCGTCTTTACAGTTTATAGACAAAAATTAATTGTTTTACAAGTCATTACATTAGTCGACGAAATTTTAGAGATTTTGTCAAGAAGGTATTGGCAAGTTTTAGTAATCTGTCATATGAAGCAAAAAACTTTATGAAAACATCAAATCTAGAAGTGCTCTTTCTATGTGTTCTATGTTTCATTAAAAAAAGGTGCACTTCCAGGTCCATTCTTAACACGAAAATATTTCAAGAGAACTCACCAACACACACTAGCAAAATGTCAGATTGAAATGTTTGTTGTCTTATTAGAAATAAATTTGTCGCTTGTGATACGAAAATATACAATAATTATCATAAACATTCATATTAAGGTACTGTAGAAAACAAAAAAAATTAACAGAAGAAAACCAAATCTCATATATTATTGTCTACCATTATTACAAAAGTGCTCCAACGAATTTCATTGAAAAAATCAATTCTGAATTTAGGGGCAATGAAAAACGCCATAAATATTAGTAACTTTTTAGTAATATGTATTGCATTTGCTGAAAATTATAACTAAAAAGAAGTCATTCACGACGGATCTTGGGTAAATTTTCTAATGGTGGCGACATTTTTCATTCTCTCGCAATATCTTTCAAAATGCTTGTGTGAGACATGGATTTAGTAGAATTTTGTAAAATAAAATTGTAAGACACCCAATTATTGGTATCGTGCACGGGAGTAGACCTTATTTCTTTAAAGTGCAGTTCTAAGTCGCACCTAGTCCACAAAGTGTAGGAAAATAAAATAAAATAAAAGTAACACTTTCGTTGATGAAATTAATATTTATTACAAAATAAAAAAATATTAAAGTAATTATAATAAAATATGTTGCGGGTAGGAATCATAAATGGTAACACATTTTAAAAATGTGTTTCTGGTATACATAATTTAAACTTAAAAAATTATAGTATTCAAATGCGGACAATTCAATATTTTTTTTATCTTTTTTGTTGCCTTTTAAATGCTTGGCATCGAGTTTTATACAACTAAATTGGTTGTTTTCATTTTCTTTTTAAACATAAATCAACATTAAAATACTATATAATAGGTATTCTTGATTTGTACAGAAAACAAAAAAAAAATGGAACGTTTGGCGAAGCATTCTCTGTCTCATTTTGCATTTAAATTGTGGTCTGTTTTCATTTTCTTACTCTGATTAAAATTAAATTTAATGAAATATTTTTTATGAGTTTTGTTTACACCTGAGCTGGTTTGGTCTTTCCTAGAACCATGAGCATCTTTTGCAGGAAAATGGTCACGCTTACTGAAATAGATAAAAATAAACAAAGAACAAATAAATTAGATTGTTTAAAAAACAAAAAAAATATCTTAAAACTATCAAAGTAAAAGTATTGAAAGTGCACGTGCGTTTTTTCATTGTTTCCATGTGCTGTACCAAAATATATTTACAATTTTCAATGAGGTTTTTGCTTAAAGAAATAAATTAACCTTGACAACCATTTGTTTACATCGCAGCCCCCTGTATGATTTCGTTTAGTGGTAGACGCGTTCAATTTGGTATGTTAGGGTCTTCCAAAAGAACAAACAATTTTTTTTACTCGATTTATAAACAGTTTTTATTTATTAAGATAACTTTTTGCCGATACAAAATTTGTTCGAGAATTACAAGAGATTTTAGATGAATGTGTTTGTAAAATGCGTGGATGGCGCACAGTGTGGGGGCAAAGCTGCTGAAATTGGAAAGCAGGTGCTTGGAGCACAAATACACTAGGAAACCTCATCAATTTAATGTTATGTTTCATGAAAAACATATTTGAAATAAAAATCTGATGGCCGAATGGGAAAAGTTTTGAAAGCTAAATTAATTTTTCTTAACTTCGAATTCGAAGAACGGGTGAACTAAAAAGATCTGACATTTTGTCAAATAGAACCTACTTACTTAATTTTCTTATCACATTTTAATTAAAATTACCTACTTTGCAAACTAGTTTCATAGAACTGTCCGGATTTCGGAATGTCGCGAAATGAAGAGAGAAACTCTTAGTAACTGCTAGAATTTTGAACGCGTACCTAATTACAACAAGTATATCTCTGAGATTCACGCTAGGCACAAGTAAAAGTGTAGAACTAAGGAGCGTTGTTTGTGTTGACATTTATTTTTGGAAATGTGTGATTTTAGCTGCAGGTATTCAATAGTTTATATCTTAAAAAATGTGGCCACAATTTCAAAAAAACAAACAAAAACTGCTTAAGTCACTAGAGTCCATACAATCACATGTAATTTACGCCTTTGTCAGAAACTTTAAACTGTTTTCCTGAAAAATGAGTAAAACAGATTTTAGCGGTTTTTCATTGTGACCACAGAGTTATGACAGTTCGAAAGAGAAAAGCTAACTCATATGAACTTGGCTCCCTCTACAAGTAGTTGTCTTTGAACGCACACAAACCCTTACGCCTCGAAGAATTTTAACTTTGACATTTTTGTAACAATAGCTTTTGAAAAGTAACAAAAACTAACTAAGTAACCACTTGTCGTTAATTCGAGTATAGTGAAACAAAACTACAGACTACACTTGGAATGCACCCTATAATCCAATAAACAGGAACATTGTTCAGGTCGAATCCACGTAAGTAATTAGTGAAATGTCAAATATTAAACGCTGCAGTTAATATTTTTTTTTTGTAATTAATTGCTTGCGAAGTGTCTTCTGACTTGAAGTCGAAGATCGAAATTCCCTTCTCAGTACCTCCGGGTGAGTATTTTTATACCCTCCACAGGAAGGTATATTCACTTTGTCATTACATTTGTAACGCCAAGAAGGAGTCACCGGAGACCTCATAAAGTACGTATATTCTGAAACAGGATAACATTCTGCATCGATTTAGCCATGTCCGTCTGTCTGTCTGTCTGTTAGAAGCACGCTAGCGCCCAAAGTAACTGACGTTGGTGAATGAAATTTGGTAGAAGGACTTCTTTTTACCGGTTGGTATTGAAAATGGGCTATGTCGGTCAAGTAGTTCTGGTACCTCCCATACAAAACCAATTTTAAATGACTTGTATGCAGTGGAGGGTATCAAAACATCGGCCAGGCCGATGATAACACTTTTACTTGTTGACAGGAGCATTTAACATATTTATTTTGAAACTTTTTTGAGTTGCAATGCTGTTGGAAGGATTAGAACGAAACTCTATGAAAAACAAATTTTCTATATATACAAATAATATTAAACTAAATTAATACAAATATAAATAATGTCTAAGATTTAAAACTTAAAAACGAATAAGTACATCTAAAGGTTTTCGCGACTTGAAACCCATGTGCAAATAATTTTCATTTGAAAAGTAACAAAAGTGCATAAATTTTCATTTTAAATCATGCGAAAATATACTTAAGAAAATAATATAATAATAAAATGAAAAAAATAAATAAAAACCTTTGAAGCGGTTTTAGGTCGAACAACCATCATCATTTTTTGCAGTACTTGCGTGACTCCACCTAGAAGAACACATTGGAAAATCACCATCGTGAGTTAAGGGACGTACACATTAAAAAATAAATGAAAAAAAGTGTATGTGTACAGGACAGAGAGTTTTTAGACAAAAAGGAGAAAGAAAACGATAAATCAACTCACCCATTGTTTTCTGGAACCAGATTGGCTTATTTTTCCACGCAATAAACACCAAATACACTGGCACACTTGACAGGATCATGAGAATACCATAGCCAGTTTCCACGGGACTCGCGTACATCGGAACGATTGTGACAAAAAGTGTGGCCAACAAGTAAATCACTGGGAATACCAAGGGGACACGGATTGGACGTGGTAGATTGGGTTGAGCCCATCTCAACCATGGCAGGCAAAGTACTGACACACCGATGCTCAACTGAAATAAAATTCCTTTCTCAACTGATTTCCTTCGAGGACAGGACCGCAACTCTTCAACTTACCCAAGTGGCAAAGCCGACATAATTAATTAACGCAAAGATATTGGAACTCGTCAGATACAACATGGAGAGCAAAGCCATAACAAGGACAGCTGGGGTAGGGGTAAATCTTGATATCTGAATCATGGTAAGAATCTCTGGCATTTGTCCTTCACAAGCTCCGGCGTAGAAGAGACGCGATGACGTCAATAGAATGCCATTCACTGCACCGAATGTAGAAAGCGCCACGAAGACTACGGAGGTGGAGAAAAAACGATATCGTAAAAAGTTAAATGCAGTTATACCGAGTTTACTTACCAGGAATTGTCCATGCAAACTGTCCGAATATTCTATTCGCATAGGAGACGGCGACAGCCTCGGATCCAAGGACTTCTTCGGGTGATAAAGTTGTGTAGAATGCAACGTTGGCCAGTACATACACCACTGTTACTAGAGTGCAGGAGATGGCAATGGCCTTTGGTAGGTTTTTTACGGGATCTTTCAGTTCTTCAATGATAAAGTTGAGGTAATTCCTGCGGGGAGGGAGAAACGATAACCGTCATATGAATTCCCTCATGTTTTCATTAAAATTGATTGGATTAAGCTGCGTGGGTGCATGCGAAGGAGAATGGTATGTAATTGATTTGAGATGACTTACCATCCGTTGTAGGCGAATAATCCTGAATAGAAGGACAATGCAAGGGACGTTACTTGCGTATTTGTGTTTTCGAATGTAAAGTATTCAGTTTTTCCTGAAAGCAAATTATGCCGGTAACTGAGTAGGTAATAAGCACGCTTGCAATTGCTTACCCAAACTTAATTGATAAATTCCTGTAGCGATAACGATGAACAGAGCTAACAGCTTAGCGTAGGTGAAGATGTCCTGCACCCATGTGGCCCACTTCACATCCCAACAGTTCACAAAGGTTAAGACCACTGATAAGAAAGGAAACATAAATTTAACAAAACAATAAACACTCGTAAACATAATAAGAATAGCTTAATAATACAAAGTAGTTTCGAAGGCAGGTATGTATGGACACGGACAGCCTTGGCGAGGATTTTTCGTTCAATGCAAACAACTTATGCATACGGTGTTCTTTCGTCCTTTTTGTTGAGAGGACAGTCCTCTTTTTGGCTCTATGTCCTCTCTGATGTTTTACTAAAAGAAAACAAAGCATCGTCCTCTTTTTTTCCAAAATACCGTCTGTTTTTCCCTAAGGCCATCTTCCTACCATAAGAAATATCCGAGATTCCGAGTATGTACCTTCTCAGTTCTTACAAAGCTTGAGTTTTATGGTAATCTTGTATTGATTTTCAAAGACCAAATCAATTCCTTTTATTGAACCTACAAATTTTGATAGTTAAAATGTGCTTTCACAATTTTTGGCCGCATAGTTATTTTTACAAAAAAAAAATGTGCTCTTTTAGGTGATTGAAAAAATTGTCACTGCACTTATACACCAACATAAACAGCATTTTTGACACGCAGTAGAGTTTAATCTTGTTGGCGAATATACAAAAAGAATAAGGCCCCAAGCAGTACGCAGTTGAAGGAAAATTTGTTCCCCACTGTACAAAAAGTCGCCACAAATTTTTAGCTGGCGAATAATTACAAAACACATTTTTCCTTAACTTAATTTTGACAGATCAAGTGAAGTGATCAAGTCAAACCATCAAATGAATGATACTCTTAACGGTATTATTGTTTTATCCGCTGAACTTTAAACTGTCAAAATTAAGCGAAGTAAAGTGGTAAACAGAAACATAAACATTGGAGAGGCACTAAACTTTTGTTTACCTGAAACAGCGTATTACAAACAACGACTAGAATGGCAAGTATTAATTTAGTTGTTACAGACATTGGTACTGTTTTAAGATTCACAGCAAATAGGAGACTTCTAAGAGACTAATAAGAGAGGCAATTCCATTTGTTTGAAAAAAAAATATATATATATATAAGCAGGCAGTATTGGCAGAGAACTTTCCAGCTCGTTTCTCCGTTCTGTCCTTAATAATCAAATAGTGTTTTTACTTTAACAACATTCCCTTTTGACCATTTGATTTCGAGGAAGAGAAGATTTCAAGACTTTTAGATTCTAAAAGGTTTTGCTTTATAATTCAGCCTTACTACCTCGTAGTTCAGAAACGTTAAGTGTTAAGCTTTAGTATCATGCTCACGTAAAATTTTAGCGTTTGTTATTTATATGTCAAATTTAACTGCGATTACCGGACATTTCTTATACGAGCTAAATGAGTGGAAACTTCTCAACGGTCGAGCAGACATTTTAGGTCTGTTCCTTTACTTTTAAATTTTCTCAACGCCGTTCCTTAACTCGAAAAATTCATCATCAAGAGAGCAAGATATTAATGAGAATCTTAGATGATTTTACTCCATGAATTTTTCGGTGTACGAATTGGAAAAGGCTGTCAGTCACCTGACTGTTGAC
This sequence comes from Cheilosia impressa, assembly GCA_948293265.1. Taxonomy (NCBI): domain Eukaryota; kingdom Metazoa; phylum Arthropoda; class Insecta; order Diptera; family Syrphidae; genus Cheilosia; species Cheilosia impressa. The sequence goes on along the minus strand of OX411880.1, from coordinate 128,192,130 downwards.
GGATGATTTTAAATTTGTTGCTCCATTTGGCATATGCGTGAATATGTTTCATTTCCTGTGTATTTAAATTATATCAAGATGTGGCAAAACAAAATTGAATGTTCTCCCCAAGATTCTTTTTGAACAGGATTTGCTAAACTGCATCGCTAAATTTTATCTTTTTAGAAATTGTTGTATGGAAATTAAATATTTGCGCGAGCAATCTTTAATGTGCTAATGTCAGAGACGGCGTATTAAAAAAATCGTTCTTTTGGGGTTTTAGGTTACCGGACCATGTCATATGAAAATTTCAGCCTCTTGTGGACTAAACGAATATAAATAATTTGATTGGCGGTAAAAGTTGGACTTGCTTTTTTTATAATCGCCAATTAGGTGAAGTTCCTATAGCTGTTTAGCTAAAATTGCTGTAATTTATTGGATTCGCTTGAGACTTTGACAAATCGTTCAATAAAGTGATATGATACATTAGATATCTTATACCTTGGTCGGCATTCTGTAAGGCGAAACGTTCAAACGTTTTCGTGTACACGAAGAAATTTGCTTGTGTTACATAGGGCAGATCATTCGTGCGCACAAAAACGTTTGATCGTTTCGACTTACAGAATGCCGACCCTCTATTTGGGAAGTAGGATTTCAAGCAGGCCAATAAAGAGTCTTTTAAATCAGGTGGAAACCATTTAAACAAATCATTTCCTCTATATTTATACGAACCGGATTTAAAAAAAAATTATGAAACTTGTATTACTCATAGAATAGTCACAAGAAAACTGTTAACCGATTGAGGAAAAATGTCAGCCGACTTAATTAAATTTGTCACATTAAGCTGCTTGAGACGTTTTGGCATATAGCGTGACTTAGTTTTCGAATGGAGGTCACTTGAGTAATTATTGAAACAGTGTATCTACAATCAGTATAAAACGTTACCCTTTGTCCAATCATTTTATTTGTTTCCCTATCCCCCCCTTTTAATAAGGCAACTGCGACTGGCCGACGCTCTCGAAGAAAAACACTCCGAGGATGATGAAACTTTTCCCGATTTTACACAATCCACGAATCTTTGATTTTGCATCAGTATACCAGTAATTCATCTCTGTCTCTGTTGGGGTTGGCTGGGGTATATCTACTATTGTTTTATTGGCACAAATCAGAGATGGGAAAAAAAGACATAGAGCAACAGTCAACACTCTCATCTGGTAAATAAGACCTTTGAAGTCTGGCGAGTACGACCTCATGTTACATTGTAGAAGCTGTGTGCAAATTAAATTTAATAAATGAGTGCTTTGTGACGACTGACTGACTGTACCTACTTGACGTTGGCGATGAGGTTTTCTTTCGAAATCGTTTTTTTTTTACAGACAAAGCTACTATTACTAAGCTGCAAACGCTGCTTTAGGTCAGGGATTTAGAATTTCTATTCCTCAATAAAAATCACTGAATTGCAACACTGACTTGTCACACTATCGATTGAGTTATTGATGAATGTTCTATTGCTGATACTGTTCAAGGATTGTAAACAAATTCAATAGAGAATCAAAGTTAATATACTCACGTATACAGCAAACAGCTAGTAGACGAGCTGAATCCTCTGGTGGCTGGCACTCTGGGAAGAACGGCTTAAGAACGTACACACTGAATGTGAGGGCGACGATTGCCTGCGAGCATGGACGCACGATCATGCATTCGATCCACAGTCTTATGAAGGCCATAAAAGGGCCAAAGGTTTCCATGATGTATGCATAATCCGCACCGGATTTCTTGATCATTGTTCCCAACTCGGCATAGCAGTAGGCACCAACCTGTCGAATAAGAAAAAGATAACATCGATAAAATAACCCAGTTGCATGTGAGCAAAAAAAAAACGTGCAAACAACGCCCTCAAAGATCGTGGGACATCTGGATAAGATCGGCAATATTGGAATAAATAATAATACTATGGGGTTCCGACTCGGACTAGCAGGCACGTGGGCCGTGAATTTTCTTTAAAGTGTGTTTTGTTTTGGAATATATTTCATAGAAGGTCGTAATCTTGTTTTCGAGAAAGCATGTGTTTATATTTTTATCAAGGTCAAGGGAGATAGTGTTTCGAAAAAAAAAACAGCAATTAAACAGCAACAAACTTTCAATGTTGGGGACGTTCGGATAACTAGATCGTGAAAAATGTCAACTAGATTTGTCTGGATTAGGTATACGAACGCGTTTACTTGAACTGTTGACATTTCGATGTGTCAAATTTCAAATTAAGTCGTGAGAACAAGAAGACATATATTTTGAATTTTGACACATCGAAATGTCAACTATGTATGCAGGAGCGATTTTCTTGTCTAGATTTGTAGGGTACTCCTCCATAAACTTCAACCGAAAAAAAAAACATTCGCGTGACCAATCTGGTCCAATAAAAACTGACATAAATGTCAAAAGTATAAATCCGAACGTTCCCATTATCAAGACATTATCCATAGTTTATTATCAACTGAAAGCTTAGGAATTATGACAAATTTTTCATGCAATCTGACGTTTGCTGGATAGCTTGTATAAATTTGTGTAGGTCTGTTCCGGAAAGAAAAATGCTCTACTTACGAGTTACGACCAATCTCAAACAAATAGAGAGCAGTAAACTTTAGGAAAAGCACACTTAGAAACATGTTTCAATATACTAACTGTCATAATGCTCTAAACTTGCACAATATGTGCGCAGTAGATATAGGTATTTGTTGTAATTTTTGTCAGTCTTGGATCTTCTACACTTTTCTATAATTTACTCCTTTTTCGTATCCCTGATCACGATTAGCAATAATTATTATGATTAGCTGTCAACTTTGACTGATCACTCAACTCAACTGAAAAAACACAAATTGTAAAGCTACTACAATTCAAAAATGACCGTGCAAACGTTTAGAATATTTTGTTTATTTTACGGTTTTGAATTTTTGTCTGACTGTGATCGGGAAGAGAAGTCTGTTGGTTTTAGATTTCGCCGTCAGTCCCATTTGTCATTAGCAATTTAGCACGAGCTTTTATTTCGTAGTAATCCCACTTATAAAGGGATTTCCAATAAGAGGTGTTATTTTGGTATTCAAAGAAAAATTCCATTTTTTGATCGGATGTTTATTTCATTATAAAGAGGAAGGTATGCCGTTAATAATGAAAAACGACATCAGCCAAATGGTCACCACGAGCGCGCATACAGGACCATATACTTTTCATGAATTTTTTCATAACCAAATCGCAAAGTGGCTGCCCTATGTCCTCGATAGCTTCACGAATTTTATCTTTGAGGTATTGAATCGACGCTGGGCTGTTGGCGTAGACCTTATCTTTCACGTGGCCCCAAAGGAAAAAATCGCAAGGTGTTAAATCACAAGATCTCGGTGGCCAATTGCGATCACCTCTCCGAGAGATGATTTTTCGATGGAATTCCGGATCATTTTCATGCATTTCAAGGACCCAATCAGCAAAGACACGACGTTATTGATGATCGGCCGACTTGAGTTCTTGTGTAAACTGAACTTTATAAGCCTTAAGACCCAAGTCTTTATGCAAAATACGGTGTAAAGACGTTTGTGGAATGCCCAATTCCAAAGAACGACGAGGAATGGACAAACCTGGGTTTTCTTCAACACTTTGGTCTACAGCAGCAATATTCTCAGTTGTTCTTGAGCGACGTGTACGGGTTTTATTCTTCACATCACTAACTTGTCCCAACAGATCGAATTTTTTCACCAATTTCTGTATTGCGGTCCGACAAGGTGCTTCACGACGACCAAAAAAGGCTTTAGTTTTGCGAACTGTGGCTGCAAGATTTTCACCATTTTTGTAGGGATTTTTAATAATTTCAATGCGTTGTTGAAGCGTGTATCGTTCCCTTTTTAGTAATGGCGTAGTTTCTACTTGTCAAATGTCAAAGAATAAAAGCTTCAAAAGATAGCTACCGAAATAGCGGGTCATTCACAAACACCTCTCATTGGAAAACCCTTTACAGTGACATCCTGGTTGCGCTCCCGGCACAACTCCTAAGATATGGACATAATTCAAAACCTACTACAATTTTCGAAAAAAGCTGCATCCACTTAGTTTTTTCTGGGTTTCAGGTCACAAACAAGTTCTCTCGGAAGTCTGCTCAAAAATGCTGGAAACACGTTTTGACCGTAACCTGTTTTTGGGTCTATCGAGAACCATTTTGGGGGCCTCATCGAGCTCCTATGACAAACTGAACATATTTATTCGGATCAATGTGGAAAGCTCACGGCGTTGTTACTATCATTACGGCTTGGAAAATGCACATTGACCGCTGATGACTAGCGACACCGACAAGTAAAACAAATGACATAATCCATTTGAAAATAATGTATACCCTGCCCAAATTGACATTAATTTGACTTCTCGCTGGTCATCTAGTGATCAATTATTGCACGCGGGCATTCGTAAACCCCTTAATGTTTCATTTTGCAAGCAAAGTCCTTGATCCCTGCTATCACAAACTATTCTACTCTACTGTTAATAAATTAAATATTTGCACCATGTACATAGTAACTCATCCGTTTTACACATTTTGCATTGATCCATTAATAAACAAGTTGATGTTATCATCATCTTAATGTGCTTTATTATGCCATACATCGATCAATCACTCCATTATGGGCATGGGCACCCATGCACTGCAATGTGGGTGTGCTGTGCGCCACCAAACCAATTCAAGTAATTGATTAAATTTTCATCAGGCGACAAAGCAAATAAAAACGCCTCCCGCTATAGAAATTATCAAACACTTTGTCTGCAAGCCGCCTGTTTCCGGCAAGAGTTTCCTCTGGCTATCGTTGTATAGGGTAGCGACAAACGACTGCATAAATACTCGTACGTATCCTTATCACGTACCACCTACGTGCACAATGATACTAACATCTCTGATGCTCGTCGTTCGGTAGTGGTTAGACATTACGTCTTGGAATTTATGCAGATACCAGCTCGTACGCGAACATAGAAATACCTATCTTCATTCATAAGAGCGTGGCGTGTTCGTGTATTCGGTTCGAAGGAATGGCATTCAATTAAGTCAATGAGAGGGACTCTCTACTCTGGATCCGGAATGGATTTTCAATTCCATCATAAGCAGTAGCTGACACTGACATTCTTTAGTTTGCCCGGCATGGACTAGTTCATAGAATGAAGGTCCTACCAAATACTCCTCGTTAACGACTGACGTCTTGTGCTTTCGCTTTGCCACATAATGGAGCAATTGTTTGTGTGGATGTTATTGGTTTCTCTATACTTAGTAGACCGAGTCTTTTCCTTTTTTATAGAAAAAAATTCAATAAATTCAATGACGAGTTCAACATTTTAAGTAGGTGAACAATTCTGATGTAAACGGCACGACCATTACGAAGCGGACATTGCGCTAACGATGACGAGTGACGGGTGGCTGTACCAGACCAGCACCAGAGTGTCGTCGACTGTTGAGACTGTTCGATTTATAAAAATGCGGATGGTGTAGGTACCTACATCATGTAGACGCATCGAACGTTGGCATTTAATTAGAATTCCATTGGATTGGATATGGGAAATTTGTCCACAGGGGGAATTTCATTTGTTGATTCATCAACATGATACCGATATATTAAACTACAACTTGTGACGCACTTTGTTGTGTGCGAATGTGGGCAGTTGGAAACGTGCGAAAGTCGGAAACAAGTTGTTTCGGGGGAAAAACCGTCCGATATTTTAAAGGATATAGTGCACAGCACATCATATAATTCTGATGAGGAATTACCTCGTGTAAACGGGTTCTAAGAAACTTTGGGGGGATTTATTCATCAAGACTGAGGAATCTATTTTGGGCAACGTTTTACTTAATTAATACAAATAAACTGGTCAAGTGATGCATTAAATGTTTCTCAGAACAACAGTGTGGTAAATTGCGAAAAATGTCGTATGTAAATGCGTCGACTGTTTTCTGTTCCTGGGCTTTACATCTGTATAAAGATGGTAAAACGGAAATGTAAGAACTAAAAACCAACAAAGTGTGCCTTATCCTATAGTGCGCTTAATTGCTGCAGAAGGTAATGAGTAAAAAAAAGATGTTAAATATATATATTTGCCTTTCACGAGAAGCCTCGGATAACGATGATTTAACGACCCAGCAGCCGAAATAGGGATAATAACCTTACGAAAAGTTCGTAACTGTCAGTATTCAGTAGCTAGGAGTAGGAACTTTTTAGCGGCGATTTAAGGCAACTAAAGAACTGCGAGTGACGGATTTTTAAAATTTACTAAACAAAATGAGTCCGATTAAAGTAGGTTTAAAATCAGTTCTCTTGTTAAGGCGGCCTATAGTTTCGCCATACCTAAAACAGATTTTTTGGAGTTTCAGACTAAAACATTTTTACCAACCAACAACGTATACCATCTCTGTAATTACAAACAGATCTTATATAAGGCTACAGAATATTTTTTCTTCATATATGCCTATTCTTTGCTGTCGAATATGATGGTATTTATTTGGAAAAAAAGTAATATAAAAAACCTACTCACCATAGAAAAAAGTCCGGAAGCGACCCACACGATCAGGGCTAAATTCACACTTCCGGTGTGCATAAGAACACCTGTTGGTGATACAAAGATGCCCGATCCGATAATTGAACCAACAATCACAGTCACTCCATTGAGCAGGCTCATTTTTGCCTTCAATGTCACCTCTCCACCCCCATCCCCGTCGCTGGATGCCTTATCAGCAGATCCATTCGTGGCGGAGTTCTTTCTTGAGGAGGACTTGTTGTTAAGTGATTCCGTTTCCATTTTATCTGTCAGTGTATGTTTGCTTCACTTTTAACACTTTTTTTTCTGATAATTTAGATGTTGCGTCGTTGTTCTGTTTTCGTCTTCACTGTTTCTTTTTTTTTTTCTTGTTGATTGTAATTCAGCCTTCAAATCTGAAAGAAACAAGATAAATGTTTATTTAGTTAACAATATTATATACAATGGTATGTGCAAAGAGTTTATTTTTGGGGTACATTCGAAATTGTACTAATTGGAAAAAAAACTGGTGGGAGATTTAGTATCTCTAGGTGGGTGAAAACATTCACCGTTTGATCATTGTGCAACAGTATTGATTTAGAACAAAAGTCTTTTTTTGTTTGTTACGTGTTTATATTTAAAATTTCAAATAGAATGTTTAGATAACCCCATCTTGTAGTACAGAGATAACCTACGAAAATCGCAAAACGTTTCTTATCGCTTATAAGTTTATGCATTTCCATTTGACATAATATAATGTGCGGGTAAACATATGGATTTACAAATAATTGTGACCATGAACTTGGCATGGATGAAGTATTAATTAATCGCAAGCATCTGTCTGTAATACACTTAGGGCTTGAATATAATAATCTTATCGCTTTAGATTAAAAATTATATTCCACCGGCTGGCCTTAATCTTTATATTTACATTGTTTTGTAACGCCTTCATTTTATTTGCATTTCAGTTTAATATTTGGTTTTAAAATAGTCTATTACATTTTTAATGTCAGAAATGTTGTTCTCATCAGACTGTACTGTGTAGTGTGTACTACTTGACAGGCGCAACTCTTACCGTTCCATCTTTCTAAAGTATTCACTGTTATTATTGTTTATTACATAATGTTCAAAAAAGTTATCAATGCAATTTATAAAATCAGCTCTGCCTGACTTTTCAGCATTTCTTTTTCCTTTGACATAAGAAATAAGATTTCGTTGATAAACGAATAGACCGAAACTATTTTGAACGCAATTCAAATTAATGCTTAATTTATTAAAACTAAGCAAAGGCGACTTCCAATGATTAACCTAAGCAAAGGAGTTTATCTTAGTAGCACTCGGTCTCAGCTCAGTTTATGAAAGTAAATAAGCAATAAATAAATAAATATTTAGACCATTTTCAAACCGTCTGCGTCTGACTCAGGGATGGAAAATGGACATTTTGGACTTGTTCAAAAAACTTTGTTGGTAAAGCTGATTGACTTGCTACTGTTAATTTGCTTTCGTTGGAAATTTTGTTGCAAATACCGATATTTTCTCTGATCTGTCAAAATTTAGCTGTGGAAAAATGTATTTTAGATTTTTCGTACAGTGGCTAACAAATTTAGCTTGAACTGCGTACTGCTTGTCTTAACCGCTTTCCTTAATTTTATCTTTGTAGACATTTTTGTATGGGGCCTAATTCAAGCGCGAGCAGCATACTAGGCTTAAAATTTTACAACGTCAATTTTTCTTTGAAAATAACATTTCCATTCCAGGTATAGCTTAGCTCATTCTAATTCAGCTGCCGTTGCGAAACATCCTTGTCTTGTTAGACATCTTTTTTTCCATAGTATATCTATGCATCACACGTAGAGATATAAAATCATGCACTAACAACCAAATCCAAACGAATTTTACAGCAGCCATAATAAAGTTAGTAATATATGTATATGTATATTCAACTTGACGCAGTCAAAAGAAACTTGACAGCTTTTTATCTCTTCAGTTCAGTGAAAAAAAAAAACACGGACACACCCCCCCAATCTGTGGGTTGTAGGACCTGTTATATATTTAAATTGTTTATCAGTCAGAAACCTCTTTTTTTATACATATGCAAATGTGAGTGCGTAGATCTTTATATTTATCAAGATAGTCCAATCATTCAAAGTATACTCTGTAATATATATATAACCAAAAAAAAAAGAACCAGACATTTCACAAAAATAAAACACATTTCGGCTAATAGACAATTATAATATTCTGTGCAATCACCTTTTATTAGTAAAACCCGGCTGGGGTCATTAAGTTGCTCACCTAAAAAAAGGTCTAACAATAGATTAACTTATTCGAAGATGCTTACTCGTACATTTGTCATTTTTAATGATGGCAAAATATAGAGACCATGCCATAATATTTGACAGTTTGTCGTTTATTCGTGACACACATGGGTATTAATGGGTGTACAATGTACATCGCAATTTTTGTCAATGATAGTTTAATCAATATCTTCCATTAACCTCACCGCAACGTCATTGGCTCTTAATTGAATTATTCGGTAATAGAATATATATCTAGATCGACAACGCCGCGTCCTATCTAATGAGGCAAAATATCCGAAACGAAAATATGGGTCATTAATGCGATTTCTAGTTCACCTACATTTTGCAGAGACAATATCTTTTCTATGGAAATACCGGACTATGAAAATTCTATATAAAAATAGAAAATAATTTAATGATAATGGAAGATGCTATCGGAAATAGCAAATGGTAGGGTTCTACTTGTATAATATTTACAGAGAACTTAAACTTTGGAAAGCATTAGATACGACCTTCGGAGTGCGCCGTATATATCCTCAAAATTTGGAGGTGCTTCGCTACTACCTTGTTAATTTTAACAATTTTCTGACATTGATTTTAAGATATTTTGACTATTTAAATCCACTGCCTACGAGGCTCTGAAAGTCATTTGTAACCTGAACGCAAAAACTATATCACGAAATTGAGGACGATCAAGTAGCTAGTTTCTTAAGTCTGTGATTTTTTAATGTTGGCCTTAGATTATTAGATCGTTACCCTCTTTCCAGGCAAGGGCATTTAAGGAGTCAAGTTTAAAAGTGTGCTCCACAGATCACTTCCAGAAAGTAACAAATTTTTGCAAGTCACAGGTAAAAATACTTAGCTCAAATTTGTGCTAATTTTTATTTGCCTGCCAGACTAAACTGGCGTTCCCAGTGACATTTCCTTCAAAAAGAGCAGGAACATTTTGTAAATGGAAGTTTGCCATGTCATGTACATTTATAGCCACTTACGGGTCAACGTATAGTACTCGTGTCTGGCTTTTATTCACCGCACCACCAGAAATATTAACAGATCTCATTTAATTAATGGCAATCGATAGCCACTTGTAGCTTATTGTTGTTTGTAAAAGTCAATCACCCAGTGATATTGTTTACATCGATTGACATCGAAATTGTAATTCATTTCGCATCAAAACGAATCAAACTCGTATTTATTGAATAAAGTGAACTGTGCTCCGCACTCGCAAATAATTGGTTTCCGTTTCTACAATATTGTAAAACAAAATACTCAGATGTGCGTACGCTGGAATTCCGGAAATATGTACACGTGTATATTCAATAACCTTGATAAGAAATTGGTAATCAACTTCAAATATAATATGTCATATGCGCGTTTACATCTTCAATGGTGGTACCTCGGAAATCGGATAACAAGATCTCGTAGTAAACAAGAAAGTATTTTCGATTTTGAATTTATTGATAAACAAAGTGACTTAAAAAGGGGCGACGGTGACTGCCATTGACACTTATTTACTGTAAACAAAAATCGATACAAATGACACACGCGTCAAAAGCTAATGACCTACAGCAAAGTGTTGAATAGTCGATGGGTGATGGTGTGTTTTTTTTTTGGGGCATATACTAGAACTATATGTAGTTGTAAGCTTTGTTTATTGGCACCGGTATTGCAATAATGTAGGTCAGCAAGTAGTGTGACTTATTTTCGTTACCTTAGTGTTTAAAAATGTATTTGCAGCCAAAGCAGCGCCTGAATGTGCTACTTAAAAGTGGTCAAGGGCATCGAAAAGTGTTTAAACAAAAAAAACTCCCTACAAAATGTTTCAAATAAATGAGGCTTAATAAATTTGTATTAGGATGAATTAAGTGCAGTAAAATTTGACTTTACCCACGTGCGCGGCTTTCCTTGTTTGACATTTCTCTATTTATATGGGGTAAAATCTATTAAATTTGGAAATGGAAATAAGTTCTTCGCAGTTCTGCCGGCAGCTTTAAGTGAAATTCCCATGAAAATTCCCCTTTTTCCCCATTCTTCGTGGTAGCAATACCAATGGATTCCAATTGTTTTTCAAAAAGCAATAATGATAGTTATAAGAATAATAATTAAAAACAAACAAGAAAACTGTTTTCTGCACAGCAAACATTTATATAAAATATTGAGTAAGTTGATGGCTTCTTGAAAATTGTTCAAAAAGTGCTTGATGATTTGAAATCCTCTACAAAAAGCGGGGATAACTGGCAACACTGTTTTTTTGTCAAAACGTATTTAAAGAACTTTAAATAGTAAACAAATAAAAATTAGGGTTGTAAAAAAATCAAGTTTTAGTGTAAAAAAAAATTCACAGCTGACGTTTTTTAAAAAAATTATATAAAGGGATTTCATCCACATTATTCAAGTCTATATAGATTATGAGGGTAAAATAAAAAACGTCTAATATCTCAAGGCTAGCACCCTCAAAGTTAAATAACCTTCCTATTAACAGCAAAGAAAAGAAATCAGCCGCTTTTAAAGCTTTAACGGTTCATTATTCCTGAGAGAAGTATTAAAAAATTAGACTTTATGTTTCACCGTAAACTAGTCGTAACTATGTAGTCGCATTCCTTATATCACAGCTTATAGCTTCAGTCTGACGTCCGCCTTACTTATGTACAACATCTAGTTCTAGTGAATAGTCCATACAGAAGGTGTGTTCTCAATTCGGAGTTAACATGAATTGGTTCTAGGTCTAGCCCGTTCTAACTAACACCTAGATAAACATCGTCAATTGCAAGTAAACAGTAAAATAATTATTATTGCTTAAATTTAAGCTTAACTTTATTATACAATTATATAATTCATTGCGCACAGTTGTTATAAATAGTAATAAACTGCCACAGAAAACTGGTACCTACTGTAGCACGTATTAAGTCGTTGAGCTATACCTCGTCTCCACCTTATCTGAATTTATTTCAGTTCAGTTTTTGGTTTTTATTAATATTTACATCCTTTTTAGATTCCTCGCCATGTCAGCTGCCGTGTCATATCAAATAAAGTCAACAACATTTACATAACACAAATAATAAAAATGTATATGTTTGCACGTTTCGTCTAAATAGAACCTCCGACTTGACTGGTTCCAGTTCCGATTGTGACACTTCGCATTTATTTACCTGTTTCACTAGCAAAAAAACTTTCCAGTTTAGGTAACAACTTCATAAGACTAGCCGCAGCTAAGTCTATGAATCTGCATGCATTTGTGACGGGTGGAGTAAACTTCTGAAATTCCAGCTTTGATCTTCTATTATCTAGCTCTGAGTCTTGTTTCGGCTCACAGAAAAAGCAATCATTAAGACGGACTTTAAAGTCAATAACCTTTCATTTCCTCGTTCAGACATTTCGTTGCTAAGCAATAAAATATCGTACAAGATCATGGCGACTCTTATTTTGAAAGGAGGCATGTGACCTAACTGCTGATTAATTGAATGTTAGTCATTTGTTTATGCACGAAATTCGTATAATTCAGTTCGTTGTTATACTGGAAAGCGTAACTGATTTACATTTTGTCTAAAGTAATATAAGTGCAATGGCGCGAGAGACACCTGTTGTGTGCTGTAAATTTAATTCGTCATTAGAATTCACTAATGACGATTTAAATTTACTGATAGTGTAAACAAATTGATTTAAATTAATACATTTTATAATAGAACTGGCTGTAACTATTCAAACAACTGTAGTAGAATTTACGGCATGTCTAAAACATTTATGCGTTAATAAAAGGTACATTAGGAATTAAATAGATTTTATTCTAAACTTTAAATTTGCAGAAGCTTACAATTTAGAAATTTGTATGGAAAATAAAGCCACTGTGAACTACTAAAACTTAGTTTATTGGTAAGGCCCTAAGTGTACAATTTTCTTTCTCTAGCCATTGGTTTGCTAAATCTGGATTTTTGACCACTCCAGTCAAATAATATCGGCTGTGAACAAAATTTAGTACAGACCAATGTTGAAGGGGCTTAAGTTGCCTTTACTACATTTTATGACAATCACTTTAAATTAAAAATGCCCAAGTTATTTATCAGAGACCTGAACTCACTTTAAATTCAAAATGGTGGATAATGGTCATCTGATCGAAAATTTTGATTTAGATAACTACGATCAGAAGAAAACTTTTGAATACAATTTGTTAACCGTTTATTTTTTCTACTTAATACATGTGCTAAATTGCTAAAGATCATTAACATGAGGCTTAAATTTTTAATGATTGATCATCAAACTGCGACATGACCAATAGGTACTTGTCAAAACAAAATTTTTATGCATGGTACGCTGAAATTAAGCGGGGAGGAAGTTTTTATGTAAATTCTGCGAAAAGCAAGAAAGGAGTTGTTACTTTAATTTACATACGTATTCGAAAAAAAATAATTTTTCGCAACAGATCTTCCTTTCTAGCAAAACTATAATTTGAATACTAATACGTGTATCAACGCATCATTTGTGAATGCAATTCAACGTCCTCCAAAACCTTTCTGGAAAGAGATTTTTTCAACGGGAAATATTTGGCGGATACTTTTGCAAAGAAATTGATTCTCTGCAGGTACTTGCAACATCATTTTATTCGTTGTATTTTAAGTTTCACTCTGAAATTTCGTGTCAACTAAGAGACTTGTCACTATGAATAATCGGGCCCAACCAAAAAAGAGTGACAATTGTTTCAAAATTGGTTTAAAATATATGTCCGAATATAATCAATTAAAGCCTAGTATGCTGTTCCAGGAAAGCTAAAATTAAGCGACTCTCCAATGTTTCTCTCAACCAATTCGTTTTAAGTTCGCTTAATTTTGACAGTGGAAGTTCCGTCAAAAAAAAACTTTGTTGGTAAAGCTGATTGACTTGCTAATGTTAATTTCCTTTAGTTGGAAATTTTGATGCAAATGCCGATATTTTCTCAGAGCTGTCAAAATTTAGATGTAGAAAAAAGTGCTCACTTAAATTCTGTAGAGATTTTTCGTACAGTTTCTAAAAAATTTAGCTTGAACTGCGTACTGCTTGGCTTAACCGCTGTGCTTAATTTTATCTTTGGAGACATTTTTGTATGGGGCCTTAATTTAAGTGCGAGCAGCATACTAGGCTTAAATCTAAAGAGAAAGGCCAACATTAGCTAAAATACTCGAATTCATGCGTCCAAATTATGAGAAACACATGTAAGCTGTCATCTAAATCTGTAAAGTTAGCATGATTTAGACTGAGTTGGCCGCTTGTCATAAAGTAGAAACTAAATGTTGCTCCTTGTTAAGAGCTCTTTTTTTTTTTTGGAAAATGCATCCGTATGCGTTAGAACTAGAACTTGCATGTAAACACTGTAAGAAGTTATATAGTTAAAAGATACAAAATAGAGAGAGACCTACTGATTTGTTTTAACTGGCCTTCCGAAATTAGCAGTAAAACAAGTCAACTGTCACCCAAAATATTTACCACATCAATTCCATAATCAAAATCCGGAGACTCGAATTGTTATCTCAAACAATGTCAATAGGAACGCGCTCAAAATAATTATACGCATAGATCCACCAATATGGATAATATTCCATCTACCTGCTTAGCTGCGTCGAGTAGAGAGGGCAACAACCTGTTGGTCGTCATAAACATCAGTTCAGGTTACTCCTCCCCCATCATCTCTAGCGATACGTATAATTTTTTTTAAAGCACCGGTACCTTCTTTAAATTGGTTACAGTATTTCTATCTGATCATGGTTGCCGGATTACGCCCGGAGGTGATGACCATCCTACTTCATTTTCAGAGCACAAAATTCACATTCATTAGCAGAAACTACATAACATATCATTACTCAATATTCTAACTTTAATTGGAACACTAGACACGCTTTCTAGAGCAGACACTGGACCGATACACCGTCCAGTTGGAGTTCATTAAGAGGGAATATTTTTCATCTCTTCCGTCTTTCGAAATCCATGTAATTTACTTCAATCAAAGCCAATCATCCGCAAACTACACCTCAATTTTCGTTTGTTAATTTACGAGATTTGTAGCCGCAAAATTGGTACGATAACTGTCTGTTATTACACAAAAATACTTACAGTAACAGCGTCAGCCGTTCTACCAACAAAGCTAAAAAAGTAACGATGTTCGATTGCGGGAAACAAATACAACAATTTCAAAATCCGAACCGAAGGCACGTATCTCAAAGAGAGAATTCACAAAAAAAAAAACACTCCGTCAACAAAAGATCACAGAAGAAGATGCAACGATGTCCGTAGATACTAGTTAACTTGGTTTCCCTTACCCTTTTTTCTTCTTTCTAACTCGTTGCTGTATTTCGGTAATTCAATGATTTTTGTGTTCTTTCGCTTGGTCGATCATTTGTGACACACAATAGACGAAGAAGGTGCAGGTAAACACTTTTTTGTAGTCGACAAAAATTCGTGAAACAGCGAAAACAAGTTTTCAATTTCGATAATTTATCGGGGCACAATAGAACCGGCTGCTACCCTTAACTTGAAGGACACAACTTGCGGCAAATGAATCGCGATGCCGGGGTATTGAACAGTCTTCAGATTGCGTTAAGTTTCCGCGCGCGCAAAAATTTAACTCGTGGTAGCCACGAACTGAGAGCTGCACACCACCGCGATGAGGTGTTGTTCTGGAGAGACTGAATCAGCCGGCTCGAAAACGCTTACCAAGAACCTCAACTGAACTGAATGTGAATACTGAAACTGAACCTTCTATCTGTAGCTAGCAATACACATTACATTAGCATAGCCTGCCTTACCGGAGAACCAGTCCCAGTCCACTATAAATGTTCTGTGCTGTGCAGTATAATGTGTATCTGGATGGAGAGCTCCATCGAGCATGTGTGATGCTCTGATTTTGTATGAATTCGTTCGCACAGTGAAGCTCTGTATCTGTTACGATTACGAGAGCAGCGGTGGTCCACCTCAATTCCTTAAACATGAAATGGAGTTCTAGGGAGGGTGGTACTTCGATGGTTCATTCACTGGTGGCCTCGGATGGGGTTTTTATTCTTCGACGCGTGTTTTGTTAGCGCAGTGTTTCTGTTTGATGTTGGCTCTGCTGTTGCAATGTTAGGCAGCATAGTTTGTACATAGAACATTTGAATTCGCTTAGAGGGTGTGTTCTGCTGCAACAGTTGGTTCTAGTGAAAAGAGATACCAACAACTTACCAAGCCATACGTACAGGTAAATTTAGCGGTTATCTTAGACGGAGAGCTATCTTGGCAAGATTCTGTGCGTGAGTATTTTGGAAAAATTTGCCACTTTCATCGGAGACCTACCTATTTTTTGTTTTAGGTATCTGCGTCTAATCGGGGTCATGAGTCACATGTGTTACATAAAGTTTAATTTGTTTTGCTGGAGGAAACTCCACAGATTGGGGGTTACTTGTGCGTCTGTGGGTTGGTCTATTTATTTCGCAGACACATTGACGTCGAGCAATAATAATTTATAACCGAGTGGAATTTTGTGACGTTTCGCATTATACTTATCATACATAGTAGGTATTAGCATTTAGATTGGATGAGGCGCGAATGGCATCGTTTTTTTTTTTTTTTGTAGAGTGGTGACATTTGAAATCATTTGTCTTGCAAACAAATTGATGTGCATTTAGTTATTCGATAGTGAGATTGGATTTAAGAGACTTGTCCATGGTAATTCTATTTCCAGTTCGTATTCTTTTCCCAATAAACTTATTGCAATTTTTCAGTTTCTTTGGGTAGTTAGGATAAACCTACTTGAGGAATTTATTTAAGATAATGTTGGCGTGAAATTCCAAAACACATTTCGGAATAAGAGTGATGGAATTTTAGTTTAAAATAAAACAACAACCTTTATGGTCTTTATGCAAAGAAAATATCGTTCCAATGCCCGACAAGGGTCAGAGTTTTGATAACCCAATTCTCTAGTGAACAGGGGCTTAGCACTCACAGCTGAGCTCGAACTTTGCGTGTATTTTTTAATAATTACTTAACCAACAAGAAGCGTTAAATTTATATGTTGAAACATGAAATTAATTAAAACATTTTCAGGCGTCGGTTGACATGCAAAACTCACTGTGTACACATTTAAAATAAAATTACCTGTTATCACTAAACACAAGGAATACTCAGTAAGTTCACTATGCGATCCCAAATATCAGTTTAAGATTTTAAAATCTCATCAACCGTGGTTTTTTCGGTTTAAAAATGACCTATTACTTGCAATTTTCTCTAAACGCACTTAGTGAGTTTCACCTGTCAACCGTGGTAGGAATCGAGAAATGTTTTATTAAAAAAGCTTCAGACCCGTTGCCGTCGAGTAAAGCTATAGGTACTCAAATTTTGTGTCGCAGTGAGCTCTACGTGGATAATTTTTCCTGGGATATCCGTCAGGTCGAATAGATCTGACTTTTTAGCAATAGTTATTGCATCAGGTAAATATTTCCATTAGTCAATGGGAAATGGTTGGAAAACTCGATAAAAATAAATGTTTTTAACTCGCCTTCCAAACGTTCATTATTAAATGAGTAGGTACTGTAAATACGGCAACCTACTCCTAGCATCCAGTTCTTTTTTTTTTTTTACTAAACTCCGCTTTGTATTACACAATGCTTCCATATAGTCAGTGATAATGATAAGTAGATAAATCATCGAGTAGCGGTAACTCAATGGGTTAGGTTAGGTTAGGTTGAGTGGGGCTGTGAGATCGTCACAAAAGACCAGGCACCAGTACGGGCCCATCGCCATCCCCAGGGAACCATTACGGTTAAAGACCTAAACCAAATCGCCCAAGCATTCAATTTCCGTACAGAACTTAATTATTGCCCAATGTTGTTTGAGGAACCAACCTCCTCTGAGTTGTTAAAGAAGTACCTGCCTATGTGCAGTGTCCAGAGAGTATTCTACCTCAATGACAATTAAATAATTTTGAACGTCCCCATTGACAGCTTTTAAATAAAGTTAAAGAGTCTGCTTGATATGACATTTCGCGTTTATAACAAAAAAAAAATTAAAGTTGGTGTCATGCTTACCGCTGTCAACTGCAGCCCAGACTCATTATAGATATATGTAAACGGAAGCTTGAACCTACTGCCAAAGTAAAGGGTGATTTTTTAAGAGGTTTAGAACTTTTTAAAAAAAAAAAACACAAAAAAATCGAAAAAATGAATGAAATATTTATTTGAATCGATAGTTTGAACCTTGCAATTTAATGTTTAAAGATAATTTCATGCAAATGTTGACCGCGGCTGCGTCTCAGGTAGCCCATCCGCTGAGTCCAATTTTGGCATACTCTTTCACACATATCGGCCGGTATCTCACGAATGAATGCATGGATGTTGGCTTCCAGTGCGTCAATCGAAGCGGGCTTGTCCCTATACACATTAGCCTTGGCATACCCCCACAAAAAATAATCTAATGGTGTCAAATCGCACGATCTAGGCGGCCAATTGACCGGCCCGAAACGTGAAATTAACTGTTCACCAAACTCGCCTCGCAATTGCGCCATTGTTTCGCGTGCTGTGTGGCATGTGGCACCGTCTTGTTGAAACCACATATCATGCAAGTCAAGAACTTCCATTTCGAGCAAAAAAAAGTTTGTTATCATCGCTCGGTAGCGTTCACCATTGACAGTAACGCTGCGATTCGCATCATCTTTGAAGAAATATGGCCCAATAATGCCGCCGGCCCATAAACCGCACCAAACAGTGGCTTTTTCGGGATGCATTGGTAGCTGTTGCAATGCTTCTGGCTGATCTTCACTCCAAATGCGGCAATTTTGCTTATTTACGTACCCATTCAACCAAAAATGAGCCTCATCGCTGAACACAATTTTTCGATAAAAAAGCGCGCGATGAACATTTCGAACCGAGCACGAATTTTGATAGCAAAATTCAGTAATTTGCAAGCGTTGTTCATTTGTAAGACGATCCATGGTTAAATTGCAAACCAAACTGAAGCTGTTTGACAGTGACACAAGGTACTAAACACACGTCAGCTGTCAAAACCAGTGTTGCCAAAACCAAACCAGCTAAAAAATCACCCTTTAGTTATGTACCTATCTAAGCTTATTAATAAAAATAAATCCCGTTTGTTTCACCACTTTATTCGCATTGATGTTACAAAAACTATCGCTGCCATATAGAGTAAAATAATGGACACGTTCAAGTATCGCTTTTGATTGACTAAAATTGGTCATTTGAGCAGCGGTTTCAATTAACGTTTATGGAGGGTTAGTGGCTGAGTATTGACAGTTCGCAAATGTGGCTGACGTAGAAAAGAAAAAGTGACGTTCCCGTTTTTGCGTTCAGGTTACATCATATCCAGACCAATCTAATCGACTTAGATAACTAAATTCTTGAATACGCTCAATGCCTACTGCTTTTGTTCAGTTGTGACTTAACTTCATTTACACATTCAACCGCACTATAGCGACATACGCAATATTATTTCTGTTGGGTCATTAGGGAGCCACAATTCAATGACATACTTCCAAGTTCCAGCGTCGTCGTGAAATCTCCCCGCGGTCACGATTTATTCAATCATTTTGCTGAAACCCTACCCGAGTGCGAGTGTCTTTCATCGTAATCTGACACTCAAAGTAAAGCATAATCTATTCACTTAAGGGAGTTTAAAGCAATTGAGATATGTAGGTACTTAAGACTAGCCGACAGCCACTGGTACTTGTACTTGTATGGCTTCTTGTTCACACTTTCCATAGGGTGGACTTTTATTTTGATCCGTACTAAACAAACGATTGAAGAGGAAGGCAGAAATAACCAACCAAACAATGTGTGCAGAGGTACGACGATTTGTTTTTGTTTCCCCTTGAAATATAATTCACAGATTTATTCCTGACATAACAAGCGATGACAACATGTCTTCATTAACAAGAGCAAGGACAGATGTGTACGAGTAGTCGAATATTTTATTAATCCCAGTGATGACAACGTTCTCCACCTAATGACGATACTTTTCACTTTTTTTTTGCGCTGCAAATTGAACGTAGGCAGCACCAATTTTGATGCTAAAGTGAAATTGTATCGCAACCCTACATAGTCGCAGTTAGCCCCATGTACTCGTACTCGTACTCGTATGTATTAAAAAAGCGCGTGGAGCTAATTTTCAAATGAAACAACAAAACCAGGCACGTAGTATCAGTCCCCATGAAAAGTTGCACGTAAAGTCTTTAATTGAATGTATCCTCCTTTGATTATACAGTTTAGCCAGTGAAATTGCCTGCAATAAAATCACAGATACTCAAGTTTGGACCTTTTAACATTGGCTTCGATGGTACCCATTCATGAGCTTGAAACTGACAAAAAAAAAAAACCGAAACAATTTAGCTATTCAGCGTAAATCTTAATCTGTTGTGAGATCATGGCAGTGATTTGATCTCCAGCTGAGGAGCAGTTCTAAAGCGAAACATGCTGTTCACGTTTGATTTATTTTTGGGAGCAGAACTCGTTTCTGACATTATTTTTTTCAGTATAGATGTGAATTGGATTGGCTTACCGCGGGTATACTGAACCCGGTAATTGCCTTTGGGCATCAGATTGGTTGTACTTTATTTTTGTTTTATATTCGGATACGTTGTTATAATCTTGTTCGGGTGGGTAAATAGCTCTCATTGATGTTGCGATAGAGTGAAATGAACTAAAAAAAACACGATTCAATCAAATTTCGCAGTCCTTAAGCTCGAATTGATTATCTACCTTAATTAAGATTTTGACCACAATTAGAGAACGCTTTAATTTCAGTTTTAACCGACAAATAATAACTTTTAAATGCACCTTACGTAATTGTAGTTCACAATGAATAATCTAACTTGGAGAATTTTGCCAATGTGATTTTTTTTAAAAGGATCTTCAGTGCAAAACACAATTAGGTACTCTGCGCGATACTAATAATCCTTTAAGGTCCAGACTAAATTTTTAAATTTCACAATGGCAACATTTCTCTTGTAAAATTAGCCATTGTGACCTACAAAATATCTAGTGTGGAGGTTAAAAATGATTAGTAGTAAAGCTCTCTGTTGTCTGGCATTTAGCGGTCACGGTCAGACGTGGAACCTTCAAAACCGTGAATCTCTAACATTTGTTGACTCCAAGTGCATTAAATATTGAGTCAATGATTGGTATAATTTACCGCCTACATCTGGAGTCAGACACAGGAATAGAGCTGGGGTTTAGTAGCAGTCAGATGTTTATAAAAACGAAAACCATATTTACGGCGGCCATTTTTTAGGGAAATTTTAAGATTATAATAGCAAATAATATAATTATATTGGGTGTTTTTTTTATTATTAAAGTGACTTTGTCCTAGTAAACCAATGGGGAAAAACATTTTGTTAGAATGTATAGGGATTCCCTAATTGAAATTCGCAGTGGCGTTTTCCATTTCACACGATTCACACGCAGATGAACTTGCCAGCGAACGAAATCTTCTTCCGAGGAGTTCTAAGTATGCCAATTGCCAACCGCCCTATTTACTAGGGTGCGGGCTAAAACGTCAACACGACGGCCAACTAAGCTTAGCCGTCACGTCTTGTCCATAAACTAAGTACTAAATACTTATTTGATGGTCTTCTCAGTTCAATGGATTCAACGACAACCCTTAAAACTGTTCACATTCCTTCTTTTCCAACAATTAAGATATGGAAGAAACATTCTAAACAGGATCACTCATAGCTCATTGCGTTTGCTGAACAGCTGTAGCTGTGATTTTTATACCGTCGCGCCTCACTTTTAAGGGGCGGGTCTACTTTCTACACGAGTTGATGTATATCAGAGCTCAGAATCATCAGACTAACTACACATATTCATCGTCATATCCAGCTGTAGGAATTCTCATCTCGCATCATTCTTATCGAATTAAAGTACTTTTCCAAGATTACTTCAATTGAATCTTCTGGATGGCATGGCGGTTGAGCCGAGTTCTCATTTTCTACACAACTAGATTTCATATATTCAGTCGCAGTCGCGCCAGATAATCGAGAAAAAAAAAACATGTGTGCGCTCCACAAATTTAATTTTGGTGGGGGCAAAATGTCCCCATTTATTAGGCTTAATACAAGCTAAAAACAAACTTAACAATAAAGACTTATAACTAGGAATTAAAGCTAGGGTTTAGAGTGAAGGAGGCTGAGTTTAATGGAGGAAGTGCTGCGGTTAAAATCAAAAATGGAAATGTTTGAGTTAACCTTCCGTAGCATACGGGAAATTGGTTCGTTGGAGCCGTAGGACGTGCGGTGGGTTGGTAGATAGAAGAGGCGGGGGTGTCTTAAATTACGAGGGTTTATATTGAAGGAGATAGAGTTGTAAAGAGACATGCAATCGATAGAGCCTGATAGGAGTCGATGAATAAAGAGAATGTCTGCAGCATCCCTGCGATCTTCAAGACTATTCAAGTTAATGAGTTTAAGGCGGTCTTGATAGGGAGGAAGAATTAGGGGATCGTTCCAAGAAAGACCGCGGAGGGCAAATCGAAGAAAACGTTTTTGTATGTTTTCGATTCTGCTTACATGAACTTGCTGAAAGGGTGACCACGTTTGACTGGCGTATTCGAGGAGGGGGCGGACAAAAGTAGTGTAGAGAGACCTGGTCACGTAGGGGTCGGAGAATTCCTTTGACCATCGTTTAATGAATCCAAGGGATGAATTGGCTTTACGAATTATCTCGTCAATATGCGAACGGAAATTGAGCTCGAGGTCGTATAGTATGCCAAGGTCACGAAGAGACTTTACGATTGGTATAGGTTGGTCATTAAGTAGGTATATACGGGGAGGGGTCTTGTTATTCTTACGTGATAAGGTGATAGATTGGCATTTGGAAATATTGAGCTCTAGGCAGTTTTTGAGACACCAAATAGAAAAATTATCTAGATCTTGTTGTAGTAAGCAGGAATCTTGTGATGAAGATATGTGTTTGAAGAATTTGGTATCGTCGGCATAGAGAGAGATAGAGGAGTGTTTGATGACCCTTACAAGATCGTTAATGGTTAAGATAAAGAGAAGAGGACCTAGGTGACTGCCTTGTGGTACACCAGAGGTTGCCATGAAAGGGGCGGATAGGACGGACCTGAAGCGAACACTATAAAAACGGTTTTCCAAATATGAGGATATCCATTTCAGCAGTATTGGTTCAAAGCCGAGGGCAGACAATTTGAAAAGAATTAATTTATGCGATATCTTATCAAAAGCTTTACTAAAATCGGTTGCAATAACATCAACTTCTTTTCCACTTTCTAAGGCCGAAAGTGCAGAGGACACGAATTCAACGAGGTTAGTGGTAGTTGATCTGCCTTTAAGAAAGCCATGTTGATTAGGGGAAATTAAAGACTTGCAATGAAAGCTTAAGGATTCGTACAAAATACTTTCGAGGAGTTTGGGAATATGCGAAAGTTTGGCTATGGGGCGATAATTAGTAACTTCGCTCTTTGATCCCTTTTTATGGATCGGTGTTATGAAAGAGGACTTCCAAATCTGAGGAAAGTCGCCTTGTGAAAGCGAGAGCTTAAAGAGGTGCGAAAGGGGATAGGAGAGAACGAGGGAACACTTCTTGAGAAATATCGCTGGAATACCATCCGGGCCAGGTGAATATTCATCATTAAGTTTTTGTAATTTACTTTCAATTACAGTAGGTTCAAAAGTTTGAGAGAGGAAGGGGCCAATGGAGTAGTTGAGTAGGTATTTGAAATAAGAAGGATCTGGTGCAAAGGAATTGTCGGCAAACGATTGTTTAAAAAAGGTGACAAAGAAATTAGCAATGGTGTGTGGATCACTTGAAGCTATATTTTCGTAAGAGAGGGATGGAGGGTAACCGTCGGATTTTTTCTTGTAGTTGACAAATCGGAAAAAAGATTTAGGGTCGCTTATAAGATTCGCTTGCGCATCGTTGACATATCGTTGATAGAGGGAGTTATAGGCCTGAGTGAATTGAAGGTAGACGCCGAGATAGTTGGAATAGTCAGAAAAAGACTTGTTACGAAGGAAAACTGACCATAATTTATTTCTCTTGTTGCGTAACGACCGGAGGTTTCGATTATACCATGGGGGGGATGTAGAAAAGGGTTTTGGTCGAGAGATGGGAACAAAAAGAGAGATAGAAATAAATAATTCTCTATAAAATATGGAGAGGGCATCATTTACAGGGAGATTGGCAAACTCAAATGAAACTTTGCCGAGGTGCTCATTTATTTTGCGGAAATTGGCTTTATGAAAATCATAACAAGGGAGGCCAGCGGGCGGTGTGGGCTGTAGTGGATGGTCGTGAAAAAACACAAGAAGAAGTGGAGGGTGAAGGTTGTCAATAGTCGAAAGAAGAAGGGGGGAAAGAGAGACATAGGAGTTGATCGGGTCAGTAGTGAAAATAAGGTCTAACTGCCTATCCATATAGTTAGAGATGCCGCTAACTTGGCATAGATTTGATTCGGTTAGTCGATCAATGAAGAGACATTCTTTGATTGAGTTGGGATTTGACGCAATAAAAAACGATTCTTCAACAGATGAAACCCAATGCAGTTGTGGCAGATTGAAGTCGCCGAAAATTATGATGTCGTCAGAAGAGTCAGATAACTCTATTACTTGATCGATCGCATTTACAGCAAGTTGATAGGATTCGATAGGTTGGGCCGGCAGGATGTAAAAACACATTACGTATAGGGACTTGTGGGGGAGTGTTATTTTGATTGCGACAAAGTCGAGTTTTGAAGACGAAGAAGTAGCAATCGGAGAAGAGTCCAGGTCGTTGTGGATAGCAAGAAGAACCCCTCGACAGGGGGGGTCATCCGTTGGGCGGCTGATATCGTCCCGAAAGACGTTAAATGTGGGTGGGAATAATTCCGGGTTCTTTATATCGGGAATCAGATTGGTTTCCGTTATCGCGTAGATATCAAATGGAAGAGCATGAGATTGGCGCAGAACAGCTTGGGTTTTAGAACGCAGACCCCTTACGTTCTGATAGTAAAAGGTTAGAGGAATGCTATGTTGGGAAGATGGCTGTGAACTTGGTATTGAGTTAGGGACGAAAAAATTTGTTATGGTCAGCACGGCTCCGTTGAAGGTGCGAGATACGTTTAGAGCTGATATGAGAAGCAAAGGCAGACAGGTCTTTGTCCACGGTGGCCGACGAAATGTTAAAGCCATCGTGATAACGGTTGTAGATTTCTCGCAGAGCAGCCGGATCAATAGGAAGGCCTTCTTTTTGAATATATATCTCAACGTTTGTTTTAGTTTTACCGTCTATGCAAATGGATTCTGGCTTATCAAATAAGTAAGCAAGGTAAAGTCGAACATTTTCAAAAAGCCTGTGGTCTCTCAGCCTTGACATAATATATCGGCCATCAAGGTCGTTGGGGGAGGAAATATTATTTAAAAACTTGGAAGTAAGTTTAACCGCTGGGGGGAGTAAAGGATCAAAAATTGCAGAATCTTTAGAGATTTGTGTAGGTATCTTATTAAGCGAAGATGAATTGGGAAGAACAGAATTAGAGGTAGTAGAGGTAGACGGGGCAGGATTGAGAACATGGGAATGTATAAAGTTCGGGTAGTTGGAAGTCGATAGTGAGTTATCATGGGCTAGCGGATAGTCAGAGGGGAGACTAGGATCAGGATTTAAGTTAAACGATACGCGATTACGTTGAGGCCTAGGTAACTTTGAAATTACCGTGGAGTGATGAGGGTTACCTTGAGGGAGTGCTAAGTTCAAATGAGGAGAAGATGTTGATTGAGAAGAGTTTGTTGAGTGAGGAACAGAATAGGAGGCAGACGGGGCAGGTGAGCTTGAAGTTACAATGGAATGATGAGGGGTACCTTGAGGAGGTGCTGTAGTGGTTGGTTGAGAAGAGTGTGTGATTGAGGGTGTTATAGAGGTAAGAGGGTGAAAGACGTGAGGGGAAAATAGAGGGAATGTTCCAACTTTAAGGCTCCAGTTTGGGTCAGGGATAGGACTAGATTTAGAGCTATGATTACGTTTTCTTTTATTTGGCTTATTACTAGGCTTATTGTCATTACTAAGCTTCACCTTCTCTGTATTGTTCAACTTGCTGATAGTCATATTGCCCAAGCTGAAGACATCGTTTGAGGGGTTCGAAAAGAGCCAGGAGTATTTGGAAGGTAAGTCGAGCTTAAATCGGTTATTTTTGGTATTAGGTGGAGAGATAATTTGGCAGTTACGGATGGAGATGCTAAATTTCTGCAGGAAAAAGTTATTCATCCAAGAAATGTCTGCATGCTGAGGAGCGCCATTTATTATAAAGGAATTATGCTCGCAGGCAGTTCTGTGTAATTTTTCAAGCCTTTTATTCCAGTCGGCGAGTGTCCAAAGTGTGCCATATCGGTTTAAGGGCGTTGACGTTGAGGTGGGTGTGGGCATTGCTGCGGTTGTTGTAGTTGTTGTTGTGGTTGTAGTCGTCGCTGAGGTTGTTGTAGGGGTGGGTGTGGGCATTGCAGTTGTGGTGGTTGTAGGTGTTGTTGAAGTGGTCGTTGATGATGGTTGAGAGTTAAATGGGATTGGATATTCTGCTGATTCCAGGAATTCGGTAAGTATTGACGTGTTGTAGACCGGGCTTGGTTGTGGCTGAATGAGCTCTGGTATGAAATCAATTTTGCTTGAAGCTAGTCTAAGGTTTTCATCGATATCGCTCATAACTAATCTAAAAGCTGCGACATCATTGCTGACCTCATTGATTTTGTTTATTATATCAAGCAGTAGTGGATCGATGAGTTGATGGGATGGGGCAATTGGTTTTGAAGAGCTTTGTAGGTAGGTATCCAGGTAGGTGCGAAATGAATTGAAATGGTCACTAATCGCTGATATGTGTGGGCTTAGAATTGAGTTAATGTCAGATTTCGGATCACTTTTTGGACACAAGGACTTCGACATAAACTCAGAGGGTAACTTTTTGGTTATTTCACTTAGGGTAGCCAGCTGCTTGTCAATGTTTTTGAATTTAGATTTGCAAAAGGTGGTGGAGACATCAATTCTGTTGGATATTTCTTCGACACTTTTAAGCAACTCATCATACTTTGCAAATTGTATCATGGTTTGCTTGTACAACATTTTGTTTTCGGAGGAATTTGAGTTAAGGGAGTCACTAATGCATTTTATAGCGAGCATAACGTGCGAAAGAGATATGCCCTTGCATTCGTCGCAAAAGAAAAGGAAATTGTTATTAAAATCATTTAGGTAGGTAATGGAACGCTTACTTAACCCTATGCAGAGAGCGTGAAATGATTTTCCGCATAGCCCATTACAATTTATCCAATCAGCACAAAAGTCTTGCGAATTTAACACACAATCAGTATTACCGCACTGCTTTGACATAGTTTTTCTTTGGGTCTATTAAATTTTGCAATCAAAAGGCAACAGGGGAAAAATTGCAAGAATGCAAATAAATTAATTGGAATTCAATTTATTTTAACTCGCGAAGCGGGAGCAAAAGAAAAACACGTCCGAACGGTTGGAGGTATAGTACATAGTACAAAAGACTACCGGATGATGAGATTTTTTTCCCTTCAGTGGGACAAATTCAATTTATGGATTCCATTCAAGAGTGAGCTACCAAGAGACTCTTAAGATATATATATACAGCAAGTCTAGATAAAAGATATTGGAACTTCTTTGTTTGTGCGTATAGCCAGACAAATAACGATTGTCCGTGCTGCATTGTGCTCTTGTTTATAATAAAACTGGTTTCAATGGGAAATAAGGTTCCAGGAATGTGATAGCATAGCAAATATACACACGGGACAACGGACAAGTGACAAACGGGTTCAAAGTTCGTATTTTGATATGATCTCATCAAATTGCACAGCAAAATCAATTTCAGTTTCGTAAAAGGATCTCCGTCCGTTAATATTTCATAATTCAATCCATTTGCCTATCAAATTAGTAAAAGTAGCCGATCAACAGGTATATGCGCATTCGCCTACGTTAAACTTTAAGTATATCAATTGACAACAAAAATTTATTGTAGGTGGCTCATCGATAAATTTGTTTTCTACGCGACATTCCAATAAATTTGTTGTGGCGCAAAAAAAAAATACAAATAAAAATATACCCAGCCTGCTCTTGGAAACATTTTTCTATATACAAAATTGAAAAACAAATTTGATTCCAAATGCCCTGCAGTGGTGAATTATTTAATCGCACCGATGCATGATGAGATACCTGGAATAGTGACTTGATAATTCCACAGCAAATATGCATTTAGCCGACACTTTTGGTGAATGCATTTCGTGGAATAAGTATAGGCGACTCTCGAACGGAATCAGCAGAAAGTCAGCAAAAAATGTTTCCGGCTTCCGGGTAAATATTTTGCACTATCTGAATTAAATGTGTAGAAATGTTGCACTCGGGTAGATAGCTGTCGATTTGTATTTATGGCATTGACACTGACACCTTAAAATAATAACGCAAGTTAGTTTATCTGTTGCTTTTTGTTTTGTTTAATGTTCCCCGATAGTTTGGCCGTTGCTAATACCCAATTCACAGCGAGCTGAAAACTGGGTTTAGGCGAAACATTTGAAAACTTCAACGAAAACAGAAGCTTTCCCATACATATTTCAGTTTTGAAAACGAGTTGTTTACAGTTATTTTCCACGAAAACACCACGACTTCCAATTGTTGGGCTGTTGAAAGAAACACACCTTTTGGATTATTCAGCAGAACACATCATTTTCCACACTTAATTGATGGGCTAATATTATTTTTAAGTGCTCTGAATTCATTTGTTAATTTATTATTCAATTTTGCATAAAAAAATGTTTCCAAGCAGGCTGCGGTCGAAATTTGTAACCAAAATAGTTCACACAAAAAGTTTCCCGACTAGTGTCTCAAAAGCTTTTTGAAACAAAATTTCTATTGCAGTTTGCATCAGGGAAAGTCCCATTTAGTGAACCTTTTTCCTAATTTTTCATCGACATCCTCATAAGCAGTTTAGGGAAGATCATCCAAGTTCTTACATCTTTTGCTGAAGATTAAGCCGGATTGGTCTCCTTACTCGGTCGAGCGAGCAGGATCCGCTGTTTCCATCGGCCAAGCTAAATACGTTTTCTTATTTGCACTTTCAAAGTGTCCTACTAAAGTTGAGAAGACACTTGAGTCCTCGTCAGTTCAGTGAATGTCGTATACTATTTTCCTAATTCCAATTGAATGCTTTACAACAACTGTAATGTTACTGGTTACTGACCTAGCCATAGACATCATCTGGGCATACTAATAATAATGTCTCTAAATACGAGTTACATACCAAGTTACATATTTACACGCGATTTATCACGCACCAATATTGGTTAATGGAAATCGAAACCTATAAGCGCTAATTAGGCCATAAAATGTATTTCTATTTAAATAATGTTGTGCGTGTTATTTTCTTTAATTGGTTTCGGTGTGCTGACTATTAGGCTTGATTAATTGCTTTTGCACTTTAACTTGAAATGTGTTGATATTGATTTTCGCCTGCGAACGTAAAATTGGAAGGAATGTGGGCTGCTGTAATTGATAGCCTTTGGTTCACAACCCTTGGTATTTCTTAAGATTTTCTTAGCAATAGGTTTTCTTTTTGTTAACATCAAGAACCTTGTGTCTAAATTTTTATCGCCTTAATTTTTTATATATCTCAGGTTAAAAAAAATGTTATAAGGAAAATAAACAAAAAAGTATGTTTCAGCCCTGAAAACTATGTAGTCTCCGTGACAATCGAGCACAACAGTGCGCTTAAGCTTAGTACGCTGCTCGAGCTAAACTTAATTTTAGCTGCTTTCCAACTTTTCTCTTCAAACATTAGCTAAAATCCTAGCTACATTTTGAAATGTTGACATAGAGTACGATATGGATAAGTGTCACAGAAAACAGCTGTAATTTAATTTTTTAATCTCTCTTATTTCAATTATTTTAGATTCTAGGTTCTTCTCGTCCATGCAATAATTAAAAAATCTTATCCTTTTCCGCAACAGAACACCAACACAACGATCTGTCGCAATTTAGCTTGAGAAAATGTGCCGACCCATTAAATGGCCACGCTAAATTTTGACAGACACATGAAGTACATTCTGAAATATTTGATTTCTTTTAGCTCGAGCTGCGTACCAATCGGCTACAGGGATTCACTTAAATTTAACTGAGCTAAATTTTCCAGACCATTTTGTATGTGAACTAAAATTTAGCTCGAGCTGCGTACTAAGTCGAGATCAGAAATCGAACTACTGCATCCATGAGTGAGCGACATCACTGAATCTAGTGAATTTCATGTGCAAAACAATAGAGTAGAAAACGTAGAGTTCTACGATCAAGGATGCTGTAAATTTGTCGAAAACTTATGCTAGTCATTTCCTAATGAGCCCAACCACCATATCAGTTTTAAATTTCCTATTTGAAGACCGAACTTTGTGCAATAATTTTTTGGAATTTCGTTTTTATTATTTGTTATATACAAACATTTTAGAAAAATGCAAAATTTACATTAGTCGAGTAGGGCGAAAAAAAAGTATTCACTAAGGTTTTGGAGCAATAATATCACGAGTATCAGGAAGGAAAATACGATCAGGTCTTTCGTATTACATTATTTCACATTCTCCTTGCATAAATGATTAGATATAGAAATAAAGAGAAATAGTCAAAAAAAAATATGGTACATGACGTTGTATTGTATTAGCGATTGAGCCACAAGTGCTTTGCATTTTCGCTTACTGTGCGCAAATACGTCACAATATAAGAAATGATTATTTCTTGTAAGCAGTAAATTGTAAGATCGATATCAGTTTGTTACAGTTTCATATTATTGTCTTTAAAAAGGGATTTAGAATAATTGGTCTAAGTGAATCGGGTTTTTTGACAGCCACCTTAGGCAGGTCTAACGGCCTTACTAATAATCAAACACTGATGTCGACGATTAGTTGGCTGTCAACCTTAGCAAAAATGCGAATGAAATCAGAAAACATTTACAATCAACTAAAATTTATTTTTTATTTAAGACCGCTCAGACTGGACAAGAGGGCATTTAAATTCGCTCCTATTACGAGTTTCAATACCACAATTTTGAATGGTTGGGCAGCACTGCTCCTCAAAATGACATAAAGGGAGGATTTATTTAGCTAATTTCCGGGATAAACATGGCTTTCTGAACATTAACATTTGACCCTACAATGAGCCAGATTCTGGCAACTATATTTGTTTATTGGTAAAGAGGTCTTGGAAAGTGTGTAGTCTTTGCGTAAGTTGGTTATTGGCCAGGCCGAGTGGCTTTAAAATGCGCGATACAATTGTTTGTTTTGTAGCGGTTTTACTTCTGATTTGTTTTTTTTTTTAATTGAATTCGTTTGCTTTCAAGCTTAATATGCAACTGATGTGAAACTAAAAATCCTAAACAAACGATTTTGTTTTACTTTTTGTTTCGCTGTCGGTAGTGTAGTGGTTTTCTTGGTAGGAATCCGCTCTCATTTTTCAAAAAAAAATTGGAACTGGATTCCGACTAACTTTCCATTGATTTTTTGGTGCTAGGTACTTGCGTTATTTTTTCAACTAATGAAACCCTGCGATTGCGCAACCGTTTTGGACTAGGCTTAAAGAAAAAACGAATCCAATATGCAAAATAATGAATTTAAAGTAAAAAAAATGTAAGTATTTACTATTTGACGACTTATGGTTTTCTTTTTCCGGGCAGAGTTATTTCTTTCAATTGTAACTAGTGTGGGCATGTCCAGCCTCAGCAGAAATGGAAACCATAATTACAACAGTCTAACATATGACAGCGATACCGATATATAATTTAACCCGATATAATCGTGGTTGTTTTGAACAAATGCTTGGTCTTCATAATATGCTTAAAACTTCTGCTGATTCAAACTTGAGCTATTTTCGTCCTGATTTTTACTTTCGCGACAAAAATGCAACTGACGCGTTAGATATTTTTGTGTAAACCTTCGATTTCATTTTGTTACAGAAATGTGCAGAATTCGCAGTAGCATTGTATGAATAGCACAGTTAATCCTCAGTTCAAACGTATGTGAAACCGCTTTTGGCAGAACTCGCACTCAACACACCACAAACAACGCACAACAACAACATGTCCACACTTGAAGCAAAAAGTGATTGCTTATCTCTATTACCTGATGATTATGATACTGGTACTGGGTTCAAAAGCCTTAATATTTGCATAAAGCTTGTAAAAGAAGAGGTTTGCCGTGTAGATTGTAGAGTACTAAAAACCAACCCCACCTTCGTTTAAAAACACCACAAACTACATACTCCTGAACTGAGACTATCGCACACTCTTTGAAATCATGCTTTTTCAAGACATCATTCCACCTATCCGCCCTGGCCCTCTTTATGTCAAAAGTCGGTTCCGGTTGACATTCAGCACTTGATTTTTCAAAGCATACGTTCCAGATACATTATGTATCCATTCACCCCCTCTTGAGCCGCACTTCACTTTGCTTCAACGAATTCCAATGCGTAGTTATTATTTTTTTTACCCACATAACTCATCCCATCACTCTGGATGTTTAAATACACAGAGCCATGCTGATAGACATCTGAAAAGCTCACACATGGCGGCCATATCCTTTTTTTTTAGACTGAAGCCCAATGACCCTGCACTTTTGCTAGCTGATTTTTTCATTCATACTCTCACAAACCAAAAATTTGATGAAAATTGTATCTCGTGCCATCAACGAACCTATTAATTTAAGCAATTAATCTGTATGTATACGCACTCCGTGTCGCGTAAAGACGGCTTTATTCTAGCGTGACGCAATAAGTTTACTTCAAAACTATGTGCACTCTTTTATAATTGCAAATTAAATTCACTCGGCAAAACCGGATAACTAGTTGAAAAATTTTAATTATTCAGCAGACTGCTGGTAGAAGACGTTCTACGCCTTTACCGCACACGAAACGAACTGCGTTGATAAGGATTTCAGTTGTGTCACAGCATCCGCTATAGGGATAGGATGCCACCCACTCTTGGAGGACACCCACACTTCCTCCCCTAAAAGGCTCGAGTCTTTTACGTCAGAGAACCGAAAAATCACCTTCAAAAATTATTCAGAAAATCCATTTCTGGTGGTAGAAGCGAGACCGCTCCTTGTACAGAATGACTGTGCTCTCTTTGTTGCTCCTCTGTAGAGGAATTGTGGACCATTATCCGTGACGTCATGTACTCCAGCGCAGATGCTGTACGAAGCATATGAATTGTTCTCCTCTTTTCTTGTGTTGCTCTACATTTTTATTGTGCTGCTGTCGATACATACTCGTATACTTTCAGACATCCTGTCTGTATGCAACCATAACCATACAAAGTCCATACGGTGGGAGAAGAAAAAAAATTTAATTTTCGGTATAAGGAAACGTGAGAATCCAATGAGGTAGGTATGTGCGATGTAAATTGACGCGCGCAATTTCGGTAATTTCAGTTTGAAAAGGTCCAACTTTATGGATTCTTATGAATTTCCTAAGACATCGGCTGGCATTGCATCATTCGGGACTCGGCCCTTTTTTTACGGCATTGGGCAAGTTTTTGTTTTGTTTTGGTTGGAACCAGTCTTCGGTTTGTTGAAATTCCAAGGACGTTTTTGCGAATCAAATTACGAACGAAAAGGAAAAGGCAGATGAAGATAATTTCAAGCGAAAGGGTAATGACTTTGACAGCGAGCATTATAGTTTGGTCGTATCTGAAACATTATTCCCTTCAAAGGGTACTTGAAGAGTTGAATTAAAATTATTTGCAGTGTTGCTGGCGACAAAAAAAAAGTGAACGCCGTACTTTGGTTTCCTTCAATGAGAGGAAAGGGATTTTTTTTTTATTTTGTCTTACTCTTTGGAAAGGGACAAATTGCCAAATGTGAATGGCTTTTAAGACGACATTTGTGTTCAATGTAGACTATAGACAAATCATAATGAGACCCCAACTCGCAGTCCCCTTGACGCGGACTCCTCAATATTTTTTGAAATTCCGACATTTTGCTTTCCTATCGGTGTAATATCAATGGGGACGTTCAAGTATCTAGTGTAGTTAGTCTGACAACTGTCTGACTAGATATATCTCGGTTTTAATTGGATGAAATCGGTAATATGAGCAGCTGTTTCAGTTGACGTTTATGGAGGGGTAGCCGACGAATATAGTCATGAAATTTGTGACTGAACACTAAGTTGATAGTTCGCAATGTGGCGGATGTAGAAAAAGTGACGTTCCCGATTAGTCTAGTTTTTGGGTTCAGGTGACATCTTATCCAGGCCAATCTACTCGACTTAAGATAACTAGATTCTTGAACGTGTCCAATAACAATACGTATGGCATGCAAAAACATACAAAACAGAAAATATAACGGAAAATCGGCCAAAGTTGGTAGTCTCATGGTTAGATTAGACTGTATGCCAAGTGGTCATAAAATGCCAATTTCTGACAGTTCTTCGGTCAAAATACATATACTTAGTCATACAATTTAATGGGCATATCTCATATGCTCTAATGGCCTAAATGCCTCATATGACCAGGCTGATTTTGACAGATAAAAATGCCCAAAGAGCATAAGTAGTAATCCGGCAATAAGCACGAGTGCCAGCGTAAGGCCCTATATGCCCATATGCACTTTATTGAAATTTCGTTATGACATTGCTGGAATTTTTGATGGAACAAGAATTATTTTGTTGTCATCGGTGTTTCAACTTCAACGTTTTGCTTTTGTTTTTCTTTACAGCATTGGCCTACTTTAACATTTGGTTATAAATAACAAATGTCTCAAATGACCATCAAGGCAAATATGACCATATTGGTAATTTTGGTCATATAGTCTAATATAGAGTTTTGATAATCCTGACATTTGGTCATTTGACAGCTAATCTGGTCATTTGCCTGTTGGCATTCATATGCATTATTGGCATACAGTCTAATCTGAGCATCAGTAACGTTCAAGTAACTAGCTTAATTAGTTTGACAGCTGACTGACTTGATGTGTCTCGGTTTTGATTTGGATTGATCGTCCACATGAACAGCTTTCGATTTTTCAGTTGACCTTTATGATTGGGTAGCCGGCGAATCAAGTCAGGAAATTCGTGACTTTTGCACATTTCTATGTGTTTATATTAAGAACTCTTTGCCTTGACATGTTCTTATTATATTTTGGCGAACATTGTCCCAGAATATAATATAGGATCGCACAAGTAAGTTGCATAGAATCAATTGTAGCGTGTATGGGAAGCTTTATTTTATATATGATACGAAAATCTTAAAAACCAAAATATATGTGCATTCTTTTGCAATCAATAATAAATACGTTTCTCTATATCTGTATAGATTTGCCGACGTTATTCGATAACATATTTGAGCTGATGCTGCCCATCCCTCGTATTTCGCCATATTTCAAAATAAATGCCTTCTTATGAATTGAAAGTGAATAAAAAAGGGATATGTCAAGCTGCAGGTGCGGCTTAAATATGATATGCTTCATTAACACTTAAAAGGTGCAAGCTATGATTAATTATAAATGCCTACAAATGCAAAATAAATCCCAGCTCAATAAATTAAGGCCAGGCGGCTTTACACTTTAAGGGGATCTTTTTCCTTTCAAAAATAAAAACTCACAACACATCATTTGAAGACTAAAAATAAAACGCCATCCATTCCCAATTTGCAATGCGGGATATCAACTTTATCCCGCATTAGGGTAAGTCGTCTAGTAAGTCCCCTTAACGCCATAACGGATTGTATACAGCAATGTATTTCAATTTGAAACATCGTTGTGCAAAATTAAATGAACTGCGTAAATGGAACACTGAAATACTTTTCAGGATATTTCTTATTCGAATGAAACAATAGGATTGTCTGCGTCGTTAGCCTTTTACTGGAGGATATAAAATTCAATAAAGGGTTAGAGTGGCAGCATTTGGGAATAAAGAGTTTTTGTAAAGTTAATATAAACAAGTTGGAATGTTGTCAACTTTGGTTTAACTTGTTAGGTACGTTAAGATTTGACTATGAAATGTCAAATTTGCATTAATCTTGCGTTGACTAGATTTGTCTCTTTGTACTAGATTTTCACTGAACGCCAAAACTGTTGTTAATTTCACTTTTTCTGCACTTCGTACATAAAATCGAAGTGTCAAATGAGTAAGTAGACGTACTACGGCGAAAAAGTGTCATGTTCCATTGACCGCATAGCAGATAACATCAATTGTTTTGCTGAAGTCAGATTTTTAGGTTTAAATAAGCTCTATTCCCATCTCTAAATTGAAAGCCAGCCCATATCTATTCTCTTTTACAGGCAGTTGTCACCCGTAATCTAATTAAGGTTTGACACTAATGCCAAAATTGCACTCACGGTGCACCAGTTGCACGCCAAAGAACAATTTATTAACAGCATCTAAGTTCCAATTACCCTGTCAACAGCGACAAATTACCGATTCAACTGACAGGCGGCTGTACAACATAAATTCACTGAAAATCACAAGCGCAGTAGCTGTCGGCATCAATACACTCGTAAGTTATTACTCATAATCTCAGTAAGATCAAAAAGCACCACTTGTCGATAAGTATGCCAAACAAGAGAACAAACGATCGCTCCATGATGGATCGTTAGAAGCTGAGCCGATGTTTTTGTTTGATAGCAGCGCACAAATTATCCGCCACTGGTATTTCATGAGTGCTGTTGCATTCTTGTCAGAGTCATTAAATCTGTAATTGTCCACTCATAACATTCTCCGCCATGTTTACAGAAAATTTACGCATAGCTTAGGTAAATAGCTTCAGGTGAGTCTCAATGCACGTGGGCGTGTTCGTGCAGTTACTTTACCTAGATCAGAGTGATTAACTCTGTTTACTTGGTAAACGTGGATCTAGCGCGTTGATGCAACACACGATGGCAGAGCCACGAGTCTCATTCATCAACGGGGATAATGTTCTTTTGGCGGGTTTTTAGACAAATGTCGTGGCTATTCGAATTATGGCGCGGAAAGCTTGAAACGGAAGGCATTTACGTTGTAGCTAAATTGGACACCACAAATGGCAACCGGACAGGGGTGAACAAATTCAATTAACACCGTCTGAAATTATACCCGACAAGCTATTGCCAGCGGTATTTTGGTACATATACAACATTTAATGGTGTGTATTAGGTACCTAATTGATAAATTGATTTTGAGAAAGAGAAATTAATCAATCGCGAAGAGCTTGCTAATTTTATGATTCACAACACAATAAGGCAATGTACTTATCTTGTGACTTGCAAAAGTTGAAGTTGAACTGTTGAACCAATATGCCCGAGTGAGTTAGGCGTCAGCCAGCATGCACAACATTTTGTTTCGAAACTACTATGTATAGTTAATTGGATAATAAATTTTATGCAGCTATTTAAATACAATTCAAATATCAGCACTTATGCATATCTAACATGTCAGTGGTAGACTTCAATCGAGTCAATAGTTCCATACCACCTTATTTGAACTGCTTCAATGTATTTGAAGGTTATGGTCACTTTTAAGGAATGTATTTGGGCTGTTGGAAAATGCCAATCTATCAGCTTTATTAAGCTGAATTACTTTGATAATAATTTTAAACACCACAGTCAATAGAATTGCATCAAGGCTTTATCCTTCTCTCTGACGTTTGCTAGGTATTAATTATCTTCTTAGTGAATTATCTGGTTCATCAATCACTAAAAGAGGTAAGTCAGTGTGGACGTTCGGATACCTAGTTCATATTACAAATGGGGACGTTCAAAGTTCAAGTAGATATATAGTAAAGTAAGTCTGACAGCTGTCTAGCTAGATGTACATATCTCGGTTTTGATTGGCTAAAATCGGTCATATGAGGAGTTCCCGACCAATCTTGTTCTTGCGTTCAGGTTAAATCTCATCCAGACCAATCTAGTCCACTTAAGATAACTAGATTCTTGAATGTGCCCAATGACTGGATGTATTTCAGTTTTTGATGGCCTAGATTGGTCACATTTATTGTTTTATCAGTTGACGTTTATGGGGGGGTAGCCGACAGTTGACATTTCAAAGTGTCAAAATCCAAAATAAGCCGAGAGAATACAAAAACACATGTGTTCATAATAAATCAAGTTGACGTTTTACATGAAATTTATCCGAAAGTTCCCAATGCAGTCTTGTTGCGTTTTTGACATGTCAACAAATTTACTTTATAAGCAAAGAGGATGCTCTCACTTCGTATACCTTACTTGCGATTAAATTGAGGTAGGAGTCAATTTTCATTTCATTGTTTCCTAGAAAAACAATATAAATGTAACAGTTTTATGAAGGCAATTATTTGTGACAGAATCAACCTAACACAGGTGATTAACAAATTGAATCCCGTCAGCCACAGCAATTTATATTATAATTTGTTAGTAATGAAAGGGTGGTTCCTGCAAGTTGGTAGCTAGTTTGAATCGAATTTTAGAATAAACTTGATGGTTCACCCGTTTTTAGATTTTATTCGTAACTTGAAATTTAAGTACCTAGCTAAGAAATTTTATATCGAGTTGAGCTAATTTCGACACCAGCTTTGATATTTCCAACTAGAATTGTGTCTCGAATAACATAGAACTACTGTGCACAACAATGATATTCATCACTGTTCCTGTTAAATCCGCTGACGCTGCTGACATTAAATGGCTTAATGTACTATTGAGTGTCTAGATGGCACTGCAATCGGTAGATGGGCAACATTTGAATAGGTAACAACAGCCTAGCTGTTCGCTTTAAATGGCACTTGCATTAGAATTTGCACGCACCGCCAAACAATGCTTGTGCTCGCTACCATCCTCGTGTAACAGAGAATGTAATCTAATAGCCCAGTGCTGACATTTTCCACTGTTTGGCCACAAACAATTAAATAAGGCATTAAGTAATCAGCACAATGAATATAGTGGTCTATCCAATGTATCCAATGTCATTAACTGCGGATCGGTGGTGCAAAGGAAATAGACTGTGGTAATGTAAAAATGTAGTACGAGTATTAGTCACAGCCGGTTGTGGACTGTAGAATGGGTATGGAAAAGCATTTCTCGAAATATGTTGAATTAATTTGACAGCTGTACTTAATTGCATTTGGAAATTGATATTTTATTTTAAAATACCCATCAGATTATTATTGAGCAAATATGTGGAATATTGGCCCTGTTATTTAGGATTTTAAGCACGCAATTACAACAACTACGCTCTATTTGACACTTCGAGACTCGCAGTAGTTGTTGTAATCGTGTGCTGAAAATCTTACTTTACTTTCCTTTGTTGAGATCGAAGCTCAAAAAACACGGCTATTATAGGAAAGGCAATGGATGATGACTAACAGAATGTTAAACTCCATACAAAAAAATGTATATTTAACCATTCGTACTAGAACTCTAGCGAGCACATTTTTTTTAATCTATCGGAAAATTACCTGTCAATGTTATTCGATTAAGAGCAAACAACTTGGGTGGAGTTCGTCTATACAATTCGGTGATGAAAAAAGTGAAATTTTGTTTTGTGAATGGGAATTCGTTTATTTTTATACTGAATAGAAACTTCTGTAATTCTTAATTATAGCGATCTTGTTAAATTAATGGCGCTCTTTTGTTTAGGAGCTTTGCACTATTTTGAAAAAAGAGAATGAACTTCCAAAATTTGGCTTAGTAAATCGGGCTGACTTTATGAAGGTTATTTATTTTAGTTTGGCCGTAGTTGTCATTTCTTCAGTCTGAAAGTTAGTCTTAAGCGTTACTAAATGAACCTTCGGCTTGTCGGAACTGATTAAAAGGGGAATATTCGTTTATCTGGAGTGTCGCCAGACTAACATGTTGTTTCTCAAGTCTATCGAGATTTAGGCTTACTTCTCTGGAGATGGAATCAGAATTTTAAAAATGCGGAACGCATTGGCCCGACAATCAACAGTCGCAAAAGTCGGCGATCATCTTCTTAGGATGGACCACTTAAGTTTCAGGAATGCATCAATAAACCTTGATCGGAAGGCATCTAAAGTCGGTTTGAGACCTGTTAAAGAATTCAAAAAAACAACGCTTTTAGTTCTCGATTTTTGGAAGAGTCAAATTTCGTAACAAAAAACCAGAGCTGGGTGGTAATAGTTCTGGTTTGTCATTTAAGATTCAAGGGTTTTCATCTGAACGATAATTTCAGAATGAAGTTTTTCCGATTTTGGGCAGCTTTTTGCTATGGATTTTACTGGATGTACTCGTATCTCCCGAAGTTGTTCCTCTGGGTTGGAGTCGAAGACTCCTTAGGCCGAATCACTGTTGTCCATTCGCTCTACAGTCCTATAGCTATCTCAACCCCCTGATTCGTACTTTTCTGAGCAGGTCGATGTTGCTGTGCAGCGCGTTAGAGTTCGCTGTTAAATCTCCATCTCCAAATCTTATCAATGTTAATTGGACCTAAAATTACACGAAGAAGCACCCATATGGGACTGGGATGATAAGGAGCTTATAATTATAGAATCTCCTTTGGCCTTACTTCTCAAATGCCTTCTAAGGCCAAAGAAAAAGCGATTTGCAAGTGTAATTCTTTGCTTGCTGTGTTGTCATTTCAATTTATAGCTGAAAGTGGGTAGATCAACAGCCTTACTAATAAACATTTTTAGTTTCGACTACAAATTTTAGTAAAGCCATATTTTCCATGCAAATTTCGGTTCCGAAAATTTAAAGTCGGAACTAAAATTTGCTATTAGTACGGCGCAAAGTGTCTAACCACCTAACAGTTATCGCTGTCAATTGTGACGGTTACTCGCAATTTCCTGAAAATTTGAGTGATAATGGCTCGATTAACGGGAGATCTGTAACCTTTTCCTGATTTCACCCAAAGCCCAAAGGAGAAGAGTAACGCGCTCAATATTACAGACGCACTGCCAAGTACTTATTTCAAGTGACTGCTTCATTCACTTGAAGAGAATACTCGTACTTGTGAAGATGTGTGAATATTGTTATTAATGTGACACCAAGCACCCATTTCATTGTCAACCGAGCTCTTGGTAATAGTAATAATAATTAAAACTCGAGGATAAACAACGTTTCCGTCAATTGGCTCACCATTACCCATGTACGAGAGATTCGAGCATCTACTTAGGGTGGGAAATCAACCTCATGGTGGCTAACATCTGGCTCGGATGTACTGTAAAACATCTGTTGAACAAGAATCGCATTACAGATAGTTCCCGCTCGTCGGGCATTCCTATATACTCGTACTTGCCCAAACAGCAGGGTTTCGCACGCCTCGCGGTATAGGGAAGCTGCGCCGCTGTACTCTGTTGCTTAGCCGTATAGCTTTGTAGATGGATTACTCTATTCGCGATCCGGTCGAGTGGTGTGGTGTGGTGTTGTGTATGTGCGCGCGTCTTCAAAGTCACACTCTGGCGCAAAACACTTCGCGGCGTAGTTCAGCCGGAGTGGTTCTGTGGAAATGTCTCGTCGCCGCTGCTACTGGGTTGTCGTCGTGCTGGTGTTGTTATTAGTTTTGGTGAACGTTTTGGGGGCTTTATGATTCGGGAGCGCGTTAATTAATTTGCGCGGTTTTTTTTTTTGTCTGACGAACAGGGCGCGCACAATCAATCAAACCCACACACGAATCATGTGCTGGTGTATTCGCGTCTACTGGACTGTTTTGCAAAACTTGTTCGTTCGCTTTGTGGACAATATCACCAACGCGTACTATAGTGGCTTCTGCTGTACCAAAAACCGAAAGCACATTGAGCCGAAAGACAGCGATGATCTACGAGTATCACCGAATTTCGATGATTATATCATCATCAGTAAGTATCTACAGCAGATATCGTTAGATCGTGTTCAATGGAATGCCACCTTGTCGGTGAAGAAATACGAAATTTATCCAAAGATCATTTTGTTTGTAAACAAAGCGTCCGCGTGTGCCTTTGCCATTCACTGATGCTGACTGCAAATTCGAATAAATTGCTAAAAATGTTCGATGTGCTTAAAATAGTGCTGACTCCTTTTTTCGAGCGATGGTTTAAAAATATGTGATCCACAGTTGAATTCAAATTAACCTTTCTAACAAGTGAATTAATCGAATTACATCAGAAGTTTCATGTGGAATCTAAAGTATGCTAATTCAGAGATGAGTGGACAGAATGCTCTATGGCTCTCGCTTCGCATAGATGTTTAGTTTATTTTATAGTGAAAGTATTTTTGGTTATTTTCATTCCTCGAGCAACCGATGCATAAGCCATTCATTATAAACATCACAACAGAAATGTACGATTTAATTTGAATACATCTTGGTG
Source organism: Cheilosia impressa (assembly GCA_948293265.1). Classification (NCBI taxonomy): domain Eukaryota; kingdom Metazoa; phylum Arthropoda; class Insecta; order Diptera; family Syrphidae; genus Cheilosia; species Cheilosia impressa. Next base: position 128,150,104 of record OX411880.1, on the reverse strand, counting down.
ATGAGGTGATGAATACTACGCACCAGTTTAAATGTATATTGATTTTTGGATTAAAATAATTTATACAATAGAAGTAATTCGCCGGGCGATTTGAGAAAAGAATACGTTAAATGGACTTTTCTTTTGCATATGAAATTATTCACTATTGACAGCAAATGAAGAGGCGAGTGAGATGTGCGACTCGGGCTGTTCTTATTTGCATCCCCTTGTAAAGCTAGTAAAACTAGTGCGATTTCAGAACAATTTAACTGAATGAATGACTCGTATTTATTAATCAAATGCCATTCGGTTTCATTCTTCAGTTATAAGTCGTTCAAAGTTCAATAAACTAAAAATTTGTTTGCAAAAAGCGTTTTCGACGCAACTTCAATTGAAATCAGATTCTTTTTCTTAAAAAGAGAATACCTACTGTATTTTGTCAATAGACACGGTTTTTGGAAGATGAATAAAAGATTCTTGGGAACAGCAGCAGTAAAATCAGTATATACTAAACGCTATAATTGCAGACACAACGATAACCATCTAGTCTTTAATTTATTTTTGTAATAAGCCTATTATGTACTAGCAAAAATAAACCCCGGAAATCAGTAAACTGAAAGTTAAAAAAAAACGTATTACCAAGTGCGGTATTTATGTATGTTCATTAACTTTTTGGATAGTTTGGTTCAACTTTAGTCTTAAAGTGATCCAGTTTTGTCAAGTTCAGTCAAAAAAGTCTTACCTTTTTAAATTAAAAACATTTCGAAGTTTTGGAATTTCGTAATGTTTTTTGAGACCTTTTAACTGGACAAATTGTTTTTAACCGGGACTCTGGACACTGCTAAAAATATCAGGCAAGTTCCGGTCGTATGGAAACCCTACTATACATTTTTTAAAGTTGCAATCGATACAAACTGGACGGAAGTCAGAGGCATGGTGTGTCTTGACTACCAATACAAGGTCCCAACTTGCAATCCCATTGACCATATTATAATGGATTCTCTCAATTATATCGCCATCTTTTTCTTCCAATTTTCTATCCACACAGGTCTGTCATTAAAGACTCATTATCATTTAAAGAAAAACACCGTCGGCCATTTATTTTTAAAATAAAATTCTATCTCCTGTGCTGAAAATGTTCCCATTTATAATTGTTTAATCAAGGGGCCAAACTAACAATCATTTTTAACCTTCCCCTTATATATCTAATTTGGAGGTTACAATGTGCAATTTTGTATGAAAATGTTGCCATTGTGAGATCGAAAAATTTAGTCTATGGCCCTGGCCTTGAATTATTATTATTAGTATCACCTTTGTATATACATTCCTATAGTAGCGCCAAGAAATCTAATAAATATGTTGTACCAGTATCCCACAGAAGCTTTGGCGCTTCAATCGCTCAATAATGAAAACTGGTTTTTGTCCTTAATTGATTTAGACGGAGCTTTAAGTTTTATCGGTGTTTCGTCAAAACAAAAGCTATATTTAAACGAAAGTAATCGAAAAAAATAATTTGTATTTTGGACTGGTTGCCATATTTAATTTTTCCTTCCCGATCACTATCTAAAATTTGTTACCAAATGTCTAAATCCGTCAACATAGCAATACAGTATTTTCAGCTGCTATATAAGTAGGTAGATTATGAAGCGGGAGAGCCTTCGAGGGGCTCTGGCACTGCGGCTTCTTATTTTAAAGGAGCCTATTGTGATAATTGAAGTAGATGGATTTATGACGTCCTCCCCGCATGAATCCGTTCATCTAAAAGTTTGTTTTTTTTTGCATTTTCATTGCTAGAAAATAGTAAGTATACGCCCCCAATATTTTTTTTCCTTCTCTTTGGCAACTGGTTTAGTAAATTGTTATCCTTTTCATCTTTCTAATTACCCCTCCGCTACAAGCCCGATTTGAGGAGGGTTTCGACTTAGAGAGAGTCGACTATATGGGAAAATTAACATCTTTTGTCTAAGTTTTAATACATTTGTACGACTTATGGAAAATTCGACTTAAGGATGATCGACTTATGGAGGTGTGACTGTATTAAGTTTTTGGAAACAAATATTTTTTTTTCCGATTCTGTGAGTTCTTCTATGTAGGTGCCTACCCTTGTTTTCCTTTATAAATTATCTAGCCCACATCTTTCGGCAGTGTCCTTTTTTGTTTAACATGGGTACAATATTTAAATTGTTTTTAATACATACATATTTAAATTAATTTTAATGTTTTAATTTTTTGTTAAACATACAATATTCATACAATTTTTTTCCAACCAATTATAAATCTATGTCGCTAGATCCTTCCATGTTGTTGGATTATGCTAATTTATCGTTATTGTTATTCGTATCTATTGTAGGGTTTGATGTTGTTGCATGAATGGTTTATTGTTTTTCTCGGAATTTTTAAGGTCTTGTTAAATTTTTTTATTAATAATTTGATGAGGCCAATTAATATGAATTTAAGTATTGAACTTTTATGGGTGCTATGGGAACAAAAACAGTTTTCTAAAAATCGGTTAAGGCTGAAGTAATGAGTAAGATTTGAAAGTAAATTTTATTTAAACTGGATATAGGGAGAATGTTTTTCAAATTGTTTGTTAATTTTTAGATAATCCCTTTCAAATTCTTCTGTTGGAATAGTTAGGCAGCCAAATTCTGAACTGGTTTTTGTTGTCGTATAAGCTCTTTGTTTCATCAGTTCCAAGTTTTTCCTATTATCAGTTTCTTGTTTTTCTGATAGATATCGGGTGCAGTGTAAACATTTTAGTTTGCCTTTCAATTTGTGAGCTGAAAATCTTACGAAATACATGCAAGCATTTCGTGCTAGTTTTGCACAATTTTCCTTGGAGATCGAAGTTATACTATTATTATTTGGTGTAGCTAAAACGTTAAGCTGGTTTGTTTCTTCTTTTTCCCATTCTATTTCAGGTGGACAAACAGTTACAAGGTTTTCATTCAAATTTGAAATATCAAAATCGAAATCATCTTCTTTTTGTAGGTTCTTAATATTGGAATGTAGTAATATGGTTTCTGTATTTGCTATATCGTAACTGATGTAATCTGATGTTGGGTGTAAATTTTGAAAAATGATTTGTTTTAAATTTCTGGTAAATCGGAGAGCAGAAGGATTTTGATCATATGATTCTCTGTTAGTTCTTACTATTGAAAATAAATTTTCTTCTGGGTCTTGATGTAAATGGGATGTTAACAAATATTTTTGGTTGCTGTCAATGCTTATTGACTCCGATAAATCCAATATTCCTTTCAGAGTTTGAACCAGACCTGAAAAACATGGTGGATTCGACGAAGCACCCAAAGAAATCCAAGATGTAGGTACATGAGTGAATATTTTTTAAAATTTCGGAACTTGTTGTAATTGGAGATTTATTTGGATTTGACGAATATAGAGAAATGCTATTTAAATTGTCAAATAAGGAATTCATTCTTGAAATAAAGTCTGCTGTTGAAGTAGCTATAGCCGCGGGGTAACTTTCGTTTCGTCAAAGAGCATTACACATTTTTTGTCTAAGTGGGAGAAAGTTTCACACCTAAGTGAGAGAAGATCAGAAACTTGTTTGGAATGCCATCGTTGAATTGTCCTAATATTAGGCAAATAAAAATTTTAATTAAGCATATGTTTGTACAAAGCTGTGGACTTATAAAAAAACTTTAAGTAACAGTCTTTTTTATCACGTGGCCAATTCTGTCCTGCTTTATGAAATAGTTTTTATAAATATTAAAACTTGGGCATTTCTACCATCCAATTGTTTTTCAATGTCTATTTGTAGCTTATAGTTTGGGTAATTTTTAAGTTTTTTTAAGAGTCTTCGGGATTTTCTGATATGGTTCATTTTCTTTCATTTCATTTTCTTCATTCTGGAAATATCGGTAATCAGGCTCAAGAAATTCAAGGGGAGAGATACAATCAGGTAATCTAGGAAGAGAGCAATTCTTTAAATATGTTGGACGATGGACTGTCAATTTAGGATCATCTGCATTATTTTTTATTAAATCTGGTAGGCGTACTAAAACTTGGTCGTTGAGGTATCTTTTTCGGTTTATTGGACATTTTGGTTTAAAGTTAGACTTCAGATTTTCATAGCTTTGGTCAATGTTTTTATCCTTTTTTCAAATTTGTCTTCACATTTCTAACAATGTCCTTTTCGTAAAAGCATTCTTCGCAGAAAAATGTGTTTGAAGGTAAACGACCGTATATTTCACTATTTCCCGAATGTAATAATGTATAATTGAAACAGAAATTCAAACAAAATAAACAAAAACCGAAACCGAACGACGAACAATTATCGAACGAATGAAGGAAAAAATCTCAACGAAAGCTTTTTTAAAAGGAATAAAATTATCAAAGGCTCAAAGCTCTCAGTAATTTAATTCTCGATTTGGTATGAGTAGCGACACCTATCAGGATACTGGTACTACTGGATTGGCGCTACTATAGGAATATATATACAAAGGTATCACCGAATGAGTCCGATGGGTTGTGAACCCGTTTACTAAGCCGAAGAGATCTTAAAGCTGTTTTTGTTTGTCTTTTCAATTTTCGATTCTATAAATTTGCAATATTTTCCATAAAAAATTTCGCAATTCTGAGCTGCCGTAAATTTTAAGTCAAGACTAAAATAAAAAGAATAGAAATACTAAATTAATATTCTCGGTTCTAGGTGAACTGGATTTAGAGTACTACGTGATACCCACCAAAAAGATCGAAACCGAAACGTACTATCGTACAGTGGATCGTAAGTCAGCTGAAGAAATACTCATCGGTCGTGAGGATGGCGCCTGTTTAGTTCGTCCCTACAAAGAACAAGTAAGTGACTCATTTATTCGAAATATCTCTTATTAAATATTTATTGAAATAAATTGTCTCCCACAGGATATCTCAATTAAATATATAGTCACCGTGTATGCGCAGAACAACTTTTTCCATTTATATATTCGGAAAATTTTCGGCACCGAGATGTACGGCATTGGTCTGGAGAAGCCCTTCGAGAAGCTCTTCGATGCACCTAGTGATATTATCGATTATTATAGACTTAACCAACTTTTATGTACAAATAAAAAAATTAGCATAAGTCTTCAATTAGTACCGATATCGTAGAGAAACATTTTACAAATTCGTATATTTTACATAGCCTATAGTTTATACTATATATTATTGCATTTAAACAGAAAAAAAATACTATTATGTACAAATTCTATTAGTCTATTAATTGTCAATGATAATTATTCGAGACGAAACAAAATACAATGATATTACTTAATTTATTATGTTTCGACGATAGCTTTGAAAACGCATTGATTGTTTTGCATCAAGGCTGGCCAGAGGAAAGCCTTTATAAGATCGGAACGACGATCCGAGTGTTGATGGCGATCGTGCTTCTCTGGACGCAGGAAACCTGAAACGAATAGGAAGTTTATTTAGTTCGATAGGCGGTTGATATAAGATTTGAGGATTGCAACTGTACCTATGGATGGAGACGTAGTTGGTTTGTATGGATGAAATATATTATCTACTTGTTTGAGCATTCAAAAGCATAGGGCTAGAAGAACTACCTAGATCCCGCATAATAATGAAACTTAAGTGCTTTGAGAAAGAGCATTTAGACTGATTCTTTAATTTCGATTGGCTCCCCATCAGGAATGCAAACATTATGGTATACCTTTGCGAAATAAAAGGGTTCCCATGACCATGACCAGTTTGACTGTGAGCGAAAATTGATTTCAGCAGAACTGGTCACATCATCTTATTCCAATGTTACTGTATTTTGAATTTAGCTAAATTACTCGCGTGTAATACTGTTACGGGACTCACTTAAGTCTGACAAACGGATGCATTTTCAAGAAGACTTTTGCATGGTGGACATTTCGCAATAAACCAATGCTGACTTCATAAAAAAAACTACACTGATTTTCTTTCGAAATTTCGCTATGGATTTTAGAACATCCAAAACGAAAAGTGGGAACACTTTTTGTAGTTTCATTGCACCGTACTAATTTATACAAAATACTTTATTTTGAACATTGCTTTGTAACCTGTTTTGTAATAGGAAATAAAGATTATATCCTAATCTAATATAATTTAATAACAACTTTTAGTTGCGACTTTAAACTTAAGGGAGCTCACAATTGCGAAAATTGTGTGGAAAAAATAGTCACTGTGAACTAATTTAATTAAAAGTTGGAATTTTTGTTGGAAAGGTCCATTATTTCGCACTCGGTTTGTCTAATCAACTTTTATTCGGTTCACATTTGCCAAAAAGTTTCAACTCTTTTTTCTTAAAAAAAACTTTAGATAAAAAAACCTTATCAAGAAATAAGAACTTACTCGACTGAACGCCGTCACGAAACAGTAGATGGTTAAAACAATTCACCAAGTGAACACATCCATATTCTAAGCATTAATTTTTTTAAAGAAATACTTCAACAATCTTCCGCTTCTTGTTTTCATTTTAGAATGTGACTCAAACTTGTATGAAATATCTCGGTAAATGGCTCAGCTCACAAAATTTCTCCAAAACAAAGCCTAACGCTAGAATTGACATATTTCTATGGCATTCTGGAACTATCGAGAGATGTTTTACTTAATTTTCAGGGTTTGAGTCTCGCATGAATTCCAGGAATTCCGATGAAGTTGATAAGAGTATTTATTAATTTAATGCAAAACTGAGTTACCTGATGCTCAGATTGGAGTCCCACAAGGCTCAGTTCTCGGTTCTCTAATGTTATTAATTGTAGTAAATTTGGTTCCTAGTTGTTAGCTTAATAAAAACACATTAAATTTGCTAACAAAATATGAAGCACATTTATGCTTATTCTATTTCTTAAGAAACTGCTCCGTCGTTGTTATCTCCCAAAAAAGCTGATATTATGTTCCAAAAAAATGTCGGACTCGCTGCTGTAAATCGAATTACTATAACGATCACAAATGAACTTGAAAATGTAGTCCGTCTGTCTAAATTTTCTGTACAAGCTACACCTTAAGCTTAAAGGGTTTGATGGACTTTCTTTAAACTTTGTACCAGTGGACCGTGGGATCACATGAAATTTTGAATAGAGCTCCAAAATTAAGAGTACTTGCTATTAAAGTTATAACGATAAAGCAGCTGGGTGACGCTTTGTTTCTTTTTTTCCTATTCATTTCACATCAACTAAATTTATATGCAAGACTAAACTCATTTTACCAGCTCTATACATCCGCAAAGAGTTCTCGAGTCTAAAAGAAATACCACTTATTTCAAGTAGGCTCAAATAAGTCACAACATTATTACGCACTGCTCGCGGTTGTAGGATAAAATTGTTGATAGACTCACCTAAATTAAAGTCGCTATCCAAGTAGTATGGATTTTTCTGGTTAACCATCGTCCAAGCTATCCGCACACAATCGCTGATGAATTTGGTTAGTGGCAAGCATGTCTCCAAACATGGGTACTCATGAAGTGTCGACAACACCTAAAATTTTCAAGTTGCGCATGACTTTTAGAGTTGATCCCATCAATTTATGCAACTTACCTGATTCGACACCTGTCGTTCGATGTCGCCCATTGGGAAGGTCTCAGCTGTATCATGCAGATGTGCACGCACAGATCGATCTAGAGCTAGAGATACGTCAGTCACACTATCCATCGGGCAGTTGAGCGTTCTTCGCACTTCGAAGACTTTACGTTCACGCATTCCATGGCATGCTCGGAACGAAAGCTGTCAGAGGAAGAGAATTAAATTTAGCGAGTGAGACGGCACACAAAAAGAAAGTGTGCGTGGGTTTTGTTTCTGTTGCATGGGTCTCTTCGGGTTATTAAGAAAGCTTGGGAACACTTGCGGGTTTTTTTGTTTTTTTTTTTACTGTCAACTACTGTGATGTTATCTGTCAGTGTTAATGGGCAGCTTGTTCATAATAAACGGCATTAGCATTTTATTTAAATTTGATAACAGGAAGCTGTGTGCGGCTTTGTGTGTGTAATTTTCATAATTTAGATATTTTACGTATTGAATTACAACTGGAGAACGCGAAACCGATAAGTGGCGTTTGAAAGTGTAGTCCGATTAGTGCTTAATGCTTACAGTTAAATATTATAGCACTCACGCAAAGTCCGGAGGCCAGGTAGTTCAGGTGGAACGAATTGAGATTGCACGTAAATTCTTTGACGCAGAAAAGGAACACTTTCTCGTCCAATCACGCTGGAATGGTAATTTGTCGTCACTGCAAAACGACCTGTAAGTGGTTGATTGGATGCCAGCTTGTAAGAGTCTGGCCTACGGCTGTTTTCAGTATCAGATCAGCAGGCAGACCACGTAATTGATCGAGTTATCAGTTATAAAAATATCATAGTCGATTGCTTTGCATTTGCAACCAATTATAATGTCGACGAAACTGAGAGTGGCTTCGAGTTGTAAGTGGCAAGGAAAGTCAATTTATGTTTTAAGTATTTTTGTTTGCAAATATATTCCCTAAAGATTGGCGTTTAAAACACGTTCGCACTTATTACGTAAATAGCTGCCATATTTTGAGAACAAAAAAAATAAAACGACAATAATCGTTTAAGTTTTGTGTCACACGTAATTATTTTTCTAGTTGACACTATTCAGTACGATACCATATAATAATGTGGCAACACTTATTGCGCTTAAGTTCTGTTCCAATGTATTACCTTTTGCTTTTGAAATGGGAAATCCCCATCCCCTATGTTCAACTGAAATTTAAATTTTGAGTTGTAATGACTGCCTTATCCATCATATTCTTCATTTGAAGTCATGCAATCATTCATGTTGGAAAAAAGTGTGTTTTTTGAGAAGTTTTCTGTTAAAAATTAATTTAAAAAAATATTTTTAGGATTTAGGAAACAGATACCTTTGTATTTTGCTTAACTACTTATTTTGAATGCAAAATCACGGATGAACAATAAAAAGAATGAGCAGTTTTAAAACTCCTTGAAAAAGACGACAGTGACTGCCTCTCAGATATAGCTGTCATTTGTATGACAAATCAATAGTCACAAATGGCGGCTATAGCAGCCATTTAAAAATGGGCATCCTTACAAATGACTTGTGCAGAAGTTGCAGAGACGAAAAGGAAATAGAATCTCTGGAACATCTACAGTGTCACTGCCTAGCCCGCTACTCTTGTTTGGGAGCACGGGTCTTCGAAGGCTCGGAAGATCTAACAACGATTCTCCTATCAGGTCTAAGAAGATTCGTCAACAGATCCGAATAGGTTTTTTAGTTGCATCACCCACCAAATACTATAAAAGGGTAATCACAATAGACCACAGTCGCTTCTGCGCGATAATTGCATATACTAAATTTATTTAAATTACAAGAACAAATGTCTTCGTGTCGTGCAAAGAACTATATTTGTCAACAAAAAAAAAAGAAAACAGCTCTTCAATAATGCGGGACATTTGCAAAAAAGACCTTATTTCCAGAGCTTGATTTTATTGAGGCCCCTAACAGTCAGACTCGCCCGTGCAATTGCCACTTCAAGCTCCAGTGAACCCAATTGACATTGTTCAAAGACATAACCGCCATTTAAAGTGTAGGTCGAACCTACTACGAAGCTGTAACTATTTGCATCTCCACGGCTACACCTACCTCGATGAGAAAGTGTTAAGCTTGCCTATTAGTCAGCAATATCACTTTTCTCAACCTAAATTCTCTATTTAGCCAGCATTACACCTTGGGATGGGATTATTATTTATTTTCTTTCTACACAGAGAGACCCGCATGCAAAAACAATGACTGTCATTATCGGCTGACTGTGCAGAGTCTACTTACCACAATAATCGAAAAAAGAAGTTTCGCTTTCAGATTATGCACGTGCTTCAGTTGTGCCAAACTGTCCAACACCTCCAGTGTGTCTGTCCTATTTTCCTCGTACAAATACCGATAGCGTGATACAATTTCACTGCAAATACAAACAATAATCTCTAACAAAAGGAGAAGTATCTACGCATAGCTTTAGTCATATTGGCATCCGCAGCTAAGTGCTTCAAAGTGGAATGACACCAGGAGAGATGCCAATTTGAATTGATGTCAATTGATTCAAGGTGTGACTGGACCGGCCAAACAATGGAAGACTTATGTTTTTAACCTTTTAACACCCACTCACCTCAGCTCATCAGCAGCTGAATCGTCTGAATGATAACCGTCGCTGAAATTACTTCCCGCACTGGGGCTGGGTGGAGCGCTCTCCGGTCCCATAAGGCTCAGTACAGCTTCGCATCCGCGAGTGAAGTTCATCAGCAGGCCCGCGGCAGGTCGTTTCTCTATGTTCGACTGAGCGTCGAGTCGTTTTATCTGGCCGACACATTGCAGCACTTCCTTGTCGTTTTGTACCCTTTGGCTGAGATTCTCCACCAAGCTGGTCAACTGCTTGAGGACAGGCTTATCGAGCATCGTGAGAAGTGTCTTGTTGTCGATTAGCCGCTGCTGAATGTCGCCGTAGTTGATGGCCAAGAGTCGCTGATGGGACGAGTGCGCCGGGTGTTGATTGACCGTAATCATGCTCAGTTCTTCGAGTTTGTGAATGGCTGCTTTGTAGGTGTCTATGTGACGTTGAAGTTCAGTCTTTAGGGCGATGTGTAGGGATATCAGTTGGCCGGTATTGTCTGCTGTTAGACCGTGGATTCCAAGGCCTTGGACGGCCATGTCGAAGGACTTTCGTCGTTCGCGGATGTTTTGGCGGATGGATGGCTCGTACTGGCCGATGGCTTGCAGAAGTTTGGAACAGCGCTGTCGGAGTCCCGACTCGTGGGGATTGGAGAAGAGTCGCACCAATTGCCAAATAACCGAGTCCACTGGCACGTCGGGCTTTGGCGACGGATTCACCGTCAGTAATCTAAGGGAATAAAATTGTTCACGATACCACCTGTGCGACTTATGTAGCATACGTACCTTGAGAAGAATGACTCCAAGAGATGGGCGCTGTGCGGCAGTGCCTCCAACAGCAAGTCGATGGGGAGCTCAGCTATGACGGAGCGTAGGACGGATGGGCCCAAACGGCCAACAACTCCGGCTGCTTCACGATACTGTCGTCCTTCGGACAGAAGCATCAGCCGGCGAAGTACTTGTCGAGGGCTGGTTAGGAACTCCCTGCCATCGCGGGACGGGCCTCTTATTCGCTCTCTACTGTCTGCCATTTTGAATTGAATATTCCTTGTTATCTGTTGCAGTCTTGTGAGGGTTTAAACCATTTCAGCGGTTAACACCGTCCGTTATGACCTGTAAGAGAGAGCTGAACTAGAATTTGACTTGCACGACCCAAGTTCGATGCTGAACTCTTTTGTTTCGAGTTGACCAACGAACTATCTCATAATTGGAAGAAAATTGTTTTAAACGTTAAAATATGCGAAAGGAGAGTTGCCAGGTCTTGGTATATGCGCCTTTGCACTGTCCTTACAAATTCAATTGCTTTCGAAAAAATGCCATAGTTCCTGGAAGTAACATCACTTTCACCCCGTTTACATTGTGCGAACGATATAATTAATCATTTGCAAATTGTGGGCGACGTCTAAAGGAATTGGATAAATTCATTGTGAGCTTCATACGCTTTGAAGCGTGGGAGACTATTCGCTTTGAGGAAGCATTTTGTTATGCATTTCTTTTCAATTAATTCTGTCAAAGGGTTAGACTTAGGATATGCGAAAAGCGAAATGCACAAGGTGTTAATTGTGGGATTGTATTCTTTATTGTGGACAGGTAGCGGATCACGGTGCTCTTGTTCAAGGTACGAAAGTGATTTGGAAAATTAAATAAAACGAAAGTTTCATTGTGGTGTCAGCTTTTGTTTGTGTTGTGAGAAACTCCCATAACGAATGGTGCAGTTTTATTGACGCTTTTGCCCATGAATAGAGGTTGGTTACACTAATTTATTAGTAGCTACTACTCATTTTACTCATTTATTCATTTCGAGCAGTTAGCTTATAATAAATCATTTCGAAGGTGCAGCACATAAACAAAAGATTTATTTTGAAAACAGACGTTCGCATTCGAGGAGTTTTTTGTTGACAGATTGCATTTTTTTGTCTTTGAGTTGGGTCACTCTATTATCATTCGTCCAATCAGAGGTTACAGTTATTATGTGGGAAAGTACAGATTTGTTTGTCTGGGGACTTGCATTCATATCCAGAAAACACATTTCACGACCAAGGACCATGGCGCAATGGAAAAATGTGTACACCGAAAAAAAAATATGTAAAAAACAGCCGTAAAATTGATATTTTTCATTGACAAAATCGAGCTGATGTTAAAAATATCAATTATGATATTAATCCAATATTAATTTCATACGTTTCGAATGTAATTTTAACAATGAATTCATGTGGAATTGATATTAGAATTTTATAATATTTTTATATTAAAAATGTGAAATTGATACGATACGCATTTACTTTTGATATTAAGAACATCGATTTTTGATATTAAAATTGTGTAATCGATATGAAAATTAATATCGATTTAATTTATGTCTGATAAGAATAATTTAAGTTTTGATATTAAAAATTTGTAATTTATACGAAATGAAAATATAATCAATTTTATGTTAGAAAAATGTAAATCAATATTAATTTTTACTTACTTATTTTAAACATCGATTCTAATTTTGTCCAAGCGGTGTATTTTAAACCTTAATTCTTAAGTTGACTTATTTTGCAATAAGTTTTGTGTTTATCTTTTTTTTTATAAACCTCAAATAGTTTAAGACGACTTTGTGAAGACGTACAAAGTAATAAAACAATTAATAACTCAAATTTATTTTAAAATATTTTATTTCTTTTTAAACATGTTCCATCGGGAATATAGTAAACATGAATTGGAGGACTTGTAAAGTCAGCAATAGCTATTACTTTCAAGGAGAAATCTGATTTAAGAGTTGAAAAATTTACGATTAAATTTATATAGTCACAGCTTTCTAAATTAAAATGGAAAGAGTTTTCATAACTACTTTTACTCGGTAAACCATTTTGATGATCGTTTAAGAAGTTGGTAAATTTTAATGATGATTTCATACTAAGAGTATATGAAATATTTTTTCGTGAAGTTATATTTCTGGCATAACTTTTCGCTTCTCTATGTTTCGATTCATATCGATAGCTCCATAAGTATTTTAGAGGCCCGGACTGTTTTATTACGGTTACATATTGGGTTAAAAAATTAAATCCAAAGGCGGTGATAAATTTCCAATTTCTGTTTCTCCGTAATTAAACATTTGTTTTCTGTAATTAAATGTTGCAAAAATTAATTATGTGTATACATGGTGTCTTGTAAAGAATGGAAAAGAAAATGTTTAGAAAATGTCTATATCTTTAAACTTAGGTATAATTACTTATATAAATTACTATGCCATAATTTGCACGATTAAGTTACAAAGTTTACCAAAATACGTAATAAAAACTTACACAAAAGAGCAGTAAAAGCTGTCTCCAATTGAAATTCCCTTAAGAGCTCCAATAATTTGCACGATTCTTCCGGAAGGGATTCCACGGACTCAACCTCCAAAGAATCCGGAAAACTTTTAGGGTTTCCGAGATCATCGTCCCTTATTATTTCACTAATGTTTGCAAAAACAAACTGGTCTTGATGTTCATCAAATTAGACGAAATTACACGAACTGATGTTTATTATCACTGTTTTTTTTACAGATATTTTTTGAACACTAAATATTACACAAATTGCAAAATTGCTCATTAAATTAAAACACGAAAAACACTCTACAAACGAACCGATCACTACGAGTAAACCACTGCAAGTGCAAGTGCAACTGCAGTTTCAGTTTCAGAGTCGTTTATTTTTACATTATTCATATCAAATATGTTGGTAATATCAAAAATTGCAACTTTGGGTACCAGTATTATGGGGCTACGGTTTATTTTTACATGACTCATATAGACAATACATTTTGTCAATATTAAAAATACATTAAATCATATTAGTTTTTAATTTGTTACATTTTCAATATCACAACAATACGCGTAATGTAGAATTAACATTAAATCTTGTAAGCATTATATTACAGAACATCATACAAAATTTGATATTGCTTATTGATATGGGAATGTAAATCGTAATTTCAAAAAATGTAAGCTTTTAATGTAGATCTGCCATGAAAATTATTAATCTGATGTTTTTAATATTAAAAAAACATGTTTTTATTAAATTTTTGAAATTTTCGCATGAAATTGAAGTTGATATGACAAAAATATCAATTTGAAATTAAATTTTTTTTTGAGTGTACCTTCGCAGATTTTGACATTTTATAGTTGTCAGTTTTTACTTTCAAGTAAAAATTTGCATTTGTTTTTGCTTTAGTTCGAGCGATTATTGCAAATGGGCACATTAAAAATGTTTGTCGTCTGAATGGAAATAGATTTTTCGTTGTCGCAAAACTACATTGGGCAATATTTCCCATTTTATAAGGTACGTTAGATGAAAAATTGAATTTTTAACTAAGCATCGACTAGATTTATCGACAGGGGCTGTCCATAAACGTGCATTGTGTAATCAACTTACATCAGTATAAAAAATCAGACTTATTCAGCTGTCACTGTCAGACTTAATAAACTACTTCTGCGTTTATTAAAAAAAAAAATACATTTATGCACAAATAAGGGACTATTCAAATGAGATCGAATTGCGAACTGCGAACAAGCGAATATTCGTAGTTTCTGACATTTCATTTACATGAAAACTTTTTTCGCGCGAATCAGTTTCAATTTTAAAGGTTAAGCTGGAACGAATTTGTGTGTTTGTGGATCGCAACTGTTTTTGTGGATTGTGAATAAAGTGTGACAGTTCGCTGCAAGAATTTTCAATTCGCGGGAAAATTGCTGCAAATGTAAATTAAGCTTTTTAAATCAAATGAGACGCAAGCTTTTTCGATTAGGTCTTAGATTATTTAAATAAATTGTTTTGGTTGTAGAACAAATTACAACTTTCAATTAATAAATACAGTTAAATTGATTTGTTTGCAATTCGCGCTCATGTGAATAGTCCTTAAGTCAGATAAAAGATGGCAGTTTGCATACAAAAATTTAACATTACTGATATAAAGTCAGCTGATGAAACGTTCGCACCATTTATAAATTAAATACGGGGGCTAGAGTTTTGAACGACCGTATTGTGTGGATTTTACAAAAAATCTGACAGCCAACGAAACAATTCTTGTAGGTTGATGGAAGCACTGTGATATGGAAAATGTGCAATAGTTTCCGACAACCTATATGTGTCAGAAAATAATAAAGAAAAAGTGTTGGTCCAAACAAATTGAGGAAAACAAGGATTTCACATGGCTGGAGCATAATTTTTTAACAAAGTTGCTAACACTAGTTTATAAACAAGTGTAAAATATATGGAAATATTACATAATTTAGTAAAGTGTTTAATAACCGCATTTTTAAAAGCTGAAAAGTTGAAGTAGGTAATATGGTTAGTTCGCTTTTTATTTGAAAGGAAAACTATTTTGGCCATATGAAATCAGCTTTTTTATCCTACAAGTTTTTTTGACGTTTGAACTTTCAACGAAAAAGATATCCCATCTGCCAAATGAAGGGATTCGTGAAACACTCACATTATGAACAATTTTTTTCAATGGGCCTTACCAATAAACATTTTAAGTTTCGACTCTAAATTTTAGTAGTTCACAGTGGCTATATATTCCATACAAATTTCGCAATTGTGAGCTTGCGTGAATTTAAAGTCGAGACTACAATTTATTGTTAATCCGGCGCAGTGTTTTTGAAAGCGAACCACAAATCAGTGAACTTATTGAGAGTGAAAGTAGAGCACTCGGGCTGCAAGTCGTTTTAGGTGGTGCTCGATGTTTGCAATTAGCGAAGTGCTGCCAAACTATTCCAAAAATTGCCCGTGTTTTCACTTGCTACAAAAAATGATTATTGGATTGTGATTCTTCGGAGAAACCCTGTAGCAAAATCTGGAGTACTTCTGTCCTTTGTTACATATAAATAATGTAAGCCCAAGTTTTTGGTAGAGTCAATTCGGAATAAAAATTAACTTAAGGTAAAAATGTAATGTATAAATTATTATATATACACACCCAAACAGTTGTGGTAACTGGTAAACTGGTAGCAAATCGAGTATCGCCAATGAAGAGCTGACACTCTGACAGCCGAATTTGAACTCGAATTTATTGAGCGAACTTTCGAATAAGAGAGAAGACTCTTCAGGAGATGTAGCCGAAGGCTTTAATATAGCCGGTTCTCTAAAGACTATTAAAGTGGCGGTGGGCGAATCGAGAATTCTTAATCGAAGTCCCTCCCACAAAGATTGGAAGACTATGTAAAAATGGTCATTCTAAGAGGTTGGGTAAGAAACCGAACAGTCAATTGACCTGCAGAGGAACTTTAAAAATTGTATAATAAAATTTAAACTCCAACAACTAGGTGGTCGGGGTATGAGTGAGGTTAAGTAAGTTTAAGACCTCGTTGCAGAATGAATAAGAGAATCGATTTAATACAGATTCGTAGTGCAGTAGAGGGTCATAAGTAAAATTCCACAGCTATTCAGAATGGCTCCCTGACAGTATTGGGAGTTGGCACTACTACCACGTGTTGTCACTACAAACACTGAAACTGAAGTAAAAGTGCAGCATAATGGCGTTACCTCATCTCTATGTTGACAAACATCTCATAAGCTTAATATAAATAAACTCTTTCGATAAGTAGACACACAAATACGATGTTGAGCCGCACTTATGTCGTATACCGAACGCCTGTTTGCTAAGCGACAGCCATTAGAAAGTGTAAACAATTGTGGTGCAACACAAACACGAAGTTTTCTTTAGTCTGTTTTCAAAACTCTTCCAAACAGATTGTCTCCCCGAAAGAGCCTTACATTTCCGTTCTGTATTACAACAGCATTTGTACATTTCATAAGAACAGCGCATAACGAAAAAGGTTCTTGCACCCATTAAATGGTAATTGTAATAATTTTGCCTCTACTTGAAGGCCCAACCGCAAGGTACTTAAACAAAGCGATAAGAACGAACAATAAACACGGAGATACAACATTATGTCAAAAAAAAAAACAGACCCCAGGGGTTCACTGACCCGCACGACGTCTTACGAATTTTCGGTTCAATTAGGGCTGGGTGCACCGACCAAAGAGCTATCCGTGGAAAACTGTCCGTCAGTGTTGTAGATTCGTTCTAGCGCACACACGAATTATTGTCACGCCAATAATTTCCTTACAAATTAGATACATTATATGAACACCTGAGTTCTCTAAGTATATACCTGGGAAATGGTTCGGTTTCGGGTAATTAGTGATGACTTCTGATGCTGAAATGTATATCCTCTACTTAGGAACCGACTTTCGGAACCAGCTTTATGTCATTAGAGTGTTGCACATGCGCGCACGAAGTGCAGTTATAAATACGATTGTTGACTCCGCGCTTCGCACGAAGCACATTAGTAAGTAGTTCGTGGCAAGTCGTAAACAATGTATAGTCAGAACTTGGCCACCTAATTAGGGAGTCACTGAAAATATGATTTGCGTGAGGGGAAACACAATGTTGGTGATGAGAACTTTCGTGTTATTTGAGAACGTTAGAAAAGTGGAAGCTTTGACCATGCCGTGGCTAGATTGGGCGAAAGAATGGGGTTGTTCAACTAACCGTTTCTGGGCAGATGTTGATTGTCTTTTATGGTGGGACTATTTTATGACAAAAATGCTGTTTTTTTCTTAATGATGGCTCGTATAGTTTATCCGTTTTAGTACAAGGGTAACCCTAATTGTATAATGAGCCAATGGTGTAGCAAATACTCATAGCTTTAGGTAGGGGGATTGCATTTAGTGGAAATTACAGTTCCGAAGGAAAGAGAGGTGTGATTGTATATGAGAGGAGAACTAGTTTTCGTTAAGGCTTGAATTTTTGACAATTAGTTCGCTATTGGGATTTTGGCAAAACGGTTGTCTTGGATGTACGTTAGCTTGAAATTGGTTTTGAGGCAGTAGCAAGTGGAATGGCTAAGCTCACACTAAAGACACTCGTCGCAAAAATAAAAACTCATTCAAAACGAATGTTTGTGAAATGCTAGGTCTGGGGTAACTAAATGTTGCAACTTATATTTTTAGAAGACCGCATCTTACCGAGAGTGTTGTCGTGAAATCAAAAGGGCTCAATTTGTCCTGTCATGAGACGGACTCACGGGCAAACTTGGTTAAAGTTTACAGTTTTTC
Source organism: Cheilosia impressa (assembly GCA_948293265.1). Taxonomy (NCBI): domain Eukaryota; kingdom Metazoa; phylum Arthropoda; class Insecta; order Diptera; family Syrphidae; genus Cheilosia; species Cheilosia impressa. The sequence goes on along the minus strand of OX411880.1, from coordinate 128,131,925 downwards.
TCAAATAACTTCACAGACCTCTCCAACTTACTAAGTCTCTGATTAACTCAGCTTCCAACCTCATTTTAGGAATAATGGTCGTGAAATTCAAGTGAGAAGTAGTACATTGCCTTAAGAAACAGGGTAAGTGTAGGTATTCCTGAAATTTAAACTGGTGACCACTGAACCAGAAAAGCTGCATCCCATTACCATCCGGGAATTATCTAGGACGCTCGATTTTCAGTGATACAAATTTAAGATCAAACGAAGGAGTATTGTTATGACAGAAAAATCAGAGATTTCCTAAAAATTATAATCAAGCCCACAAACAACTTACGAGCTCCGCTGCAACTCTTTGGATTTGGCGCTCTTCGGGTTATTTTCAGGAAACTGAAAATGTCTACCTTTGTAGTACTTTCCGTGATAAATTTCATATACCAAGCAGCGCCTAGTTATGGTTATTCCCTTTTAGCGTTCTTGTAATAAACGGCACTTCACACAATGGCAAAGTGAAAAAAGAAAACTCTTAGGCGCAGAAAATCCCACAGCAGATCCAAATCCAAGCACACATTGCAGTGGGCAATAAAAATACCTAAATTTATGTGAAGTATTTAGGTTAACTCCACACTAAATCATTAAACCGCTCTTCGAATGAGATCTCTCGAAAACCAAACTGAACAACACCTAAAATGGAATTTTTTGTGTCTCTAATTTGAGCTGAAGATTGTTCATCTGTAGCACACTGACCCAATGACTGGTAAGACATTAGATCGCTTATCTTGGCATTTTTTGTCATTCCATTTACATAACATTCCGCTTATAGCCCTAAGGCTTGTCACTAAAACCACCAGCATAACAGTTACCCAGACCCAGAATAACGGCTTAGAACTAGGCTAATTTAATTCAGAAATTCTATATAGCTTCAGCAAGACTTACGTGATATTGTGCTCAAGGCTTTTATCTGCTATTATCAAATCTGTGTATCCAAACTTTAGGTCAACGAATTATATTCAAAATCAGAAAAGGCAACTCGGGCTACCCGGAAAGACGTAAACTCAGAACAGAAAAAACAAAACACTCAAAATAGGTTAATCACTTTTGCACATGGAAGAGGTGTATCCCGGTATCATTCTATTAGGTACTCGTAATCAATTCCACTTGATTTCCATTCGAGATGCACAAGGAACGATGAGATTATCTTTCTTCATAAATTTTGTATCGAATACACTGTAACAGTTCACTGAAAATGGCAACCGGTGTGATGCGCGCAGCCGACCGTTGATGGTAAAAACCTAACGCAGACTGAATGTCATGACCAGCGTTGCCACTAAAGTCTTTAGCAAATGTAGTACATTAGCTAACAAAATGTAGCATTTTCAAACAAAATGTAGTACCCGTTTTTTTTTATTGACATTTAAATTAAGTAACAAACAAATAAATAGTAATGACTTAACAAAAATGTAATTTTAATTCACAAAAAAATAACAAAAAAGAAAAAAAATTATGCTATAAAATTCCAGTCCGAGTCCGAATCTGAAACTACTTTTAAAAACCGATCCATATTTGTTATTTGCAGTTGTTTGTTGTAGGTGCAGCACAATAGGTTTGTTTGACGTGGGCCCTAGTACGCACTAGTGCGCACTGGGTTAACCCTAATGGGTTCGATATAGCACTGAACTCGCCCTGGTACTGAAAACCTGTGTTTGACATGGCTTCTAGGGCACCCTAGTTGTGCTCTGAACTGACCCCAGTTAATTTGTGGGGGCAAGAATTCAGTGCTGAGTTTTGCTGTCATTTCGCTTGCTGTCATTCATTTTCAAACTCGTCATCTATCTTGCGAACACTTTTATCAACTATTTGGCAAACCCAAATTCAGAATTTAGTTCACTTATTACAATAAACGGGAAATAGTGTTACCAAAAGATAAATATTTGTCAATATCAACAGCTGACAGACTTCAGGGCAATATTTTGCGTTCGATAAAGAAGCCGAATTTTCAGGGTTTTGCAGGGTTTTTGACAGGCGTGAAAATTAGCTGACACTTCTCAGTGCGCACTAGTGGGCACTAGTGCTAGCCGAGTCAAACTTAATAAGCAAACAAATTTAAATTGGCTGCCAACTGGTTATTCAGCCGATAGACAGAGACAGACACTTCATGTCGTACCTACGTAAATGACGGCATTCAGCTGAAGATTTGCACATATTTAGAGTGATGTCAAGTTTTTAAATCGACTCATTTAGTTATAAAAGCACAAAGGAGAAATTTTAAATGTTGTTCGTAGAAAAGAAATATGGTTAGACGGGTCTTAAGAAATGTAGTACTTTGGGGTAACTATGTAGTATGTAGCACAGCGTTTAAAAATCCGCCAAATATGTAGCATAGTACTACATATGTAGTACAAGTGGCAACGCTGGTCATGACCAAAGCCGAGACCCAAACGAGCCTCACCAGATGCTCGTCGGTTGATGTTGTGTTTTGTGTATGGGGAATCTTTCTTTATGGGCGAGCTCAATCGAATAGCCTATGGTGGTGTGTGCTCTAAGTCGGCTGCATGTCACCTGTAACAGGTAATTCGAATTTTCGTTTTTCTTCCTCTCCAAATAGATTTAAAGATGCTGCACTTGGGTCTGTAGCTGTAGCTGCTCTGTGTGCTTGTAGCTGGTTGGTAATTTATAGAACTTGGCCTTCAAGACTTTACAAGACTGATGGCCCAAAATATAGCTTTTCGGCGTTCGTTTTTTTTTTTTTTTTGTAAATAACTGTGCATAGATATAAAACCGGCAGAAACAAGCTGGGAATCTAAGTAGGGTCACATAAGGTTTCATGAGGTCCTATACTTTAAATGCTGTCCACAATGTTGCAACTCGCTTACTTTTGCAAAACCCCTTTGCTTAATAGCGATTTCTTAGTCAAACTGAGTAGTAGCATACGAAAGTTTTTTTTTTTTGGGGCTGCGACTGAGTTTTGTGTGATGAAAAGTTTGCCAATGGGATCCATGCATTTTTCACAGCTCTCTGAGCTGTTGGGCAGAAGTTTGGGGGGCGCAAGGGCCTGAGCCTGAGCCACGCGTACGCCAATGAAGCTGAGGTGAGTTTTAAGGTAAGTTTGAACGACAAATGTCAACAAAATGAATTTGAACCTAAATTTCTTAATTCCAATGCTTGAAAATTCAGTACAATTTCAGTCCACGTAAATAAATTTAGAAAAAGTTTTTGGACCTACTCACGCCCATTTTGTTTACACGTTTGCCTATTAACGGCAGGCAAATGGACCTTTTTCCTCTTAGCCAATAGATGTACATATGTTCATATTCTCTCAGACAACTAAACGAACACTTCCTTCAGTGTCTTCCAGAGGTTTTGGATAAATAATTTTTTTTATGAAATAATTTTGTTTAAATATATTTAATAAAAACGATAAAGAGCTCAAAATTTTGCTTCTATTCATAATTTATAAAAAGCATAAGATTGTGAAAGTAACAAATACGAAATGCGATAGGCCACCTCCCTTTAACTTAGATTGCCCCATTTGATATATTTGACAAGCAGGCAACAGATCAGTTCTGGAACTTCCATAAATTTAAAAGTTACTTAAAGAGAAAATATTTTCCGAGCTATCGCCAGTGATGCCAGATTGGGGGGAAAGTCGGCAATTTTGTCGATTTTTTCTAATAAAAGGGGCAAAAAGCGGGAGGGAATTTTCATTTAAAATTTTTTTTAATAATTCATAATTTGGCGAATCAAGGCAAATTGTACTTTTGTACTTGAGCAAAGTCATTTGTATTGAATTCGATACAATTGTATCGACTTTTCCATCCCTGATCCTACCTTGTTAAGTTTGCATATTCCTCCTCATGACTTTATCTGTGTTCTTTGTCATTACAATGTTCGCATTTATTTCTTCCGCGTAGTCTTTGGCGAATCATCGACGATTCTATCCTTAACGCTGCGGGCCTTACTAACAGCCATTTTTAACTTTCTCCTTAAATATTTTGTAGGTCAAAATATGCAACTCCTAGCGAACTAAATACGAATCTTTATGTTCGGTGAGTATAGCTGTCAAACCTGTATTCGAACGATTGCAGGAGCCTATGATTAATTTGCAACAAACACTGGATTGCATCAATCAGTGAACAAATCTCTATTTCCCACCCGTATATCAGGTGTACCACAATTTTAATCACTGCATCTCTTAACTATAAATCCAACACCTCATAAGACAAGACGACGTAATTAGAGGTGCTGGGAGTCTCAGGTCAAATAAGTCAATAACATTTTTATGACCCCAAGTTTGTGTAAACTTTTCACCCAGTTCATTTCGTGATCTATTATTTTTTCGTAATACATGTTTTTTTGAACGGTCAAAAGAGCGCAGAAGAAATTTTGAAATTACATTTTCTGCCAATCCACACAAGGCCAGTAGTAAACCGTTTACATCACTTAACTCGATAGTTGCAATTCTTGTTGTTGCTTTGATTTCGCGTGGTATGTAATTATCGTGCAGTATGCATAACTTTTAAGTTTTGTTTTATTGAAATTACGATTGAATAAGGTTATTACTGGCCTAAAAATTTAATTGTTTCATGGCTTCTGCGTTTGACTGATGATGTTCCGTATTTAGTTAGGTTGCGGATGGATTGCAATGGCGAGTGATTTATTATGGGCATGAGGCTATGGAACATGGTCCATCATATCGATGTGGACGAACTCTAATGATTGTTTTGATAGAGGGAGCAGCTTTGGCAGACATTTATATTCAGGGTCAGGTTGAATTTTCTGACGACTTTGCGTCCGGCCAGAGCAGGAGCAGCTTTTGCATTTGCCGAACTTTGAAGATAACTCGTGGCCACTTTGAGGAAAAAAGTTTGAACTATTTGATTTTAGCTCTAGATTTTAGAACTTTTGGCTTTTAATTCCAAAGAAATCCATTGTTCAAAGTAGTTTTTTTCCTTACCACTTTCAGAAACTATTTTCAAAACTATGGGAATATTTGAGATCTTATTGTAAATCTTTATTTTTTTTTTAATTTGTGTCTTATTTATTGGATTAAGTTACATAAGATTTGTTCATAAGTGTTTTTGCCCGAGTTCTTGTAATGTTCTACAAAACTACCAAGAACCTTTTAGTTCATTATTGAACTCGAAGAAAAACCAAATACTATTTAAATATGTTCATAAAATCTAGCTCCGTTTAAACGTTAAAAGGTTTTCGAATTACAGAATGCCGACCAATGGTGACCAAAAATTCAAGTGATGATGGGTACCTCTACTGGACAACTGCAAGATTGGTCTACATATAGAACGGCTGGGAATAATTCGCAAGGATTAAGGTAGAGGTTCTAGGGAGATGTCTGTCAGTTTGCAAAAACATCTGATTAAAGACACTCTGCAGTTACTTCTTCGATGAATTATAGAAGTTTAAGACAACAGAGAGCTAAACTGATCTGGGTAATTCTAAAAGGGAAAATCTAAGCTTTCACTTTCGTAATCAGCGTTCGAAATGTTCCTATATAAAAAAAAATCTAAATGAAATCAAACTGCTTGTATATCGGAGTGAGCTATTATCGTTACTATCGGGCCAGTTGGTATACCTTTAACTACCTTTATGTGTCTATCCCAAGATAACGCTCGTCGTCGCTCCCGTCATATCCACGTTTGCCCCTTGCTCCAGTCAAAAATAAGTCAAGAGATCTAGAACTGAATGAATGTTTGGCAAATGAACTTTTACCTCTGACCCAAGGTTTGCCCTCATTGGGCAAGACTCCGCAGTTCTGTAAGTCTTATTCTTCAGCCTTGAGTAAAATTCACATCACAAATAGCGCTCGAGAAACTTCACACAACTCAGCATTTCATATACTTGCTGAAAATTTGCTTTAATATCCGATCTGATGTGTTCTTGACAGAGAATCATAAAATCTGTCATATCAGGTGTTAAACTGTCGACATTGTCGCACAAATTCGATTCGCCACTATGCGATCGAAGCAGTTCAAGAAATCAAAGTTGAACTTTATTCAGTGAAGCTCAATCGAAGAATTTTTACAAAATTAACTAAGTGGTTTGTGTATCCTAGGCCTAGCTTTTCCCAACAATTGAGTGAGTTTTTATTTTTCAGACGAATCAAAGGGATCTACAATTTTATGCCGATTCCGAACGGCTATATGTTTATAATCTCTAATATATGTCAGACGTTGGCGAGAGGTAGCCCACTCACCACTGAACCTTACATTGAATCGTTAAAATGTTATCTCCACCTGAAAAATGTAAAAACCGACTTAAATACCAGTAAGAATATATAAAAGAGTGCTCACTGTATATGGATTATATTTTGTGGCATACACCTACATATAAGGTATAAAAAGCCCGTCATAGAGAAATCCCCCTCAAGTGGGCCTTGGGTCTTTTGTTTCCAGACGTTTGCTCGCTTAATTATATATCTGTGCTATTTAGCAGTGCGATGTCGAAATCGTTAACAATCGTGGGCGTAGGCGAATAGTTCTGAGTAAATTTTGAAGTGCCCTCAAAACTGCTTATGGATACTTCTGCTCAATACATTTTTTTTCCCACACAGAAAATTTGCATTCAATTTCACTTGAGCGCGTGTTTAGGTTCATTAAATTCACCTACCAACTTCTAATGGGCGCACCCAACATTGTAAAGACTCAAATAATAGACAATGATTAGCCATATTAGCCTACACTTTCTTGATAGGTAATTCCATGTTATCCATCACAGATGATAGGATATCCTTGCAGACACACACGGTACTCAACTCAATGGCCATGCTATTACCTCATGAAGAGCGGAGTGAATTTCATGCTTCACGACTTTTATCCAACTTAAAAATGGGAAAACATTGAACGCTTCTGCGGATTCGCTGCACCAGCATAACCTACGGCATGCAAATGTGCAGACTGAAGAGATACTTTTACTACAATGGCTGGCCGGATCATTAAAATGCATTTTTTGACACGAACATGTAACATTTTGAGTTGGCCTAGCCTAGGTAGACGAAGATGCCCCCCAGGTTAGGCGGAAGTGGAGAATAACAGATATTTCTGCATGGAGTAGCCGCAAATTGTGTCAGTAATGGTCGAGTGGAATTTATTGACAATAATTTGCCGATAGCAAATGGTTATTGGTTGATGGGGCCGAACATTAATGGACATGTAGTAAAGCAGCTGCTTAATGAGCGATGTGATAATTGGAAATTTCTGTGGTAACGAGACCCAATGTGTAGGCCCCAAGGTGGGGAAGGCGCGGCATCTGTTGAGAGATGTTTTAAATATGTTGTACGTGTACCCAATAACCGTTTGCAAAAAAATGACATCATTACCAAAAGTCGGTCGTTGGATGACACCAACGACTCACCCAAATGTGACTCGTTCTTTTGTCATCTTGGGTGGGATTGCAGAGCTTCTGTTAGTTAGTTGAGACCATAGGAAAGCAATCAGATAAGGAGCCATAAATAGCAATATGCTTCGCAGTTACTGATTCAGCCAAGAACACGGCGCTTAATTTGTGTTAAAATTTCACTAAGTAATCTGTCAGGGAGCAAACAGTAACTATCTATTGAAGTATTCCAGCTCAAGCGAATGTAAGATTGCATTGAAATTGTATGCCAATTCCATATCAGGATGAAGAGCCCGTTGCAAGTGGTTGGCTATATTCAAAGATTGGTAGGCATTTTTGACATTAGCTTAAGCCCTCTTGTCACTTTTTCGTTTCATTGGAGTTCGGAACGGAATAACAGCGCAAGAAGCAAGAAGTTTCACTTCAAGAGGCGTTTCCCAACTCTGAAAATTAAACAAGTTGCTTTAATTATTGTCAGGCGGTCGATCAAAAGAAAATCTGCCATTGCTGTCAGCCAAACGAAATGTAGTAGTTTTACATTTTAAGTATTCACGTCGTAAGGTTCTGTCATCGAAAATTTCTACGTCCGCAAGTCCGCAAAGTGAATGTCATGCTTTAAATGGTTTGGTGAAACACAAGGACATCCAGAAAAAGAAAATCTTTATTCCACAGGTCTTCTGACAGTTTAGCTAAATCCTCTTCTGTCAAATCTACGTCATTATCAATACCATGCATATGTGAAAATCAAAACTCTGATTAATATGTGATTAACTTTAACACCTGGCAATTTTCATGCCGGAATCGAATTACTAACCTCGTATCATCGTAGGTAATCAAGATCAATTTACGTCCGAATTTTCAAACTCCGAGTCTGGATCTGGTTACCTTTATTGCATATTTTTTACCCACTTCGTCAACGGTGTGCGGCGCTGGTCTTGGTTAGTTAATGAATGCACTTGAATGTGGTTTCGTGTAAATACCGGATGGATAGAAGTCAATAAACTCATCTTCACTTAAGTTCAGGTGCTTACAGTTACACGCTCACGTACGTCTACTTACTTTTCTACTTAAAGCACCTTTTCTGACACAATGTGGTAATGGAAACCCTACAATTATGATGTAATTTCGTATGCCTTGGCCTGTGGTTATACAACTGATCATGCTCGATCGGATCACACTCGTGTGTTGTAGCTAGAAGATATTTGTCTCGATTTTATCAAATTTTTTGATTTTCATTTCGGTCTACTTTTGTCTGTCAGTAAAAGAGATTTGTTTTTTTTTATAAGAATATAGTTTTTGTGGGTCATCTTTAATGGCTGTCAGGAAAGTTATTTAAAAGCAAGTGCCATCATTAGCATAAGCTCAGAAGAATGTTGTAAAAGCCGTTAGCTGCTTTGCGAGCGTTTATTTACTTTAATCGGTAAGAGGTAGCGAGAGCTATTTATCTCAATTTGTCGGTTCTGGTAACAAGAACTATTTATTAAGACGTCCGTGACTACCAGGCGAACTAAGAACGAAGAAGCGCCTTTGGGGAAACTTTCCACTGAACTAATAGTTTCGGTTTTGATAGTTTTAAGTGTTTTTAAAGGCAATTACTCTGCCATTGGTTATGGCTTATAACAAACGTAGGCTAACGCAAATCGTCGACTATTACCTTTTAAGGTCATTTAAATGAGAAGTAATGGTGAACACAGCCCTATTCCCACGGTATGTCACTTCGAACCGTTGGTAGATTACTCAAGTGATTTTAGGATGATAGTTGTGATTGACATTATTTGTTGAAAATTATGGCTTTTACAGATTAAATAAACAAGGAAGGAGCAGTGGGAATATGGCACCCGCTAGATGTTCGCAAAACAACTCAGCAGGAAGTTTATGGTTCGATTCCTGTAAAAGGAATATTCAAAAAAAATTTGCAATGTTATTTAAGCTAGATTCCAGATTTTTTTAAATTGTTTACGGATAATCGAGTTCAACAGACTTTCGTCAACGAATGGGCTTGATAAACCAACTACAACTTCATATAAGCTTTTCTAAAACCTTTTAACATTTGGGGAATTCTTTCTAAGACCTCGATCCATGCACATTATTTTGATGAATAGTTTTTCTTCGCCAAAAATCGTACCCAGTCTAATTGTTATAAGATGTTCGCATTTTGTTCTTCCGCGTAGGTTTTCTCAAATCGCTGGCGATTCCTTCTACATATACATCATGGAAAAAATTCTTTTTAATTAGTTTGCAAGGAATATTATATCGTAATAGGTTCTGACCCAGTAATCCTAGATTGAGGGAAAGAGCGCCAGTTTTGGCGCATTTATAATGGAAAAGGGCAAAACGAGGGACAAACTTCAAAAAGGTGGAAAAATAAAAATCTCTGTGGTATTTAAATTGATTCAAAGTAAAATTGAAACGCATTTTCATTACAAACAAATTACAATTTTTACTCAGAATGAAATATTCATATTTAATATGAAAGAAAACAAGTAAAAGTGTTATCATCGGCCTGGCCGATGCTTTGATACCCTCCACTGCATACAAGTCATGCAAAATTGGTTTTGTATGGGAGGTACCAGAACTAATTGGCCAATTTTTAATACCAACCTAACGACGATAAAAAGAAGTCCTTTCACCAAACTTAATTTGCATAGGTTGATTCCTTTGGACGCTATCGTGCTTTCAACAGACAGACAGGCAGACAGACGGATATAGCTAAATCGTTTAAGGAGGGAAAGCTGATGAATCTAGTCAAGAAAGTCGCGACTGAGTACTAAGTTGACAGTTCGCATATGTGACTGACGTACATATAGGAAAGTGACGTTTCCAACCAATCTAGTTGTTCCGTTCAGGTTACATCTAGTCTAGACCAATCTCGTCGTCTTAAGGTAGCTACATTTTTGAATGTGTCCATTCTAGTTTACGAAGACAGTAGTCTGGACATTTACAAACATTATAGCATCTTCCGATAGGGAGATGACCACCAAATTGTAAAAGAAAATAAACAGAAGTAGAAAATTACTTCATCGAAGCAACGAAACTAGTACGAAAAGTAGGGCGCATCCTTCTTTAGTGATAGATATGAACACAGTCATATTTAATAAATTCCTGAACAACAGCTAATATATAATAATTTGTAAAAAAAATATCTACCTTGCACATCCCGCCAAATACCAACATCCAAACGAGAGCAGCACTAGCAATCTTCAAAGAAATCTTGGTATCCACAAATCCAGTGCTTAAGCACAGTTTCATGCTTGAACACGGATAATAGATTAACCAATAAACCCTGCATGCTTCTTTTAATCTGGGTGAATAGAAACTAGCAAACATTGCTACTCAGTACAATTTACTTGCAATTAAACCAAGAGAAAGATGCCAAATAACATTTAAGTGCGTTCAGACCCAGCTCTGCGCCAATAAGCCAAACAAACAAACAAGCAACACTCGTTTGTCATTAACAATTTGATTTACTAATCGAATAAAACTGTCGTCTGTCTTTCACTTATTCAGCACACTTGTTTGGATTTCATCATCAGTGGCTGTGGCTTTCCTCCTCCCAAGCGGCGGCAGGTTCTTCCCTCCTTTTTTCCAATGTAAGATAAAGGCGCACACGCCGCAAGCAAAAAAAAACTCCAACCGTCATCTGGACATAGAGTTTCTCTTTCTAGGAAAAATACAATTTCAAATTCCATTTCCACTTGCTCTAGGCGCTTCGCGTATCAATGCGTACACGCAAGGCGAAATTCCACACCAAATGCGGACACGAATGATGCCCCATAACATCTGAGGCAGTGCCAAGATAAGGCAACAAACAAACACTTCGCTTTCATTTGCGCGAATAGATTTGGCCCGAGATTTGTGGTAAATCCACTTGCGAATTGGGTAAAAGTGAAAAGTTGCATCGACGATTTGAATAAACAAAAACTGTCTTCACATCCACATTAAAAGGCGCAGTGCGTATTTTCGTGACCGCGTAACCCATATTTAACTGCAGTGGTATTAACTCGACCTTCAAAAGGAGGAAACATCCAAAAATCATCTCATTAAGTCAGCGCTATACGGGAAGCGGACTCACATGGCACACACGCATGAGCGCGACCAAACGCTGTCAGTTGTCAGTTCCATCGACCTGAATCCGAAGAATGACCGATGCGATCTCTTCTCCGACATTGAATTGAATCTCCATTCAATTATAAATGATTTTATGAGGAGGCTTTATGTTTTTTGTTCATTTCCATTACGACTTCCGAAATCCATTAAAGTATCTGGATACATTCCATTGTTGTATAGCTGAGGCAGGCACAGCATCCGTGCATCGCTATTCTCATCATCATCTTCGTTTTTCAGCTGAGTGAATTACGATGATGATGCATGCCGATCGCCGGAATGTGTTTTCCGGATTCAAATGAAGGGGAAATCACTCTGATGATCCGTGCGCAGTGCAAGAGGTTGTAGTGAACATATTACGTTGTGAATAGATTTCGTTTGAAAGTAACACAAATTGATGGGTTAACTAACGATTAGCTCTTTCATCGGTGAATCCGATGGATGCGATTTTTGTTGGGACTTTATGTACGCTCGGTGAGGACCATTTGAAAAATAAATAATCAAATGCAGAAAAATAAATCACAAGGACAACCGTCAGTACGTCAGATATGAAATCGGTTGTGGTCTTTATGTCGAATTTTTGGAGACTAATTTTGGCAGTTAACCTGAAATGGGAGTGTAAGCTTTTCTTTTTCCTGTTGCCACTCTGTTTGGCAGGGTGACGATTTTCGAGGCCCTTAAGTACGTTCTCTATACCTACTACCCACAGGCAAATTGTCGTACATCCGACACCCAGCAAATAGGAACTTTTTGTACCGCTTAGTTTTATAATGAACTTTATTTCGTCGGGCTTCATAGCATTGGTCTTCTTTCTGTCACCCAGCAACCATATGCCACCGATGTGACCCAACCTTTCTAAGAGAAGATATACCCTTACCAAGATCGAAAAATCCAGTAGGTCACAACTTGAACCGATCTGTATTATGTAGTATTGGACCTTAAACCAACGACGAAGGTGTTGATCCCAGCCATTATCTCGGGTAAATATTCCTGCTGCAATAAACAGGCAGCTGTGGGTCAGCGTTCTATACCTCTGAGCTCTCAAGGGTCTCAAGTCAGCCTGTAAGGCTTCTGCCGCAGTCCTACTTGCGACAGTCGTCTGAGGAACATCTTAACTCAGACTTGGCATAAAATTTAAGTTCCTTTCCAGTTGCCACAAAAACAAAATCTCAGTTGTAAGAGGTTGTGGATCTGTTGGGTCAAGAACTGTATAAACTGCAACTTGTATCATGATGAATCATCATCACTTATCTGCGAAAGCATTTGTGTGACTGCATCAAAGCGGTTCAAACCCGGAAGTCAATCCGAAAGCTGTGTTTCCAATTGAAAGAATGGGTAAAGCGAGCCTCAGCTCGAACCACCTGCGGATAAATTGGCCAAACTTTTGTTTCCGCCAAAATGTCAGTGGAAGGAAGTTCACCAAACACTTTGACACTAATCTCGCAGTCAGAGTCTCACCAGAAGCCCCCCTCTCTCTCTTTCTCCGGAAAAATCTAGAGACCGATCTAAAGTCAACAAGTCGAGTGTTCCTCGCTGTGTTAACCGAATCACACATCCCAGACGTGGTCTAGTTCAGTGACTTTAAATGCACACAGCTAAAGCCAAGCCGACCGAACTTGATCTTCCACCTGAGCCATCCACTTCGGATACTCATCGCTCCGACTCCAATCTGGCCAGTATGCATCGAAATCATCTTTTTTCTGTATCACTGTTGCTGTTCTCTTTCTCTGTCTCTTTTTTTGGATCTGAAATGCTTGTGAAAGTTGTCAAGAGACGACTCCACCACATCGTGATTTTCACTTGAAAAGTGCGCCACCGTCATCACAGCCAGGCCATCACTATCGATTTGGTACTGCTGCTTCTAAGCCTGTTCTATGTACAATCTCTCGCTTGATTTTCGCAGCATGCTCCTTCTAATTGGCTGCAATTTCTCGTTTTTAATAACTTTTACTAATCGACGCAAGCGCGCAAGCCACTTGAAAGTCCGAACGTGACACGAGAGACGAGAACACTCGACCGACGGTATTCGAGCATTTACTTTCATCGAGTCCAGTTCGAGTCGGCTTGACTCTGTTTTAATTGGCGAAGCTGCACAAATTAGCAACATTTCTCCACCAGGCGCTGTACATATACCTACGCACTTGGGGAATAAGCTGTGCTAGCACACCTCAATGGTTCTTCTGCCCGTGACAGAGTGCGGGCATTATTCATACTCCCGGCAACCAGTTTGCTGTTGTAGCAGCAATGTGGCTGTGAAAAAGTGGGTTACCCCTTAACACATCACAACAGCCCACTGACCAGGCGGCTGAGGTGCATGCGCCGACGGAGAATGCACCGGTGTCGGTGTCTGCTGCGAGACTTTTCGTCTTCAGCGATTTAGATTTGGCCGGCATGGCGTTCGATTATTCGTAAATGTAGATGAAGAACCAGAAGAGGAAGTTTGGGATTCTAAGCGAAAGATGAAAGTCGTCGCACGGTGGAAGTGGAAGTACTTGAATTCGGAGCTGCGCAAGCGAGTTAGAATTGATTTGTTTTTTTTTCCGGTCTTCTGGCGCAAAATTAGAAAGTAAAGTAAGTGGGGATGGGGTGCAGCCGGCAGGGGGCAACTTTCTGCGGCTGCACTGTAACGAAAGTAAACAAGATGTAATAACGGGGTGTTGGTGCTTATTTTTATTGTATACGAGAGGTTGACGATAGGCTGAAGTGTTAGAGGCAATCGAAGATGGGATTTATGGCTTAATAAGCTCAGATTGGTATGGTTGGCAACGTTAGTTATCGTAAATCACTGCAAGGCGATAGTATCTCATGGTAGATGGATAATGCAGGAGCGATTTCACCTGCCTGTTGTTATTGCCTTCAGCTGAAAATGAAATGTTTCGAGACAGAAGCTCTGAGGCGGTGTGGTAGGGTTTTGCAATTTGAACATTAATTTACTACGGATGCGATATCCTAATCGGATGTCAGGGTTCAGTTTTATTTCAATAGGCGTGCTTTTTGGAGCTTCGATCTCAGCAAAGCAAAGTAAAGTAGGATTTTCAGCACGCAATTACAACAACCTCGTCCTCGAAGTGTCAAGGAGAACGTACCTAGTTGTTGTATTTGCGTGCTGTAAATCCTAGTTTAATTTGCTTTGCTGAGATCGAAGTTTAAAAAAACAGGCCTAATAATAAACCCTTTTTGAACACCCTTTCTTAAGGACTTGACAATATATTAATGAAGCAGTTATAAAGAGCGTTGGAGTAATGGGATAAGCTCTGACCTGAATTGAGTCCCTGTTTTCTCTTTTAGCTAATGCTCTATATTAGCGATACTCTCTGATGAATTTCCTTGGACTGGATCGCATTGCTCGATTGCCAGTTTTGGCCGAGTTCGTAAATGTTAAAATTCAGCATTTTTGCAAAAGAACTGCATTATCATTGCAGAAGTTTGACAGTACTTTGACTTTATAAAAAAAAGTTTACGGTCAGCATGGTGTCAATAGTGCATGTGTTTTTGTTATGTTGCCGCGCTTTAGAAACCTAAATTTGTTTAAATTAAAATTTTTAAATTAAATAATTTGTACAATTTAGAAATGAACAAGAGAAAACAAAAATACTCCGATGATGGTAGTAGACTGCTAATATCATTTCGCCTTTTAATCTAGTACTAGTATCGCTTGTGGTCGAAAATCGACCGTACCTTTTATAAGTACTTAATACTAAAAAACCTACCACAATTATTTTGGTTATGTA
The DNA here is from genome assembly GCA_948293265.1 of Cheilosia impressa. Lineage (NCBI taxonomy): Eukaryota > Metazoa > Arthropoda > Insecta > Diptera > Syrphidae > Cheilosia > Cheilosia impressa. The sequence continues at coordinate 128,116,761 of OX411880.1, read as the reverse complement.
TATTATGAATTTTTTTTTTACAAACGAAGAGAGCGACATCTATCGAAAAAAAATGAGCTGCTCCATCGGAAACAGGTTCTAATCTAAGATGATTTATATTTGAATACGTTGCTATGGTAATATGGCGGTGAAAAATTGATTGTCACCAAAATCCTTTCAGTTACCTGTTTTGCATAGAGAATTCATAACTTAATTTTACCAGCCTTAATAGCGACATATACCCACGATTTTTTGTTTGTGCACATCTATGACACAGTACCTTTCTCCTCATTTCATAAAAAAATAGTTAAAAATGTACCGAAACTTTTGATGTTCACGTATTAATAAATGATCCTGCTGGCTATCTTCCATACAAAAATATGTCCAAAGATAAAAATTAGCGAATCAGTTTAGCAAAGCACAGTATTCTGTTCGCACGCTAAATTCGCAACTTCATATAGATGGGCCGATGACAAGTCTTCACTATTTTAGCTCGCGAAATAAATGTCCGGTACACGGAGGAAGAAGTTTGTGTTGCGTTTACTATGGAGGAAACCTCAGAGAACGTTTTTTGATGCAGAAAGAAAAGAAAACGTTTTTTTTTTGTTGTCATTTATGACTTTAGTTTATAATATGATGTAATTATATGATCGGCATTCAGGCAGCTGTAGTTTGCGTTCATGAATGCATTCATGAATATTTGTTGCATGGTTTGGGCAACATTGTTTACAATTATGAACTCACACTTTAGCATCTGTTAAAGAAATGTCTAGTTTGTTTGGGAACCCATAACCTTAATTTTCAGCGGGCAAGTGCTGATCCCTGATGAAATATTGTCCTTGAGTATCACTACCAGCTATCTCTACTTTACTGTTTTGAGTTTTATAACGTTCAATGGTCTTTCTAACATGATTTTGGGCCCACCTCTGAGATTTTCCAATGTTAGCAAAACCAAAGTCAAAATTCTGTTGAGAAACTGTAAGTGCACTTTATGCCCCTACTGCAGCACAGCGCTAAAATTAAATTAAGTCAAATTTTGGAAAGCTCGTGGCCATTTAAGTTTGAACTCGCCCTCAAATTTTGTACTGGCCCGTGATACACTTGTTACTGGCAGACTCACCATAAACGTAGCATGCGTTAACGTACACAATCTGGGTGATCCACCTGTGAAATAACGTAAAAAATTGCGACTGACTATCACTTCAACGTGTATGATGCGTGATGCCGTGTTTCTTGCCGAAAAAAAAAAAACACCAATTTGGATTTTCCACTTTCGTGCTACCTCCTTTATTTGTTAGTTGAATTTTTCGGATAAAACCTTACACCCAACTAGGGGAAAACAATTTTGCAAATAAACTAAATTCTAGAATACAATTATTTGCTGGCACGATATATTTATTTAACAATCGGTATAATAGAAATTACCGCGCTGCGGCAAGTACACGCATCGTCGGAATCGGCGCACAAGTTTACTCCTGAACAGTGAAAGTGAGCTGCTTGCTGCGAGTCGTCTCGAACTTGTTTGGTGTTTTTATATCCATGAGGGCTAGAATGCCCAAGAACAGAAGGCCAATCAGAATGGCACTCACAAATAAGCCAGACCATATGGGTACGGTGGTAAAGCCGACACAATTGTAGGCATCGCTAAAGCTATTGGCGCCCTTCAACCAGGGTTGGACCTAAACAGAAGTAAATACAGTTTTAACAGTTCGTGTAAATATGTAGATTAAATGGAGGGCAGAAAATATTGCCAACCTACCTGATAATCACTCAAGGTGAGGTTATCCATTTCCGTGCCGAATAGAAGTGATCGGCATGAGCATCTGAAGGAGAAGCCCTTTGGAGCATTGGGTGCCTCACCGATCAGGGGGAGACTGTTGCGGTACTCCTTGTGTTCGACTTCGACAGCTGTTAGGGACCAATAGCTGAACCTCGAAAGGGTGAAATTGAAGCGCAAGCGAAGCTGAAATGTCCAAACATGTTTAGATGGAGGACATTTATGGGCTGATTTATGCTTACTCGGGTACTGTTGACTATGAATCCAATATTCAGACGGCTATAGTCGCCGCGATCATCGAAGGTAATCTCCTTGTTGTGTTCCATCAAGGCGTATGAGTGTTGCTGGCCATCGATGATCATGTTTAGCAGCGGAGCAGTTGTTGTGTATAAAATTGCTTTGCCTAAAAAAATATTTTAGGAATTAAATCTTTATTTTATTATGTTCATTTAATTGTTATTAATTCCAATAAGTGTGACATAATGAGATAGCTACTATCGCCTTTAGTAAAAACCAGTCCTCTGTAGGTTAGGTTAGGTTAGTGGGCTGGGGTGGAGTATTACCGTGCCACACGCAGGTCAGAATTGACCCATTGTGATACCCGTCAGGGGAAAGGTTATTATCCCTTACCCGTAGTAACCTGTTCTTTTTGCCTTTATGAGTCCTCTGTAAGTAATCGAATGGCAAATTAGAAATTAGTCCACGGCCTATTGCTACTAGACCTAGGAAGCTGAAATATGTATCAATGCCACGTCGTGAACGAAAGTCGGAGCATACGTTTAAAAAATGTTATCTTTAAAAAGGTTTTTCTTATATTTTTCATTGTAAGAGAATTTTGCAGAACCGAAATCTGGTTCGGTTCGCAGACTTTCAGTGTAAATTTTCATCAAAAAAATCTAAGTTCATGTTAAACTATGTTAAGTTGAAATACCCGTCACTCAAAATGCAAGCCTGTTCAAGTTTCTTAAACATTTAGGAAGTTGGGCTTTGCTGCTTGTTGGGCTAAAGGAATGAAAACAATTTAGTGGACTTAGACGTAATTCTTTTAGGTAATAACGAAATACGTATGTTTTTTCCAACTACCAGCCACGAGGGGAAAATTAACCATTTTTTAGGTTAGACATGAAATTACTCGAAGGTCGAAGCTAATAAATTATTTTATAATGTCTTAGAAGTTCTTGAATTTTTTTTTTTTCAATTTTTTTGCCTCTTTCAAAATTTTAAGCGGATTTAAATTTCATATTCTCGGGTTCTGTATAAACTTTTAGTCTGTTCCCTAATGCATTCGAACACATTATTCCAAATTCGTTCCCTGGCATAAAATTTTCTTAAAAGGGAACAAAGTTTGACTAAATTTGATAAATGTGTTTGATTCTATTACCATTAGCGAGCAATAAACCTTTTATTTGTTAACGCTCGCGGTTGAAGCTTGACAGTTTATTAGATTTATACTCATTGGAGCTTTTTTGGTTATTTTTTGTGTTACATCGTAGATGTTGGATAGATATCCTTTTCTGTTCATAGTATATTAATTGGTTTAGGGCAACAGAACTTGGTCAAACCCTGTGTTCCGCACATCTCTTTCTAGTATGATAATCCACATGGTTGCGCCTCGCCTTGGGTATATTCGTTTTGTACATTTAAGGTCCAGATTTTTCCACTTCACGACAGAACGATAAGTTTTGCAGGGATGCAAAACGGAGACATGACTCTGTATAGGTAATCTATGAGACATTTGTCATAGGTTTAAAATTGATAGTGAGTATCGTTCCAGGACCTGGCTATGTGCGAACATTTTATCGATGGTGGGCGTATTTAGTTTGAAACCGCACGCAGTTAGCGAGCAATCACTTCCTTGAACGAGCTATACGTTTAAGGAATAAAGTTGATTTTACATGTGACAGAAAAATGCTCGCTCACGGACTTCGCGACTAGACCCTATGGCATCTGAGTTTCTACTCAGAGTTTCTACTCAGACGCCATAAACGAAAAAGTTTAGCACGACTATATCTTCAGCTCTGTTTTTGTTCATTATATCTATTTCATTTAAGTGTGCTTGTTTGACTCGAACTTCTTTTTAAATTGGAAAAATTTGGGAAAATATGAATGTTATCCACTTTATGTGAATTTAATGTGGTTTTCCATTGGGACAAAAAATCAATCTTTTGTTTGATTCGGATCACTTTTTGCAGATCTCGATATTTGTTCATATTTACACACACTGCCACAAATACCAATATTCTTTGCACAGCTGTTTTGCGTCGTTTTAAGAAGTGCGCAAAGTTTCGTGAAAACAAAAAATAAAGAAATATGTATCTACATTTATAGGAATGGATATCATCACATCACATCAGTGGAAATTTTTCCAAAAACGAATGCAATTTGAACAGCTGATATTGGCTATTGTTGTCAAATCCATTTAAAAAAGCAGATCAATTTCGTTGAATGTTCCATGAGCCGCGTTAGATCTGAGATGTGAAATTTTGGAGGTCCCAATGGAAAACAACATAAAATTAGAAGTATAAACCACAATGTCAAAAACCAACACCTCAAGCTGTGTACACAGTGTTTTGTATAAAATCCAAAGCAATTTAATTCGCTTGCCAACATATTTTTATTGCAAATCAAACTCTTCGTTTTAATATTTTTAGCGAGTTTACTGAACTACAAACAGATTTAAAAACTAAAATCAAATCGATCCAAAGAGCAAGTTTATAATAATTGAAATGTATATGTACAAGTAGTACAAGGCAAACACTCCAAAAACAACTCCAAATTGATTTAGTGCGTCGTTTCCTATATTGATTAGGGAAATAAAATTGGATACTCGCCCATTCTGATCCACTTCAAAGCAAAGCTTATCTGTACATCAGATATGAGTAGATAATTACATTTGACTACAACTCATGTAGAACGACTGCAAATAGTTTAGTACCCACGCGACTGTCTTGTGGTATTTCATGTTTCTTCTGTATCTATTTGTGTTAAATATAGCCGCAAACGATTAAATTTGAAAAAAATCGCCCAAGCAATATACACAGAATTCCGAATGTTTAAACAATTCGCCTACGATATGTGGGGTGGGTGTGTAAAAATAACTCATATCTCACCTGGAGCGAAATAAATGAAATTAGTCTCCGTTTGCTCCTCCGTTGGCGCTGCGGCCGTTGTGGACGGAGCAGAAGTACTGCTGCTTATTTGTTCTTCGTTGGCTTCCCTCTTGTACATGTAATGAACTTCCTCCTCTCGATAGGCCAGCATTCCCAGTACTTCACCCTCCCCGTAGATATTCACCGAGTCCTTGAATAGGGCTGTTATTTCAGTGTCTTGTTGGGATGTGGGGCCGACCAAATTAATCACCTAACACAGGGAAAACGTCACTCGAAATATATAGAATCGCCAATATGAATTACCTCAACATTTCGATTGTAGATGAAGGGCTCCACGACTAAGGTATGCTGCGGCAGGTATGTCCAAGCATTGTCGTGAACCAGTTGACGAAACTTCGGATAATTGTCAGCATCCAAGCGATTTGTGTTGTTTCTCATGAAGACGACAACGGCTTTGGCGTCAGTGAAAAGTGTCGATAGACTCTGTTCGTCTGCCTCGGTGAGGGCTGGATATTTCATATTTTTCAGTTTCTCATGGCCCCACATTAGATAAGGTCCGCTTAAGGTGGCACTTGCCAATCCTAAAAGTCCCAGAAACACCACAAGATTCGTCCACTCCATTTTCACTGCACTGAATTATTGAGAACGAAAAAACTGGTATACTTCTGTCGGCAGATCGATATTTTTATGAGACTTCTAGGACATGCGCACTATCGAATAAATTCTATGACATTTCTGTCATTGTGGGGTTGTGTTTTTGAGAGGATTTCTGTTTACATTTCATGCCTGTGTATGCGGCGGCGGGGTGGAAAGCCTTCTGAATGGCAACCACCTGTTGGTTTACGTTCGCGTTTACCGTATGTGCGCCCATTTGGTTGTGTTCAATTGTTATGTAAGATTTAATAGGCACAAACAGATGCTTTGAGAAGTGTATTTATAAAGCAATAGATGAACAAACTTAATGGATAATACAAATGATAGATACAAAAATATAAAACAGTGTGAAAGTCTTTGGTCTCGAGTTGTTGCCGCTGCTGCTCCTATTGAACCATTTTTTTTCTGCAACAAAAATATGGTTTCAATTTTGAATTTAAAATAATGGAATACGCACTCTTCTTCTCATTTGGATCGCGGACACCACACGTTCTGTAGGACAGAGTTGCCTTTCGTTTCTGATTTACGAATCCTGGGACATATAAGCTTGGCGCGTCCAGCCGACCAGCTGCTATCAAACGGGACATGTCCTGCAAAGTAGGAATCGTGTTTTATTTATATTGATAAATATTTTTATTTAATAGTTGTACCAATTCCAAGCGATGTGCTATTGGTCCCTTGAAGTGGATAATCATTTGAATGCAAGAGCCGCCGTGCAGTTCCTTGGTCTTTCTGGCGTCAACGTCCAGCATCCATTCGGGTATGCCCATCACATCACGAAGTTCCTCAAGAAATTGTGCCCTATAAAGAAATTTTATTTCAATTAAAAACGAGGGTCACGAGGGAAAACTACTCGTATATAAAAAAAATATAAATGGTTGTGGGTGGGCACCTTACAAAATGAAACTAGGCCGAGTTTGTCGAATCGTTTAGGAAATACCTACATAAGTGCGCAGTGGCTGAGTAGTTAGTGTGTTGGACTGCTAAGCGAGGGGTCTCAGGTTCGAATCCAAAAAAAAAAAAACAAATTCGAACGTAAGATTTCTTTCAATGCGCCACCTCTCGCGAACGTCTGACAAACTTCCGAGAGCATAAATGTCATGAAGAAGCTTCTCAACTATCCGTTTTAACACGGCATAAAATTGTAAATCCCTTCCACTTGTCCCGAAAATGAAAAACTCAAACAAAACTAATGGTTGTGAGAAGCTAGCCCTAGGGTCCCTACGGACCTGTTGCGCCAGCTCTTTTTTTCACATTTTTGTGTAGGTATGGTAAGCACGGTAAAGACACTTGCACGCGATACTGGTAGATCAGTTTTAACGATATCTCGAATTCGCCTATCACGGAACAGAGCATAAAAGCTGGGGTGATAGTCCAGGTATTGGAAACGTTTTCTTCAATTCTTATTGTTGGTAAATGATTTATTGGCCACGGTTTAACGAAACTGAGCTTTCTTTCACAAAACTACAAGTCATAGTTAACAGACTCCTATCTTACAAAAATTACAGACGATTCAATAATAGTTTTGAAATATAAATTAAATAGGCGAAGGCAAACAGTTAATGGCGTTTTCGATTGAAGAAAATAATTGCCCTTTGTATGAAAAAAGCAAATCCAGAAGTATTCTTTTTATGTATTCTATGTTTATTGGAAAAAAGTACACTTCCAGGCGAAATTCTTACCACGTCAGAAGTGTTCAAGATATTTTTAAAGAATTGCCTTGTCAGATTGAAATATTCGTTATGTTATTAGAAATAAATTTTTCGCTCTGTGATCCAAAAATAAACAATTAAACGAAATACAGTAGTGGTCCAGTATAACCAATGATATAATGTCCAGGTGTATTCGTTAAATCGAAAAATTCGTAATATCGAGCACATTTTACTTGTACGAAAAGTTAAATAAAATGTACAAATATTGTTTCTATTCATTCGTATTATTTCATTTATTCATAAAGTTAAAAAAAACATTCAAAGTAAAAAGTAGAAAAGTCTGGATACAATCATTCATTTTTTTAATTGCAAACTTCTTTGGAATGTCCTTAAGCGGGACTCTCTCATTGCACTCGTCAATGATTTTTACTTTATCTTGAAGCGAAAGGCGTTTGCGAGTTAAAGACATTTTTACCAATTTTACCGAACTACAAGCACAAGAAAAGAACTCTACTTTTGAAAGACGAGCCAAAGTCTGAATGAAAATACGCCACTCGTTCATATGTGGATACCAAATGTGCATGTGCCCCCGACGAAAAATTCCAAACCGAAAGCATTGTGAGTGCAAATATCGGCATTCGTTATACTGGACCACCACTGTATATGTATATTGATTTGGCCTATTAAAACATTAATATTTCCTATAGAATATAGAAAAAAAAGCAGCAACAGAAAACCAAATCTCACATGGTGTCTACCACTATTACAAAAGTGCTCCAACGAATTTCATTGAAAAGATCAATTCTGAATTTCGGCGCACTTCTCTCGGATCTTCTATGAAAAACGGCATACGAACTATTTCACTATCTTATGCCGAATTTACACTATCGCACGTTCCTAACACGGAAAATTAAAGGTATCCTAGATACTAAATAGACGTTTGACGTGATACGTTTTTTTGGTCGGCCATTTTGTTTATGTGGTAGGAATTATGAGAAAGCTATGCGTGTTGATATTTTTATGGCGAGGGCTTACGAAATCTCGCTTTCCTATAAAACAAAATGGCTTCCGGAAGTGATGAACGGACAATTATTTATTTATTTCGTATAACTGATTGATGAATTGTTGATTTAATTTACTTTCATTTCACATGTTTTAAATCAGAATTAGAATTTTTTTCAAGTGATTGCAGAGATGTTGTTCGCCGGGACTTGTGTTTGTTTTCGTTTCTAGTATCTATAATTATGGTTTGAATATCCATGACACTTTAAGCGTCTGATTTGTGATTTCATTCTTACGCCTTTATTAGTATTGACAGCGGACAAACGGATCTCACTGTCCAGTCTCGTGCTAAAAAGCGCGTTCGTGATGGCGTAAATGCGGTATTAAACACAAGATATTCGTTTGATTTTTTGTTTGTTGGTGGGATGATTGTCCTGAGATGCACCGCTGTGTGTAATATGTTTTCCAATATGTTGTGCATAAAACAGGGGTCGAATCGCGTCGTCCGTGAACGAGCTATACGTTCACGGAATTATGTCGATTTTGCATGTGAAACAAAAACAAATTCCGTCACGTAATGCTCGTTAACGGATGACGCGATTCGACCCCAGGTAACAAAAAAGGTAGCATTTCTACCACTGGGCGAACTCTAGAACATAATATCGTGTGAAGTTGTTGATGTCGATGTAAGAATCGCCAGCGATTCGCCAAAACCCTCGAGAAAGAACAAAATGCGAACTTACTAAGAAAGCTTTTGCGAAACATATGAGAAACACCTATAACTGATTTACAAATTTTTCCATTTAATTTCTGATGTTGGACAAGCCAGATTAAGAATGATTGTATGTTAAATTGAGAAAGTTGAAGCTCAAATGTGGCTAGAACTGAAACTTCTTTCTCTCGCCCATATAATGACAACTAGCGCTCACATAAAATCACCATCAGTCTATTCAGTGAGTCGTATTTCATATACCTACCCAGTCTATAAGGGAAGAGTTGCTGTCTCAAAAAAATAGACCCTTGTCATGCGAAGCAGAAGTCACTAACCCATCTTCGCCTCTGTCCTGCACCGTGATTCCTCAGGTCATTTTAAAGAATCTACCATTAACCCGCGTTTTCCAAAGGCACAAAAATCACTGCTGCGCATATTGTGAATAATTAAATCTACTATTTGCGACTTCACAAAAGATTCTTAAACCTAACCCATTCCAAAACCAATCGACTTACACAACAAATCTCGGCGGCTTCTGCAAGTTCACATATTTCACGATATTATGGTCTGGCTCAATATTAGCGCAAGCATATCTCTCGTTTGAAAACTCGGGCGAGAATATTACAATCGACCTTCCAATGGCGCCGACAGGTTGTTCCAGCGGAAAGTTGGGATCCGTAAATACCGTTCGCTTGTCACCAAGACCTTTAAGTTGATAAAAGTATTTTGTAAACTGAGCTTTTAGGAGATTTACTCGTCATACTTATCGGTCCCAATCTGGCCGAAATATCTCCGACATAACACCTCAGGGGGTTGTCTGGTCCACACTCCTGCTCATACAGGTCAATCTGGAAGAGAAAACACAATCAGTCTGTTGGTACCTTTTACGCCATTTGACTTACATTCAGCGGATCTGCAAGTTGGGTATAAAAAGGATTCCACACATATCCGCCGGCGACACACCGAGTCGCAGTCGGTTTGACTGCAGCGTCCACACCAACTGGATTCACAAATATCTGCCACTTGTGATTGTGGGTCTGAAAGAAAGTGCATAACACATCGGATGCTCGATTTCGGAAACTTCTCTACATACCACATTTCTGTCGTTCTTTCCTGGATGCCGCAATTTGACCTCAATCACCGTATCCGACTGACTTCCGTCCGAGTGAACCAACTGTGTCATTTTCACATAGCCAAAGGCATACCCCGTGGGATGGTGGAAGGAGGCAATGGCACGCAGCTCTCTAGCTTCCTGGGGACTGTATCCGCGCTCGAGGGTGCTGCAGGCCCATCTTGCATTCTTGTGTTTCTTGTGGATCACAACGGATCGGCCCAAAATGCTGTTGTATCCGAACAGCGGAAGATTTGTGTCGTTGTAGGCATCCTCGAAGTGTGTTAGCCCATCGAGGGTTCCGAATTTGCCGCTCAGGTCGCCCATTTCGTATTGGTCGGTTGAGCCGAGCTTTGGTGGCGGAGAGAGCTTCGGATTTATGCCAAACGGATTCCAGTGATCGTACAGCGAAGTCGCTTCACAGGGGAATGCAAGATTAGCTTCCACGGGCGTCTGAAATTTAACACAAGTCTGTGAGATGATACGGACTCGGTTGACAACTCACCATGTGAATGTGATATCCGCTGTTTGCGACGAGACCCTTCAATTCCACCTCGACGTTGGTGAGGTCGTACTCGGATTGTTGGAAAATCTCCAGCTTGCCTTTCACCGTGAGTTCCGATCCGTTGGGATACCATTCCTTTGCCACGGCCTTGCGCCTCAAGTGGCCGGATATTCTGAAAATTTTCAAAATCATTCTTCCGCACTCTGTCCTTCGAATTGAGAAACTTACACTGAGCAGCCTAACCGTTCTCCTCTGGCCTTCGGCCCGTTGTCGTCATAGATCACCAAGGACTTCCCCAGGATGTTGTGTTGGCCAGACAGCGGCAGATTCGAGTCGGTAAATATCTTTCGGCTGACCGTCGTAGCCTGCGACTTCCTACCGGCGATGGCAATATTTCCCAGGCGGACATCCATGGCTCCGACCCTGCACATCGGCATCAGATGAGGCTTACAGAAGTCGTCGGCCGGCTTTTGCCCCCAATCGACCTTGAAAGGATTGAAAACATCTCCGGCACTGGCGCACCGGTTTTGCCAGTCGTAGAAATCTTTGCCCGGTGCACTACTGTGTATCGCCCATCGATGGCCGAATGTGTTGTTCTGCGTAGATCCGTCGGCATGGATCAGATACTCGAAAATCACTGTGGTGTCTTGCCAGGGCTCTTCGGCTGGCTGCCGAAAGAGAACTCTTCCCACAAGCGGGTACCGGAACAGGACCTGTGCTGTGGATATCTGCTTCTGATAGACTCCGTTCTTCTGGTACTGAATGATCGTGGAGCAACCCCAAGGGTTCTCCTTAATATTCTCCAGATCTGTCCTGTCGAACGTATAGATAACCATGCCGCGGTGCACGATGCTATTGATTCCCTGCAGCGGCAGAAAGACGTCCCAATAGATGCCACTCAGTTCTGAACTGGCCCCCGGCAGCAGGTAGTTGTGGTAGTAGTCCTTGTTGCGACTTTGTAGCTTTCCACTCAGGTCACCAATGGCGTACTGGTCTTGGGTTCCAAACCCTGGCGGCGGAACTGACTTCAGGTCCAGCTGGTGAGGGTTGTAGATTTCATCGGTAGTTTGGCAATAGTCTGGCTCCCCTCGTCGAATCGGAGCCGGGGGCAGACTGTGGATTCGGAAGCCAGACACGTCTTCGGCGAATTTCTTGCTAACGTGATCGGTGCTGCGTCCCGTTGATGTCAGGGTAAAATTTAAAAATGTCGGGTCGAACTTGGAGCGCACGCTAAAAGAAACTTCACCCTTGATGCCGCCGGAGTTGAAAAAGGTTCTAAAACGAGAAAGGTCAACTTGATACACACTCGAGGACCACCCAAGGCTGACGACTTACTTGTACAGCAACGGCTTGACATGCCGGATCTTGGTGCAGGCCAAATAGTTGTTCGAATGCAAATGATCGAACAGCACTAAGTACAGAGTCCGATGTGGGATCGCAAGATCAGATGGCAAGAGGACCAACTTGTCATCCTTGAAGATGGTCCGTTGATTCTGGCGCAATGCGTTCTTTGCCACTTTGATCTTACCCAGTCGAGTGTCCAGATCACCGATACCTTTCCCCTCGCCATAGCCCTGCGGGTCGAAGACCAACTGCAGGAAATTGCAGTTGTCCTCGTTCCTGTGATGATCGTTCTCCAAGATATCAGTAACAAAGATTTTCCAGTAGTGCTTGGTGGCGGGGTCGTCATTGGTAGGCAACGCCTGCGATTGGATGTGATACAAGTCAGTGTAGATCAGGGTGTCACTGTTTCCCCCGTCCCCTGTTGCCAGCCAACGAAAGTACACCGATCCTGAAAGCGGCGTCCTAAACCTGGCCTCAGCCATGTGCTCCACTGTCGCATCCACGGTGGTGATACTGGCACATGCCCGAGTGTTACCATCGCTTAGAACCAACGATTTGCCCCATATTCCCTTTTCACCTGCAAAGCAGAACATGAGTGTTGCTGTGGCCTTGAAACATCACACATACCTGTCAGGCGCATGTCTTTAGTCCACGTTGTCGTCTCATTGCCGGGTAGAGTAAGGAACCCCAAATCGTCATCAAAACTTATCAACTGCTTGCCCAAATTGCCCAGATCGCAGCGGGCATTCGCATCCGCTTCGGTGTAATCGACTGGAAACTCGTGTATACCCCAGCTCCAGGCTTGGTCGGGAAATTGCAATGTTGTCTCAAGCTTGGCTTTGATTTCAACAGAAGAGCTCGAAACCTGCCGGAAGGTTATCTCCCCATGTAGGCCATGTTGTGAGATATACGCAATCAAGTTTACACCAGCAACTGTGGATACAAATAATGGAGAAGTTGTTTAGTTTCCGTCTGAGTCACTGTTCTTGGAACTCCTATGTGTGCAGTGCATACCTGTTTGGTAGCAAACGATCACAGTGGCCAAAACAAAATTCAGAACGTTAAATAACATGATACGTTGGCGTGTACGGTCTGTGAATTTTTGATTTCACTTTTTTTACGTTCGTCTCTTCGCAATGGAATTGTTTTCTCACTTATTTCTTTTATTATTCAGGTTTACTTTCACATTTTCTTTTGTTAAGATCTCGCTTCGAACAAGCGAGTCAGTTGCGGTTGAGATCTGAAATGTAACTGAGAGATGGTCAGCGGAATGCGACGTAGATAGAAGACGAAGACCGTCATTGCTTGGAGCTTGTTTCGTTCAGATACAAGTTCTCTCGTCGATTAGTGCGTGGTTTGGGTTTGGGTATTGGGCCTAGCTCGAAAGCCTAAGCTCGAGCTTGGAGTGAGACAAACGCACTCGTTGCGACTTGGTGGTGCAGGGTGTCTACAAAAAAAAATAATTGGTCCGTGTATCTATTGATATTGTGAGCCGACTCCGACTTTGCGTTCCTAAAAGGACTTGTTAACTTGTTGGCAGTAAGTAGAAGGTCAAAGGCAACGCACTCTTAGTTTTAACCATAGAATCCATTATTTGCTTAGTTCACCTGACAAATCAATGGTGTAAACCTTACAAATTCGGCTTATTATACAAGGTTGACAAATACGTGGAGGTTCATGGGTATTTAACGAAACAAACAACGAAGAACCGCATAAAATCCGTCGTATATCCGTTGCGATCAATAGACTCGCAAATTAGTTACACTGACTGAAAGGAAATGTTAAAATTGTTGTACTTAGATGTGCTTCGTCTCGCTTCAAGGTGTCAAAATAAAATGCGCACTTTCATATACCCTTACCTAAAAATGGTATAGACATCGAAATTGTGCAATCTCTTACGGCCATATTATTCACTCACTTTAATCCGGGTTTAAGTTTACATCCGAATTTAAGTGAGTTTAACCCAAAAAATAAATCCAATTCCATAATATTCAGTCGATAAACCCGAATATAAAACCAGTTTTTCTTTAACTTGGCGGCTCCTACTGTACTATTTTATAAGCTCTTACACTTGACAAGATTTTTAAGTATCAAGGACAAGTTTATGTTTTCTGATCTAATAGATCATGTTTTCTGATCTATTAGGTATGTTTTTATTTTTGACTTTAATTTTTTTTTTCCTTTTAATTTTACAAAATTCAGCTTTTAAAAGTCGAGATAAGCCCATTAGATTTTTGAGCCAAAAACAGGGTATATGCAACCATGTTAACCTTACCTAACAAATAAAGTGTCAAATATCGATATTGGTTGAAATCGTTAGAGTTGTTTTTGAAAAAATAAAACTTGTTTAAAATCGTTTTATTGGAAGTAACGTTTAAAAAGTGGCCCCGAACTGTAAGCCACCAAATTCCAAATCCGCAGTTTGAAACAAATCCGTTCAGCCGTTTAGCTTTTGGCTGTAGACCTCAGAAGCCGACGTACAGACTGAAGGACTACATAATTTCAACACCCACTTTCTCAAATTCCTCTATCATCGTAATGTCAAAATTGATTAAAATCCCGAGTTCTATATTTTATAGGAATAGAATTTCTTTCTCTTACTACGTTATCGAGAAAGTTAAAATTATTAATATCATTAAATTTGTTGATCCCATTTGTCCGCAAAAAAAAAATCATGCAAAATAATTAATAGTATTTATTTAATTTCCACTTTATTTACATAAAACTATCATTATATTTACAAATAATTGTTGTTCAAGCTTTTATTCGAAATAAATGTTTAAACTTTTATTCAATGTTTAAGCTACGTTTCTTCAGAGGGGTGATAAATTTGCAGCAAAGTAAGATACATGTTGTGCCGCAGTTTTCTTTATAAAACCTAAAGCTCACCTGTATGTAGCTTAGGAGCTTTTTCTAGCTTCTTCAGTTAGTGGTTTCTTTGGCTTACTGCTTTTAGATCCACACTCTAAGTAAGTTGAGTTCGGTTAAACTTTCGAGATATTGAGGCATTTCAAATGGTTTTTGATGGCTTCCACTTTTTACACTACTTGATTCTGGTTTAATAAGAGTTTATGATAAGTTAAATGGGATGAAATGGATGAACGGCTGCAATAGCAACAAACCATTCATAGGTTCGTTGTGATTGAAGCCGTTCAACATTAGGCCAACTCGCTGTATTTATCCGTTGCTGTGGAGCCCAAGGCATACAAGATTATGCCTTAGTTGCCCAAACAGAGTTGTTTTAAAAGAATATGGATGCACATGTCGACGGCTTAAGATTATTTTTCTAAGTATGGAAACAAATCCGCATCCAAGTAGACCATCAGCTATCAGAATGTTGTTGTCTTTTATTGTTTCGTCGTCAACAGTTTAACATTTAATAGGCGAGGCTGTGTGTTGGTTCTTCCGTAAAGAATGGACCCTTACCAATAAACATTTTTAGTTTCGACTCTAAATTTGCATAGATCACACTGGCTATGTTTTCCATATTTTTTTTTTTTGTAAAGTAGAGACTTAATTTTGTTATTCGTACGGGGCAATGTTTTCAATGTCATTTATAGTAGATAAAGCCCACGCACAACGCCCAATCTGTGGGGTACTGCCCTTTCTTTGACCCTGAATAGTCTTAAATAATGCTCACTGACCTTAGCTTCATATATTTCGGAGTAGCTCACTTTGGGTATCCGCCATATTGAACATTGATAACACAGTTGATTTAATCACATAAACTCATCCCCATTCTGTGGCTACGATATATTTCTCGTATATCGTATTTCTGAAACGAGTAGAAGAGTTCTGAAATTATACCCCAAGAGAGAATTTTTGCTTCGGCAATAACTTGCCAACAGAAATTGTTACATAAAATATCCCATTTTGAGCGAAAAATGTTGCAAACTCCTTACTTTTCCCCCATTTAAGGCGACATTGCCGAATGCTTATTAAATATCATTTTTTGAATTCACAATTACTGAGTTTTTTGTTAATACCAAATAAACAATTGTGACCTGCAAAATTTAAAAGTAATTAGTCAGACCTATTGTCGTAACCCGTAAGCCCAATTTAGATGAGCAGTTATCTGTCAGTTTTCAGAACTTTCATTTTACTCGTGGGCTGTCTGTCGTAAGTTAGAAGACAAAGAAACATAAACACGCGCAATAAATAAAATAAAGTAAAAATCTAACAAATTTTTACGCCATTTCGGCGATTCCACATTTTCACTCAAAGCGCAGTATCTACTAATGTCAAATTTTAGTCCTGATTTTAAATTTACGGAAGCTTACAATTGCGAAATTTGTTCGAAAAATATATCCACTGGGCCTAACTAATGAGCGTTCGCACTAAATATTTTGTAGGTCACAATATGCAATTTTTCGTTCTCATAATTTAACCTGGACATTCAATTATTTGTATCACAGACTGTGAGTTACTAAAATTTAGAGTCGAAAATAAAATTTTTTATTGGTAAGGTCCAATGACTTATATTCACTGTCAAATTGTATTTGGAAATGACAACTCGTCACGGAAAGTTTTTATACACCACAGTTTAACTAACACTTATTAAAACTCTATCAGTTTCAGTCTCAGTTAAATTTTAGATTTTCCTTGCCAGTTTAAGTGAATGTTTAACTGATTGCTCAGTTGAAAATGAAATGATTGGCTAGAAGGAAGGTGAACATTTCTCGTGACCCAGTCGTGCGCAATATGTTTTTTATTTAATTTCTTCCTAAGTGAAAAAATTAACGTTTAAACTCACAAACAAATAGTTGAGGAGGAAAAGGGGACTTAAAAATTAAAAGATTCGAATCAATTGACAATTGTTTGCTTCCATTTGTTTCCGCCAGATCGATACAATTCTTGCTCCATGAAAAAACTATCATGACAAGTTGTCTCTTTAGAAATGAAATGAGTGTTTTCAGACGTGTGGCGTGTGGGTTCTTGTTGGTACGAAAAGTCATTATGCACTTTGTACCACGAAGAGTGGCTTGCAATGATTTTTCGTCTTTTGGTTCGAAAAGAAGCACCTTTCACTTTCGGGAGATTTTCCCAATTGCATGTCATTTCATTTTCTAAAAAAGTATTATACCATCAATTTTTTTCATTTTTAGTCTAAAATTTTGGACATTTTCACTTCGAGAGTTCTCTGTTTCCATTTCCGTTTCGACGATGAGATGAAATTTGTGTTATTAAGTTTAAGAAAAAAAGACAAACTGTTAGCAATTGCAAAGCCCGCATAATTCAAAGCCACACAAAGTTGTTAAGTACATTTTAGTGCATTATAACCAGTGTTAGTGCATTATAGCAGATCCTGATCTAACTACCATAAGACAAATATTATTTTATTTCTTAATATTTCAGTAAAAAAAAAAAACAATTCTAAGGAAATAGTTTTGAAATAAGAAACGAAATTTTTGACGACTTTTTTTCAACATGGATGTTTTATTTTTTTTTCTTTGAATGTTGATGTTGGTATTTTTTAAAGTCATCGTAAAGCAATATATATAGTTTTTTGCAAAAAATATTATTTATATAATTATATTTGAATTTAATGCGTTTTCTCAATTTAACATCAAACAACTCACAACAACTCTGCGTTCTTCTAAACAAAAAGTAAGCAATTCCGTCGAAAGCTATTTTTCTCTTTGTTCATCTCGGGTCCTAAATCATTTCCAATTTTCTTTCTTTGTTAAAAAAAAGTGTTATATGAATAAATCATGTATAAAATATTCGAGTAATAGTATAATATTTATAAGAATAATAATAAAATAGTTTTGTTTAAAAACAAAAATATAATAATTTTCTTGAAGATTTCGTGCGTTTAAACCTACTAAAGTGTGATTTTATGTGTGTGTGTGTATTTGCCGTTTTGATATTAGTTTTTCTTTTTTAAATTTCAGAAAATCAATCCACACACGAAATTGATTTCCCACTAATGATAATAGAATATTCTCTGCTGGGTAATAACCATACTAGATAATATGTGTATATATAAGAGTAATTAATTTTTCTGCATACTTAAACTAATATGATTAGAATATACGTATATGGTTAAGTTAATATTCAGTGTTGGATATTTTTTTAATATTTTTTTTCTATCGTCGCTTTTGAAATAAGTATGTTAGGTTATAATACAAACTGTAATGTTTATATTATAAGAGCAGTAACTAATCTTGTGTATAGTCATGCTGTGATCTAGTTTTGTTTGTTTTATATATCATAATTTTAATTAATTTTTTTTTAATTTTTTTTTTATGGAAACTTTAACCCTTTTTTGATTTTATATGCTTTATGCGATTGTTAGTAATATAAATATTGTTTCACACAGAATTTTGTTGGTTAGTTATTTTTGTTTGATATAGATATATGTAAATAGTGTGTGAATATCATATATAGTATAATAATAGTTTTTCGATTAAATATAATAATATAGTTGTATTGATGCTTCTCATTGATCAATTGTATACTTTTGCATCAACTAATGAATAGAATAAATAGAGTGGGTATTAATTTATAATAGAAGATGAGTATTTGTTTTTTATATATATACGAGTATTTATATATATATTTTGAAGATGTGGTTTGGTATAATAATAATTTTATTTAACAACAATGCATTCAATTAAGTGATTTGGTCGTGGAAGATGTTGGATTGGTAACATTGCTTCTCAGATGTAAATAAAGTTAATTGAATACATTGTTGTTGCGTTTTTAAATGTTATTTATAGTTCTAAATAATTTTTTATATTTTTTTTTGATTTTTTTAAATTGCTTGCTTTTCACACGAAAAAAAAAGTTCACACGAAAAAAATTGATATATAATATAATATACGAGTAAATTCACGATCGTATTAGTTGCGTTATTTAAATAAGTTCTTTTTCACTTTTTTGTATGCTTATCCATTTTACGATGTTTATCATGGTTATTAATAATTCTTTTTTATAAAGGTCTACACTTGTGATTTGGTAAATGTTTATATTGTTTAATTTTTGATGTTAGTAAAAATCTCCATGAAAACTGTTAAGATTTAGATAACTTTTGCTTTGCTTTTGTATGAGATAATGGACGAATGATTGATGTTTGCGAATTTGCTTTTTGTTGTCGAAAAACGAAAGCGTTCTGCGTCATGAGATGTTTTTTTTTGTTTTAGTTTTGCTGTTCTTTGACGTAGCACTGAGAAAGGAATGAGAAATTTGATGTAAATTGATTGATTTCACTTCTGTTGCTAAGATTAAATTAAAATATATTATATTTTGTTGTTGTTTTGTTTTTGTTGGTATTTTTTTCCTTCATTTATATTTTTTGTTTTGGTAATTTCCGACCGCCATGGCGGCCGAAAAGGTGGTAGATAACAATATTGCTTTGATTTTTTGTGAAAAATAATAATAAAAATTATTTCATTTTTGTAAAGTAGAGGTGGTAATATTTACTTGGTATTTTTGTTGCAAAAAAATGAAAGTTTTTTTTTTTTTTTTTAAATTAAACTAAAACAAAATTATTAAATTAAAAAAAAAATTATAAGATTTATGCAGCCTCCTCGCCTTCTTCTTCTTCTTCCTTGCCGGTAAGCATGGAAATGAGGGCGGCTGTATCGATCATGTTCTTATCGTCAACGACCATTTGATCGTAGGCGTCATCGACTTCCTTCATGGTGAACTTATCGCCGAAGTTCATGAGCATCTCACGGAATTTATCACCATCGATGAGACCATCGTTATCGAATGTTTTGAAGGCGGCAATGACAACTTCATCTTCATCGTTGGCACCTGATGTGGCCATACGATTGGCGAACAATGACAACAATTGGGTGAAGTTGATTGGGCCAGTTGCCTCGGATAACATGGAATCTAATTCCTTGTCGGCAGCGATTTTACCAACGGAATCGAATGCGGCACGCAAATCGTTCTTACCGATGATACCATCCTTGTCGGCATCCATTAGTTGGAAAGCCTGGAATAGAGAAAAGAATCGTATAAGTATGGTGTGTTAAGGGATGATGTCGAAGTGGGTTTGTATGGGGGTTTGGATGAAAATGTTTGGAAAGTGTTTGAAATTGTGGCTAAATTAGTTGAGATCGCCGAAGAATGGCAGCGACTGCCTCTGAGTCAAGGGACGTATCAGTTGAGAGCCATGTCCGCACAACTATAAACGAATGTAATAGAAGTTAGTTAACTCTTCTTTACGAAAAATCAAAAAGTAGGAAAATACATTTTTGACTTGAATAAGGCTACTGAATAGCAGTCGTTACTTGATTGATTTTATGGCGGTATAGGGTGTATAACATTTTGTTGCTGAGTGTTCGTGTTCATGTTTAAACACAGAATAGGTATGTTCGTTTCGAAATTAATATTAAAAATCAAGTTAAAGTTGCTTTTGATCTTGATACTTATTTTTTTTCGGGATAACAAGAGCGAAACTGGTGGCATTTACTTCTCATTTTTTTTTTAAAAACCGACAGCCAATGAGCTTTTTCACAATTTAGAAAGTAAATACTCGTTTTTATTTTTGCAGGAAAACTAGAAATTTTATACCACTACCAAATTTATATGCAAAAATCACAGGTATAGGTTTTAAGGGAAAGTCTTTAAAACATGATGTAATGATTAACAATTCGTATTCAATACTTACTTCCTTGAACTCAGCAATTTGCTTCTGTGAGAACACAGAGAACACGCTGGAGCCAGCACGCTTCGATTTCCTTGATCCACGGGATCCACCTGACGCCCTCTTTGAGCCAGTGGTCGAAGCTGGTGCTGGAGTTGCAGCTGGGGCAGGGGTTGCTGCCTCAGATGCGGCCTCAGAAGCGGTCTCTGAGGTGCCACCCTCTTCCTTGGTCTTCTTCTTCTTTACCTTCTTCTTCTCATCGGCCTATTGGGGAATTTTTAAAAAAATATTTATTTAGAAAGTGATTCCTGTATTGGGTTGATCGCTGATAGTTTTTTCTTTTCTCCAACAAATTTGCTCTGGGATTTTATTGTTTGACTTATTTTATTTATTTTACAAATATGCATTAAAAAAAAATCTTCAAACCCAAGATAAGTAGGAAAATTTGAATGCTATTTGTGTTTTTTCAAAGTTTTATTTTTAATTGTATTAAAACTTAAACTTATTGGGCGAGGATGTTACTTGGTCTGCATTTTGTATCTAGGTTACTTATTGTTTTGTGATTTTTATTTTATGGAAAAGAATGATATTTAGCATTTTTTTTTAATATGCTTAAGGAAATATGCCTATTGATTCTTAATTGACAAGTAACCTTCAAGCATTTGACAGCTGAACCAACTTGAAAGTATAAACATATCAATTTTCATTTCAAATCATTAGATATTGCGATGGAAAGTAAAAGTAGCACAAGATTAGTACTCGTAACTCTCGGAAAAAAATCTGCATGACAAGATCTCATTGACATTTCAGGTCAAAGCGTTTGTTCCTTAATAAAAAATGTCACAATTGCTAATTCCCTCGAATGAGGAGAGTGAAAGTTGAAGCAAAATTTGTGTGTACTAAATAGTGTTGCGTAAACGAAAATCGTCTTTAAATTAGTACCAATCAAAAATGATTGCAAATTGAACACTGCAATGATTAATGCGAATAAAAAGTATAGATCGCATTTCAAGAAATTCGGTTCTTTTTTACGGTTCAATACGTCAGCCACATTTAAATTTTTGTTATAGTGCATCTATTTTAAGAAATTATTTCGAAATGGTCTGGCTTACGTCATGAGGCCGTTTGGATCATGTTACCGTTTAGATACAGACGCATTATTCTATTTACGTTTAAAGGTTTTTTTTTTTTAATTTTTATTCTATTTTCGTCGATTTAAATTATAAGTTCACTTCACAGGATCACTTGAGAGAGGAACAAAAATAATCAAATCCACAATATCCATGTTTGTGAACAAGTATAATATTATCCATAATCCTTGTGCCATTTGATGGAGTTAAATAATCCTTTTGGACATTTTTTTTTCGTTTAATTTGTATCACAATGTTAATAATTCTTTTTACACTTTATAATTTTCGCACTTTAATTATGAGCAAATATGTTATAAGGAACAAAGGAAAAACTTTCACTATGCACTGTTTTGAAATATTTATTCTCGTATCCTTACCATCTTGCTAAACTTTGCTTGTCTGGTTGGATCGAGTGGTCAGAGTACACTGACTGTTCTGATCAATTTTATCCCGAAGACGATGTACTTTATGTTAAATTTTCGTCGGTCGGAAATTTTCCAAATTTCGCATACACACACCGAAAATTTACTGTAGCCATGAGGTAAAATAAAAATACGATATGAGTTTTCCTAGATAGATAGCTAACAATGTGTTTGTAGTGAAGCTGTAGCTGTTGAGTTATATATGCTGATGCCTTATTTAGTCGCTTTGAGTATAGTGTGGCTTTCTATTCATTGGACTAAATCTAAAATTAAATTTTTTTTTTAAAAACAATATTCTTGTGGGTCTTACACAAGAATGTTGGGGAATGTTCTTTTTTTGATTTTGTTTTTTTTCCTTATGTATTTTATTGTTGGGCTTTTGTTTTGTGCGTATTGAAAGTGAGTCACACGCATACACCTTTTGGGTGAGCGTGAATAAGTGTACGTCTAAGGAAAGCAATTATTGGCAGGGTATAGATTGAGTTCGTAGTTGAGAAGGCTGCCGCAGTCCATGGATGGGCGGGTGGGTTAGTTTAGCTGATTATAAATATAGGATTGATATGTGGGAATTGTTTTATTTTATTTTGTTATATTCCGATGAGCATACTGTGACACTTGAGCTATGTGCGTAATCTTATATGAGTAATATACATTTTTTTTATTAAGTTTTGACAATGACCCAATGAAACAAATGGGTTTTTACTTGAATGCGGGTTTTGGTTGCATCATTGAGGTATTAAAGTGTGATCTTTGTAAGTCCACTGGGATGTACCCTTTTTTAATTGGTAAACAAAATATTTCAAAGTGAGTAACCTTCCCTAACCATGCTTAAATTTGATATAGATTTTTCGTGAGCTTACTGGCAATAAGACGATTTCTTAATTTTGCATTAAGAAGCTCTTAGCTTGGTAGTCTTGTTTTACTATTATGTTCGGCTGACTCGTAAGGTTACATATCCCTGATATTTTTAGAGGAATTTTGTTGATACATATGAAACAAGAACAAATTCCGTCACATAATGCTCGTTCACGGACGACGCGATTCGACCCCTGATTAGATTAAGTGAAGACATATCAGTCTTGTATATTTGCAGACGACTTAAGGGAAAATTTAGGCTGTCCTGTACTGTGATAATAAAACCGTATTCGCTTTCAGTAGGTACTAGTATGGCAGATGTTCTGAAGAACAAAATAACAAATAAAAAATGTATTTGACAGCAACATAGTTAATTTCAAAATTCCCACTCCGAACAACAGTTATCTGACGTTGTTGAAGCATTATAGGTTACCCTTTTCCAAAAAGGGAGAAAGAGAGAAGTCATTTAATCAGAGTATGCATTCTAGTTCAAACCATAGCAAAAATGCATTGTTAGTAATGGTGGAAGTTGACCTCAACTAAAAGGTTGCCAAAGTCCGCGTTTATTGAAAAGGCATATTTGTTAAGGCCCTGCACTACAGCCCCACCTAAGTAAGAAAGTAATAATCCTTAACACTCAAGCTTACAAATGGTGAACTCTACAACATATCTAGTACGAAATCTGAAACACGCCAAGGTGTAAACAATTTAAGGTGAAGAAGCGCCTTAAGAAAAGTCATGAATTCACCAAGACACAATAGGGAAATGTCAGATTGAAATTTGTTTTGTGTCGTTAGAATGCAAATGTAAACTTTATTTTAAATACTAGCTGTACCCGCCCGGCTTCGCCCGTGCAAAATCTGGTTTCAGAATAGTTGATGGAAAAAAAATTTAAGAAATGTACTGTCTTCCAGGGGACACAATTTTTTATTTCTTTTGATAATCGCTGGAAGGAAAAATCAAAAAATCATCGAAAGACATTGTGGAGGTATATAGATCTAAAAAAAAACTCCCGAAGGCTGAGTCTGAGTGGACAATGAAAATGAAAGAAAATAATTTTTAGTTGATTAACTAACTTTTTTTTATTAATGTGACGATTCTTTGTATACTATGTTAGCGGTTTTGTTTCTATCGGCTAAGATAGGTAGAGATATTTCCTGCATTAATTACCCTGGAGCACGCTTCATATAACTGCCCGTGCGTGAAGCAATTCTATATTAAATCAACTCCCGCTTTTCTTAAAGTTTGTCCCTGTTCCTTATTGATTGTCGTGGAAGACAAACATTAATAGGAAATTGAATCCGTTTAAACTGAAATGAATAACTGCTGGTAATTATTTGTAGCCATTCTTGTTATAAACACCGTTTCTCCTTTACCACACCCAGTTAAAATGAACGCCTCCATAAAGTTTTTCTGTAACGATATCACTCTTAATCTGGTTCCATTACAAAGCTGTGGGGGCATTCAAATTGCGATAATGGGACCTCGAACTTTTAATTCAATTTTATGCGCTCTAATGCTATTTAAAAACTCGAGCGGCTAATTTACTGCCTCATCTTAATCGCTCTTTTAGCTTTTTTTGAAAGGCAAAATTCCCGCGAAATGGGTACCTAATTTACCCACGATCTGGTATCAGTGCACTGATACCTATAAATATTTGACATTTCTTTCAAAAATACTTTTTTCTTTGTTAGCAAAACAGAGATAAAAAAACCTTTCCTATATATTTGACATTTCATTTATGGGTTTCTTTTTTTTCTTAACACTCTGTCTCCACTTGCGATGAATTCAAAGCAAAAAGCAACAGTAAACAAAAAAAGCAAACAGCAGAGTAGCTGTCAAATTTCGTTCGTTGGGCATTTCATAGCATACTTTTTTAGTAAAGAAGACAATGCCAACGAACACGCACAAAGAGTATCTTTGCGCTGAAAGCTTTAAAACAGCTAGCAAAATTGCAAAAAAAAGAAGGCATAGATTTTGGGTTATTCCCTTTTTAGAAAAATTATTTTTAGTATTTAATTTTGAATTTCAACGGCACACTTTCAATTTCAAAATTAATTGACAGAAAAATGACAGCTATTCTTGTGTTTATAGTATGCGATATATGGTATGCTATAAAAGCATGCTTTCTATAGCAAACTATGGAAATAAAGCTGCTATAATGGTCTCCACTTGTGATATTGAAAGCATGCTTTATCGCATACTCTGATTTCATCGCAAGTGGAGACAGCGTGTAACAAACCAAACAGCACACTGTCTCTGTCTGTCTCCCTCTCCCTTACAGGAGTAATAATAAGGTTAAAAGAGATATCAATATACTGCGCGGTTAGTATGTTTGATTTGAGAGTGAAGTGCAGCAACGGCTAACCCCCCAAAACCCAATTGTTTACAATGTTGTTTTTGTAATTGCAACCCCCATCTGTACTGTGTACTACAAAAAAAAGCATGTTGGTAATGGCCGACCGCTAATCGTCTTGCTTTAATGGGCATCGCGGTGTTTAATTGTTTTGTGTTTCGTATTGAACTTGTTTAATATTTGTGGACGTTTTGATTAAATAAAACAAATTGTCAAATACACATAGAAAATACCGAATTCTCGCATTGAAGTCCACTGCTTAATGGCACCAAATTCGTTTCATAATTTTTTTTGTTTTAGTTATCTTTTCTTCTTCGCAATTTGCCTGTGTGTATGCTTATAATTGACATGCAAGCATGAGGTGTATAGGTCGCTTCTCGCTTTAGGCTTGGATAAACATTTAATGAGATGCCATCTCTCTCCTTCCTACTTAACAGGCTATACACATACACACCTCCGTTTTTGCAGAGCGGAGAGTAGAAAATAGTTCTTATTCTTACCACTGCACATGCACACTCCACAGAATAAATCGTTTCCCTTCTTATTACCGTTACGATTTGATATTTCTTTTGCGGGATTTCATTTTTTTCTTAGCAAACCAAACTGCATCTGTCTGTCTCTCTCTCCGTCACAGGAGACAAAACAGGTAAACAAAACAGAGTTAAACAAACCTCCCCTTACAGTGTTATTAGCAATCTCTCTTCATTTATCCCACGAAGCGTGGTAATTTTTCCCTTTTCACTGTACTCAAATTCCCTTTTCAAAACCCACGATACTTTTTGCGTTAAAATCCAGTTTTTGAAAGCAAAATTTGTATTACACGGAAAGAAAATCAAGTTAAATTAACCTTTAGAATAAAAATCGCAGTTTGTAACACTGCTATGATTTTTTTTTGTACCAGAAAATTTTTATAGAAGACGATTTACATGAGCTGTTTTTTATAGACAGTCAGTGCATTGATAATCATGGTGAAATACAGGTGTTGTGGTAGAATTTCACCAAAAATTTATAGTTTGAATGTTTTTTTGTTAGATTTCCGAAATTCCCACGATTTGGTGCATTATCCCTTTATCCACGGAAGTCTTTTCGGACATCGAAATTCCCACGAAAAGGAATAAATCCCACGATATAGGAACACTGCTACCCTACATATTTGACATTTCTTTTGTTGGCTTTCTTTTTTTCTTAGCAAAACAAACAGCAACTGCCTCTGTCTGTCTTCCTCTCCGTCACAGGGGTAATAAAGGTTAAAAGAGATGTCAATATTTTGCGCGGTTAGTATGTTTGATTTGAGTATGAAGTGCGTATCCACTAACCCAGGTGAAAATCGTAGAAATATTTCAAATTTTGCTTATTTATTTAAAAACCTTTTAAGTTATCGAGATAATGGATATCCTAAATTGTACTTGCAGATGTCCTTTATAAGCTGGTACTTAGTATATTTAAATGCTCCCAGTATTTTCGAACGCAAAGCGTTGCAAAGAAAAAATCGAAGCGAAACGAAAAAAAAAATTACTCTTGTCCAATTTTTTGCGGAATTTATAGAGATATAGAGTTAAGAAAAAGTGGAGATTGTAGGCCTAAGTATCCTCTATAAGCCTGTGAAAAATTCACCAGAATATATTCAGCAATTTCTAAGATTTTTGCATTTAAAGACATGCAGTCAATTTCAATTTTAGTCGAACAGAACTACACCAATTTTATTTATATGTAGAGATATGTAGAGATGTAGAGATGTAGAGATGTAGAGATGTAGAGATAATGATGTGGCCTTTAAAAACATTCTTATTTACTGTAAACACAACGCCATAAGTTTCTACTTTTCTGTCTATCTGTCAAAATTTGTGAAATTGTGAAATCTATGTTGACAGTTTTCACAAATTGAGATTAGTATCATTTATTTGTGCAAATACTAAGGGAATGCAAACAACTTTAACGATCGTCGACCGACGACATTGAGATAAAGCATATTCACAACAAAAATATCTGCCTGTGGGATTATTCTGCAAAAATGAGATTTGCGTTAAATATGGCGGATATGTCAATTGTCTTTAGTTGTGCACTTCCAACTGGTGTGTCCATCTAGTACTTCTTCTATCTGGGTAATGCAGGCCGCAATTTTGAATTCAGCTTGTTCGACACTCAGCTCTGCCCAATCAAGACGAAAGAGATAGGTAGTCCCCAAACTCCAAATACGAAGTTTCAATAGAGTTAAGGACCCACTTTTGTTAGTTCTTTTATTATCGTAATGACAGAATTGATTGATTGGGCACATTCAGGAATCAAGTTATCTAAAGTCGACTAGATTGGTCTGGATAAGGTGTAACCTGAACGCAAAAACTAGATTGGTCGAGAACGTCACTTTTTCTCCGTCTGCCACATATTTCGCATATGTGTCAAGTCACGAATTTCTTGACTCTATTCATCGGCTACTCCTCCATAAACGTCAACTGAAACGTCTGCTCATATGGGCGATTTCAGCCAATCAAAACCGAGATACATCTAGTCAGGCGGCTGTCAGATGCAAATTAGATACTTGAACGTCCTTATTAGGTTTGTTTGACGTTGCTAGCACTAGTGCCCATTAGTGCGCACTGAGAAGTGTCAGCTTATTTTCAAGCCTGTCAAAAACCCTGCACTACCCTGAAAATTCGACTTCTATATCGAACGCAAAACGTTACCCTGAAGTCTGTCAGCTGTTGATATTGACAAATATTTATCTTTTGGTAACACTTTTTTCCGTTTATAGTTAAAAATGAGTGAACTAAATTCTGATTTTGGGTTTGTATATTGCAAATAGTTGATAAAAGTGCTTGAAATTGAAATGACAGCAAGCGAAATGACAGCAAAACTCAGCACTGAATTCTTGCCCCCGCAAATTAACTGGAGTCAGTTCAGGGCACAACTAGGGTGCCCTAGAAGCCATGTCAAACACAGGTTTTCAGTACCAGGGCGAATTCAGTGCTATATCGAACGCATTAGGGTTAACCCAGTGCGCAGTAGTGCGCACCCAAAACTACCTTAACCACGGATTATTAGTAATTATTTTTGTAAACTTTCTGGTTGTAAGTCCCTAACAGTGGATTAAGCAAGGATCACCCAAAACTACCTTAACCACGGATTATTAGTAATTATTTTTGTAAACTTTCTGGTTGTAAGTCCCTAACAGTGGATTAAGCAAGGATCATTAAACATTATAACACATATTGCAAATTGTAGATACAATATGAAAAATTAAATAATTACTTTGGGAGATTTATTGGCGTTGTACTCGCATCTCCTTTTTGGCAGTCCGATGAAAACAAAACTATGACACTTTTCGTATACCTTCTTTACGGCGACTTTTGATACTTTTTTAAATTTTAAATTGTAAGTTTGAATTATTGCTTGTTATTTTTGGTTTTACTAGTAAACGAAATAAACAAATGCACTCTTTCTGAAAATACTCAACAACCGCACAAACAGTTTAACTCTGTAAAGTTTTACAGGATGTTTTATAATAATATCCGCTCAAGAAGAAAGAAAGTACTACTCCCAACTGCCGACCCCTGATGACTGCCCTTGTGACTTGATAATAGTCAGTGCAGAACTTCCCTTTATGCAGGGTAAGCTGAAGCCATTTAAATTCAAAGGTTAATCAGATGGAACAAATGATATATGCGTGGTGTATACGCACACTCTTTTCAAATGCGAATTATATTCAAATGGATAGTTTTCATTTGTAATATCGTGCCAATACTAAGTTTGGGTGGTTTTAAGCTCTGCCGGTGGATACCATTTTCGAGGAATAGTCTTAGGAAGCCAGGCGCACCCAATAAGTGTTGAGAAACCCAGAGGGTAAAATAAGTGTGCTATCCATTCGCATCAACGGGCAGTGTGGAATTTCGCCAATCGAGGGGGAGTTAGGTATTTATTTTACTTATTAATTTGTATGTTTTCGAAGGAGCTATCAAGTCATGTGACTTCTTGCTAATTTTACAGTTACGGCATTATCCACCGACAGTCCATTGTTAATGGAAATGGAATAGCTCAAATGCCTTATTTATTTATTATTTCCACAGCATTATTTTTAAGCAAGTTAAATTGGATAAAACTAGAAGTTTGGATATACGCTATTTTATTCTTAATTTAGTTCGTCAATTTTACTGTGACAGTTTTCTATAAATAAATAATCAGAATCGTCTGCGCTGACCAGCGTGCAGCAAAACTTGCAAGAAAATATTACGTATACGCCATGCGTATTTTTGGAACAACTTAAGACGCTATAGTCCAAATCTTGTCGGAGAACACTGTCGTCTGAAAAAGTATTCCAATTCCAAAAGGATTATATTGGAAGACACGGAGAGCTGCTGGAAAAGTATTTGACTTAAATAAGTAGGTAGATGCCCTATAAAAAAAGGTCGCTGTTACCGTTTTATGGCCTTTTTCTTTAATTTAGTGGAAGTCGCTCTTAATGCTGAGTGTAGGATTGGACAAGCTTGCTTTGGTGATCTGGATTTAAAGATTTGTTTTTAACAGTTTTTTTTAACATTTTCTTTAATTTGTTTGCCTTTTATTTTATAAATATTAAGAGCAATTTCTAAATTATTGACACAAATTTATCAGGGTGTCCACCCAATTGACGTTTATTGAAACCCTGCTGTCAATTTGTTAAAGTTGACATTACATTTCGGTTACAGAATTCGTTTATCGTTTGTCTGCTCCTTTCAGTGTTTTGGTTTCAAAAATATGATCACCGTGTCAGTACGAATTACTATTGTGAGTTCCTGCTAAAATCTGATCTGGATCAGATTACGAGAATAATAATATATGGCTAATGCATCCTAGCAGTCACCCCTCGTTGATATTCAGTCAAAAAATTCACGTTCGAGAGAATATTATGTTCTAACGTCCACTCACTTGTTCTTCAGAGTTGTTTTCAAGAGTACACTCTGTTTCATTTTCTAATTTCCCACTTAATCGATCGGTGTTGAGTCGACATGATGACATTATTTATTAATTAACGAAAATAGCGATAGATAGTCCAAATAACTTGATAAATTCGAAGTAAAATAATTAAATTTATATAAGACACGATCCGTACATGTACATCTGTGTGCATATTATAATCCCTTCTGTCATTTTGGATGAAAGCCAACGTTGGAAAACATTCTTTTTTCTGTTTTGTAATTTTTCAGTTCTTTTCTAATTTTAATTGCAAGTGTTTTCCTTTTTCCTTGCAGATCGATGGTGATCACGGTCTACCGACTCTTCCAATGAAATGTAATTCTGATTCCTTCCTACAAGTTCATTAGACACAAATGCACAATCTAAGAAACGAGGTGACGAAAATGCATTTCACAAATCCAATGATTCGAACTTTCTGGGCACACTCACAGTCGCCATTTTACTTTTGGTAGTTGATTTGAATTGGTAATAGTTTTGTTTGTTTATCTCTTGCGCAAAAGTTCTGTACGAAGTTTATTTTATACCAACAGCTTCCGAAGCCCCCTGCAACAATATACACAAAAGCTGACGGATTTTAAAAATAGTTTTTCTTTTCATGTTGAAAATATTTCCACATAGATTCGCGCCGGTCGGCAAGAATGAACTCGAGATTTTCCGTTTCTAATTTAAAACAGAACAAAAAAAGTTCATACCATAGCAGAGCAGCGCGCTATGTGTACGTGAGTATAGTACGCAAATGGATGGCATTCGCCTTTTGGCACACATTACCTGCGATATATCTTGTATCGGTGCCTATAGTTTCTGGTTCTGAAAATCTGACTGAAAGGTGATCGGTATATGCAAGTATGGTCATTTCAAAGTGCGCAAAAATGCCGAGATCCGGATTTTTGGACTTGGTGCATGAAGTACATATAACAATACATTACGCGCGTCATGCGTAAAGACTCAAATAGTTGAGACTATGCCAAACTAAAAGATATCCTATTTCTAGGTGACATCGCTTTTAGTTTTGTGATAAATATCACGAATTTTTTTATGTTGTTCATTTAGCTTGTCAGTTATGTATTTGTTACAGCCGTTTATCCG
Source organism: Cheilosia impressa (assembly GCA_948293265.1). Classification (NCBI taxonomy): domain Eukaryota; kingdom Metazoa; phylum Arthropoda; class Insecta; order Diptera; family Syrphidae; genus Cheilosia; species Cheilosia impressa. Next base: position 128,085,520 of record OX411880.1, on the reverse strand, counting down.
TGGATACTTAACATAGCCTTTTTAGTATCCATTCAATTTAGGCATGACCTTCGAGCTTCGGGTCGGTCTAACGGTTTCGACTAGAAGACAGATAACATTGATCAAACAAATTTTATATGAGAAAATACAGTTGACCCCATACGCTATATTTACAATTTCATCGATAAACTCCACTGCTTTGAAGGTCTGTCCGAATTTGAATTCACAGCAACAAAGCGAGAGCTGCGCTTTCATAAGTGATCGACTTCTTTCTCTCCATCATTGCAATAAATGGCGTTTCCCAAAAGTCATAAAGCCAGCCTTGCTTTTAAGTTCGCAAGAAGTAGTTTAAGTGCCTTTTACGACATGTTTCCGACGTTTTTTACACCCAAACAATTGACATTTGTGGTGTCCCAAGCGGAGACAAAAAACGGGTCGAGAGTCACATAAGCAACTACTGACTGGGATTTCAAGCAATCGCTTATAATTCCCAAAATGATGTTTCTTGGCTTCCTCTAGACTTCTCCTTCGTTCGTAATAACTATTGGATTTGTAATTGCACACGTAACTTTCCATTCAACAACGGAATGCATTATCACCGTGTCACGATCTCCCGCTCAAATATTCGAGACTTAACCCTGCTCGAAATCGAAATCAATTTTACATTATAAAATTTGCCTCTCTGAATGTACGCATATGAAACAAGTGTTTTCAAACCTCTAGATTTATTAGAGTTAGACGCCCTCTGGCGGTTTATTCGACGCACGCCCTTGACCTTCACGTTTTCCTTAGCTTGTAGTAAATGCGACTTATCGTGTTATACCAAGGATAGTAAAACTTGGGCAACGCCTATACGAATCCCATCGTCGACATTACAACATGTTAACATGCATCTCGATCGCATATGTCAATTGCAATATTCTGTGCAATTAAGTTCCAAGGCCAGAGTCTCTCATTTGCATATACCACCCAAACATATAGCATCCCCTCCAAAATAATAATATTTTCGCACATCCACTAACACTTGTATGGTTCTACTTTAATTACCAATTATTCATCTCAACACATGAAAGCATTAATACATTGAAAATAATCGTGTTCACCCACCAAGAAGTGGAACGAGAATTTTCCCTTAAAAAACAAAACAAAACAAACAAATAATGTAAAACAAAACATCGCCTCTCGAGTATTTTTTTTTTTGTAGAATTTATTGTGCATCCCTCACTGGCTACCGCTGGCGGTAAGCCTGACGCGTTAGGCGGTCTTCTTCATGCGATGGCCAAAAATAGAACTTCCAACACGAACGATAGTGCTGCCCATTTCAATCTGAAAATCACCAAAAACATTTTCGTGTGTAAGTATAGAGTATAATAAAAAAAAATGTTTTAAATGAGAGCTGCCAACGCATCATCCCAAAAACTATAAAAAGATTCGAAAGTCTTGAGTTTCCTGCGCTCATTGTGTTACGTACCGCTTTGTCGAAATCATCAGACATTCCCATGGAAACTTCGACGGCGGAAGGACTGAGTTTGAATTCGTCGCAGATTTGCCTGTGACATTCCATCAGAGCAATAAAATCGGGATTAGGGCCCAGGGAGTAATCATGACCAAATTTACCAATTGTCATAAGCCCATCCACTTGGAGATTCTTCAGATTTTCACGAATGTGTTTGTACAGTGAGAGCGCTTCTGATGGATCGACGCCATTCTTTTCTGTTAAAAATAGACAAAAGCTACGTTAGAAAATTATTTTGTCAAAGTGCGGTTATCGTAAATGCAGATATCGATCATTTCAAGCTTTCAATTGGAACGTACAGGAAACTAAATCGAAAGCAAAGACTGCCTCTTAGGTTTCGGGTTTCGCGGGTCGAAATTTGAATGCTGCCTTTGGGCTATATGAAATGAAAAACGTATGGGAAAATATTTTCCCTGTCTATTATACATTTCGCGGGCATATAATGCTAAAGTTGAATCTCCAAATCTGTATACAGGTAGGGAAGAGATTTAGAGATTATCTCTATAGGTAGCTGTCTTCATTGGAAGTCACACTCCTCTTGCTGTTGAAGGTGAGAATGCAAAAACTTCGAACTAGAGGAAAAATATGTAATGGATCTACAGAACTCCGAATAAGTATCGTTTTAAGTAGGTCGATGACACTTGGCAGCCATAACAGTTGTTGGCTAAATTTTGCCCTTCAAAGGATAGCTATTCGCGAATCTATTTATCTTATAGATTTGCGCATGGTTGTTGTTCTGTTAACAAAATTTCAACCAGACTTAAAGCCGCTTTATGGCAGCATTCTTCGCCATTGCTTCTATACGGCAATTCGAAATTCAAGATGGATGAATGGTTCTACCGACAAAAAATTGTCGCAGCAAGGTTGAACAGTAGCGCAAACAATTAAAAGTGTTAACATATGGTTTTTTTCGGGAGATGCGGAAATATTATGCCTCAAGAGCACCAAGGATGTGCATTTCATCGTACAAAATCAAATTGGTAAAAGAAAAACGAAGAAATTGTGCTCAAAGTCTTTGAAAAGAGATGGAGAAAACATTTTATGTCAAAAATACATCTTACCTTCCTCCTTGCTGGTGTTCACCTGAACCAAAACCCTTAACGGCTGTCTACTCTCCTTTGCAATACGCGCCCAAGCTGAATTTAAGGCATCTGCGAGCTTTTGGCTGTCTACAGTCTCAATCATATACAAATTGGGAACATTCAACACCTAGAGATATATTGTTGTTTCGCAAAACTATATAAATTGTTTTTCAAATAATGTTCATGTATACTCACCTTGTTGATTTTGTTGGTTTGTAAATGTCCAATGAAGTGCCAACAAATATCCGAGCATTGGGACAATAGTTCTGGATTGGATCCTTTATCGACTAATTCTTGAACGTAATTTTCACCGAAATGTCGTTGCCCAGTAGAATATGCATCGATAATCAATTCAGCTGGTTTTGTCTTACTCACTGCGACCAGAAGTGGTTTGGATGCATTAACGTTCTATGGAATTGCGTTATCAAAGGTCTTATCAGTGAATCTGTAGTTGTAGATGGTAATGCAAATGCATTTGATTCGCTCGTTCATACCTGTGGCCGATTTGAATAAGCTTCTTCAATTTTCTGCAAGACGAGCCTAACGCCAGCTTTTGCATCAATATCAGTCATTGTTCTTTTAAGCATTAAACTTATAAATATTAAAAATCGTACTTTTACTTTGTCAGCAGACACAATCAAAAACAAATAAAACAAATTTTTAAAACTGTTGACAAATGCAAATGTCAGAGCAATGACATAACAGCGGAAGGGCTGTGTTCGTTTGATGATTTTTCGAATAGCTCAGTTCGTTTTGTTAGTTTCGTTTCGTCGGGTTAACAAATCAAAGCTACCACACTCTTTTATAGCTACTAATGTTATGCGTTTTTTATTTAATTATTTAGACATTCATGGAAACGAAAAATTTCAATTTAATGTCAAATCTGAATGGATAATTTGGGAAGCTTTTTCAAGACTTTTACTATCAGGTGTTTTTTTTAGACATGAGGTGAAGGTGTAATCTCAGTTACGTATTGTTTAACTTTATTAAACTTTTTTCAATACTCTTCAAAAATAGTGGTAGGTAAATTCAGATCAAACAACTTTTGCTCATCATTACAAAATATGTACATTTCAAGGCTTGTTTTTGAGGGCTTTTATGTACTTGTAGCATTATTTAGTAACAAATAATAATTGGAGATATTTACTACACAAAATATTTCCATCGCAATAAGAGTGATGCATTTATAAAATAAGTCGCTAAAAACTATAATTGTAATTTTTTGAAGAATCGGAATTGACTTGAAGAGTTTGTGAAGGACTAGAATTGGTGGTGAAATAGTTTCTTCCCTCAAAGGAAATATTTGTTATTCTAGGCGCACACTGCTTTTGTTTTCTTCCAGTAGAAAAAGTATCTTGGTATATAATACACAATGAAATATTTATCACAACTAGTTAACTAAAGTTTTGTACCTTAAATAAAACGTTCTCACTCCCCCGAACTTACCGTGGATACCTACATAAATGCACTCACTCCACCCGACAAGCAAAAAAATTATTATGTTTTAATTTTTTATTGGCAGAAATGTACTTCAACATTTTATTTTTGTAGTATTTTTAATGGCCTTACGTTACGTGGAGTTTATCCCTCTTGATTGCTCTTGAATTCGATGCCATTGATCCCGATGGTATTTCTACAATGTAAGGGTACCTTCCTGACTGAAAGCTACTGTTACTGGCCCCTGTTTCATAGTACTTAAACACGAGTCTTGAAGTTGATGGTGATGGGAGCATTCCTCGGTCATACTAAACGTAAATGAAAAAAATTGGTACCTACCTATTTTCCCAATTGAACATGGAATTCATCTCACCATAAAAAATATTGCCAACGCGATCTCATAAGTCAAAAAGAGAAGAATATAGAATTTTACCAATTCTAGGAAAATGAAGAAAATAAACTTTAGCCACGTGCGAAATAAATACCAAAACATTTATGAAGAAATTTTAAATTTTCAATAAAATCATCTGTATGGAGTGACAGGTTTCATAGGATAGAATTTTTTGAAAAACTGCCCGACAGTAGGGATTGTGTGAACTTCCTCGTTTTGTTTACCAACGATGACGAACCTCTTCAACAGGTCCATATAATGTAGTATCCTAGCCTGCTTCCCGAAACCAATTGCATTTTTTTTTTACAATCGGAAGGTTTTTCAATTTTGCAAGTCTATCTATTCAAGGAAAATAATTATACTCTCGAATGTTTGTTAAACGTCGGCAAAGAGCTGGAAAATAGCTTTTAGACGAAATTGGTACTAGTAGTATATCAAGCTAACCACTTCGCCCATAAATGTATCAATGTATGTAGGTATCTGTTAAATTTATGGTCAACCCGAACCTATTTCCTACTTTAATTTTGACATTTCGCCTTAAAGGCGTTGCTAAGCGGGGAAACACAAGGTTCCATCAGCTATTTACATATGAGTTGGCTACATCTACATCCCCCGAAAATTATTCTTATTTGTAATAAATAAATAGAGTAAATAAATGTAAAAATGAAAGCTAATTTCAAAGACTGTTTTCTGAATCTTTTTACTCAAAACGATTTCTGATGTAAAACAAGTAGCTACAAGATAATAATTGGAAAGCAGCTTAAATATATAGCAGAGTAAAAGGTTTTAGTCTCCGAAAATGTTGGTGCCCATTTTCTACGCTGCAGTTGAGAGATTTGTATAAATACAGTTCACTTTAGTGCTTCCCTCAAATTTGTTTCTTAGGACGTATTAAAAGAAGGTTAAAATTCTTTAAAAAAATACTCGAGAAAACCATTTCTTTTATTTTGAAACAATGCGTTAAAGCATTGGGTTACCAAAGCAAAAGAAACGAACATCTAAAACTGCCAAATTAATAACCGCTGTTGTTCTTTATTTGTTTCTTTTATTTATTTAAGATGCATCTCGGTGTTACTTGTTATAATTTTAAATTTTATCTTCCTCTTTGACATAATAAATAATTAAAAATATATCGTGAACTTATATAGCTTTAACAATAATAACATTTCATAATTACGAAAAGTAAAAGACAAAAAAAATACATCGAACTCCTTTGATCCTTCCCTTATTTTTATTGTATAATGCGAAAACAAAATCATAATCAATAATAAATTGCACACTTGACAGATTTAGTTTTTATTATTGCAAACAAAAGAAGACACTTACAAAAATGACATAGTTAACAAAATAAATCATTAAAATACAATGTATTTAACAGATTTACTTGTAGCAACAATAAATTAATAAATGTTGTGCTTGTGTTTCCTTTCTTTTTCACCTCCTCGCTAAAAATAAAAATATCCGTACATAACGACAAATTTTAACTAAATACGATTAATAGGATGTTTTTGTTTTAAATTGGACAACTATAGGCGGAAACATCAATATAGAATCAATATAGAATATAATTTTTACTTTTACAATGGTGTACAAAATTGTTATGTTTTTATTTTTATTTTATCGATATCGTGTAATTTTAATACATACAGCTATTAAAAAAAAAGTTTTACACATTACCGTTCTTAACACAATAGTGTAGATAATTTTTACCTAGCTCTCCCATATTCACTTGTTTTTGTTATTATCTCATCACACATTTCACAATGATATTTAGTAAAACAAAAATATATATGTATATTTATATTCTGGTATCCAGTTTTGAGTTGATTTTCTAGATTTTCGTTTTAGTTTAGTTTTAGTTTTACAAAAGTTGTTTCATATTTTTAGTTATTTCTTTCTTTTATACACAAACAAAATATATATATATAATTGAAATTATTTGTTAATGCTTTTTCTAAAGATTAGCATCGTTTCGACGGTGGAACTAAATGGTCAGGCAGTACATTCGGCAGTTCATTACCATCCAATTTGACATTGATTAAGTGCATTGCTAGAGCGAATTCGTCAGAGTCCAAGAAACCATCGCCATCGACATCTGAGAGTTTCCAGATTTTACTCAGCACAGAGTTGGGTAGTTTCGATTTAATCAGTTCCAGTTTGGCAGCTGTGCGGGCGGAAAAACGTTCAATGATTTCGTTTCACGGAACATGTATTAAGGTTAACTTACCAGCTCCAGAAATCTTGCCATCTGTTGGATTGAGGGCTTCAAAGAGTGGATCCGTACGGGCCTTGTCCCTACTACAGATCCAGTCGAGTTCTCCACATCCGGCGTCGATACCTTCGCCCTTTCGGTAGCCAAATGGTGAGATTGTGTCATCGACTATACCTTCAAATGCTCCGCCTAGAAGAAGAGTAATACAAATATACGAATTAGCATAATTGGTTTAATAGGATGTCAAGTAATTAAAATGCATAGAAGAGGACGTAATTGTGGTGTCTCTCGGGTTCGAAACACATACGGTTAATATCACACGTGATGCGCTGCACGAGCATTGAGTGTCGTGCGTTAATATCGCACATGCAGGGAGACGCTGGCTGCATCAATTATTGAATAGAAAGAAAGTCGCTATATAGTGTTTTGTATATGAATAGAGGTGCGACAAGGGAAAATCGCCTTTCATAGCGACATCTTTACGAGCAACTGAGTTGGTATTGTTTTCAGGATTAATTTGGCAATGTAAAGATAAATTTTGCAGATTTAAACATCCCTGTACAATTGGCCAAAATCGATAACTTTTCGATTTATGATTTTCTTTCAAATACAAAATTTAAGCGCTAGCGTCGTTTTCATGACAGAAAGCGCGCTTATTGCCATAGTGGCAATAAGATCTTGGACGATCCCGAATTCCACGTAATAAATTATTAGTAGGCTAAATCTACTACAACTACAACCATCACTTATCGAATATACGGACGTCGTCGCCATGAAGTTTGCATAAATGACAGTTCGAACTGTACGTAAATGATCAGATAGCGACAGTTTGTAATTCGCCAATCAGAAAACGAAAGCAGTACTTAATAAGAGTAAAAAAGTTTGCTAAGCGATAGCAATTAGAGCACGGGGTACGGGGGCATAAAGTTTTGTCAGCTGTTCTGCTGAGTTTGCTAATATTGCAAAAGGTGTGTTTCTTCAAACAACCCAACGATTGGAAGTAGTTTTCGTGGAAAACGACATAAACAACTCGTTTTTAAAACTGAAATATTTATAGGAAACTTCTGTTTTCAAGTGTTTTCGGCTCGGTTTGAATATGGTACTCGTATTAAGGATTCAAATCCAATTTTGGACGTCAATAAATTATCCTAATGTTGTACTGTGTTCATCTATGCGAACTTCCTACCTGGACGTCTACTCAAGCGTTAAGTTTAAAGTCAAAGCATTACTTCTAAAAACAAATCAACATATTTCCTAAGCTGATAGTGAACGATTGTAATCGTTATTGGAAATTCCATTCACGGATCATTTCAACAAAAAATCCGAAAAAAAAAAATAAATTCTGTCGGCTCGTGCATTGGTTTTTATTCTGACATGAATTTTTTTTAATTGCCACAAACAAAATGATCATAAAACTAAAATTGGTGTACTCTTCTAAAAGCCCGTAAATCTTTTTACGCACAATTGTACTATCATCGTGTGCGATTTAATCGCAACGCTTGGGTAAATAATAACGCGTCGCGCTCAAATTTCATTTAGCTCGATTTTCCATTTTTTTCCACTTGTAATAATCAATATGTCCCTGAGACAAAATGAGAAACTTCTTTCTTAAAAATAAAACAGACAATCAATTAAAAAATGCCAAACATTAGAACCTTTCAGAGAGATTATCATTTATCATATCATAAGAAGACTGTGATAGTTTTAATTAATAACCGAGGGATTTCGTTAGGAACTGATGGAAACTAGTCTAGAGAGAGAGAGACAACGGCAAAAACGGTATCTACGTAATTTTTTTTTGCACGGTGAGCTTAATAAACTTAATTGAAGACTTTTTCTTTTCTTTTTTGTTTACTGCCATCGTTCTCATGTTAGAGACGGAAGTGGGCATGAACATTACGGAGGAATGTGTTTGTTCTCCCAATTAGCATACATTTTTTTATTTATTTATTGAGTTGCTGTGATCATATGAACTTATCATTGTTACTATGCTCATGTTTAAACAATTAATATTGACGCATGAGATTGGACTGCAATCATACAAGTGGGTTCCCTGTTTGTCTGGTGGTACTCGCTGTTGATAGCAATATTTAAACATTGTTACAAGACGATAAATTGATAAATATAAAAACGATAACGACGAACGTACTGCTGACAGTTGCCAAAGGAGAATACAAATTTTTAGTACCCGCGTTCAGAATAATCCACTAAATACATATATACGATGTTGCTTGTGCATAAACGTTTGCTATCTGCATGCTATTTTTATCTTTCGTGATAACGTCTATGGGGTAGACAAATTTTAGAAGTCTTGTGATATCTTCACCAGTTTTACCTTGTTTAAAGAGCTATGACTTCATAACCTGTTTTTAATCATTCACTTGCGTTAATATGGCAAACACAAAAACGCGCTGCATTACGTCATGCGTGATAACGTTTCGAGATTCGAACTACATACTTCAAAAATACATTATAGTGGAGCCGACCGATGACGTCAAGTCTAATGATCACAAAAGTTCTAATTAACTTAGTGTTTATTAATAAATCAAAGTGAGCCCCTAAATTAGATAGAAATCCTTGTGCGTTTATATTTAAGTCGTAAACTGCTGTGATATTCAATTTAGACATATCTTTCTTTATTTTTTTTAATTTTCGCCGTGAATTCTTGCAGAGAATGGGTTTTTATTCAGGGAACTGGTGATGGTACATACCGTTCAAGAGAATAGTTTCAAAATCAGTCGGTTGAAAAGCTTCCAAACAGCTTGAAAGTAATAATGAATTGATTAAGCAGACAATTTTCGTTGTGAATATGAAAGTGGATGTTGTCACACCAAAAATGCGAAGGCTAGAAAAATCTGCAAAATTGGCTTCCTTAACCCATTTTTAGTTGCTGTGCATAAATAAAAAAAAAAACTATCAGGCATATAAACAAGTGTCACGATCTTTTACCTCATTGATGGGGTCATCTACTTACATGATTCAAAAGCCGAAGAAATATCAAAAATAAGTAAAAATATTAAAACTAAACAATTGCTTGTCACTTTTGAACATTCTATGCGGAGTGGCTTGGGAGGAACTCATTTTCTGTTCGAATTAAAAACAATTTGATAAGGCTTCATAATCAATTTCGTTTCCTAAAATTATGTTTTATTTTAAGAATTTAATTATTTTTCTGTGTAAATACATTTTTAGAGCAGACTTTGGCAAACGAAAAACTTCAGTCGGTAGCGAAATTAACACGAAAGTTGGTTTATGTAGGTTTGTGCATTTTACAGTCGTTCGAGCAGTAAGTTAGTAGCGCAGTTTTCACCAAAATATTTATAATATACAGTAAAAAGCGTAGATAAAACTCCTAAATAAGAGACAGACGTTTCACATGAACTTTTTTTGGAGAATAGTTTACACCTCATAATTTTCTGCTCGGAAACCAACCGCGAAAAGTTATGGAAATCCTCAAATGTCAAACTTTAAGCAATTTTTTGATTTTGGAACGGAATCAAGAATAAATGTCGCATGCTCTTCTCCTGTCAATATGAGTAGGTACTAGGTAACTGTCATTTACTGTCAATTCTTTATGTATTTTCTTTTTGGAATTTGAGTTCGACGAAATACTTTAAACTTAACAGTTAATTTACGCTTCCATTTAATAGGGGTTTTCACTTAAAGCGCCATAAAAACTTCTACAAACTGCTTATTAGATTAAATTTTAAAATGCTCGCTTAACCGTTTTTTCTGAATGCTCTTCGAGAATGATAAATGGATTATTAACAATTTTTTTCACAAGCTATTGAAATAACTCGATCGCTGGATTAAAAAATCCATCTTTCATTCAGATTGCTGTTGCAAAATATCGCTAAGCAGAGTCAATGTCATGATTTGGACAAAGAAATCATGATTTACAGAGATTTGCTTGGAAGTGTCAAATTCACGGGCAATTTTTCTGATTGCAGTTCTTCTTGTCACACGGTTTGAAATTTCTATGTGTAATTTCTGTATTACACGCGATATTTACTAGCTAAGCTGTATAGACAGAATAACTAAAGAATATTTAGACCTATAAAAATAACCTTTACTTCATAACTTAAGCAGTCCTAGTAAAAATATCCACTGTTGGGTTAGGAATAAAATCCGCAGACATATTCCTGTACCTATTTTCCGAAGGATCTAACTGTGCTTCAAATTTCAGCTAGCTTAATTTTTTGCGAGTCATTTTTTACATTGCTTACAAAAGGTAAACTGGTTTTTATTTAGGGGGTTAATACAAATTAAAAAAAATATTTATTAAATTTATTTTGTTCTGAAACTGTAGGAAAATCAAAACTGACATTAAGTGGGTAACCAAAACTCTGTTTCCTGTTGTTATATGTCGTATTTGTCGACGTCAAGTGCGCGAAAGTGGACATAATATATATAAGCCAAACAAATTTCCTATAGGCGCTGAAACTAGATTCACCATTAACGTCACTTTTGCTTCCGCGATTGAATAAAGTGTCAACCGATTATACTCAGTCGGAGAGTTTCAAATTTAAAGAAAACTAAAAACCTGAATCAGATTGAACTACGACCGTTGGCATCCTTTGCGAGAGCACTTCAGAGCATTTGAATACTCGTAATGTCCCGATAAGGGTGTTTGTGTATATTTGCAGTTGGTGTATTCGATTGGAGCGGCACCCACATCCATGCAACCACAAACTCTACAAGTAAAATGTTCTTCCAACTCATTCCTCAATAATCTCAACTACTATAAAAAAGATAATTATTAATTGGCAAATATTTAAATAAACGTATTGCATGGGCCTCGTCACGATTAAGCAATAAAAAATCATAAAAACTACGGTGTATTATAGCTTAGCCCCCTTTTGCACTGCCAATAATCAACTTCCTCGAATATGAATCTTCAAAATTCCCCCCTAAAATAACAATTAAACTTCGGTATACATAATTTGTTAATTACTCGACATGCTGGAAATGCGTGAAAATAAACTCTCGCACTATTATAGTGATGAACTTTTCTTTACATGGCGCATAAAATAGCGATAATAGAGGCAAACAAACCATTTGCAATATTGTGCCTAATGGAATCGTATTCAAATTGAATCTGTAGTGTGTATAGTACATAAATACAGACAGAGGCAGAGTTGCTTATGTTCTGAGATAGTGTGTTGTTGGCTGGTGTAGTGCTTTATTTTAATGTGTCTTTGGTCTTCCATAAGCAAAAATTTGTTGTTCAACATTTTTTTGTTGTTAAAAATAGATTTCAGAGGCCACTCTGGGTGTTGCTCACATCGTATTTATGTACTTTGTTTCAAACCGAAAGCATTTCTTAAAGTATTGCAGCGTTTTGTGATAAGTAATCAGTTTTAAGGTTCAATAGTTAAGGTCAAGTTCAAGAAAGTTTCGTTTTTCTTCTACCGCGTTTGCATATGGAATTGTTCGCCTTCCTTTAATAAGCATTTTAAGTTTTCACACTTAATATTTTGCTGGGTTAAAATGGGTAATTTCATGTGGAAAATTTCGCCATTGTGAGTTGGTGAAATTTATCCTGGACACTAAATATGATTTAATATCGCGTCTTGACTTTAAGTAAACTACAGTAGAGACTCCATAATGTTACTTTACATATATAGGCCATTGAGACTACTGGAAGTCAGATATGAAATATGGAGGAAGCTTAATTCCTCTGTCATAACTAATTAAATGTGACCAACTTCGTAACAAACAAAAAATAGGGAAGTGCTAAAATGTCTGCATTCATTACCTCTGAGACAAAACGAAGCATGAGGGCACTCCGCACACATTCCTTGATACAGCAACTCTCTGCATGCCACATCAAAATTGGACATTGGAGTCCTCTGAAGATGCTTTTCGAAGACTTAAAAACAACTTTATGACAGGTCTATAAAAGACGTGATTAAAATTGTAAATGACTCGGAACAGCTTGCCAAACTGAAAGCTTTTTATAAGTTAGTGTCTGGGAACTAAATCTCATCAAGACAACACAATGGTTCTACATTGATCTGAGTGTGATGCGTTCAGGTTTCCCCTGTAGAAGAGTGCTTGAGATTGATCACATTTATTAGTGAAACTTTGAAACGCCGATTACAGTTCAATAAAAAGACACCGTGCACATTCAAACATTTTGTCATTTAGTGAAGGCGACTAGACGACGCCACATAAACGAACTGTCAAATTATTAACTAGATTTGTATGCTACCATTCCATAGACGTCAACGGAAAAAACTGTTTAAGTTATCGCCAATGAAAACTGAGGCACATCAAGTCAAGGAACGCTCCCAAACTCAAACCCCTCAAGTCAAGTCAGACTTACTTTCTAAATTGGATTCCTGAACGTCACCATTCTTCCTGTGGAAGTATTTTGATAAAATATATTTTGAGCAGCGGATATGCGACGAACCTTTAAAAATTATACGTTGGATAATGGTTGACATTTTCGGCAGCAGCAGAATTTGAATCAACATTTTTTTAACTTTTGATTTCGCTATTGTTAGTAGATGTGTACAGTCAGAGACAAAAGATTTTGTTTTATTTTTCTAAATGATGACTACAGTTTTTCAACAGTAAATCATCTGGAAAATTGTCGGCTGTATAAAGTTACCCAGTATTTAGATAGAATTGAAATCTGCTCTGACTAATTGACACGATTTTTTAAAATGTTTCTTTTTTTTCATCCCGGAGAAAAGTTTCTCTTGATTAGAACAAACGCTGCGCTTCTGGGAATCACATAGTAATACTTAAATATGTAAGTAGTACGTAACCAAATTATAAACTTTCATTTCGTTGCATTAGCTGACGGAATCTAGTACAAATAACTACTTGACATTTCTGAAAGTAATCCCCCCAATTGAAACTAAAGACAAATGTGTCACTCTTTCTCTTCTTTTGGCCATTAATCATCGGTGATTAATTTGTTTTCAAGTTACTTTTACTTTCAAGTGTTTCAAAAATTAAGGCTTTCGTTGACTTTTTCACACACACATGCATGTTACGGACTCAGTACAAATCAATATTATAAAATTGGCCAAAACTGTTTGTGTAATTCAAATGTCAATGCAAAAGCTTATTTGCTTTTGATTATAGACAAGTCCAACCGCACCCATAACTCTAAGGAAAAAAACCGCCAAAGTAAACTTGATAAGCGATTCAAATGAATAAAATCTATCTGTTCGCACAACTACCAATTGCGAATAATTATGTCCATTTACGAACAAATGACGCTGCCAATCCCAAGCACCGACGACATACGAGTCAAAGCCAAGCTTAGCAATCAGTAATATGCCAACAGGTCAACTATGCAAACTGACAATCAAAACGCACTGCATAAGAAGAGTAGTCTACGTGTTTACAGCGTAAATAGACGAGTACATCATGTAGCAGAGTATGGCAGATACTACTACATATATCACATAACGAGGCCACCACCACCTTAAGTAGTCACACGAGCCAACCGCACGCAAATCAATGACATGCATTGGATCACAACAAAGCCAATACGGCAAAGGCATTTTCTAAATGAAAATGAAATTGAAAATTAACTTTCGAGAGGAAAAAACCGAGAGCCCCCTTTAATTGCACGCAATTGAGATGGTGGATCAGTTTTTCATTCATCTACGCAAATTCAGTCTGCAACAGACGCAGCCCGTGTTGGAGGAGGTAGTCGTGTCTAAAACGAACATAAATAACCTACATGAGATGAGCGATTGAGATCGAAACTGAGATTTCAACGTGGCATCAATTGCTCATCACATTACTCACCTAAATTAACGAGTTTCACCCATCACCGAGCGAACCGAACCATTTTTGCGTTCGTTTCGTTGGTGTTGCGCTCAGACGAGAAATTAGCGAACCGCGATATGTAATTTTGTTAAAGCTTTACTACAGTTGCTGGTTGAGTGTGTGCGGTGAGGTGTTTTCAGTTTTCACAGCCATGGATAAGCGCGATGGTTCGAAAAAAAAAGTTAAAACTACCGATGACTGTACAAGGTGAATGAGAAAGGTGATTTTTTTTGGGCTATGTCAAAACCACATGATTCAACTAGACGGAGATGCATTCTTTGGATATGCAACTGTAAACTTCAGATTAGTCAGCCATCATTAGTTCAGATAGCTACGAGTATACATATTCGAGCTGAGCTTCTCATCAAGGTAAGCAATCAGCAACGACCTCTCAATTGTTTTTAACAGAACAATAATTAGAATGACCGCATTTCAATCATACAACGAGATAGCGATATGTCAATTCCATTTCAACTTAATTATTGTTACAAACTTTATGAATTGTGAAAAAGGAAATTTCTAAAGCTGGATCACAATTCGGCACCACCTCAAACTGGCTGTTGACAGATGTGAAAAAAATACACCAATAAAGTTCAAAACAACTTCCAATGGGGACGTTCGAGTATCCAATTTCGTAAGTCTGACTTGACGTGTCTCAGTTTTGATTGGCCTAGATCCGTCATAGATCCGATTTTATCAGTTGACGTTTATGGAAGAGTAGCCGACGAAGTCAACAAATTCTTGACTGAGTACTAAGTTGACAGGTCAAACAAGTGATTAACGTAGGAAAAGTGACGTTTCCCACCAATCTAGTTTTTGCTTTCAGGGCTTTTTTTTGCTTTTCAAATGTGCCAATAGAGAGCCTTCAAGAACCTTCTTTAACATCGAACAAATCATTCGTGCAAATAAACATTTTCGCCATACAGAATGGCGATTCTGACTTAATGACTAATATTTCTTGTTAAAACTGTATCTAGCCTAATTTGACGTTTGGGAATGTGTCACTCGTGAAACAGACACTTGAGACTTGACTGAATTCTCTGAAATAAAGTTATCACGAATAACTGACCGACTTTGCTCTTCTACTTTATGGTTATAAGGATCAAAAAATTGGGCCTCACAAAATTACTCAATCAATTCGTTTGTAATAGATTATTGCTTTTACAGATTTTATGTCAGCCTGCATGATAGGTCTCCATTTCTCTTGAATGCCATTCATCATGACATGATCATTCGGACATAGATTCTCTTCACGTTATTACTATAATTGCTAAGCTAATGACGCAAAGAGCGCACTAACGTCCGCAATTCAATCGTCATAAACCATTGAACGTAGTTGCTGGCTGCTATCAGAGTACTCGTATCTACTTGTTGCATAAGAACCGATAGCCGCGGCTATTTTCAGCGGTTTCATGTAGAGAAAGCGAGCAGTCAGGAACTTCCTTAGTTTGGCGAATGGGTAACAAGATCCATCAAATTAAACAAACTTGTAAAATCAACGATCAACATGATCACGGACGATGTACGAGTATACGAAACGAAATCGCACGTGTTCTGGATTACTGTGAATGCCTGCATCCCATTTCAGTTGTTTGGTGTATTTTTTTTTCTCTCTAAAAATACTTACCTCCTCTAATCTAAACAAAACAAATTGCTACACTGCTCCCCTATCGTATTTGGAAATCCACATGCAAAGGTTTAAAGTACGTTCAAAGTTAGTATACGTGTACCGTGTACGTGTTCTAATTACTAACCGAAGGTCAGATACAATCGTGTGTGTATATGGGGTCACTTACACTCCACCCCGCTGGCTATTTTATCTAAAAGTTTCATTAAAACCTACACTCAACCGCACTGAACAGTGGAGCACTTTTTTACGAGTCTTGATAAAGAGCAAAACAATAATTGGAAAGGTTTCCTGTGGAGCATCCATCCATCATGACCGTATTATGCATTTGAATAGTAGCACGTCCGCCGCACTGGCTTTCCAGTGCTGCCATGTGCCAGAGTGTGGCACACAAATTAAATGTGCAAAACGATATGACATTCTCAAGCGCGTATCTTGTCCATATCGCGCCACCTAACGATCTGTATCTCTGTAATCCATGTCGCCATGTGATTAGTTTCGACAGAACACAGAGTTCTGTGTGTGCGCCATGAAATGCTAATGAATTTGCAACTGACACAAAGAAGACTCAGAAGCAGAAGAGTGCCCCTCTGCCATTGACGATCCAACGGGCGGGATTGGGATTATTACAAGCCCACTTATATTTGTCCCGTCCCGATAAGACCGGAAATAAAGTAATTGCATGTGAAGAACGAAATTGAGATAGTTGCACTTGCTGCAGTGCTGCCCAGCGTGTGCGTTCCATTTCGGGAACACCGCACGTAGAACGTATTGTCGATACGATACATCAAGTTCAATATTGAATCACTTGACGGACGCGCACACAAAATGAATCTGTGCCTCTAATTACACTTGAATTGGACACGCTGGGTGCCCTGCCTTGCCTGTACGCGCCGACACGGGCAACTTTAACCAACGCTTCAGTTCATTCACTTATGGATGTGGTATGTGCGGGTATGGTGTGCTGTAGTTGGTGTCATTGTGCACAAATCTAAAATAACATATTGGCGAGCAGTAATATTGTGCACGCGAGGAAATCGAATTTTTGTGTGCGCGCTCAGCGACAGCGAGTAAAACGAGGGGCGATCATTGTAAAATTAGTCACAAAATGACGCAAGCAGTTTACCTGATGATGATGTTGAAGTGTACACAGTTTGTGAGTAACTATTGATAAATAGTTGGGTGTTGCGGAATTTTCTACAGAAATAGAAGTTGGTCAATGGTTTGTTTAATCGAAATGATTGATCGATTGCACAAACTTTTAAAAACAAACAATGTTCTTCTTTTCACTTTCACTAGGCTTCGCTACAAGGGAATGGGAATAAAAGTAAAAATAGAAATATATATAGATCGAATCGACATTAGCTTATCAACGTTTCTTACGTATTCAGCGTCATTTTGCGAATTTGTCACTTTTTTCTTGAACTTACTTTTGTAGTAAGAACGGAAAAGCCTGTTAAAATGGCAGTGATGGGGAAAAATTCTCTCAGAAGGAGTGAGACTTACGAAAGAGTTAGGAAACGCTTTTGTATTAGTATCTAATCCATGAAAAATGACAGATAATTTATAGGTAGTTATATATGCGTAGCAAATTTTAAATCATCTGTTAATTTTCAGGTAACTGACAGCTTTTCCAGTTTTTACAACAAGAAATTTGTTGAGTAAAAACTAGTAAGATTCTCAGTGGAGGGGTAGTTCAATGCTCTCTCAAAGCCGCTCACTTTAACGAATTTTTCGAACTAAGAAACGTACTTAAAGAGAGTCGGTAAAAGTTCATAAAATTTAAAGGGGCAGACTTCATATATTACTAATACTTTTCAAAGAAATTTCTGTCAAATAAAATAACTGAGCTGACTTTTAAGTTTACCGGCACGAGATCTGGAAACAATTAGTATCTTCTAAACGATAGACCTCCAAATCTACCAACTAAGTGCTAAAAGTACAAGTTTGAGAGCATAATCTAGTTCATTTCCCACAAATATATTGAAAGGTGACGTTTGTCAAAAAAAAGAAAATCGAGCAGAATATGACATATTTTGGTGATCAAAGTTTCAAAAACGACATCGTTTAGACTTTATTTGGAATTTGCCCCCTGAAAAGTTCGTAAAATGTATTCTAGATGACACAATTTTTCGAGCTGCAAATTTTTGTACACAATGTTTTTACAGTGAAAAATGAAAAGGGATACGCTATGTCTGCTGATCGGAGAAAAACAACAAAACAAAGAAACGTTAGTGAAAACTGTCAGAAAGCAATGGGGACGTTCAAGTATCTAGTTTAGTAAGTTGACAGCAGTCTGACTAGATGTCTCTCTATTTTGATTGGCTTAAATCGGTCTTATGAGCAACTGTTTCAGTTGACGTTTATGTAGGGGTAGCCAACGAATCTATTCAAGAAATTCGTGACTGAGTACTAAGTTGACAGTTCTCATATATGGCTGACGTAGAAAAAGCGACGTTTCCGACCAATCTACCAACGTATTAATAAACGCCGAGTAGCGGCGAGTTAGTGCTAACACGCATGTTAACTTTAAATTCTTATTAATAAACGTGTGTTT
This sequence comes from Cheilosia impressa, assembly GCA_948293265.1. NCBI lineage: Eukaryota > Metazoa > Arthropoda > Insecta > Diptera > Syrphidae > Cheilosia > Cheilosia impressa. The sequence continues at coordinate 128,066,925 of OX411880.1, read as the reverse complement.
GGTTTCACTGACATGTAATAACGAGCGGATAACTTAACTCACCGAAATCGGCGTTTGGAGAGCGGATAACTCTATAACACAGGTACTTGCTTGTCAAAATTGACATCTGGGCTTTTAACGTCAAAAATAAACTATCTGTGTAGATGATAATATTGTGCAAAAAATACTAATTTCAATATTGATATTCCGAAATGCACTCCAATTTCACAGATTTCTGAAATCGGGTAGATAGGCTAGATCAGAGGTTCCCAAACTTTTTCTTTTCGTAGACCACCTTCAGAATGAGCCAGGTTTCGGTTGACCCCCTGCTGCTACATCTTCACCATATTCCGAAAACTCGTCAAAAAATGTGAAGAACGATGGAAACTTGAGTGGCGAATGAGTTTCAACCCTATGTTCGGAGTGGAAAAATTTGTTCTTTACTATCGAAACCAGATAAATTTTCGTCACTTAAAACTAGTAAACATTTTTTGTCATGCCAACGTAGACCCCCGTCGAGTCTCCCGTGGACCCCTGGGGGTCCACCTGGACCACTTTGGGAATCACTGGGCTAGATAAAATCGTCAGACGAAAAAAAATATATAAGGAACGTATCAACCCCATGCAAGAGTCCAATTTTCCGTCCGTTTTTTCTTCCGTGCTGGTATTTTTATTTTCAGGCAAAAGTAAATAAAATTTCACGAAAGCCAGTGTCGCGGTCAGCTGATAGAATATGACAGATTATACAGATATGTACTAGACATGGAGATGGAATATGTTTATTAATAAGTAAAGTTAACAAACGGATAAAATCACTATCCGTCTGTCAGCTGAAGTTAGAGAGCGGATATCGTTTTTCTATTAATACGGGGGTTAGTTTATACATTCAGGATACATCTAGTTCAGACTAATCTAGTCCACTTAAGACAACTGGATTATTGAATGTACAAAATAACACTGAAGTTTCCCTAATGTCATTCAATATGGAAAATATTACAAATGAAGTCTTTCTTAGTAGAAGTTGATTATTAGTAAGGCCCATTGACTGGTTGACTTTCAATTGGGAATTTTCTCAACGTTCTATGACTAATTTTAACTTCTAAAACTCGTCTTTGCAAAATGTTGTATAATCTTCTTTAACCACAAAAAATACTCAACACTCTGCAACATATCGCCGGCAAACAAAATTCTTATCAATAAGATAAGCAAACCATACATACACCTACAGCTGCCAAGAACACCGGCCCGACCGAACATAAGGAATACGAATACAGTGCAACGCCCAAGCCTGTTCTTATCAGTAGTCTCCATCACTAAGATTGCGTAACAAATTTTTCCGCCGCTTATGTGCAGACAGCAGCTAAGTGACTGACTAGATTTATATACCAATTTGTTGAACTTATCTGTTAGTACAATTAAATAAAACAAAATGTATTCCTTTGTACTTCACTAAGCAACTATTATCGCTGTTCGCTATTGTTGCTTTTACAATTTTATCTCTCAAGTCCCGTTACCAAAAAAAAAATCTCTTAACTGGGTCAATCGTTTCGCACTTTTTGCAAATGAAAGGCAAAAACATTAAAATCTACACAACTACAGCGCTATGACAAAGCAAATGTACGCCATCACCACCACACCGACACCATTCTTCTATAATTTTGCTTCTCGCTTCTGGGATAATTTTGCAATACTAATTCCTGTAACTGTCTTTGAATTGAGATCATTTTGGACTCTGAAATGCCTACATGTGCGTATGTAGTTCACCACAAACTTGTGACTCTCTGAGGTATCGTAGTTAAATGAAATGTCTGTCTGTCTGATGGAATTTAATCCCATAGCAGTCTTGAGCGCAAAATGCTTCTGGAAAAAATCAATGACACCGCGGATCGATTTTTTGTGTGCACAGTTGTTGTAGTGGCCGCACATTACATAATGTATGAGCTAGTGCTGCTGCTGATGAGTCAGGGCAGAGGTAACATGAGTTGCTTTCGTCATTAGACTTCGAAAAATGATTTAGCACTATTCTTAGTCTGAATGGAACTGGTTTTAACTGTGCTCACGTGAGTGCTTTAGGTTATGTTTCTTTTTTTTCTATTTTCTTCTTTGGGCTTTTCTTGTAAAAAGTAGGTAGGTAAGTTTTGTTTGTTGACCAGCCAAGGTTAATAAACTTATTCTCTTTCGGCAATTATGTGATGTCCGAACGCCGAAATAGAGTAACGTAGGCTCTATTTGTGCAAGCCATTTCGAACGGCAATTGTCTAGCGTCGTGTCTCTGTTTTGGAATTGCAGTTTTTGTCACATTAGTACAGTCAAAACTAGAATTTAGAAAAAGACAACAGTTCTACTTTGCAAAAGGGGAAAACCGCCATTAATACGAATTGGGCTAAAAATGAAGTAAATTAGGCTCAATATTTAATCAGATACCTGCGTGCTGCAGATTTGGTTACAGTGGAGCGAAAATAATGGGTCATTCGAATTATTTCACTTATATCCCGGCAAATGCTCACTTCTGTATCTTTGACTTTGCTCAAAAGGGGGGTTCATGTCCATCATGTATCGATGCGTGCCAAAAAATAGACTAAAGAAAATCAAAACGTCACCGTCATTGGCTTCCGATAGCCGGAACGCACTCTTAGAACTCAATTGAACTCTTACGTCGATTTCCATTGGTTTCAATCGGGGATCCATTCATTCTGTAATCGAGTGGAACAAGAAAACTGCTTCTGCTTGAATCCGCAAAAGTATTGTTGGAGTATTCTTAAGTGGATTCTGACTTCAAATCAAAAAGCAAAGTTCTCTTCTAAGAATCGCCAGAAGAGTAGGTATTTTTTGTGCCAATGGAATGGTTTCAGAAGTGATTTTTACGATTCCGGACTCTCCCAAACGCTTGTCTTGGAAAAGGACTTTAGTAACAAGTGTTCTGTACGTTTCCGATTTTCATTCGAATCTTCCATTTGTCAGAGCTAATTGTGGAATATATCTGGCACTGCCCCTTTTGCAGGACATTCATGCCTGATGACGCTTGATATATGAATGTTTTAAAATGTGCACCGACCTAAGGGAAAGCCATTTCCTTTCTAGTTGCCACTGTCGACTGGGGTACAACACATCGCAAAGTTATCATATACCCTAACATACACACGAATTATTATTCCATAGGAAGACACCTCCTTCAAACGCGTTTGTCAGTATTGAAGTCCCCATATTGTCAATAAAGCAATGACAACTCGACGTTTGTTCAATTCCGCTAGCAGCATTGATTTTAAATGGCAACGTGATACCCTGCCGAGAAACTTACTAATAGAAGCGTATTGCCGCGACCCTGACATCTTCGCGTCAACCTTCACCCTAAAACAGAATGTCATCAATTGGTCATCAAAAAAATAAAATCGATTGCCCTACTTATGAAGGCGCAGCTGAAACACTTGCTAGGCAACACTCAATGAATTTTTTATCAGTCATATCCAACAGAATTGTCATATCTTGGGTTGAGTGCAGTACACATTTACGCACTCGTGTATTACTCATGCAACGGAAAGGAATATCTTGCCGTCCCATATCGCAGAAAAAAAATAGGAATACAAAAAAAAAATCCCATTGGACACTCACCCTTTACAGACTCAGAGACCAACTGGGTTTCTTCGTGTGGAATCATCTCCATCAGTCGGGCGATATCCTTCGCCAGCATGTTATCCACAACATCCAGAAGGTGCGGTTTTAGTGAATGGAACTTCGTGAAATCTTGATGCTGCAAAATATCCTGCATTTTCTTGATGTCCGGGAAGTCTCCGGGTGAAATTTGGTGTTCCCTCTGAAGCCGATCGTAGATTTGTCCCAAGTGTTTGATCAGGTCCTTCTTTTTGCTGTCCTTGCCGAACATGGAGGGCATTTCCTTGCGCAGTTCGGCGATTATGTAGGCGTGCACCTTAGCAAGACGCGCTCGCTTAATCAAATCGTTCAGCTTGCGCAGGGCGGCATTCCTTGGTAGCGACTGTAAGTCTCTGAAGAGATCCTGCTCTTCATCTTCGAACAGCCGACGATTCGCATCGAATCTCAGCGGTTGATCCCAGAACGAACCGATGTACACACGAGCAACTTCGGGTGTTTGCAATACTTTACCCAGCGACCACATCAACGCACCATACACTCTCATCAACTGTTGGTGATCTATCATATCGGCTTTATTGAGGATTATCCGAATCTTATCGTCGTGTCCCCGAAGAGCCTCAATCGCGCGTCGGAATTCATCGGAAATATCCAACTTATGGGCGTCGAAGAGAAGAATAATTCGGTCAACTCGTTCGGCAAACCATTCAAGCACTCCAGTGAAGTCATAGCCACGGTCGATGCGTTGTTTTTCGCCCGATAAGATTCCAGGCGTGTCGACAATTGAAATCGCCTGCAGGACAGGTGAAGCCACTGTTGAGCATTGGAAACGATTCAAGAACGCATTACCGTACTTGCTGAGTGGACGGAATTGTCTCTTTGGATCGACGACTAGCGCATTGCCGGGGATAACGCCCTCCTTGTCGTCATGCATAACAGCGATAAAACGATCTGTTGTTGGCTCCGGTCCAATACGAATTCCAGGGAAATCCCTTTCCAGCAGATATCGAATGAATGTGGTCTTACCTGTGGAGTATTGACCAACAAGTAGAATCATTGGCTTGGCATCGAAGTCAGGATCTTCCAGCTTGGGCGAATGAAAATCATGGAACTGATAGTGCTCCTCTAGCGGAAGCAATTTGCTGCGGTAGATTTTTTTCAGTTCGCCGATCACATTCTCCACAACCTCTTGGTTGTTTTTTTCTCGCTTGAGGAAACTGAACATTTCGCGTGTTTTCGTCAGAATTTCTTCGAGGGATTACAGCTACTTTTTAAGGACAAAAAAGAAAACAACGAGTACACGCACACACTTTTTCCACGTCGTTCGAATGTCTGACTAATTCGCGCACGCACCAGCACAAAAATTATGATAAAAATAAGAATGAGCCAAGTGGTGAGAGAAACTCCCTCGAATGCAAACGAAAGGCGAAATGAAAAAAAAATCTTTCTATCTTTTGGAATGTCAAAAATAAAACGTCATTAAGGTGCGAATTGGTATGGATGGAAATTGGTGACGTTGCGGGAATTTTGAGTGCTGTATAAAGCAATAAAGCAGGTATGTACCTAATGTCGGGAAAGAAGTTCGCCTAAATAAATTGTTTGTTAATTACACCAAATGTGTTCAAGAAATATAAGAACACACGACTAGTGTTCAGGAATTATATTTTTAGCCAACTCAAATTGCACTCTTGTGAAAATTGTTCATGGTTGCCCTAAAATCAATACAGCGGATAATAGGCCAGGTTTTTTGAGCTTCGATCTCAACAAAGCAAAGTAAGGTAGGATTTTCAGCACGCAATTACAACAACTACGTTCTACTGGACACTTCGAGACTCGCATTAGTTGTTGTAATAAGTGTGCTAAGAATCCTACCTACTTTACTTTGCTTTGCTGAAATCGAAGCTCAAAAAAACACAACTAATATCTAAGTAGCTAGATCTTGCTTCTGCTAAACACATCATCATTGTTCCTTTATGGGCTTATTGGTGGATATTATAAATTTATGTTTCATTGGTATTTTGCAAATTCTCCGTTGTTTAGAAATGTAAGTCCTCGATAACATTTCTGTTTCGCCCTTCTAAACTACAATTTTTCTGTACGCCAGCTGTCACTTTCACAGCTGCTTTTTGTTTACCCTAATAAACGAGAAAAAAACTTTCTTGGTGATGTAATTCTTGCTTTAAGTTATGAAACTTTCAAATATATTGCTTAAACCGAAAGCTTCCAACGTCCTTACAGCATACTTAAAACAATGTAATGAACCTCCATGGACATCCTATTTCGTGAAGGTAAACAAAGGCATCCTTCTCACATAATTGCATGCAATCATCTTTCTCTAGCTTTTCAGCTGAAAGATGTAGAAAACGATCAATTTGGACAATCACATTTCAATTGGACTCTCGATACTGGAACCAACTACCACATCCTGCGAACTGGTTGCTATCCATACCTTAAATACCACTGCAGTAAGCGAGAATACCAAGACCTATCCCTGGAGGACAAATTCTTTAGATTTTTGAAAATTATTAATTTGGGTAAGAGAAACTACCCACTTGAAGGCAAACCTCACAAATCGCCTATTTTGTAGGTTTGCCAATGCTTTTCTATGGTCTAGCTGCAATTCGCTTAATAAGTCACAAGGAAATGGTGAACTTAGACGACAAGTCGAGAGTACCTATATATTTTCTCTATGAAGAGGACAAGGGTTCACGTTTTTAGTGAACAAATTCGACTGATTTAGATGAAAAAGAAAAAGATTCGTACCTTCGAAGTTGTTGTTTCTGATAACATTAAATAGTTTGTATTGGTTTAAGAATTTGTACAGTTTGGTCTCACACACCCGGGGCTGTGTGAAGAGATTCTATTTAGCATTTTTTTGGATTCTCGCATATTTCGTCGTAGTTGTCAAACAACAAGTGTCCAATGGAATCGGTAAAGTTCTCTAGAGCGCAAGGATTTGAACACCTTGGTATGTTTATGGGAGTAGGATAGTCCACTTCGCTGTCACTAAAGTAGACCAGCTGAAATTGTATGCATTCATCAAGCAACATTAAACTCAGAGAATATTACTCAAACTCACTCTAACTTCGAAAAATCCTGGAATAGGTTCATGGAGTTCGAACACCAAAGCGGACGCGTAATCTGGCAATTTGGACGTTTGGTCGAGGATACCCATGGAATTCATAACGTTTACCAAAGTAACATCGTGACCAGAGTAGAGAAATAGCTTTCGATCTGGCTGGAGAGTTGCTTGGGCCTTGGCGTTCATCTTGGCGTCAACGTCACCCAGAAATGCTCCACCCTTTATACGCTTCATCAGATCATTGTCTGTGAAAACTGTATAACTTCGTTCAGCTAAAGCCAGTAGTCGTTGTGGGTAAATACCCTCTGACCAGGCGGGAAGCTTCAGACCCATATCCTCTTCGGCTTTTAGGGTGTTGTACAGATATTCAACATCGAGGACTGTTCTTATGGTCTAGGAACGACAGATATTAATGTTAAACCTACACAAAGTTGAGCTCTACTTACCTTTCCTGTAAATTCGGTCAAATTGTGGTACAGCTCAGCACTTTCTGCATTTAACTGGCCCAAGTCCGATGGAGGTTTTGCGTACATCTTTTGGAGCATGGCTTCATACTTGGCACAAGGCTTCTTTTGAGCAATTAGCTGTGATCGTTATTAGTTTAAATGACTTGATGATGATGATGATTGCCGAAAGAAATAGCCACTTACTGTATCGTCCAGGCGTGGAATCGAAATCACTGGCACTGGCTGCCAAAAAATTGGTAGCACCGAATTGTCTTCGAAAGTTGGCATCAGCCCAGCTAAAAGTGCCTGCGCACTCATGATACATCGTTCAGCGTAACTGCTGAGGACATGCATATCATGCTGGTGGTAAATGCCGCCCTTTGGGAGCAGGGAATAATAGCGCGATCGTAAGCTTTTGCCCAAATTGTAGGCCTGGAGGCTGCCTTTCTAAGTAAAAAAGGGGGAGTATTGGTTACAATTAGTCACTTGTAATAGAATAAAATCTTAGCTGTTGAAGGGGTCAATAAAACAGCAGTTGGGGTGAGTGCGATGTTTACGGTAAGGATTGTGATAACATGGACCGTCTAATTCTGCATCGAATTGATATTTTGTTCATCTGCGTCGGTTTATTAATTCTTTCAGAGTCATTGCATCGCACAGTTTGCAATGTACACCCAATCCACTGTCACATTCATCGTGAAAGCCGGCTCCTGCTTCGGACAAAATCTGTAAACATACCATTGTAAGCGCTCCAAGTCCACCAGCCCATTCATGTTTTGCATGCGGATCATTGGGGTAGAAGCTCGTTGGGTTCTTCTCGCCATGTCTAAACAACTATTACAAAAAAATCATTTAAATCATTCAACTGACCGTAACTGCACCATTAGCGTACTTACAATGGCTGCCATACGGATGCTACTCGCATTCGTATTATGGCTCTCTGCAAAAACATAGACCGACAGTAGGACTGCACATATGATGCCCACTAAAACCATCACCATCATTTTCATTGCACAGGTACGTTGCGTATGGCAATTGCTTTTCGTCTTCGACATTATTATTGTTTGCAGATTGAAAGCTTAGTTGGGATAACGCGACAGTAAAGATTTAAACCAAGTTGATTACGTCTGTGGTTTATTTGTTGTGTTTTTATACTATTGACGTCTGCTTTGAGTATTTGGAGTGTCTCTAAACACTCCGTTTGCGAATTTACTGCTGTTTGTCGTATGAATAATAAAACGATAGAATGATTTTAGAGATTATTATTGGTAGACACTTTAAACGAAAAACAAAACAAATAAAGCACGAAAACAATTTGAAGAGCGAAAGCTAGGGTGTCCAAAAGCTGAACACGTTTGGTTTGCTGTCACTGCATGACTGATTGATATTCTGCTTCTCCGCTTTCGACGTATGTAATCAGCTGTGGAGATGATGATGAAGTAATTTCAAAGCTTTTTTCGGCGGTGATCGTGAGCTTTTTTATATCTGGCCACGAACGACTGATTGTAGATTAGTACTTACTCAGTCACTAAAACTTGGGCTAATTTGAAATAACCCGTTTGGTCCATGCGGTAGGCAAAGCTAATGCAAAGGCAGAGTTTCTCTTGAAAAGCAAATGAGCAAACCGTTTTTTAAGAGTTTTCTTGTCCATGGTAAACGAAGCGGAAGTTGATGTTGCATAATTTTTTTAAACTCTAAGCGATAAATTGTAATAGAAATAACCGTTAAGAGCACCCAGGCGTATGCGTACTATTTTGTATTTACTGCCGAAACTCCTGAATTGTTCTATTTAAAAAAGTGTACAGAGGATTACCAATCGATGTTTTTATGCCTACGTTTTTGCACTAGAATGCATCGAAATTTAAAATTTATTCAAATTTTAGTTTGTTCAAACAATTGTAGGCCGAAAAAGCCTTTATTTTTTATTGCAGATAGAACCTACTTTAAAAAATATAATATTACAACAAGCATCGCGCGACATATTTTCGAATCTTCAAAAAGCTTTCATAACGTCTTTTTCAGGTGGTTCTTCAACGATATAACCGGGAAACTGATTGCACAACTCCTCTTCCTCACTTGAAGTATTGTTGCGTGTCCTCTTATTTACGGCTTCTGACCCTCGATCGCACAAATCATCGCCTTCCATCTGTACGTCTGAACAGTACACAATATTGTCGTATATTAGATAACCGACATCACTGTTGTAAAATACATTTCCATACGAATCCACAATATACAGGCAATCATCAGTGCAGGAATACTCATGCAAATGCTCTTCCATTCCATTCCATTCTTCCATAATCCTCTGATTGTTACAACATTCTTCACCCATCGAGCACTCCCCCAGAGGGTTATAGTAGCATCCAGGCATTAAGTAAATCCCATTGTCCGAGCCATCCGATATGCGAAACGCTTCCTCATGCGATCTCTTGCGTGACATCTTGCAATCGGTTCAGGACACTGATATAAATTCGTATGGAAAATATATGCACTTCCAGCTGACGCATCAAATACAAATTTAGACAAATCTCAAAAATCATAAAATACAAACCGAGCTTCAAGGATATATGTATATTGATAAAAAATAAACCTAAAATATAATATACGTAGTCCAGATGCTTGTATGTAGGCTTTTGAATTTCGAAAATGCCACATTGACTTTTATATTCTGGCTAGATATATATACTGAAACCCTGGAATTTCTAAAAACTAAATGCACAGTACTAAAAGCTTTGGTACAGTAGAATATCTTTTTAAAGTAGACTTTCAGGCGGATTCTTGTCTTTCTCTTGCTTTTCAACTCATACGCTACATGTCTCCTTTCGATATCATATCTGAAATGCTTAAGCAAAATTCAAACAACTTTGTCTTGGTTCTAAAAGAGAAGTATTAATAAATAAATTTTATTTCTAATAAGCGTAAACATCTTTCAACATTGTCCATTGTACAAATTCACTGCAGCGATCGTTCCTCGTCTTGAACGTCGTTTTTGTCCTCAGAACATCTCTTATTAACTATATAACACAGCCAGAATGAAATCGGTAGCATTGCCAGACCAACAGGCATTAAAAACAATAACCAAAACTCCTTGGGATCAGTTCGTTCATCGTTCGTATCGTAATCGTCCCAATAATTAGCATTTGCTTCGTCGTCTCGCTCATCGGTGTTATCCTCCACACCAAGGAATGCTTCCCGAATCCTGTGACCTCGATAACTAATCGCGACACACGCGTAAAAGCCCTCATCCTGCATGCGGACTCCATTCAAAATTAATTTACTCAAATAAATCTCATCGTCGATGTTTTTCTCTCGGGCCGCTTGCAGCAGCTCGTATGTCCGTCCATTATACTGGACAATGTGCGAATTGAAATTCTCCTGACCCAGTGAGTATTCCATGCCGGCACTCATATCCGGTATTCGCTTGAACCACTTAATCGTTGGATGCACCTGACTCTGCACCCGACACTGAAACACCACTTGTGAGCCAATCGATGCTGTCTTATTTTCAGGAAATGCATCGAGAAATTCGGGCACCAGAATTGTTGAATCTATAAACAGAAGCGTAGCCATTTAGTAATTGACTTGAAAGACTCAAGTGTAGGTAACGTACTCTTAATGTCTAATTGATATGTTCGAACTAATTGTATGTCCAGCGTTGTTACATCGTCCAGCTTGTACGGATAGATTGTGCACTTGTAGAGGCCGGAATATTTTTCGGTAACGTTTTTCAAGTGGAGCGACTGCCCGCAGAACTGTTCGTCACAGGGCAGATGTGCCCAGTCCTCTGATCGTATGCCATGGCAAGACTTCTGATGGGCATTGTCACCACATGGCTATGGAAGGAGAAAGCTTTTGTGTCTTAGAATCAAATTTTGTTAAATGCATTCGAGGGAGTCATACCTTGAAGTACCAGTGAATTTTCATGCCATTGATCGACTCATCACTGAAAAGGCCCTTGAGTCCACAGTTAAGTTTAACATCATTGCCAGCTCGTTGTTGAATTAGTTCTGTATTTTCTGAAAGAAAAATGTTTGTGGTTCATTATTTTATATATAACTCAGTTTCTGTTTCATCTGGTTAAATTGCATTTGTTTTTGGAAAAATCAGAAGTATGGATATCGAGTTTCCCCTTTTGTAGATATAAATGGAGTAGTTTTTGTGATTCGTAGTGTTCAGATGACGAGGAAGACGATGAAGATAGTAATTTAGGCTATTTATGTTTTTCTTTATTTTGGTTTTGACGAAACTGCGCATTTTTTTTTTAAACAAACTTCTTAAAATAACATAAAACAGCTGTAAAAAGTATATTGCCTAGTATTTGTGACAGTATGTGTAAATCGGAAAAAAATAATCGAGATCTGCAAAAAGTGATCCGAATTAAAACGATTGATATTGTCCCCCAATGGAAACCACATAAATCAGCCTGAAAGTCTGCAAGCTTTTGTAATAAAGTGGTATAAACTATCACATTTGGTGCATATTTTTGACATTTTGGTGTGTTCTTGAGATTATAACACCATAACTATTTAAATGGCGTAGTTCCGATTTCTAGTTTAGTAAGTCTGACAGCTGACTGACTTGAGGTGTTTTTCTTTTTTAGTTCAGAGCTGAGCTCGAGCAATATAAGCGCGCTCAGATCGTTCTGAGTTACTTATGAAACATACTTGAGCACATAGTTGTCATGAATGCAGAAATTTAATATTTATTAATTGATTTTTATTAAATTGGTTAATTTTCAGTTCCAGAACAACAAGGTTCGTCCACCATTTCAACTATTTTGCTTATCCTGTTTTTTTTTTTCTGTCAAATGTGGAAGTCACTCAGCTTGCTCAGTCAATTTATTCTGAGCTCAAAGAGTGCGCTATGATCGTACTCTGAACGAAAACAGAACCACAAATTCTGAGCTCCGATGTGCCTGAACTAAAAAAAAAACCCTTTTGATATATTAAACTTTTTATTAACCTAGATTGGTCACATGAATAGTATTTTCAGTTGACGTTTATGGAAGGGTAGCCGACTCAAGAAAATCCATTTGACAAATGTCAAATTATTAAAAGCAGATGTAAATCTCGCTCAGAATTCAAGATTCGCAAAATTGCTCTTACCCTGAAAAGTGTTTTTTTGGCTGTGAATAGAACAAAAAATCTGACAGCCAGCTGATTTCGAGAGCAGAAAAACGCTCTGAATTTGAAAAAAGTGTTTTTTCTGACCCAATGGAAAACGACATTAGTTCACGATTGGGTTTGCTGCTCGCTTCGTTTTTTTTTTGTTGTGTTGTTATTAGGAATAATAACTGCCGTACGTCACTAAAATGTAGGTCGGTACCTAGTTACATATATTTGTTTCCATCAAGCGATTACTACCAAATAATTCCCTACGTTCCTAGCAGTAAATGTACTTTTATATTTAAATTTTTAGTAACACATCACTTACCAGTATAATCTATATAGGAAGCGTTCACTTTGCAAACTGCATTTATCCAAAATATTACTTGCAGCAACAACTGTCGATCAATGTTCATTATAGTTGCACATATATCATAGACTCCCGCGCATTTTCTCATTAATAAATTTGCCCGCCCCCACTTGTATAGCGCAAGGAATCGTTTCGATAATTATTTTATCAAAATTCGCAGACGTGTTTTCTATTTCCGCAAGTGTTTATAAAGCAAACCCACTTCTTCCCGCTAGAAATTACAACCAGCAATAAGGAATGCCTCTGGCTCAGCTGGTCCGCCACTCCAGTGCAAATCGGTTCCAACTTAATTGTAGACTTTCCATAATTATATGCCCCAGAAACACTATCAAGCCCGGTGGATTCACTACTGCCGATGGTGGGGGGTGAAAGTGTGCTTTCCTGATGGTGTGGTTTATTTATTTTGAAAATTTGTTTTCCAATTTATTTCAAATGCCTCCGAGATGTGTTTATTTAAAAAATTGTTTCACCTCCTTGGCCTGATGGAACGGGGCTGCTGCTACCAGTTACGATCCCCTGCTGTGGATTGTGCTGAAATAATAGATGGATATTTGTTTGTTGTCTTTAAAATTGATATTATTTAAACATTTTATTGATTATTTGAAAAATCTGCACCCGCATTTGTATTATTCATTCATTGAGTATATTTTCCCATTCGGACTAATAAATTAGCTGTTGGCTGGCAAATGGCCGCATGCCGTAAACTTTGCCTGTGCCATGTATTCAGCGAACTGAGAGAGATATTAAATTAATGTCGGATCCTTAATGCAATCATAACAGACAAATGCTCATCTATTGACAGATAAACAGACAGGCGGAAAGATATATATATCATTGAACACTTTATGGTGGTGGTTGTGGGGTGGACCATACATCACGTCCTTCATGCAAAGTTTACACTAGTTCAGGGAAACATTGCAGAGCAAAAAATAAATAAAAAATCTGTCGAAACATTTCGACATAGTATGAGTTCGGTTAAAACATGCAGTTTTTATATACGCCATTAGATTGGAAGTAAAATAAACAAGAACAGAGATACAAATGCTTTGGCCGTTGATATGTTGGGGGGGATTTATTTTACCACCGGTGGTTAGTGGTATTAGGAGGAACTTTGGCACTTAAGAGTGAGATATGAGGAGGTGAAAAGTTGTCGTAGCCAGTGTTATTTGCAAATATAATTGGCGGTAGATTTTGTTCTAGATTGTGTTGAAAATGTGACTTTCCAAATCCAATTATATTTATTTCTCTGTCCGAGCTCTAACTAAAAACTAACGCATTTGACATACAAGTCTACTTTTTAACAATGCACACTTAAAAAAATAAATAAATAAAGAAATAGTTGTCGCATTAGGTTCGTGAGGGACTCTGGCCTAGCTTCTCACAACCATTCGCGAGTTATTTATTTTGGGACGAATGGAATCGATCTACACTTTTGTGCCGAGTCCAAACTCCAATTGAGGAGCTTTTTCATGACAGATTATACTCTCGTACTTTTGTCAGACGTTGGCAAGATCTGGCAGAGTGAAAAAAACTTGAGGTGTAATTTGTGTTCTTTTTCTTGGGATCGAAGCTGCGACCACTCTTAGAAGTCGAGCACACTTACCCCTAAGCCACTGCGCCTACGAAAAGAGGTTTCTCTCACTTATTCAGAGAGAGCAAATAAGAAGTCAACCCCTACACGACAGCTCTGCTAAGCAATCAGAATTTTTTTCTATTCGTTTTAAAAACCTGCCTAACTCACCACCCTTTTCCAAATACTATATGTGAGAAAAGCACTACGTAGCTAATGATGGTAATGATGGAATGCGCTGAAATGGCGTCAAATTTCCAGTAAAATTTTTTTGTTTTACCGTTTCGGATGTTTATTTAAAGTAATTCCATTCCAAGATTTCCCTGAAAGTACAACTCCAAGCGATCAGAGCATGAGTAAAGGAATCAAAATCAATTTTGATTCCGTTTTCGGCAAAAAGCCGTTTTCATTTGTAAAACCACTGACAAATTTTGTATACAACCGTCTTAGGTATGTAGTTCGAATTTGAACTTTTATTTTTGGAGTAGTTTTAAGATAAGCTTCGTTTCTTGATACGTTGACTATGAATTACTGATAGTGTTTGGTCTAGTTGACTTGTTCAAGCGCTGGCTGTGTCTCAAAAATATGACTGATTTAGAAATAGCAAGTTCATCATTTTTGCAAAAGTCTATTTTCAATGTTCCTTCGCACTAAAGCCATTTTTACTGCTCGACGACTACGATTGTCCTGCTCTAGGCCTAAAGTTACATTCGACTTTATATTAAATACATCAGGGCGATATGATGTTCTAGTCATCGGTTCAGTTTTCGGGTCTATCACCACTATAACAGTTTGTGAACACTCCCTCGAATTCGAAATCGAGTAATTGTACCTGAAATCACAGTAGGCGAGTTTTTTTGAGCCCAGATCTCAACAAAGCAAAATAAAGTAGGTTTTTTAGCACGATCTACTGTCAAATTCGGAGCAGTTTTTCTGAGCAATTTTGCGAATCTCGATTTCTGAGCGTGATTTACACCTACTTTCACTAACCCCAAAACATATGACATTTGTCCAACGTTAAAGTGTGTTAATTTCTACGTTTTAATTCGACTAGTCTTTGAAAAATAGAGAAAACTTTTCTTTTGGCCACTGCAATATATCGATATCGATATAAATGAATGGATTTTAATAAACACAAATTTGAATTCAAAAACAGCTGACTTTTAAATCACGCACCAACACAAATGCCGAAATAAAAGTGCCACAAAAAATGTGAAATCTGAGAGCTTAACCTGAAAATCCCAATGGAAAGCGACTTTAGTTTTATCATCTTTTTCTTTTTCTCTGGGTTACATATTTTTTCTTCTAAATATGTAATAATAATAAAAATAATAAGAATAGTTAAAGTAATATAAAATAACCCTGAAGAAAACCAGCTTTAACTTGATGAACATTGAGTAACCTTTCGCACAAAGCCCGATGGCGATCTCCTGAAAATCTTTTTAAACATTTTGAGATAGTGTCGAAGATATTGCCCAACTCTTTTTTTTAAATAGGTAATAACAGTATCGAAAATGCTAGGAAAATCAAGCAATTGTCATATGACCAGTTACAGAAAAATATTCAATTCTCCACTTAAACTAAATCGAAAACCAAAATTGAAATTTAAAACGACAGTCGTCCTGGTATTAGATTATTCAATTGCTTATGCATTTGTTTTGTTTTCATTTTGTGCGAGAATTGTCTATTTGTCCAAAAACAAAAAACACTTGTAACGTTCATGTGTTTCACCCCAAATGTAATAATTCCATAAAACTGTACAAACTTACCAAGGAACAACAAATAAAAACGATAGCTAATCCAAATTCACGCGAATACTCCCGAATATCTTCTTAACGCCATAAAAACTTGTTCACATCTAAATCGTATCACAAACAAACCCCAAGAGCTCACCGCACAGACTACTGACTACACTATTAATCAATACAACTGATATAAAAAAAAAAACGTTACGCCCGTTCAAATATAATGGGAAACAGTAGTCTGCGATATGCGTATACAAGGTGTTTCTTTTTTTTATTATTAATATAAACGCCGTATAGGTACATATTATTAATATTTATTTTTATCAATATTCCTTATCATGTTTTCTGTCGAGTCTAGGTAGGCGATATTTCCGTTTTACGATAACACTATTTGTATTAATCAAAACTGAGAAATCTCTATTCAGCTCTCCACTTTATATATACACAAGACATTTATTTAATCCCTAATGTGTTCTCCGATCAAAATACCAATCCCCCCACTCCCAGTCGCGACACACAATAAAATCGAAATTGAAATATTGTTGATATTGCCAATGCTTCTGAATATTTGTGTGTATCCGCTGAGCCAAAATTTCTTTACATCACTACTTGTGCCTATTTCTACAACATTATTATTATCAACATGATCGGTATTGATAAATATTTACACACTAGTTTCGTTTTTATTAATAAAATAGAACTGCAATAGATGAATGTAGGTATCAAAGCAACGAATTGAGTGAATGCGGTTATTGTTAAATCTTATCACAGAAATTATTAATATTTACCACAAAAAAAAGAAGAAGCAAACACTCGATCGAACTCATTTAAAAAAAAGTCAAACTTCTACGAATCGTCGTAGTCACTGCGGGTAATCCAAAAGAGTACGAAACAGAAATGGTGATCGATACGTCTCATCGAACGTTTATCCGGGACGAATGCTTAATCAAATCTGATTTAGAACGGCGACGGGAGAATGCCTACGTTCCAGCACTAGAAACGGCTGGCTGCTGGCCGTTAACGTCGCGACGCCTCGATGGGAATATCCAAAACTGAATCGCACGCTGAAGAAGCATTCATCAACGTCAATACTATCTATATAGCGAACTGTGTATCGAATTTTATATTAAAGCATTTAGATAGAGTACGCGACGTAACGACCCCTAAGTACAAGTAGCAAGGTATACTGGGGAATTTTGTGTGTTTAGATATTGTAGGCACAAGGCAGGCGGCACTAGAACCCAAAGCACCCGAAGTACACAATGGACTGGAAATTATAAGGCACTGACAGTAGTTGCTCACCTTAAGATTGCGATCGGCTCGGCGGTTAATTGTTTAGCTGCGGATTTGCATTTAATAATCGCCGAGCAGTGGAAATTATTTTATTTACATTATCGAATGGGGGCGAACTCGTATTGTGTATTTATGGCGATGTCTTGTAATGTGAAGGAGATAATAATTTAAATAATTTATTCAGAGTTCTTTGCTTCGCGCGGTGATGATTGGGTTTTCTTTTATAAAAAAAGCTGTTTAATCTGAATACCATATTTGTAAGGACGCGTGGAAAATGATTTTATATTCTTGCACTGAGGTGATGCGGAAATGTTTTGCAATATTATTAAAAAAAAACAATGTGCAAATGTAGCAAAACTAGTTGGTGACCTGTCATGAATCTGCTAAAGGTATACTTAAAGAAGTTGTGCAAAATTTACAAGCCTAAGGCACAATCTTGCACAATAGGGTAGTTTGCGACGACGTCAGTGTCAAATAAAAAGAAGAAAATCCAAGCCAATAAACCGGCTTTATTTTACAAGTTTTTTTGACGTTTGGACCAAAAAGATAGTCCATCTTTGAAATAATGGGCTCGGCGAAACACTCTATCTATACAATGAGCCCATTTTAAAACCTGCGGTCAGATTCTGTAAGGCGAAACGATCAAACGTTTTCGTGCTTAAACGTCTCAAATTACTTGCACATGAACGAGCGGTCACAGGCGACTTCCAAATAATGGACCAGAATGGTCAAAAATGTCTGTAGAGGGGTAATAAACCAAGTCGACAGGAGATGATACATTGACAATTGGACAGAAGGTCGAAATAAAAAGCAATACTGGAAAGTTTTCAACAATTTTTACAAATCTATCACATCAAATCTCTTCCAAATCGACATTATGTTAAGATATTTGACAGCGATCTATTACTTTTTATATAACCCGTAAATAGCCTCAATTGTGCACATTGCAAGTATTTTTTTCTCACCAAATTGCACAATTGTTTTACCTACCTACCTACAGACTTGGTACTTAATTTGTTTTAGAATGACTTTTTCGATTAAAAAGTGGGCGTGGAAAAAGTGCTGAATAATAAAAGAACACACATATTTTACGAACAACGCAACTCTTATTTCCTTGTACAATACTATCTTTTTAAAAATTGTGTGCTGAAGCTAATAAAAAAAAACGGAATTTTAAGCCGAACACCTATATGGGAAATCCAATAGAACACAAGTATATGTTTTGCCAATGTGCGATTTCTTTAGATTTGTAACGTATTTTTGTGCATATTCCACACCAGTTTAAGCCCACACAATCCGATAAAAGTCGACGCTTGAAGGTCGAGCTGCATGTCAAGCTTTATTGACTCAGGTAATGCTATGAATGACTTTTAGTATAAGCGAATAATATTTTCGTTTCTGTAAATTGAATAGATACATATTACGAGTACCAACTTGCGTATATGTTTGCCATCAGAAACAAGAAATTCTCCAATAATTGGAATTGTTGCCAACGTCTGCCCCTTGAAATTCCCATTTTATCGAGTGGGTACATGTGCTTATAAACGTATACTTATATATTGCTAAATATGACAATAATTCTTTAGCAGCTACCTACTACAATAGCCTAGAGATAAGGATTGCTTACTTAACTCTTATTAGTCATTATTTATAACTGATAACACAAATCGATAGATTTGTTTATACGTATTTCTTGTTGGTGCTTCTATTAACTGTGCAATCATAATCGGCTGTTAGTTTCAGGTGTATTGTTTGTTGGCTACCATACCATGTTTTTCTTTTATTTTTATGCCTCTGTTATCTTTGGGGACGAAAACGAAACTGCAAAGCTTTATACAGTAGACAAGTTTAATAAATACTTTTTCCAAGATTCGAACATAGAGCAATATTATGGGATATCTAATCTTTATTGCATCTCAAATATTGGATGTGCATAACCTTAGCATAGCTAATCACACTGATAAAGAAGGCAGCCAATTTATTAAGGTTTATTGTTTTTTGTTGCTGTTATTGATATGGAATGCGAAAAACTCTCGGAAAATTTAAATCGCTAAATCTGAAGAAATAGCGTTCTCTTTCTCCCGGCTGCGCTATTCGATCACTCAATTCGAAATGTTTGTCACACCGGCCAGCGCTGTTACATCTAGTACATATACAAGCAATAAAAAGGCCAATCGAACGAAAGGTCATTAAACTCGAAGTTGTAAAGTTGTAAAGAATCGACTGGCTTTCAGGAGAACAATATCAATATGTAGTACTCACTTGAAGATTTACGTAGACAGAGTCGTAAATTTTGACCTGAAAATGTAAACCAAAGTTAAAGGTTCCTAACTTTTTTTATTAATGAACTCTTTTTTTTTAATAATTTTTCAACAAAATTCTTTGCCACACCACACAAACTAGACTACTTTCGGCTTTCATCTTGAATCGCTTTAAGTTGAAGTGTATTTTCCGTCAGCAAATCCAATAAAATTTCCACCTTCACGTGATTTAAATTGTTTTGCCCTTCCAGAGATTTGATTTTACGATTCAATCGTGTAAAATCATCGACCTCACCTTTTTTGGTCGAATGTATCCAAATGCCGTCGGTAAATTTAAGCTCCTTGTTGCCCAGAATGAGAGACACATTCTTATATTCGTCTAGATCTTCACTAACGGGTGGAAAGCCTGTATTGCATCGGCCTGTCCTTGCGGGAATGGGCTTCGATTCGAATTTCTTATTAAAAAGCGGCATTCTAAAAACGAAATCAATAAGATAACTGACATGAAGTCGCCAGAAAAAAACCTTACCTTACCTTCTGTGAGATGAAATAAAATATAAAAGTACGTTGTTTTGTTTTGTTAACAATAACAACCCCTTTTATCATAGAGAAGGTTATGGAATGGACAAACTTTCATTTACCAAACCTAGTTACACTGAATGCATGCATAGAAACGCTTGCTGCCACAACACAAAATCCGCACGTTTGTCAGTATTATTCGATTGCACACATAAATAAGTACTGGAGACTCATTTTAGACATCTACTTTTTAATTCAAATCAAAATTGAATAATATAAAAATTGAATATGTGCAAAATTTTCATTAGCTTTGGGTTTTACTATGACAGATATATTACCGCAGTCTGACAAGTTCGTATGGATTTATTGAATGTTTAACTAATTTTGTTACAATTATTTTGGTTGATTTAGAAGTTTTGCTGAAATTAAACAGAATTACGACATTTTGATTGAGAAAATCGTCCTCGAACTGGAGTCTCACAGAGTAACCGAATTCGTATAAAGATCTTTTAAGAAATTAATTTAAGTATACACTATTCGAATAGGAAGAACAGGCCAAGCTTAAGGAACAACTCTTAACTGTTATCGAGGACAATCGAACAAGTTCAAAAATTAATACTATTCGATCGGCACCCAGTTTTGAAAACGCTTGTGAGCATGAACAGCTGACTAGTGATGCAATATCGAACTTAAAGCAACAGGTTCATCACTTGAAAGAGGTAAGAAATAAGATGGTAACGAAATATATGTGGAAAACAAACCTTTTTTAAGTTGACTTTCGGGCTAGCTTTCCGTTAAAGTAAATTTATCATCTGACCTCTAAATGGAGGAGAGTACAGTGGGCCCACTTGCGTCCGCAGTGATTTGGGATTCTCTCTATCACCACCACCCCACAATCTAATCTAATCTAGCATTCGGTTGGCACACAACCTCGTCGAAGTGTCCCAGTCCATGCTACTTGACGGATTTACTTGAAATTTTGCTGTCTAGAGTAGCTATTGGAGTTGACATTCTATCTGTGCCTTATTGATATTGAATCGTCTTCAGTATATCACATTCTGTTTGTTTAGGAAACAGTGTTGTTCGCTGTTGCTCGAGCTGGGAAAAAATGTGTTGCAGATTTTTTTTAAACAAAATTGCAAGAGAATATTGTTTCCTAGTTTTTGCATTGTTTGCAAACGTTTTGAAATCTTTATATAGAATTATCTCCAGCAGCCAATGTACTGGACCTCTTGGTGAAATCACTCATCTTACCGAAATTATTTTTGAGTGAATCGGTGCTTACAATCGCTACGCCATCTTGTTGCAAGGAAATCAAATTCCTAATTAGTGTAACGTAAATTTAAATAAATATATAAACAGCTGGAAGAGCAGGTCCACATAGAAAACAAATAAAAGAGACTTAGAATTTTATGTTTGGCCTCGGCCATTCGGACCATCCTAGGTACTGGCTTTTCTTAAAAGGTGGTCAAAAATAGCTTTGCCAGTGGGATTACACTCTAAAATATTAAATTTCATAAAAATCCGTTCTTATGAAGAAATAGTCTGCTGAGTGCATACAAATTTGAAGCAGTTGCAACTTTATGCAGAGACCTTAACTTAAAGTTTCCAAAAAATAAACAAAACAAAACGCTTTAATTTTAAGGAGCGCAGTACTATCAAACTGCTATGGAAAACTTCACAAGAAACCATCGCTAATCTAGAGACTGAAATTCAAAACTATCGCCATCAACTCTTCAAGCCGAGTGCATTCAAAGAGGTAATATCTAGGTTTATTTGCCTATGAATGGATTAACAAACATTCAAGTTTTCAGCAGATTAAAGAAAAGTACTCCAGCACAATCGAAGGACTAAGGCACGTAATAGCAAACCAGAAAAACGAGTTATCCAAACAGGCGAACACAATTCGTGAACTAACTGACGATAGAAATCGAACAAACGATCGTATAAAACAGCTGCAAGCAGTGGTACTTGGTAAGAAACTATGCTTTTCAGCGGACCAGCTTTCCTATAATCGCCTCTCCTGTCTGCAGAGCAAGAAAATAAAATATCCGAATGCCAACAATTAGAAAAAACAAATGCAAACTTAAAACAAAAGCTTCAAACTGTTCTGCACACGAATTCCGAACTTGAAATTTCAACGAATCTCGCAAAAAGCATGATTGACGAACGCTTTAGCCGAGAAAAAAATGCTTTGGAGAAGCTACAAGAGGCCTTATGCATAGCCGAAGCGGCGGTAGCTGAAAAGGAAGATGCGATTAAACGAGAACTTGTTATCAAAGAAGAATGTGAAACATTGGCCACAACCATAGGTCAAGTGATGGAGGAGGCTGCACGTAAAGTTGAACAAAACGTTGAAAGCCTTAAGAGCCAATACGAAGAGAAGGAGAAGGTTTTGATGAAAAAATACCAAGAGGTGAGCTTGAACTGATGTCGGAACACGTCCTTTATTGCTAGCTAATTACTCTTCCACCTATAGGCGCTGCAAGAAGTGGAAAATCATATCAAAGCAACTCGAGCAGTTGAGACTAGATACAACGAACTTCAAAAAAAGTTAAAAGTAACTTTGCAAGAGAACCAAAAACTGGACAATGACTTGCAGATTGCGTCTGAAGCCATCGTAAGCATTTTTTTTATATGTTAGTTGAATCGTTGGTCAGTCAGTTTATTTTTAAGATTGAAATGGAGCTTAAGCTGGAAGCCACTGAAAACCTTCTTAAGGAAGACAAGAAATCTGACAGAATTTGTGATGACAGGGAGCAGCAGATAAGGCAATATATTGAAACTAATAAACAGCTAAAGGAAAGGTAATTATTGCACTTTGCTGTATGAGATTTAATACATTGTTTTGTTAAACACTTTGTTTAGATGGAAATCTACCATCGAGGATATCACCAGCAGATTCGGTAGCGAGATTCAAAGACTTCAAAAGGAGAATTCCAATCTCAAAGCTGAGATTCAATCTGAACGACTGAAATTGAATTCATAGACTGGTTAACTTGCTTTGTATTTGTGAAATTTTATTGTGTTATTTTTTTATTAGAAAACTGATGTAAAATTAAAATCGGCATCAAGCAGTGGTGCGTCCTGGAAATAAACTGGGAAACCAATAACTTGTTTCTTTATCCTGTTCGTCTACCCAGCACAAGCCTTCGCTTACGACCTTTTCAATTCCTTGTTTAGCACGATATTCAGTCCAGCTAAAAGCGAAAGTATAAAGTAACAAGATGTGCTTTAAAATTGTGAGGGAATAACTTTTACCTTAATTGGTTAACAAGCAGTTTGATTGTTACGAAGCCCTGATCAGTGCTGGAGGCAGCAGTGAGTATTGCAGCTTCGTCTAAACTTAATTCGGCTGGTATTGACTGGACCATATATTTTCCTTTGGCGACCTTATACACCGTGAAGCTGTGGAAAATGTTAGTTTTCTCAATGTGGGTATTTTAAAGGCGATCAAAGTAAGTAAGTCAATAGTGATAGATAATACTTGCAGACAATGCTTGCAAACATATACATCTGGCAGGCAATGATGCTGCCCTTGTATCACGAGATAGCAAAGCTTACCCATTTCCGAAAATGCCAAGTTTTTTTGTAGCAATTAGTATATCTTCGTTTGTAATTTCTTGATGTACAGCACTTTGTCCGCGTGATGCAACTAATCGATTTCGCAATTCAGCCAATTCCATGAGACCACCTGTTATTAATTCAAATGCAGTTAATTATTTATTCGAATGGTATTGTCTGATATCGCACCAGTTTTTTCATTTAGGGCCAGACAAACTTCTACCACTTGTACGCCCAGTTCATAGTAAAAGTCACCCATACCCAAGACGCTCCAGAAACCTTTTCCAGTGGCCAATGGATCTACGCCAATTGCTGCACACATTTCTTGAAACTGCCGACGAAATTGTGCATTTTTACGAATGTCATTCTTATGGTTCATTGCGAATTCTTCAAGTTTTACGCGAAACACTTCCAATTGTTTAGTCATTTGTTCCATTTGTGACTCCTGCAGGACATTCCCCTTGTCTTTGTATTTCTCTGCTTCATATTGCTGCTGCTGTATAGCACCTAGCCCTGCTCGACGTCTCATTTTTCAATAAAATTATTAGGTATGCTTTTTGTATTATATTACTAACTAAACAGCTTAATTTATGAATTATTGTTTGTCTGTAAATAAATATGAGCACACACAAGCACAGCTGTCTCACTCAAGATAAATTTATTTCAAAAACAAACGCGAAAGCAGCTGATTGTCAGATTAACGTAAGGTAAAGTAAGTACCCCTAAAAACAGGCCATTGTTTTTGGTGAACAAGGTTGTGCTACGAACCTTTTTAAACAGTGAAGACTGTTTGAAATTTCATAGTACCTAAATAAGCTTTGGCACATTCGCATACAATATAATAATGCACAAAAAATGTAACAAACGCTGGTAAACCTCTGATGCCTAGATCAGATTTGCATTTTTAGAAGTCAGTTCATTTCATGTAGACAAATCAACTAAAATAGCGGGCGAACTAGACTTTTTTCTGAATATAGGAAATTTGCAGTAGATGGGTAGCACTAAGACTTGTTGCTCATGCAAATTATCGATCGCAGCTATCTTCACACTGTTGTTATTGTACGACGTTTTATTTATCAGTTGGCAAACAAAAAAAAAACTGCCAACTTTCGCTTTTATTTTACACACTCTTATGTAAATTAAACAAAACTCCATTAGTTTATTTATTTTCAGTTTGATTACATCTCACGTAAAAGCAGCACCCTAATATGGCTGTAAGTATAGCTAAATTCGCGCTCGCAACATCAAACACTACAGCACGGTGACAAACTATAGCTGTTTATCGTATTACTGCGCATTCTCTCTTATTGTTATCGTGAAAGTAATAAATGTTCTTTCTTTAGGAAATGGTCGCACGTATCTCCTTCTATCCAACATTGCTGTACAATGTAGTCTTGGAGAAGGCAACCACTAGAAACTGGTTCAACCGCATCGATGAGAATGTTATACTGGGAGCACTGCCTTTCCGCTCGATGGCCAATGATGTGGGTGTAATAGAGCATTAATTTATGTGATTAATCTGTATTTAATATTTCAGTTAATTAAAAACGAAAATATGAAAGCAGTTGTCTCCATGAACGAGGACTACGAGTTGACAGTGTTCTCAAACGATGCATCAAAATGGAATCTTCTGGGAGTCGACTTTCTGCAATTGGCTACAGTTGATATTTTCGAATCTCCCTGTCAGGACAAACTATACCGAGGCGTAGAATTCATAAATAAATATTTAGCAGTGAAGGACAGAATACCGAACCTGAGCACGAGTTCAGACCCCGAGAACTTTGGAACTGTCTATGTACATTGTAAAGCTGGCCGCACACGCAGTGCAACTCTGGTGGGATGTTATCTTATGATGGTAAATGTGTTTCTATATCACATATATCATAAATATCTAAAACGAAACTTGCTTATCGTTATTTAGAGAAACAGTTGGACTCCAGAGCAAGCTGCGGATTACATGCGCGAGTGTAGGCCCCATGTGTTGTTGCATGCAAAGCAATGGGAAGCACTTAGACTATTCTACAAGAACCATGTCGAAAATCGGCAGTCTTGATGTTTGTCCTTTTTTGTGTTTCAAGTTGTTTATTAAGTCGGACTTACAGGGAAAACCCTAAATACAAAACAATTTTTGGCTGTCATATCTACCAAAATATTTAAAAGCTTTCTTTTATCTTTTATGTATTGAAAAATACATATTACTCATTAGGGGGCTATCAGTAAAAGCTGATAAATACGTGCACATTTTCTGCATAATGGCGATACTTGAATGTACACTGATATAAGTGGAGTCACAGCAAAGGTCATTAGCATTACAAAACGTTGTTCATAAGGTTGAAAGTGTTTCAACTGACTTAGTGACTGATATTCAATAAAAGGAGAACGATTCATATAACCTCCACGTGAACTGCAGCTTGGTTCGCTTATTGTTAAAAGCGATCTGATTCGAATGGGCGGCAAAATAATTGGATTCGCATTTTACTTACTCATTTAGGACATTTATCAAGATTTAACCATCCTTGGTTATGGACTCTGAAACAAACGCATTTACATGGCCAGGCTAATTAAAGTTTGGCGAATTTCAAGTCCTCGTTTATATATTATTTGGAAAAGCTATGTACAATCAATTATTTCTTTTCTGTTGCTGCCGCTACTGATGGCTTAATCGCCCACAATTGCTTAACCGCCTTTGCAATGCCGATATCATTGTAAATGAAATAGAATAAACCACCAAGAGTAGCAGCCGAGATCAAGAAGAGAGCACCCAGTGCAACTTTTGGTATAACATTGCCGAATATGACTGGGCGGACGTAATCAATTACCATAGCTTCCAAACCCCTACAGGATAAACCGATTAAAAACACGAAGTTTACGATAAATTAACTCATTTTACTCACCAATGCTGATGCATAACAATGGAGGTAGCCAACAAAGCATCCATGACTTGCGAAGGAAATAGAAACGCCACTGGAATGACTCCCAGAAAGGCGACTGAAATTGCCCGTTCAGCTACCCATATTCCAGAATGTGATCCTCCTGCCGAAAGTTTGGGTGCAGTCACAGAGATGTTTCTCTATGAATAAAAGCACAATTCATCAATAACCATTTTTCCTGCTATAAATACATACTTGAACAGATTTGACCAAAGACAGCTGAGCTTCTTTCTTGGGAGCCAGTAATGCTGATGATGTGAATGTCTTCAATGGAGTCGAACGAACAGATTTTAACAGATTAACGCCTGAAATATTAAAAAAAAAAATTGTATTTTGTTACAGAATGCCAACTTATTATATAACACCAAAAAAAAAGCCATGCAGGTTAATGCCTCTTGGTGGACTTACCATTCACTTTGCAGGCATTTCTAAGGACTAGTGACATAGCCATGTTTTACAGTTGTTAATCTTCGTTATATCTTCGAGGTAGTAAAGTCTTGAATAAAACAAATTATTAACTTTTTCCGCTGTGACCAGAAAAATGAGATGTCGACTTGTTTTTCTTTTCGCTTGTGTCGTAGAGTCTGTGACAGCTGACGTCAGATTTGACATTTGAATAAAAAGTTTATTTTTTAGAAACTAGAGATGTGTGATTTGAAGTGGTTTTTGGTTTTTGTTGATAAATAATTCGTACAAGAGGTGGCGCTGCGCAGGACTTGTTTTCAAACATTTTGAACTGGATTACATTTTACGCATTCCATTTATACCTTTCACTTATACTTGAGAGAAAGCAGTCGTGTCGAATTTAAATATCCGCCACTTAGGAGCACGTCTTGTTCATCTCGATGAATAACACTCTAAAACAGAAGATAGCTCGGCAAAGCTTATACTCACTGTTTGCTGATTGCCAGGCACCTGTTTTATTGAGGGGTGCAGTTCTGTGAATAAAAAAAGCCTCATCGGGCATGTAGAACATTTGTGGCCTTAATTTTTGTTTAACTGTTTTCAGAACTAGTTAGGTACTTGTTGGTCCCAATTTGGATAAGAAATCTATAGAAAACATAAACTAATAAGGTAAATATATCGGGTTGGTTAATGTCTTGTCACACTCATGTAATTTTGATATCAACATCCTTAAAAATGGAACCTAATCTCCGCGTTACGAAATGGTTCGCTTTTCGCCTGTAAAACGTATCGAACTTTGAAGTATTGCACAGATGCAAATACGTATGAGTATAGTTGTCCAATGTGGACCCATTAGAACGTTAATTTTTTGGTTGGTAGCTATGGATATGCGATGTCTACATATTTACTGGTAAAAACACAAACACTACACTTCAAACAAAACCTTTAGGTTTCTATAGCAATCGCTTGTTTGTCAAACTAACAATTATTTGGAACAGTTCCACTAATCTTTTGTTTGTAAAAGATTTCGCTTGATTTTTAAACGGATTTGAAAAGAATTCTTTAAAAATATGTTAAAATTTGTTATTACAACAAAAGAAGACCTCCGCGAGGCAGCTAAAATTGAAAAACGAAAGCAATACGAAGAGGAACGGAAAAAACGTATATTCAATGGAAGGCAACGTCTCTTTGGAGTGAGTTTTAAGAAATTTCTATTGATCCTCATTTTAAGCATAAACCCCTACTTGTTTTTCCCTTTCAGTTGGATTATGATGCACTAGAAAATCAAATTGCTGATAAAACAAAGCGTCAGCACATTGAAGCCGAACTTGAACGCAAATATACGGAGGAGACCCAACGACAGGCGAACATACTTAGAGCAAGGGAATTTGAGCAGCAAAAGGTTGGTGGATAGACATAGATTTGAGCTACCGTCAAGTTTGATAATAGACGTTAGCGATGGAAACTCAACACTTATTTGCTGCCTTTAGAGTAAAATCTTGAGGGAGGTAGTGTTATCTACCCGATTCTATAAAACCCGTGTCAAAATCGGATATCTTAACTATTGAA
Organism: Cheilosia impressa; assembly: GCA_948293265.1. Lineage (NCBI taxonomy): Eukaryota > Metazoa > Arthropoda > Insecta > Diptera > Syrphidae > Cheilosia > Cheilosia impressa. The sequence continues at coordinate 128,038,481 of OX411880.1, read as the reverse complement.
CCGAAAGCTATAGCTAGTATTTGTGTGGTATTTTTTTATTCAAACATTTTCGGTCCTGTTTTTCTTTCCAGGAAGCCAAGCTTCGAAATTCTGAGCTAAACTATTTTCGGTGCCGATTCCAGCGCAAAGATTTGGCTCGAGAGTTTGACTTAAACAATCCGGACAGAATAAGAACTGCGGAACCGGCTCGTTTAGCTGATGACGATCCACGGTTAGGAGTATCCAGTGCGCAGATGTAAGCATGAGAAACATAATATAAGGCTCAAAACTTTCATTTCAAATTTCATTTCTTATTTTACTTAAAAGTTTCATCGGAGAAGATTTAAATTATGCCGATAGGAAACGTGCCCAAAGAGAACAACAGAGAGCTTGGCTGGAACAGCAGGTTAATGTACTAACAAGAGGTCTGTTCCCGTACTTTATCAGTCAAATTAGCTGGTTTTTTTAAATTAGACGGGGTGGGGTACAGTTTTTCTGCAATAAATTAAACTATTTAAATAAATCGGAAAGGCGGCAACAACAAGGTTTCCCGTTTTCAAGGAGGGAACACATACAAGTCAGTTTGATTGTTCGTAATTTAACGCACAAATTACGAAATTTACCAACAAACCATTTACGTGAGTGGCTTTCACGATTTGGTATACGCATCGTGTACGGGAACAGACCAATAATGATAATACTTTTTGAATAACGTTATAATACATAGTACATTCTATTGCTAAGTAGATGAAAGAAAGGCAGCAAGCCGAAGCGGATCGATTAAAAGCAGATCAAGTTGTTCAAGATTCAATTAAGGCCAGAGATAAACGATTAATGGAAGTGTCAGCTGCTGAACGAGAAAACCAATCAAAGATGAAGGAATCCATTCGACGTTATAACGAAGAGCTTGTAAGTGATTTGGCGTATTATTTTGGCATCACATATATGTTGTTTGTGGTAGGCTTTCGAAAAGCGCGCCAACAAAAAACTTGTGAAACAACAAACACACGAAGATGATTTGGCTGAAATATATAATATGCTTGGCAGTGATATCTTAACTGAAAATCCGGATGTTGCGCAGAGTAAAGTATCTTTAAATAAGAAAATCGCCTACATGTACAAAGGTATGACACCAGAAGAAACAGAAGCATTCCGCAACGAGCAAAGCCGGCAATTGGAACAGAATCGGGTGAGTTCTTAAAGCATTATAAAATTGTCTTTCTAAATTTAGGTTGGTAGGCGCAGTGGCTTAGTGGTTAGAGTGTTGGACTACTAAGCGAGGAGTCCCAGGTTCGAATCCCGAGAAAAACCAAATTCCAACTTAAGGGTTTTTTTCACTGCGCCACCTCTCGCGAACGTCTGACAAACATCCGAGAGTATAACTGTCATGAAAGAACTTCTCAATTAGCCGTTTGGACTCGGCATAAAACTGTAGATCCCTTCCATTCGTCCCAAAAATTAAAACTCACACAAAACGAATGGTTGTGAGAAGCTAGGCCCAGGGTCCCTGCGGACCTGTTGCGCCAACTATTTATTTATTTTAAATTTAGGTTGCCTTTAAGCTGTAATGATGTGTACAGCCTGCGTCGTAATCGTAACGCTAGTGAACAGGACCCAATGTTTTTAAGCTCCGTCACCTGTGTCATTTAACTGCACTGTCATGCAAAGCGTACATAGAAACATAGAAATATATTTATATCATTGACACTCATAGGAGTTCACCATTAGTGCATTGTCTCATATACGAATGTCTAAAATATAAGTGCTGGGGTTTGTGTTTTTGGGCACAATTTTAGTCGCCAGTAAGCTCAGGCGGTGAATCACACTGTTTCCCTTTGCTATTTGAATATTCCTCTACCACATCTCCCGTTGAATTTCCTTAAAAACTTGAACTTTCAGAAACGTAAAGACGAAGAACAAATCAAAGAAAAGATTTGGGAACAACACGCCATAAACATGTCTAAGGAACTAACTCTCAAGCAGAGAGAGCTGGACAAGATCAAAAAGTATATTCGCGTCAAACAGGCAAATACATAAATATCAATAAAGCATATCAATCTTGTTTCATTTTCAGAGCCAACTTAGAAGAGCAATACAAGGCCAACGTGGCCCTAGCTCGCGAGCAGAGGGCACGCAAGGAGTTCATAGATAAAGTTGTTTATCGCAATCAAGCCACCGAAGAATATTGGGGACAATTCAATCGCACAACTCGCTAAAACAAAAGGTACATACACGCAAAAGAATAGACGATAATTTTCTTTTATAATTATTGTCGCTTGTATTCTCTATTTCATTAAAAAAAATTAACAATGAATTACAAAGAGTGTACGTTCGTCGTGTATAATTAGTCTAGTAGATTGGGAAATTTGGATCTACCTTGTAATGCCACGCGTATAGACCGCCAATTATGTCCTTTACTCGACAATTTTGCAGCTTGTTGCGCAAATGTTGGACAGCTATTTGTGAATCGTTACCACGTCGACACAGAACAACAACTGCAAACACAAATAATTGGTTAGTGATTATAAGATGATAAATATGCATAGACTTACCCGGTACATTGGAACCACCCATCTTAACCTGAATGTCGTTGAGTTTACTGTCATCTAGTATGTGTTTCAATGGAATGTTTATTGAATTATCTAGCTGGCACATTTCGAACTCCACTGGACTGCGAACGTCGATCAGTACGTGCTGCTCGTTTGATAGATTCATATATTCGAAAACAGACATCCGATGATTTTCGTGTAGAATAGAAAGTGCAAAGTCCTGCGATAAAAAAAAATAGTAATTTCGGTAGACAACTTGGGAATGAAATAGGTCAGTCATACCTTGTCGGATGCACGCATTCCGCAGAAATATTCATAGTTGATTAACCTTGTGACAAACGGTTGATCTGAGCAGACATCACAGTCTTTACTCTTGGAACGAAGTTTAATGTTGCGGAACATGGATTTGGTACCGTCAAATAACAACAAGCGCCCACTGAGCGTTTCCCCTAAGTCTAGGACAACCTTGATAGCTTCCAGAGCTTGAAGAGATCCAATTACTCCAGTGACTTGGAAGAAATAAGAACTTTATTGTAATATGCGTACAGTGCACGACGAACTCTGGAGCTCGCTAAATTAGAAAGCTAATAAGATCACACATCTACAGATCATCATACCTAAATGGCTTTCGTTTCATGAACTTTAAAAATCAGAAATGTCTTATTACCTGCTCCAAGGACACCACCATCCCCGCAATTCGTCACAGTTTCTGGTGGTGGTGGCACTGGGAATAGACATCTATAACAAGGACCTCCATTGAAATTGTAAACAGTCAGCTGCCCATCAAGCTAGAAATCAATAATTAGCCAAATCCGCAACCACCTATCAACTTTACCTGCAGTGCACTCCCCGATATCAAAGGTTTCCTTTTAATAACACAAGCATCATTTAGAAGATATCTTGTTGCGACGTTGTCACTGCAGTCTAAGACAACATCGTATTGCTCTACAATATCCAAAGTATTATCACTATTCAATTGACGATGATATGGTACAATATTGACGCTGGAGTTTAGTTTCAGCAGAGACGATTTGGCGGAAATCACTTTTGGAATCCCTACATACTGTTCCGTGTGTAAAATCTGTCGATGTAGGTTATTCTTCTCGACGTCATCGTAATCCACTAGGCCAATGGTGCCTGCACCAGCTGCCACTAAATACTGAGCAGCTGGGCAACCCAAGCCGCCAGCTCCAACGATGAGGAACGACGATTGCTTCAGTTTCAATTGTCCCTGAACTCCGCCGAAATCGGGTAAAATTAACTGGCGACTGTATCGAGCGATTTCATCGTTTGTCAGTGCCCTAGTCGGAGGCGGAGCATTTTGTAGCTAATGTGATATCGTAGAGATTTATACGAACGGAATTTAGGTCACTAAAATTGATATTTTATTTTGTTTTTCTTACCTGTAGGCGTTTAAGTTCGGCCAGTTCATTTTCTTTTTCGACCAGTTGCAAGCGAATGCGTTCAATTTCGTTTTCCAGTTCTGTGGTAACATCCATTTCGTTGGGTGGCGATCTATTTTTATTTTAATCACTGAGGGTGGTGGGAGGTACGTAATTATGGAAAATAAATAATTATTATCAGTTATCTCACCTGCCACAAACAATCGGTAGAACAAAAAAGTACGATCTGAAGATGCAGGGCTACAAATTTTGACATTTCTTCACACACACACAACTAAACCCACAGCTGTTTACTAAAAATGTAGTAGATTGTATAGTAATACTCTGATTGCACTATTTGCTACAAGATGGCAGAAGAAATGAATTGAGTATATTTTAATTTCTAAAGCGGAGTTTCCGGTGTTCATTCGGAAGAGGAAAGTGGTTATTCGTTCGTTTGTTTATTAAAAAAAAAATTTAAGTGTAAACGCCAAGTTTAAAATGCAGCGACTATCGAAGATTGCTCCCAATTTTGTGCGTATTGTCAATTTAGTCTTTTCTCTAAGATTGCATGATTATAATTCATAACTGTTTTGAAAATGAATTTTACACTTCTTGAAAAACGTCTTCAAACCTTATTATAGGTAGTTACTATGAATGAATCACTGTTTGCAGTAGTCTATTTTAATTTGGGCAGATACCTACCTAGCTACTAATTTTGATCACCTGTCAAATGGACTTTGGTTTGCGATTGCAAAATCTTGTGACGCTTGATACCGGCCGCTCCATTTTTTTCTGTGTTTGTATTTGACGTCTAAGTGGACAACCCAAAAATGATTCAGTTTCAAAATATGTAAGTGGAAAATTGGAGCTTCAGGAGCTCATGGTTATTTATGAAACAAGAACAGTATTCTATAGTTTCATATAGATGTATTATCTAGTCCAACGCCACGCAAAAAATATCGAGTACACAACTTGTGCAACTTGTAAAAAAAGTGCTCACCATGTTCTTAAATGAATACGTTCAGTTTAGTAAGTCTGCGAGTTGATTGATTTGATCTATTTCAGTTTTTATTGGCCCAGATTGGTCTTGTGAATAGTTTTTTTTTCAGTTGACGTTTATGAGAAGATAGTCGATAAATCCGAGGACAAATTTCTGTCAGCTTGCATACTCAGTTGACACTTCGCACTAGGTATCCGAACGTCCCCAGTTCAACGAAGCAGTATTAGGTTGAGCTCTGTGAATTGAGCTCAAGCATTATGAGCGCGCACTGAACCGAGCGCGCTAAGATTGTTCTGAGGTCTTTATGAAACATACTTGAGCACATAGTTGTCATGAATGCAGAAATTCAATATTTATTTATTGATTTTTATTAAATTGGTTAATTTTCAGTTCCAAAACAACAAGGTTCGTCCGCCATTTAAACAATTTTGCTTATCCTGTTTTTTTCTGTCAAATGTGACTGGAAGTGTGTAATCAGATTTTCACTCAGCCTGCTCAGTCAATTTATTCTGAGCTCATAGAGCGCGCTCTGATCATGCTCTGAACGAGAAAAGAAACACAAACTCTGAGCTCTGATGTATCTGAGCTAAAAAAGAAACACGAACTTTTTGTATAACACTTCAGGTTGTTCTCTGAACTAAAAAAGAAAAAAATTTAAAAATCGTTTAGTTTATCGCCGTTCATCAGTTTTGCCACTTGTCAGTAATTTTGTCACTGGGTTAGCTATAACCAGCTAGTTTTAAAATAATCGCATTAATTTTGAAACATATTCGAAGTGTATAAGTTCTGTAAGGTACCAATACTAAACTGAGCAAATAAATGAAACAACAATTTCGTTACATTTGAAAAATTAAAAATTTATTTTCACCATGATTTTGTAGTGAAATCAAACAAAAATCTTCATTTTATACAACCTTAGTAAATATTAATATCCTCCTAAATAATCTCTTGCTGTTATAAAATTACCAAAATATCAGATGAAACATTCCTTTGTTCATATTCTAATAAGTTGCAGTTCACTTTCTTGATGCCAATAATACGAAACAATTGTTTTTCACAAACAAAAATTAAAAAATAAAAATTGCATTTGGGTTAATTTAAAATTAACTTTGGCACTGAATACATAGCCATTAGCTACCGAAAATTGTTAAAATCCTTAATCTGACTTCAATCACGTTTAATCCTACTTATGATGTAAAAATAAAAACTAATTAAAATTTAATAACATTATTTTATTGCATATTTGCTTATTGTTTTTGCATATAATTGAAACAAATATATATAATCAATATTTTATTAGAATCATTTACTCGTTCGAAGAGACAACTAATTAAATTACATTTATTTGTGTAAAACTACTTAATAGCAAAACTTACTTTAGTTCTATATACAACCTATATACATAGTTTCTTTTTGTTGTTAAAGAATTTAACAACTCAAGTCGAAATTTGTAAATGTTATTTTTATTGCAGGAGTCGTTTGCAAAAATACAACCAGGCATTGTCAAACTGACAATCTCATTCCCTGCTGGGTATTTTTGAAAACTGCTCTTTGTTTCACTGATGTTTTCAACTAAATATTTTATTTATTGTGATGTTTAATGTTTTCATTAGCTGAAGCTGACTAGTGGGTGTTCGCTTACTTTTTTTTCTGTAAATATTGTATGCATATGCGACAGTCTTGTAATAGATTTTTGTTTGTGTTTCATCATATCAATGGCACTCTAGTCTAGACCCACTTTATATTTATTTTAAATGCCTTTAGTTGGGAAATATTCCCAAAACACTATAAGAATTCTATAAAAAATAATAAAATAAAGATATTAAATCAATAAATTAGATAAATATTGCTAAAGATGACAGCAGCGTCTTTGAAGCGCTGCCTTCTATTTGTAGTGATATCGAAGTAGTGTTGTCTCCCGTAATGTATCTGTATCCGATTCTTCATCACTAGATGGCGGTGTTTCTAGTATTGGAAGAGCGAGGTCCAGATATTCCTCGTTGGCATTCACTTTCGCTAGAAGGATTTTATCCAGGTTTTCCACAATTTCCGTGAAAGTGGGCCGAGCATTGGCGTCAAAATGCCAACATTGACGCATCAGCATGTAGCTAGAAGTAAAAGAACCCAAATTATTTATGTGTACTAAATAGTAATAGCTGGACCTAAATTATATATAAAGGGTGATTTTTTAAGAGGTTTAGAACTTTTTTAAAAAAAAAAACACAAAAAATTCGAAAAAATGAATGAAATATTTATTTGAATCGATAGTTTGAACCTTGCAATTTAATGTTTAAAGATAATTTCATGCAAATGTTGACCGCGGCTGCGTCTCAGGTAGCCCATCCGCTGAGTCCAATTTTGGCATACTCTTTCACACATATCGGCCGGTATCTCACGAATGAATGCATGGATGTTGGCTTCCAGTGCGTCAATCGAAGCGGGCTTGTCCCTATACACATTAGCCTTGGCATACCCCCACAAAAAATAATCTAATGGTGTCAAATCGCACGATCTAGGCGGCCAATTGAACGGCCCGAAACGTGAAATTAACTGTTCACCAAACTCGCCTCGCAATTGCGCCATTGTTTCGCGTGCTGTGTGGCATGTGGCACCGCCTTGTTGAAACCACATATCATGCAAATCAAGAAAAAAAGTTTGTTATCACGCTGTAACAAAGGCCTAACTGCTGGGAACGGCGCCAAATCGACATTTCGCGGTCTTCTGTCACACTAGCTGATACGGCCGCAATATTTTCTTCACTACGCACAGTACGTAAACGTGTTGGTGGTTTAATGTCCAACAAAGTAAATTTGGTGCGAAATTTGGTCACAATCTTCCGAATAGACTGCTCAGAAGGTCGAGAATACCGATCATAAAATGGAAGCAGCGCGCGATGAACATTTCGAACCGAGCACGAATTTTGATAGTAAAATTCAATAATTTGCAAGCGTTGTTCATTTGTAAGACGATCCATGGTTAAATTGCAAACCAAACTGAAGCTGTTTGACAGTGACACAAGGTACTAAACACACGTCAGCTGTCAAAACCAGTGTTGCCAAAACCAAACCAGCTAAAAAATCACCCTTTACATAGTAAGGAGCAAAAGATGAAAATGTGTATTCTGCTTAAAAAAAGGCAGTTGACTTGTAACTAGACAAAAAATATTGATGCACTGCTTGATAAGTTCTTCATGATCTTATACAAATGCAGCTGCTATTAGCCGGGGATAGTTTTGAAGTTTTAATTTGTACTTGCTTTAATGTCATACTACAATTTATACGTCCAAATAAAAAGACCAAAACTATTGTTGACATCAAAATCTAGCACAAAATTCCTGCCCTGGCTGAACACTAAGGCGTCCCCAACTGGAGCGCCGCCCTAAGAAAGGTCTTTACTGTCAGATATCAGTGCAAGCTCAGTTTATAAAAGAATACGGTGGAGCCAACTCAGTGCGCCCTTATAGCTCATGTCAAACGTCACAAAAACATTCTGTTCGCCAACAAATTGAGAGCGCAAGAGAAAAGGTATTTGCACTTCAACATTTTTAGAACCTGGCTGTCTTTTTATAAGTAGTTTGCGTTGTGCGGACTGAGAAGCACAGCTAACATATTAAATTAAGAGATTTTACTAAGAGGTACTTACATATTAAGTGAACATCTAGGTGGCTTTTCCATCCGTTGTCCTGACATCAAATAGCTGTACAGCTCTTCTGCAGACATTATCTGTGGATAGGGCTGTTCACCGTATGTCATTATTTCCCACAACAGCACTCCGTATGACCACCTAGAGAAAACGTTATAAACATACTTGTATGACACTATTGCTACCTCAGCACTTACACATCACTTTGAGTGTCGTAGAACTTTTCCTGCAACGATTCCGGTGCCATCCATTTAATTGGCAGCCTTCCATTTGTATTCTTTCTGTAATAGTCTGTATCCTGAATATCTCTCGCCAAACCGAAATCAGCAATTTTGATGACATAGTCATCACTGACCAGGACGTTTCTCGCCGCCAAATCACGATGAATGCACTGTAAGAAATTGAATAGTCAATAACCACGCACACGAACCAACAACTAGACTTACCCTTCTCGAAGCAAGATACTCCATCCCCCGAGCCACTTGGAATGCAAACGAAATCAAATTCTTTTCAGTCAAGTGTTCGCGATCATTATGCTCTAGCATTGACATTTCAAACGACGATGGTGGTCGGTTTTTCTTTAAAAAGTCCTTCAAATTGCCATGCGGAGCAAACTCCACAATAACATACAGTGGACCGTCCTGACTGCAGCAGCCCAGCAAGTTAATGATGTTTATGTGTTTCCCAATCATTTTCATCACTTCCATTTCGCGCACTAAACTGGCCATATCAGCGTCAGTGTGTCCTTCTTTTACCATTTTCACTGCGACTATAGAATGGCCGGGATATTTGTTGAGGCCAGTCGCTTCGGCCATTACCACACGGCCGAAAGCACCTTCGCCAAGAGTGGTACCCAAAATAAGTTGATTTCGTGGTAATTCCCAGTTCGAATCCAACGGAAATTCGTACTCGTTGAATGGAGCCGGATCAGTGTTGCTACTTTGAAGGAGTGTTGTTCTTTGTTTCTCGATTTTGATTATCGGCATGACCATTGTTTCGGGACTACTCGGATCTGCTGAGGGCTTGTAGATTATCACTTTTTTCGTCCATTGATGGACAGTTTCCATGCGATGTTTGAGAAGTTTTTCATGTTTTAACTTTCGTAGGACATACAAAATGAACATGGAGCCGACGAGAAATAGAAATATAATGACAATGCCGACAATTGTCATCCACAATGTTTGATTTCGAATTGGAAGCGATATCGGCATGTCCTTTTCGAAAAGTTCTATAAAAAAAATGCAGACACACACGCATACATTATGAAATGTGGCTTAAAAAAAGGAATTGATTTCAAATTACCGTCGACAACTGTGAGGTAAGCGGTTGACGTTGATTGGCCCAAACTGTTGGCGGCGATACACGTATACCAGCCTTCGTCTTCGTAGGTAACGTTTTCCAATTTCAAGATGTTCGTCTTATCGGGATCAGTCTGTTATTTGAATCAACAAGAGGTATTGAGATTTTAGATTTTTTTTGAAATGCTGCTTAGCGGTTTTCTTTCACCCAAAACCTGGATATTGCATGCAGTCGTTAGTAGTGGTATTTTTTTTTAATCGATTGTAGCTGGTTATAGTGGTCAATGGGCATATTGAAATAAATGAATGAAATCTTTTTAAGGAAATGGTTTAATCTGTCATCAATATAGGTGATTAGAAGTTTGTAGGCACTTTACTTTGAGAATCTAAAAAACTTCGAAAGATCTTTAAGTCCATGCAGGTAGTTATATTAATTTAAGTATTGGCAGCGATCCATTGACAGTCTATCGCTAGCTTGATCGCAGGTAGAGGAACACCCTCTAGCGCCACCGAATAATAAAATTTATTAAATGCCAGTTGGTTTAATTTACGTTCTTTTATTCTTAAAAAAATTGTACACCTAATTTGATGGAAGAACTTTACCTCAAGTTTTGTTACCTTTTAACATTTTCTTTTTACTTTTTATTTGACGTATGCTTGTTTTCACTGTCTCTCTTTCTTAAATTCCACAATTGTGCGAAAACTCTAGTGCAAATGGTGAAAAGTATTTTGTTATGCAGCTTGCAATCTATCTGTCAATGGAACACTCCCGTTTTTAAATATATGTACGTTTTTAATACTAAACAATAAATCAAATTTCATTCAAATATAAACAAATTTTGCAAAAAGCAATTAGATTAAAGCACACACAAAAAGAAAAAAAAACTTAAAACTAATAATAGACAAAAGAGCCCAAATGAACCGTCACCTTAATTACTGTTCTATTCACAGAACAAAGCTCGTTTTTACACGCAGTAAAAGTCCAAGCGATTTCTTGATGTAGATCAGATAAATATTTACATTTCATTACACCGGAACCATTCACGGGTAAAGTCAAATTTGACAATGGGGTAAGTATGATTGGCTTATGATTAACACGATCTGCAAACGAAATTAAAAATGATGCCATCACCAAAATAGTAACAAAAACAAAGCGTACAAAATGATAAAACAGAAAATGAGAAAAAAATGTATATACTTATAGCTATGTAATAAAAAATATATAAAAATGTACCTACATAATTTAGAGGAACGTAAGAAGAAAATGGTTTAAGAAAGGTAAAATAATAAAGCTAATTCTAATATGCAAAACAAGTATAAATAAAACAGGGACGCACAAAATAAGGTCAGTAAAATGATACCGTGCGAGTGGCGCTAATTGTCGGTTAATTTTCCGACATAAATCTAAAAGCCGATGAAAAGAAAAGTCCACCCAACTCCAATCTTGAGAAAGAGATTGTGTTAATTTTATTCTTTGCATTGATCTTCAGTGCATTATTTCTTTCTAAACGTAGTAAGTTCGAAGCAAAATGAAACGTCAAAAAATAATTTAATATATTTAGAGCAATTGTCAAATTAATTCAGTAGGTAGGATAAGAATCCCAAATATACATCAAAATTAAAATTTTCAGCTTACAACATTTTTAGAAAGCAAAGTGATCTCTAGACTAAAGTCATGGCATTTTTAATTAAACAAATTGATTGAGATTTCTGCCAAAAGAAAAATCTTAGACGTGCACTTCTTGTGTTACATTGGGAATCAAGTACATTTTCCGATCAATTTTTTGCAAGAACTGAATTAATATCATCAATAAACGTCAAACATAAAAAAAAACTTTTTAAATTAGACATTCGACATGACTCTGACTGACAAATGTACGCATACGACTGCATTGGCCTTCGTCCCTTTCTTTATTCCACCAATAAGAGGGGTCATTTCACGCGTGGCAGTGGAAACACAGCAAAATGTCAAAAAGAGTCATGCAACAGGGCCTTACACGACAACAGAAAAACTGTTCATATTTAATCTTGCCAACTAAACGATTGACAAAATGCTGTCACATCGGTGTCAGACTGAGTGAAGGTAGTCAAAAGTTGGATGCATTCGCCAATAGCTGTAAAATCACCGATACTAATTATTCATGATGTACTACTTTTTCATCTTTATTATTTGGTGGGTATGTTGATAAACTGTCACATAACCAGACGAATTCGGATTTCTGAGCCTAACAACTGGCTTAAAAATTAAGCCCCTCTCAACAAAACAATAAATAAAAGAAAGACACTAAGTAAAAACATAAAATAAAAATAATAAATCTACCAACACCCAGTTGACGAGAAGAACCGTCACCAGAAGCTCCTTCAACCGATTGATCCGATCCACCGAAACAAACAAAAGTACACCGTAAAATTTGTACCTCCAACACTCGAATGAACGGGTTAGCTGAATAGTTTTGGGCCACAAAACATGGCTCAAATCTCTTCAGGCTGTCGAATGATTCGTTCTGATGCACATAAGTGACCCAACTGATGTGCGGCTCCAGATCCGACAACACTTTGCATTCCAAATAAACCGTACTGTTCACTAAAACTGTCTGATTGTATGGATATCCTTCGTTCATGATCGGTCGAGCTCGTAAACGGTCTGTGCGATGATAGCGAATGTTTAATAAGCTGACACTTTCCTAGTTCTAGCTTAAATCAAAATCAATGCAAATCGAACAGTGCTTACCTTGAATGTACAGTCTTGTGGTGTGATCAATGCAGCCGTGCACATTGCAAACCACACATGTATAATTGCCGGAGTCCTCTGGTATTGAGTCATCCATGTTGATGCTCCATTTCTTGTAGGCCACCTTTCCCATGCTCCTCGAAATGGGTTTTTCATCTTTCGTCCATGTGATGTTTGGTGCGGGCACAGCATAAACTGCGCAATTCAGTTTTATGAAGCTTCCCGAAGGTTTTGGCAGATACTTGGGTAGCATAGTTCGAGCTTTGAATCTTGGCGCGTACTCCTGTGGATGGCCATCTTCAGTGTGTTGGTTGTTGTCATCCTGATCATTGTCCGCATTCTCCTCGTTGTCCTTGTCAACGTAATCGTCAGCGGATTTATCGCGATGTTTCTGTTGTTCGTTGTCCATCGCTGTGGCATTTGGGGCAGTTGCGGCCACTTGTGAGTAGGCCTGCATGTTGCCAGCAAAATTTGCTTTCATCTCGCCGCCAGGTGATACGCTTAAAGTGAGATTGGCCCAACTGTTGTCGGTATCGGAACGACACGAATAAAGGCCAGCATCGGTCTTTTTGATTTTCTCGAATTTCAATCTGAAAACGAAAGCAAGACAGAGGCAGAGCATGGTTATTGGTTGGTTTTAGTTTTGTGTTCCAAAGAAGCATCATCAGTATTTGTTTATAGGAAACTTGTGGTAAAAATAGACGACACGCGAATGCAAAGACTTTCCAATCAAACGGAAAATGTGCTCCCTAGCGCTCGCCCAGATGTTTTCTCCGTTCTTACACCACTGGCGGGGCCGAATCTAAACACTACGAGGTGCGGAGGAAGATCTTCAGATCATTAGGAGCCACAGTTGGACTACCCTGGGATGATGTGGAGTTTTAATGGAGTTGGATTTGCGTGCTCATAAAATGTGAATATATATGGGCAGAGCATTCGAAAATGCGTTCAGGAACTTTGGTCGGGGAAACGTTGGAAACGCGTGTGTGCGGATACAGATTATATCTGGCCACTTGGGGTTGCTCTGTATAGAGAGTTCATTAAACGATTTTTATGAAGTCGCAGTTTACAGTGCATGCGCGTCTACTACGTGCGGAACGGTTTTGAGTTGAACGCAAATGTTGTCGGAAAATTGCTTACGGAAGTTTTAGCGCCGTTTTGTGTTTTCCATGATACCATTTGAACTTGTATGGCAAATTGTTGAAGATAAACTATTTTTGGGGCAACTTCGAGTGGGCACATAAAACCATGTTCAGAATACCACTAGACACGATGTCAAAGTGATAATTTTCTACGAAGGATATTTTTAGAGGTTGGAGAGCTATTTTGTTGATGATTTATGGCTAAATACGCTGGGCCTTCAAACACCGTAATTGGAAGTTCTGAAAGTTAAGTAGTTTGGTGCTGTCCACAATTCAAATATACAATAAGGTGGCTTATAGCAGACAAAATGTGTTTGTCTTTAGAATGCGACTTAGGTGAGTAAAAAAGGCTCATAACGAGCATGGAAAACCTTCGGAAATTCTAAATTTTGTCAGCCTTTAAAAGCAAACGCTACTTTTAAAAAAAGAAACAAAAACCACTCATGACGTGCTTGAATTCTTAAAATGAATTCCATTCGAGGATAAATGCACATAAAACATTTTCTTTACCGTTATTCGAACCACGATTTGAAAAAGTCTGCAAACTTATTGATAAGTACCTGTTAAATTGCTTTCCGCGAGAGCGTACTTCGAGTCGCTATGAGTGTCTAGAGCCAAGCACAGAACTACTCGTTATACGCGTGTGCATTGTGAACCATTTACTTATAATAAGAATATTTATCAATGTGCAAGCATTAACCACAACAATCGGTGAACTGGCAAATATTAGTATTCTTGATCGGAAAAGCTGTTTAACGCACAAAACGTATGATGAAATTACAAGCACACTATTTCGTTCGATAATCTGTTGCTTTTTTTTAAGGAATTTCATATTCTGAAGAACTCGGACTAACAGCAGCCTACTCCCCACGCATATAAATTTTTTTTGGTAGGTACCTACGGTACGTAATCACTAAAAAATTTACAATTCAAAAGTAGTAGGTGACAATTAGCGAATGTAGTAGATCGGTTATGTGCAGCAAATACGCAGCATTGCAGTCTTGGGCTTGGCTTCCGAGCATTTGGGACGAAATACCAAATAGATTTTGCAACATTCTACTCAAAAAATGATATTGACAGGTGACAGATGAAAGCTTTAAGTGGGTACCGAATTCAGATACTACACTGAGAGAAAAAGAAACAAACGCAGTGTGATTTCAATTGAGATCTCTCAGCAAGTGGATATGTATACTCCATTAGAAAAAAGAAAACAGAATATTCGTGGAAGCAAAGCACAGCTTCTGCAAGGTTATTATTTGCAGAATGTAGTAAACAATTCACCTGTTCAATTCATGCTTTCAGTGCTTCTCACAAAATATATACCGTATCATACTTCGTTAACCTTAAATTTAATGAAATACTTTTTTTACACAAATGAACTCGCATTCGAAGCGTTTCATTGTCCAATGATTGTACTAGAGTGGGTGCCCACATGTTTACTGGAAATTGGGCACATTCGATAGGTATGTCCAAGGCTTGAGTTTTTTTTTCTGTTGGTTTAACTAGGTACTGCAATTGAATTGTGTGTATTAATCATTTCGCTAGGAAAATATACACGAATTTCCGTTCGATCAAAATTTGAAGATAACCTCGATTCGAACAAGAAGAAATGCACGAAGATGAAATTATATTGAAATCGATTTGGAATATCGCTTGAGTGAAATGAAATGGAAATGGAACATAGAGATAATAAATCATTTCGTAAAAAATTTTTGGCGTCACTGATACCATTGGCAACAAACTGTCAATTTCATTCGTTTTACAACACAATAATATTGTTCTAGACAGTGTTGTTCAAGTCTGGTTTTCTTTTCAATGTCACTCATGAAGGATGTTTCTTTTGGACGCTGTTTCAAATACAGGCCATCAACACCGTTGCCGTTGCTGGTTATTTTGGAACAACTGTTATAGTGACTAGGTACATTTTTTCTCTGGGAAATTTTTGGAATATCCGCTCACGGAAACATGACATATTAACAACTAAGATTGGTCTCTCTTGCTTTTCTGCTGAATTTTCTGCTTAGCTACGCACAAAAAATGTTATGCCATGAAACGCGACCAGTAGTAGGTAACTATAGGCAAAACTTTATATTGCTGTCGGTACTCGGCACTTTTATAAACTCTCACTCGAAGCTCCCATCCTTTTCGTTTTCATAAAATAAGCACAAACCTAACCCGCATATCAAGGCCACCACAAGAACTCCTCACCCAAAATAGCTCATAATCCTTTGCGACTGTCAGTTGAACTTGTTCACTAATCACTGCCACGACAATGACTAAACGTATGCTCGCTTCTCGTGGAACTACACAATAAAGACTGAAATGGAGTTGAGCCCACTAAGTATCCCTCCGCTTGGACGCACAAAACTATATTTAAAAACAAATGCATTCGTCGCGTGGTAATCTCACTTTAATCGTGTGGGCCTCATGAATCAGACTTCAACAACAATTGCACCAAAGAAATATTGCGCGCTGATGATGATGACGATGCATGATGGTGCCTTTTTTACGCTCCCACCAGCCGCAGCCTCGTATATATTTCATCGCACTAAGTATGCGAGTGCGATTAACATGATTCGCGCGTGCAGCACCAAGGAGCCCAGGAGCACAATCTGTCGGATTTAAAGGAGGAATCCCCCTATTATAATGCCAGCAGATGGTTTTACTGCTAAATGGATGCGTACATCCTATTCAATCCTAATGCACGTCTCGCCATCGTTGCTACTTTTGCGGATTTATATCCAGTATCCACCCGTCATCTCAGCGCAGCGCACAAAGCGGATGGAAGTTGGCCACATATATCTGTCTGCCAGGAGGCTTTGTTTTCCTTTTATACTTTTGTCTGGTGTTTGTCTTTGTTTTTTTTTTTTGGTCCCCTCCTCCTTTGCCAGTAGCTCAAACGTCAACTTGTCGTCATGATGAGTGAACAACAACAACAAGAAAAAAAAGATCCATCTCCGAGTGATGTTGTCTTTTTTTTCCAGAATCTCAATCGACAACCACTGCCCGGAACACATTTGTTGTACGATTGGCCGACGAAACATTTTGTTTACCCTTCAACGCGAGATGTCCAAACGACCTCATCCCTTGGAGGTTGGCGATATTCGAGAGGATTACATTTTTTTACACGATACACAAAGCCCACGATCAACACGAGCTCTTTGTTTATTTTCAATTTGCCTCATCTTTGCAGTTGGGGAGTACATGCGTGTACATCAATTTCCCACTCCTGGGCTTGCCGGGTTGAAGAGGTTGGCGTGGCACAACCGAAAAGTTCAAACAAGAAAGTATTTTTAGGACAAACTTTCGTGTGTTGTTTTCTGAGGAACAAGCACACTACAAGTGAAGTAAGAAGTAACTGATGCCAACAACATACTGTGTGTTGTTATAATATTTTGTTTAAAACATTTGAGTCACAAGGTATACGGTTACTTTGCTCTACTTACGTCTTCGACCTTCGTGTGTCTGTGCTGAGTTTTTCGTCGTTTTTGAACCAAATTGGATTTTCAAATTCACACTTGAGTTGAACTCTTGAGTTGGTCGACACTTTTTCTACAGCTTTCGATTTGCCATCTGAAATGATAAAAATAATTTTATGTAGAAATATGTATTGCACAAGTTAATTTATAAATAACGATGTAAACGAGACCTAACACTGGAGAAGATTACGAGTAGGTATATCGATTTTGGTTGACAAATTTCGTAGAAAATTGCTGTGCAAATACTCTTAAGCCCATAATCGCATTACGCAGGCAAGATGATCGACAAAAAAAATTGTTTTTAGTTTGGTTTGATTCAGCTTCTATTTCGCGCCCGCTGAAACTGAATGTCACTGAAAGCAGTTTACTTGTATCACCAGAAAGGTGTCAACAGCAACAACTGCTGATGTTGGTAGCCAAGTAGAATGAAGTGGTTTTAATTTCGTCAATTTACTCTGCCTTACTGAGAAAAATGTTTCCTTAAAAAACCATTTTTGGTTTCAAAATAACGCATCGCTCTTGGAGACCAATTAAAATGTTGCCCATAAGAAAGTGCCTGCATATTTTGGTTACTCTCCTGAAGAAGTGCGTATGAAAATACGTTTCAGTAAATTAACGATTGTTGAAATACAAGTGGGATTTAAAAACAAAGAAATATTCGATTCGGTCGCACTGTTTTTCTTTTAAATTTATTGCAATATGCGTTTCTTTTAATAGGAGTTTCAAATACACGCCACTGGTCTCAAAGAGTGCTACTTGTTATGGAAGCAGTGTAAACTCTGAACTTGGCTACTAGCAGTCCATATAAATTCATATTTCATTGTCTATTTATTGACTATTTTGTAATATTGAGCATCCCACTCATTCAATATAGGACAATGGAAATATATAAAACTAAGCATATTTATCTGTTAGAGCTAAAAACATTTTTTTTCCGCAAGAGGTTGCTTCACTTTTATTTTACTGTCACTTTGTTTTTCTTCTTTTTTGACTCTGACTTCGACGGAAACTACTCTTTTATTAAGTGACTTAAAGAGTACAGTCCGAACTGAATGTTGGTTGTTAAAATTAAGCGCGATGTTTGGCTAAAATATTTTGCTTAGTCTGTAGGAAGCTAGTAGTAGTGTCGAAGCAAAGTTTCATTTTGTTGACACCCAAAATGTAACAAAAATATGTAAACAACCTAACATTTGAATTTTGATAACAGGAACTTGAAAAATGGACCTTTAATTTGTTAAAAGAGAAGAAGTTTATGCAAAGAGAAACGAGTATTTAAGTCATTAAACCTAAAGCCATTTTCAACAAAAGCGGCCTGAGGTATCCGTCGGAACGGAAAATTCTCCGAGTTTTTACGATTCGGGGGGGTTTTGGCGCGAGTTTTTTTTCCGAACAGCTCTTCGGAGAATTGCGATTTTGCGTTTGACAGCTTCATAAGAATGGTTCCCTCCGACAATAATCGGTCGCGGAATTTATTTACGATTTGCAGTGAAGTGTTAATAAAAATGAACAATAACAAGAGATAACAATATTTGTATTTATTATTCAATTTATTTGTTGCTTCGATTTGGTTTTCCAGTGCAAAATCGAGCAATAAAGAGCACCAAACAATGCGATGTCGTAAAATCAATACGTCATAGAGTTCCGATAGAGTATTTGTCTTATTTGCTGGTCGTAAACGTCAGTTCTGAATATAAATATAAATAAAAAACCCTCTCAAATGCATAAATCTCCCAAAAATTAAATTCACTACACTGACAATGTTGACAGTTTCATAACGAAACTCCCTCTACGCACACATGCCCGCCGTATGGACTTCCTGCGCCGCTGCCCAGAACCAAAACCCATTAACAAACTGATCTACTTTTGCTCTTACAATGATCCCTGTCAAAAGGAGAAAAATGAGCAGCAAAAAAGGATTCACGCCAAGTGAAATCCTTTCTCATTAAAAACACATCCGTGCGTTGACGCATCTGCCGCACACATGGTTGTATCTATGGGGATGGGACCTCCGAAAATATTTTCCTTAGCCCATCCTCCTCCATTCGTTTCATTTTTGGGTATATATGAAAACAACCAGATACGAGCTGTCACAAATGTCAATTGATGTTTTTTCCCGGACACATACGTTTTTTTTTCTTTTTGGGGTTTTTTCTCCTTTCCAATGAGAGACAAAGCAATTTATTTGAAGTGCATTCACGGTCTCGCACCGTGGTGAACACAGACAAATCATACTATGGTGGTGCACTTAGGGACATGTTACAATTATCTATGCTGTGTGTCGGGGTGAGTGGGCTTAGTAGGAGTAACACCAATATGAGGGTTCAATGTTGAGTGAAATTCTTAAGGGAAACAGTAATTAAAATGAGCACCTTTCGTTTATTTTTAAACATTGGAACGCGAGAAAAGATTGATTCCGTTCCAGATGGACCCTTTGCTTTTTGCTGCTGCCGATGCAACATCCGCATGGGGACGACATGATAAACATTAACGACCCGTGTTGACATTGGAATGAAAATGAAATGGTTTTGTTGTGGTTGTGGTAGGCGGCACCTGTTCAGAGGAAGAGAAACACCTCCTCGTAAATGCGACGCGCAATGTATTTGTCCCTCCAATTAATTTGTTTGCATAAATTTATTGTATCGTCCACACATAATGATATAGCAGCTACGCACAGTAGCATTTAAATTTTTCTCAATTGATTGACATTAATTAAGAACTCAGCTAGACTTAGAGGTCAATTGGGGCCAATAAGAAAGCGAATAACATGCCAATAATTGGCTTTTTCCGATGCGACGAGAAGAAACGGATAATTCTGAGAGCGACGCGTGCGGCAAGACAATTTGCTAGATATTGGTTTCGCAATCTTTTTTACAATTTAATTAACTTTTCTTAATTTGATTTTTCAACGCAACATTGAGGAGGTGGAAAACTCATTAGTTAGTGCCAAAAAAAAAAAAAAAAAATCCACAGAATTAAAATGTCAAACAAGATTCGGAAACTGATTATTCGCGCGAGTTAAGGACCCTTAACCATATAGTCTAAGGACCATCTATTAAGATTTATCTAAAATAAACGTTAGATAACGTGTACCTACCTAGATAAGGGTAGAAAATAATAATAATAACTATGAGATAAGAAATGAAAGGAGATTGTATTGTAACCTAAAATATGTAATAAGAACTATGAGATAAGAAAGGAAAAGAGATTGTATTCGAACACACAGTAGATAAGAAAAGATAGATTAAGAATAAAGAAAAGGTTTTATTTTGAACCAAATACATAGATTACTAAGTAGGATATAAATATAAGAAACGAACACGCAAGGGGCAGTCTAGAAATAACATCGACTTAGACCACAGTTCGGTGATAATAAACTTGAACTAGTAATTAAAATAAATATAAATAAACAGGACTATAAAATCCTAAAAAAATATAATTTGTTTTAATTACGAAATATACGCGAGTGTATTTAATTGGCGATCCTGCCAGGAGACAAATAAATTGTTTATCTTCACGGAGCGGACCAAAGGAAAATCGGGAATCAGATCCACATAGTGGCACCCATCAAACGTTCCTTCATACGAAGCAACCTGAACAAAGATACATACGTATCCAACGTAAAAGTTTTATGAATAGATTTAAGAAAAGAAAAAATTTACACGACAATCGTCGCGAGATAATAAGTGAAAGTGAAAGTGAAAGTGAAAATAAAGAAGTAGTCATCAAGATGGCAGAACCAGTTGATCTAGCAACCTTAGCAGCAAGATTCTCACAAATGGAGATGTACTGCACACAGTTAAACAATAAACTGCAAGAAGCAAATAGACAGACAGAACAATTGTCTAACATAATAAAACAACCTAAGCATAACCAACCAATTGGTACAGAAATACAAATGCCTATGGAAATAAATTCAAGACAAATAGTTCAAGCACAGAGGAAAGCAGAACATCAACCTCAGCGAAACAACTATAACCCATATAATAATAACCAGCATTGGAAGAGAGGAAGAGAGGATAGCGGGCAGTATAGGCAGCCGCAGCACTATCAGAACAACAATCAACACGTCAACAAACAACAAAGGGTGAACCAGTCATCACAACTACAAGAAGAAGACGGAGACAGCATGTATGCAGAACCGGAAGAACAAAGGGTAAATAACTTAAGATTTGACCATTTAAAACTAGTTGACGGGTTGCCTTGTTTAAAATTAACATCTAGCATTTCTAACAAAACTTATAAAATATTAATAGATACGGGAGCAACCCACAATTATATAGATAAAAAATGCAATTCAGCGGAAAGAATAAAAATTAAGGAAATCAAAATTAAAACTATAAACGGGTATTCCATAGTAAATACAAAGAAAATAATTTATTTAATGAATACTAAAATAACATTTTTCGAATTAAATAATATAGATTCATTCGATATGATATTAGGATTAGAAGGTTTAAAAGAATTAAACGCCGAAATAAACTTGAAGGATATGACCTTAATCACCATGTGCAGTGACAATCAATCCGAAAGTAAACTAAACTATATCATAGGAGAAACGTTATATAAAAAAGAAATAGATAGTTTGATGAAGGAAAATATCGGCATAGGACCACTGCCCTTTACTACTACAATAGAAGCTACAATCAGAACTATAAATAATGAACCCATATGGACCAAGCAATATCCATATCCGATAGCCGACAATGAATTTGTCAATAAAGAAATAGCTAAATTATTAAAAGAAGGTATTATTCAAAGAAGTAATAGTCCATACAATAGTCCGATTTGGACAGTACCAAAAAAGGGTCTTAGTGAAGACGGAAAACCAAAGAAAAGAATGGTAATAGATTTCCAAAAATTAAACAATAAAACAATAACTGATAGATATATGATCCCAGATGTAAACATGACAATACAAAATCTAGGAAAAGCCAGATATTTTACAACATTAGACTTGGAATCAGGATTCCATCAAATTAAAATTAAAAAAGAAGATAGGCAAAAAACAGCATTTTGCGTAAATGGAGGTAAATATGAGTTCGTAAGAATGCCTTTTGGACTCAAAAACGCGCCCTCTATATTCCAAAGATGTGTAGACGACATATTAAGAGAATATATCGGGAAATTCGCGTATGTTTATATAGATGATGTGTTAATATATTCCTCATCAGCCGAAGAACATATGAAACACATCAATATAATTTTCAACGCTCTTAACAAAGCAACATTGAAGGTTTCGGATGATAAATCCAAATTTTTCCAATCAGAAGTCGAATACCTCGGACACATAATTAAATATAATAGGATAGGGACCAATCCGGAAAAGGTAGAAGCAATTAATAATTATGCAATTCCCCGAACGTTGAAAGATCTGAGAGGTTTTTTAGGAATGACCGGTTACTATAGGAAATTTATCAAAGGATATGCAAGCATAGCTAAGCCCCTAACGATACACCTAAGAGGAGAAAATGGTCAGGTAGGAAAAAATAAGAGTAAAAATACTTGTATAAATCTAGACGATGCAGCAATTAAAGCCATTAGTAGCTTGAAAGCACATTTGAGAGAACAAGTAGAGCTATTCCAACCAGATTATAGTAAACCCTTTGAACTAACGACAGACGCATCTAACATAGCTATTGGAGCCGTCCTTAGTCAAAACAAAAAACCTCTATTCTTTTTAAGTAGAACTCTGACAAAGACAGAAGAAAGTTATGGAACGAACGAAAAGGAATTATTAGCCATCATATGGGCACTGCAGAAGCTAAGAAATTATGTATACGGAGTAGCGGATTTAACTATATACACAGATCATCAATCGTTAGTATATTCAATATCGGAAAAAAATCCGAACACTAAATTGAAGAGATGGAAAAGTATAATAGAGGATTTCGGTGCAAGGTTAGTATACAAACCGGGACACCTGAATGTAGTTGCAGACGCTCTTTCGCGGCAACAAATAAATACTTCAACAATAAGTACAGTTCACTCAGAAGAGAGCTCATCTGAAGATGTAATCAAAGTAGTAAGCCAACCATTTAACACATATAGCCTACAGGTAGAATTAATACCGAACAACGAAATAAATGAAATAAAAACACAAACCGTTAAATCTAACAACATTACTAAATTCATTCGTAGAGATAATAAGTAGCAATTACATACCTACTCAGGAAGAAGAAATTTGGATAAAAAAGGCACATAATTTAGTAAATCAAATAGAAGAATATACTAGAAGTAAGAGATCTATAAATTTCTTAGGATCTGCTATTAAATTTATATTTGGTAACCCAGATCATGATGATCTTATTGAAATACAAACCAAAATAAATAATTTAATTAATAACAAACAGAGGAAGGTAAACTCTAGATTCGAACAAATCTTAAAGAATTTCGAGGGACACAATTTAAAAGAACATATAATCTTAGAACAGGTATATGAAGAGTTACTCTTACTAACTAGAACGATAAACGCAGCAAAGAATAATGAATATCTTTCAGAAGCATTAGATATAACGGACATAAAAGAAATAATAAAACATGAGTTAGAGGAAGTTCCAATAATAAATATTTTAGAATATGCAACCATATCAATTGCTAGAACGGAAGAACTTTTTATAATAATATATAAATACCCAATATTAAAAATACAATGTAAATGCTATAAGGTAACCCCGATAAGTTTCAAATATGGGAAAATACAAACAGACGAATTAATAGCATTTTGTGAAGATTACATTAGAATAAAAAAATGTCAAAACTATTTAGGAAAAAATATTTGCGAAGAAAATATTGAAAAAGAAGAATGTATAATTCCATTATTAAAAAATAAAAAATCTAAATGTATGTAATATTAAACAAGAATATAATTTTGATATATTAGAAATAGTACCAGGAGTAATATTAACTCATGGAAATCATAAAATAAATAACGAGACCATATACAATGTGAAATTAATCACATACGAAGATACTGTAAATATAGATGGAAAAAATTATAAAAATATGGATGGAGCCATTAAAGAAATAATAGCAAGAAAACATAATAATGATTTTTTTATAAATACTGTTATAAAAACAGAAGGGCTATATGCATTCAATAATATTGATAGCCTAAACAAAATAATGATTCCATTTGAGGAACATCCTATATTATCAATTATAAACACAATCATAATCATTGTGATAATTATTGTTATAGCTTATGTAATAACGAAAATCGTTAATTTTATAATCGAATACAGAAAACTAAAAACTGAGCAAAAATTCATTGAGTCATATGAAAAAGAAATGGCAAAAATTAAAATGAAACAATTAGAAAATCGGGACGATTTTATTAAAGAAGGGGGGGAGTTAAGGACCCTTAACCATATAGTCTAAGGACCATCTATTAAGATTTATCTAAAATAAACGTTAGATAACGTGTACCTACCTAGATAAGGGTAGAAAATAATAATAATAACTATGAGATAAGAAATGAAAGGAGATTGTATTGTAACCTAAAATATGTAATAAGAACTATGAGATAAGAAAGGAAAAGAGATTGTATTCGAACACACAGTAGATAAGAAAAGATAGATTAAGAATAAAGAAAAGGTTTTATTTTGAACCAAATACATAGATTACTAAGTAGGATATAAATATAAGAAACGAACACGCAAGGGGCAGTCTAGAAATAACATCGACTTAGACCACAGTTCGGTGATAATAAACTTGAACTAGTAATTAAAATAAATATAAATAAACAGGACTATAAAATCCTAAAAAAATATAATTTGTTTTAATTACGAAATATACGCGAGTGTATTTAATTCGCGTGGGTGCAGATGTGTTCTGCAAAAGGTCATGCAAAGTGAGCGAATGTTTCATAGGTATACGGTGGATTTATTCGATATTTAATGTTTGTGGAGAAGACTGTGGCGGACTTGATTTTAATTTTTCTACTTGTTATTTTGAGTCATCTTTGACTGGAATTATTTGGTGACAATCTGTAAGATTAGTCATAAGTACGCAAGTTTGATAATCCTTTCTACAAACCAGAGAGGTCAGTATAATTTTTGTTTTATTTAAAATTTCCATATGCGTGTCAACACTCAGGGATCATATCATGCAAGGAAGTAACTTGTATAATATGCACGAGCACGCATAGAAACGTACATACCTACAAAACTTACGTAACAACGTAAGTACTGGACTGCAACAGCAGCGCAGTGACGGACTTGGCACTTTGGCAGCATCGGATCTTTCAATTTATTCAGGGATGTTAGTGAGTAAAATAAATTTGAAAATTATTTCTTTAAGTCTATAGTACACTTATGCTTAAATTAAGGTCATATATCTTTAAAATTCAGGAACATAAAACTAAGCAAAGCATTTTACCCAAGCAG
The DNA here is from genome assembly GCA_948293265.1 of Cheilosia impressa. Taxonomy (NCBI): domain Eukaryota; kingdom Metazoa; phylum Arthropoda; class Insecta; order Diptera; family Syrphidae; genus Cheilosia; species Cheilosia impressa. The sequence continues at coordinate 128,012,892 of OX411880.1, read as the reverse complement.
TACTTACTTTTACCTACGAACTTCGCGCTTAATTTTAACAACGTTCTTCTCGGACTGAACAAACAAAAAAGTTCGAGTTCGAATTGCATTAAAAATTGATGTAAATATTTCTAAACATAAACAAAATACTATTATTCTACATAAGCAAATTAAGCAGCCGGTAACTCGAATATAAAAGGAATTAAAAAAAACGGCACAACCTACTCAAAGGGTGACTGAAAATTTGCAACAATTTCGCTGCATGCAAAAGGCTTATGAAAACACAAACTGACTGTACAAATAAGGCCTTCAGTTTCTGTTGTTGTAACCCTATGTCGACTTTTAAAATCATAAAGGGGTGCTCCGGACCGTAGGTACTTTATAAAAATAACCCCTGCATGTGAAGTTAGCATATACTTAAAAAAATATAAAACAAACAAGGCCGTTCGCTTTTTCGCGCCAAAATCAATACATCCGAAATACAAAAGTAGGCACATACCCAATTAAGTTATATTTCCTACCTACTTGTTGCCAATAAAATGAGTCAACTATCAGGCACTTCCGTGTAACATTTGTCTGGTAGGTTTCGGCTTTGGCGCCATTTGCAAATTAAATATTAAATTAAACTGAATTTATGTAAACTGCCGTCCAGTGTATGCCTACACATAGTCATAGAGTCATCGAACCACCTCTCCCACTGGCGAAAACTTTTTTTTTAAATCCAAACTGCTTGTTTATTAACCGATTGTTGTTTGTCGCTGGCTAGTCTACCCATCCGCACTGTGATTGGCAAATGATTTGCGAATTTTCTATAGCCTAGGCGTGGACGATAGGGTACACCTTTTGCAAAAATTATGCTCATTTGATGAAACGCACATGCCTCCACAATTAATGACATGGCGCGAAAAAAAAGAAACTATAAGAAAAAAGTTAAAAAAAAAAAACAAAACAATTTATTGAACCAGCATTCGTACACCATTCCTTAGGCCGTCCGACCATCCATCTATCTATCTTAGTTCTGCTAGCCATATTGTTGTCATGTGTGCGCCTCAAAACTACCACCATAGACTACCATGCCTAATCGTTCGAATTCTATTCGTGGAATACCAGCCAGCACGGGAACAATTACATATTCCACAGAGGATGTCCAAGTTGGACGTAAAGACCAGAAGAAGACAGTCGAAAACAAATAAAAGAAATGTTTCTTTCATTCTTCGGCTTCGCCCATTCCTCGTCTTCGTCTTCGTCAATTTGCATTCAGCGGTACGGTGTAACCTTATGCTTGTAGTTTAATTAAATGAGGAATAAAAATTCAAAAAAGAAACAAAATGGTGGCGAGCATATAATAAGCGACCATCAAATGAAGCGCATTATGTTTCTCTCTTCGCATTCAGTTGAGGTACGAGTATCTTGCACACAGTCTTCGAGAACGTTTCTAAGCACCAGCGATACAAGAGTAGCTACTGCTGGTGTGTAATCGAAATTCAAGACACAAGCGCTGTTTAACTTTCCTTCCTGTTCCCAATTGAATATTGTAGAAGAAAGAAGAAGCGGAGGAGAATTTGAAACGGCAAAGGTTTTCATGTTTTCATATTTCCATATGCACAAGAGGTCGCTCTTCCGCGTACTTCCGGTGTTGAAAATGAAACCGAACTGAAGGAAAAACCGTAAGGGCCCTCCATTGCAACGTCCGTTGGTTTATCAATATCTGTTTCCTTAATGGGAAATTACATTATTAATTACACACGAGTGTGTCTAAGTTTGTTGGTTGTCTGTATGTTAGTTGGGGGCGAACTAAGATAGTCATTGACTGGTGCGAAACCTGTGGGCTAACAATTAAAAAAAAACAGCCAACAACACGCTAATAGAACTGAAGAAGGTAACACAAAGGTTCTCAAAATGCTAATAATGAAAGTGCAATGAGAACGTCTGCCATTAATCTGCACACTATATCGAACCTTAAGAGAAAAGACCTTTAATCGTCGTTTTCACTCTACGTTCAATGGGTGTATCAGGTCTAAATAGTTAACAAAACGCCTTTTCCAACTAAAAAAAGATCCAAATTAGCAAAATATTGTAACAGATTCTCAAAAAATGTATCAAATTGCACAACGTCACTCTGACATATGGCAGTTCAAACTAAAAGCTTCATGGAGTAGAAAAGTTTCTTTCGAACAGTTTGACATTATTTTGGAAGAATTTTTGACAAAATGAGATTGAAACTTCAAGAACCAAATCCTTTCCTTAAAGGAAATATAAAAATGAGATTCCAACTATTGTCCTGTGTTGATTACTTTTTGAATAAGAAAGAGTTGGCCGGTTGCAATGATTTAAAACCTTGATGTTGCTTTAAAATAACCCGTTTAACTCCTTGAGATTCATGTACATAGATTAAGTGAGTAAATGGGAACGTTCAAGTATCTAGTTTAGTAAGTCTGGCAGCTCTCTCACTAAGTGAATCTCGGTTTTGATTGGTCGAAATCGGTCCTGAGAGCAGCTGTTTCAGTTGACGTTTATGGAGGGGTAGCCGACGAATCTAGTCAAGAAGTCCGTGACTGAGTGCGAAGTTGACAGTTCGCATATATGGCTGACGTTACCGACCAATTTAGTTTTTGCGTTCAGGGTACACCAATCTAGTCTAATTAAGAAAACTAAAAATTTTAATGTTCCCAATCAAATGTCCAAAATGATGAGCTTTAGAAGTTTTTTTTCTCATACAAAGTGTAGATGCCAACTTCAAAACTACTAACTCCCCTTCAGATGCACCCCATGCAATTCAGTCATTTAATTTCACTTTTTACGATAAAAAAAAAAACTAATTTTATGCACAATTTTATTACGTGTCCGATTATTTGCATCATTTATTTTAAGAATTCCAAAATCTAACGAAGCATTCTGAATTTGGAACGCACATTTAATTGCACGCACATTCAGTCGGATATGCCAATGGCTGGTGGCACACACATGTGCTATTTCTATCAGCAGAAACGAAACTTTTTTTCTTCTTCTTTTCTGCACACATACGAGTAGATCTGTAACAGATTTTTCTCTTCAAAATAATGTCATTCGCTATAATCGCTTCTATGTGCTGACGTTTTCGTATTTTATTCACTGCCCATAGCATGAGTCTGGGATCGTGATGATCACCACGATGACAACAACGATGATGTAGACGACGACAATAATTACCGTAAGAGAAATATATGGCTATATTTTTTTTAAATTTATAATAATCACTACATTTCATTCAAGGATCATTTCATGGTGTAATTAGAACATTTCCCTGCCTCCTCCCGTTCCATCCATCTGTTTCAGTTAAATTTTTATTAATTAAATTCATTCACCCCTTTTTGGAGGGTGAAACTGCACCAAGCGCAATAATTTTCGAGAGGCTCGTGCCATTTTTGCTGCCCTGATAATTCGTTGCAATTGCAAGTACCTACCGCATATGCGGAGGGAATAATTTTGAAGATCTTGAGTTGATGCCAAAAGTGGATCAGAAGACTGCAACATTACGCCATTGTACGAGTACCACTTGTGGTTTTCAATTTTCACAACGCACTGATGGGTATAGGGGCACGCGTACAATCGCACATTATAGAGTGGACCGAATGTAGGTCTATTGTTTGTCAGAGTCTAGGAATTTCAGTGTGTTTTGTGTCAGATTATGTATGGTTTTGACGTTGATGCTGAATTGTTGTTGATGATGGCGATCGTTATGATGGTGGCCACCGATATTGTGGTTCATTTGAACATGAACAAAAATCAGTGAGATGAAGTTGATGAAAATCCAATTGATACGCGGGCATGAGTCTGTATATACGGTATACGCCCTGCGTGGGGTCCATATATCATTTGAGGTTGTGAACGAAATGACAGTTTATGGAAATAGTTCACTATACCGCCAAAGGACAGTCGGAGCAGTGTTTAATTGTGTGGAACGGTTGCAATTCGTTTCGGGTACGCAGGCATTTCGCGTGTAGATCCCGAAAGTTATCTTAGGGCATAAATACGACTGTGTGTGATGAGGTAGCTCGTTATTACGATATTGTTGAAGAGCTCATTGGAAGTTTGAGGGCTAGGAATATTTGCATGCCAACTGCAAGTGAGCCTCGGTTTAAAAAGCATTAGGTACCTCCATTTGGCATTTTTTTTAGGACAGCTATTGAATTTGAAATCGGAGCACTTGCGAGTCTTGAGGTTCCCGAACATTTTGCAAACCAATTTACTCGAATTTATCGACTATCTTTAAGGCATTAGATGAAGATGGCTTTTCTATCTTCTTCAATTTAGATTTTGCTATTTTTCGTTGCGAAATTTTGTTCTCAAAATGTAAGATTTTGTAAATTGTAAGGCTCTTCGTTTAAGTATTTTCGGGCGGTGTGTTTTCTTCCATTGCAATGCTACATTTGAATGTTGGACATTTATCTTGCTAAATATCGATCGTCTTAAGTTCATTGTAAGCAACATGGTAGAGTCATTAATCTTCCACAAATTAGCGAAAATCTTTTAGAGAGCCTTAACTTTTACAGAACTGATGGAAATTTAAGGACCAACCAAATCAAATTGGATTGATTGAGACGTGTTCCCAAACAAAATACCTCAGCCGCTCTCCGTCTTTGTGGGATGAATAATGGCTTAGTGACCTTGCGTAAAAAGATCTCTTAATTAATTCCGCAAAAGAGGACAAATTAGATACAACAAAAAGTGTTCTTTCTGACTGTGTCACTAAATGTAAAAAAATAAATAAATATGTAGGTATTGCACTCAAAAATGGAATTTTACTTTCATATTCTTATAACGTACATATTTCCAAAAAGAAACATATTTTCATACAAACACTTAACAAAAAAAAAAAAGGGCGACATGTCAAAATACTGAAGGGGGGACCGAACAAGGGAGACCTTGGAATTTCAAGTGAAACGAAAATAACCTCAATGACCCTGATTAAAGTAGTTAAAGGTAAATGCTTAAAATAATTTGAACTCCTTTCAATCTTATTTTCGAGGCAACTACACTTGACGTTTCAAATATATCTAATGCTTAGGGAGACCAATCTGCTTATGCATTTTTAAATAGTTTCCTTTTTTTTATTTTTAGAAGCCAACATAAAAGTTGGGGGAGAGCGAATTGTAGTTTGCTTTATTGGCGCCATTAATGCTTAAGGTTAAGAAACTATAATCTCATTCTTTCAGCAACCCAACACAAGTTATGACTGACATTATTTTTGAAATAATGTTGCAAATAAAATATGTCTGGAGACAGAAGAGTGTGACGCCAAAATGAGGGCAATGGCAAATGTGATGGATGGTGATGGTAAATATGTACTTGTCTCATTTCTTAGTAATTCAGCGTAAGTGCTCTTGAATTACTGCAATACCAAGAGGACACATTTTAGTGAGACATCTAACCAAGTCAGGGTTGAAATTGGTTGGCGGTAATTTTTTTTGGATGAATCAAATTTGTGTCACAGAAATATCCGAGCGAATACGGAGAATTCGAAATTAGTCAGCGAAATTGGTGTTATTTATTTTGGGGGATGAAATACTTTGAGTATATATGCGGTGGAAATAAGTTATAACGAACTTGAAGAGAGCTGGAAATGTGGTTGTTTTACGAAATACAATTTTTAACAGACTTTTTGATATATTTTAGGTTCCAAACTTTTTTTCAAATCATTTTGGATACTTAACTCTACATTTTTTAAGTTTTTTCTTCCAACTTTGTTAAGACGGAGTAAAGTGAAAAGGAAGAGTCTTAGTCTGCCAGGAGTTCTTGGCAGTAGGGTCTAGCTCCCAACACTTCAATCATAGACTAAGTATATTGAATATACCGTCAGCTCCGACAACTTAAGAGAAATTGCCTAGAAGCTGTTTTCCATGTCACTATGTGGAAAAGTATGTGTGCCGTCGTAAAGTAAATTAACCTCATGCAGTTGCACATTGTGATATAATGACAGTTTATTCTTCTTCTTTTTTACACCTCCAGCCATTTAGATTATTTTTTGCGGCTTCACGTGCGTATTCACAGACAGAAAATTTAAGACAGAATTTTATTTTTAAAATTTGCGGGGGGAATCGAGTAGGTGCGCGGAAGCTGACAGTCTATTTAATACTTATTTTATGAATTCAATGAATAGTTAGTTATGGTTCGCTAAAAATATCTCATCCTCTAGGCAGTGAACTGAATCGATTTTCTTTGTGCCACCACCGGAAACAACAACCGTCGGGTCATGCTTTTCTGCAGTCAAATTTATTGCCGTCGTTCTTCCAAATTAGAAATTAGTTAATGAATCGACAACAAAATTCGGAGAAAAGTCTTCCATTGGCTGGACGCCAGAAACAGGGAAACAGGTTCGCACTGATTTGTGCCAGACATTTCAAAATTTCATACAAATTGGCTAAAATTTATGGCTTAATGGTCAGCGTCAATATGACCAAAACTACAATGATTTCAATGATTTGCAAATGCAATTTTTGGAAATCTCCTCAGCCAAAGTTAAACATCCAACTCACAGCTGGGCTGCAGGAAATGACTTTCGGAAATCATGGGATGCAAAACTGTTCTCAACTCAACCTGAAACGTGTGTTTACATTTGCATTCTTCGCACATGTAGTTTTTCAAGTGCACTGCACATGGTGCCATTTCAGAACTCATTCGACTTGTTTTTGTATAAATATGCACAAGGAAATAGCAAATAAAATTCGGCATAAATAGCTTACATGTGCCACGCCATCTATACTCTATCGATTAACATTCCAAGTTTCTCACTAGTTTTTATTATTCAATTGAAAGAATCTATTTATTATCGATGAAAGAATAATGGCGCGCGAAATGGATTTAAAAATACAACCGGAAGTAATATGACCGAAAATCGAAATTGAAAATTTGCCAATCAAAAGGTGTGAAGAAACGGTTAACAGCACCACGACATATGGACTAAGTAAGAAGCATAGAGTGAGGGTGGAAGCATCAGCATATTCTTTTTATATAAATAAATAGTTGGCGCTACAGGTCGGTAGGGACCCTGGGCCCAGCTTCTCGCAACCATTCGTTTTGTGTGAGTTTTTAATTTTTGGGACGAATGGAAGGGATCTACAATTTTATGCCGAGTCCAAACGGCTAATTGAGAAGCTTCTTCATGACAGTTATACTCTCGGATGTTTGTCAGACGTTCGCGAGAGCATATTCTTTTTGGCTTTGGAAATTTGCGTTGTTTTTGCTTAACACACCCGTGAAACTGTACACAAGACTGTGTCACTCAAACATGCAAACATTGCAAACATTACCAAATTTTGCGAATTGAGAAAAAAACTCAAAACATGTAAACATTCAGTTCATCAGGGTAATCAGTTGAGAGGGGGCCTTCATAAATCTGAATACAAAACAACGCATTGTTTATGTGACTGCATAGTCTCTTGCTGACAGACGCTCATCCAACAGATAACCAAAACCACATCGCACACATCCGACTACGGATCACTTCATGCACAAAAATACGAAGCCAATGCACTGCGATGTTATCAGGCGAATAATAATCAAAAAGAGAAATTATTCACTTGCATGCAAATTGGCCAAAGCATCTACTATAACAGAGCAGTGCATATGTGTAGGTATAGAGGCGACCGTCGGCGTACTCTCGACTAATCGACTAATGTGACCATTTAATCTTTTAGATAAACATTAAGAGCATCATCATTATGAAAATGCTCTCACAATTTATTATGTTGAGGGTTTATTTATTAAGTTGTTTATTTTTCGCGTAGTTGTTCGGCTCAGGCATTGTGGTTATGCAAGTGTTCTGTGGGTCCTAAATTGAGCGCAGTGGCTTTTGATGGAAATCACCTACTACGACGGGAGGAATTTTTGTTTGATTACCCCAACTTTCGTCTGACAAACATACGAGAGTTCAACTGAAAGGGAAAGTGTCACAACATCAGATATTATGCATGCATTCTATTTCTGACCCAAAAGTCCATTCTCACACTCTGACGGCTTGGGATAAAATCTAGGAGAACTGAGTTCGACTAAGCACACAATTTTATGAATTATCCAACTAGTCAAGTCAAGCTCATACAAAGATGTCTTTATCGTGTATCGCTATTAAATTTTTAGTCAACTGTAAAATTGTCAATAAGTTCGGTTGTTGTTAAAATTTTATAGCACATAGCTTAAAATATGTTTATGAAATAGAAGAATGGATAAAGTATGACCTTGACTTGTCACTTTTAGTAACCCTTTTTATCGCTAATTAATGAACGCGTTTTATTGAACGCTAGATGACTAGCGGGACGCGTCAAACTTCGTTTATACACAAATTTACAATTTACCACTTGCGCTGCAGTTTTAGTACAATCTGTCTATCAAATTTAATTAAAAGTAAACAAATTAAGAAAATCAAACAAAAGTTGTGGTGAAGTTGGTCAGTAAATTTTAGACTGAACTGAACTATTGAAGGAAATTACATTATTTAAACATTACAAAATAGTTTTTAGTGAAAAGAAATTTAAGAAAAACAAATTTGTTCCATTGGGTGTTCTTTCCTTTTTTGTGGTAGACGTCTAGCGGCCAATATAACTTGACCAATTATTTTGCTACTATGCATTTTTTTTTAAATCTATAAGCTATTTGGTTCCTGGGCAGTATGATTGCTAAGTTTCTGTTACTAGTCTAGAATAGGTATATATGTATTTGCATAGAGAACGTGTAAAACATTTTTTGAGTGGTAAATGCTGCACCAAAAAAAAAAACCGAAAAGGATAGGTAGGTATGGCAGAAACACAGGGCATAATTGTAATCCTTTGAGGCCAGACTTTAATAAGATTATTCAGTGATTCTCGTCAGATAAATTTCAACTCCCAGGCTCAATTTTTAAGGTGTGATAAATTGATCAAAAAATCCCCCTTCTTCTCTGGTAAAATGATTAAAATTATATAAACATAACGACATTGCACATTTACTTTTTCACTCACACGAGAACTGCCTACCCCACTGTCAAATTTTACCAACACAGTCGATTACCGATCAAAGTCGATGACAATGCTTTTCTTCCTTCGGCAAGTAGTGGTGAAAAATAACCGTGGGCCTGCTACCTCCTATAAGGCCTACCTCGTTACGATAGCGTCGTTGGGAAGTTTTACCACCTCCGCAAGTGACAGGTCGAGATTAATTTGTATCGGTGAGTGCGTTCATTTTCGAAAGAAGGTGGGATCATCACCATTGCGGGGTTATCAATTATTTGGAACATACCCAACAAAAGATCGTGCCTTCGAATAGAATCACTTTCTGTTTGCATTATTATGGATGACATGTTACGAAACGTTGCTGAGTTCTTCTGTTCCTCAGAATAGAAGATATTTTCGTATATAGGGGAGGCCAACCATTTTCAAAGGACAAGCCCACCGTGCTCTGGAGTCGCGTGCCCTTTTCTTTGAATCGGTTTTCGCCCCCCATCTGTATGCACTTCACAGGGCTGCCATTATGTCAGTCATGTAACCGCATAGACAAACTACGAGTGCAGACGATTTGACACTTCTTTTCTGTGTGCACTTGCACTCTATGACCGCCCAGATGCATCAGCACGTCCCAGAGCCAGTGCATCGCTGCTATCTTCTCCACACACGGAAAGTAATGTCGGGACATACTCCGGAATTAGGTAGAAGTCGTGTGCGCTTACAGAGACACGGTCTCGGGATAATGGAACGAGATGATGAATTGAATGACAAAGATACACACAACGAACGCACCAAACATAGAGCAGTTGCAAAGATGCATAATTATGATGTTTTTTATGAGATTAATGAGTTTTTATGAATCCCATTTACATGGCAATGGGTATATAATAAATGGCGATGGGATTATTTTTGTCCGCCGCATTTGAGTGGATTTTGCGAATGTTTTGCTTAAAGCGGTGGGATTAAAGATGGCTGTGCGATTGCAGAATTCGATTTGGGTATGTGGGGACATTTGACGGTTGCACAAATATTTATTTTAATTCAGTTCATGGTCGTTCGGGGTGGGTAAATTTAAATTCTCTGCGAAAGCAGCTGAAGGGTGCCGAAGTTAATTTCTTATGCGAATCCATCGTGTTATTGGGAAATTTTCCTTCAATAAACAATGAACTGCATTGAAATAAGGTTCGTATAAAGCACATAATGTAGGTATCTTCTGTATGACCCGGGTTTGGTGTCTTTATTGGAAGAATTCACAAAAAATCCTCGCATTTATAATGTTTCAATTTGAATCTTAGATAAATCTATATTTTTTTTCCGGCCAAACTTGCAAGAAAAGAGAAATTTTCGTGTGACGCAGTTGTGAACTTTATTTTTGTAGCACTCTCCTTTCGCATTCTCAGCTGATAGAATATATGACAAAAGTGGTGCATGCTTAACTCTGAGGTTAAGAATAATTTTTGTTAAGTCTCGTGACGATTTATACACAGTGAAAACTCACACCATTAATTTCGGATTATCAAGCAGGTTTGCATGCAGAGTCCGATTTATGAACACACTCTCCACAACTCGAGGTGTAAAAATGCAGGTCAAACATAGCTGCATTTAAAATTCACGTCATTGCTAAAAAAAATGACGTCAAACACTTCATATTTCGAAATTGGTTAAATTCCTATTATTGATTTGACAAATCCGGTGAAACGTCAAAATAATCTTGTGCTTTTCATTGGCAACACTTTAGGATACATTCTAAACCTCTTGAACTCAATCTGGGTGGAAACCTAGCATTAGAGTTCGGTTAAGAAGTGCTCTAGGCAAATATTACACCAGTTAGCGATTCTGAACTGCCACCGAGATATTATGGCTGAATCACAATTACAATATGTGGTTCGTTCGATTGGTAATGACTTCCATGCTTCCCGGGGAATTTGCAAACTTTAATTTTTAAATTTGGCCAACCGGCAATTCATAAACGTCAAAGCAATTAAAGGCAACAACTGGTTCGTTTGCGTCAAAAAGCAGGACAGATCATGCAGTGTTACCAACTTGTTTTCTAAGCAAAATGTCAAACGCGCAATCGACCGAGTAGAATATTGTAGCTAAATTATAAATCGCGATTTGTTCCTGCAGTAATTTTGTATAAAATAAAGTCCTCCATTTAAAGTGCATTCTGACTCTGAAGCCTGTCAATCACCCCAGCGGTGAGAGTATACCCCATAGTGACAAATGACTTTGATTGCTATGCCACCCCCTATATTAGCCATTAGCATTGTAGATAGATTTGTGAGGCAAAAAAATCCACGCTTACGTGATCCGCCTATTGATCTGCAGTTCAACCGATTTAAGCGTACGAATTTTACTAAAATGGATATTAATTATAAACAGACAAACATGGCTCTGTATATGACGTATAAGAGTATAAGTACCTATAAAGAAATTGCCCATTTAAAACAAAAGCGAAAGGAAACAAAACACCAGCCGATGTTCTTCTCTCGTTTTCGAAACTAAAAACGGACACAGTGTCATCCGAAACGAAACGACACATTCTCGCAATGTAAACAAGAAAACACGGTAACAAATACCCAGGCGGGATGCGTCTACATTCGATCCCTTGACATTTGAATCCCAACAGACGCCCACAAGACTCCTCATGTTAAACACTCTCCAACGTACGCTATGCGTTACGATTTTTAAGTGCCCTCTTCATTATGATTCTTGCGATTCCGTACAAACTGTGCATTTCCAAGTGCGAACACATGTTAAGTGTTCTATAGCAGATCTCGTAACGTGTGCATTGTCTGTGCGAAATGTTTCTCGATTTTCGTTTTCTTATTCGATTTCTCACGCACTATGTGCGCCATGTGATTTATTAGCTCTTGGGAATTTCATTCAAAACAAAACAAAAAAAAAAACCTGACAAGGTCTCGTTTCCATTAAAATGCATCGGCGGCGCGAAAAAAATTCCACCCAACTCCACATTTTAACAAATTGAATCTGACACAAGAGTTCGAGAACGTTTTTCTGGGGCTCTTCGAAAATTCGAAACACATTCGTATATACTTTTCGACACAAATTGCGCTTAAATTACACAATAAAATGTGACATGTCGAAATTACAACTACTTACCTAAAATAAATTCCACAGCTTCATGTTGGTTGGAGGCGGCAGCGTCTGACTGCGAGGGTATCCTTAGTGATGCCACATAATTAATATGAAATATTGAAATGACTACGACTACAACTAGGGTATTTGTAAGCAGATCGGAAAATGCCGTAAATCTGTTGGATATTTTCATTTTGGAACGTTTCTGTGCTGTCGAATATAAACACACATTCGAGTGAGTCATTGTGTGGGAATTTTCGGCTCCTGGATGCTGTGAGAAATAATTGTTGATTTTGGTTTCTTTTCGGTTCCTTTGCGCTGCTACTTGGAAAAAAGAGTTTGTTTTCACTTCAAGGCGATTTTGCAGTAATTTTTCTGTTATTTTTGGTTTGTTTTTTTGATTTATTTTCGTTTAATTGGATTGATTTTCTTGTTTCCGATCAATTAATTATGATCATTCACACTGGAAAAGAGAGTTCTGAATAGCGAATCGCGTGCGAGGTTTTCATGCATTTTGCTGGTTCTGAAAAGATAGATCAAACAAAATTATTAGTTAGAGGTTAAGAATAGGATTTTTGTAAATATGAATGAATGGCAGTAAAATACATTTTTATAGGGCGTGGGCAGAGGATTTAGTATAATAATCATTTTTGTAACCTTGACCTCATATAATTGTAAGTTGATCATTTAACGGGGAGTGAATCCGTAAAATTTATCTCTGATACTTTGGATGATTATTAGTACACCACAGACTTTAATTTCCAAAAAAATTGTGAATGGCTTGATAGCTTGCAAATAATTCTGGACAACAAGTTGCATATCATTGTCCTCTAGGGGTCGCTGAATGAGAAGTTTTATGATCACGCTTGAACTTATCTCGACAATTCGGCTATTGTGAAATAGAAGAACCTAAACCTTAACGTATGGGGGTTTATAGTCCAATTTATTACTCTAGACCAATTATAGTGAAAGTTTCCTTTAGGGACAGCTGCACTGAACGAACCCTCACACGGATGCATTTTTCTAGCCATACTTTTATGTGTCTGATTTAGTACAGTTTAGGTTAACCCTTCTTATTTAAATTAGACAGTTATTTGGTTCGTAAAATACAAAATTGTATCATAAAGTTCCGAGTTCCACGAGCGTGTCTATTTTTGAACGTTGCTAAAAATCTTCAAACCAACGGAAAATGTTTTCTAAATATTTACACCCGAAAGTTGAATCACTCACATACCTCTCTGTTGAGCACACGAAGCAGTGGAAACGTTTTGCAAATTAAGAGATATTCAAAATCTAGGCCAAATTGGTATTTGTGTGGCGTTGAGAATTCATCCGCTTTTCTCAAATTTTTTTCACGGTTAGCTGTGTAAAGTGCGGATGTACCAGTTCTATCGAATTTGGCTATTTCTTCTGTTTCTGCTTTTACTCGAGAAGAATCTTCACCAAAACAACAAAGTGCGTTTCGACGAATAAAAATGTAAAAAGAAAAATTCTCGTGATATACCAAATACCAACACCATGCGCGGTTTGGCTCTTTATTTATTTTCGGGTCAATCATGTTTTCATTTCTCGCACAACGGTTTTGGAATAAAAAAATAACCGAAGATCGATCGAGTAAAACTGGGCAATGTGAATTTTACCTTTGCATTCCGAAATATTTTCTCTGTCTAATGTTTTTTGCTCTCTTTTCAGATTTGAAAAGATAATTTTTTCTTTATGGATTATAGGTGGTGAAATCTCCTTATGAAAGACTATATTTTTATTAAGTATGCGATGAGATGTTTATAGTCGGTTTTGAAGTTCCCAATTTGTTGTTTATTCTTTGATTTTCGAACAGCTTTTGGGGGATGCGGTTTTTTAAGTTAAAAAAAAAACGGATGCGGAGTATTTTGCTTGTTATCATACTATACTTTTTGGCTATTTATTAGTATAAGAGTCATTTAAGGGGAAATGGAAAGTTATTGAAGGCGAAAAGATGAAGAGGTCATGGTTTTCGGGCTAGCTTTCATTCGATCTCGAAAAAATCGTTAAACACATCTTTGGCGATGTCATAATTCTGCCCTGCAAGGCGAGATGGTTTCAAATTTGGTCCTAATCCATATTGTGATCAAGATAGGGCACAAAATGGCGAAGGCCTAAAAGTTCTTGCCTAAATCTCTCCCAAAACCACATCAAAATAGAAACAAACCTTGCTACTTGCAGAGCTCTTTCGCAAAGAAGTGTATTTATGAGAGTTTTAAAGCTTTATGTATATTTCGGTCTTACCATCCTTTAAATAAAGGTTGTTTGCAGTATTAAACATACAGGGTTATACGTACGTTCCCCACCGGAGATTTAATTCTAATAAAGTATCTGTTGACGCCGTTGGCCAGTTCATAAAATATTATCAACAGAAAGCACGTTTCTAAAAATCGACGTCTAATGACATCAGGGAGCGGATCGTGTTGCATGGGACTAATTACCTAATTAGGCGAAATGCTAATTTATATTATAGACATGTTATACCTACAACTCCATTAGACGGGGGAATAAAGCCTTCCGCATTCCATTTCTGTTGGAAATCGTACACATAGCTGTAGTGAACCAAGAATAGATTTCTTCTGATTGAAGATGTACCAAAGCAAAGCCTGGCATTCATTTGAAAATAGCTATCCGCGATACCAGTAATCATTTTTAGTGTCCAGGCAAAATTTTTCGAACTCACAATGGCGCAATTCTCCATACAAAATTGCATAATGTGACCTACAAAATATATAAGCTGAAGGTTAAAAATGATTACTGGTAAGTCCCTATATCTTGCCAACCTTCAAGCTGCAAGGAAGCCGATAGAGCCGGTGCTATACAGCGAAAAATGGAATTTAAATACCTAGGTATGGTTACTCACAAGTTAAAATTATTTTCCACACCTAATTGATGGGCTTATATTACCTATTTTAAAATGATCTGAATTAATTTTATTTATTAGTTAATGCGATGGAAACTTGTACCCAAAATAGTTTACAGAGAGGTTTCAAGACTAGTGTCTTACAGCTGATTGAAACGTCAAACGAAAACTAGTTGGTCTGCGGTAGAGTTTTCGACGAACACATGGTTTTCGGTGCGGTGTGAATGGGGTATAACTCTGGGGCTTTTGTTTTATTCCAAATCAACGGCAAGGCTATGGCTGCATTCAATACACCACTTTTCGGGCGTCGTAAATGTTTGGCTCCACAGACCTCTGCCCACAACGGCTAAACATCATTAATCCCCCTTATTGATACATCAAACTTCGGCAAATTTCCATTTTGCATCGATGTTAAATAGATCATCAATCATTTCCATTTGCCCAGTGCACCAGGCAAACCCATTAACCTCTTCCACCCACTGAGCCAAGTCGTTTAATCATTTTGCAATAAACAAAAAAGATCCTAAATTCTGACCCAGAATGCATCGCTGCTCGGCTTTTGCTGCGTCCACTGTCAGTGTGCCGCTTCCACACGCTTTAATTGAATACAATCATCCGAAGAACCAAATTGCATGACGACCAATCAAATCAATTAATTGCACAAATAAAACATACTGTCGTCGTCGTCGTAGTCGGTCGATCAGCGTCTACGTATAGTGTCAGCTGAGTAATTCCTTCGAATTAAGCGCACAGAAATATATTGATTGCGTCAAGCAGCGCTGTATGATATCGTCGTAAAACAAGGTCAAGTGTGTGCGCTCAATACCTTCACGAAGCACTAAATACCGTTCTAGCATACAAAATAGACCGGGGCAGACAGGCACACACTCACCACACAAGTAAACTCAAAATTAAATAAAAGATTGAACAGAGGAACAAAAAATAGAAAAAGAAATGAAAATAAACAACCTAGTTGGAGATAGGTTTTTTTTTCTGAAAGCGAATTTGTTTTCTCATTAAAAACACCAGAAACGTACGTATCCGCTAGAGAATAGCGAATCCCGTGCTCGTAACCTAACCTAAAGAATGTATCTTCATGCCTCACGTAAACAAATCAAGAGCGAAACACTGGTGCAGTCGATAGATACTTAGATTCTGTTATACACGGGGGTACGTTTTTCTTTCGCTTCTGTATCTGGATCTGGCTAACAGCTAAGAATTATTGAAATTAAATTGCATTTTGATATGATGTCTATTAACCAGATACTTTATATCACTTATTAAGGTTGTAGGTGGCTGTGAAACTTATAACGCAGATGTGCACTCCTGATGATGAGATGGAACGATTATCGTCGCTTTTAGAATTAGAACGCCGCCGAAATGAAAGACACTGGCTGGCACAAGATTTTATTTACGACAATAGCGGTAAGTGTTGGAACATTTTAACGGTATTTACCAAATTTAATGAATTTATTGCTGCAATTGAAAAAGCTATAAATTGCATGAGTGCGACTTGGAAAGCTCGCCCATAACTCGAAGTGCCCATCGTTTTAAAATCACTGGGTATTTAGTTTGTGACAGATTTAGTCGTGACTTATTTTCTAAAATTAAAAAGTGAGTTCATTAAAAGTAATGTCCTAAGATAAAGGGATTTTCAATTGGGGCGAGCCGATATTGGCAGTCTGTGTCGGCCATGTTGTTTTGGTGGGGTCATGTAACTGTGAGAAGCCGTGGCGGACATTTGAACGATGTTTTAAAAGTAAGACATTTTGACAATTATGAAGGATGAGCTGAACAAAATTATAGCTTTAAAGTGCAGCTTTGGGAACACAATCACAATGATGATCTGTTTCTACAGAAAGCAGATAGTTGCCATGATAATCGCTACATAGGAGACACCACAATTGAGAAGAGTTCCAGCAAAAACTGGGTGACAATTGACAGTGAAAGGTGTGGAAATTAAAGACAATAACATTTTGTCAAATCCATACAACGTACGGTTAAGAGGAAAAGCTTTCTCTGATGTCTGTCAGACATTAGACCTTCGCGACAGAGCAAGTTTTTTTTTTTTAAAGTGTTGAACGGTAGGTTATTGTTTTTGCAGGAGTTAAGCCTTTGACTTCACTACCGAACGTTGTTATACCAACCGTTATACAACGCAGCGAGACTTTAACAAGGGAATCAAAGTAAGCACAGTAATAACATCCACCTTGCGAACATCATCTTCTACTAGGGCACTATTTTTTCTTTAGCGATTAGTTCACGGAATAAGTCACCTTTCTGATCTTGCACCCCGGACGAGAATTCTATAAGCGCATTCACAATTTAAATTCACTAAAAGAGCTGTCAAGGTTACATATCGAGACGACACACATTTTGTCTCATGAAAACAAAAATTTTCAAAATAAATTAGATTATCTACTCAAGTCTGATCCACTTACCCTTGAAGGCTAAACTACACTGCTTGTGCTTTAATTAGCCGGAAGAAGACACTTCTTGATCCATAGCAGTTACACTCAATTATGACATTGTACTCGTAGTTGGGCATGTTGTCTTAATTGTTCGAAATGCTCTTGTCATTAATTGGACGCGTGCCACTATAACAGCCAACAGGCGATATAATATGTAAAACTGAGACTTGTTTAACTGAAGAGTTTAATGACATAGAAGCATTAATGTTTATGCGGTTCGTACATCAAAAAGTGTAAGAACGGTTTGCTTTGAACATACGGAAAAAAAAAACGCTTTGATATAAAGCGATTCTTTTTCTGAAACAAACGTAAACAGTCTTTTTTTTGTGCAAACATCAAAAACGGACCCGCCATGGGAAACAATCTGAGTCTGAAATAGTAATTTCGTCAAAGGGAAGCCAGATTCCCGAGGAAATTGTATTCAAGTGCAGGCTGTGTTCGTGAAGTGTGCTGTTCGGTGTAAATGAATTTTAGTTCTGGTACTGGCTGAAAGTAGACGCAGTGGCTTAATGGTTAGTGTGAGGGTTCCCAGGTTCGACCCACGGAAAAATACAAATTACATCTTAAGGTTTTTTTCCACCTCTCACGAAAGTCTGACAAAGATTCGAGAGTATAACTGTCAAAAAATAGCTTTCCCATCAGCCATTTGGACATGGCATATAATTGTAGTTCCCTTCCATTTTTCATTTTCCATTTTTCCATATTTTCACTGCTTAAAACTTGAATAGTAGTGCGAAAGTATTTAGCATACAGCTGTTGCATAAAAACGAAGTGAAGAATATCTTCCTTATCATGAAAATCAATTTTGGGTTCAGTTTGACAGAAATGTAGGCTACGAAGATGTCATATATGATACAGAAATATCAACAGATTATGTGGTCCTTTCTAAATTGTCAAAAGATCGGGTCAGTCAGGTTGTATTTAAGAAAAAAATGTAAAAGACATTATTGTTATACATTGTGGAAAATGCAGTTTATAAACTCTGCTTATGTCAAAATAAGTTTAAATACCACAATAAAAGGTCAAATAAACAATTGACATAGAAAAAAGACTCAATTATCCTTAAAAGGAACATAGAAATGAAAATTTTGACAGCCGCATTGCATATAGGCCATTTAAATATAAACATAAGCTACATAATTTACGAAAGACTGACAGTAATGCCATCATCAAGATATTTCAATAAAATGCGATGAAAAACTATCTCTAAAAATCACAGCATTCCAGTCTGCTTACTTAGTCATAAGATCGTTTGAAATACCTATACATATTACCCCGCATGAGGGTGTTCTTTCAACTGTCAGGAATTACGATAATTTGACCACTCGCCGTGTTGTCTAGCAGATCTTTTAGGTTTCATATTTAATCGTTATGTTGGCAGTAGTTGCAACAATGTCCATTCAGTAAAGTGAACAACCTCGTGGTCGTGGGCATCCATTTAATTTATATACCGTAACCGTTCCGATGACACACAGACACAGTCGGCAAAAGGGGACAAAAAAGAAAAAAAAAAAAACCAAATGTGTCGCGTTCCATTGCGGTTTCTTATTTAATTTGTTCAACATGCAAGAAGTCGCAGAAGAAACCGCATACAACCTCCTCTATTTATTGTGGAAAATAACAATAACGATAACAATAATGGAGTGTCGTCTGCTGCCAGTGGTGTCTGGGCAACAGTTTCCGTGGGTGGTGGAGAATATAATGACGATTTACCTTCCTCTTTAAATGTAATAAAGTGATTCTGGTGGTGAGATATACTTTGTTGTATGTTAACGTCTTCCACAGATATACATACGATAGTTGGAGGAGATTATTCATTTGGAGGGACAATTTAAAAACGACGCACTGGCTCTGCTTAATATCATAAAAAAAAACGAAATGAGGGGAACTTAATTGAATTTAATGACACTTGTGCAGAATCGATATATCATTTCTGTTTAAATCGTATTGACGTTTACGGGTAGGCGACCAGAGTCGGCGATGGAATACAATTCTAAAGATGTGGGTGTATTTTACAAGGGGTAATCCTAAAGCGGCGGAGATGTATGTTTTTTTGACGGCAGGTGTCTGCTTTCGAGTCTAAATATGAGTTGTAATAGAAGTGGGAGTACTTTATAACAATGGCCATATTTTTCAACTCCAAATAATGAGCAATAGAAAAATACAAAACTTTCCACACAATATTCACTTATTCAATTCTTTTTTGTTAAGAAAATATGTATACTTTTGAAACAAAACATAAAAAAAAGTTGAAGAGAACACGTTTTTTAGTACTAGATTACTTGTTTTCTCTATCAGCAAAGTTATAGGAGGTAGGTACAAGGTGGGCCAAAAGAAGTCACCCGATATTGTTTGGCTCTCATTTTTTTTCTAAATGAAAAACTTCGATTTTGTTTTTTGATTATGTTTATCTGAACCTTACGAATTTTATTGGTTAAGTCAAGAAGATGATATCGGCCAAATGGGCGCCGTCACAATTGATTGTCACACGGGCTCGCTTTAGCAATGGGATGTATGACAACAGTGGGCGGTGAGCGCTGTAGGGCCATGTTAACCGAGTTTTTTCTGCTGCAATTGAACGAACTAGGACTGGAGGACATGTGGTTCCAACAGGACGGAGCTACGGCATACACTGTGCGAGCCACAACTGATATTCTGAAGGCGGCGTTCCCGGGTTACCTCATCTCTCGTTTTGGTGATTTGCACTAGCCCGCAAGATCGCAATCAATTGTGACGGCGCCCATTTGGCCGATATCATCTCCTCGAAAACTTTTTAAGTACAGAACATTTGTACGGTTTTGCCTACAAGAAAAAAAAATCATAATGAACATCGTCCTCAAAAAGAAAATTGCTCATTATTATAAAGAACGGTTACCGTAATTATACGGCAATCTTAAATTATAGTTTTCTCTGCCGAGTCAAGTTTTTTCTCAAACCTTAGAAAGTCTTTCTCGGAATGTGACTACATGTCAGAGATTTTTTTTTCCCAATAGAAAATTGCACAACTCACAGTATTTTCCTAGAACGATTCCTCACAACGCGATCACCGATCAGAGAAAAAAAATTCTTCGAATTCCCCACAAAACTCATTTCGTATCTGGGGGCTTGTCTCCGATGAAACACACAATCATCCGCTAAAAATACACACAACTTCGACAATTCTGTCAACTGAACATCCGCAGAGATGCAGAGAGGGTTCGCGCAAACGATCGGAAAATTGCATACTGCAATCGAAGTGCCGCCGACCGCCCCACCCCAACTACATCCCATTCCTCGTCATTGCAAATTAACACATCATTTGTCATTTTCAATTTAACTTTCAATAAATTCACCCAATGGTACTCCGCTCAAAAGAGCGAAATAAATGAATTTATTTATTGCAAACAAATTCGCGGCGTCTGACATTGAATTCGGTCAACATGGAGTCACATATGGAAATGTTACAAATACGTCCCTCCACGATCCACCCATTCGACTGACAATTGACAATTGCGCGAGCCACAAAATTGATTTATACCCTTCGACCAATTTCAACGTGGGCATAGGAGGGTAGTGTAATGTCCTCAAATGGCGACGGCCACGGCAGTAAATCAAATTCTCTTTGCCAATGAAATTGCAATCGACGCGCTCGTAGCCGATACGATCAGGCATCAGACGATCACTCTGCGGTTGCTGAGGTAGTTGACTCAGATATCAGATGGTCACGGTGGATGTGCACTGTCGACTTGTTTTATTGGTATTTATAGATCTGCATAACAATGGTGATTTTTAGGTGTCGCGAACGGTGTCAGAGTTTGGCGACTCTCGAGGTGTTATTCTCTGCTGCTGAGGCCGGCCAGGTGTTCCACGTAAATAAATTCAAGATCAAAATCACCTTCTGTTCTTGGCAAGAACACTTCCCATTCCGAGTGCAGGTATGGGTATTCGCCGCCCCCTGTTGGTGAGCAAAAGTCACGTTTCGTCGTATTGTTCTCTATGACATTAGCATTTCGATATCTCTCGCGAGGTATGTCTATGTGCACATTTCATATACAAAACAACCTGGCTTCGGCTACGGGCTACCGGTGGAGATTTCATTGATAAAAGCGTGCATGTGTTTCTGTGTTGCTTTTCTTCTCTTCTTGTTTGTGGTGCATGCCCACCAAGGTCGTGTTGGTGCTCCATGAGATGTGCGGATGCATAAGTGCATCGTGTAAATCACGTTTTGAAAAACAAAAATATTTGAATAAAAATGTTCCTTTCATAGAAGCACATGCGCCGCTGCAGTATTGTTGAGAGGATTATCTGTGGAATGCAGGTGATTCCCAGCGGGAAAACAAACTTGAATTCCTTGAGAAGAATGCTTGCATCGTATTATATTTGTTGACAACACAATTTAGGTAGACATTTCCGCTGACATTGTAGAATTTGGATGGATTTTTTGTGAAATTTAAATGGAATTAGGTGCCTATGCATCTGGTACGATAAAGTGGAGATTTGGCGACTTTAGGTTTTGCATGTATCGATTTTGAGCCAAATGTAAATAATTTTTCCTATTTTGCTGTGATCAATTGTGATCAATCAGAAAAAGAATGATAATTTCTAAATTATTTCACTTAAATTGGCTTTGTTAACTTTAGTTCCCATATAAAATTCTCTCCAAAATTTTGCTGAACTAAATTTTAAAATAAAAAAAAAAAAATATAAAAAATCAAGCTTTTGTTCATAATCTACTTCATGTATTTGTCAAAATTTAGCGACATGTATGCGAAATTTTGACAGATCGTTGTGTCTTTATGTTTCCGAAAAGTAAGCAAGCATATGAGCTTTTTTAAAATAAATCGACCTTAAATCTGAAATGGTTGAAATAACAGAGAACAGAAAGAACAGTTGTTCTCGTTTACATCGTACTCCATGCCAACATTTAGCGACGTTAGGAAGGCAGTTAAAAACAAGTTTAGCTCGAGCAGAGTACTAAGCTTAAGGCCGCAGCAAATGATTCTTTTTGAGCTTTCTGTGAAAAGGCTGAATAATGTCGGAATTTAGTTACTTAATGTGAAATCTGCACATTCCGCTTTTCAAAATACTGCAAACAATAAAAAAAGATTTGGAAAATGTTAAAAAACGCGCTTCCGAATTTTTTGTAAAGAAGAGATGGAGAGAAATTTTTTTTTTAATTTTAACTGCTTTTTCTTAATTTTTATTTGTAAAGGTTAATATATTTGACAAAGTCTATTTTAATTCATATTTTTTGTAAGTCCCCGCACATATAGCACTTTTCTAATAAATCAATGGTGACGACTTCAGTCCCGAAATCGATACGCCCAACGACGGTGGTGACCTGACAAGACTACTGCTGAAGTATGCTGACCCCAATGACAGTCGAGGTGCCTGCACCAGAGATGTCAGGCCTTGTGTCTGGTAAACCGATGGAACAGATCTAATAAGAGTTGGTGCCTGCACAATGCTTGGAAGACTCCTTATCAAAGTGGGCTGTTGCAGAATCGGCACACTCTTGATCAAAGTTGGAGCTGGTGCGGCCAAAACCTGCTTCGTGAGTGGAGTGCGTGATACCAGCGCATTGAATCCATTCACACCATCCGATGTGTACTGCACAACTCTTGTCAAACCATCAGCATCCAACAGAGAATACGAACCCTTCACAATATCTCCGTCGCGAGATTCAATTTGGCTCTTGATGTCACCGGTAGTTGGGTCCTTAACTTCGTAGCTGAACGTGTACTGTGGATTCAAATCGACAGGCTCGATTTGTTTGGTAAGCACTGTTGGTTGATAGACAGACGCTCCTTGATAGACGACGGCATGTGCGAATGCAATGCAGGCAAAGATGACAATCAACTGGAAGAAATAATTTCGGTTAATATCGCAGCAGCAGGTGACCAGGTTAGGCCTTACATATTGGGCCATGTTGCTGGTATTGTTCACGAAAATTGTTTGATACCAATGGGAAGTTGAGATTCCTTTATATATGAATTTTCATCGTGTCTACTCCCAGCTCTCATTTGTGCGAAATCTGCCTACCGGTTCTATTTCTACCATGCCCACGAAAGAGTTAGATTGCATTTTCTGTTGGTAAACAGAGACTTGCTCCAGATTGACTGTACCTGTTCTTTGGCAAAGAGAGTCGCCCCAAAGAGTGGCCGCGTTTTTGGCTGATGTAATCCCAAAACGGAGCTCAGTCACTACTTGTGCGTAAGAAAAATCGATTACTTGCGATTATAGAAAGGGAAATGCATAAATGTGGGTCACTCTAAGTCCAGTGTTATGACAATGGTGACGCCGTGTCGTTGTTTACATGTTTGTATAGTAATAAATCAGAGAAGTGTCATGGCAAGTTCATTATTTTCATATGTAAGTAGAATGGGGATTCACTGGAAAGATGCGGTTGAACATTGCAACTTTTATGTGCAAGCTTGTAAGTTCGTATTTAAGACGTCTGGTCAACTCTTTAATACTTCTAAAAATAATAACATAACTTGCTTTTGATGTAAGTTTTTTGTTAGAAAAAATAGACCCAGCTTCTTCAAACTTCACGATAAGGTCAACAAAAATGTTACCCGTGATTTCAGATTTTTTTTTTGGTTGGATATAAGTGCTCGATAGGTAAGGAGAAGAGTTCTTCAAATTACACACCTTCCGTCAACTACAAGGTCGTGAGCTACCTTTTCTGCAACAAATATTGGTCAGTTGAAATTCACAATCCTTTATTTCAACAATTCAATGTCACGGCTGGACATGCTAAGAATTTTTAGCAGATTACCCATGAACCTATCTACGGCCGTACAATGATAATGGATATTGTTTTACAAAGCCGTTCGAAAAACATTACTTTCCTCCTTTATTTTGAAATCAATGCGCATCTGTATCACCGGCCTATAATCTTAATGCACGAACTATCTAATTAAGAGCTCTAAGTTGTTCCGAAAAAGAAAAGCCAATTAAAACTTGATTTTTCAATGTTTTGTTATTTTCTAATAGTTTTTCTGATTTTTTTTTTTAATTTTGTCAAATTTAAGAAAATATTAAAAAATTTACTTCTATTAAAATCGTATTAATATTGTTTTGCAATTTTGCGGCTCTTCCATTGGGATCCGATCGAAATTCTCCTTTAAAATTCTGGTTTTCAAATTTAAAACAATAAAATTCAGCTTTTTCTGCTTTTGTCAACTTACAAATAACGTTTACATTATTACGAGTTGGGTATAAAAAAAACAATTTTAAATTTATTAAACAAACAAATTTTTTACTTCAAATTTTTCAGTCAGAAACTAAAACTTTTATTTATTAATATTTCATTTGTTTTATTTTTATACTTATAAATCATAAATATCATTTTACAAACCTAATAAATTCAACTTACATACCTACAATTTCTAATGTTTCGAAATTATTACTTTTTGAAATTCCTAATCACTTTTAATACGACAAAATTGAAATACAAACTTTTCTTGAAAAACTCAAACGACACATAAAAGCTCATTTTTTAAATCAAATATAAAATCTTCATTTCGGCAGTATCAAAGGACACTGGACTTAGAGTTCATTTCCATGCATTTCCCTTTCTATAATCGCAAGTAATCGATTTTTCTTACGCACAAGTAGTGACTGAGCTCCGTTTTGGGATTACATCAGCCAAAAACGCGGCCACTCTTTGGAGCGACTCTCTTATCCAAAGTACAGGTACAGTCAATCTGGAGCAAGTCTCTGTTTACCAACAGAAAATGCAATCTAACTCTTTCGTGGGCATGGTAGAAATAGAACCGGTAGGCAGATTTCGCACAAATGAGAGCTGGGAGTAGACACGATGAAAATTCATATATAAAGGAATCTCAACTCCCCATTGGTATCAAACAATTTTCGTGAACAATACCAGCAACATGGCCCAATATGTAAGGCCTAACCTGGTCACCTGCTGCTGCGATATTAACCGAAATTATTTCTTCCAGTTGATTGTCATCTTTGCCTGCATTGCATTCGCACATGCCGTCGTCTATCAAGGAGCGTCTGTCTATCAACCAACAGTGCTTACCAAACAAGTCGAGCCTGTCGATTTGAATCCACAGTACACGTTCAGCTACGAAGTTAAGGACCCAACTACCGGTGACATCAAGAGCCAAATTGAATCTCGCGACGGAGATATTGTGAAGGGTTCGTATTCTCTGTTGGATGCTGATGGTTTGACAAGAGTTGTGCAGTACACATCGGATGGTGTGAATGGATTCAATGCGCTGGTATCACGCACTCCACTCACGAAGCAGGTTTTGGCTGCACCAGCTCCAACTTTGATCAAGAGTGTGCCGATTCTGCAACAGCCCACTTTGATAAGGAGTCTTCCAAGCATTGTGCAGGCACCAACTCTTATTAGATCTGTTCCATCGGTTTACCAGACACAAGGCCTGACATCTCTGGTGCAGGCACCTCGACTGTCATTGGGGTCAGCATACTCCAGCAGTAGTCTTGTCAGGTCACCACCGTCGTTGGGCGTATCGATTTCGGGACTGAAGTCGTCACCATTAATTTATTAGAGAAGTATTATATTTATGTGCGGGGATTTATTAAAATATGAATTAAAATAGACATTGTCAAATATATTAACCTTTTGCAAACAAATGTCTTTTTTGTTTTTGTTAAAAATTTAACTTAAGTGTGTACAGCGTATTTAGATCGTCTTTCTTCACATCCTAAGCGTTAGTGATTTAACTCAGTTGGTTAAGCCAAGCTAGGCTTTTTACTTGGTTAAAATGGATAATTGATACTACTTTCCGAAAGAGTGGGGTAAAAATAAATTGCGATCGGTCGAAACTTGTGTCAAAAAAGGTAGAAACTACCACAAAGGAAAGGTTGTATGGAGCTAGACCAGGGATGCCTATACGGACCTCCCAACTTGTATTATTTGCAAATTTTACAAAAACCCAATAAAGAATTTAAACAGAAAGACGTTTCCTTAAGAGTCCTATCCACTGTAGTACAATATCGTGTCTTACTTTGTTTTGTGTTTTATATCTGGCGATGTGCGCATTCGCATTGGGCCTTACCAATAAACAATTTAAGTTCCGCCTTTAAGTTGAAGTAATTTACAATGGGCCTTACTAATAATCATTTTTATTCTTTACGCTAAATATTTGGTGGGTTATTTAATACGGAAAATTTTAAGTTTGTAAAAACTAGCCTAGGGGTTCATTTTCCATACAAAATTTACAATTGGGAGCTTCCGTAAATTTAAAGTCGAGGCTAGAATTAGATATAAGTAAGGCGCATAGTTATGAAACAAGCCTTTTTTGAAAAAATGGTAGTTGTTCATCTATCCTTTTTTGGCAACTTTTCACAACTCTAATCTATAGTGCCTCCATAAAGTCAAAAAATTCTTACCTGTAACTAGTTGTGCGTCAAACGTCAAACATACCCTTATACGACAGTGGATGGTCTCCTTTAGAAATACATATTTTGAAATCTTTCAACTTTCGAATGGAAAAGCAAAGAAACTCCAATCCAAAATACGAATTCCCCGAACCAGTGCCTGTCACTGTTGATTTGTCGAAATTCTCAAAGTCCTGTTTGCACGTCTTCGACAAAACGAAAGAATTGGCATCACTTTGCGGTCGAAATTCTTCGTTTTATGGGTCAGAAATGCACAACAGTCTCGTTCTAATTCATTTTCGATTTTCCTCTGCTGATGACATTTTCTATTTTTGTACGACCCGGTGTGGTTCCTCTATACTTAATTAGATTTACACCGTGTTGCACTGGGCCAGTCGCACAGTAATTTGGTAGAAATCCTCGGAAGCCCTCATAAATTAGTCCGAATGCATTTCACTCGGATGAAAGTTGATTTTTAATGATCTGATTTCTGTTTCGTTTCGTTCCTCTCGTACTAACAGAGATTTCGGGTGGGGTTCGGTGTTTTATTGCATGCACATCTGTTTGATGTTTTTCATTTGAAATACACCAGTGGAATAGTCTAAATTAAAGCTCCGCACACCGCCACCGTTTTGTGTGTGCTTGTAAACAGTCAAAGACACACATTCGTCTGGGCGGCGATTTATGTGGACATCTTTCTCGACACATAATTGTCATATATGCAACATTGGGTTGAAAGTTTTTTTTTTTTGTTTTGTCGGTGCACAAAATCAGGCGGTATGGCACGTTTGCCTGGATAGAACAACAACTGTGGTTCGTGGAGAATATTGTTAGGACATAATTTATTGGTTGTCCCTTTGAAATACACGAACTAAAAAAGTGGTGGGAAAATTTATGTTGAAAAAGAAATCATTCTGAGGAAGCGTAAAAGTGTCGCGAACAGGAAATATTATTGAAATTCATCATAATAGATGGAGGAGTTGTGAAGATTTAAGGCAACCGTCTTCCTTGTGGTGCGTTGTCAGAAATGTTCGCCCTAATGGCAAATAATGGCTACATGTGTCCGATGCTTTAGAGGAATATTTTTTTTAGTATAACATAATTTATTGCTTGATGGGGTATGCTTCGTTTAGGGAGCACAGTGCTGTGACTATTGGAGGTTCTATGGAATACATTTGGTGAAAAGGGTTGCAAAAATTTGCCTAATTTATGTGGTGCGATATATTTTAATGATAGCAAAAAGTTTTTTTTCTCAGGGCAAATTGTAAGACTGTCGTTCATGTGACAATGAAGCGCTATTATGTTAAGTGCTGCGCAAGCACTTTTTGACTGTGAATTCGGTATAATTGTATGGGGATCATTAAGTTAACTAGAACTACTAAATAGACAAAATCTCGAGTGCACACATTTTGAATGGGAAAAGTACGAAAATCTCAAGAGACTAAATGTCGGAAACAAAACTGCTTTCGAGTTTTTTTTTTTAAATTTTACTCAATGAAAACTCTGTAACTTTGTATCCACGTTTCGCATGAATTTGAAGAAACTTTGCACATATACCCCACCTAGCATCCACCCCATTATCCAACAGTGATCCCAAGCAGGGGGGTTGCAGGGGGTCATCATGCCCCATACATATTCCACGGTAAAATGATAACAACTTGACCGAGCGAATTCAATTGTACTATGTAAGTTTGAGATTTTTTCTTTCGAGATATCGTGGTAGACCCAGTTTTGTGAAATGACTTGCCTTATACAAAGTGGAATGACATGGCAGGTATCTATCAGTCCTCAGGTAATCCTTTTCAAAATTCAGAAATATGCCTCAAGCGCAACGATGGTTTTTGTCGAGCTAACACTGGATTCTGTGAGGCTCTCACGAACGTCTGCCTACGTCTGAAAGTAAACGCTTCTCTATTCAGGCATTTGGACTCTTTATAAAATTGTAGATCCTTTCCCTTCATTCAAAAAGTAAGTACAAAATTAAAACTTAAGCAAAGCGAATAGATTTGAGAAGTGAGGCCGAGAGTCCTTTATAGATTGGGTTTACTTTTTATTTTTACACGAATTGTCTAATGTTCTACAAGATTCCTACATGGACTTGACTATTTTTTAATTTTTTTTTGTTAGAGAAGCTACCTTTCTGATCGCTCATGCACATTTCCAAACGCACTTAACCAATTCCTTTGTAAGTGGTCATTGCTTTTTCCTGCGGAAACGCATTTACACACGTATACTTTTTTCAAAATAAAAATCCAATCAAAATAACAACCACGATCTAACACCATTCGCTGTCTCTTCCACAATGCATCAATCAGCCGACAAAAGTCAATTGCATTGACCTATCCATTCAATCTCTTCCTCTGTATCTACCCAAATCTCAGGTGACAATTAAACTCTCAACAACCCACACACGTACATCGCATTTGAACTACCTCGCACCAATATTCAAGTGCCGCTTCATTTCACCAATCATTTCTAATCAACATCAAACGTGGACTTGTTACGAACCGTTTCAATTGAAAGGAAAAATATTGAAAAAAAAAAACTGAGTGCGGTCCCTCTCGTGCTGTGTCCCAGTTAATCAATTTCAAGTTCATCGCACAGATTACTCAATCGACTGACGGAATACTTTTATCTTTTAT
The DNA here is from genome assembly GCA_948293265.1 of Cheilosia impressa. NCBI lineage: Eukaryota > Metazoa > Arthropoda > Insecta > Diptera > Syrphidae > Cheilosia > Cheilosia impressa. The sequence goes on along the minus strand of OX411880.1, from coordinate 127,983,506 downwards.
TGCCGATCGTTTTGCGGTGGACTCGTGCGCCGACAATAATAACGCCCCAAAGGAATCAAAGCAACACTGCATGCGAAGGCAACCCACACTATGAACGAGTGTGTGCCTTAACCTCATCGTTGTGCAGCTGCAGTACTTTGAGAAGGTACACTTTTATTGGTAGCAGGCGATCGTCCGAATTTATCAATTTATTTGGTACAACAGACAAAAAAATCCACCGAAACAGATTCAATACAAAAAATTTAGACTAATCTTCATGTGCAGTGCAGATTCATGTGGGTATGCTGAACGAGTATCTATGTGGATCTATGATTAGACAATTGTTTATGCCTACGTTTATATTCATATCTGTACAGCATAGATACGAGAACACAGCACATCTGCTCTAAAAGATACATGCCGGGGAGCACTCTTTATGCACACACTGGCTGTGCACAGCTCGGTACAGTGTAATTTTTTTTTAGTTCAAGACTTTAATAGAATAATTGACCAAGCACTTAATGGAACAAAAGAGATTTATTTCGGTTGTGTGTACGTATAGTACTCGTACCATTGAGTTGGTGGATGATCTCGGCTTTGGATTTGAACTGCTCTCAGATTTGTACAGAGACATCATCATCCAGGCTGCCATCGCATCGCAATCGTCCTCCCGGCAGTGTTTTTAATTTAATTCTTCGTTTCAATATGGAGGGGTGAACCCGACAAGATGACATCTTTTTTTTTCGTAAATTATGTGAAGAGGGCTCTGACCAGTAGCATACAGAGGCGCATACGAGTAGCCTCCCCCCCAGACAATAGAAGAGTAGCTACAGCTATTATCTGTGTCTCTTGGCCGATGGGGTGATGCTACAAATGGGGATTACATATTCAAAATATTATCGCAGATTGTGATTGCGCGGCTGACCGCGACATGACTTTCAGCAGCAGCAGCAGCAGCAGCAGCACACCAGGCAATTTGTTTGAATGTCCAGCTGGGTGAGAGCTGCACACATATAGGGGCATTGAAATCACCAACAGCCTCTTGGCCAGTGGATAATCAATTAATTTTGATTTTATTTTCGGAACAAACTCTTATGCTCTGCACCATTTGTGTAATAAATTGTTGTGTGCGTTATACAATTTATATAGCATTAATAAATCTGCGCGAAATTTACGATGGCACATACGCACACACACACACACACATACACACACACACACACACACACTGTTGGCGCACTAATACGCACTGTGACTCTGACTGTGAATGTGTTTTGCGGATGTTCTATTTAATTAAACATTTTCGCTTTTCTGTGTTTACATTTTGCCAATTGTTTGGTGTCGCAGACGTTTTTTGGCTTAGGTTTTCCGTAGCAGTGTTGCTACTTTGTGGTTTTACAAACCACATTAAGGAGGACATTGAAATGACTTAATATTGAAATAAAATTGGCACGTGCAAGCATTTCTCGTGAATTCTATCCGATAAGGAAAATAACACTTAGAGACAGTTTTTGTATTTTTTAGGCAACGAAAGTTATATTTTAAGACAAAAGAAATATATAAAAGGTCGGTTTGCAAAATTTATATTCAATACCAAGACTCCGTCATACTTTTCGTGGAATAGTTTTCTAGGCATGAATCATAAAAACACTTCTTGTTGCGATCGGACAGATCGATGAGAAAAATGGTCGAAGTTTGGAATTACTTTCCAAAACGACACACACCCTGCTTCTCGTATTTCCTGTCGCTTTTTCGTTTCAATGAAGATCGGATTTTTACATCAATGCAGAAAAAACAGACGCAGGGCTTTCAAAAGTGAGACGTTCCCTCCAAAATAATTGAGTTTAGACAGTAAGAGGGCCTACAAAAGGTTCTCAACCATTTATATAACCTTAAAATGATTATTCACACTCGTAAAAGCTTCAAGCGCCATCTATAGGGAATTTAGAGAGCAATATTCGGTATCAGCAATAGTAATTAGAATCTTACGCAAACGGGACCGAAAATCTCTAACTTCATTCACAATTAAACCCATTAATTTAGTTAATGTGAGTTGTAATTAATAAGACCGATTTCAAAGGACCTTTAATGCATAAATCTGTGGAATTACCTAAAATTTTAAATATCTGTCATGTAGGTAACTATGAAGAAAGTGTTGCCGGCGATGCGAATTTAAAAATGAATACACATATGAAATATACGCCGATAGTGTAACGTTCGATGACAAATGAACTTGCCCAAATGATAAAATACTGATGAATATAGCCCTTGGAAATAGAACTTCAAAAATCCGTCTTTAAGGTCCAAAAGTTGTAATTTGACTCTAGTTGTTGGTTTGAAAAAAAATAAATGAAGCATTTTTAACAAAATTCTGCTATTATTTTCTATTTTAAATCTTGCAGTTGAAATTTTTCGCAACAGACAACAGAATTCATGGCTGTCACTTATATTTGATTTAGGTACTAACCATTTCGTAATAAAATGTCAAATTTGATGGATTATTTCCAATAACTTGAAGCTAGAGTTAAATATTTGCTAAAAGTTAGCTCTTGTTGCATATTTAACTAAAAGTTACATAGGTCTTTTATACTGTGCTCTCAAATTTAAGGTCGGTCCACACTATCTAAATAAGGGCTTTTCTTGAACAGCTTTTCTGCAAAGCAATGTTAAGAAGACGAGTGCTCAATAAAACTAACATGAATTGTGATTGCCAATTGAAGTAAAGTGGAATGAACTGGTAGAGGTAGCTTTCTAACTGGTATAGGTATAGCTTTGTAACAACTTCTAGTTTCATTAAACGTCATCCAAGCACCCGCTCGCTGAAGATGAATGACGCTAAAACTATGTTACTGACTGAACTATAGGTACCTAGCATATGACTTTTTCTTGGGATAAATACCTTTTGTGAATCACAGAAGTGTCAAGTTTTGCAGTTTTGTTCCACTTTGCTTTACTTTGAAAAATAGTCATTAGGTCTGTTGTTTCATTGGTCCAGGGGTTATAGCAAACCAATCTCAAACGGCAAATCAATACGTAACAAAGTACACTGCAAAAATAGAAAATATAATTCACCTGCACCTAATTAATTTATAAATTCAACTGATTAACTGTTCAGATTCGTTCCATTAATCAACCTTTGCATCCTACACTCTGTGTACTGCCTTTGTTTTAGTATTCATGCTCATTCGACAATGTCATACTAATCTTAAATTAGAATTTGACTCACGATCCGAATTCCTCGAATGATTTAGTTTAAATTCACCGTGAATTTCTCGAAAGGGACAATAGCCTCTCTTTTCAGATCACGTATTTCTAATAACAAAATTAATGCTCACATTCATGCGCATATGTAGTACGCATTTATGGGCCATAAATGAAATTGCATTTAGAGAAAACATGGCAGCAATTTACCGCCAACGAAACTGCTTTCAGACCCGTTGCTAATCGACCATTGACATGGATCACACAAGCACAGAATAGTTACATACAAAAGCAGCGACTATATCCGCACACTTAACAATCGAATCCTTTGTCTGAATGGCGTTGATTTCTCCTTTAATTGACTGCCTTGTCATTATACATGGTCATGCACGATGGTTTCAATCTCTTTGCTCTTTATTGTAACAAATTTAACGATGAAACATTAAAACTCTTCATTTTTACAACAAAACCGAAGTGATTTCCATGTATCCTGTCAAACCTCGGACCGATAAATTATAAAAAATAAGAAGAAACACGATTTATTTCCCTGCCTCTGTCAATGAAAAGCCATTCGAGGCAAAGTGCCAAAATTGATTTCGAAATTCGAACATGTACTTTGGGAGAGGAAGACACAAAAAAATGTAAAAAAAAAAGATATGAAAGACCATTTCTTTCGATCGATCGATGGCAAATTTGTATGCGGCACAACATTGACGGATCTAGTGTACCGTTGAGTTGATCCCTTTCGGTATTGACTTGACACATCGGCGATAAATTCAGCACACGGACAAAACAAACAAATTTTGTTTTCTTTGTCTTATGTCATAAAATGTTAAAACAAATTGAATATTATTTTAGCTTTGTTTACAAATAGGTACTACCACAAGCGCGTAATTCAGTTCTGCGCATGCATTCAGGATGGATACGAAATCTGACGTATCTTGTTTTTTTTTTTGTTTTCAATTTCTGGCAAACGCTGTTGTGAAATACACGATTGTGTTGTTTTAACTTTTGGCACCTGTTTTGTTTTCCACTTGGGGGCGGTGAATGGAAATTACTTGTCGGAGCTGATTTTTTTTTCGAAATAAATATAAAATATCCGGCTGTTGTTCCATTGGGAGAAAAGTATTTAAATTAATTACACATATTCTTTTTTCAAAATGTTCAAGAACAAAATTTAAGAATGGGAATTTTCTATTTTGAAATAGTTTTAATTAGGAATTTGTCATCTTGTGAGTGGGGTTTTTGATTCCATTCATTGGTTCGGGGAACGCTTAAGATCATAATCAACTAATTGTCATTTCTTGACACCATTCCATTCATTGAAGGCAAAAAAAGGGCTGCGAATGAAATGTTTTTAGTGGCTATTCAGTTTCTTGAAAAAGTCTGACGGACTGAACCTTACATTTTCTCATGCAATCTATCAGCTGTCACTTGATTGTGGATTTTGTTGTTTCCAATTGAGTGCTGACCTCGAAAGTCACTCATTGCTTAAAATTAAACTCAAGTCATTTATAGTTTTATTAAGTGGATGTTTAGTTAAGTATCATTTGTTTAATTTACTGACGAGTACCTATTATTATTTTTCTAGAGCTAGCTGGAATGAATGCACCCAAGTAGTCGTGCATATCCCACATGTGGAAGCTGTTACAGCTAATCGTCCCACCTGATGCGCTGTCGTGGTCAAAAATAATTAGAATTACTTGTCTTCAACTGAAGTGGGTATTATGTCTGCATACCTGGTTTACCTATTAAGTCTTTTGGGGCATATCTCGCATCGGAAAGGCAGCAAATTTACGGTTTTTTCAACATTTCAAAGTGCCATCTATTTTCAAACCAAATTTGAGCCAATTAAAATGCATTTCATTTCAGAACGTAGTTCCATTTTCGGCCAATAGGCTGCAGTCTTTTGTATGCAAAAAGTCATTGCTATTATTATTCTTCTAGGACTTGGTTAGTAAATAGGAAAATGAGTGACCAAAGCAGTCTAGACCCGTTGCATATTTGTTTGACGGTAACCTTCACGATTAATATTTTGTAGCAATAATAAATTTTTATAAAACATTATAAGCACCGCAAATACGCTACCTACTAAGAATCTTCGAATTGCAAATGACAGCTGAAAACTCTTTGAAGCTTGGTTAAGAAATATAATTGAATTTTAAATAAAAACGTTCTAATTAATTATTTGGATTATTTCACATAATAAGAAACAAGAAACAAAAAAAAATTAAATTGACAGCTAAAATATTAACGTTTGTACGTTACTAAAAATAAAAAAATTGCAGTTTGCATTTCACTCGCAGTTGTCATTTGTTTTTCGAAGTTAAGTTCGAACAAAGCTCGAAAAAGAATAGCGGGTTCGTGAAAATCAATGCAAATAAAATTGTTTCGATTTGTTTAAAAAAATGTTCGTTCTCCTTTCAATATTATGAATTTTGAAAACAAGCCCTTTGAACAGTGATGCCAGATTCATTAAATGCAACAAGCTGTTAAAATTATAACTTGAGTTGCAATTACATTTCAAGTATTTTATTTGCTATTTCCGAAGAGTCGTAATCTCCGTCTCATGTGAATGGTGCTCAAGTTTAGAAGATTTTTCTAGTCTTCATTTTGATTTTATTGGAGGTCACGATATTTAGTTATGGAAGACCCGGAGTTGAATGCTCGGAAATGTGAGCACTTCATTTTGACATTTTGTAAGACTTAAGGTGGGAATATTAAATCGATTTTCATACTATTATACTGAACATTAAACAAACGGCGTTCATCAAAAGCGATCACATTTTGGTATACAAATTTAACTTTTTTTAAAGTAAAATCGATTGCTATTTCAAGACTGAGTGGTATCCATCAATTGACGTCACTTTTAATAATTGATGAACTGATTACTGTTTTGAGATATCCCATGTATTGATTTAATAAATAAAAAAAATGTATACAAAAATATTTTAAAGATAAAAGCAATGCTTAACCAAATATTTACTTTTTAAAAGGCGATTAACTGGAGGAGTCGTTAAACTTTTTTTGAATAAGAAATACTTGAAAGGTACTTTACTGTACCATTGATTATGGGAGTCATTGGACTTTTTAAATAAATTTATGGGTCATCATTACGAGCATTATCGTTTTGTATCAGCGGGATCGAGTAAAGTGGGCGAGGAAATTCATGTCGATCTGTTGCTCTACGAAAATGTTTGTTTAGTTTTTGTGAATTCACTATTTCTTAAGAAAATATATCATCGATAGGGTAGTGGTATTCTAAAGGTTCGACCAAAAATTAGAGTTCGTTTGACTTCTTTTTTTGGTCTCACGAATTCGGACTGCAGGTGCGGTGATAGTCAAAATTATGCAATGGACAAGAAGAAGAAACTGCGCATTAGTAGATAACGTTTACACTAGTCATGTGTAAGGAGCTCCTTGGCCAGTATAGATTTATATAATGTTGAATCAAGTCTCAAAATAAGAAGTTGAGCTACCATAAGCAAGGCTGATGATCTGATGCTAAGTACTACTTACATTGTTATCGCTGGAGACGCACAACAATTGGTTCAAAGAATTCTCCTGATGTAATATAATTTATAAGGAAGCTCCACGACTCACGCTGAAGACAGCAGGAAAGCTACCATTTGTTGGCAATTTGCTGCCAATTTTATTCTCAAGATAGTCAGTTCCACTCATAAAGCATAAGTAAAAATATAAAATTAGTTATAGGGACAACAAGCCGAAAGACTTGAAATATTTAAATTTTCAACCAAGTTAAAGATCAAAGAAGCCACAAAAATGAAGGCGGGAAAGCCACGCTTTAAACTCCAAGTTCAGGGATCAGATTCTGTCAGGCGAAAACGAATAATTTGCTCTAAGTTGCTGAATTAAATCGTTCGTGCACACGAAAACGTTTGGACGTTTCGCCTTACAGAATGCCGAACCCAGTTTAACAGCAAGAACGTATCACAGGTGCAAGCTGCTCTCTCCCGCATGCTGGCTAGTAGATATCGTGTATCGGTAGACCTAAATGTGCAAGACAGATTCTGATACTCGGATTTTTCCGATAAATCCCCTTTGAACAGCCTGGGACTTACAATGGGAAAACAAAAATAATTAATGGGCTTTGTTAAAGTTTATTTTACGCAAAACTTTCTAGGGTGCTACCATTTCTGGACAAAAATAAAACCGAACTTATGAATGGACATAGCGAAAGTTGACTTTACAGAAAATCTAATAACGACTCGTTCCGCATGTCTGCACAAACGGGACACTTAAAAATTAATCCATTGATTAAATAAGGACTCAACTAAAGTTTGTTTTGGGCCAAGTCTTATTTTAAATTAGTGTTTAGTCAGTAAATACTCGTATTTAAAAAATGTAAATAGTAAAAATACATTGTAGTAAAAAATCAAAAGCAAGACAGTCTTGGCAGGGACTCCCAAAAATTCAATTTAAAATTACAACTTGATGTTTCTATAGCCACTTAAATGATTTAAACATGGAAATTGTATAAAACGAAAATTTAATATCAACTCCCTTACCTTCAAAAACATTACCAAATAATATTCTCGATGGCCAGTTGCTTGTGTAATCCAAAATTCCGATTCGTTTCGCTTAAATATATATATATTTTTTTTATGAAAAAAACGTCTTAATCAACGCGCGCGCTCATTTATTTTTCACTCAATTCAACCGGATATGGCACACTTTAAGTATCTATTCGTATACCTGTTTCGAAAACAACAACAACAGAAACACTTAAATTTTCTTCAATTCAATTAATATTCTTCTCAGTTTCAATTTGTTTCCTTAGAACTTTAATAGACTATCAACGCGCACATAGACAGACACTTGCTCAAGAAGAAAACCAAACTAACAAGCCGACGAGGAGAACGCACAGGGGAAAAAGCAAACATCCAAATCGGAAGCCACCCTCAAAAATCAATCTTAATTTCCGGTTCAAGATGGAATTCAACTAATTTCGAATTTGTAACCAACTTTTCGGTTTGGATCGTGTCGTTCAAAGGGTTTGTTGCGCACTTTTGTAAATTGATTTGTAAAACTTGAATTTTTTTTTCACTGGTAATCCAAGATCGTTGGTTTAGAAGATTTATGTTTGTTTTTAAAAATTTAATCAACTAAACTAATTTCACTGTTTTTAAAGTGGTGCGAATCTTTTTCGCATTTCATTTTCAAACAAACTTAACCGTTTTGGGATACATTTACGATACACCTCTATCGACGGACGAAGTCACTTCGCAGACGTACACAATTCAACTAAATTGAAACACTCGAAAACATTTGAATCGGCCGGGCTACACAGCTCTACAGCTCTACACTATCGAAGACCGAGAGAGAATTATAATTTTTTTTTTGTTTTAATTTAAAAAAAGAAAATATCCGTCTGTCCGTGCGACTACCGATCTGTCCGTCTGCCTGCCAGAAAATATACAATTCTTTGCACGTAAATAAACAAATGTGTGTGCGTTTGCTGCTCGTCGATTATGGTGGTGCGTCGGTGACTCTGAGCTGTGATATGTGCGATAGTCAAGCGAAGGAGCAGAAAACACCCGCATATACGAGAATCGAGAAATCTATCTGCGACGACGGCGCATTGCCAACATGTGTTCCTCTTTTGCCGGGGGAAAATCGCATTTTCCCTAAAAACTAAAACTCTCGGAGAGCGGGTAAAAATGAAAAACCACAGAGCACGGAGGACACGACTACTCGTACTCGTATGTCGTATATCGGCGATGCGATGGTGGGCTGGGATGAGATCGAAACCGAGATGCGCAAGATCAAGACGAACCAAAGAAATTGTAGATCGGTTGGATGCAACTGTCTGTGGCGATCGTTGTCAGACTGCCAACTGAGAATTTCATTCATGAATTCCATGAAGTAGGCTGCCGCACATCGAACGTGTGTATCTTGCGGGAGCAGCAACTTTTATCGATTTAAATCGTTCGGCGGCGTGCTTCCAGCTTAAATGCATCGAACCCCGAGAGTATATGAGAGATTTTGCTGTGGGAACAGTAGCTAGTATCACGTTCTGTATTATCGACCGAGTGTGGTGGGAAAATGCTCTTGATGGGGCTTATCTAAAGCTAAACTCATAAATGGAGGTGGGGGAGATTTTTTCCCAATTTATCGCATGAGATTTCTCTTGCATTGGGGGTGAACTAATTTATATTTGTGACTACATTTTATCTAATGTTGGTTACAAACAAAAAATACACCCAGTAGTGGGTACAAAAACGAAAAGAATAAATATCCGACGCAAGTGATCATTCCACCGCTAGGGACATCTTCTTCTTCCTCATCAGTTACCTAGTACCTACGCTGCACAGTTAACTGCTCACACACAAAGACAAGATCAAACTCAGTTAAACATTTGTAAAAGCGATAATTCGTCATAGTCTCTTTATTTGTTATAACCATAGTTGTAAATGCTTAAATCTATTATGCAAAACGAACATCGTTTAATAACAATAGCTGGAAACGTGAATTATTTCCCATACAAAATCGGTCGGAAGCAGACAAAGATGTAGGTAGGTATTCCCCCGAAGCCCCTTTGCTAAACCTACTCGTCTATAGCGACACGAGACAGTAATAAAATGTCTTGCAAACAATGCCAAGTCGTTCGGATCTCACGAGTTATTTGCAAAAAATGCAAATCATGTCACAAATCTATACTCAAGACACGATTAACTGGAAGCATTGGGTTTAGTGTAAATAAACAACAAAAATGACTACCCGCGCTACCTAGGCTTTGGCCCCATGGCAGGGGTTAGATTTATTTAATTGCTTGTCGACCATTGCATTTTATGGTTTTAAGTGTTTTCGAATTAACCCATGAGTAAGTATGCGAGAGAGACTGAAGAACAACTGATGATGGTGCATATATGATTTTATTATTCATCATGGTGGAGATCATTGTAGGCAAAAAAAAACACGTTCTGCCAAAAAAATCAACCCACAACATTTTTATTTCGTATCTTGTATCCAAATCTAATATTGGTCATGGAGGTTCTGTTCAGAAAAAAACTCTTTAAATGGAAATGAGAACAGATTGTGATTTTGACAAGTCATTGTTTTGCAAAATGTGTGTTTTGCCCAACTTCTTGCGCAGCAGAATGACTTGATGTATTTGACAAAGAATTAAACTGATTGTTCAATGTACCTATCGTAAGTGATTTTTGTATATTTGTATAGAGAAGCTTACTGCCCATTTAGGGCTTAAGAGTAGTTATAGGTAGGTAGGTGGACAATGCTTTGTGATATGTTAATGTAGATATGTATACTTAAAAATCGAGTGACGCGCATTGTGAAGTTATTGAATGTATTTGAAATGTTTTTGAAAACGCAGAAAATAAAAGCATAACGCAAAACGCGTCATAAACTCGTGAAAAACCCTTCAAAAATAGTGTAAAAAATCGCGTCAAACAACTCACTTTCAAAAAACGCGTCAAAAACGTCTCAAAAAATGGTTTAAAAAGTGCTTCAAAAAAAATTTCAAAACCGCGTGAAAAACGCTTCAAAATTTAAATGAAAAACACTTCAAAAAAAGCTTTAAAAAAACGCATCGAAAAAGCGTCAACACGTGTGACGAGTCAAACCACTCGTCAAAAACGCTTCAAAAAACGTGTTAAAAACGTCTCAAAAAGTGCTTAAAAAAGTGCGTCAAAAACACTTTAAAAAACATCAAAAAACGATTCAAAGAAAGCGTCAACAATGCGTGAAAATTTTTTTTAAGAAGCAACACTTTAAAAAGCGCGCCAGAAAGCGCTTTGAAAAATGCATAAAAAAACGCGTCAAATACGCGTGAAAAAACGCGTAAAAAACTTACATACTCGTAAATACATTAAATGTCAAGTGCAATATACTACATAACCATGCACTCAGTAGCTCCAGTGTAATTATTGCTAAATTTCTTGGCACACTACTCCGAATAATAGATGGAGTTGCACAATCAGCTACCCACCATACCAGGTCTGCGACAGAGTTATCGCAATCCGCGAAAGTGCCGTAATAAATATACAATTATCACAGCCAGACTATTTAAGGTGACAAAAGGGCTTTGTGCGAATAGATTTTTTTTTATTCCCGGCGCTATATTGAAATAAATTAACCCACTGCATGCGCTACCTGCGGGGTATTTTATTTCCTCAATTATATCCGGAAGAAAATATTAAGTTATTTGGCTTGAGATTGTGCACACAGAATCTTGTCCCTGGCACCTACAACAGGTAGGTAGCCAAGGATGCGTGTTCATCGCTCGATCAGATAAATCCCATGTTCCAGTTTTCATCTGGCATTCTAAACAGGGATTTTGTGAAGAAAACCCGATTATGATCTTTTTCCTGATTATCCCTGCAGTAAGTGTACACAAACGTGTTTGTTATTCGAAAGGACAAGCCGGGACAGTTTTGTTTGTATTTATAACACCTTCCTGGCTGCATGTGGTGCTGAATAATGGAATCTAATGTTGAGGTTGGAGGTGGATAAGAATCTGCACGATTTATGTTCGGCTTGTTACTGATCGTTACGCAACCTGTGATAAGGAATGTATACGCGTGGGGGTATTTTTCTCACGACGGCAATTCAATTTGTGTTTGTTGGATTGTTAGAGGATTTCTGTTTTTATCAAAAGATTTTCAATTTTGTTTTTTTTATTTCAGTTTTTATTTAAAGATTTTCAATTTTCTGCCTTGTGGGAGTACTAGATCCTTGTAAATCTGATATTGAGATTGTAAACGATCAACAAATTGTGTACTGCGATGTGCCACCATGCATTTGACAGTTTTTTTCTTCAGCTGACATTTGATTTTTGGTCATGCGTTTAAAATTTCAGCGTTACTATAGATTTATGCCACTCAAAAGAACTGTACAAAAATTGAACTATGAAATTATATGAAATGAAATTATAGTAATGGCATGAAAGTATGTTTCTAATAAAGGCAATTGCACACAATTTGAACAAAATGAACTCTGTACCTATTAATTCTAATAAAAAAAAACACCGAATCAAACCAGCAATATGAAATATTCTTATTTCTTTTACAAACAGAGCTCGTTCAGCATACTAGAAATCGAGCGTGTTCCGAGCGATCTGATTTATTTCTGAAACGCATTAAGCACTAGCTGTCATATGACTATAAAAATACAAGTACGTCAAAAGTATTTCTTGCGTTTCTTTAGTCTTCTACATTTTTTGTCGATCTAGTACACTTTTTTCCAATCTACTGTTTTTATCTCTTCCATCATTCACATTCTTGATCTTGATCAGCAGTAATATGGTTAGCTGTCAAAATATGGTGTGTTCATAGTTTCACTCACCGACTTCACTCTAATCATGCTCTGGACGAATAATGAAAGCAAATTCAGCGCTCCGCTGTATCTGAGGCTGATCTAAGGTAGCAAAACTACCTTTTTTGACAGTTTACGCTCTAAAATAAAAGACAAATCTGCTTAATATAAGTTGTCTAAAAACCGCCATTAGTTTTAAACAAAGTGTGGACTTCAACGGGGGGGCTTTCAAAATTTAGACTTGTGTCTGAATTTATTTACTTTTTACTCCTAAATACGAGAAGATTGATCATTATTGTCATAAAAAATATGGGTCCATAAAAACTGATAGAGAAATAAGAAAAATTGCGGCCAAAAAAATAATTCATTCATTTAGCATGGTTTCCACCCTTGCTAAATTTGAGACAGATTTCCAAATAACCACAAACGACTTTTTTTGGTGTGATGAGAATTCGACATTAGGGTCTCTAAAAAATACATTCCCACGACCAATATTTCGCGTGCTGTCGCTGGACAAATGAATTATGTGCTTATTGTGATGCTAAGCTTAATTATTCTGACCACGTTAATGCGTTCTTTTAAGTAGAAATTCTTCGGTGGCCTTAAAACGGCGATTACATCGAATTGATTGAGGCCGCATAATGACCAGGTAGCACACATGACAACCGAGCTCAATGGGACCTCTGCTTTGGCAGCAGCCACCACCCTTACTTTGGCAACCGATTCAAACAAAAAAGGCGTCTCTTTGCATATTTCCACCGGTCGGCTACTTGTCTAGAATAAATTATCCGACAAGTTGAAGAATTCAATATGAGAAAGGCGACCTCGTCATATAGCTCCATAAGATACTCGCTGCGATATGATAGGTTAGATTGTTTTCGTTGACTAGATAGGTGCCTAACACAAGATGCTATGCCGGATTCACCGGATGATTAAAATGCGCGCGCAAACGACAAGTGCACAGAACGGATAAACGGCCAAAGAAGAATGCCACTTGCGACTTGCATTCGGCGTTGCAACTTGTTACTTGTTAGTTGGTATACAATCTCAAATTGCTTCTTTGCGGACATGAGTGTGCGGCTTTGTTTCTCCATTTCCTTTCATTCACTCTTGACTCATGATGTGCGTTTTCGAGCATTCAAATGGCTGTACGCTGTACCTGCGACGTATCAATTGGTGTACTTGACTCCAGACATGGTATAGTTGTTGGCTAAGGGGCACTTTGTATCTGTCAGATAGAGTCCCTTTGTGTAATGATCCATTTGGTTATCGGCAGACATGGACTGTTTCGAGACTATGGGCAATTAAAATGTTTTTATGTCGCACTTACATAGTTTGGCGTGGTATTGCCATGACGGGCGGCTCCTTTCAGAATATAAGTGCATATGAACGGTTTATGGGAAATTAATTGCATTCCACAGGAGTTCAGTGAGTATTTTCGCTTTTAAGAAATAAATTGATGTCGTAAACGCCTTGGTGAATTAGGTATGTCGACCTGGGTTCGTTGTCTGAGGTGGAGTTCAAAATATTAGCTGTTGGGACATTTTCTTTTATTAACCGCCCGTTTTAGTGTCGATCGTTATAGAGGCTGACCTGAACGACGCCACTCAATTTTGAATACTTAAGTCAATGCGTTTTTTTGACGCAACTACTAAACATTTCCAAAATGAACACGCACTTTCCCTCGCGGCCAAAAGTGTACACTGTACTTAATGTGTTACTAGGTCCCACGTTCTAATTGTGTAACACCCAAGATACGAGTATGTGTATGCGTAGTTGTCTTAATTTATTTCAACGTGTTGATCATTATGGCCAGTTGGCTGGCCATAAATGCTTAGCGACACATTTGTCCATTAAACATTAAACTTGATGAACTTACGGTTTGTTTCCCCACATGAGACTCACTTTCTTTATGGAAGTACAACTTGCCTACACTGAATCGATGATGACAAGCTGACAACTTGTGAGACACGCAGTGAAAATTGCGCAACCCACGTGAGAATATGTGCAGTCTGTTTGCGATTTGCATATATTATTTAAACAATTTTATTTAGAAAATTAATATTCACTTGATTAAAATGCAGTGTTAAAATAATCACGATAAATGTTATGCATTGTCGTACAATGAGCACTGCAACATAGTGTGGGAGGAAGTAGTCGGCTTCGCTGGAGCCACCTTTTTGTTTTTGAAATCTTTTTCTGTAGCCTGTGTGTGTAGGTGCACTGTTTAGGTATTCCTTTGATGTGGTACAAATGCAAAATTTTATTCATTTAATGTCAATTTATTGCGTTGCCAGTATGTACTTAGTAAATTATGGGAAGTTCCTATACACTTTTGGAAACTTGTGATCCACAAGCCAGAAGTGTGACTTGAGCCAAGTTTAGGGAAACCGAATGAGAGATCTGAGAAATATATGCTTACGTATTATGACACAAGGAAGAGTGTTGAAATTGGAATGTATTGGGGCTTTATCTGCACTCGTTTTATTTAACTAAATTTTTTCAGCTCCGCTTTTAACAAAAAATGGTCACCCCAGAAAGCAAAGCGGTAAAGGTGGAACTTCATGAAGCTTCTAGTTTAAGTAATGATGTTCCACCTAGATTAGAAATATTTTTAAACACTAACACACCTCTTGATGGCTAAGCGCTGAGGGCTCAATTTGTCCGAGTTTCCTTTCACTTTTTCCTCATTTTCCTACGTCGCCGTTTGTCATAGGAAGTGCTTTTCGATCCATTAGAGATTAGAGTTTTAAATTACATCTAGCGTTGTTCCAAAGAAATTTTGGAGTTAAGTTATTTTCCGAACCGTTCCAGACAAGTTTGAGCCAACATCTAGTAATTTTGTAATGTCTTCACCATCTCTATATTATATAAAAGAAATTTGCAAAAGCGTTGTGACTTCATAACTCACAAACGGTCAAATTAAATTCGAGGGTTTTTTAGGGTTTGTTTGTATGGTCGTGTAGTTGGTTTATCTAAAGTTTGAGCGAAATTGGTCAATGCGTTCGTGAGTTATGTCCACATCTGATTTTGTCCATATAAAAAAATAACGTAGGCTCCTATGAGATTTTTTTTTTTTTCTAAAGAAAGTGATGTTTAAATTTTGAGACAAATGTGAACCATTTCTCTTTGACTTGGAGCATTGAGCCAAGGCTTTCATACTTAAGTCAAATTACCCAATTGCGTACTTTAGCGCAACGCTGAATTTACATGCTAATCAGTGTTCAGAATTCTTTTCCGTGTTTTCAAAATCGTGGCGGCATCATTTAGCTGACAATTACCGGCTTAAGTGTAGGGCTACCCGGAGCGCCACGGTTAGAGGGCGCTTTTACCGTGAGTTGACCAGGAAAGAAAATGGGTGCTACCTTTTGTAAGGGGAGTACGCCAACAAGTGTCTCGAATATTTAACAATTTTGTGTATCTTATTTGTTGAAATTGATTTGCCCTCTACCAGATTTTGTTTTTTTTTTAATTTTTAAACTCTATTAATACAGCTGACGTCATAAAACGAAACAATAATGTCACCTCTGACACAGCCAATGGATACAGATGTTCTGTTCATGATCATGTTTACATTTTTAATCCAAAACACAAACCCCCCTTATCATTCATTATGGTACGGCGTATACATCGGAATACTTGCCTCACCAACCACCATTACTATTTCAAATGACACGACGCAGTTAAGCCCCCCCAGAGATACTCGTACGTGCCCAATCCATTTCGTATATACCAAATTAGCGTACGATTGCGATTAATTCCAAGTACATTCCACCTATTTACAATTTTGATAAAGCACAATTTCATTTAAATTTTCGCCACGCCAAAGACTTTACGAGCTCGTTTGCTGATTGTGCGATCTGCCGTGTTGATCCCTCTTTTCCATAATATAACGGGGGTCAAAATCAGTTCATCAAGTATACTGATGCGAATGCCATTACTAAATTGTGAGCTCTATTAACAGTTTAACACCCCGCCGGCGGTGGGTGAGGTGGGGGTTGATGCAGTGAGACAACTACCTATAAGCGGCATAGGGTGGTGCTAACTAATAGAGCATTTGGAGAAGGCCTCGAGGCAGGCGAGCTTAGAGCCAAATTGCAATGAACCTTGGGAAATAGTGTTTACGTGTGTGTATTAGGTGTACGATAGGTGGCACCTCTGCGGAGGAGAAAGTAAAAATATTCCCACATTTGCAGATTAGGTACTTAAAAATAAACGATTGTCCAGCCAGAATAAAAATACGAGTT
Source organism: Cheilosia impressa (assembly GCA_948293265.1). NCBI lineage: Eukaryota > Metazoa > Arthropoda > Insecta > Diptera > Syrphidae > Cheilosia > Cheilosia impressa. Next base: position 127,966,785 of record OX411880.1, on the reverse strand, counting down.
TGGACTACAAGATCGTCTGACAGCGACTTATTTTCACTTCAAAAAGTCATCCACATGTAAGGGGTTGGAAAGTTATTTCCAGAATTTTGAAGGGACATCAACATCACAACTTTACAGCCCAATTAATTGTCATCCTCACATGCAACAGATCATCCTTACGATTGGATTCCCATTATCAAAACGAGATAACTATAGATTAGCAAAATTCTAATCCCTTTGGCGCACTTCAAAAACTTATCATTATAAATTAGATACAGCCTTCCCGGTTTAGAGAGATTTATTAATGCAATTTACAAATAAACATTAACTATCAAAGGCAAGACAGCGAATGGTCTGCTCCAATCACGGGAAGTAATAAAGACTAAAACTACTTGCACTTGCAGGGAAAAGTTCCTTCCAGCGAACCTATCTCTGTACACGCTGCATCTTTGCATCCTTGTATGCATAATAGCCCGCAGGTCTGTTCTTAACATCGTAACATCACTGATTCGCCGACTTGTGCCGCACACTCTACCACAATCATAAATAGCCATATGCCAACTCGGGTCGGCTTTTTAGAAGTTGTGTACGCTTTTAATTCCCCTCACAGGACTCCACGCATCGAAGACATAATTAAGAAACCATAAATATATATACAACGCCCTGGTGCACCAAGAACTGAGGAACTCTTTCAGACACACTGCGTGGGCAGTTCTTGCATCAGTGTCAGTGATCAGTGATCAGTGATCAGTGATAGCAGAATTAAAATAAAACCAAAAAAAAAGTCTTGTATTTATGAACGATCTTGGGATCTGCATTGAATGGTAGGGCTCATATGAAATATCAATGTGTCAAGAAAATTACATATGCAAAACAAAAAATGGGGAAAAAAACAGAAAATGCGGCGTCCTTTAGCCATTTTTCGGAAGTTGCCAAAATAAATATTTTATCTCTGATCGAAGGAAATGCGAAGGAGTGAGCCATATGAATATTTATGATGACAATTGCTGATTCTACAAAGCTCTCGCGACGGCTTTGACACTGACATTCAATCAAAGTTGTTATTGACAATGAAAGAAGGAAAAAAAAAACAAGAAATTGACAGTAATATGCAAGAATCACAGGGGCTAAATAAAATTAGTTGAATATAGTCTGTCTAAGAAGAGAAGAGAGTGCATTGAAACGAAGATATAATTTGTGGAAATATATTTTCTGTCAAGACAGGGATTGACAGTTTAAAAAAAATACACTAACCAATAATAATTGATATAGGCCTAGCTTCTAACAACCATTCGTTTTGCGTCTACGTCTAAGTCTTTATTTTTATAGTGAATGGAAGGGACCTATAATTTTACAGCGAGTCCGAACGTGTGAATTGCGAAGCTCTTTCATGACAGTAGCTGTACTAGTACTGTCGTCTCGGATGCTTGTGAGACGTTCGCGAAATGAGGTGCATTAAAAAACACATTGAAGAGTAATCTTTTGTTTATTTCGGTTATCGAACCTAAGACTCCTCGTTCTGGACTCCTCGCTCTGGACTACTGAGCGAGGAGTCTTAGGTTCGATCCCCGGAATTAACAAACAATTTTACACACGACCGCACTCAGCCACTACGCCATTTAACACTTGGAAATTGAAGTCGCTTTATATTGCAATTTTAGTTGAAGAGGAGATCATTATTAAAGTGTTATACTCAGGATAATTTAAAGCAACGATGACACGTTTAATTTTTCGTTGCAAATTTTGACATGCTGACGGCACAAAAATTCGGCCATTCAGTGGCCACTCGTGTGTCTTCCGTGAGAGTGCGCTGCAACAGCCCACGTGATCAGACGCTTGATAGGCGATCACATGTAGTGACAAATTTAGGACAAATTTTTACATTATAATGACGTCGGCATGTTAAAATTTGACTTGCAAAGTGACATGTGTAATCGTAGCTGAAGTACAGGGTGCAGCAACTATGCACTTCCTTTCTCTAAAACGCAATAAAACCCATTTTATAAATAAGAACTCAAACCAAAATGTTTTTCATTTTGAAAATACATAACATAAATTAGAATACAAAAAATAAATAAGTTATATTTAAAAATAACATTTTGTAAAGTATGTGCATGTTTTAAATACTTTGAAGTCTTTTTTTCCAAGATTTAAATAATCCTATAAAAAAATTAAAGAAAATAATTTGAACCACCAAATAAAATAAAGCTTGGTATTTTGCAAATTACCGATTGCCAGATAAAATATTTATTTATATTCTTGATGAAAGGGAATATGTAGGTACTAACAAAACAAATTACAACGAAGCTGAACCTCTGAAAGAATGGGCGCGTCCAATTAATTAAGTAGTTAGACATTTAAGAGGGTTGATATAATATGGGAGTTAAAATAAGATTTGTTTCATTTTATATTTTCTATCAGATTTGTATTGGCTCTGTTTTTCCTTTTAATTCACAGTTCGGTGATTTTTTTTATTTCCAAAATTACTTGTTAGGGGAAAAAAGAGGACAAATTTTTAAAACGTTGAAAGACGTTCCGCGCCGGATTGAAAAAGAGGACATTTCCTCCAAAAAGACGACGCTTGGCAGCCCTATATGAATATGAAGTCTTACCGATTTATACGTCTGTAGGATATATTTGTTTATTTCGGCTTAAGTCATAAACCTATCTAATAACTTTTGATATCTCGCCTGTCATTTTTGACATGTAGACCTCCACTGTTGACGTTTTATTTTAACTTTCTTTAAAGATGCTGCACTTATGTCACAGTTAGTCAGAGTTTTAAACCCGTAGTGATGAATGCTAAAAAAAGTATACTACAAAGTAAGTACACAACGCTCAAATATGGGACCGTGAAACTCAATTTGAGTTGAATTAAGTAATAGTCGCTCCTGCAAAATTGGCAATGGTATTTGGAGGCATTGTGTACTAAATTTATTTCTGTACCAATCTCCTATTTATATCTGTAGGTATAAAAAAATTGTAGAGTTTGTGTTTTTGTTCATGGATTTGTACAGGCATCACGCCAAAACTATTCACCCTATGAATACGATTTTTTAAAGCAAAAAAGAGTTCAATATGGAGCAGACAGGGGACAGATGTCATTGTCGGACGACTAAATGCACAGGTTTTTCACTGCAAACGCTGCAGATATCTTCAATTGCGCATTGGAATTACAATCTGATCGAGTTTGAAGAATTAAAAAAAAAATCGGCTACGGCACTTTGAATGGTTTTAACAAAATTCAGCGGGTCGAAAAAAGCTCATAGGTGATGGAAAATGTTTCGTGCACTTAATTAAATAGTAGAGCAACGCCTTGTGAAATAAGAGCTGAGGTACCAGTATAGAGCTCACTGGCCCCTGGTCTCCTTTTACTTTAAACCCGGTATAAAATAGGAAATTGCTTTCGCTATAAAGTCGCAGTCACGGTCTAAGTAAAGTGAGCTGTCATTGGAATGATCTATTAACACATGAGCAATATTTTTTGAAAACGATTTCTTGGATCATCTAACTCTTTCCGCCCATGACGTTTTAGGGAAACGTCTTCACATAAAACACTTACTCAATTGGCTCAACGGCAAAGCCGATCAGTAATGTCCAAAAATATAGCAATAGAGTGATCTTTTTCCGCGCACCACACTGTTCCGCACTCATTTAGTTCACAATGTCGGAAGCAAAAGACTCTCTTAATCTAACTTAATTGCGTCAAGAGCAACACTGACACTCACAGCCAATCAAACCGAATGCAGCCCCCAAAAAACCAGCCAGATTAAGTTCGTTCAATTAATCTGAAGTATAGCTCCCGTTTTTCCAATGACATTTATATGGGAATGGGACGGCAGTATTTCTTGGCCTCGACATTGCGTTGCTCATTTCAAGGTTAATTTCGGTTGTGTTATTATTATTTCGCTTATGCCCAGACGTTATCATGTTTTCGGTGCATGAAATTAGGTCCAGCAATTGATAACACATTCAATTGAGTTGTCTTTAGCTAATCGCGCGGAACGGTCGCGGCAACGGGTAGTCCCTAAAAACCGGCAATATGTTGTATATCCTACTGTTGAGTGTTGGTATTCTGAATCTAAGCCCTTCGCTGGCTGTTGTCGAGAATTATATGAACACAGATGTGAGTCCGTGTGACGATTTTTATCAATTCGCCTGTGGTAGGTGGTCCAGTGTGAACAGTGGCGTGGAGCATGGTGACACCCTGAGCCTACTGGACATGGCTATGAATGAGAAGATCGCAGGGCTGCTGGAATCCACCCAAGTCACAGATGCGTTGCTGGCGAAAGTGCGAACATTCTACAGGTCGTGCAGAAACTTGAAGAACTACAGCCTGCAGGAGTTTCTCAATAGTGTGAAGCCGAAAAGTGACTGGGCGGTGAATGAAAGCTCCTGGCAAGCGCAGCACTTCAATTGGCTGGACACAGTCGCCGAATTGCGAAAATACTCGGTCAACATCTTCCTGGAGCAGGCCGTGATGCCCAAGTGGGACAATACCAGTGTGAACATTATCTACCTGGATGTGGCGAAAGTGCACCCCGTGAGCAAGGCCTCCTTGCTTGAAATCCTGAACAAGGCGTTGATAGGGAGAGCAAAGGCCGAAGCCATAGCCGAGGAGTTAGTGGCGTTTGAAGGGCAGCTCAGCGGAATCGTACCCGAGGTAAGCCAATCTGCGGAGAACGATGACTCGGAAGAGGTTGTCCTCGGATATCTCACAGAGTCCCTACCTACGGTCAACTGGGCGAGGTATCTTTCGATAGTCTTTGGCAGGGACTTGGACCTCTACACCCCCATGATCACACAAAACACCGAAGCGATGTCAAAGCTTGTCACCTTTCTGGACAACTCTCGGCCGAGACTAGTTTGTAACTACATCATGGTGAAGTTGCTCCAGTTCCTCGATCAGCACAGCATTGATGACACCAGCCGCAATGAATGCGTTAGCGCTCTTCACCAAAGCATGCCGCTCGCGGTGGGCTTCATCATCGAGAGCCATTTCTACGACCACGAGCACGACCAGGTGGTGCAGGATCTGTTCAACTTTCTCAAGGTCGAGTTTCTGGTGGAGGTGTCCAAAATGTACGAGAACCAACGAGACGTGCTGTTATTCCTCTACAGCAAGGCTTCGATTATGGACCTCCAGGTCGGAAATGCCAGAAGAAACCTCACCTCCAAAGCTATCTCAGACTACTACGCTGGGCTTCGGTTCGAGGATGAGCACTTCCATGCAAATCTATTGTCCGCCTTCAAATACAAGACAGAGAAAGACTTGAAATCATTGAGCGGAACGGCCGTGGACATAGCCTACCAGTGGACAGTGACACCAAGCCCGTTCTTTGTGCAACCGAAAAACCGAATAGTTGTTCCCCTGACGCTGCTGCAAGACAGCATCCTCGGCAAGGAGCCCGCCGACAAATACAGTGTCTTGGGCTTCATTATCGGTCACGAGTTCCTACACGGCTTCGACGTGAACGGGGTTAACTACAACTACGAGGGATCCATGGTGGAGAGTGCGCTCAGTCGGAATCCAATGTTCGCCGAACGAGTTCAGTGCATCGAGAAGCAACTGCAAACAAAGGGTGTGGGCGAGATGATCGCTGACTTGGGTGGGATACGTTTGGCTTTTAATGCTTTCCGCAGGTCCTTGGCGCAGGTGGGTAAAAGCCTTTCTGGGAATAACGGGACGCAGCGGCCTCTGGGGCAGTCGTTTTTCATCGATTTTGCGCAGTTCTTCTGCGGCATCAACAGAAAGGAAGCGAAAACGCACTCAGGACCTGATGTCCACGAAGCCGATGAGCTTCGAGTTAGGCAGTCGTTGATGCACTTTGAGGAGTTCACAGAAGCGTTTGAGTGTCCGCTGGGAGCCAACATGAATCCGAAGAAGATGTGCAGAGTGTGGTAGAGAAATTCATGTTCAATGTGATGGTTTAATAAATGAATATCTTGGAAGGAGAGTCTTTTTGCTTTTATTTTTTCAGATGGCGTGTATATCGTTGGGGAGTACTTGGACCTTTAAAAAGTTTCCCTCGAAAAGTTTTTATTCGATTATGATAAAATTTTGTCTATGTCTGTCTTTGTTTCATAAAAGAACCCAACTACTAGTTTCATGACATTCGGTTCAGGCGTTTAGGCGTGCATGCAGGACAAACAAAAAAATTCGGTTCCACATTTGTGCAAATATGCACCAAGGGCTCATTATGGGGAGGGAGCGGGTCGAAATTCTGCAATGAAATTCAGCTTATTCTGCTTTTTTCTAACTAACAAATATAAACAAAAATAAATAAACATTAAAAAATAATTTTAAACTTACAAAAAATTAGAAAATAGAAATTAAATTTTAATTAAAAGGAAACAATAAAAATTAGATTAAATATTTAAAAAAAAAAATAAGGAAATAATTTTTTTAAAATAAATATTAAAAAAAGGATTTAAAATTAGAAAAATTAAGAGACAAAAAAATTAAAAAAAGAGAATGTTTTCTCCATTTCTGCATTTTCAAAATTCTGCATATAATAAAAAAGGGTTGTAAATTATTAGCAGAATTTTGTAAAAATTTGTTTTAAAGAATAAACCCTACATTGTGCGATGGAAAGCAATAAACCCTTAGAGCGGTATGTGAATGAATATTTTTTTTTTTCATGATGAGCAACTGAGTTTCGGACTGATGGAAGTTGCGGCAACCACACAAGGCGGCCCGGCTTCATCGACAATGGTAGTGGCGACGGAAGTGAACGAAAGAAAAACATTCAAAATTTTTCATAAGTAGTTAGTAAACTGGTTAAGGCACCCCTCAGATGCTGGCGCCTCAGGCGACCGGGCTGCCTACCACTTGTCAGAGTGGGTCGTGATACATTTCCATCTACGCAGCTAGAGTCTTCCATAACCTCAGAAAGCACTGAGCTTTACAACGAAATTAAAAGTAAGAACCCTACAAACATGTCTCCTCCCTTTGCCCAGCCATAGATATCAGTTTAGCTCACCATCATTAATATCCATGGCCATTTAATTACTCCACTAACAGTGTCCAATATCTAGTACATGGTCAAGTTCAATTGGGCATCATTTAGCTAGCTTGAAAAGTTCCGCCGCCTGCAATATAAACTACCGCCCCACGCTGCGATAAGATAGCCCTCGCTTGAGTTGAGAAACACTATCCCTATAAAAGCCCTACAGTCGCCACAAGCACGATAGTATAACTTACAAGTTCAAAGCCGCAACCATGTTCCGTTGGTTCATTCTGAGTTCTGTAGTGGTTTTCGTGCAAAGTGCAGTGCTTTTGCCAAGGAGCATAGCAAAAGATCGCATTGTGGGGGGTTTCGAGATCGATATCGACCAAGTGCCCTATCAAGTGTCGCTTCAAGACAGCTTGGGCCACTTCTGTGGTGGAACATTGATTTCGTCGACGATCGTCATCAGTGCGGCACACTGCACATTTGAAAAGGCTGCCAGCGAGGTGTCAGTGCGCATTGGTTCGAATCATCATTACGAAGGTGGACTGCTAATTCCCGTCTCAGCTATCATAGACAATCCCAACTATGAAGACGAGACCAAAGACTACGATATAAGCATTCTACGGCTGGTCACACCTCAAACTTGGTGTACTGATTTCCCGAGACTTCCCGACGCAAATGAACTCATCTTTGACGATGACGACTGGGCGCTTGTTTCGGGCTGGGGTGACACCAAAGATTCACAACAATCCTCAGATAATCTTCGTGCTGTGTATGTTCCAATCGTGAACAATGACGAGTGCAACGCCATCTATGAGAGTATTACAGATCAAATGTTGTGTGCGGGGGATTTGGTTGAGGGTGGTATTGACTCTTGTCAGGGTGACTCCGGCGGTCCACTCATATATGACGACTACTTGATTGGAGCTGTATCCTGGGGCAATGGTTGCGCTTTGGTGGGCTATCCAGGAGTGTATACTCGCATAAGTTCTCCAGCTATCCGCAGTTGGCTCCGACAGCAAATAAATATGTAATTGTCGATAAATAGAAAAATATTAATTATACTCTTGTTTGCTCAAGAAATCACCTGCATTTTATTCTTAAGACTTTTTCCTCGGGGTTTACAAAATTATATGGAACGGACGAACATAGCTACAGTCCACGGCGGATATAACAAACCTCTTAAATCTTCAAACAAAATGTTTGTTAAATCCGAGTTGGTCTTATGTGCGAACACGTAAACCAGGGTCGGCATTCCGTCCGCCTTATAGAATCTGACCCCAGGTTTACGGTGTTTCCACATGCGTTTTTTTAAAAGCGATGTCTTTTTATATGAGTGGTTTCTTATTCGAATATCCGCCGTGGACTCTATGTTAATAGGCCACACACATTTCGTCGAACCGATTATGGCGTTACTTTAAAGCCGAATTTTATGAAATGTGCATCATATGAGAGGTAAGGATTCATAGAAGGGAAGAATATATTTTTGTTTCAAAAAATATCGTCGAAAATGGATAAAAACATTAAGAAAAGAAAAAGCTCTTGATTTCAGAACTAAAATGTATTGCATATTAATAGGCGGAATTTTTTCTTGGACACAAAAACTAGATTGATCGGGAATGTCACTTTTTCTATGTCAGCCACATATGCGAACTGTCAACTGAAACAGCTGCTCATATGACCGATTTTAACCAATCCAAACAGAGGTACATCTAGTCAGACAGCTGTCAAACTTACGAAACTAGATACTTGAACGCCTCCAATTTTATTTTCAAAATTTGCAGGGGAGATCGGGTAGACGCACCGAATCTGACAGTCTATTTAATACTTAGTTAAGGGATCACATTTGACAGTCTTGGAGAGTGGTCGATAAAGGCCTACGCTAAAAGTATAATGTTGAAATACATAGACTACGTTAGCGCATTTTTGGTTGTTTGGTTATCCTTTTCATTATCACTGCAAGTGAAAGCAGCTTTCAATGTCAAGTACCTATAGCATTTAGTGATGGACCTAAATTAGACAGAAGAGCTTACAGTGGAACGTTTTGAAGGCGGCATTAACACTTAAGAATACTAAACAAATATGGACGACAAGTTTTTGACAGCAGCACAAATTTATGCTTTCACACATTTGTCGACTCCACTGACCTCAAGACAGTGGAACACTTTCGGCATCGCATAGATGCATATCTCCAGAATGTAGGAGTAGGTATATAAAACAATTTGCTTTACATACCGACTTCAACTTCGGCTGAACTAACTTGTTTCCTCGTTTCAAAATACCGTTGCTAGGTATAGACCTAGCTAAATATTCGTTTAGCTGCTCCATGCCAATTACGAAATTTTCTGACGCATCCAAACTCACAATATTGTCACGTTCACGCCGAACTTGGTACGGCTGTACACAAATGTGTGCCTTTAAATGATTTTGGATTTCGGCTATGGCTACCAGCATTTAAATTGTCAACTGACGTTGCTCTCAATATTCATTCATATATGCGTGTTCCATATTGGGCAAGGTTGCACGGATGTCCAAAGCCTTTTGGCAATGGTACTGAGTCTATGCCACACCCCATAGCACAGCACATCAACCCACAAACACAATGACCTTGCCACTGCGATACTTCATATTTATTTCGTTAAATGGAATTTATGTATGAAATTATTATTCCGCACCACTGATGCACATAAACTTGTATGCCATGTAATTCATCAGCCATTCCATTGTAATTCGGTTTCATGTTCCGCGCGCACATCGAAAGGGTGTACATGTACATAGGCATATACCTTGAGAGGTATTAAATCAAAGGCACAAGGAAAGTCCGTCTTTTGACCAAAAGCCGTATTGTACCCTTTTTATTGGTCAGTTATTTTTATTGCAATTACCTGGGTGGTTATATGAGTCGACAGACCATCGTGTCACCAGCACCGCTATCAACCGAAGCCGAATTTTATGAAATGTGCATCATATGAGAGGTAAGGATTCATAAAAGGAAAGAATATATTTTTGTTTCAAAAAATATCGTCGAAAATGGATAAAAACATTAAGAAAAGAAAAAGCTCTTGATTTCAGAACTAAAATGTATTGCATATTAATAGGCGGAATTTTTTCTTGGACACAAAAACTAGATTGATCGGGAATGTCACTTTTTCTATGTCAGCCACATATGCGAACTGTCAGCTGAAACAGCTGCTCATATGACCGATTTTAGCCAATCAAAACAGAGGTACATCTAGTCATACAGCTGTCAAACTTACGAAACTAGATACTTGAACGCCTCCAATTTTATTTTCAAAATTTGCTAGGGAGATCGGGTAGACGCACCGAATCTGACAGTCTATTTAATACTTAGTTAAGGGATCACATTTGACAGTCTTGGAGAGTGGTCGATAAAGGCCTACGCTAAAAGTATAATGTTGAAATACATAGACTACGTTAGCGCATTTTTGGTTGTTTGGTTATCCTTTTCATTATCACTGCAAGTGAAAGCAGCTTTCAATGTCAAGTACCTATAGCATTTAGTGATGGACCTAAATTAGACAGAAGAGCTTACAGTGGAACGTTTTGAAGGCGGCATTAACACTTAAGAATTCTAAACAAATATGGACGACAAGTTTTTGACAGCAGCACAAATTTATGCTTTCACACATTTGTCGACTCCACTGACCTCAAGACAGTGGAACTCTTTCGGTAAAGATGCATATCTCCAGAATGTAGGAGTAGGTATATAAAACAATTTGCTTTACATACCGACTTCAACTTCGGCTGAACTAACTTTGCCCCTCGTTTTAAAATACCGTTGCTATATATAAACCTAGCTAAATATTCGTTTAGCTGCTCCATGCCAATTACGAAATTTTCTGACGCATCCAAACTCACAATATTGTCACGTTCACGCCGAACTTGGTACGGCTCTACAGGTGATTTTGGATTTCGGCTATGGCTACCAGCATTTAAATTGTCAACTGACGTTGCTCTCAATATTCATTCATATATGCGTGTTCCATATTGGGCAAGGTTGCACGGATGTCCAAAGCCTTTTGGCAATGGTACTGAGTCTATGCCACACCCCATAGCACAGCACATCAACCCACAAACACAATGACCTTGCCACTGCGATACTTCATATTTATTTCGTTAAATGGAATTTATGTATGAAATTAATATTCCGCACCACTGATGCACATAAACTTGTATGCCATGTAATTCATCAGCCATTCCATTGTAATTCGGTTTCATGTTCCGCGCGCACATCGAAAGGGTGTACATGTACATAGGCATATACCTTGAGAGGTATTAAATCAAAGGCACAAGGAAAGTCCGTCTTTAGACCAAAAGCCGTATTGTACCCTTTTTATTGGTCAGTTATTTTTATTGCAATTACCTGGGTGGTTATATGAGTCGACAGACCATCGTGTCACCAGCACCGCTATCAACGATTCCGCGCATGGGTAAATGCCATTTAGACTTTTGTCTGGGGCCTTCAAGGATCGCCATCACCATTGAGTGTCAGTCTCTATATGAAATATGGAACTTTAAGTGGTTCTATTATTAGGACGAAAATGCAATGACACCTATTTACACAGATTGCTTGCAATTTGCATGCATAGTGCATTCCAACTGTCACGTTGGCCAAATAGAACCCCCAACGCGATCGATCTGGTGAAATAAATCCCATTTCTACAGTGTTTACCCAAGCATCCGTCCGTCAATCCATCATCGTCATCATCATCACGGCAATCGAGGGGAGTTTTCAGGACCCTGCGGCTATAGTTTGTTTTGCTTTTAGAATTGAATCGAAGATTTTGCCAGATAGCGTGTTTTGTTGTGCGGCAATGAACTTCAGTTCGGGTTCTTGTTAATGTGGTACGAGTATGTTTCCACTTAGATTTTGTTACTTCGGAAATGGAAGAATAAAATGCCAATTTATTTGAACATACTGATGTCTGACTTTGCGCAAAATTAAGAAGGTCCGTAACAAAATTTGCAGGTGGCAAACGCCACACCGGAAGGACGAGGGATCTCAACCGAGTGCTTAAGGAGAACTGTTTTCAGTTGACGTATAGTTGCATAACAGATAAATCTAATCGTGATGTCACTTTAATTGAATTGAAATTGGAGATGTTACTCGAGCAGACAATTTTGGTAGCATTGAACAAGGAAAGAAATAAAATTCATTGCTCGAAAGAGAGATCAGAAAAAGTTGTGACACAATTGAACCAAAATCAATTGAATTCTTCTTGGAAATGTCAAATGATGCGTATGATTTCAGAATGAAAGCACAATTTTGACGCACGTTAGAAACTCAGAAACTCGTTTCTAAAAACAAACATAACAGTACTAAAATGACAGTTTAGTCTGCATTTTGCAATTACGTGAAAATTAAAAGCCTTTTGAAAGCGGAACTGACAATGATATTTGTTGTTTATGGTCTTAAAATGTCAAAAAATCAGACGTCAAATATCAAAAGCCGGAATACCAAAAGTTACAAGTTCGGCAAGTAGGCTGATTATGCACAGTAGGTATAGCATGACCTCACTGTGGAAGCAATTTAAGCAAAATTAAATGCAATTTTTTCTGCAACAAAACATAGAAAACATAGAAAGTTTACGTATTGATTCTGATGTAACTACGCCAATTCCCCTCATTTTAAATTTCAAATTATGTTTTGATCTTACAAACATAGACGTCATTTATTGACACTGTCATGTTAGAGCACGTTTACTTATGAATAGACAGAGGGCTTCCGTGGTAACCAATTTCGCCAGAATTGACTACCATATCCTGTTTGAAACTTTGCACGAATACAATGTCTAACATTCTTTGACTCTATACATATTTGAAAATTATCAACCAACTTAAGGAATTGAATCCTGACAGAAACGCTGAAGAAGGTTTTATCATAAACTACTGTAATCGAAAAAAATGTATGACAAAATTTGGATGCGGGTCACTAAATGGACCAAAATTCGTTTTTTTTTTCTTAAGATTAGCTTCTTTCGAAACCCCGTTTTCTTAAGTTGTGCTTAATTTATGCGTTCTTCAAAACTTTTAAATTTTGTTAGAAATGATAAGAACTTAATTTGACAGTGTCAGAACGTGACCACTTTTCTACATCAAAACGAGTTCTTTTCATTACTTATTGAACGTTGTACTTGAATATCAAAATGTTTGATAATTCTCACGATAAATAGAACGGTAACATTCCCAAAGACTCAAAACAGCGTGGAAGCAGTCACTTGGTGACATTGGATAAATGAAGAAATGTTGGTCTATCTTCATGATAATAAGCTACGTGTTTTTTCTTCTAACTGATTACGGTGAAACTCTACTATGAAGCATGAACTAAGTAGCGAATTTCTGTAGGTGTATTTCCGCGTATATTGTCTTGTCACGATAAAAATTATCACAAGAGTCGTTGTTCAAATATGTATTTATACAAATAAAACAGAATGAAACAAAAGAAAGAAGCCGTTGCATATAGATAGGCGTTTTTTTGGCGTGCCGAATAAAATATAGTGGCAAACCCAGTGCCCAATCGAATTCAGTAGATAGGTTCCAGAAACTGACGTAGTTCAGGGCCTCAGATTCCATGAGCTTGTGTTGTTCACCAGAGACAAATCATACTGATATGTGAAAGCTCCAACTCGCAATCCTCGTGCTGCTGTCCCGAACAATTTTTTTTCAAATTCCGCCATTTTGCTTTCCCATCGGTGTTATGTCAATTACAATCCGCATGACATGCAAAAACAAACATAAAATACAAAAATAATTGCTGCCAACCTCGGCCAACCGTCGGGAAATGTGATAGAGTTCGGGAATACCACATTTTAATATTACTGAATGCAATTGGTTGGTTATAAAATGTTTTTTAAGGGCGAATAATTTGATTTGTATTTAAAAAAAAAATTATTATCTAAAGGAAATGTTTTCTATACTAGAAACATAATTAGGACAAACATGGTTGTGTTTTTTTCCGCTTTTGGATATCATGAACTTAGATTTCGTGTGTAAATTTTTCTTAAATAATGAATAAAATTTGCTCAAAATGTTTTCATTTTCCCTCAATAAATCTACATTGTTAATTTTTCATGAATATGTTGAGCAAATATACACTTATTCGCAAAAGCAAAATATTTTCCAAACGTAAAGAAAAACTTCAAAACGGATAAAAATTATATGAACGCTGCCAGCAACTTTTCCCACAGCGGAAGTGGCTCATAATTTTTTGCGAGTGGGTTGGTGAGCCGGAATTTTTGAAGTTACGTGAAATTTTTCAATACGATTTCTATGTATCAATACTAGCGCACTTAGCATTTGCCACCACATACAATATTACCTACAGCTTTTAGGCAAATAGGAAGTAACGGGAAATCGGCCGAAGTTGGTGGTCTCATTATGACTTGTCTCTGTTGTTCACTATTTGTGCCTATTGCCTATGACCTATGTAATGCGCTAAACTTTTTCCTAGAATACAATAAGATTTTGATCGCTGGGTTTTCCTCGTTTCAATTGGCCCATGGCTTAAGGTAGGGTTGGGGGGGACTTCTTTCATTTTTAGGGGCGAAATTTTTTAAAATTGGGGGTCATCAACTTTAACGAAAATTTTTTCAGTGTTTCAGTTTCAGATTTAAGAAATAAAAAATTTAATATTTTCAAATATTTATATGAATGTGTTCAGCTGTGAATAAGTTTGTAGAACACTTCGTTCGAGCGATGAAACGAAAAATCAATTTTTTGCGACTTAAATAGGGCAAAACAAATTTCATAGACATTTTGTTGCAAGGTGGTAGACAACCCATTATCATTAGAAACGTGTGTCACTCTGACCTCTCTCTTCCACACATAAACAAGTTTGATTCGGAACATTGTCAGCGCTTTTGGCAAAGATAAGGAACGACATCTGCTTTCCAAAGCGTTCTGCCCAAACAGTTGTATACCGAAAACAGTAGCACTTTGGTCCGAATCGTCATCACAAAATTCCTCCCCCTCTATAGAGAAGCTCTTCAAGTTTTGCATGTACTTTCCCGCACCGGCTGTAAACGCCACCCTGTTCCAAAAGTGGGCTTTCTGACAATCAGCGCCAGCGAGATAATTTGCTCCAAGCTAAATCGCAAACTTGTGCTGCCATTACAAAAATAAATTCTCACTGACAGCGTCGCAAAAGGTTATCTTTTTGGGATCGGCAAAGATCAAGTTCATTATTATGTGGGCAAGAAAAGCGAATGACAAAACAGTCTCTCTTTAAGCTGATCTCCATTTGAATTCGTTAGCCCAACGGTGGCTGGTCGGTCGTTTGAGTGCTCGAAATTGTAATGAATTCGCCTCTGACACTAGTGTTGCTGCTACAGTTCGTGCTGATCGTTCGACTCGGTTTGAATCTATTCACGCTAGCGGCTCCCGCGGGTGTAGAGCCTGAAATATCTGAGAATGAAATCCCCAGGGGAAAAGATGAGGATGTGAAACGTTTCCGCGAATCGTACGCCCGGCGAATGAAGTCATTCATGAACGCGTCGGTAGATCCTTGCGATGATTTCTACGAGTACGCGTGCGGCAACTTCGTCAATGCCATCGAATACCTTGAAGTGACGCGCAAGCGGAGCAACCTCCTCGATATATTCTACATTTTGACCGACCTGGTCGATAAGACACTCCAAAAAGAGCGCAGTCCCGATGAGCAGTACTACGAGGAGCTGCAAAAGGCCAGACAGTTCATGGATACCTGCGTCAAGGCGAAACTCTGGCCTGTGCAACCGAGCGAGGAGTACCTGAAGGTGGTGAACGCGATCGGAGGATTTCCCGCGATAGATCCATCCTGGAACTCATCTTCATTTGACTGGTTCAAAATGGCAGCGCACCTTAACCGCTATGGCATTGACGGAATGGTCAGGGAGGAGATTTTCCTGAAGCATCCCTTCCCGCCGTACTATGAGATGCCAAAGTTTGGCTTCGATTTCGATGTCTATCTGGAGAATATCGCAACGGAGCAGTCCCCAGGATACGTCCACAACGAGAAGATTATGAGGGACCTGCTGACAACGTACGGTGTCAGCCGATCCAAAGCTGACACGGTGATAGAAGGTGTGGTGGAGTTTTGGAGACAGGCGCTCTTGGCAGAGAAGGCTATCAAGGACAACGGAGGCTGTGGACTTGCACAACTACTTCTGGATGATTCATACGGCGAGGAGTTTTCCAAGTGGCAAAGTTTCTTCCCGATCGCCTGGGACACTTCTGCATTTAATTACACAGACATGAGTGAGTGTCCGTGTCACCCCTTCTACACCAAGTTGGAGGCGATTGCTGCCAAGAAACCCGAGGCTATCGCCAATTACATGGCCTTAAAGTTTCTCTTTGCGCTGCATCTTGAGATGCAGTCGTCGAACTTCCAACGGCTGCACTGTGTGATAAGGGTTAAGAATGCTTTGCCCATTGTTCTTTCGCACTTCTACATGAAGGAGCACTACAACAAAGACGCCGAGACGGACATATACGGCATTGTCTCCGAGCTTAAGGGCAGTCTTCGACAGTTGGTCGACTCTGCCGACTGGTTGGATGAACCGACCAAGCTCGAAGCTCTGGAGAAGGTGAAAAAATTGCGAGCTCAAGTGGGTCAGATCAAGGATCCCATTGCCGACACTCTGATCAAGGAGATGAGAAGGCTCAACTTCACCGACAATTATGATGCCAACAACCTTCAGTTGGCCAAGTTCCAGGTCGACATGAATCACTACGGATTTATGCATACGGACGTAGCGGAGAATACTGTGCCGCTAGACATCCTTAATGTGGTTCAAGTAAACGCCTTCTACTACGTGCTCGAGAACAGCATCAATATAATGGCTGGCGTGCTTCATCCGCCGGTCTACCATCCGTACCTGCCGAACTCGGTTAAGTACGGCAGCCTTGGCTACATCCTGGGGCATGAGCTCACCCACGGACTGGACAATGTGGGCTCGAACTTCGATTCCAACCTCACCCTGAGGTACTGGTGGTCAGAGAAAGCCGGCAAGGTGTTCGACGAGCGATCTAACTGCTTCGCTAATCACTACAGTGTGTTTAAGGTGCCCGAGCTGCAGCGAAAGCTGAATGGAACGGCATCTCTGGACGAGAATATCGCCGACAGTGGAGGTCTGCGCGAAGCACTAGCTGCATACAGAAGTGTCTCCAAGACAGCAGCGAAAACCAAAGACCATCGCGACGACATCGAGCGAAGGGAAACCCTTCCTGGCCTGGACTTGTCGCCCGAACAGACGTTCTTCCTGAGCTTCGCTCAACTCTACTGCTCCAATTCCACCGCCAAGCATCTCTGGGTGGAGATGTCCGACGAACATCCGCTCGACAAATACCGCGTCTGGGGATCGCTGCAGAACTTCGAGGAGTTCCCCCTGGTTTACAACTGTCCGCTGGGCAGCCCGATGAATCCGAATGAGAAGTGCCGCCTGTGGTAGGCCCGCCTTGTGTACAAATGTAGTCAAATTAAGCCGTCTTTCGCTAAGTAAATAAATTTAATCTAAGATACTTGAGCTTGTGTTTAGTTTTTCTTTGGTGACCCAGATCGCTGGGGCGAGTAAGCTGTGCATCAATTACAAGTGGACAGGCGGGTAATGGAGGTAGCGCTTTATGGCAGCACCCACACCTTGCACGCGGAAGCCACTTTATGGGCGTTCGTGCGGGCTGTTTGTGTAAAGTGCTCTCCATCTACTCGTATATAGGGTGCAGAGGAATGCATTCTTTCTCGGTACAGTTGAAGGAGGCTTTGCTATTATTGAGGTTTGGGTCTGGTAAGTTTACGCCAGAACGTATTGGAGGCATTAATTTAGCGGCCATTGTTTGGATAGGGTGACAACTGCTTTCTGTTGGACATTTCTTGATTGACATTGACCAGGGGACAGATTCCGTATATCAACGATCGTCTAAACCTAAACGATATTGTTTTTGCAACTTTGATCACCAAATTAAGCAAAACTCTGCTCGATTTTTTTTTGACAAATGTCAGCTTACATTATATTTGTGAAAAATGAACTGGATTAAGCTCTCAAACTTGTAGTTTTGTTACTTAGTTCGTAGTTTTGGAGGTCTATCGTTTCGATGGTAACCGTCTGAAAAGTTACGGAATGAGTGCCCAGGTAACTGGTTTAACTGAGGCGTGAGCTAGCGTGACAAGCAAGCTGTTGTTCAAATATGTGATTAAGTAAAGCATGTTGCGTATGTAAAGGTTGAAAAACTAAAATAATGTTTACAACAAATACTAAGTTAGAATTAAAAAGCAATTTATTTAATACTGAAAGTGACACTTAATGTTTAGATTTCCTCTTATACGTCAACTGAAAACTAAACTGGTAATGCGATGGATCTATGTCAATAGGAATTCAGCTAAATTAGCCTTGGTTATGTGTCAAGCTGACATATCATAACTTTGGCACATCGCAAATTTAACTTTATACAATTTTGTGCAATAGTCTTCTTGCAACACTTATAATATTTTATAAAAATACTAGCTCACCGGGCGAACTTCGTCCCGCTTAAAATTGATTAAATTATTAACATTCCTTTTGACAGTTGAACCTCTCTATTGAACGCCTGAAACTCCCTTGGAATTGAATTGAGTTGAATTCATAGAAACTTCATAGATTTTCGGGCTTCTTGATCGTTTTTTTTTTTCAACCCGAGCAGAATGTGGGCAATAGGCAATCCTCGCTTTTGCGATTCGATCTACATCCAGAAACAAAAACACTGTGCTTAACGAAAAAGTCCATGATCGTTTTGAGGTTTTGTTTAAAAAATCGTGCGGTGATGTCAAGGCGGTCGCTCGAAGTTTTCCCGGGAAGTAATAATCACCGTTCGGATAATTTTGTTCCCACCTCACATTCGATAAAGGTTATATAGAGCATTAAATATCAGTAGTTGCGACTTGTGAACACGGTGGCTCAGTGAGTAAGCCGGACTGATATTAGGTTATATAGAGTATACAGTATACCTCCCCTTCTTTCTACATCCCTGATTCCAGACAAACAAAATAAAAAAATAATATTCGTTCTTGCGTTTTTACCCGACTAACCCATGATTTTTAAATAAATGTTGAAAAACCCCAAAATGTACTGAAATTCATGCGTTTTTTTTCACGCACGCACAACACACGCATACGTTTTCCGATTTCAACTAAACTTTATAAAAATCCTTTATATGGAACAATACCAAAGATGTCTGAAAGTTTGGTTAAAATCGGTAGATGCGTTAGGGCGTGAATCGGCGACAAACGAACCAAAGGCTAAATTTTTATATATATAGATAGATTAATTTAACTCACAATGAAATGCACAAAACTATTCTAAAAATGACAATATTGTCTGTTCAATGTGAGCCGGACATGGATTTCACATATTAAATAAATCTTATGTCACCCACGACTCGAAACGTCATCATTCGTTCTCTGTTTTCGTTTCAATTCAAATCAGCATGAACTATCACGGCAGTATATGAAATTCATATGACTGTGGCGCCATCTGTCGAAAATTGGTCGTACCAATTTAGAAACCTTCGCGGACTCATGCACAACAACTTAGCTAAAGACCATCACATGATCAAATGCATAGTTTACGATTCTATAAAGGACATACAGACAAACATTAATTTTTATACACATTTATAGAAGATTTGGAAAAACAACAAAATGTATTTATATAGATTAAGATAGTTTGGAGAGATATTTTATTTTATTTTATTTTAGAGAAATACGTCGAACAATGAAATTGATAAAATTTCCTATTAATATTAACTGGAATGGCAGGGCACACATCTGATTTGCTTCCAAATGTATTTCATGTTTGCGTGCCAGTAAATGTATCAAAACTTGCCAGCTTCCTTGTATTTAATTACATTCCCATGATGTGAGTGTCCTTGCTTTGAAACAGATTAAAGTATGCTTTTTGATCGTTAGTTTAGTCCGAACTTGCATTCAATTACATATCCACGCATTTCATCCGTTTAACAACTTTTATGAGTTAACTCCTTCAAGTGGACTTTTAAACTGATAAGGTTACTCAATTAGTGTATTTAATAATGATACCTTACTCTGGTTCATAGAACTTTTTATGGTACAATATTTGTATTATGAGCTTAATATTAATTTAAAATTAACTTGACCATGTATTATAAGGTCGTTTGAAAAATAAAAAAAAATAAAACATCATCAATACAAATGAAACGTCCTTCGCTGTTATCTTCACTTTCGAGTTTCATAATAATGTGAATTTGAAAACTGATATACCAGATAGTGAATAATTGGCCTCATTTTATTGCGCATAGCGCCATCGTGTAGTCGAAAAAAAATACGAATAATTTGCAGGCCTTGTTGAAATATATTAATCTTTACTTATCTAAACAGCTGTCATAGATCGGTTTATTTTTTGTATGTTTCCATATTAAAAATAAAAGTTCTGAAAAATCTGTTTCGTACTTATTTAAAATAATAAAGAAATGTCAGTTGATTAGTTGTTGTGGCATAGAAAATATTAGCTGTTTCGAAAACAAGAACCCTGAGTATTTGCCTTCCCAAAGTCAGATATACCAACAAGTTGTGAGGCCTTTGAAAAGGTCAATCAATCCGTTGTTGAAGGTTCCAGTATTGTTCTGATTTTAGTAATAGACTCATAGGAAGTTCCCTACCTGATAAGTTATAAAGAGTGGTGACTAAAGATTATAGTTTTAAATTTAAAATCACTAGCTGAAGATTATTCTTACTCGTTCTTTAAAAAAAACTAAGGTTTGAGGTAAGATTGTCCTAAAAACACTCCTCGTAAATACGTGCTGCATAAAAACGATCAGCAAGGTGCACAGCAAGTTATGTCACATTTTTATAAGGTGTTTGACTTCTGCTAGCTTAAGTGAGCTTGTGAATTATTTTTATTATTATATTGACACCGTAACAATTTCTGAGAAGCTATTTAAAAAGATAGTAAATGTGAGCACATTTAAGTGGCCTCTACTCCAAAGATGCCAATGTTACCATCGTTTACAAGTTGAGACGATAAAGCGGAGAGTAAAAAGCCTTTTTGGGATTACGTAGGTTCAGGTTTTAGTACCACGGTCAGGTAGATTTACGTTATATTAAGTGGTGGGTACAATTAAGTGCAAAGGCGCATTTTCTTCTGATTTATTACAGCTGCAACTTCAATGTAAAGATTCAAGCTTCAAGCTGTTCTTCTGACTTTAGATCTTCAAGGTGCGGTTCGCGGTATTTTCAAATTTTTAAATCAGAAATATTAAAAAGTGCGTAGCTTATTATTGCCTCCGATATATTATTTAAAGAAAATCGAAAATTTAAAAATGGATACCTCCTGCGAGAGTGGTATGATTCGCCTTTGCACCTTTGTCCTCAGTCCAACGCAAACATATGCCAAGCGGTCCTCTTATCGCAATGCAACTCTAAAACACTTGTTCTCACTCTCTCTCTATCTGTTATTTACTAAAAATTCCAGCCATATTCAAATGCGATTAAAAATTCGTTTCGTTATCAGTGTAAATTTAGAGTTCGACACCAGAAGAAGCGAAAAGATTTGCTTTGAGGAATCGTTTCAACTATCTGCGAGTAGAATGAATTTCTCGAGAATTCCGTTACTTCAGCTGACACTATTATTCTCGGTGGCATGGTGCCAGGACACTAGAGACTTTAAGCAATTTCTCGACAAACGTGTGAACCCCTGCGAAGACTTTTACCAGTACGCCTGTGGTAGATGGACACCGAACAATGCCGATGCCGCAGATGTGATAACCGATCAAAAACTGGACAACCGACACACCCTCAAGCGGCACTTTGCGGCTCTGCGGAGAAGGGGCATTCGCGATAATCCTGCGAGTCAGTTCTATCAGCTTTGCCTAGACAGCAAGTACCTGTCGGAGCAAGAGAGTCTTCAGCCTTATTTGAGTGCCCTTGCTGCGATCTCGGATTGGCCTTATCTAAACAACACATTTGAGGCGTCCTCATTCGACTGGCTGCAAGTTGCAGCTAATTTAAGACGGCATCGTGTGGACACCATGTTTAAGGTCTCTGTACAGCGGAATTGGAAGGACTCGAGCCAGCACATTGTCTATCTGACTCCGATGAGGAAGCAGTTCGACGGTCCACGCGACGGAGACGCAGCATTCATGTATAAGACATATGTTAAGTACATTCTGCTGGGGTTTGGAGTCCGCGTTAGGAAGGCGAATGCTATCGCCCAGGAGGTAGTAGACTTCGAGGTGGAACTGAACGAGTTAAATCGCGAGGTTGACGACGTGCTGATAGATCCAGTTTCACTGGATGAGCTAATGCTGCAAGTGCCGGGCTTAAAATGGAGGCAGTACTTTGAAACGCTGTTTGGCGAGCCTGCCAGAGCTTCGCAATTGCTGGTCGCACAGGTGGATGTGCTTAGAAAAATAAATCTTCTGCTCGGTAGGACGAAAGTTGAGACAGTGGCACTTTCCCAGCTCACACATTTTCTGCGACACTATCATTTACGAATGGAGGAACCAGATTGGATAGCGTGCATGGATGAGGTAAATGCGAAACTACCCCTGTTGGTCTCGAAGATTTTTCTCACTCTACGAAGGACGTTCACTGCCTCCAGGGTTAGGGAGGTTTTTGAGCACGTACGCGAGGAGTTCCAGCAGCAAATAAACAACACCAGCTGGTACGATTTCACCTCGAAAAACGAACTAATGGGCAAGCTGGAGTCTATCAAAATCCTCGTGGGCTATCCGGAGACGGAACTTCGAAATCAACCTGAAATTCAAATAGACCTTCAGAGCTATCAGAAGTCGCAAATGCAGCTGGACAAGCTTATTGCCTCAATGGAGTTCAGCTTACTGACACGGCCCACAGCAGCAGCCAATGACAACCTCAAGCCGCTCAATGTGAACGCATATTACAAGCTTACCGCTAATACCTTAGAGATCCCCGTAGGTATTCTTCAGCCGCCAATGTACAGAGAGAACTCGAATGTCGCTCAGGTAATGGGATCGCTGGGTACAATAATCGCCCATGAACTGGTGCACGGTTACGACTACGATGGTCAGAACTACGACGCTAGGGGAAATGTTAAAACCGACTCCAATCCAAAGGCCATCATTCAGTTTGGTCTGCGGGCCAATTGCTATGTAGACCAGTACAGTGGAGGAAGGGTTGCCGCCTTGAACGAGGATATTGCCGATAATGAGGGTTTGCGTTTGTCCTATGGAGCTTACGAAAAGCTCCGGAAGGCTGACCCCTACACAGATTCCACCATCAGTGGCGATCAGCTGTTCTTCATAAGCTTCGCTCAGTTTTTGTGCGGCTCGGAGGAGTATACCGGCAGGATGAGGAACCATTCACCGCACAAGGATCGAGTAAACAATGTGGTGGCCAATTCGGAGGAGTTTGCAGCAGCCTTCTCGTGCACGACGGGGTCTGCATTGAATCCCGCCAAAAAGTGTCAAATTTGGTAGTATGTAAATATAATTCGTGCATAGCATACGAATGTTTTGCGTTTGTGATTTTGGCTTTTGGTTTTATTTGAGGTAAGTGAGGTTATGGAATCAGGCGATTCGGCCCGATTTTCATAAGTTGCAGAGTAGCAGGGGTATCAAAGAGAGTTACAAGGTCATCAGCATGCAAAAACAACGTTACTGGCAGATTCGCATAGCTTGCATATATTCCCACCTGTCATAACTGGAACTGGTCTTACTACGCAGCTTTGGGTGACACCAACCTCCATATTCCCAGCAGCAGTTAAAGTGTTCGATATAAATTGCTCGTAAAAACAACCTATGGCAGACAAACTCCCTTCCAATTGATTTGGACTCTTTACAAGGGGGCACGTGCATTGTACATATGCTCACAAAGGGTTCTCTATTTTCGGCAGCTTATGTCGACACTTAATAGCAAAAAAAGAACCAGTTCTCCGTTAAAATTAAATTGAAATTGCTCCTTTGAAGTTAATTTAATTAACCCAACTTAATTCAAGGATGCTCCATCAACGGTGACCCCGCAATGTGATTTGTACAGGAAATGTAAAACTGCTTCCGCAAGTAACAAGGTAATAAATCCAATTCCACAGCCGAAACGGAAGTATCTATTCTCTCCGCACAAGATATTAAAAATCTAATCAACAGCGGTGCGCGCATCACTTTGGCCCAACATACCGACAGACAGGAAGACGTTCAATGTGACGAACTATATTACGAATAGTGCAGGCGAAACGGGAGATTTTCTCGGTCCATCGGGATTTAGATTTTCGGCGTACCTTATACATATCTGCTATTTATAGACCAGCTGTTGTCGGATGATGTTGTCCGTCAGTTGGTAAAGGAATTAAACGCAAAATCAAAACTAATTACCCTCATTGCTGATGCGCGGATGCTCTGTTAGACATTGCAGACGACCGACACCCGACCCGAGAAATTGTCTTTTGAACTCCACTTTTGGGCGCACCCCGCCACTACCCCATTAATGTCAAATCAGTATCGACACTTGCCTTGTTGTGGAACAATATTTATGGTTGTGGCGTTGGTTGTCAGTGGGGCTGTTTATTTGTAATGTTTGAGCTCAGGGCTATAATAAATTTCTTCTTTCGGCAGTCGATTCATATTTCGTATTTGTATTTGTTATTAATTTGTTTGTTTGTATTTTGAGGACAGGTGCTTCATGTTTTCGTGGTCATAAGAGACAGATTTATTTAATGTCAGCATGTGTGGGAAACAAGCTTAAGCATCTGTCATCTGATGAGTGAATGTATATGTGCGCTCAAATCTCGTAGAATTGCCGTCCAATATACCGAATGATTCGATGTTTTTGACGTGCGTCTTTCGCTAACGAACGAGTTAAGGACTATTCATATGTGAACTGCGAACAGGCGAATATTCGTAGATATATTTAATTTAGTTTAGTTTTTAAAGGTTAAGGTCGAACGAATTTTTCATTCGTGGGACTGTATTTGCGGATTGTGAATAAAGTGTGACAGTTCGCTATTCAAATCAAATAAGGCTCAGGCTTTTTTTAGATTAATTAAATGTAAATGTAGTGTGTTTAAAAATGCAGTTCAATTGATTTGTTCGCAATTCGCCTATTAGTAATTCGCTCTCATGTGAATAGTCCTTTAGTTACATCGAATGCATATATTAATTATTCTGCATAATATTACTAGTAGTTAAGTGAATTTAATTTACGTACCTTACGTTTTCGTTTTAGCCTTGTCTAATGCTATTCGTTATTTTAGATAGAACGTAAACGTCAGCTTTTTCATTCCCTGTTTCGGCAAACGTCATTCAGGACCGTATCTCTGATCACCACAGGCTACCATCCAATCGATTGTCGGCTCCAAAACTTTATGAATGGGGGAAACCATACGCATACCACAACCACTGATATTAGGTGAATACTATCTGAACTGATATCCGTGCAGTTTAAACACCACAATCGCAATTAATGGCAGGAATGTTTACGGACTCTTTGTACTTACAAACTGTCAGGCTTCATAGGTTTGCTTTGATTTTGTTTTCTGCTTTCTTATCAGTAGAACTATAGCAAAGTTTCGCAACAACTTTCACAATCTACACGTAGGGATTATCTGATATTTCAATTTACATTGTTGAACTTTGATAAAAGAAACACGAGTTGAGGACGTGTCGCAGTCGTCAAAGCCTTTAAAAATGAAATTTATGTAGGTATACGTCGACCTTGGAAATTTCGTTTTCGACAATATGCCCTCTCTATTTTTTTTTTAATTAAAAGAGGACAATGACAACAACTCATATTTTTGTTAGTAAATTAGCAATTTCTTCGTGTTAATCAGACATTTAAAGATTGGTCTTAACCGATGCGATTTATGAACTGTCTGTCTTTTTCGTAAGTCTCTCTCTCTGAGAGAGTTAATTTCCACTCCTACCATCAGTAATGTTAAAATGTTGTCCCCACGGTTGGCAGCATTTTTTTTGCATTTTTGTATATTTTTGCATGTCACTCTGATTCTAACTGATATTACGCCGATTGGTTGGAGCTCTCAGAATGATTTGTCTATGTCAGCCATTTTTAAAATCTTTTCCATTCCGACTAAAAATTTAGACCAAATTTAGCGCATATCAGCTGTCGGTTGTCAAATCGGTTGTTGCTGGAAAAAGTGTTGCCAATTTGCAAAGTAAACCTATAAAAAGTTTTTTATTTGTTTACATCTTCACTTTATTTTCCTGTTTTATTTAAGACAAGAAAAAGTTGTTAAGCCCCGGAAAGTACAGTTCTCATTGATGAGCATTTTCCGGTTGTTCTGCCAATGTTGACTAACTTTTTTAAAATATATCGCCCTAATAATCAATCATATTCGGAGTCAAGACTAGATTTTACGAACTCACAATGGAGAAACTTTCCATTTCAAATCCCATCGTGAACTACAAAATATTTAAGGTTAAAAATGACTAAGGCCCATCGAGTTTTAGCTTGTACAAAATGCGTATATGCGCTGCGACAACGAAAATACTTTTAAATGACAAATAATATTGGGAGTACAAAATGAACTCATACATATTTCACCCTCTCACTGGTATTACCATTAAATCCAGGATGAAAATCGGTGTCCATTGATTGGCAGGCTATTACCATCACGAGAGAAATTTATCACATGGGCGGCGGCACCTAGGAGTGATTTGTCACTTGTTTGGGGTAACCAATCGCACCCCAAAATACCGCTGTGGCAGCGCATTACTTCTCTCTTCACATTCCACAGGCACTGCAACACAAATAATACACGGAATGTCCCCCTCTTGTCGCTTCGAGCGAAAGAGTTCTTCTTGTTAATAATTTTCCTACCAATCTCCTGTTGGGTGTCTTCTTTTGATGAGAATATTTCAGAACTAATGCCTGCCCGAGGTGCCTGTGACACCTATAGAGATGAAGTATTTTCCACATCGTTGTCGGTGTCCACCCAAAATAGAAGTCCCGTCTCCTTTGGCTCTGCCGGTAAATTAAAACTATAAAATTGTGATACGAAAATGTCTTAAATAACATTAAAATACTGGAGTCCCCCTCGCATCGGAGAGATATGCCACCGAAAAGATGATATGGTAATGATCCCACGGGGTCGGTGCCGGGTCCCGCCTGCTATCCGATACAAGTTCGCTTCGGTGGTATTGGATTTTCTTTTATATTCAACTAGCATGTGTACACACACGACTGTGGGTGGAGGCGACGTCTCCCGCCAGATCTAGTCTTGTTGCGCCTATGGTGTGACACAATCATAGGTGTAACAGGGATAAACACAACAAATGTGTGACGGCTGACGGCAACGTCATCGTGGGAAACGTTGATTTATTACTGCAAATGGGAGATTTATTTTCGGTGAGGCGGGAGGAAGTCGTTTTCCCAGAAAATAAAGGAGGCCAAGAGTGGTGGCCACCACCGGAAAATGCGGTTGCCTGATGAACTTGTTAATTTCTAATGGCAGACGAATCCGTAATAAGCTCGCTTACGTGAGGCCGACAACATTTCCGGTTGTTCTGTGGGAAAGATTCCTTTGAAGGTGCGCAGCTTTGTATGGTAGATCATTTGGAAATTAGTTTGTGGTTACACGGGAAAAGTGTATCCGCTGGATTAGAAAATATTTAGGAAGTTCTCTGACATAATTGGATGGGTAATGTTTCCAAATATTTAGAGGGAAACCGGAACTAGATTGAGTAGATGTCTGTTCGGAGCGCTGATGTCGCATACGTTTCCATTACTGGGTGAATGATGATCAATTGGCCACCGATTCTACTTTTACATCATCAATGACAGCCTAGATAAGAATTCGCAACAACAATGCATCCTCAAAAGCTATGTCTCTCAGGTATAAGGGAAACTCTTACGAATGCATTTGATGTGCACTGAGCTTCAAAAAGGCAACAACGTGGAACGATATTCTTTGGAATTTGTTTTTCATCATTGGTTAACATAAATGAAAAGTTGTTGCCAAGCTATTTCCAGATTTTTGTGGAGCTTTCGTCTTTTTTAACTCTTTCCGTTTGCTTCGTACGTATTTATTTTCAGTACGAAAATTTGCTGAGATCCTTTAAGAGTGGAAATAATTTTAAATATTTTTAAAGCAGTTTCTGTGTTTTTTGTAGGTGCTCTCATATAACGCCGCGCATTTGCTGTTTGCAACCAAAATTACGCTTGTGGTCGCCAATTTGTATATGTAGACTCCAAGGCGATGATTAAAATGTTTATTAATCAGACTGTTATGGGCCCCAATCAAAAATGAAATAAAACACAGAATGACTTGTAAATGCTATCACGATTCCCTTGCATGCACAAGCAGTTCTGACGTCAATCTGCCATTCAACTGCTCTGCATCCAATCAAATTCTTGCTTTTGTTGTTTGGGACAAACTCAAGTCGTTTCAATATTTCCTTAGCGGAACAAAGAAGTTGCATTGCAGTTGCACAAACCTCCAGTGAAACCTTACTTGGAAACCTGTTGCATAACAGAATGCAAACAAGATTGGAAAATTCTACGTACATAGCTCCATCCACTTCATTAATAAAAATATCCTGCAGAAACGCAGTGATTACCAAGTTTACTGATGGAACTTGCGCATAGCTTCATTAGCTTCCATTCCATGTGACGCATATCTCCTCTGTTTGGTTTCTCTCTTTGGTGGGTGTGAAAACACTGCCACCAGTTGAATGTGTGTGCCGCTTCAAATAACAAAGCATTGAGTGCTAAACGATTCAGTTTCCTTTCAAGTAGCCTTAGAAACGGTTAGCCTGATGAGGAAGTATTTTCGAAGCCGTTAAGAATGTGTTTTCAAAATGTGATTGCACTCATAGTGATGGTGTTATTGTTGCCCCTTATTGATGGAATAAAATTGAATTCTCCTGTGGATAAGTATTTCCTAGTTGCACTCAAGGATTATGGCAGTTTCATTGATGCCATACAGATTGCGCGATATAATCATTACAAATTTGTGAAAAAAGTATGTATCATTGTGAGTGATGTTGATTTTTTGTGAAAAATGTCAAACAAATAATTCAGAAAGGGAAGCGGTCTCGAGGATTAATCAGGAAGAACGTCTAAACTTCTGGAGCGGATTTATGTAAAATCTTTTATATTTTGCGTCACTTAGTCAGGTTCGGAGACCTTTAATTCTCTGAAAGAATTCTAGGAACTCTCTTGTGAATATGTTTGTAGTTTTAAGCAGAACGATTCTGAAGATCTGTCTTCTTACAGCGGACAGTGCTATTCATTTACAGAGTGAATGTGACTCCGTTTTCGTTTCCTGCGAAATCAAACAACTACAGCTGTTATATAAACCAAACTGCTTCTGAAACATTTACGATTAGGGAGACGAACAATAAGGCAACTTTTCGCCATTGCCTGATTTCTTTCGTTTTTTTTTAACGCAAAAATGTCTTAACTTTCGTTTCGTTTTCATTCCTGGGCTTAGATTACTGGGAATATGATTTACCTAAAAGAGTGTTTCGCGAAGCACATCCTTTCGGAGATGGGCTATCTTTTTGGTTCAAATGTCAAAAAAAAAACTTGTAGGATAGCAAAGCCGGCTTATAATGGCCAGAGTAGTGTTTTGTTCAGATATTGTTAAAAAGCACACAATTCCCACTGCTTTAACTTCTCGTCTTTTACCTAATACCTTTGATAAACATCATTTTCCAATTCTACAATGCTTTATTCTATTTTTTTGCACTTTGTTATAAACTTTTCAGTAATTTTTTAACATAATTATTTATATAAAATCTGTTTTTTTTTTTTCCTACAAGATTTTTAGCTGTCACTTGGTTTTTTTCTTCTTATTATTTGACACTGACGTTGTCGCGAACTACGCAGGCTTTTGATTGTGAGCATATTGCTGTAAAGATAGCGGTTTAAGTTTTAAGTGCGGTTTGTATGAAATTTAAAAAAGACAATTTTGCAAAAACGGAGAAAAATAGCCTGGGATACTGAGGTTTTAAATTTCTTGAGGAAATTTGGTTTAATTTATATTTCTCTACAAAAGTAAAATATTTATCGTGTTAACTTTGCAATAAACGGAGCTTGGTTAATGTTTTTTGAGGTAGCACTTTAAGAATTTCAGAGGGTGTTACCAGTGGGATCAAGTTTTTTTCTTGTGTCTTGTCTAAGCTCGTTTGGTGTAGCGTTTCTTACCACTTTTTCGAACACATGAATCTTTTGTCTTATCATGTAAAACTGCTAAAAAGTTTTATCTAAAACTTCAGCTTTCTCTTTGCTGCTTTTTGTCCAGACGTGCGAGATCTTCAGATGTTTTTGTGGCTTTAAGAAGCCTTTTACAGCGAACAGTTGGATTTTTTTCAGCCTTCAGAATAGTTCTTGTTAGAAAACTACGCCTTATGTTACCAACTTTTAGGCGATTTTCGTTTCGTCTTGACGGGGTATTGTATTTCTTTTTTCTTGCATTTTCTACTTGATTGTCACCGCTTTTGGGAATAGTTGGGAGTTATGACATGCTAACTTGTGTTTTTCCATAAAATGGAGTTAAATTCCTTCAAAAGTTGGATATAACATACTGAAAAGCGAAGAAACCCTATACCCACAATCCAAATTCGCAGTTTTAGATCTGATTCATGATTCAGTGATCATTGCGATTTTATCCAGAAAATAGATCAAAAAACGTGTTGCCTTATATTCATAAAAAAAAAAATCTCACCCCGCAGTTTGCCACAAAGAAGGGCATCAAATTTGTATACCCAACCTCCACAAATTGTCTTTCTCTCTCTCTCTCTTACCCACTCATCATCATTTACTAGCATCAATCAATATTCATTTAACCATCGCTATCTGATCCCTTATGCAAATTTAAAAGTAAATTCAGTCCCCCAAATGTCCTTCTCGCGTTAATTACCATAGCTCTCCCACACTACAAAAAAAAAAGGAGAAGCGCCTCCACAAAAAACCATTTAATTGCCATTCCAGCCAGCTACAGATACATTGACCTAGTGTCATATTAATTACCATAGAACACAACATGACTCAGATTAGATAAAAAAAAAAAAAAAAACGATTCACAAATCGACCCTTGTTGATTGATTGTGTTGTAGGCGCATATATGTAAAAAAGTTTATAGCCTATCCCCAAATATACTACACTTTGGACTTTCCCACTCCCACGTCATGTACGGATGTTAGCGGCTTATGCGTGCATATATTGATCAGCCTTCGTCATGAGGGTTTATTTGCCAACGACTTGATGTGTCGATTACATTGTTCGAGTGAAAGCGATAAAAAAATGTTATCGCTTGGTAGGCAAATAAAATGTCATCTGTCGATAATGTAGAGTGCTTTTGTTTTTCTGCAGGTCGAAGGGTTTGGAAATATATTTCTATTTGAAAAACTTCCCGAAAGGAACGGAGGCTTCGGAGTAAAAAGATCTGGCCACAGGGTGCTGGAGGCAGACAGTCGGGTGCTGTGGGCCTCTCAGCAGAAGATACTGCAGCGCGACAAGAGGGATTTTATCGAATACGATGAAGGGGAAAACGGCAATGCGATCGATGATGATGTATACTATCATAGCGCAGATGATCCGCCGTTTAATGATGAGCTCTGGAAACGTCAGTGGTATATGGTGAGCTCACTTATTTTGTATGTGATATCAGACGCCTTATTCAAGGAACAGTCCTCAAATTTCAGCTTTCCAAAGCAGTTGGACCTGAATGTGCTGCCTGTCTATGCGAAAGGTATTACGGGACGAAATGTTAGAGTGGCAGTTTTGGATGACGGACTGGAGTATGATCATGAGGACCTCATTCAAAATTATGTAAGCTGAATATGAATCACTCTGGCAGGGGCAGTGTCTTTTAAACTGTATTACCGACATAATGAGAATTTATTTTTAACTTTTAAAACGAATCGTTACTCAACTCCCATATGAGTTTCTTCCTTAAGTAGACCTTAGTCATAAAATTGAAATGAAAGAGCTTCTGGCTACTACACCAACTGCAAACATCTCCTTTCGTAGGACCCTCAAATAAGTTGGAACTACAACGAAGACAACCCCGATCCATATCCCCGACCTGACGACGATCGCAGCTCCCATGGGACCAGATGTGCCGGCGAAATCGCCATGATGGCCAATAACAAGAAATGTGGCGTAGGAATTGCATTCAACAGCCGAATCGGTTGTATCAAGATGTTGGGTGGGGTTGTCTATGATTTGCTGGAAGGTTCTTCCCTCGGATTTGGACGCGATAAAGTCGATATCTATAGTTCTTCGTGGGGCCCCATGGACAATGGCAAGACAATGGAACTGCCGGGCGTTTTCGCAAGGGAAGCTCTAAGTATGGGTGTCGCTCTTGTGAGTATCTCATGCAACTGTAAATACTCAACTGTAATTAATAGACGACATTTTTTTATTTTTGAAGGGCCGCAATGGACTTGGCAGTATTTATGTTTGGGCATCAGGTAATGGACGCAAGCGTGGTGATAACTGCAATTGTGATGGATATGCTGCGAGTATTTATACGATAACCGTTGGCAGCGCAGATGATAAGGGACGAGGCGCTTGGTATAGCGAAAAATGTGCATCACTTATGACTGTCACATACTCCTCGGGCAATGAATCGGATCAGATGATTGTGAGTACAGATGTTTTTTTTTTAAATCAGGACGTATAACAATTTTGTATTCAAATAAAGCACGGACAGAAATTGAGCTGCAATCTATTCAGGGTTTTAATTTGAAGTATGGAATTTTTCGTCATTCTTATGACTAATGTGAGCTTGTTTGTAACGATCATTTATTTTGGGGCAATTTTGCACGAATTTATCTGCTGGCATGTTGACAATTACACGTTCGATTGCTCCTGAGCTCCCCTAACATTGCTGCCTTGTTGGCATAAAAATAAATTCAACGGCTTTAAGTTTGTAGCATGTACCGCCTGTCTGATGGGGCAATGATTACGAGCGAAAATTGTAGCAAGCGCTCTTAAGGTTGTAAGCACTGACCGAGAAATTCGGAAGTAAATTTTCCTTACTTTGACGGATGATTTGACATTGACAGATCATAAAAAAACTGTCCCTAATTTAGTGGCTGCATTGGGTATAGTTAAACTCGCAATTTCCGAAAAAAATCTGTTGGAAAATTGCAAGAACATTTAGCGAAATGACATTTACGTCAAACGAATCTCTGTTTGTTCTGACAATGGGCAGCCGCCCTTCGTATATCTGATTTTCATTGGCATCGAACATTTATTTACGGGTGACGTTTATATAGGGAAAGCTAACAAATCAGACCTCGACCGAGTGCTTAACTGAAGCTTCCAATAAATATGGCTGACTAAAAGTGACGTTTAGACACCCAGTGACAAGCAACAGAAACATAAACAGAACAGAAAGTTCTGATGTACAAAATCAACGACCGAAATCCCTAAAAAAAGTTTCTTCTATCCGATGTAAACCAAGTCTACGGTGTTTCCACATCCGTTTCTTATAAGCGTTTTGTGCTTCTTTTACCGCCGTGGGCTTTAGGAATTTATGTTT
Organism: Cheilosia impressa; assembly: GCA_948293265.1. NCBI lineage: Eukaryota > Metazoa > Arthropoda > Insecta > Diptera > Syrphidae > Cheilosia > Cheilosia impressa. The sequence continues at coordinate 127,933,364 of OX411880.1, read as the reverse complement.
ATGTCTGCGTTGCGCGCTCAGCTATACAAAACCGAAACAGATCTAGAAAAACATGTCTCCCAAGGAAAGCAGTTTCCTTTTAGTCGAGCGTTTCCTAAAAGCTGGTTTCTGTTTTATTGCCAGATGGCACTTTTCACTCTATTGTTACACAAAATCAATTATTCAGTTTTAGTTGCAAAATATATTTTTCTTTTCCTATTGTTTGTCAAGTGTTTTTAGTCTGCTCTAGGTTAGTTCAGGTTGGAAGGGTACAAAGAGTCCTTTTGATTTGTGATTCTAAAACCTACTTTAATGTACTACAAACAAAATGCATAACCTGATTCGTTCGAATACATTTCGTCCGTGTCCCTGGTTTGGTGATCAGTTGACCGTTTTTCTTTTGCTCTCCAAATATTTTTTAAAGGTTTTTGTCTGTTTTTCACACATATTTCCAGACGACGACTGACGTTGGTAACTCTTGCACAGTGAAACACACAGGCACCTCTGCATCTGCACCTTTGGCCGCTGGAATCATAGCCCTGGGCTTGGAAGCCAAGTAAGTTTACACTTACAGTTTTCGACCTTTTTAAAAGCTGAAACCTTTGTTTTATCAGTCCCGATTTGACGTGGCGGGACGTTCAGCACATAGTCGTCCGATCGGCCACACAGCAGCCACTCGGCACCAAAGAAGGCTGGATAAGAAACGGAGCCGGACGACTCTACAGCACAAAAGTTGGATTCGGCCTCATGGACGCCGAGGCATTTGTCAATTTAGCTCAAGCCTGGAAGACAGTTCCAAAGCAAAGAGTCGACTTCGTCAATGGTAAGTCTATAAAAAAGGTCTGCAATTTAAGACTATACAATTCCTCAATCGCAGGCACCCTCGTCAAGGACCCAACTCAACCGCAGTCGCACAAAATAATCTTCACCTACACTGCCCGGACAATCCGTCACCTGGAGCACGTTCAGGTTATAGTCACCGCTAAGTGCAAATACCGTGGAGCATTGGAAATGTTTCTGACATCACCAGCCGCAACAAGAGTCACCATTCTCGAACGAAGACCACGTGACATCTTTTCCGCTGTTTGCCTCGAAAGTTGGCCATTCATGTCGGTTGCAACTTGGTCCGAGAATCCACATGGCCTGTGGCAGTTGGAAATTGTTGACAAGTCACCACTAGGCAAGAACATCCGCAACATTGGCACGGTACAGTTAGTTCTCTATGGAACTTTACAAGCCCCATCGGTGCCTATTATGCAATAGTTGAGTACCCAATAAATACAATAGAATGCATAAATTAAATTCGAGTAGCCGCCAACCCCACCTCATCCTTTTATCGAATTGTGCGATGATTTACGCTGTTGTAGGTACACGCAGATGATGGTCTAGGAATTTTTAATTAGCCTGTCCCAGCAATCTAGCGGTAGCTAAAGAATCGCAATTATTGTCAGTTAGCAATGGCCGCAGAGGGCTGAATGACCGCAGCCGGAATACGGAAGTTTTTCTTCGATTCGCGATGGTTATGGATTGATTGCGATTATGAAAGGCGCATGAAATAGGTAGGTATATGAAATATGGATGGCGTATGTTGAATAGCAAATGGACAGTGCGACTTTACAAATAGCTTTGTTACTTGAGGTAGTTCCTAATTATCCTATACAAGATCCAATAATGTCAAATGCTGCTCCGACCGCACATGCTGTATCGGATTCTGCTCTTACCAGATCGTTTCGAAATCGAGACAAATTCAAAATGCCCGCCCTGCGCCTTCATTGACTCGCCCAACAACGATCTGACAATTGGCTAAACAATCGCATCTGCCTCACATGTTCGCCCATCAAACTCGACCCCTTTGAGTGATGTCTTGAAGGGATGGTGTGTGTATTTTTATCCGCAAAAAAAAAAGGAAAACATCCCACACCCACTCCACCATATAACCCTCGACTTTTGCGCTCACGCAAAATTTTGCATCAATTGACTACACACCGTTTTAGATACTTTCCAAGCGTTTGTAGATATTTTTACTTATCATCTGCCGTTATTTTGTTTTGCATCTCATCCACGGAGTTGTTTCTCCCCTCTTCGGTTTGATCTTAGCTATTCGTCTGTATGAAAATATGATTTTCATGCGCTGATGCGATCGCCCGCTGGAAGTGCACAGCCTTGATGCCGTTCCGCATGAGTGCCTGATTTTCAACGATCTCAACGCTCTCATTCCGGGCAACGGATATGTGCATCTGGATCGCATTTTGTCAACGATGACATCGCTTAAATTTGGATGTTTGTTTGCTTGTGTGAGATGCCACTCAAAATTTTGACTTTTTGCACATTTACGACAACTTATGCCATATGCGTGCATCTGAACGAGTATTTGTGCAAGCGGAATAAAAAGTCGACATGCAAAAGTCGTCATCGTTGTCCCATTAAAATTGTATCCGAATGTGGTGATTCTCACATGTCTTACCAATTAATTTCGGATTTGATAAATTATGATGGAACAGCCAGATGCATGGGCCGGTCGGTACTAGCAGTAGTGTTGTTGTTGTCAGGCAAACGGTGTGCAATGGAAGACTTCTTCAACCTTAATTCCTGGAAATTCTTAATTGGCCGCAATTTTATGTCAATTTAATTGGCATAAGTCTTCAGCAGAGGTCTACGTGGTGGTTTGCGCAAGCGAGTCGCCTCTTTCGGATTTTATTTGGGCGTAGTCTTGTCAACAGATTTTCTGTACTTTTGGTCATTTCATTGGACTTTCTTGGTCCGATCTGTATGAGTGATATCCGCCGATGGAGTACAGTTCATTCGGGAGTGTCGTGAGGTCAAGAAGGATTAATTAAACCGGCAGAGTTTCAACAAAGATTGCATAACGCGATTGGGTGAGTATTTGGGTAACGAGACTGCAGCAAGGCAAATTAAGATGATCAGAATCAGGATCGTCACAGATCCATATGGTGTGGGGCACTGAGCCTCATGAGATCATAATAGGGTTCCCGTCTTCAGCTGCCCCTAGAAAAATGGATATGATTCTGAGTGGTGCCTATTGCAAATGATGTCAAGGGACATAAATTAGGCATGTCCCGAAAAACAATATTCATGGAGGGTGGTTCAAATGTATTTATATCCAAGAATGAATTAAATACGCAAGCAAATCCAAGGACTTGGCCGTGTCCACACTCCTGTAGAGTATCTTACAGTGTAATAAATTATGCTGCTCAACAAATCATTGGCATACATTTCAATCGGTATAACCAAAGACAGCGAGTCTCAGAGCGCTTCTTTGAAAACAAGAAGCAGACATCGTGTCCTTGAACATGAAAGCCCTTATTAATATTTTGGTCAGCTAGCATATTCATTGTCCATATGCCAATCGGTCTGACAAAAAATTATGAACTCTGCACTCGTAGAGGACAACATTTCCAGAAGAACCAGGTACACCAAGAGGTATATCGTCACCGAAAAGTTCCACATGATCGTCTGCAATCGGATAACAAGGTATATCCGTAACCCAAAATTGTCAACTCTGTTCTGTGTTGTACACACACTGTGAAGTGACACGTACCGCGCGGATGTGTATACTAATCCCGATCAAAGAACCCAAATCCAACGAGCTCTTCTTTCTTGGATACCTACAATGTGATGTGCGGTCGCAATCAGCAATGTTCGATGTTCCTTCCAAAAAGGTGAAAAATTATGAGCAGACTTGTGCACAAAGTGCTATCATGCCATGTTGACATTATACCGAAAAAAATAAAATAAAAGAAGAATATCCATAAACAACACCTTCCTTCACCCGCCGCGGCGTACCGCAGGACCCACACACAGTTATCAATGATTTAGGGCCTCGCTGGTGTATCCTGTGCGATTAATGATTTATTGCGTCTGCAAGGAGGACAACCGTGACACTATTGAGCGCTGTCTGGCCAAAGTGGTCAAACGAAGATAAACAGAAGAACTGGAAAAGGTAATCGAGCTCGATCCACCTACACACGCCGCTAAGAGTGTGTGCAGCACTTGTGTGTCGCGTCGTTATCGTGGAAGAAAGGTGCAGTGTTTACTTTGATTTGACTTCTTTTCTGCCGATCCAAAGTGTCAATATTGATGTTGTTGCTTAAGTGAGGCCTTGCCGTTTGGCCAGCGATGCCAGGATCAGCTGGAAGAAATGAAATGCTGTGGCCATTAAGATAGCAAGTATCTAAAAGTGATCTCTGGTAATTTATTGTTGCAGTCAATTAGTAAAGAGTCCTAAATAAAATCGGAAATGCGTCAGAAGTGTGAACCGCAAATTGAAGGGCTGAGTGCTGGGGCTGGTATCGATGTTATTTGAAATTATTGGCAAATTTACATGGACCGTTCGGCTTCTGGGCCTGGGCTGCTATAAGCCCACGCCGAAGAATTCATCCTGTTGCACGAGTTCTCCATTAAAAATTCTGTCATGTGGCAGCCAATAAATTCCTTAATTAATTGTCGGTTCAGTAAATTGATACCGACCAGAAGAATGTTGAAGCCGAATTCTTGGCGTGTTCTCTTATTTCAGAACCAAAAATTATCAAAGTGACTTTTGGAAAGTTTATTGATCATCGTCACATTGGGATAGGAGTAAGGAGCATTTATGAAAATACCTTAATGATCAGAACAGTTAAGATAGATGCAATATGAAGAGTACTCAAAATCAGACAGGCCCACGATGTACTGCAAAAGAGCAAAGAGTGACCAGCAGTTCGATTTATAGGAACTACGAGTTATCGAAGTTTTTGCTGATCCCGGACTCTAGATTACACTGCGGGGAGTGAGAAGCACCTCTACGCATTCTATGCATCGAAATGAGTGTTATTTGGAATACAATGATAAGGGAAGCCAAAACCAAACTTAGTATATATTTCAGGCCTAAAAATTTATAAAAAAAACGTTTACCAAAAATAAATATTAAACCCAAAAGAAACGATTCCAGAAAGTAGAGAAAAAGCGTTGAAAATAGCGTTGGAAAAGAGGTAAAAAAACGTCAAAAACATCATCGACAAACGCGTCAAAAACAAGTAAAAAACGGGTCAAAAAGGCGTCGAAAAAACATTCAAGAACGGACCAAGAACCACGTCGAAAAAAGGCGACCAAATCGTCAAAAAACTGGATAAAAACCTTGTTTAAAAAAAGGCTCAAAAATCGACTACAAAAACTTACGAAAAAAGAAGTCAAGATCGTGATAAAAACCAAGTTCAGAAATGGACCCAAAAACTCATTTAAAAACTAGTCACAATGCGCCAAAAAAGGTGTCCAAAAACGCCTTAAAAAACAAGTCACAAACGCTACTCAAAAAGGATTCCAAAATGTGTCGAAAAAAGGTGAAAATCGCATTCAAAAACATGTCAAAAACACGAACAAAAACGCGTCAGTTAATTTCCAAGATAGCTCCTACTTCTAGCCTGGTTTTTTCTATAGATATCATTATCCCAGACTTTCTGTTAGTTGGTCCTTGTAATCTGAAATTTTTGAAAATTATTTTAACTTGGAAACTTGCAAGTTGACTAAATGGAAAAAAAACAATTATTTCCAAGGCACAGTACCCATATATAAGCAATAAATTGATTGTCATTTTCTTTGATTTCATGCATGCAATCAACCGCAATCTAGCACGCGTCATACTCGTATTATATTCCGGCATCATCTCACATTTCAACGAAAACTCTTCACAAACGATTCGTCACACAGAAAACAGAATGCTTGCGCATGTTTGTCCGATTCCGATTTCTAACGAAATCAGGGCAAACGAATCGCATTAAGAAATCTCTTGCTGCAGATTTTAAAAAATTATCTCCTGCATAAAATAAAACTCAAATATCGCACAAACTGAACTAATTAATCCGGCAAGATAATCTTTACGAAAGGCGCTACAGTTCTCTTTTGAAAGGCCGACAATATTCTGCGCTGCGCCCATTAGTATTTAACTGAAACAGGCGTTTGCTTAATGTTTATCGAAGGGGCTATTCATTAGGGCTGTCTGCAACAATAATTACTACAGTTGATGATAGATTGCGGTTGGGGGTCAGTTTGTGTATTTTTCTGTGGCGCACTTTTTATTTACTCCGCAATGCTTTAGGTAGCAACAATATTACTGCTGATTGATCGTTTCATCCAGGAGCTGTCTATTTTAAGCACATGTTTAAAATACGTGGGAGAAATATAACAAAACTTGAATCAAAAAGTAAATAAAATGAATTAAAAAATAAAATGAATGTGTAGAATGTTTTATAAAAAAATACTTTAGAAGTAGGTATACCTACCTATAAAAAAAAACAGCGCATCCGTTGAAATAAATTTGACTGCATATTTGTCTTGACCCCAAATTGTGGGCTCAGGTGAAAAATAAATAAATTAGGGTTTGAAATCGATGAAAATGTGGTGGGCTTGATTTTTTTTTGCGTCATCTTTTAAGTCTTACGAATTTTCTTTGAACAAATGTCCACCAACATTTAGCTATACTTTTCCGATTAAAAACAAATTCCTTGCTCCCAAATTTGCGTCGGTGTTCAAAGTGCTAAACCTGAAGCGCAAAATGTGGATGCAATTCCAAATAACACCGGAAGCATTGAGTTTGCATAGAATTTCACTTAATATTCCAGAAATAGTTTTCCGTAAAATTGGCATCAATATAAATATTATTATTGGGCTCGCTCGATGGAGCGAATCTATTCCTTGCTTAGGTGTGGGATGCAGCATGCAGATGGTGTGTATAGCGATAACCTGGCCTGGTTTTCGATGCAATTGCATTTTTGATCAATGACACACGCGTATCGTTTCGGAGAAAGTGGGCGAAATGATGTTTCCTTTTCTTTTTCATTTTCGAACTAGGCTGCAAAAGTGGAATAATGTTTATTTGACATTCGAGATAGATTCAGATTTGCTGGCGACATTTGCCTATACCACCGAAGAGGTTTTGCAGAAGATCGGTAATTCATGTGTGCATAGATGCCCACATACGAGTGGTTGTGGTAAGACTGATCGATGAATGTTTGTTTAAAATGATAAAAAGTGTATAGTACACTTTGTGTTGCGTACATGTCTGGTGTAAATATGCAAATCCATTCGTTGCGAATCAATTCAATTTGCACAAACAGGCGACTTGTGGGAGAGGATGTCTGACCATGCATACAAATTGGCGACACAAAATGTCAACAAGGATCAGAACAGAACCTTTCTGCATTTTGTCGTTTGTGTGCATAGCGTAGGTGAAGATTGAGTTGTACAGCAGATCAAGCACATTTCAGTCATTTGTGTAAGTGAACTTTATAAGTGGGCTTGTAGTTGGTAAAGTTTATATATAAGATGTGTAATGCGGCCTTTATACATGGTTTTCTTCGGGATAAGGGTCAACTTACAAATTTTATTTACACTGATAGATCTTTGAATAGGGATAACTTTCAAATAGCAATATTTGGACAAAAATCAGCGGAAAGAAAGAGGCATCTGTCTTTTACGACTCGGATACATAAAATGTAGTTTTTCAAAAGAACACGCACATTTCCTTTCCACTTGATCCACATGCATTCTATAACATTTCACTTGCTTTGTTTTTTGCGATTTCCAACAAGAGAGAAAGCAAACAGTACCGATTATTTATCCACCTCTACTAAAATAAAAGCAATCAGATACTTATAGAAAGCAATACCTTCGGAAAGCTTACAAAACAAAATCGAGTTGGAAAACGCCTCGAAAATCAAATCAGAAAAGCGTCAAGAACAAGTCCAAAAATTCGTCGATAAACGCATCAAAAACAAGCCAAAAAGGAGTAGAAAAAATAGGAAGAAACGGCCCAAAAAGCACGTAGAAAAAGGCGACCAAATCATTAAAGAAATTATCCAAAACTTTCACGCTCAAAAACGTACCCAAAAAAGATTAAAAATTGTGATAAAAACCAAGTTCAGAAATGGATCCACAAATGTATCGAAAATCTCGTCGAAATGCGTCAAATAACGTGTTCAAAAACGCATACCAAAAAACAGTCTAAAAACAAGTCGGACACGCTACCAAAAACCAGACCAAAATGTGTCGACAAAAGGCGAAAATCACGTTCAAAGACAAGGTCTGAAATTGTGTCCACAAACGAGTCAAAAAACAGAACAAAAAACATTGGTTAAATTTCCAATAGTGTCCTAAAGGACTTAATTGATTGTCATTTTCAAAATTCCAACATACGCTGAAATATGCGCAAATGACTGCGTGAAAGAATTCCTCGGAAAGTCACAGAAGTCGCTTAGAAGAACGTGCTCAAAATGCGATCTGAAATACGGTCTAAAGTTGACCTAAAAAGTGCTACCATAACGTCCTGAAGAATGCGCTGCATAACGTTCCAAAAACGATCCAAAGAACTCTTGAAAATCAACCCAAAAAATTCCTCGCCTAAAGCTTGGCAAAAATATCAAAAATGCTTTAAAAATATAAAGGCCTGAAAAACACCAAAAAAAATTGTTCGAAAAACGTTCCAAATAATGCAATGAAAGACCACTCAAAAAAGGCCCAACAATCGACCAGCAAAAAGCATCAAAATCATTGCGAAGATCACCCCGAAAAATTACACAAAAAATGCTTACACTCCTATCCTTAAACAGCCAGCGCCATGAACAGAAATTGTCTAAGAAAGGCCACGAAAAACAACCGAAAATTTGACAGAAATACTAAAAAAAAAGCTCCAAACAGGACACTGAATAACGCTTCAAAAACGATCCAAAAAACGCTTTGTAAAACAAGCTTCAAAAAACGACCAGGAAAACGCCTTAAAAAACATTTTGAAAATAAACCGAAAAATGCTTTTAAACCGTCTTTAATGTTTTCCAAACAGATTTTGCCGTCTCTATGGGCTGTGCATCAATATTTCTTCTAACTTTAAGTTTAAGTAACCTTGCAAAGCAATAAAAAATTAACTGTCACTGGGCAAGTTCGAGGTAGATTTATTAATCATCTGTCAAGTTTAACCGCACAATGACGACTTCTTTTTGATTTCCTGCAACTGCAGATGCTCTTCGTGTGTTTTGTTTTTTTCTCGCTTTTACGTAATTAGAATAATTTGTTCTCGAAGTGATGGCATTCGTTTAAGGCACGCGAATCACGACTAGTATGAGACGCGTCTAAATTATCAAAACATAACAGCTTCATTGCTGATGCAAATATACATATGTATGTAACACGACGGGATCATCATCACACACCCGCATACTTTGCATGATGCAGAGTGCATCTTTAGTATTGATTCATCAACTGCATAGATCGTACACAGTTCTAAACCTAAAAAGCCGTTTCTAAACACTCGTTCACTCTCACACCGCCGCTATCGTTTAAAAGCACGCAGGCCTACCTTGCTTACACCTTTGCGCAGAGAAGTAATAACTTTTAATTTATCCAAATTAATTGTACGTAGCAATAAATAAAAGAAAAGTGTTTGTTTACAATGAATCCCAGAACGGCTTATTATCTAACCACAAATCCGAGGGATGATTCAAAAGCATTGCCTCCACCGATCGATAGTATAACGCGATGCTTCAAAGTGAAAACATCGAAACTCTCGCGTAAAAAATATAAAAAAAAAACCATGCGCAAACAAAAATAAGAAATTCCGTCTAAAAATACACTCAGAGTTTTTTACACCATAGTTTCTCAATTAGAACAGCCGCAACAGACTCGAATGTCCATGGCTGCAGCTATGAAAGTTTGCATTTTGTTTGCAGTGCTGTTATTAGTGCTGACCTCGGTTTTACTGATTTCTACAAATTACTGTCAGTTTTCCCTTGATGGCAGCACAAGCAGTGCAGCACAGCCATACGCATCTGTGACTTCATCAAAGTACTCATCTCCCTGGAGACTGAATGGCACACACGATGCAATCCGTGCCAGGCAATCAGCGCTGATGAACACCTATATAAACAGTTCGGTGGATCCATGTGAAGACTTTTATGAATACGCGTGTGGCAATTGGGAGGGAATCAATCCGATTCCAAGTGACAAATGGCAGTACTCTACGATAGAACTTCTGCACCACAACCTGGAGAACGAACTCAGAGAACTGCTTTCGCAGCCGACTGCCACTGACAGCGATGGGCCCATAGGTGCCATAGACAAGACGAAACTCTTCTTTAAGAACTGCATGGACGTGGAAGCGCATAACAGCCGTGGAACGGAGCCTCTTTTGCGATTCATTAAGGACCTGGGTGGATGGCCAGTGCTCGACGAAAATTGGTCTTCGGAGAATTTTGATTGGCTGCAGTTGGCAATCAACACGTCATTCTTAGGAATCATCATAAACTATGGTGTGCAAAAGAATCCAACTGTTCCCACGGAGTATACAATATTTTTAAAGCAGACGACTCTGGGCATGTCGAATCGGGACAATTACTTGAAGGAAGAGAACTCCAAGAATCTGGAAGCGTATCGGTGAGTTTTCTAAGTGGCGTAGTTTCGAACTACAAATCGCGCCACTATCGGCTCCGGCTTTTACGGTTGTTAATTCTTCTCAGATAACAGAACGGGGCTCTTTAATGCGAGTTAAATGCTATTGTTGTATTTCATTTCATGATAAAGAGTTTTGACAGTTGTGACAGCTTGTTTCGCAGTCAATGAACAAGTTCGGTTTAGATCCTTATTTGTTTCATATGTCGAAAACGATTTTAACGAACTGTGGTATCTCTACTCAGTCTTGTGACCGAAAATTCGAAAATTTTCGCTGCCTGCAAGAGATTCCGAAAAAGAAGGGGGAAGTTCAAGTATCTAGCTTAGTAAGTCTGCCAACTGTCTGACTAGATGTATCTCGCTTTTTATTGACTTTAATCGGTCATATGAGCAGCTGTTTCACTTGACGTTTATGGAGGGTAGCATATGAATCTAGCCAAGAAATTCGTGACTGAGTAGACAGTTCGCATATGTGTCTGACGTATAAAAAGTGATGTTCCCGACCAATCTAGTTTTTGCTTTCAGGTTACATCTCATCCAGACCTAAGATATAACTAGATTATTGAATGTGCCCAATGCTTTTTCGTGACGTAGAAAAATGTGTTCTGTAACGTAAGTTTAAAAATCAAATGCCAAGTGACGCATTCTTTAATACAAAATACGTACAGTATGTGGTGATGTCTAGATGTAAATGATACGTCTAATTTGTAACCCCAAGGACCAAAACGCCTTCAAAACAACCAAGCAGGATAAACAAAAACTGGAGACAATTTTTTTAATTCTAACTTTAGACGACAAGTCGAAAGCAGTCGGAACATCAGTAGATGATCAGCGACAATTTTTAAAAGCCCGCAGTTTGTTTTGAACCAACCTGAAGTTCCCTATCTATCAAACTGCAACCGGCCATTCTTTTGTTTGATACTTCCTTAGTGTTAATATAAAAGTTGTTTAACTTTAACTTTAACTTCTCTTTCAGGAACCTCATTGAAAAAGTCTTTCGATTGCTTAAGGTCGACGAGCAAACGGCTCGAAACGTCTCTACAGAAATCGTTGATTTCGAAGTGAGTCTGGCCAATGCAACACTCCCTCCAGAGGCAACAAAAACCGAACTTTATTATCAGCCGACTATTGAACTCGTTCAACAGTCTTACCCTTACGTAGACTGGCAAAGATACTTTTCCGCAGCGCAGAAGCATGAGATCAGCTTGAACCGAACCCTTGTAATACAACTCGGCGTTCAGTACTACGCAAATCTCTACGATGTACTTATCGATACGGAGAATCACACCTTGGCCAACTACATGATTTGGCGATGTGTACTGTTCACCATATTATCCCTAGATGACAATTTTCGCGGCGCTTTAGACGACTTCAATGCAGCTGTTACTGGCCAGGTGGAGCCGAACCCCATTTGGAAGACCTGTGTGAATCAAATCAATTTCAACATGGGCATGGCAACATCGGCGATGTTCGTGCGAAAGTACTTCGACGAGTCCAGCAAGAATGAGACGATAAGGATCATCGACTCCCTGAAAGAGGCATTCGATGAGAACCTCCTTGAACTGGATTGGATAGACGCTGAAACGAAGGCATACGCCAGCAAAAAGGCCAACGCGATGAAAATCGCTGCCGGCTACCCGGATTACATACTCTCTGACGATAGGCTAAATGCTCTCTTTAAGGACGTGGATGTCGTAGATGGCATGCACTTCGAGAACTCCCTTAATATTATCAAATTCTCCCGGCGACATAATCAGGGTCTTCTCTACAAGCCTTTCAATAAAAACCGATGGTTTAAGCCACCAACAACAGTCAATGCCCTCTACGACACTGGCGCCAATCGAATAATTATTCTGGCCGGACTCCTACAGCCGCCTGTCTTTCATAGGCAATTTCCACAGTCGCTGAACTACGGAGCCATTGGAATGTTCATGGGTCATGAGGTTATACATGGCTTCGACGATATAGGACGAAAATTCGATACAGAAGGTGATGCACTTACGTGGTGGAGCTCTGCGGCGATTTTGGAATTCGAAAAGCGACAGACCTGTTTCTTGGAGCAGTATGGAAACTTCTCGAAGTCTGACAAGAGCTTTAAGAGTATTGCAACTATGAGTGAAAATTTGGCCGACAACGGCGGCCTAAGGCTGGCTTATAAGGCCTATAACAAGTGGAAAGAGCGCAATCCCGAGATGATGACAGAGCAAACCTTTGGCAATGTTGCACTGAATGACGATCAATTGTTTTTCCTCAGTTTTGCCCAGCTGTTTTGCGCAGCAGTACGACCAGAAGCTCTGCTGGAGTCACGGAGCTATGAAGCGCACAGTCCTGGACGGTACAGGGTATTGGGGACTCTAGTTAACTTTGAGAAATTCTCTGAAGTATATGGATGTCCTGTGGACAGTCCAATGAATCCGGCCAAAAAGTGTCGACTATGGTAAGGCCATTAACTATAGCTTTAGATATACTGAAGAAAATAAATTCTGCATTTTTTTGCTTAGAACCATATATCTGAGTTTTGAATTTACTAGATAACAACTGCAAATGGAGGCGAAATAAAAAGAGCCAAGTGATGCTGGATAATGGAAATACCGATGGACCTCATTGGTTTCAAATGACTTCGACTGCGTCGCATTAAACTTGCTCTACCCCTGAAAGTTCCATGTAACTTTAGCTTATGACTTAAGCCTTGTTTTTCTGTCAAAACTGAAAGGAAAAGGAAGTACGGTTGTCAACTGCTGACGACTTATTAAATGGGAGTAAAAAAACTTCCCTCAAGAGAAGACCATTTCGCTCCTTACCTTTTTACAGAGGGTTAAATATTCGACTGCACATTTTGCGTTAAGACGCACCCGATAGAATTAATATTTGATCACCACCACATCCCAGCTGGTGTGGAGTCGTCAAACGTAAAAAACTAACCCAAACAACTATCTGTTAGTCAACGAAAACTGTTCCTAAAAACCACGGAAAATCGCCTGGCAAAACGTCAAACCAAAGTTTGATTCAACCTAGTACGCAGATAATTCGGAACGCAATTTTCCGGTGGTCTCCAAATGAATCGCAAAACGTCTGCAGCGGAAAATAATTTACCAGCACTGACTATTTATCTCCGATTTGGCTACTCAAATGTTTCACTGGCTCCTTAAAATTGTCATCTGGGATTTTTTTCCAATTAAAGCTACTCACTTTAAAGTTCGCCGATTTTTAGGCTACTTAAGAATTTTTAAAAAAATCCATACTTCTATTGCGCAGGTACTTTTTAAACAGTTAATTGCAAATGAGCCAACTCAATTTTTCACACAGTTTATGAACAGACTCCCACATCTCAGCTGTAAAATCATTTCACAAGATACAAGATAGCTAATCTATATATGAATATTAAATAACACTGTCCAAGTAGTACTAGTGTCAATTTTTCGCAAGCAATTTATGTCCCGGACAATAAACTTGTGCAAAAAGACAGTGGAGACCTGAACCAAGCAATCTACTACAATTGCCCAGCCAAGCTTCCTATTGCAAAACGAAAAGGAAAGCAAAATTCTTCAATTTCGTTGAATGGGAATTTTCGTTCCGAAACAGCTGCATACTAGGCATTAAGATTAACCCATACAATGTATAGAGAAAATGTTCCAGCAGAATGACATAAATCACAATAGCAAGTCCAGCAATTTATCTGCACATATAGCATAACACGATAGTAGGTGATTTATTGTTGTTGCGATAAGCCGGCAGAAGACCGTTTTTACCTGACAAGTACAGTGAGTTACAAAATTGCACGATGAAAGTTTTTTGACAGTTAATTTTACAAGAGATGATTGGCAGCTTAAATAATGGTAATACAAATAAATACGAAATGTAAACAGTTATAGATAGAAACAAAAATATATCGCGAGCTGTCATTTGTATTGAATGTTTCCACTGCGTCGTCAGTTTAAATGAATACAAATCTTTTTCATAAATAAATTGTAGGATTTATTTGAAACATATAAAAAACGCTATATATTCCATTTTTGCTCTTATTTATTTACCCCCGTATTATTAAACAAATGTGCAGAAGTAGTTAGCTGGTAGACATCAGATAGCATACAAAAATTTTACGTAACTGCTAAATAACGAATAGATAACTTTTACGCAGCGTTTATTAATACGGGGGTTAGTTATTAAAAAAAACACATGAATTTCGTCATTTATTTTATTACAGTTAAACAGCTTGTTTTAAATTTTCTAACACCGCCATGTAAACGCCCCGCAAAATAAAACGAATTGATTTTTAGCTTTTCCCACGGATTGCAAAGAGGGAGAAATCCCACGATATTATAACACTGAGGAGCAATAACATTTCAGAAATCAGAACAAATTATAGTAGAGTAGTAAATGCGAAAAGTGTTTCTGTTCATTTTCAAATTCCGATGAATCACTGTTCGGTTAACATGGTAGGTATCTATTATCGATATGGATAATCGCACCGCACAAGGGAGGGATAATTTAGAAATTATTAAGATATCCGACAGTGTAACACTGTGCTTACCAGTGAAAACATTGAAAAGCTCGGACTTTTTGCGAGTTTTTGTTTTTCGAAAAGCAATGTGTAAACAGAAACTTATTTCTTAAAATAGACGTAAAGTTTTGCGCGTAATTTTTAAAGGCATCTCAGTGAGAACAGTGCGTTCGATTCGCATGGCTACGGCTATTAAAGTTGGCATTTTGAGGCTGAAGCTCTCGCTAGTGCTGGCCTCGGTGATATTAAATTCCAGGAATTTCTACTGGTTTTCTTTTGAAGACGGCAAAAGTAGTGATGACAGAATGACATCATCGATGTACTCATCTTCCTGGAGACTAAACGGCACACACGGTGCAATCCGTACCAAGCAATCAACGCTGATGAAAGCCTACATAAACAGTTCGGTGGATCCATGTGAAGACTTTTATGAATACTCGTGTGGCAATTGGGAGAAAATCAATCCGATTCCAAGTGACAAATGGCAGCATTCCACGGTAGGACTTCTGCACCACAACCTGGAGAACGAACTGAGGGAACTGCTCTCGCAGCCGATTAACACTGACAGCGATGGGCCCATAGGTGCCATAGACAAGACGAAACTATTTTTTAAGAACTGCATGGACGAGCAAGCACATAATAGTCGTGGAACGGAGCCTCTTTTGCGATTCATTAAGGACCTGGGTGGATGGCCAGTGCTCGACGAAAATTGGTCTTCTGAGGATTTTGATTGGCTGCAGTTGACAATTAAAACGTCATTCATTGGAATCATTATAGCCTATAAAATAGACAAAAATCCAACTGTTCCGACGGAGTATTCAATACTTTTAAAGCAAACGACACTGGGCATGTCAAATCGGGACAATTACTTGAAGGTAGAAAACTCCAAGAACCTGGAAGCATATCGGTGAGTTTTAAATTCGTTATTTTTCTTTTACAACACAATTTTTTTTTTGTTATTGAGCTTAATACAGTGGCAGTGGGTTACAAGGGGATATATTTTTTTTTAATTATATTTCATAAATAAAAGAGATTCTGCAAAATAAAGGATTTTTCATAAAAAATCGAAAGTTCTTCCCTTTGTCTCATTTGAGGTTAAAAGAGGGATCTTTCTTATATTCTGCTCTAAATTCTATCGTGGATGTCTAAAACCAGTGACTCTAAAAAGTACACAGTGGCTGTCAAAGTGGCGTTGATATTACTGTGGTTCAGATTTTGGTGCGAGTCTATCGAATTTAATATGAAATTAGTCTACACAGATGTTTTTGAGTCTCCTCTTCTTAAAGACGATTGTCTCCTCACTTTCGTTTCAGGAATCTTGTTGAAAAAGTCCTTCGACTGCTTAAGGTCGACGAACAAAAGGCTCGCAATGTTTCTACAGAAATCGTTGATTTCGAAGTCCGTCTGGCCAATGCAACACTCCCTCCAGAGGCAACAAAAACCGAACTATTCATTCAGCCGACTATTGAACTAATTCAACGCACTTACCCTTACATAGACTGGCAAAAGTACTTTTCAGCAGCGCAGCAGCATGAGATCAGCATGAATCAAACCCTTCAGATACAACTTGGCGTAAAGTACTACAAAAATCTCTACCAAGTACTTAACGGGACGGAAAATCACACCTTGGCCAACTACATGATTTGGCGATGTGTGCTGTTCACCATATTATCCTTAGATGATAGATTTCGTGGTGCTTGGGGCGACTATAATGCAGCTGTAACAGGGCAAGTGAAGCCAAACCCAATCTGGAGGACCTGTGTAAATCAAATCAATTTCTACATGGGAATGGCAACATCGGCGATGTTCGTGCGAAAGTACTTCGACGAGTCCAGCAAGAATGAGACGATAAGGATCATCGACTCCCTGAAAGAGGCATTCGATGAGAATCTCCTCGAACTGGATTGGATAGACGCTGAAACGAAGGCATACGCCAGCAAAAAGGCCAACGCGATGAAAATCGCTGCCGGCTACCCGGATTACATACTCTCTGAGGAGGAGCTGAATGCTGTCTTTAGGGACATACAAATCGTAGAGGGCATGCACTATGAAAACTTTCTTAGTATTGTGAATTCCACCCGACGAATTCATCAGGCTCTTCTCTATAAGCCTTTCAATAAGAACCGATGGATTTTGCCACCAACAGCGGTAAATGCCCTCTATGACAACGGCGCCAATCGAATAATTATTCTGGCCGGACTCCTACAGCCTCCTGTCTTTCATAAGCATTTTCCACAGTCGCTAAACTATGGAGCCATGGGCATGTTGATGGGCCATGAGATCATACATGGCTTCGATGACATAGGACGTAATTTTGGTTTAGATGGTGACTTAGTGACGTGGTGGAGCTTTGAGGCGATCTCCAAATTCGAAGAGAGAGCTGAGTGTTTTTTGGTACAATATGGAAACTTTTCCAAGTTTGACAGGCGCTTTAAGAGTATTGCAACTAAAAGTGAGAATTTGGCCGATAATGGTGGGCTTAGGCTGGCTTATAAGGCCTATAACAAGTGGAAACAGCGAAATTCAAAACCTGAACTTGTGATTGAGGAAACCTTTTCCAATGTCGCACTAAATGAGGATCAATTGTTTTTCCTCAGCTTTGCTCAGATGTTCTGCGCAGGAGTACGACCAGAAGCACTGCTGCAGTCGCAGAGTTATGAAGCTCACAGCCCTGAAAAGTACAGGGTTTTGGGTGCTCTAGTCAACTTTGAGAAATTCTCTGAAGTATATGGATGTCCTGTGGACAGTCCCATGAATCCGGCGAAAAAGTGTCGGCTGTGGTAAGGCCATCGTTCGGAGGACGTCAAAGTAACCTGTTTTTTAACTGAAGAAGATAGGAAAATTAGTACAGATTTTCTGAATTTAATTTGTCGATATCCACAATTTGAAAACGAAAGACAACTGCGCTTTAGTCCATTCAACTAAGTTGGGATTACCAGGTACGCTTAAAAAAATAGCCACTGCGAGCACTGCAAACCAAAAAGTTGCCAAAGTAAATCTTCACTCGCTTCGACAACATCGGGTGAAGATGTTTGGATTGGCGAAAGAAATCACATCAAAATCAACTGCTTGCTCACAGATTCTTTCCAAACCAAATATAGCCAAATCTAATACAATTTTTGTTTTACAACTTTTGACAGCCAACGAACTTTTACTTTCTAAAAAAACACTATTAACATTTGTTTTACAAAGTGCCAAAGAAAATGATTCCTCAGGAGGGGATTTTTTGACGTTTATAAATTGGAAGTTCAAAAGACGAAGAAGAAAAGAAATGTCTGGTCATCCAGAATAACAAGAAACGCCAACAAAAATGGCATGGTATTTATAGTTCCTCTATTCTTACACATATGAAGTTTCCATAGATTTATACGCTTTTATTATAAGAAATATGACGCTCGTAACATATCTACAGAAACTGCACATAATAATTTAACCGATTTACATCTAACGTAAATTGTCTGTCAATTTGTCGCTTGTTACAGCTTTTGACACATTCGCGTCGATATCTGAAAATTCCGAGTGACAGCTAATCAACGAAGAAGATTTTATATCGAGGATAGTTTGTAAGTTTATAAAACGGGATAGAAATATTTCAGAATTATTACCAAAGTATTTGGAATGTTAAAGTAAATACGAGTTCATATTGGAAATGTTGGATATTAAACAATATTTTTATAAAATAAAAAAGAATATAAAATCGACCTTGTAATCCAGTACTTTTTTTTAAGTTAAAAGCAAATAAATAGCCATATTATGCTATTCACATTATTTATTATTTATCCCAAGGAGAAGTGACTGTTGATCAGTGATGGGACTTGAGAAAAGCGAAATGGTGGTAGATAGCCTTAAAAAAAGGTGGTAGAAAAGTGGTAGAAAATAAAATGTTCCACTTGCACTAAAATAATGCAAGCATTAGAGAAAGCACACTAACTTGCTGTAGGGACCACGAATTTACGCATTTTCACTTCCAATAGTTCTAAATATTATTTGAAAATTAAAAGTTTTTGAAACTACTAAAAAAACGTCATAGATTCAACTCATCATTAAACACAAAATATCCAAACATAGCAAAACACCCTCTCACATATACAGTCAAATATAGAAATTTTAGCGCAGTAAATGGTGTACTGGACTGGAAGTTTTTGCTGATGCAAATCTCAGAGAGAAATACTGATAGCATAAAGCTGAGTCTGTATGGGTAAAACTAAGGCGAGTAGGTATAGGAACAATTTTCAAATTAATGCAATGATGGAAATGAAATATTATTAGCTAGTAGCGATGAGTAAAAGGTGGTAGATTTGGAGTTCAGGTTGGTAGAATTTCCGAAAGTGTAAAAAGTGGTAGAAATACCACTTAAGTGGTAGAAGTCCCATCACTGCTGTTGATGTTTGATGTGCTCTCATGAAATTGCTAATAAACTGCTTTAAGCGCCATTCATATTCAGCAAGAGGAGATTAGATGAACGTTGGAGCAAACTTTAAGTCGAGAGACACAACAAAATATACCAGTTTATACCACTTTACCACAAATGTGACTGTACACCTTTTAATTGTGCACTTACCTACCTTACTTCGTTCTCTTTGTTGAGATTTGTGTTCAATAAAGCAGGCCTTTAATACTCACAAAACTAGAAATAGAAATGGAATCCACTTCCAATGACCACATATTATCTCTTAGTGCGAGCGAATTCTCACTGCGATGCAAAATAACGTTCAAAAACGCAAACAAATCTGACAGCTGCCTAACTTGATGTTTTGCAGTTTTCATTGGCCTTGATCGGTCACATAAACAGCTTGTCTTTCAGTTGTCTTTTATGGAGTTGTAGCCGACGAATCTGATCACGAAATTTGTGACTGCGTACTAAGTTCACAGTTCGCATACGTGGTTGACGTAAAAAAAACTGACATTACCAACCAATATCTAGTTTTTGCGTTCAAGTCTAGACCAATCTAGTCGACTTGAAACAACTAGATTTCTAGATATGTATGTATATATTCAGCTACAATAGTTGAACATGAATTTTTAACATGTTTTAAATTTGACAGCCATCTGTCAATTATTAGTACCAACTAGTGTTAAAGTTAAGGAATTTTGTCGACCATGTATTTATTTACTGGCATTTTTATGGAGCGGAAGTGATTTGTTTTCCTTTTGTACGAGTAGCTCTCCTCTGTCCAAACTTTTGCAGAGTTTGCCCAAATTTTGACTAAGTTTGACTAAACTGTTCCAGTGCTTTTTCGAAGTTGACCGGACTATTTTTCAATGAGACAAGAGGGATTTTTTTAAACTTTTGATAAGGAAATTCTGATTGAAATTCTTTTTTAGCATATTGCGTTTCGGGAAGGCTCGAAATAGACATCTCCACAAGTTGATGACTAATATTTTTGAATTACCTACTGCGGCCACACAAAACGTTCATGTTTTATGTCAAAATACATGGTTCCTTAGGCACTTAACTACCGCCTGCTGGTCATTTGTAGCCTTTATCTACTTTATTTTCGTAAATTTTAGTAGCAGTATATCAAAAGGGGCAGCTTTTTTGTTTTGCTGTTATCTGGCGCACGAGCGGGTACCGCAAAATTATTAGATGCGACCACAGGGACTACAATATCTACATACATATGAGTAAATATTCGGCAGCTCTAATCAAACACAAATAAAAACATATATTAATGAAATGATCTGCGGTGCCAGACAGCACAATCTCGCATCTAAAAACGTACTCAAAACAATAATTACGTATCATCAAATCAACCTCCTAGTTCCTAAAGCTTGGGAGCGACTTCTCTCATGTTTTTCAGATCTATTTCGGTTTTCTGTTTTCTGTGTAAAATCGTGCTCGTGCGTACTTCCCCTCCAGAGCACTGACTCTGTGAACTGAGACTGAGCACTGGGAGTATTTGCAATTGATAATAATTATTGATATTCCCCGCTGATTGTCCCAGAATACCGAGAACAAACGACCTAATCCGAAAATGTATGAATTATCTGAATGTTTTTACCGTTTTTCTTGTTTTGTTCAGTATGAGCGCACTCTCAGCGCAGAGATTTCATTTTTGAAGCTTGCCCAGTTCTATTCTGACCTTATTCGTAGCAGTATCATTTTTCGAACTGGAAGCCAACAAAATGGGCAGCAATCATTGATAACGCTTTACAACGGAAATTGTAAGCAGATTTGTCTTCGTAAAGCGCGAAAAATACCAAAAAGTCAAAAATCTAGTGAAAAGTTCAAAAATCTGCACCTGCAGCCAGTTCAAGATGAAAGTGAATCTCGCTGCTCTAGTAACAGGGCTCCTGTGTGTGTGTAATGTTCAGTGTATACCTAACGTACAGAGCGGCGCAGATAACGAAATTATTTCTGACCAGAAACCAAGCTTAAGAAATGCAACGCACATGCAGGCGCCGTACTCGTCGCTGTGGAAGGTAGAGGGCTCCGAGCTGAATATTCGCGCCATTCAAGCGAAGCTGATGCGTAGTTACATGAATTTCACTGTGAATCCATGTGACGATTTTTATGAGTATGCCTGTGGCAACTGGGTGAATGTGAACCCGATTCCAAAGGACAAGTTCGAGTACACGGTGTTCAATCTGCTATACAATAATATTCAGAACGAGCTGCTTGAGGTTCTGTCGAAGCCAGTTGCGATAAGTCGGGCAAAACAGGAGCTCAGCGCCGAGGACAAAGCGAGGGTGTACTTTGCGACTTGCACCGACGAGGAAGCCATGAATAGACGTAGCGTGGATCCGCTGTTGTACTTCATCGACCAGCTGGGTGGTTGGCCGGTGCTCGATGAGAATTGGTCCGAGCAGGGATTCGACTGGGTGCAGCTCTCCATAAAGACATCACTCTTGGGGTATCCGTCGGTTCTCTTTACCGACATTGAAATGGATCTAAAGAACTCGTCGCGTTACTCGCTCTACCTGGAGGAAGCTAGGCTGGGCCTGAACAATCGAGACGACTTTCTGAACCCCGATAATGTGGAACACTTGGACGCTTACAGGTAAGGCAGTGCCCATAGAATGACATTTTTGTAAAGACGCATTCCTTGCAGGAATCTGATTGTGACCGTTCTGCGACTGCTGGATGTGGATCCCGAAAAGGCCGAGGACACTGCCAAGGAAATAGTGGAGTTCGAGGTGCAGTTGGCCAACATAACGATTGACTCTCAAATCCGAATTGACCTGAAGGAAATCTATACTCCGATGACTGTTGAGACTCTCTCGAAAAAGTACCCATACGTTGATTGGTTGGTGTACCTTTCTGGCGTTCAGGGGACTCCGCTAGACGCCAATCACACAGTGGTCATGCTGTCGGCGGACTACTATGGTAACCTGACTCGTATCCTCAAGGAAGTTGAGTCCAGGACACTGGCCAACTACATAATATGGCGGTCGGTGCACCCATTTCTGGACGCCTTGGATGAAAATTTTCGGGCGGCTTTGCATACGTTTAAAGAAGCTCTCACCGGGCAGAAGGAGCCGCTTGCGCGCTGGAAGGAGTGCATAAAGGAAATTAACTCCGAAATGGGAATGGCAACAGGCGCTATGTTCGTGCGCAGGTATTTCGATGAGGACAGTAAAAAAGAAACGATTAGTCTTCTGAAGGACGTGAAAGAAGCTTTCCGCGAAACGCTGCGCGACCTAGACTGGATCGACGACAGGACAAAAAACCTGGCTGGGCACAAAGTCAACGAAACAAAGCTTGCAGTCGGCTACCCCGACTTTATTTTGAGTGCCGAAGAGCTGAATAAATTCTACTCTGATGTGCAAATAGCTCCTGGAAAACGGTTCGAAAACAGCGTAAGCCTGGAAAGATACTCAGCACGGATGCGTCGGAAACGTTTCCGGGAACCGGTAGACCGGGAAATGTGGCCATCCGCTCCGGCTGTGGTGAATGCGTTTTTCGAACAGACCAACAATCGCATTGTCATCCCAGTGGGCATTCTACAGCCTCCGGTCTTTCATAAGCACTTCCCCAGAGCCCTGAATTACGGTGCAATCGGTGTGTTCGTGGCCCATGAGATGACGCATGGTTTCGATGACATTGGCAGGGACTTTGATTCCACAGGCAGCATGGTGCCATGGTGGACTCCTGAGGCTGTGAAGGGCTTCCAGGAGAGGGAGACCTGTTTCATTAAGCAGTATGAAAAATTCTCGGTGAATGGAAAATTTCTCCAAGGAAGCATGACAAGAGGTGAGAACATTGCCGACAATGGCGGCATACGTCAGGCATTTCGGGTGTATCGCAAGTGGCAGAACGTGAACAAGAAGACGAAACGGGACTCATCGGAAGCAATGCCTGGCCTGAATTTGACCAACGATCAGTTGTTCTTTGTGGGCTTTGCGCAGTCGTGGTGCAACGCAATTCGTCCGGAAGCTGTCGAGAACCGTATTCAGACGAACTACCACTGTCCCGGTAAGTTTAGAGTAATTGGAGCACTCGCCAACTTTGAAGAGTTTTCCGAAGCCTTCCAGTGCCCGGCAGGTAGTCTAATGAATCCGGTGAATAAGTGCCGAGTGTGGTAAGTCTGAGTCGTGCAGACTGGGGTTTAAGTCGTGTAGTAAAATCAGTTCAAAATTAAAAAAAAATATATTTTTTTAGAATAAAGGATATTGTGGTTTTTATTTTTTGATCCAAGTCATTGTTCCAGTTCGCCATACAAAATTTGCTTTTTTCTTGCGAGCTTTTAAACTCTTACTTTAATTTTTTACTTCTTAATATTTGAGAGTGAATGTGACCTTGTCAGGAACTATACACTATTTTCGTAGTCAATTCAGTACCAGGCCGTGGATTACAGATGACTCGTAAACGTCCGCTGATGTGGAATCACTATTGAATATTAACAGTTTTTAAATCGCATAGACAACGTGTTCGTGGTTGATATCATTGGGCGCGTTTCTTTAACATATTTTTTAGCAAAGAAGACGCATTCGGCTTCTAGAAATACGAATTCATCGAATTACTATTTTTTTTTTCGCCATTTATGTGACTAGCACTTACAGTTATTTTTTACTAGCATAGCCATGAACAGAACTCAAAATATTTTTAAGATAATGTGCCCCTGTCAAGCCAATTTGTAAAAAATCATTTGGCATAAATAGAAACCTAGTGTGAATCTCGGAAGTGTCAAGTAGAGAACATAGTTATTATTATAAAAACACGTCCAATGTAGTCTTTTGCATGAGATTAGACAGTTTGCAGTTCCAGCAAAAAAGCAAAGAGTACCTAAGTACCTTCGCAATTACGAATAACCTCCATGAATCATTGAACTGCTTAAAATGGAAGCAAACACAATTTCCGTCGAACAACACTTTAGAACAATTAACTTGAAAAATTTCAACTATTGCTTTTATACCATGAGTGCAAAGAACACGTTCTACTTTTATGTTTGCTTGTGATTTAGGTAACTAAAATACTCAGTTATTTTTCTGATTTAGAAATTTTCTTTTTTTTCTTGTTGGCGGGAGTTTTGTCGCTTAGCTGTCAACGAATGAAACGCAGGCAACACTTTAAGTACATATTTATTAATTAGCAACGGCAATACTGTAACGTATCGTTTGAAATCATCTGACATTTATTTGCGGTGCGTTTTGACAGCACTGTCAACGCTATCCAGTGTAATTTTTGACACATCTGTCATATTAAGGGGAACACAGAAAAGTGAAAAAGTTAGAAGTTTATGCATTTGAATAATACAATTTATTCAATTATTTATCAAATCCATTATTTGTAAAAACAATGGGAGCTCTAACCAGTCGACAAAATGCTGCCATCGAAGAGGCAGATATTATTTCAACACACGCATATAAGTATCCCCCGAAATCTGGTAAGTAATGAACTGCATAAACAATGAACAAAATGTGAAAAAAATCGAACAAGTAAATTTAGTTTTGTGAAAAGAAGTAATAAAAATGACGTCCTTTCTGTTACATTTCATATTAGGAAACTACTTTGGTAGTCATTTCATCATGGGCGGAGAACGCTTCGACACACCACAGCCAGAGGCGTATTTATTTGGGGAAAATGCAGACTTGAACTTCCTCGGTAGTCGACCAACTGCTGTAAGTTTAGAGTGTCTAATATGTCAGTGGAACGTTAAACTTATCTGTTTTAACTTATAGTTTCCATATCCACCGCCACAAGCTAATGAGCCAACCAAAACTCTCAAGAGTTTAGTGAATATTCGCAAGGAATCGGTGCGTTTTGTGAAGGCACCCGATAGTGCAACCAAAGCGCACGGCGATGGTGGTGCCAACAAGGGAAATGCACTGAACATAGAGTTTGTCTTCGATTCAGATGCTAAATGTGCAATAACTATTTACTACTTCTGCACGGAGGAGGTCAGTCCCAGTGGAGTGACTTTCATGCCAAGGGAGTCACTTACATCCGAAACATTCCACTACAAGAAGGGAGTCAACCAGTACTTCTCTCAGCCATCACATATTTTCAATCCACATCTGTTCCCCGAAGACGATTTGACGTACAATTCGACTAAGGAACAGTACCCGGTGGCGATTCATTGCGTTGTCGAGGAGGGAAATGAGGGTGAGTCGTATTTTACTTGCCAACTCAAGGGCTTTTGAGCAACGATAAAGTTGATGAAATCGTATTTTTGCTTTCTAACGTATAATTATTTGTCGCGTCGGTCAATTAAGTGATTTAATTAGCAGCGCGGCGACCTTAAAGCAAATTGCATTGCAAAACCAGTTGTACAGGTTTGAATTGCCTGAGCAAATATCACTCATGTATTAAATCATTTGACGCACACCAAGCTATCATTTACTACAGTTGAAACAGATCATTATGTGCAGTAGAAAATCCCCAATCTGCCGACTGTTGTTTTCAGAAACCAATATTGCTTTGAAAGATTTTTAATCTCCTGCAATCACGTTGACCAATCGAAAGATTCAGACATCTATAATACTGGTGACCTGCTGGTGACATTGTCGTCACCTTATGAATACTGACATTTTGAGGCCTTATGCTTGTATAGTCAAATAAGGCGCCGCAGCAAGATAAATATTTATTCTCCACAGTTTTTTTATCCATTTTTTTAGCAATTCATTTTCAAAATGCCTCAATATAATTTTCCAACATCATCGACACATACGTGCTAAGAAACTCGTATTTCATGTTTGGGAGTCACTGTGAATGATAAATGTCAACCAAAATGACGTTTGCCTCAGATATCATCGAAGAAAAAAATATTTCTGAAGAATTTTCTGCAAAAGTGCATAAACATAAGATAATAAACAAATTAAACGAAGAAAAGTACAAAAACTAATTAGATTATGAAGAACATTATTCACTGCTATTCCTGCTGAACTCATATTCGCTACGGAAGATTCGCAAGTTTCATTACAGTTTTTGGTACGAAAAGTGAAGTCGACAAAGAACATGCAAACAGACTGAACAATTATTTTTGGATACATTTTCCAGATTCTCCTGCATAATGGCTATCCTCGAGTGGAAAAAGTTTGATTTCTTTAATCTCGTGCAAAATGCCGATAAGGAAAAAGTCTCGGAAACAATCCGCATAGACGCAGAAATCACCTCTTGCACAAGTTATTCCAGTCAGAAAATTATCTGTGACTCATCGGGGTTTGTGCACATCTTCTACCGCAGTTGGGATCCAATATCGTTTCAAGCGCACAATGCTCCAATAATCCTGAGTTCCATTGCTTCGCAAAGTAATCTGCTGGTGACAATCTCGAACAGAGATTGTGCCGATCCGCCCCTTGTCAAAGTTTGGGATTTGGCGAAAGTCAACAAACGAAATGGCGCCCCATGCATGGGTACGGCAAAAGTGATTCTTCAAAAACCCACAGCACTTGGTGTGGCACAAGGCACCGGCAATCAGCTATACATTGCAATTGGTTACGAACGAGGCGAAGTCTCTTTGTTTCGTGGGGGTGTTAGCAGAGATTTCTCGACGGGTTTCAAAAATTTTACTGTCGGCACACGCCCTATAAGTGGAATATCGTTCAAGCAGCATGGCAAGCAAATGCATATGTTTCTTTGTTCCGAATCGGGGATTTATGTCTTCACGCTGCAGGACAACGATAAGGAGTCGAAGTTTCTGTTGGATGGAACGTACGCCCCCACACGGTGCTGTGCTCTGCAAACAAAGACGGCCAACGAGACGTACTTCATGGCGGGCAAAGACGATGCTGTCTATTGCTACACAAGTGATGGCAGAGGACCGTGCTACGCTTTGAAGGGTGAAAAGCAATTCATTGAATGGTTTCCCAACTACTTGGTTATCATAATGAAGGCGACGAAGAACTCTATGCTCTCGCAGAAGGAGTTTGTATTGATTGTGATCGATAT
The DNA here is from genome assembly GCA_948293265.1 of Cheilosia impressa. NCBI lineage: Eukaryota > Metazoa > Arthropoda > Insecta > Diptera > Syrphidae > Cheilosia > Cheilosia impressa. The sequence continues at coordinate 127,906,122 of OX411880.1, read as the reverse complement.
ACAGAACAAGTTCATTGTGTTCCAAACGCCGATCGACCCAGTGGTGGCGATTCTAAACGAGTTTGGCACATGTTTCATTGTGACAAAGGGCAAGCAGGTGTTTCACTTGCTCGAGAAGGACATCCAGAGCAAGCTGAACATGCTGTTCAAGAAGAATCTGTACGACATTGCGATTAGAATAGCAAAAGATCAGCAATTTGATGACGAAGGCCTGGCTGGTATCCACAAACAGTACGCGGACCACTTATACATCAAGGGCAATTACAGCGGGGCGGTCGAGAAGTATGCAAAAACGATCGGTTTCATTGAGCCGTCTTATGTTATAAAGAAGTTCTTAGACTCGCGCCATATAACGTACCTCGCCGAGTACTTACGAGCGTTGCACAAGCAAAATCAAGCGTCCCCACAGCACACGACGCTTCTAATGAATTGCTACACCCGACTGGATCTGCCGCAGAAGTTGGATGAATACCTGTTTAACGAAGATGACACCAACGAGGTAATGTTCGACATAAATGCAGCTATTCGCAATCATTCAGCGACCACCGATTTTCACCTATCGTTGTCCAGGGAAGAACAGAAGGAGGAGTATAACGTGAGCGTTCTGCTAAAGAAGATCCAAGACACAAAGGAGGCAATGCAGATGCTGTCCAACCTGAACGAGGATGATATTTATTGCTTCTTCAAAAAGTTTGGATTGATTCTCATGAATCACGCTCCGGAAAAGACCACCGAACTGCTGAAACAATTGTGCCTAGGCCAGGGAACCTCGAACTCCATTGAAGAGTTGGTCCATGAACCACAGCGGACTGATTTACCGTCGCCAGAGCACTTCTTATCGCTGTTCGACAACAATTGGGAGCTGTTGCTGGACTTTCTAGAAAGTTGCGTGGCAAACTCGTCAACTGAATACTCCGAAACAGTTTATAACACTTTGATTGAGCTCAACCTAAAGCAGTGGCAGAAGGAGTTGTCCACAGAAAGTCAGCTGCTAGATGCGCTAAAGGTATATCGATCGCGCTACAACAAAGAGCAGGTGCTAGTCTTGTGCCGCATGGCGAATTTCTGGCCCGGAATCCTCTACCTCTACGAAGAGGATCAGTTGTATAACCTAACCCTACGCTACTACATCAAGAACAAGGACTACGACAGTGTGCTGAGCTGCTGCAAGAGCCTCGGCCAGTTTCAGCCACATTTGTGGATTCAAGCTCTAAACGAACTACACAATGACCAAGAGGCGCCAATGAGTGTCCTCCTTCAGATTCTCAATGTAATCACAGCCGAGAATCTCCAATCGCCACTGCAGATTCTCCAATGTCTCGCTGTAGATCAGGGTCCGAGCATATCCCACGTCAAGGACTACTACACACAAGCATTCCAAAAGGAGACCACAGCCATCAACCAAGAAGAGAAGGATGTCGAGAACCTTCAGGCCGACTTGAAGTCCCTGCAGGAACTACTGAAAAACTTCTCTGCAAACCCGATAGAGTTCCGCAATACAAACTGTGATGCATGCACCCAGCCACTGTCGCTGCCGGCTGTTTATTTCTTGTGTCAGCACTCGTTCCATCAGGACTGCGTGCGAACGTACTCGGAGAACGAGAAGGACTGCAGTATCTGCAGTGTGAAAAATGCCCAGTTGACCGAAATGCTGCGAACGCAACAAGAAACGCAGGGTCAGCACGAGGCCTTCCACAGGCAGCTCAACCATTCGAACGACATGCCGTATGTCCTGTCCAGTTACTTTGGCCGCGGTCTGCTAAACCAGATTGTCATCGTGGACGAACAAAAGGCGGCCGATGAAAATCGTTCGAATCAGAATACCGTTGCCTACGACTGGAAGGCAAAGTCTAAGGACGGCGATGGACCGATTCCTGTGGAGCATGTCAACACCTACAAGTGGAGTGGGCGAATCACAACCCAGGAGAGGGAGGATGTTGCAAAGCAGCAGCAACACCAAATAAAAAAGGAGGAGCGGACAACTGCAAAAGGAACCCACTACGACGAAGCGAAAAACCCATTCGAAGCAGAACCTGCGGCACCGGATGTCGGAAGCAGTAAGAAAAAGAGTACCAACCCATTCGAAACGTACGACAGTAATTTGAACCCATTTGGCGACGACGATGACGATTAGGTCATGCACTTGTTTAGTTTAAGCTTATTGTAATCAAATGTTTAGCATTGGAACGCTGTGTTCTTTCTTGTCATTTGGAAGAAGATGCTACTTCTTTCAGCTGTAAGTTGACTGAAAGTGACGTCAATAAAGTTAATAATAAATGAGCGATGTGTTTTCTTAATAGTTTTTGCTTTCTGAGTCCCTAAAGTAGGTTTTCAGGATACATTTGTGAACGACGTGCGAATAGATATTGGGCTTTCAGGGTCCCCGCCTTGCTGACGTTATCGTTCGTAGTAGATGAACAAATGACTACAGACTGGCCCTACACTACCCACTGTCATCTTTGGCATGAGATTCACTACTATAATTTGTAACAGAAGCGAATGGGGAATAATGTGGTTACAGAAGAGGATAAACGTTTCTGGCTGGGGACATACTGCATGTAAAGGGTTTTCCAATAAGAGGTGTTATTTTGGTATTCAAAGAAAAATGCCATTTTTTGAGATAAATGATCGGATGTTTATTTCATAATAAAGAGGAAGTTATGCCGTTACTAATGAAAAACAACATCAGCCAAATGACCACCACGAGCACGCATACAGGACCATATCCTTTTCATGAAATTTTCCATAACCAAATCGCAAAATGGCTGCCCTATGTCCTCGATAGCCTCACGAATTTTATCTTTGAGGTCTTGAATCGACGCTGGGCTGTTGGCGTAGACCTTATCTTTCACGTGGCCCCAAAGGAAGAAGTCGCAAGGTGCTAAATCACAAGATCTCAGTGGCCAATTGTGATCACCTCTTCGAGAGATAACACGGTCCGGAAACTTTTCCCGTAAAAGATCAATGGTTTCGTTTCTTGTGTGGCACGCAGCGCCGTCTTGTTGAAAGTAAACGTTGTCCAGATCAATACCATCCAACTCCGACCATAAAAAATCAGTAATCATCTCTCGGAATGCCCAATTCCAAAGAACGACGAGGAATGGACAAACCTGGGTTTTCTTCAACACTTTGGGCTACAGCAATATTCTCAGTTGTTCTTGAGCGACGTGCACGGGTTTTATTCTTCATATCACTTACTTGTCCCAACAGCTCGAATTTTTCCACCAATTTCTGTATTGCGGTCCGACAAGGTGCTTCACGACGACCAAAAAATGCTTTAGTTTTGCGAACTGTTACTGCAAGATTTTCACCATTTTTGTAGTGAATTTTATGTGGTATTCGATTGGGCTTCTTCAGATTTGCTCTCAGATTTCAGATTTCGGGTGGCTAATCGAACACAAAAACGTCACTTGCTCTTTTTTTTTTTGATATTTGTGCGACTGCAATATGTGTAGCCTTCGACACTTTTCTAAGCGTTTTCCATTCACTGGTTAAATTTTATATGAAAACATTCAAAATGCTCGCCCGGATTGATTTCTAAACCTTTGTACATAAATAATTAACAAAAATAGATCCACCCGATGCAATGCGTTTCTTTGCAGTTGAAAAATTTCACTAAAATGTAAACAAACTCCACTAGTTGTCAAACTCAAACGCACGTGTATTGGTAAATCTGAAGCAAATCTGAGAAAATATCCAGATTCGCAAAAGTGCTCTGAAATCTGAAAAAGATTGCTTTTTTTGTACCAAACGAACATAAAAATTGCCCTGAGAGCAAAAAAAGTGCTCTGAGAGCGCCCAATCGAATACCACATTAATAATTTCAATGCGTTGTTGAAGCTGGTATCGTTTCATTTTTAGTAATGGCGTAGTTTCTACTTGTCAAATGTCAAGGAATAAAAGCTTCAAAAGTGACAGCTACCGAAATAGCGGGTCATTTACAATAACACCTCTCATTCGAAAACCCTTTATAATGACTTCCAAAAAGCTGCAGCGGTGTAGTTAAACCAGAATACATCAAGCTGTACAAGCCACCCGAGCAAAGGGGTTTTGCGTAGACGGGAGAAATTGAGCTCCGAATGGCTCGCTCATATATTCCTGAAGACGCCTCCTCATGCGCATCCATCATCACCGAATGACATGTCATTTGTCCATTTCTGAAATAGACCGTAAGACCAAAAGATGTATTCAAACTGCTACCGTTCTCTTTCCAGATTGTCGCCAATCTCATACAACAATTTGCGTAATCGACCATCATTCGGACAATACTTTTGCGCTGAGAGCTTTGAAGCAGAAGATTTTCGTCGACGGACTCTGCTATCTATTGCAAGAGATTTACGGCATCGAGAACAAGGCTCTCAACAAGCCCACCATGGACGACGAGACTGACGACAATGGCAGCGAGTGTGTCATATGTATGAGCGACACACGGGATACTTTGATCCTGCCATGTCGGCACTTGTGTCTGTGCAACTCGTGTGCCGATTCGTTGCGCTATCAGGCGAACAACTGCCCTATATGCAGAGCACCATTTCGTGCACTCTTACAGATACGAGCCGTTCAAAAAGGTGTCAGTTCTAATTTGCTTGCACCACAAAACTCACCAGATGTAAGTTGAGCCCCAGGTTTTTGGTTGCTTTCTTTGCGATGTCACTACTGAATACCTTTCCTCTTCTCTTTCAATCTCTTTGTCAGCCCAATTGTGAGCAACACATTCCACCTGGCTACATACCAGTATCGCTGATCGAGGCTCTTAATGGCCCACCACAGTGTATTGGCCGCACCATGTCCACTGACAGTACAGATGTACCAGATGCTGTTCAGGCAGCGGAAAATCTCAATCGTTTGGTCGAGAAGGGAAATGGTAAGCACAGTCCCAAGAGCGGTAGTCAACGCCGCTCAAAAAACAAGAAAAACGCCAACGAAAGTGCTCCAGAGGTAAGGCAGCTCATTGGTTAACATAATTGTACAAAAAAAAAAATGATCCACACCTTCGTCCTCCAGTTTCGAATGTCAGTTTTGAACAGCGAATCGAATCCAGCTACGGTCAACCCTACAACAACAGAAACCACCGAGGCGAATGATAAGAAATCTCCTCCAAGTTCAAATCGCAACTCGGCAATATACGAACGCTCAAACAGTGTCAAAGGCAAAGAGAAGACTCCAGCATCGCGCCAAGTAAGTCGCGACAGTTTGCATATCGTCAATGAACGTCACAGTTTGAAAAAGAAAGACAAAAAGGGTGAAAATAACGTGGCATCCGCTGCTGCACCAACCACTGTCGATAATAACGACGATGACAGCGATGATGAAAAGCTTTCGCCACTGCTCTCCCCCGGCACTACGATCAACAGTAAACACTTGAGTGGACACAAGAACAGCCCTCTTCATATAAAAGGTGTTGATGAGTCTATCGATGACGTCGATGCAGATGTCGATGAGCTAAAGCCTGATGGCGGCTCCAAGGTAAGTTTTAAATTCAGGACTTGATATTTGACCTCATCTTACAAAAAAAGAAAATCTATCTTTAGTTGATCATCAATCAAAATTGGCTTTCAGTTGATACAAGACGAAAACACACTAATCCCACAATATTCACTTACTAATCAGAAACCCCTGACGTACAACTTAACATGGATGCTTAGTCTGAAGTCTAAACTGCTTGACTTGCATTGGGATTTCCTTTTTTTCTTCTTCTAACGTGAGTGAACAGCCATAACGCGATTTCAGTAAACGCTTCAACCTCAATCAAGAAGTCTTTCCCGTTGCTTACGAGAAGTTGGTCGATAGCGTGTGAATGAGGGCCAGCGTCTATTTTCAAAATAAAGTGGCTTTTTTTTATGACATTTTCGACCTTGGCTAGCTCTATTTATTTGGGTTCATGTTCCTTCGATCTTTTGAGTTGATGCAGCATTGTGTCTTTCCTGCTATCGACCGACAGAACTTCATTTAAAAACATTTTTCACAGCCCACACGGTCAACTCAACATTTTTGGAAAGTGGTAGACAATGATTCAGAGGTAATCTTTTAATGGTTGCCACAACCGATGGGTCCTTTCGATGTCATGTTTGCAGTCTCTAGTGCTTTGACTTTGCACTCTTCGCAAATTGACTTTTATTGTCTTGTTCACGGTGATCAGGGTATGAACGATGTTCTTTATCCTGTCTGTGGTGTTATATGCACTACCACTCTTCGATCCAACACTTGAACCACTCTGCGACTGAAACTGAAACACAGCGTGCGCCTCGTGCATTCATTGGCTGAACACAAACATCGCTGTTCATATAATTTTGTAGATACCAAAAAAACTGCAACCCATTGTTAAGTTTTACTAAAAGGAGGGTATCAATAATTTTTCTTATATTTTTGTAATTTATTTTCTTACAATATTTTTTACGTTCTCTTTGTTTCCTCCCCATATTCATTTTGTACATCTACACCAGCACAAATTAATAAATCTTAAAGCTAACTAAAGACTTCTTTATAACGTAGTCAGATAAAAAAGAAATGTAACAAGCTGACTGCTAGTTCATTGCGCTGCTAACTATATTACACCGCTCTTTAAATATACAAAAAAAAGAAAGAACAGACAAAAACAAAAAAACATTATGTTGTGTATGCTTGTAGAAAAGGAATCGGCCTGCGCTATCAGCTGATGGTGATGGGAATTTATTGGCTGGCGCTGAAGATTCCGATTATTATACACCCGAAGATCCTCACACGACTATACTAAGTCCGCTGTGCCCCGAAAAAGTATGGGTCTGATTGTAATTGTAATTTTGTTTGTTTATCGAAATTTAAGTGTGTAAAAGTAGGTTGTCTTTTGATTTTTACCGTTAGTATTTAACAATTCGATAAATTATAATTTTATTTCTTAATAAACGCGTCGAGAGATTTTTAGTTTTATATTGTAAATATTTTTTACCGCTAGATGTAGACTGCACGACATATTTTTTTTATTAGTTAAAAAGTATTATTCTTTTATACGTACATATATAATTTTTTTAAATTTAAGGCAAAGGCACATCTATTACTATGTACATAGTTATATTTTGTTTAATTGATTTTCAGGCGGTGTTTTGTGTTTCTGTTCTTGTTAAATTCATATTTTGGTTGCGGGGCATAATTCAGTTAAATATTATACAGGGTGCGCCATCTTTTATGTCGGTATGTAAACATTGAATAACTTTGACGCTTCATGCAAATAATCGTTCAGTTCTGTTAACTCAACGTGCATATCGTCGAAAATATCGTGGTCAACAAGCACTGTCTGACAACACTGTTCATAGCGGTGAATGTTGGCTCATTAGGTCTGTTCCTTTGCTTTTAAATCTTACGAAATTCTTCGAGTGTATACGATATTTTAACGACTTTTCATCCAACTTTTTTGAATTTTTGAATTAGGTATGTATCAGTCATATTCATAAATTACTACAAAAGCGTTCCCTAACTTTTTCGTAAATGTCTCTTTCTGTGAGAGAATTTATCCCCACCATTCCATTTCCATTCTTACTACAAAAGTAAAGGAACAGACCTATTATGTCTGTCAACAAATGTCTGAAAATGGTGTGGGCGGGTACTGGTTTCAACAAAACGGCGGGCCATGCCACATTAGATAATGCTAATCAAAGAGTGCAGTTTCTGCAATGGAAATTCTCTAAATGTGTGCTGTACAAAAAAATGGCGACATTGACTGGCCACCCAGTTCTTCAGATTTGTCCACTGAAGGAGTTCGGACTTCGGACCATTGACGAGCTCAAGGCGAACATTCGTGCCAAAATCATAGCTGTACCACCAGAGATGCGGTACATTTTATTTTGGTAAATAGAGGCGACCACTTGATTGATGTTGTATATATTGTATTCAAAAACTATTCCATATAAATTGTAACCTCATATATGGAAATTTTTTCTTAGGCTAAATATCGACATAAAAGACGGCGCACCCGTTACTAGGGTATATTGAAAGTTATTTAAATGTAATTATTTTAATACGAGAAAAGCTGAATTTCATATTATGAACTTTGCAATGGATGTTGGAAGAAATTTTAAAGTCGACAAAAAATTTTACTGAAGCTCTGCAAAACAAATTATCATTTTTAGTGTCCAGGCTAAATTTTTCGAACTCACAATGACGAATTTTCCATAATTTGTGACCTATAAAACGTACGTAAGGTGAAGGCTAAAAAGGATTATTAGCAAGGGCCGCTGCGTATCAATGTCTTAAGAAAATTTTATCGAACCTTTCAACCTATAAAGATAACCTGTAGAGTCCGTCGCGCTGTCAAAATTAAACAGATCACAAACGAGGGTACCTACATTCCAAGTTTAACTATTTAATCTATTTTAACAACGATTGTTTATTTAGCAACTTTTTCTAACCTGAGACTTTGATTTGTTTCATTAGAGACTGGATTATATCAAAAAGGAACCCAAATCATTGATTTTTTATTTACAAAAATTTGTTAATTAATTTTAATTTTTATTGAAAATTTAGTGAAAAGATGACATCCCTGGTAACTGGCATCAGAGATAAGCGATATACAGGAGGTATAGTTAAGCCTTTGGGCACATTCTAGATTGGTCGGGAAAGTCACTTTCCCCCGTCAACCAAAAATGCGAACTGATAACTTAGTACTCAGTCACGAATTTTTTGACCAAATTCGCCGACTACCCCTCCATAAACGTCAACTGAATCAGCTGCTCATATGACTGATTTCAGCCAATCAGAACAGACATCTAGTTAGACAGCTGTAAGACTTACTTAACTAGATACTTGCTTGAACGTCCCCATTGTAAATTGTAGGTAGGATACAAAAGTCACATTCATTGCAAAGTTATATAGTCATTTTCTTAGTTTCATGTACAATTTTCTTAAAAACCCCAAAATATGTTTTATTTTGGTTTAGAAAATACATTTGAAAATAAATTTCTGCACCAAATTATGCCAAGATACCCAATATAATGTACATAAGCGTCGTTAAAAATCTACAAGGGAAGAGGTGCCTATGAACATAAATATACTGCCTATTTTATTTTAACTACAAATAGTGCTATTACATTTTACTAAAAATTCAATTAAACAAAATATCGATACACTTTAAAAAAAAATACTTTCACATTATATTTAAATTTTATAGTTAATGCATTTCATTTTGTTTTAAGGGATAATTGGCTTTATATTTTGATTGTATATTTTTTTCTCCGTTTTTATAAGCATAATTAACTGTCATAAATATTTTAGTTATATAATCTTCACATTTAAATTTAAATCAAAATTGTATATCCATATAAACATATGTGTTTATAATTTTTTATTCGTTGACACATTTAATAATAAACTAAGAAATTGTAAAGAGAGAACAACTTTTTTCTTGTTTGTTTGTAAAACTTTAAAAAGCCATCCAAAAGTGGTGAAAAGCTAGCACAGAAAGACTCGTTGATGAGCGGAACATCGATGAGCCTGAAGAATAATCTGTCAAAGAAGAGTTTACATCAGAAGTCGACGTCAGTGGGAAATATTTCAGCTGCACCAATAAGTGTACTCAAGGATAATGTTAGCTCATTGCCAGGTATGAATTTTACTTTATATATTTAGATTTAAAGCGTCTATGGCTGCATCAGGATTACCAACCTTTATTTAATTGTATGTCTAGGTATAAAAACGTTTGTTTTTTTATAGTATTTCTTTTTATATTATATTGTAAATGTTCGATGTTGTCATGGAATACTAATAAAAACAAATGCACTTAACGAAGCGATGTGGCACAAGATATGCTAACGCAATTCAAAAATTTAGTCCTTCAAAATTTTAGCACATTAAAAAATTTAGTCATCTAAGTTAACTAGATGTACACTGAACAGAAAAATTGTTTAAAATCTAGGCCAATTCAAAATGAAACGGTCATCCTGCTGTCAGAATAACGAAGCTATAGTTTTGAACGTCCTTAAAAACTAGACTAGCGACACGCCGAACGTATTTATTTTTATTTTGTAAAAACTAGAAAGATCTTGCTAAGAATTATTCCAGTTAAGGAACGGCATTGAGTAAAAATTCGTAAGTGTTGGTAAAATTCGTGAAATTTAAAGTTGAAGGAACGTTTTGCCATATTTTTATATGAACTTTGACGTGTCGCTTTTTACAACTTGTGCTGCCGAAATTGCGCCTGACATCTTACAGCAAACTATGCGTTCAAGCTCTTCTAAAATTATTGTTTGATGCGTTGTAAGCGTAGGTTTTGCCACAAGCAAATTCATATTGTCAACTACAATATCTACGACGCCCATGTTTGTTTTTCCGAAACCTTCTTATGCAAATATTTTAATGTTAGTAAAAATGTTCTTCCTTGATTTGCATTTTCATAAACACCGTTAACGAGTTGTATTTTTTTTCTATTCCCCACAGATATGCTTGACAGTCCAATGGGCGCGAACTCGGCGTCTACTCGCAGTTCCAGTGATAGTTACTCATCCAGTTCGTCGACCAAACAACTACTCAGCTCAAACCAGCCAAGCTCCAGTGCTACCAAAATCATGGTAGATGACAAGGCTGCTGTTCAAAATGCAGTAAATGTTTGAAACTACCAAACGTATCAATTTTAATCTCAATAATCTAGTAGCCCAACAAACTTGTCTATTCAAATAAAATACTCTTTCAAATGTTAAGTAAATCCAGTAAAGTATTTGTATTTTAATTTTATTCTAAGTAAATTTGCTATAGATAATTTCATGCGTGTGTCAACAAATTTCACGTGGATTCGGTGTCCATTTTGTCTCGCTACCACAAGTTATTTCCACAATTCTATCCTTTCCGCAGTCTACAGCAACTTTGGCCCCAAAGAGGTAGGAGTTTCCGTTTTGTATTGCGGCATAATCGGGCAGAATTGGTCGGCCGCAAGATATTCCTAAAGGAATATAAATCCAATAAGATTTCAGAGAATTCGGTAAATAAAAATATATTCTTACTTGTACACCAATGTCGTACTCTAGACCACGTTCCATTGCCAAGGCATTCAATGGTGTTATCGTTGTTTGACAATTCAAAGCCACGATCACATTTCAGACTTACAACAACGCCAACATGGTAGCGTTTCAACGGTGAATCGACAATCATATTCGGTAATGTTGGTGGTGCGTGACACCAGGTCACTGGAAATTGTTTGAAATGAAATGAAATCTCACGAATGGCTTTGGTTTTTAAACTTACACTGACAACTGTAGTCCACCTCGCTCCAATGGCCGTTGGTCAAACATACCGATACCCATGATCGTCCCATTGGCTCATAGTTTGGACCGCAACCGTATACAACCTCGGTGCCAAAATCGACAGTTTCGCTTTCCCACAACTGCTTGATTGTACCATCTAGCGGCGGGTCCGGTAGGCCACCCAAATCGCAGCCCTTGGGCTCCTCGAAGCGCTCATCTGAGGCCAACCAATTCTCATCGAAGCTCTCGTCGTAGTAGCCTTTAAGTGATTCGTCGTCGTCCAATGCATTTCGTCTTGTTCTCATAACAGTAGCAAAGTCGGTCGTCGAAGGCTGGTCCTTTCCGATTATAAAACGCGTCCTGCAATTTGCATACACAGGGCCAACCAGGCGACGAATTAACTTCTTGAGTACTGCACTACGGTTCTCCATCGCGGTTCCGTCTTCGACTGGTTCTGCATGATCGAATTTACTTTCAAATGCTATGGCATCGATAAAAATGCACAAAGTAAACCGCAGGGCGTTCTCCAAGTCCGGACTCAATCGCTGCGCATTGGCAAAGTCTTTTCCATAGAGAAGCATTTCAAAGAAGTCTTCAAATGGAAGTCCAGTAGACTGGTTTAAGATGTCTGTGGAGTGAAGCTCGAGCAGATCTAAAAGCTGTACATCCGGGTTAGGGAATTGTTCCAAATTGTTCTGATCGTAGTTCTGAAGATTGATAAAAGAAACGGGCTTCACTTTGAGTGCGCACAGGGTGATCTCTGTTGAGCCTTCATCTAAGCAACCCTTCAATAAAAATTCATGTAATAACGACCAGAAGTCTTTATCGGGGTAAGGAAAGGTTGCGTTTTGTGGTTGAAGCTGGATTGGCGTGGTTATGGTGGTCAAGAGAATTTGTTCGGTAGGCGTTGCGAGTGAAGTCGGGTTGAAGATTACTGAAGAAAGTTCTGCGGGCGCCGACGTTTGAAATTCTGCATTCGACGTGGTCATAGGAGTTGGCAAGTCCTCCTCTTTTGGGGCTTCAGTGGTTGTCTTGGGCAAAGTGCTTTCATTTGAAGGGGAACTTGCCTCAAGATTATTTGCTGATACCTCTTCCGCCAGCGACCATCCAAGAGTCATCTGTTTCGTAGTCGGAGTGGTAGTTGTGTCTAGGGCAGAAGGCGTAGTTGATGGTACCTCCGTTGTCGAAAGTGGCAGGCACTCTGGAATTTGAACATCCCAACGACCTGCAAGTAAATTTCTTTTATTATATGAAGAGGACGGTTTTTGAGTTTTGTGTAACCGTCATCCATGCACGTAAGAAAGTAGTCCTTCAAAGTTTCCTGACACGTTAGCTCTGCGTATACTCCAACAGGATAATAATCGAGATTATTGGGAATCAAGCCCTTGTCACTGGCGTATATTGCTTTGATGTTCGCAGGTAGCATTAAATGTTCGCATTGAACGGAACCTAGAAAGAACAAAATTTGTTTAATTGTAGTCTGTTAAGTACAACTGCGCTTCAAGGCTAAACGCCAGCCTCTTAAAAAGGCTGAGATTAAAAAAAAAACAAATCAGGTGGTAAGTTTTCTGCCAAAGGTTTTAAAAATCATTCTGGAATATTAAGAAGCGTTATTTTCTTGAGAGTTAGCGTGGTAAAGAAAAGCCTTACTCACGTATCCCAACTAAAAATTTCAGTTTGAGGCCGATAACCTTTATTTTCGTTGTTTTTCACAGACGCCATATAGTTGGACGCCTTTGAGGTGTGAATGAACACATTTAAAAATTTAGTCATCTTAAGTCGACTAGAATGGTCAGGACTAGGGGTAACCTGAACGCAAAAACCTATAGATTGGTCGGTTACGTCACTTTTCCCACGTCAGCCAGATATGCGAACTGTCAACTCAGTACTCAGTCAGGAATTTATCATTCCTTGACTAGACACGTCGGCTGTCACATCATAAACCTCAACGGAAAAAGCTTTTTGGGTGACCGATCAATGGGGATGTTCAAGTATCTAGTTTAGTTAGTCTGACAGCTGTCTGACTAGATATATCTCGGTTTTGATTGGCTGAAATCCCTCATATGAGCAGATGGGGTAGGATCTAGTCAATAAATTTGTGATTGAGTACAAAGTTGACAGATCGCATATGAGGCTAACGTCGAAAAATTTATGTTCCCGACTAAACTAATTTTTGCATTCAGGTAACATCTTTTCCAGACAAATCTAGACGACTTAGATTCTTGAATGTGCCCAATCAAAACTGAGACACCTGTCAGGCTTATTTAACTATGTTCTTGAACGTTCCCAAATGTCTTTGCAAAGTGACAGCTATTTGTATGTTTCTCATCGACCCGCCATTTTGGAAAAAAAAAACTTACTTCTACAAACGGAGTCAACGCCGGACCACACTCCCATTGCTAAGCAAATTCGCTTGTCATTGCCGTCCACTGCGTAGCCAGTATTGCAGATGTACTGCGCCATACTGTGCAAAGTAGTGCCAGACGAATACTCGATCAGTCCATTTTCCACCATTGGAATTTCGCCACAATTGACCACTGAAACAAGGAGAAACCATCGTTAGACTCGCATTCAAAAGAAATATGCCCGAACTCACTCTCACAATACGGCACGCCCGGCGACCATCTTGAAGTCCGCAGACAGTACCTCACCGATGTCACCCCACGCAAATTGTACCCCGTGTTGCATTCGTACAAAGCTGTATTGCCCAAGTACCGCACCGAGCCATTGGGAATGTGCAAGTTTCGCGGACACTCCTGACAGAAGTTCGACGTCAATATCTCAATGTCACCGCGAATTTTCGTTTTAAAGTCGGTCCACGAGTAAAGCGTTCCACGATATGGGTCACACTGTGTGTAGAAGCTGTGCACTTGCTCACCGGACAGGAATGAGTCCCAAACATCCAGATAAGCTATCTGTCCAATAAACGATTCGGATTCACTGAAACCCCCACCAAGTTTGTCCTGTAAAGCAGGGAATGTATATAATTGGAATTGGAACAGTCGGATGGGCCTATACCTGTTCCTGGCCGATGATGAAAATACCCCCACCAGCAATGTGTTCGCCGGCACTTAGATTCATGCCAGCATGTTCCATTCGACCGTCGTAGTACATTTCATAATAGCCGTTCTCACTCGTCCAGGACACGCATATGAAATGCCACTCACCGTCGTTGGCAACGATGTCAGAGCCCGAGGAGTTGCCATTCACGTACAAAATAAACCTGCAAGCTTGACAATGAGACCTGTTCGGTTGAGCGACGAAGACTTACCCAGAGTAGTCCGTTAGGGTGAAAGCGTTATCGTGGTCCTTGGTCGCGTAGGACAACACCGAACCGTATGTGAAGATGTCGTGGGTTTTTATCCACGCGCAAAATGAGAGCTGTAGCGGCAAGGAAAAGAAGTTATATGCATTCCCTTGGGTGGGGCCATTTCGAACTAGCTTACCTCACTCATGTCGTGGGCCGGGCCCTTCATTTCCACATAATTCAAAGTGCTAGCCTTGTGGAACTTCATCACGAAGTCTGGCTTGGTGAAGACCTCACAAAGGTCGCCATAGAAATACGGGAGACAGGTGCACGTAAACTTTGCGTACACATCATCGTCCAGCAGATTGCTGTGCACTTCGTCGGACTTATTCATTCCGACCTGCCTCAAAGCAACCGGCTTACAGATCGCATTATTCTTGCACGGGCTTATATCGCAAGGATTGTCAATATCCTTGCAGTCATACCCAGCCAGTCCGGTGGGGCACTTGCATTGGTAGCTCTCCCTTGTGGCCGGAAAGGCCATAACGTCCATGCAAATCGCATTCCGGTGACAGGGGAAGTTGTCGCAGGGTCTCAGATGACAACGCCGGCCTATTACACCCGGCGGACACTGGCAACTGTATCCGTTGCTCTGATTGTGACAGATGCCCGTTTCGCACGGCATAGAGTCGCAGTAGTTCACAGATTCCTCGCACTGCTTTCCTTCAAATCCCACTGGACACTCACACGCGGCCGCGCCGTCCTCTGAAGTGATGCAGGTGCCGCCATTTTTGCACTCGGTGACGTCGCACGAGCTCCGTAGGTCCTCGCAAAAGGTACCTGTGAACTCCTGCGGGCAGTGGCAAACTACCGTCGTCTCGTTGTAGCTTGAGCAAGCGCCATTGTTGTAGCAGGGGGCCGAGTGGCACGGATCAATTCTCTGCTCGCACTGCGCCCCCAAGTACCCGGCGGAACAAGTGCAACTATAGAGATCGTCACCTCCGAGCTCTGGAACGCATCGACCGAAATTCCCGCAAATTGGTTGGACCTCACAAATGTGCGGCCTTTGCTGCGAACAGTCGTGGATCGACGTCGAGCCACGTGGAGAGTGCAGTTGAACGGGACATGGTTGGCAGCTTGTCTGGTCATATGCTGGCTGATACTCCCCCACCGCACACTTTCTGCAAAAAGGCATAAGACTGTGTGCCAAGGTGAGCCCTGGTCGAACTCGGCGCTGAGCTGGACGCATTTTCGCAAATGTCCCTGGCGGACATTGCGCTGTAAGTTTTTGTATTAGGCAGGTGCACTTTGAACGGAGGTTACTTTGCTTACCTTTGCAGTCGGTTTCATGGAGGCGACCTTCCCGCCTGGTGGAGTGATGCTGAGGACACCTAATGCACATAAGCCGCCCGCTGTCTGGATTATACGAGCCCAAGGGACACAGCTTACAGCGGTTCAGAGCAGCATCTTGATAGGTCCCTCGAGGACATTGGACTGAAAGACAAACACATGCATTAAAGGCAATCCCGATGCTTGCAGTTCTTACCGCAGATATTCTTCTTCGATATACTCCCATCCGGACAGCGGACAAAGTCTTCAACTTTCAACCGTCGCACATCGATCTGCATGTCGTGCAGAACCCGCTTCAGCGGCTCATTTGTGTCCAACCTCTGAACCTGGTACTTCATCTGACGAATGTTCTCCGAAAGTGTGGCGTTCTTCTGCCACAGACCCAAGCGTTTGCTGATTTTCGTATACAAACGAATCCTAACGTTAGAGCGGACCCGCTTTCGGTTCTTCCTCGCCAGATTTGGGCTGGAGGGAGCTTCTCTCTTTGAGATGTGGTATTTTTCCCGATCGCCAAGTGACACTTCGTCGTCTTGCTCCTGAATACACTCCGGAATCTCCGAGATAACATCACAGTCTGTCAGGTCACTGCATAGGTAAGACTTCATCTGGTCTGACAGGCTGAATATTAGCTGCCGAAAAACAGAGTGCGTTAGGCATTTGATTAGACTACCCTCAGTTAGAAGAACTCACGTTATTTTGGGAGCTCTGACTGGAGCACAGAGGATTTGCGCTATCCAAGGAAATTGTAAAGGTTTGTCCAATACTCTCGGGGAGATCCAGTTCTAGAAAGGCGAAACTTCACTCTCAAAGAAATGAGAAAAATCGACAAAACCCACTTGTACAATCGGGCACGGTTTGGTATTTCCATCCCGGATGCTCGTGATCACAGGAAAGCCGAAAATTGTCCAAATATTCACCGGTTTCGTCGTCGAAGATTGCATAACCATAATCACAGGTAACTTCGCACCATGTGTGGGTAGCATTGCGAGCGCAGTACGAAAGACCATGACGGGGCGCCGATAGTGGGTCGCAGCTTAACTCTGAAATTGTGCAGAGGGAGTGAGTGAATTCGCAGCTTGTAGCAGGGACTGTACTACTTAGAGGAACTAGCTTATCGGGAATAGAGGTTAAAAATTTAATAGAGAAATCTAATTTCAATGCAGTGACCTAGTGTTTTCGATCAGGACCCAATTAAAATTCGCACAAGCTTTGCTTTAACGAAAAATTCGGTTTTTCCGATAACACAGTCCCAAAATTGACCGACAACACAAGAAAACCCAGCACCAGCATTGATTTCTTCCCTAGCTCGTTAGTGGAACTCCGCACTTGGATAAAGGTCAGCCTACAGCTACGAAGCTAAGTGAAACTCAATGAAGCACGATAAGTTGGTAAAATAGGGTTCCTCATTGCTCACCCCAGATCGCCAGTATTTAGAAAACACGCAGTCGAAATCTGCACACATTACACGACTGTGTATTTCATTTATGTACGCTTCGAGTTTGCAGATTGGAAAACGAGAAGTTTACATTCTGCTCGAACAGTATCTTCCGTTTCCTGTCGCTTTTTCGTTTCATTTCGGATTTTGGAGTTTCAGAAAAGATTCCACCAGAAATTGAAAGAGAGTAATACCGATATTGAAAATAATATGGCGTACTTAGCTTTTGACAACAGCAAGAATAACAGTCGTATAACAGAGCTTTAAGCTAAGAGGGCAAACTGGTTAAAAAGGAGGGTATCTACAACTGTTATACTGCTGCTGCTGTGTTCCCTTCTTACCCTTAACGGTCACATTTAGTAGGCATTCATTAGAGTTCTGCCATGGGTCTTTGGCGGTGTACAAAACTGGATAGTCTCCAGCCACGAGTGAGTGCGCCCTACGTGGATCTAGTGCAGTCAACACCTTAACCACAACTGGTTCGTTGGAGTTGTCTACGAAAATGGGCTCCTGCCACTCAATTGGCGGCACAACACCATCCTTCGATATCCAAAACTCCTCCGGATCAATACAATTCTCGACGGTAGGTGGCGTTGTATCAATGACAGTCACACGGAAATGGCACTCAGCCTTGTTGTTGAATTTATCGCTTGCGAAATACGTGAACGTATGATGGCCAGTTTTTAGACGGACTCCAGTAGTTTCGTCAACAGATGGTTTAGTCCAAATCGTCACCGTAGACGTTGATGAATCTAAAAGTTTAAAAGTTGAGGTGGAAAACTTAAAATTTCCCTCTTGGTTGTAGGATGCTTTACAAACCTTGCACTTCCAAGGGAAGTGGCAACGAGAGAAGTACTATGGCGTCACTTTCGGCAGGCAGCTCAAGAGTATAGTTGTCCGGGCACACCAGCCTTGGAGGCGTAACATCTGTGAATGAACGTCATGTACACAATACTTAGGCACACTTTTGGAAATCCTACCGACGCATTTTGAGTTCTTGTTCTTTGGCATCCACAAGCCGTTCTTTTTTCCGGCACATGTTCGTGTCTCGGCGCCTTTCAGAGTGAATCCTTCCGGACAGATGAGCGTGCAATTCGTTCCATAAGGCTGCTTACTCTTTGTACACTGTGGGAGGTCGTAACTTCCAAATTTCGGCTTTGGCAGGGGAGCACAGAGAACCGCTAAAAGGAAACAGTAGGCATATCATGTGCGCCAATGAAAAGTCATCGCTTACTCTTGCAAGTCGTTTGGCGACCATCCCACTTCGACAAGGGCAGGCAATTCCTGTTCCTCGAACCGACTAGGTAGTTCCCTGGACCGCACCGGTAAGTGCACTCGGTATCGATGGGCATTGGCTCTGTGCGTCGTTTTGTCTCGTCACGATAGGTCTCCATAAAAGTTTCGTTTTGCGTTGAATAATCATACGAAGGCAGCTCCAAGTCGTGGTTTTGGCAAGTAATCATTCCATTCAGAGGCACAGCTAAACTTGGACAGCTTTTCACTGGAAGTATTGGAAGCTATCACACAATGGAGAAGAACTTTATCTCTACAACTTACACACGCATTTTGCCTCCATTCCCGACCATGTCCCGTTCATCTGACAAAGACGCAGGCTACTTCCTAAGAAGTTTCTAAATGAGCTATCTTTCAACTGTGGTAAAAATGATTGCATGTACCTGTTAACTGGTACCCAGACTTACATCTAGTCCCACAAGCCGCATTAAACACATTGGAACAGCTGTCGGGTTGTGCTACAAAGTACCCGTTCTCTGGTGGGCTCAACTTCGGGCATGTTATTCCTAAATAAGAAAAATTATTAGAAAGGTTCACGTTTTAGATGCTCTAACCTTCACAGCGATCATCGGCGGTTCGTTTAAAACCAGTTTTGCATATGCAGTCCTTAACGCTCAAGGCCGGGCTTACCAGAGTGACATGATTGATATCCGGGCATGGCATACACATGGCCGAATTTATCCAGTACGTATTTCTAAGGCAGGCTTATCGAAGAAAAAAATGGATTAAGGCTTCAGCATGAAATGTTGTTCTTGTTTAACTTACGAAGACAGTCCTCATCTAGGCCTTCGCCGACGTAGCCCTTCGGGCAGGTGCACGAGTAATGACCGGATGGAATGCGACACTCACAGCTCGCAAGGGCGTTACAGCAGGAAGACCTAAGAAATTACAAAACTCAGCTGCGCAGTTAGGAACACGTAAGTATATGAACTTACGTTCGATTGGAACGATTGTGGTTGGAATCGCCGTCACATAGAACATTGCAGCGGTCCGAATTGCTAAGCTGTATACTGTAACCAAGCTTGTGATCTAAGCCGAATAGGACTTGAGAAAAATTCCACTTTAAGGTGCCTGGTACTCACCCTGTATAAGGGCTCCTCTAGCGAGCTTTTCAAATTGCTTGAAGCTGTCCAAAAGGAAGCTATGCGTCTCCTTGGGATAGCTGGAAATGTTGTACAGCTCGGCGTAGTTGCCCGACTGTATGCCAATAGTGAAGATCGTCACGTTATTGGATTTCAAATCCTCTGCAATGGGTATGGGATTGCGGCCATTGGAGAATCCATCCGTCACCAGGAAGATGTATTTGCGACTCTTCACACGTGCTGTACTAAAAATTATCTGCTCCAAAATGTTGAACTAAATTGTTTGAGGTGAACAGTAACATTTGACATACCTGAGCTTCCTTTAGAGCGCCATATGTGTACGTGCCTCCGCCGACGAACTCAATTCGTGGTATGTCGTTTGTGACCGCGCTACACTGATCGTGATCTTCAGTTGGCGAGGAAATCTGATCAATATGGCGCACCTGCAAAGATTGGACAAATTGCAGGGATATGATCGACACCGACATGATCGCCAAAGCGTGTGGGTGAAAATTGACTGACTTTTCTGATTGATCGTATCGGTAGATCGCCGGATAATAATTTTTTTGGTCTAAAACTATTTTTCTTAAAGTTCTGTTACATAAAATGTTAAGTTCTGACGGGGAAAATCTGCAACTGATCATGAAGCAGTCACGAAAACAGATCTATTCGCTTCGCCTAGTACTGATCTATCCCAAGTCAACCACAAATAATTGTACATCCAGTAAATTTAAAATCAAAATTAGATATTTTGACTGCAACGTTGTGAATATTGATAACCTTTTGCGTTGATCTACAAACAAAAATGTAGATCAACGTCTTGAGTGCATAGCCTGCTCTACCTAAACTTACGATCGCTGCGCGGTCTGAGGAATGCATCAATGCGAAAATGAAAATGCTTATCAGACTACTCGTAGTCGTAGTTCAAAATTGAGCGATAAGAATTGCCGGCCGGTAAAATAATAATCGCAAACACGGAGACTTGATGTCGCGACGTCAATTGCATATTCCGGTTTATGAATCACGACACTGAGCGCGGGAGCACGTTTTAACCGGCTATAGAGGTTACTTTTTGGCACGGGTGGAGGAAGTGGGTAGCTAGTCGGTAGTGCTTGATAAAAATGCACTCAGAAGGCAACATTTTTGAGCTATCTTGTATTTAGTTGAAAATCTCTTCCTGAAAATCTGATCTAAATACAATTATTGGTTCTGGAGAAAAGCGCATTCATGGGGCATTCCAAGAGGTAATCGCTGGTGAAGTACCAACGCCACCTATTGGATTTAATTCGATTTTCTCTCTAAATTCTACCGGCACAAATAAGAATGAACTGTTTAATTTTCGCGGTAATTTTTTTGAGTCTTAAGGCGAAATACATTGCAGCAATATCAGACAAGAATAGTTCGACACAATTTTAACCTTTTGAATAGAGTTATTAACTTTTAAGAATATGCAAGTTAATGGACTTTTTGAAGCTTTTTTAACAAATAAAGAGGTAGGAAATATCCTGATTACTTTAGTTTAAGTAAGCACGATGAGCATTTAAATCTTTACTGAATTCGAACGGATCGAAGTCCATTGATTTTTTCTTTGGACGGTCAATATGCGCTCGGATGTTTCTCAGACGTTCCCGAGAGGTGGCGCAGTGAACGAAAATTTTACCACAGGGTCGCACGAAACTTTCTCGTCCATTGATAGTTTTGAGACAAACAGGTGAATAGGACGACGAAATATTAATCTCAAAATTTACATCTTAGGTTTGAATATGTGCACAAAAACAGTATCCGCTCGAGAAAGCTTAAGACTGTAGTACAAATTTTAGAGAACCTAGTTCAACGTAATTGCACCAGAGAGTGTTTAAGCTTGTTAAATATGATTGCAAATACATTTTGCCTCCGCAGAAATTTGCACCATTGTTTATCGTTCGAAATTGCCCTTTCTTGTGTTTTCAACAACAAAAGGTTCAACATCCTATCAACCAACAAAAGATTTGCCTCCGAATTCTTGAACTTACCACTTTGGTGTGTGAACTGAATGTTATCAACGCGATACGTGTGTAATTAAAACTCAAATCGAAATGGCTTAGTAGTTTCTTCACGAAATTAATCTCACTGTGAAAGTTCACTTTTCCAATACTAGAACTGGAGTCGATTAGAAATATTATATCGACCTGCTTGCTCTTCATTTTTATCGTATCGACACTGTGCCGGAAGACATCTTTTAAGTTATTCGCGCGTGACTTGAATATCGAATTTTCTAAGCTTTTCCATGGAACACCATCGAGCACGGGACGTTGGAATTTATTTCCCACCGACGGATATGACGTCAGATCTATATCGTTCTTGAAGTAGACTTTATGAAAGCTACCCCTCTTGCAGAGCAATGCAATTGATAAAACAAATAGTATTGATTTCATTTTCGAACGTTCATTATTTTGATAGTCACAAATAAGACCACAGATACATTTACAGCGAATGAATTTTAGTTCTAATTTTGTGGAATAGAAGATAACCTTTTCGACCGTTTAAAGAAGTGACGGATTTGGGGAGCGTAGACGCGATCTAATCACAGGGAATGCTCACTTGAAACTGAATTGAGATTTGGAAAATGCCACGAGGCTGGTTGGTCGCGGACGGCAATTTATTTTGATAATAGTGGATGCAGAATTTCTCTTTATTTGTACTCGTATGTACGGAGTAGGAGTATCAGTCTGCATAAACTTTTTTTTTGCAAACAATCTGTCGAGGCACTGCGTTGCAAGGCTCTCTTTGGAGCCACATCTCTTTAGTTGTAAATGCATAGCTTAATATAATTGATTTTTTTTATTTTAGATCCCATTAACTGTTGCCTGACACTGCGAGCTGAAAGATCCTGAAAGTAGTATAATTAATTTGTCCGATATTAAATATTCTGCATATGTTATATATACCTACAATAATTTTCAAAATTTCTCGAACTTAAAATTTTTAAAAAAATTAAATAGTAACCTACGAAATATATATGACAAAGATTAAAAATTATTATTAGTAAGGCCCTTTGTTGGAAACTTTCATAGCTCCCGGTTTCTACTTTTTCTTTGGAAAAAAATGTTTAATCAGACTGTAAAATTGTTACAAATTTTGCAAGTAGGTTGAATATTTAAGAACAAATGGAGAAGGCGTTTTCGAAAATCATTGATCTTGTCATAAATTTTCAATAAAGGTAAACCCCATAGATTTATACAGCGCGGCATGGATTTGCTTGCAGCCATCTTCTTTAAGTGACTACATTACCTCCTTTCGATCATTTAAAATAGAATCACGTTGCCCCCGGACTACATCCACAACTATGCTGATTGTTTTGGCAAAATAAGAATGACGTACTAGTTTTTTTTTTAAGACGGGAAAGTAACTTTTTATTCATTGCCAAACTTTCTAAACATCATTACGAATTCAACGCAAGGCTCTAGAGGACATCCAGGACCTAAGTAAATATGGGCACATTAATATTGTATTTAGCGGACTGCCAGCATAAAAGTCATTTGATTCTGTTGAAATTGTCTTTATTTGATTGCCGGCATTCTGTTGAAATGGTACGCAAATGATTTATTAATGCTCTACTTAAGTCGATTATATTTGCCTGATTCGCAGGTTTTTAAATAAAAATATTTATTTTCTCTGTTTTTTGCTTATAAATTATAATTGTAGGCACGCGTAAAACCAAATGTGATTTGTTTTGTTGTAACCAATTTGAAAATGTTGTAGGTTGTGGGCATGAGATAACCACATTGCTTGATTTGACAACGATGTCAACCACGTTGTGTACCAAAATCAAGCATTGTGGTTATTTTTAAAAATATGCCTAGTCCCAATCATACAGGATGACGTCTGAAAAGAATGGGTCCAAAACCTCGTCCAAAAATGATTCGAGAACGGATGGGAAATTCTGGTCGATTAATGCTTCGCAAAATATGCTTGACAGACGCCAGAATCTTGTTGAAATACGCGTCAAAAACTGTGCCCAATAAGACGTCAAAATAAAGTGCAAGTGCTTCGAAAAAAGCGTCCCAAATGATTTGATTTAAACAACGGACTGAAAAGTTCCTAATACCTGTTTCAAATTTTGTCAATAAATGCATCTAAAACCAGCCTTATAAGGTGTCCCGAAAATGCAACCAAAATCGTGTTCAACGATGCGTCCAAAATCGAGCCCAATGATGCGTCCAAAAATGAGTCGATAAACGTCTCAAGAAACCTTCAAACATGTTTTCAAAAAATCTTTCAAATAAAACGTGTACAGGTCGTGTCGAAAAACGCATCGAAGAACAAGTCCAAATATATTTGACCGTAGGTACACCTGTCCTTATAATTTGAGCATTTCGGACTCCGCGTACAATGTGTTGTACGTTGTTTTTAGTCCCTGAACTAAAACGAACGGACCTGTTGCGCCAAATATGGTGACACCTCTTTAATGGTCTTCATTCTTTATGACTAGGTTACGATCTGTCTACTTGTGTGTTGTTCACGGTACATCTTGCAATACATGAATAGTAAGCAATTTACGACAACACCAAACCAAATGCACTTCAACATCACTCAGAAATAGATATAAATATAAACTTGATACCTTGCATTGTTTCTTGCCTTCACCCAAGACCACTTTTTATACAAAGTCGCTCCTTTTCTTTGACCTATCCGCATTTTGTTCCATAGAGAGGACAGAGTGCCGTAAAGAGGACTTGAAATAAAGTTACCATCGACCCAAAGTCATTGACATTGGCCTACTTACTCGGATCACTTACTGAGGTATAAAAAAGCATATTATTTTCAAATATGCAACATGGGTCAATTGCACACTTCCCTATCACACACCAGTTGCTGCTTCTGCTCATGCTCTGTTCGTATGACTCAGAGAATCTTCGAAAAAGCTCCTTTGACGCTGAGTTATTTTCCCCTCGAGCAGGAGCAGTTTCTACTCGCCCATAGTGACAAGTTACAATGCCTGAAATCCCTTATCAGTTGCTAACGAAGGTCGACTTGATGTATGTGGTCCTGGTCAGTTTGAGTTGCTTAATATGATTTTCCGCCGACTCCTATTCGCATACCCGCGACTTTTTTACTGATTGAATAAGACCACACCAGATGAATAGCATTGATTTGTTTGAACTGTATCTTCGGTGTTTTAGATCTAAGTCGAAAAAAGGTTCTTCCTTTCATTCCTGTCAGACGTAATACGGATTTATGTGGCTCATAAAAAATCAACTTCCAACCCGTTATTGTTCGAAAGCAATTTGTAAGAATTTCGTATCTTATTCATCGTTAAGGGAATTTGAAACTGATTGTTCAGTAGCTATGAAAGGTTTGAGGATAAAGCCAATTAAAAAACGATATAATTATAACTTGCGTTATTACGAACAAATTAAAATTAATTCATCCATTGAAGATATGTACACATGTGTTGGTTTTATTGAATATTTTGCCCGTTAAGAAAGTTTCGGAGATAAACTCTACGACCAAATTTAATATACCATCTCCTGTGCATAGAAACTTGAGGCTTATTGAACCAAATAGAAGTTTTAAACTTTACCCACAACTTCCCTCCGCATTTCGAAATACACAATAAGTTCGTATGAATTTTCAAACGTAGTACGTATTTGCGGACTGAAAAAACAAAATTTATGCGGCATGAGACCGAGTTGGATACATGAAGTATTTTTTTAATTAAAAGATCAATCGAACTGGCAAACGCGTTGTAGGTTGTAATTAAAATTTGTACACAAAATCTCAGGCAGGAAAATAAAAGCCCATCTGCTGGTAGCTGCCTTAGGTTTCTGTGGATTGTATGGTATGTCACCATCATCAGTAATAAATCTACTTAACGATGACAGTGACATTTCTCGCTCTAATTAATCTTATTAATCGCCTCGAATCGATGCTTGAAAGGAAATGGAATGCGAAATTCAATAAAGATATATGAATTCAGTAAATAAACAGGAAAACCACCACCAACCACTATAAGGAAACTATTCCGTTTGAATTCACTTTTAAAAATGGTTTCAGATCTGTGCCACCCCAGCACTACATCCATATATACGGTTGACAGGCCTGTTAAATATTTTTATGGAGGAAGAACTTTTAACGTCCCTAACCCCATAGAAAGGAAAAGTTGGAAAAGGTGCACACATTTCTAAAGAAATGATTTCTGTGATTCTATACGTTAAAAAATAAACTGTGACGGGATTTTGTCGAATTCCAACGAAACTTGTTAGAAAAGAAATAGTTTTGTGCGACCCAAATGTGAACAAAGTTTAAAGTTCTGTTCCACCAGTTTCGTGTTTTGTTTTGAAACTTGAAAATGGTATTCAAATATACTGATAGGGCATAATTTGGATTTTGTTGTTTTAGTTCTCAAACGAAACCACAGGAAAATTCTTCCTAAAGCCAGAAATAGAGGATAATATTGAAACAATGGCAGCTCCATTTTTATTATTTTTCTATTTCACCTACAAGTGAAATAGAAAACGTTTCCTTTTCAAATCAGGATGGAAATCACGTTTTTGAAATTGAAACTAACACACAAAAATATTTTCTCGAGGTTTACCTTTCAGTTGTCGGCAGAAGACTGAACTGGATGTGTTCACATTCTTTATTGTTCTTAGCTCTACAACTTTGACCATACTCCTATGACAAGTAACGCGATTTTGAGACAGACTTGCAGATGAGCTCGACATTGCTTAAAATAAATAAGTCGTGGACGGTGTCGCCTGAAAACTTTCTCATTCATTGCTACTTTTGCTGAACTAATCGCATGAGTTGGCAACGTCACCACCACCATGTCATTGGCATTCAAGTTCAAAAGGTAAAAATAAATCCAACTAAAAATAGACTGCACGATTCTGTTTTCTAAAATTTCAATAAATATGCTTATTAATTGAACCAAAAAATGTTTCTTTAAGTCATATTTTCCAATGCAGATCAATGCTACTCGCATATTTTATAATGCAGTTCAGGGGGACACTGGAGCTTCTCCAATTAATTTAGAAACTTTGGGGGTTGATTCACTGATTAGAAGTCCTTCTTAGGTGTCCTTTGGTCTTGCTTTAATATATTTCGTGAAAGTAAGTGAAGACCAAACTACCCATCATTGCGTTTATCTAATAGACCCTCTCATAGGTTTTGGTCATAACATTCAACGTGGTAGTCAAAGCAAAGTCGAAGGAACAGCCTGTTTGTGCATCAGCGGGGCAATGTCAGCAATTTCACAATGGACCAACAAGTAAATTGACCAAGCTGCTATTCTGACTATTTTAAGAAACCCGAAGTATACCAGGCTCAGTTTCAAAAAACCTTCCAAAGCACCTCTTCTGCCACCTCATTTTTGGATGGGGCTGTGTTCCGGGATGATGGATCAGAATAGGTGGTGATCTGTCCTCAATCTTCCTAATAATCGGTGTACCTCTATCTGGTAGCTGACAGCGTACAACTCTGCCATTTTACTCCGTGCCTAGCCTAAAACTTGTTTCCTAGTAAACCTAGGATTTGATCACTCGAATAGACATGGTTGCATTGTATCACACCCCGTATAACCTTATCTTAAATTTGTGTAATCAGAAAACTTCCCAGAATAAATTCTATAACCAACAACCACAATCAATCTGACAACGAGCTTTCAGCAAGACCTATGACTTTTCTGAGTGTTTCCCATAAATCCTCTATATCCCACACACATCAACACATTATATTTATTTGCCTACGTCAAGTAAATATCTCGCAAGGCAACTTTTAGTTGAATTTTTTAACTCCTCAAAATATACCCACTCACCCGCATGTCCATAATTTTGTTTTTTCTGACATAAATTGCGATTTTCGAAAAAGTGCTTCCCTTTAAATAAAAACAAAGAGCATTATCTGAACCTGAAGCTTAAAACTTCGTTATCCGTTTAAATAGCATGTCAAACTGTTGGAGTGACAGTCTTGATAAACTTTATCCACACCAGCATGCCCCGTCAGATTTGCAACTTTAAATGGTATCGCAAGCATCAATGGACAGAATCAATATTTTTGTACCTAGACCACTTAACCGAATTGTGATTAATGCTATCGCTTTTATCTTTGCTGTATTTCGACAGGATATGATAGATGGGTTTATTTTTTTTCCTTGGAATGTTTTTAATCTAGAACCAGGAAAGCAGGAAACACTTCAATGATAAGGACTTCTGTCGAAAGACTTTTATGAAAAATCTCTTCGTAGGTGTGCTGTAATAGATAATCGATTAATGGTTTCTGTAAGCACTCGAACTCCCTTTGTGTGTTGAGAAGCTATTAACTTTGCACTTAATATCACTACTCTGTCTGTCATGGGGTCACTGTGACGTATACGTAACATTTTTTTTCTTCTCTTCTTCCTTAAATGAAATTTAAGTTGACTTGCTTTGACACTTAAAAGCACATGTTGTTAGAGTTTTAATGTGCCGAAATAGGATATACGAAGCGTCTTCAGTCTTTTGTGGGAACACATGAAATTTATTGTCCATTATTTGAAACAAATGTCGGTTAACGCACAAATGGGGACGGGAAGTGCGTGATTTTGGTGCCGTGGACTTAAATTGCGAATTCACATCACTGTCGGATATGCTTTAAGAATTACATAAAGAAAGGAATGTATTACAATTGTAAGCAAGGAAAGTGTACTTGTTTTCTGCGAGGAGAAAGAACTTTTTAACTTATGCTGTCATCAGATAGATGATGCAACCCTTTATGAGCATAAAATTACATATTCTTTATATGTATGTTTCTTACAAAGAAGTTAATAATATCCTGGGAAACGATTTTAGGTAAATTAAAAGCGAAAAATAATCTAAAACTACAGCTTTAAGCCGGAGGAATACTCGAAAGTTGTGACAATTGACTTAAATTTTTTCGAATTCAAATATATAGATATATCAATAACTTAAATGAAAATGTGTGGGTTGGCCATTTGCGCAGTATGTTGGTCACCTACTGATAATAGGATCAGCCAGGATATGCAGGTGCAACTTTTCGTTATAAGTTCATGCTGTTCTTACTTGAATTTGCACCCTTGTCTGTCTGTCTGTCTGTCTGTTGAAAGCACGATAGCGCCCCAAGGAATTGACGTAGGCGATAGGTTGGTATTGAAAATGGGCTGTGTCGGTCAAGTACTTCTGGTACCTCCCATACGAAACCAATTTTAAATGACTTGTATGTAGTGGAGGGTATCAAAGCATCGGCCTGGCCGATGATAACACTTTTACTTGTTTGTATATTTTTTTGTAAAACGTCTTTCGGGAAAGAACGTTTTATAAGCGCTCAAGACTCTTACACTTAGACGCTCCACATGAACAGCTGTAAGTTGTAGTTCTCTTTAAACATTATGAGAACGAGTTTCAATTTTTGCTTACCCTCTAGTTGGATGAGGTTTGAAAAGTGATTCCCACACGATTGCGAACTGACTGTGCCACTGTACAATGGTTGCCTGGCTTTTGAGGAATAATTTCATTGAGTTCCACAGATTTGTGTTTCATTCTCGATTCTTATATATATTCCTTAATATTAAAGATACCTTTAATGAAAATGCACTAAAAAGTTCCCCATTTAAAAACATTTCTCTAACAATTTGAGAAAAATGAACAAAGACACGCACAACGTGATGGAGTACTAAATTTTTCTCTGAAATAGAACTCATTCTCGAAATTTAATCAACAACGCAAAAGTTCGTATCTGTGGTGACAGTTGCAGGTTTTCAGACTCCTAATTTCTCTCTTTCGAAAATAAACCAGCATCAGATTCTAATGAAGTTCTAGAATTTAAGAAACCTTAAGCAGTTTGAAAGGGCGCCAATGAAGAAAGAGGAATATTTGTGGAAAAATATTGGCAACAGGTCTTACATTTTACGGTTGCTGTGTTAAGGAAATAAAACAATTTTGAGAATCACAAAAGGACAGCAGTCTTAAACAATATCTACTTAAGTGGATCACCCACACATTTCCAAGTATTACGTTACATTGAAAGAGTACGGCGAATCAAAAACATTATTCATTGTTTTAAAACTACCGTTTCATGCGGAATCACACATTTTTTCCTGAGAACTTTGTGCTTTCAGAAATCTATATTTCGGCGAATGTGGCATTTGTTACATTTCTAATTCACATATCCACACAATTGAAGGGGATCCTTTTCAATTTAATAATGCAACGAACAAGCGAGAACGGATTAACAAGGTAAAGTAAGTGGCTTTGCAAGCAACCGGAACGCATCTGTATGTTTCTTTGAAATAGTTTGACATGTCGCTGCATATGATCCGGTGAATTTAATTAAATTCCGTTTCGCGGAAGTTGTAATTACATACAAAAATTTCAGATTTCCCTTTAGTTCACATTTACAGCGGTTGGATCGAAAATTCTCTTGTATTTATTTAAACCAAATTAGAAGGTATTTTAACTACGATAGAGGAAAATAGACTCGAGGGGCCGACAAAACGTTCGCACTGCAAAAATAAATATTGCACAGATGTGAGTACGAATTTAAAACAAGTATGCTAAATCTGTAGTTGCTTGTTCTCACGCAGGCAAAAATTGAGTTACATGAAAAATCTGTGTTAAGTCGCTTAAAAGTTTATTTGCATTGTGGGTGGAATGGTACATGCTCAGTTTACGTATATTTACACAGTAAAGGGTAGTATGTCCTTGTAGCCTTGTTGGGATATCCTTTTTGTTAAAGTGCAGGTATTTTCAGGCATTAATTCAATTTGTATGTGCTGGCAGTAATACAAAAAAATCGCAAGCACGAATGTTCGTTGTCATAACACCATAAAAAGGGTATTGGAGACTACTGGTGAATTTCAATACTTCCGCGGAACCTCCTTTTGGTATATAAAATGTTTGCGAATTGGATTAAAAATAATGCCGCAGAATTATAACCATCCGGCCTTACCAGTAATCAGCTTTAGTCCAGCAGGTTACGCAAAAACTCCACGCTTTCCAAAATCCCTTAACCAATAAACAAATAAAGTTGCCCGATTATCGCTATTTGAAGAGTTAAATGTTTGTTGAGAAAATCATGTTTATCTCGGGCCTTAGCTAAATAAATCCACCTTTAATGTCATTTTGAAGAGGAGTGTTGGCCAACCATCCAAAATGAAGGTATTGAGTTTCGTTAAAATCTGCAAGCCATGTTCGTCGACTTTTAATCACCTGTCGTTGCCGCGTAAAGACTCGTTTACAAGTGTGAGCTGTAAAATAGTTTACAGCTTGTGCGCCCTGCAACTGTGTGGTTCCAGTGTGGGATATGGTAACTTTTGCCAAAACCAGCAACGATGTTTTTTAAAAGCAAGTCGCAGTGGCTTAGTGGTTAGTGTGTTGAACTACTTAGCGAGGGATGGCAGGTTCGATCGCCAGAAAAACGCAAATTCCATCTTCAGGTTTTTTTCCACTGTGCCTTCTCTAGCGAACGCCTGACAAACATCCGAAAGTATAACTGTCATGAAAGAGCTACTCAATTAGCCGTTTGAACTCGACATAAAATTGTAGATCCCTTCCATTCGTCTCAAAAATGAAAAACCCACACAAAACAAATGGTTATGAGATGCTATGGTCCTTACGGACCTGATTTACTTATTTTACTAGTCATTCAATCTGTTGCTGAATTTTGTTATACAAAACTAGCATTTTAAACCATGGAAGGTGATTATTCAAAAGGAAGTTTATTAATGGAGTTGGAGTACTTACAAGTATTTGAATGTTTGATAACAATAAATAGCTCAAAGTTAAGTTATCAAAAGCAAATCGAACCAATTTGTTGCTCAGAGCTGCAACAACTAAACTATGCGAACAACTGTGATGCCTGCTCTTTTGTATGGCATGCAAATTTTGATACTGTGACATATTGAGATTGATGTTGAACATCTGCAATTATTCATTTTCAATGTAATATAGAAACCCCGAGGAGAGGGAAACTTAGGTCATGTTATTGCAGTATGTCCTATTTCAAATTCCAAGTATGCTGTAAAATTAATGTGAAATGCATGCAATTCACTTACGATAAGTTAACACACACAATAGAGTGCCACATGCCACGTCCCAAATATAGAAGTAACCTTAAACACACATGTATGTTTTGTTATCCTGTCATTCCCTCGATTAGGCGTGTCTCTTAATCAACCCTCTCGTACTCAAAGGATGGGTATTTCTATTTCTATTTCTTTGATAAAGGCTAGACATGGTTAGGTTAGGTTAGGTTAGACATGGTTAAGGGCTAATCATAATTTTGTGAAATTGGATTTTGAAAGGCAATTGCAAAAAGCGAACTAGTTCAAAGAAATGGCATTAGGATATTCGGCTCTTAGAAAATTAGTTAATCTGTTATTTGGAAATGTTAAATGTAACTTATTGTAATTAATAAAACAATGCAATATTTAAGCAACGATTTTGATAAATTTTCGCTCATTCCGTGGGACTTGACATTTAAATGTAAGCGTTGTAAATTTCTATTCCTCTCGCTCTCGCTATGACAATTAGGCAATAAGTCGCAGGAACCATCGCT
Source organism: Cheilosia impressa (assembly GCA_948293265.1). Classification (NCBI taxonomy): domain Eukaryota; kingdom Metazoa; phylum Arthropoda; class Insecta; order Diptera; family Syrphidae; genus Cheilosia; species Cheilosia impressa. Next base: position 127,873,977 of record OX411880.1, on the reverse strand, counting down.
GCATATTTGAGGCATTAGTCATAAATCCCCATGTTTCTTACATGATCAATTGTATGTGGCTCACATGTCGGCAACCATCTCGCTTTGTAGGTATACGCGCCAGAGAATCGAACAAAAAATATATCATAAAGCAATTCAATGATAAAGCAATTAAAATAATTGCGGCTTGATTGAAACATATCCATATTGTTCAGTTTCACTTTTAAATAAAGAACTTAAATTAAGCTCGAATTACATAAAGCAGCATTTACATGCTCGGAATTAAGATTTTCATTAAATTAACGAATTTCTGCAGAACGAAATTCGCCCGGTTAGCTAGTATCGGCCTCAGGCAAAACAAAAGTATGGGCACTCTATATAAAATAAAAATGTTTAACATATGATTTCGAAAGTCAAATTCATTTGATTTCATTGTGTGAAATTCTAAATAATCAATATTATTCTTTCAAATCTTTAAATAAGCTGATAAATCCTGATAAAAGAGTTATTAAGTATAAAATGAATATTATTAATTTTTTTTTTAATATTTAAATGGCTTTGGCTGCGCTAAATTAAACAATTTAACTTCATTAACAGCTTTATAAAGCCTCATATTTTTAGTTTACAAACTACGAGTATTACAAAAATCGCGTGTTTAAACACTCAGAAAAATATTTGTAACAGCTTCTAAGGAATACAACAACATTAAAGCCCATTATTAAAAAATTCAGTCAGCCGGACCCCCTTGCAGCTGATTTTCTTCTTGTGTATGATTTGGGATAGCCTCAAGCCACAAGGAAATTTAATGATGTAACCCTTCCGTTTTCTGCTGTAATATTAAAAAAAAAAAAAAAAAAACATTGGAAGCCCACACCTAATATACCCACCGCCGACAAATTATTTCAAGCTAATTGCAAAAGTTTATCAGAAAGCAAATACCTAATTAAACCGAAGATGAATTTTCATCTTTTCGCCCTACTGTTTTATGGCTTTCCTTGAATTTTTCTTTCATCCTTTCATGATTTTTATAGGTACACTGAATGGGAATACATTGGAAATGAGTTCATAAATAGGAAATTAATATTTCAACCTTAACCTGGCCTAACCTAATAAAACACAAGTGCACATCGTTCAAGCGGAATGACGAGAGAACTTCAATGCCAAGTTACATAATAATAGCGCTGAATGAACGAGAGGTCTCTCCTGGGAAGTGTAAACAACACGAATTCCCTCTTATAGTCAGAGTTTCTAATGTGATATCATTCCCTGCAGTAAACAGCTGCGGACACAAGTAAACAATTCATCGGAACATTACTCTGCAAGTTGACAAGAAACTCATAAGAAATATATTGTACTTTCCGTGCTTGGTTTCCTAATAAAATATGCGGCGTGTTTACAAGCTGGGCAGTAATTGTTGAACATCAACCATTAGTGAATTTATTTATTTTGCCCAAGAGGTTGACAGGCTGACATAGATATACATGAAGCATAGAATGGCTTGGACTAGGTACAGTCGCATTTTTTTTTCAAAGAAATGTCAATGTTCCTTACCAAAAAACATTCTTAGTTTTGACATTTTATATTATGGAGTTTACAGCAAAGACGAGTACATTCTTGCAGTTGTCATCTTGCGTAAATTAAAAGTCGAGACTGCAATTGGGTATTGGTACAACGCATTGTTGGTGTGTCAGCAATATATTGTACAACCTACTTAAATGGGCTTATTGCATTTGAGTGTCGTACAGGACCAGAGGCAACTTGCTACTCGCATTTGCGGTAATTTATTAAAATTTCCATCATCAACACATAGACTGAAAACAACTTAATGAAACCGCTAGATTTCCCAAGACAATAGAAGTAATTGATTGCATTTAGGTACAAATTAAGCGACCAGCCAAAGCGAAAGAAAATTATTTCTTTCCATGCTTTTACTTGTCCTTGAAATGGTTTTATATTCTCCAAAAGTTGTCCCCAATCAAATTGCAAATTTATGCGAATTTTTGTGGCATTCTTCGAACCAAATATGTACAGTACAGGGTGCTTTTTATGTTCATCAACGTTTCGAACACTTCAAATGATATTTCAATTAAATTCGAATTTTGTCCTTAAGCGACAGGATTTTGTTTGGTTTCCCTTGGTTTACCTTTTTCTATTGGTACCTCCAAATGCCAAATCAGGGTAGAGCCAGTGGTTGTTACCTTTATATGATATCCTTCGGAAATATTTTACGCAAAATGTGTTCCGTAGCATGAGCTGTGTGTGTGATTGTGTCACATGTTCTGTTGACCTAATTGGTTCAATTTGGCCACAAGTTAGTTTTCCCGTATGTCTCGTTTGCGGTCGGTAGCTGTAGCTGTAACTGGTACAGTAGGTATTTCCTATAGCAGCCTCAAAGAGCTGCCGCCCGCCTAAATAGCACCGTGTAGTTACTCTAGGAGGGTGTTTGTAGCAAAGATTTTCAGCTTCGAAAGTAAGTTAGAAGTTCACGTAAATGTTGGCCTTTGGCAAGGTAGTTTTGGGATTGCATTTTAAGTCAAGTCAAGTCAGGAAATAATCTGGAACCTAACTAGACCTGGAACCGAGACAATTATGCAGATCCTGAATAGAGATCATCGGCCACTGCCATACTTGGAAATCGAAAGGTATTTTTGTACGATTGTATTGTATTGTATTCTGACCGAGTTACTAAGGGTAAAGCGTAGAGATGGACAGTAAATTTCATTTCGCTCTTGACCGAGTCTGATTTGGTGATTGGGATCCGTTTTACGTGTATGCTCTGGATCCTAACTAATATTGTGATGCTGACTACTTGATCTTTTTTGCTGATATCATCTCTCTGACCGTATTTTTATTTTTCCATCAACACTTTATTTCTTGCATTGCTGCCCTTGTCTTTGCAAAATCCTGTTGCAGCATTTCTTTCTCAAACTGTCTGCCTTCCTCGCCTACTCTGAAATTCATTTGTTTTAATACATAATGCCTTCGGTTTACAATTTTTTTTTATATTTATCTATTCGAAGTGCGACGTATGAAGAGTTGTAGCTTTTATTTTTATTTTCAATTTTTAAATGCGTTTTAAGCGAAGCATGGGGCAAACGTTCTTTTTTAAGCTGCATATGCTGACAGGAGAACACTAGGTCATAAGACTAGCACTCAAAAAAGTGTGATGGAGAACATAAACTGTTTACAAAATTTAATTGGATTCCTTAAGGACAAAGCGTGCCAACACACACCGAGCATTTAATATTTTTCAATATTCACCGGTGGAGAAAAGCTAAAAATAAAATTTTGACAAAAATAAACCTGCTATTCAAATGCGAGACACGTTTTTTGACTCAATTGGACCGCAACTGCAACAATAAAATTTCCAACCCTCCAATGGAATGCGTATAAAAAACAATTTCACCATTAATTGCCTAGTAAGCTGAAAACAATAATATTTCTTTCTTTGGCAATTTGCAACGCCGTCCGTCACGTAATAAGAAAACCTCCCTAACTTCATATTAACCTCTAAGAAGGACAGCACATTTTGATGAAATTCCTGTAGAATGTCTATGTCAATACTCTCAGTGTGATTCCTAACTAATTCCCATTAGGATCAGGTACATCACAGTATTGCAAGCATACCGACACACCACCACTGCGCGCTGTATAAATCAGGCCGGAATTAGTACGCACTTTAGGGCGTTAAAAGGGCTGTCAACTCAGCTGCGTGTGTGCTCGTCTCTTTATTAACTTTGACGAATTCGGGAATTATCGTGTGTAGGTAATAATTCAGACAAAGTTCCATTGTGCAAATGAAATTCAGTAATTGGATTTAGTCTCATTCAAGTTAATGGGCCTAATAATAATCCGCTCAGCTTTCTCGCTCTTCGTTGCCAGAAAACAATTGCACGAGCTGGATTGGAGTGCCGTTTGCCCTATGGAGTGTTCAGGTTCAGGTTCGTGTATCGAATTAGGAGTTTTGAGGGTTCACAGAAAAATATTTCTCGTTGCGAATTTTCATTGAAAATGACAAGTAAAATGAAACAATTGAAGGTTCAAACAAGCGCTTAGAGGAGTCTGATGATGGATTTGCTCTGAGTTGTTATAACTATGATCTGTTGTGTGGTATCGCAATTGCCTCTTATACATCAAATGCGCCTCCTTTGACTCCAAAACGCACATGAGTTTCTTCACCTGAACACGAATCGCTGAAGCTATAAGCGCTAGCTGTGTGACAAGTCTGGCATAACGCCCACAGAAGGAGGTAGTAAGGCGAATGAATCCTCTAGATTTAATTACAAAAGTGATGTCACCAGTCAGGGTGGCAAATAAATACTTTGCCTGATCCATAGATAGTGCCATATAACGCTATTATCGATTATAGACAACTCTTGCAAAACAAAAGTTGATTTCTGATATTAAAATACCCGACCATCTGTCCAACTGTCAAAATGAGGGCCAGGACCTACAGATTGAGTGTAGTGGCTTCGGGGTGAACTCCCGGAAAGTGTCAAAAAAAACTACAAACTCAAAGTTGCCAAGTATCCAACACAGTCAACATGAACATCACCCGCAGGACTAATGTCGGCCTAACCATTATCTTGTCTTTTCTAAATTAAGATGTTGAAGGTCTAGTGAGAAGTAAAAAGACATTCTGTGTAGGCCAGTCTCCCAGCTTAAGAAGGTCGATATCGCACTGACATTGAAAGAATATTTTTTATTTTTTAAGCAATTCCATACTTTCAGACCGGCACGCAATCTCTTCAAACGAATGATTCAAACGTAGTCTCCAGCTGCGTGACAGAAAGTAGCAAAGTTGTGTTCAAGAAGCATTTCCAGCAGCAGCTGCTAAAAGCGGCTAGCATTAGAGAGAAAGAAGAAGAAAGAGCAAAAATCAGTCCAGTTAAAGACGAACCATATCCACCGCCTGATTTGAAGGAGGTTTGTTAGGCTTTCAAGAAGATTAAGAACAGCAGCCCAAGGAGTAAAATTAATTACATCATGCAAGAAACTCAATGATGCTTAATAATTGAAACATAATGCTGTCCTTTATAATTATCATTCTGCACCAAACTAGGAAGCAATATCAGTGCCTACTAACGAGCAGTAGCTTTCGAAATATGATGCGTTAATTTAATATATGACAAGGAAAGCTTTGGTTAAAACACTTTCATCGCTGCTCGTTAATGAGCTCCAAGCAGTAGCAAAAGCAATAGCAATATCTCTTGTAAGTAGGTGCGTAACATTGTAATTAACTGTTCTTACAATTTTTACTCTCTAATAATAATTATATTTATTGTCTAGGCTAGATTTTACGAACTCAAAATTGTTCATATATAATTACCCATTGTGACCTACAAAAAATTTAGTGTGAAGGTTAAAAGCGATTATTGGTAAGGACCTCTACCTTGTCATAGAAGGATATAATAATTAGATTATAATGTGGTCATTTTATAATTAAGTCCAAATTGTCAAAAAATTATTTTAAACCTAAATTTTTTATGTAAATAATCTTAATCTTATGCATTTATTCATAAGAACGTACAAAATGTATTTCATTACATTAGCAAAGTCTAAGTTCCAAAATTCAGTACTTCTGCATTACTGCTTAGACGAGCGTTCAAAAAAAAACGCAAGCTGGTTACTGTGATGCAATGCATACTTTTCCAAAACTCATTGTGAACACATCAACCGCGCAAACAAATGCGAACAGAGCATCGTGAATGATTATGATGCAAATGACATTTGACATTTCAGTTTGGCCGCCAAATAAATTGAATTCATCGATGGAGTCGTGAGTAAAATGGTATATTTTGAAATAATTTGCCAATTTAACTTTTATTTGCACTAACAAATGGATAACAGATGCGAAGCAGCGCAAAGGCATTCGTAACTAGGCATCAGAAAAGCAGTGTACATTCACAATACGCATTTTTTTGACGTTTGAGTTTGCTAACAGACATAAAGCATATTTTTTCCAAAGCCCATTTTTCTTTTCTTGGAGAATTTGCCAAACGTTTGTTGGAGGCGTGGCAATTGAAGTATTTTTTTTTTTTTTTACAAAATGTGTCCATCTAGGTGGCCATTCAAAATGGTTTCTTACTTAACATATAGAAATGCAATACAAAACAAAAACACCTTTTTGAGAAGCATCCACTAAAGTTATTTTTTTTAAAGGCTTTTCGAATGTAATTACTAAAATTGCTGCAGTCCAAGTCACCCTGCGATACTAATAATCATTTTTAGTTTTCATTTTCAAAAACTAAAATGGAGACATACGACTGAATTAATTTACCGAAACGCAGATTACATACCTGGATAAGGCATTGCTCCAGTGCAGCGTGCAGGGTTTTCAATTACCCGCTGTCCACATATACTTCGACCTTCACCTTCACGTAGCCAAGGTGTTGCGGTTGCAGGAAATTTCGAAAACAACTGGACACACACTTTTGTCTATTCACAACCACCGTAACTTTCATGCAATTTAAAGTGAACTGTGTGTTGTGTCCTCTTCTTCTCCTCTATGGACTTTGGCTTGAATGCGTTGTCGTCGTCGTCGGTCACAACTATCCAAGCCTTGGAATGCAAGCAAAAGGAGATGATGATGATATTCCATAAAGCAATTGTCATTTGTCGGTCGCAAGAGGACAGGGTAGCTCGTTGTCGGTCGCAACTACAGTTATGTTGATTGATGACAATCGCATTGAAATTGCTGGGGGTGGTGACAGCTGTTGTGTGTGTCACGATTGTCCTGTAAAGATAGTGCGGTTCGAATGCACTTCGTTTCGGTGATAAAGTTGTTCGGTTGTTTTTGTTATACTGCAATATTATGAATCCCAGCAATTTTATTTTTTATAGGGTGATGTTAGGTGATATGATAATTTTAACAGCAGTTTCTGAAAGCCACTTGTATAGGCTGATGAATTTTACAAAATTGGCAGCACTCAATGTGTCACTGCCTCACTTATCTAAGTATGTTGTCAGCAAGAATGGACACATGAGATCAGAGAATCCAACCAAATGTCACTGGCAACAGCTATAGCTTTGAGATAGTTACAGACTTTACGAGTATATTCCTCTTCCTTTTTGCATTTTATGCAAATATGAAATTTAATGGAGTTCTTAATATTGTAGTTGAAGCTGTTATATTTACAAGACTTTTCTCTGCGCCCGGCACTCACCGCCATAAAAGAAACTTTTAGAATAATGGTTCTGTAAGGCATCCGAAAGTAAGGGCGGTGTCTTCCAGGGAAATTTTCCGTCGAAATTGTCCAAATATTAGCAAAATCTATTCTTGCATCAATTTATACAAAACGATTGCGACAAAGCTCCATGCATACAAATACGCCTTTCGTACAGCGTACTGTACTCTGTGCACTTGAATTACTTTCAATTTACATATTTATGAACCAATATCCTATATCCACAAAAGCGTTATTATTATTTTTTCAATCGTATTGTATCAATGGCAACATGTGCATGCGCCTTTCAGAGGCTATATTGATATTGACTTACGAAGCCAGTTGGCTTATGACTTTTCGAGCTGAAAAGTATGCAATTTAATAAGGACTGGATGTTCACATCATTTCGACATCAACATCTGCGTCGAAATGCAAACAAAAGGTAACATTTACTTAAGAGAGTTTGACTTCTTTGTTTGTTTAGTTTCTTTTGGCCACCACAAATTGTTCCCCAATTTCTGAGACTAATTCTGTAATCCAAAGTGAGTTTTGAGTAGCAAATGTTGGTTGTTTAAATTGTTGCTGATTTTCGAACTTAGAAAAGTAAATTCAACTGATTGAGTAATAAAAGAGACAATCACAAACCTAATTGGCTATTTATTTAACTTCTCTACCATAATCGACACCTTTTGCTGGGATTCATTGGGCAGTTTGCGGGACATGCAAAAGCCTCGGAGAACTTCTCGAAATTGGACAGTGTTCCCAAAACGCGATATTTCGCCGGACTATGTAAGTCGTAGGTCTTCGCTAGAGGCCCAGCGTCTGGATGCACCACTTCGCAAAACAGCTGAGCAAAACTGACAAAAAACAGTTGATTCCCATTAAGCGGTAGATTGGAAAAAGTCTCCGTCGAATGTGAGTTCGCCTGTTTCCAACCGAGGTACGCCTTATACGCCAGTCTTATCCCGCCATTGTCCGCTAGATCCTCGGTTATCGTGCCAGAGCTCTTAAAGCTCCCGTCGCGCTTCGCAAAATCGCCGTACTGGTCCAAGAAACACGTCTTGCGGTTGTCGAATTCTGAAATTGACTCTGGGCTCCACCAGGATTCTCGTGTGTGACCCTCTATGTCGTACACCCGCCCCTCGTCATCGAAACCGTGGATCATCTCGTGTGCCAAGAACACACCTATGCCGCCATAGTTCATGAACTGCGGGAAGTACTTGTGGAACACAGGGGCCTGCAGAATACCCGCCAGTATAAGTATGCGGTTGTCATTAGGCATGCTGACGGCGTTGACATTGGTTGGAGGCTTGGGCCATTTGTTCTTATCAAAAGGCCTAAAGAGGCGACCCTCATTTTTTGGGCTTCTAATGCTGATGAAGTTCTCAAAGTGCTTGCCCTCGCTGATACGTACGTCCTTATAGCGATGGTTTACCACGTTCTCGGATAGAATGTCGGCCGGGTAGCCGGCTTCGACCTTAATAGCTTTGGCCTTTTTACTGGCGTACGCCTTGGTTTTCGCGTCGATCCAATCTAACTCGAGCAGATTCTCGTCGAAGGCTGCCTTCAATGAGTTTACGATTCGAATAGTCTCGTTCTTGCTATATTCGTCAAAGTGCCCTCGGACATACATGGATGACGTTGCCATATCCATGTGCGAACTAATTTGATGTAGACAACTTTTCCACAATGGCAGCGGTTGATTTTTTCCTATTAAGGCAGCATTCAGGACGTCTACCGCGCTGCGGAAGTTACTGTCCAATGCGTCTGTAACGGAGAGCACACAGCGCCACAGTATGTAGTTGGCCAAGGTACGACTGTCGGTTTCGGCAAGTAATTCGGAGAGCTTTTCGTTGTAGTACCCATGCAATACATCGTACATTGCTGAAACGCTTTGATTCACGTTAATCGGGCTCTGCTCGGCCCCTGAAAAGAAGTTTTGCCAGTTCACATACGGCATAGTCTCTTGCATATTTTTTATATCCAACGCAATTAAGGCTCCACTGTGTTTTCCAGCTGGGTACAGTGTTGCCTTGGCTAGTTGTACTTCAAAGTTCACGATTTTTATGGAGACTCGCTGAGCCTTTCGCGAATCCACATTCAGTAGTTGGAGGAATTTCTTAATCAGTGCCCTGAAAAGACAGTAAGGCTGTTTTATTATAGCAGACCTCTCCGAAAAACCTTGGCTGTGAAAAATAAGAAACAAGAAGGCGGTCTTAATTCACTCTTTGAACCAATAGCAACTAGCTATATAACAAACTTCGGTATTGAACCAACTTATAAAAATATATGAAACAAACCAAAATTGTGTAAAATCTAAAATGAGAAAATTAATTTCAAACTATATTCCATTCCGCTGGTCCAGCTTTGGCGAAAGATTGCTAAAAAAGTGAGACTAGTTTTACAATATCGTGGGATGTTTCCAACCCTTTACTAATCAAACCATTGCCAGAAACTCCGCCCAGTCGAACAACAACATCTCGAAAATAATTGCCCCAAAAACAGACAGTAAAAACTCGCCAGACTGAAAAAGATGTAAGAATGACCAATGAGCAATATAATTCGGGAATAAAATATAACTTTATAGCGTTTTCTTTTACAACGGCAATTATCACCATTCCGAGTGACTGCCAGTTGAATCACACAAGACGTTATAAATTATATGGATCGTAAATATTTTCAAAACTTATTCCTTCGCCAAAGCAAGTGATAAAATCTGTTTTATTTCAGTCTCGTAAATATCGTCAATTTTTTCAGTAATTATCATTTCAATTACGTGAGAAAGTTAAACATCGTAGTTATCGTTAAAAACTGTATGAAAAATACAGGCTCAAATATCGATTGGGTGTGTTATTAAGTGACTCTGGAATGCATCGAAAAGAATGCATTTACTGACCGTGCAGCCGAGTTTAAATATATCAAGCTGTTTTGATTAGAAGGGGTTCACGGTTCGCCCTTCTTGGTGAATGAATTTAAAGTAAATTATAAATAAAGCCATACCTTTAAAGGAAGCATACCCCAATCATAAATCAGTATGTTATCCCTTGGGATAACAGAAAAAAATATAAAATAAAACTACTGCATCTCCATACTCCATAGGAAAAATAATCCAAATCTACACTAGATGACTAAAATGTTAAAAATGGAAACGAGCCGCCCGAATTTTCCACAAGGCCGTATGCCTATTTGAGTCATACATGCTTCTCGATGAAGAATGTGGGCCTTACCAATGAACATTTTTAGTTTCGACTCTAAATTTTAGTACTTTACACTACAAACTTAACCGCCTACTTGTAGGAAAATAAAAAAAATGACAACTCACTTGTAAGCCCCTAGACTGTTACGAGTAGCTTGGTTCTTCTGAAGGAATACTTGTTTGTCCGCCAGACCGAACGTGGGATGCCTCAAGTATATTAGATGTTCCGTCGGAGAACTTGGGTTTTGCACCAAATCGTAATTTATCAAAATACCACTGACCGATGACTTTATAACCAACGGTGTCAAATCGAAATTCTTTTTGGACCAGTTTCTATCCAGAACTGGCCATCCGCCTAGGTCTTTAATAAATTTCAAAAGCGGCGCCATCCCACGGCTGTCACGGGCCTTCTCATCTATGCAGTTCCTGTAGTAAAGTTTCGCCTTGTCTATGGCACTCGGCAATTTACCGCTGACAATTGGTTGCGACAACAACTCCTTTAGTTCGTTGTCTATTTTATCATACATCTGCTGGAAGGTGGAATACTTCCAATGGTTCTTTGGTATCGGATTTACCATCCCCCAATTGCCGCAGGCATATTCGTAGAAATCATAACATGGATTCACTAAACTTTTTATATATCTTTCCATTAGCTTCGACTGCTTGCAGCGGAGTTGCTCTGGCTGGTCATCGAGTTTTCGTGGAAATACTCTCGCCACGAGTAGCAATATCAGCAGAATGCAAACCTCCGGCAATGACATTTTGCTTTGCCTTCTGATTATTATTTATCCACAAATTCTGTCTTGGGGATGTGCTCACTCTGAAGTGGCGCATCGCACTGTTCCGTTTTCCACATTCCCCGGCTTAGCGATTAGTAATTAATTGCACACGAGCTATTCAATTGATAAATTAAAGCATATTTAACTACGCCTCTGCGCGGTAAGAGCCTACAAAAGTAAAGCAACGTGCCTGACTAATTTTGCACACACGCTACGAATGATTACCCCCGACTTTGGTTGACATAATTTAGAATGTATATTTAAAATATACGATGTACGGTACTTCAAATCGACATAAGATGGCAAAGATTAGCTATTCAGAGACAAATTGAAGTGATTTTAAAATAATACATTCCCACAATGTGTGTTGTGGAAAGTGCTTAAAATATAGTAGAAGGGATAAGTATCTATGTTCTTTTGCGTGAAACAATTTTAGGGCCCCAAAAACGTAAAATTATGTATAAACTCTGTTTTGGGGGACAAATTTACATAATAAGGCTTAAATCGTATTTTTGGATCTATTGAAGAGACGTTATACAAGAACACTTATGACTACTTAATCTTGGCGTGTTTGTAATAAGGAAGGGGAAAAGTCAAGGACAAAATTAAAAACGAAGAAAAAATCGAATATCTCTATGGAACATAATCAAAACTAAAATTAGAACGTATTTTTATTACGGAAAGTTTTCAAGCATTAAGTGTTCATATAAATACTAACAATAAAAGAAAAAAGGCCATCGAACGTCTCTGTAAACATATTAAAGAAAGAGACAGCCATACCTAACAAGCAAAATACTTGAGACGTATTTTGGTCGGCCATCTTGCTTTCGTGCTAGGAATTATGGTGAAGTTCTGCATGTTGATACTTTTAGGGATGGCTAACGAAATTTGGCTTTCCTATAAAACAAAGTGGCTTTTGAAAGTGATAAACAGATAAGATTGCAGAAATGTTAGTCACCGGAACTTGTGTTTATTTCCATTTTACATATCTATAATTACGGATGGATCATCCACCATACTTTACGCGTCTGATTGGCGATCTCATTGGGGAAGTTCAGTTATCTAGTTTATTAAGTCTGACAGCTGTATGACTACATGTATCTCGGTTTTGATTGGCTGAAATCGGTCATATGAGCAGCTGTTTCAGTTGACGTTTATGGAGGGGCAGCCGACGATGGCCGCGTTCTAGCGGCATATCAAACTTCATATAAAAAAAATTTACATTTCACCATATCCCTTTCAGGGAAATTTCTCAATCTAGCGCAAAACTACCAGCTGCATTGAGAGAATAAACAAAAAAAACGACCTGTCAAAGGAAATCGTCCAAACGTTTGCCAACTAAAAATAAATACGAAGCCGATCAAGTGGAATTGTAATAAAATTGTTAATAAGGTGAGTAAAATAGCAATTCAGATATTGCGCCGTACTAATGACAAATTTTAGACTCGACTTTAATTTTACTGAAGCTCACAATTGCGAAATTCGTATGGAAAATATTGCCACTGTGAACTACTTAAATTAAGAGTCGAAACTAAAAATGTTTATTAGTAAAGCCTATTGTTTTTATAATATATTGTATCATTTCTTTAATTGTAGTGTGGAAATAATTAGTATTATATGTCACTTTGGGGCTGGTGCTAGGCTAGCAACGACGTTCCTTCATCAGGGATATTTTGTGCTAGACATCTAGCGAGCAATGGATTGCGGTCATAGACGCAAGACAAACGGATCTCTCTGTTCCGTCTTGTGCAAAAATGCGCATGTGTGATATAAACTAATGCTTTTGCTGAAAAAAGGGAAATAAAAAGCAGTTTTCAAAGTCTGGGAACACTGCTTGCGGCTCCCAACGAAAAATTTGTAAATAAAATAATTATGAAAGTTTATAGAGAATTGCGTGGACATTTACACACGGTTCTTCTTTTCTTTGTTGCAATTCATTTCCGCTACATCTTTTTGAAGATGTTTTCGAACGCATTCTTGGAAATGTTATTGTGGGCACTTTTTGATGACTTTTTGGACGCGTTCTTGGACACGTTCTGGGCACGTTTTTTCTTTTGCTTTTTTGGATAAGCTTCCGGATGCTTTTCTTAACGCATTTCTCGTTTTTGTATATCGTTTTTGGAGGGGTTTTGGGACACATCCTTAGATGCGTTCTTTGATTAATTTTTCCGACGTCTTTTCTTAGCACGTTTTCCGTTTTTAAACTTATTTTTACTGAACTCAGTGTTCGTTATTTGATCCGATTTTTGATCCGTTGATGGGTTTTTCGACAAGTCAAATCAAATCAAATCAAATCAGGGTCTGAAGTCTTGTACACTTGACTTTCTCGGGTCAGAATTATATTATTGTTAAGTACAGCATCGAAAAGGTCTCTACCAGTGCGGTTTTAGGCCCGATTCACACTACATCAAATGCCTCCTCCTCCTTTTATCGATTTTAAGCCCGCATCTGGACATACGGATCAAGGTTTACGTTTGGAATCCCTGCCAAACTTGTCAGATTGTGCCGAACGACTAAGGAGAAAGCTCGCAATCTTTTGACTTTTTCAACATCGTACTTGAGAACATTGTGCGAAAATTGCAATAGCTTCACTTTGCTGAGATTAAGTGTTCAAAACAACAGGCCTGTAGTAGACAGAAGCTTAAAGATAGACCAAGACCTGAAACCAAGTTAATTCGCTAGAAATGGTGAATATAATTTCGGTTACGTTGGTTTAGGTACGCCACCTTAATATTCGCACTAACAGGCAGTTATATAAAATATTTTATAAACAATAAAGAATCCGTCAAGCTCGGCACCAATAAAGTAGGTACTTATTCTGTGGAGCAGCAATAAATACGTTTAATTGTTCAGAATTGCTATAAATTTGGGGGATATTTTCAAAGCTATAATCATCAGAATTACCTATTTAAAGACCTCTACTCCACCTCTACAGATAGTGTGCTCTGGTGCTTCAGCGCGTAAGCAGCAAGCTTTAAAAGTCGCGTCGATTGCTTTTGTATACACGCTAGTACGAAATAAAAGAATGCCAACCCGGAGTGTCTGCATTCTACTCCTGGTGTTTTTGGCATCCAAAGCCTACACACGAAAACTGGCAGACCCAGAAGCGTCGATCCGTGAAAGGCAGTCAAAACTGATGAAAAGCCTGATGAAAAGTTCGGTAAATCCATGCGATGACTTCTATGAATACGCGTGCGGCAATTGGGAGAAAGTGAATCCGATACCATCCGATCAATGGAAGACTTCAACGTTGCTGCTTTTGAACGATAAAATTGAGAGCAACCTAAAGGACTTGCTGTTGCAGCCGATTGTCAGTACTAAATCGCCTAGTGCTACAGACAAGGCGAAGATCTACTACAAGAACTGCATTGATGAAAGGGCTCGTGAAGCCCGCGGAACGGAGCCGCTGCTGAAGTTCATAAAAGACCTCGGCGGATGGCCGGTTCTGGACGAAAACTGGTCTGAAAATGATTTCGATTTTACACAGTTGGCAATAAAGTCAGCGATTACAGGAGGTGTTATAATAAGCTACGAATTGATCCAAAATCCACTCGTTCCGACAGAGCACACAATATATTTACAGCTGCCCACGTTGGGGTTGAAAAATCGAGACAATTTCCTAAAGAAGGAGTATTCCAAGAAGCTTGACGCGTACAGGTGGGTCCAACAAGTTTTTATACAATTTCCGAGCGTGCTCTAAGATTACTGTTCGATTTTGCTTTCAGAAAGATGATTGAAACAGTGCTGCGGTTACTGAAGGTCGACGCGCAGAAGGCTAGGAGCGTCTCCAACGAAATCGTGGACTTTGAAACGAAGCTAGCTAACGCAACACTCTCCCCGGAGGTTGAAGAAATGGGGCCCTATTCCATAGTGACGCTTAAAGACATCCAAGTTATGAAGTACTTAGACTGGAAAAAATACTTCTCCGAAGTTCAGCAGGCCGAGATTGCAGCCGAGCAAAGCATTGTAGTGCAAAAGGACGTTATTATAGAGTACTACATCAACAATCTCGACGAGTTACTGGACAAAATCGACAGTCGCACCCTGGCCAACTACATAGTCTGGCGATGCGTGCTTTTCGCAATAGGAACTCTAGATGGGAAATTTCGCAAGGCACATGATGAGTTTAACGCAGTTTTGACGGGACAAAAAGAACCGGATGCCTTGTGGAAAACCTGTGTTCGAAAGCTCAATTTCGACATGGGCATGACAACATCCGCGATGTTCGTGCGGAAGTATTTCGACGAGTACAGCAAGAACGAGACTGGTCGCATTATAAACTCGCTCAAAGATGTTTTCGATGAGAACCTCGTTGAGTTGGACTGGATCGACGCGAAAACCAAGGCATACGCCAGTAAAAAAGCCCACGCCATCAAAGTCGATGCTGGCTATCCGGCCGAGATACTATCCGACAATCCGGTGAACCGTCGCTATAAGGACGTTCATTTCAGCGATGGTAAGCACTTTGAAAACTACATAGCTGTTTCTCAAAATGCGCTCCGAGAAAAGATCGGCGCTCTCTCTAAGCCTTTCGATAAGAGCAATTGGCCTTTGGCACCAATCATGATAAATGCCCACTACATGCCCAATATCAACCGCATAGTTGTTCTGGCGGGTATCTTGCAAGCCCCTGTGTTCCATAAGTATTTCCCGCAGTCGCTGAACTACGGTGGAATCGGTACGTTCTTGGGTCATGAGATAATTCACGGCTTCGACGATCATGGTCGGAACTTCGACATCGAGGGGAATATCCGTGATGCGTGGTGGAGCCGAAAGGCACTTTCGGAATTCGACAAGCGAACAAAGTGCTTCGTGGAGCAATATGACAATTTCTCGAAGAAGGACAAGCACTTTAAGAGTACGGGCACAATAACTGAAAACCTAGCCGACAATGGCGGGATAAGACTGGCATATAAGGCGTATCTCAAGTGGAAGGAGAGCAATTCCAATTCGAAAATGGACACGCTTCCCAATTTGCCACTTAATGGGAAGCAGCTATTTTTCCTGGGATTCGCACAGCTGTTCTGTGAAGCGGTGCGACCGGAAGGGGCGAAGCTTGCAAAAAATTTCGATCCGCACAGTCCGGGGAAGTATCGCGTCTTGGGAACGCTGTCCAATTTTGAGGAGTTCTCCGAGGTCTACGGATGTCCGACGAAGAGTCCAATGAATCCGAACAAAAAGTGTCGCTTGTGGTAGAAGGGTACATTTTTCATACTCATACATGAATAAAAGGTTGTCAGGGGAGAGACTGTTTTGTTTAATTGCTTTTCCTTTGTAAAAAAGGAAAAACTGTTCTGCCTAGTAGCGAAACTGTATCTACTTCGGCAGTTTCTCCAGAATCTTCTGTAGTGCCAACATTTGGTCGGTAGTTGCGGACTTTGCCGGGCCTAAGGTACGGTAAAAAGCAACAGGAACATTTGCAATGTGAGGGAGACAGAAGCAGGTGCCTCTCGCACATAAAGAGTTCATTTGAGATCACTAACCTCAATTTCGAAAATGTCGAACTTGCTCACTCGAGGAAGCTTTCATCCACCATCCTCCTTCTGTGCGGCTCATATGAGACTTAGGACTAATATTAGCCAGTCATTCCAAACAGTTTTTTTAGCTATAGATCCGGATGGGACTACCGACCAATTCTTTGGTTCTTACGTACGTTGAAGACAATCAGCGCTCAGAGTTCCCCTCTTTTTTTCTTTCACATTTGGGACGAATGAAAGTGACCTATATTTTCAACCCGAACGGCTGAATTGAGAAGATCTTTCATGACAGTTACATTGCGGATGTTTGCAAGAGGTGGTGCAGTGGAAACCACCCTGAGATGTAAACTTTCTGATTTCCAGGGATCCAACTTAAGACCAGACTGCGTCCTTCATTATTTATTCAACACTCAACTAATGAATTTCTCATGGAAGTCCGTCTTCTACCTGTTTACTGTTATAAAGAAAGGATAATAACGAATCAATCTTCATTCATCATCATCACAATAATTCATTCTCGCCAATCACTTTAAACTAGAGGAATATGCCTCAAGTTATACACTAATTGTCGACAGGAAGTATAGCAAAATGAAAGGACTTACTCTGCCCACAGCCGACGCGACGCTCGCGGCAATTTTAAACCAATGACGGCACTCTTAATTAACCACCTAAGGGTTCGCATAAAACCGAACAACCAACTGTCTGATTATTGCTGGCAAAATTAATTGAAGGATATTTGTTCGTATGTCAAGCAAATCGAGCGGCTTGATTGGATTGTGGTGCTTTCCAATTAATTATCGAAAGGATCCCTCGAAAAAGAATTGACACTTTCGAAACTGGAATTTAAAGCGTGAGACTGCCAAGGTTAAGTTCACTCCAAAACCCCCATCCGAAGTAGCTCTCTATGTGAAATATATCTGTTGCGCTTTAAAGTTTCTACCGCACAATGGCAATTTAAAAAAAAAACACAACAACACTATGCCACTCTCGAAATAAAAACATGCATGGGAAACCGCAGACTGTCTGAAGAGAATCCTGAAGTTCATTGTTTATCCAAAGCAGATGTACTTTTTCGGTTCGCATGGTTCACGATTGTCATAACAAAAATACACTCACAAGTTTGTGAGTGCTTTAGATAATATACGTAGCAATATACTTTTATGAATACACACAACGAAGGACAACCGCATGTTCACTATATATGACACTCTGAAACAGAATTCTCCGTACAGCGCCCATAAAAATAGTTAAGCTCCATGCAGTACGCGCTGTGAGATACGGGTATTCTGCATCTGTCCGTACTTTTCACAAGGTTAATGGGATACGATAGTAGCTACATCCCAAGTTCGACGAAATAATTGAATGACATTTCTAACTGTATAGGAATCCTTGGCGGGTGTTTTTTAAAAAAAAACTTAAAGCACCGGCTTACGGAGATCATGGCAATTAAATTTGACAGATATTCGACAAATTCTAAACGGAATCTTCCCATAAAACATACCGTAGAACCGTTCTGCATGAGTTTCGAGGGAACCCTAAGGGTTGCAGTAGAGCTCCCAGAGTGACGCTTGCTTTGATGGTCGTTTCAATGCCGCTCCTTCTTTCGGATTTTCTTTCGACTCCCAATAAAGAGAAAAGAAAAAGAAGTATTTTTTTCGATTTCTATGCAGATGCACAACTCTTATATTTTTTGCACCATCAATCCGGTTTTTCGAATTAGTAAAAGGTAACTAAGATCGTGCCAAGGGTAAAGGTTAGATTAGACTGTATGCCAAGTGGTCATAAAATAAAAATATGGTCAAACAATGTAATGGGCATATGCTCTAATGACCTAAATGCCACATATGACCAGGCTGATTTTGACAGATAAAAATGCCCAAATAGCATATAGTGTAATCGGACAATAAGCACGAATGCCAGCATAAAGCCCTATATGCCCATATGCACTTTTTTGAAATTTCGTTATGGCATTGCTGGCATTTTTGATAGAACGCGAATAATTTTGTTGTCATCGGTGTAAAAACAAAGGTTAATTGACAATCAGAGACCTACACAGCCTAACAAATATATATGTAAGTATTTAGTACCCACCGACTGCCAAATAGTTAAGTATAGGTACTTGAGTGTGTCTTGTTCATTTCTTTTTAATTCTTTTAAATTAACTTTTTTTTTTGTTTTATTGTTACATATCTACCTAAATAAAAAAAGAATTGTGACGTAATATTTTTTCAGAGAAATTTGCATCGCAGAGTTTTGTTTTAACCATAATTGCAGATTTGTCCAAATATTTTTATGGCAACACAGCTTGGCAGTGACTTCACTTGCTGAACTAACTGCTTATGATATGTGAATGACAGAGGTCCTTGCTAATAATCATTTTTAACCTTCACACTAAATATTTTGTAGGTCAAAATGGGTAGATAGTTTTATATGGAAAATTTCGCCACTGTAAGTTTGTGAAATTTGGCCTGGACACTAAATTTTGATTATTGTATCACGCAGTGTTTGGTCTGACCCTAAATATTCCGACAACGTGGGAGCATTTAACAGCCTTTAGTTGCTAATCTACATAAGTAATTAGCACAAGCGTTTAAAAATAATATTTGAGATCGACATCTTGCGTAGTAACATTTTATAATTTGTCCCATAACACTAGCACTGAGACCGCCATATGTACTTGTCGAAACAAAGTAGTGCTGACCAAGTTACTACATCAGCCTTTTACTCGTCATTAACTTAGTGTGGATATAGTATAACCAAGTTTATGGTCGATTCCAAATCGAAAGATATGAGCCGAGTAAAGTGTTGCGGGACCGCAAGAAATGCAATTTATTTCATGGAAAAGGGCCTGCTGGCGTAATAATGTTTACCCAAGTTAATGCGTGTGGGTTGGTCAGACAAACAAACACGTATATTTATGCAAATCTCTTTTTGACTAAGGCGCAGTCTTTCAAATTGATATCCTTTCATGATGAGGTTTTCATAAATGGGGCGGTTGGGAAAGTTTAAATGAAATCGTGAACGATATTAAGTCTGAGTTAATTCTTTTTAGCAGCTTTTGGAAAGCCACTTGTCCATCAGCAGTATTAATTGCCGGGGTGCCATTTAATTTATTCATTTAAAAGTTGTAAATTCAATCAGCATTCTTAGTACCTGAAGATATCAGAAAATGAGCAATAACGAAAGAAAGGGTTGATGTTTCCGCCCATTTGCAAAGTGCTTACATATCAAATTCCCCAGTTAAATGTTCCACAAAGCGAAACTTTGCCATTCACCGCCAGCGGTTCTACAACGAACATTTTAATTTAACATGGGTAAATTGCCGGATGAATTTGTATTTTTCCCTAACTTTACGGTGTAAGGGTTTATTTTGGGTAAAAAAAGACCGGAAGTTACAACAAAATTATGCACGAGTTCATTTTCTCAACTTTTGCTTGACTTTCCATTTAAATTGAAAAATTTTTAGTTTCATTTTCATTTTTACCTGCTGGAAGTTTACGCAGAATTATTGCATTCTCAGTTTCTTTTATGGTCATCCAAACCAAACCAAAATACATAGATTAATGAAATGAAAAAATAATATGATAATCGTTTTTAGTGTCCAGGCTAAATTTTTCGAACTAATAATGTCGAAATTTTCCAAACAAAATTGCATATTGTGACTTACAAATTATATAAGGTGAAGGTTAAAAATGATTATTAGTAAGACCCAAAGTGTCGTGATACATTAAGTTATTGAATATAACAGCGAGGTTGACCGTAATAATTTGTTGTTGCTTCCAAGTGTTCTTCTGTTTGTATTTTTCTTTTCTTCATTGAAGAATCAACGACCCCACAGTAGGTACAGCAATAGTGTGAGTGGAGCCTTTTCTTTTTCTTAGACGAATATTTGCAGAGTCAAGAGCGGTTCAAAACTTTCTCGTGCATTGCAAGTTCGTCTGAAATGACTAAGTTATGTTTCCAATTTCTCTTAGACTTTTCCAGAAAAACGGATGCAGGAAATTTCTGATTAAACGCTAATGTGTATGTTACATCGAACTCTTATATTTACATAATTTATCTGCGGTACTTTGTAATTGAACTGTCAACGCGCGATACTGCAGGGTGCGGCAAGAAGGAAATGAAACCAAAAGTAGTGGACATACCGTTACAAAGTTTGTTTATTCTTGTTACATACGATCTGAATTTTTTATTGCATGGTTTTAAAGATGATATCGGACAAGTGATGGCCTCCGTTTTCGATACACTGAGATACCCGATTTTCGAAGCTTCTCTGAACTCTTTGAAGCATATCGATGGGTATGTTCGCTATTGCTTCACGAACGTTGTCCTTCAGATAATTAACGTTCGAGGCCGATCGGTGTAAATGATAGATTTAAGGTAACCCCATATAAAAAAAAAATCGCACGGAGCCAAATCAGGTGAGCGCGCCGGCCACGTAAGGTCGCCCCTCAAGGAGATTAAACGATCGGGGAAATGTTCCCTCAAAAGATCCATCGATGCTCGTGGTGTGGGGGCCGTGGCTCCATCTTGTTGAAACCACACATCACCAAGGTCCAGTTCATCGAGTTTTGGGATGAAAAATTCTTCAATCATCTGTCTGTAGCGAGCTGCATTCATCGTTACAGTGCGTTCGTTTTCTTCGGAAAGTAAGGACCAATTATCCCTACTCTCGAAACAGCACACCATACGGTGACACGTTCACAATGCAGTGGCGTCTGATGAATTTCACGTGGATTGTGATCACTCCAATATCGCCTGCGGGGTGGATGAAGCGAGTACGGAAAGCACGTTGAGTGGAAATCATGGAACGACCGTTGGAAAAGTAAGCCTCGCTGGCAATTGCGCGTTGCTCTTTCGTCCAATGCATGATGTCGACTAACTGCGACGTACATGAAACTTCAGGATGTCTCCTAAAAAATGGCACAATCTCCGACCACTCCCCCCCACTTGGTGCCAAAAACAAATCAGCAAGTTTTCTTGCCGCACCCTGTAGTAATCACATTTAAGTGGTATTCGATTGGGTACTCTCAGAGCACTTTTTTGCTCTCGGTTACTTTTTATGTTCGATTGGTACGCAAAAAAATCAATAAAATCAATCTTTTTCCGGTTTCAGACTACTTTTGTGACTCTGGATTTTTTCGCAAACTTGCCCAAAATTTACCAATACAAGTGCGTTCGACAACTGGAGGAGTTTTTATAGGTTTTTGCAAAATATTTCTACTGCAAAGAAAGCCATTGCATTGGGTGAATCTTTTTTTGTTAATTTTTTATATGCAAATGTTTACAAATCAATCAAACTGCAACCAATGAATGGAAAACGACTAGAAAAGTGTCCAGGGCTACACATATTCCATTCGCACGAATATAAACAAAAGAAAAGGAGAAAGTGACGTTTTAGTGTTCGATTAGCCGTTAAATTTTTGGCAGTAGTTTCATCTAAGTGGCTCATGTAGTTATAGCTACAGTTTTTATTTGAATCTAACTGGTTCGCAAAATTTCTTACGAATTGCGAAAAAAAACCTTTCGCTTTTTATATACATACCTTCACGCATTGGGATTCCTTTGAACATTCTGCATAAACAATTCAGAATGTTACTTTAATTTTCATTCAAACGAACTCGGGGAATCAGCAAATAATAATATACATGAAAAAGCGACACACATAAATAATTCACTTTGTGTCCCCGAAAGAGTCAGTTGGATTGGTGTAATATATCCTTTGGGTCGCTTCCAATGACAAGGGTAGTATTTTGGGAATACATTATGCAGCTTATTTGGGTTTTAGTGGAATGCAGGATGATAAATATCTGGTGTGAGTAATTCCTTGCAGCAGGCCTTGTCAAACAATTTGTCCTTTCAATTTCTTATCAAGAAAACTCTCACTTTGCGAGAAAGTTTAATATCTACATAGTTGCGTAATTTTTATTACATAAAATAAAATTCAACTTATATCTCTTTATTGTCACCCCGTCCCAGCAAAACGATGCCCGTGGGTGGGTAAATACATTACCTATCAGTAAAGGTAAGACACCCTCGTAATAATTCAGTTTTGGTACTGAATAGAGGCAAAAGTTGGACTCTGAAAAGGTGAGGTAATTTGATATTGATTACAGGATTTATAAACATTTGGATTAATTGACCCTGTGCGGCTGAGATTATGCTGGAAACAGTACAACAATCCTCCCACGAATGAGGGTGAAAGAAATGTTATGTCTGAAGTGATTGCCATAATGTAATAACGAAAAGATTGTTATTTTTCTAGATTATGTGTATTCTTGTTTTGAAATGGTAATACTTGTGCTTAGATACTCGATTGATTTGTGTAGATTACAACGATGAATGTGGATATTAATGAGAAAGTTGCAGAAGAAAAAAACTTTAAATGGGAACTACCCCTATCTGAAAAAGATGCTGCCTTAACAAACCTCAGCATGTGTTCAGTGTTAATTATTTTTAAAGCCTTTTGGATGAGTAAACAATATTCGTTTGATACTAATGATTTTCTATATATATACATATTTCAAATAAGTGTCATCTATTGAGTTGGTGCTTCAGAGGTTAAACGAGAGGGAGTAAATGGAGACCCACCAAACCTTACGTTTAAAAATTAAGGCAGTAACAGAAAAGAAGGCCTAAATACTTTAACTGGCTATTATTTCATTAGTTTTGTTTTTATTTGTTATAGAGTTATCCATACTAGTAACAAAAAAGATGCAAGAAACTCGTCAAAGAGTAAGCAATTTGCGTGATAAAACCAATCAAAAAGAGTGTTAAAAATGCGTCGACCCACATGTCCAAATACATCTAAAACCTCCTTGAAAAACGGAAAACATCAAATTGACAAAAGTTAGCTAAAAAAAACTCGCCAAGAACTTGTCGAATTTCTTCGAAAAAGGAGTCGAAAACTGCGTCAATAACCGAGTTGAAAATGTATCGCAAAATGTGTCAAAAACAAAAAACCGCCAAAAACGATAAGCAAAATGCATCGAAAATGAGGCAAAAAGTCATAAAAAGTCAAGTTCAAAATAAGTACGTCGAAAACAAGCCAAAAAACTGATCCAGAAACGATTGAAAAACAACAAATAGCATGGCAAAAATTTCCACAAAATGTTCCTCATATATCAAGTGCATGAAAAAATGCGAGTCAAAAAGCCGTAACGGGCAAAAAGCATAAATTAGAAGTAGGTATCAAAAAACGCATCAATAAAACGCCAAAAAGCAAGCCCAACATGCTTCAAAAAGGCGTTGTAAATTTTTTTTAAGGACGGGTTGAAAATGCGTCAGGAAAAGTACTTTAACGTGACCAGAAATGCGGCGATAAACACGTCCAAAAGAGCGTTGAAAAAAATAGTCAAAAGTGTTTCAAAAAAATTATACAAAAATTAGTAAAAACCATCAGAAAATGACGAAACATATCCCCTACGTAAAAGCGAACTTCGGGCCATATTGGTCTTCAGTGGAACATGTAATGTAAGTCTGATTCTAATTACTCCTAAAATTTCTGAGCATTAACTGAATTCAATAAGAAAAGTTCGATTCCTTCATTCCCTTAAATTCGAGTTCACGTCATAGCCTCATGCTGAATACCCGTCCAAGCTCGGGCTTATGCTTCGTTGTCAAAAGTGAAATATGGGGGCTTACCAATAAACAGTTTTTAGTTTCGACTCTAAATTTTAGTAGTTCGCAGTGGCTGTATTTTCCATACAAATTTCGCAATTGTGAGCTTCCTTAAATTTTAGTTATTGGTATCGCGCATTGTTTTTATTAAAAGATTGTTTTAATATCAGATGAAAGTTTAAAGTTTGCAAACAAACAAACTGAACTATGTCCGAAAAGATCTTTTAATCTTGCGAGTATTTTAATTCAGGCCATTCTTACTTATTTTCAGATTGCTGTTTTTGGTGGTTTATTTTAGCAAAAAAATTGCCTTTGTTTCCAAGTTTCCAAGTTTTGTGTGTTTTATCCAAAGTTTGTGTTTCTGTTTCTGCTTTTGACAAAAAGTACATGACATAAAATTAATTCCAGAGATGCGTCCGCCCTATCCTATTTAGAACTATTCTCTACAATTTGGACGTTTACGTTACAAAGGCGTTCGACACAATAAATGAGCGACTCACACATTACTTCTACGCTAGTCCCTTTTGATCTTACCAAGTGAATACATGTGACTTTTCACATCCATAAGATCAAAACAGAATCAACTACATGTTTTGGTTTTTTTTTTTTGTAACAAAAATAAAATAAAAACATTCCCGATAAAAGCACACATTCCCTTCTACCATACGTATGTATCTTGTCTTCCTCTATGGCCAATAAAAATGGCTTTCACAGGACCAGTAATGAAAACGTGGTGCTGCATACAACGCGACTTCCCCCTTAAGAAGCTTCCCCATTCCCATTTCTCAGAGAAAAATTTTTCCAGATAAAAAGGAAAGTGGTCCTGATATTTTTTTGGGGGAATGGGCGGGGGGGGGGGTGGTGTGGGGTGGTAACTGTGGCTGTCAGTAATTCTGTTATCAGTGAGGATATTTAATTCAATTTTCTGCCATGAAAATGAATAGTCGGTGTCAGAACTGAATACTGGTTGTAAGATTGGTAGACAAATGATTGAATTTCGAAAACTTTTCCGTTAGACACAAAGGGTGGCACATAATTTTATTGCTACTTAAAGAGCAGTCTCTTTGCTTGTATTGAGAGTGGTGGCATTCAGCTATGGCGGTGATTTGTGAGACGGGGTACATGCTCTACAGCCAAGTTGTATGTGATTCAGTTTTGCACATTTTTTTTATTGTAACTTAAGTTCATTCATTTGAAGAGATTGACAGGCTGCTGTTTTCTTTATAAATACCGGCAAGTTTACTTATCATTTCGCACTAAGTTCGGCCCTTAACAGAGTCGGGTGGTAAAGCTAATGATACTAATCAAACTCGTATTAAAAAAGCAACCGCAACATGATCGATATGTTTCTAATAGTATTTTTTTAAGATTTGCATAGTTTGTTTACCAGCAAAAAAACGCTTAAGAAAAAGGTGTCAAAATGTGCGGCAATTTAAAAAAAATTAACGCATGAATAACGCATTAAACACGCTTTAAAAAGACTTGCAGAAGCGCATTAAATACATTTTCGAAAACGAGTCAAATAGAAATAGAAAAACTCGTACAAACGTTCGGAAAAATGAATCCAAAAACTTATTCAAAATGTATCAAAAAACTTGTTTTAACCCCTTTAAAGTACAACCGAAAACGAATTAAAGAATGTGTCGAAGGAAAGAGAGTCACTTTACAAAACGCAACCAAAAATGCATTGAAAGATACCTAAAAAGGCTTCAAAAACGCAATATATGTAAATACACACTTTAGAAAAACGTTTAAAACGCGATTGAAAAGATGCGTCAATTAACGAATTAAATAAAGCTTCATCGTTGTGTAATGAAAATCATACTTAGTTCTAATGAACGCTTTAAAAACATCAAACTGTTCTGACGAACACGTGCGGCTTTTGACAAACAGAATGCACACAATTTCATAACAACTTTCGAATTGCTTGTTGACGCGTGACATCAGAGCAATAGTACATCAGAGTTTTGCAATTGCGAATTTATCTGAAATCGGATTGACGCAGAAGAGGACTTAATATTGAAAATGACAGAGCAAACAATTAGCTTGAAAAAGTACAAAACTCGTAATAGAAAGGGAATCGATTTGAATCTGCATATTAATAGGATGTTGGATTGGGCAAGGACACACTTTCTTTCATGTGATTAGGAAAAATATCGAGTTTACGCCGCTTGACTCGAGTTTTAATAAAGCTTTAGTCCTCATCAATTTCCTTTTTATTGGAGCATTCGTTTGTAGGGAATACGATTTTCATTAGCTGTAGCTGTCTGCTTACTAAATGAGAATTGAAATAATCTTTGCTATCGCCAACGCTGGAGAGTGTATTTTGGAAATGTTTTAATGAATATCTTTGACAAGAAATGTGGAAAACAATATTCAACTAAAAAAAGTACCCATTGGCATGAAGTTCAGCTTAACATTATGTCTATGTCTATGCCTATAAGAGCATTTAGAGGAGGTTACATCATGAGACAAGCATTCCTGCTGAGTGCACTTTTCGAACACGCATCAGGAAGCATGACGATGAAGTACTATAAATTCTCTTGTCTCAATTTGTCTCTGTAGCGAATACCATTTACCTTAATGTGATGGCCCAATAACTCCACGGGCATGAAAATCGCACCAAACATATTTCATGAAACAGGTTCTCACCTGTCCATATTCAGTAACGCATATTTTGCTTATTGACGAAGCCGTTTAACTAAAAATGCGCTTCATCGCTGAAGAGGATTATGCGACGAAATTCTTCATTTTCTTCCATCATGTCCAGAGCCCAATTCGAGAACGTATGTCGCTTCATTATGATCAAGGGGCTTGATCTTGTAAGGGTGTAGGCCAAGATCCTTATGCAAAATTTGCCATAATGTGGTGTGATAGAGGCCCAATTCTTGAGATCGCCGTGAAGTTGACTGATTTGGCTCGTTTGCGACGGACGCCTCTTAAAGTTGCGACCACTGACTTTCAAATTAATTAATTTCAAATATTTGTAAACATTGTTCCGTCGTGTACTTCATGATAAAAATGTTGATTTCAGTGAATATTTTGACATTGACAGCTCGGTTATCGAAAGTTTGAAGCTGTCAAGTCGCTAATGAAAGACCCTTTACAATAAGGCTATGGGCTACCCAACCGTGCCGGAAACAGAAAGGAGAAGGAAAAAGGAAAATTCAATTTCTACTTTATACCCCGACTCCACATGAGATAATTTCTCTTATAATGTTTATCATGAAATATCACATGGAGTCACACCATTTCATCTCATGATTGGATGTCAGCGATCGCTCTCTACGATTATTTCTTGACGTGGATGTCTGACATGAATTTGACGGATGCTTGTTTTTTTTTTGTTGCTTTTTGTCTGGAAATGTCATTTTACAACGTCTCTTGCTGTTGCGATACGAAATGAAATGCCATGAAATGATTTGCCCAACACAGATATTAGAAAATTGTGTGGCATAGATGTCAGACATTTAGTCGGAGAGATATGTCTGTAGGGGAGCCGGCGTGTTATGTAGGATAGGTTGCTTATTCGCAGAAGGCGAAGTTAGTTGGGTTCAAAGGTGCGATCTTGTGGGGGGACCACCAACCACCCACAGTAGCAAAAGTTATAGGAAATAAGTAAAATAAAATGTATTTGCATCCTTGAATGCTACCTATGCACGGAATTACGTACCCAAGTTTATCTTGTGCAAAAACCTACTTCTATTCGAAACTGGGCAAAACATGGCAAACTTGTATAAACCTTACACACGAAACCAAGTGTAACATGGTGTACTTAACTTCACCCACCAGAAGCAATCGTTCTTTTTGCTTAGACCTTCAGCCGATAGTGGAACTCTTAAAAAAAAAAGAAAAAAAAAATTACCCGCTCGTTTCTGGCTAACCAGAGAAAATAAGAAATAATAAGTGGCCTAGCAAAGAAAAACCAAATCTTAAAGATTATGTAGCTGTCGTATTTTCTCAAATTCATCACATCATGTCCAGGTAACCTTTAAAAAAAAATTTAAATAAAAGAAAATTGTGATTAAAGTGAATATTCCCTTTAGCCCCAAAAAAAAATTTGTGCCTTATCAGTGCGTGAGATTTATCAGCAAAAAAAAAAAAAGAAAGCAAAATTCGCTTTGCTGCATTTATACTGCCCGATCTATGCACGTGGCTACCGAGTCCACTATCGGCTCACAAAAAAAAAAAAAAAAAAGGAGGTGGGGAAAAAGGAAAGGTTATGTCATTCAAGCCACTGATATTTCTCGATCTATCATCAAGCATCCACGTAGACCAAATCGAACACCCAACCTGCGGCAAAAAGATCAGAAACGACGCCTCGCCGCGATCAACGCGTCTACGAAGGTCTAAATCGCCGATCAACGATCAAAAAAAAAAAAAACTTAAAACTAAGTAAAAAGGGGAATCAATCTCCCAATCAGTCGCTCTTCGCCCAACTGTCGAAGTTCTTTCCAATCACTTCATCTCTATAAGCGATTTACCCGAGCTTCCGTCAGAGCGAAGTTTAATCGACCAGTGCATGTAATATGCGCCATCCAAACAACAGTCTCTCCCGAGTATCAATTCATCGATTTTGGCGGGTTTGCTCGACTAGTGTCACCGATATCGATATAGTCGGACCAGCAGCCCCCTAGCCGATCAAACAACAGCAAAATACCCCCTTTTATTTCAGACTGATACGGATAAGCAACACAGTGGCCAGTGATCGTGAACCCAAACAACACCGTCACCAAGAGCGTATGGGATGAGAGCAAGACCACTCTCCCACTTCCCATGCATTAAACGTTCAACCGCAACACATCAACAATCCATCCCAAATTCCCCAGCCACTCTTATCAGCGCATCACCGAGTCTGTAGGTATTCACTAAAAGTGATAGCAGGTGTAGATTTGGTAATACCCAAAGTTAAGTATCGCCGATTTGACATTGTAAAGTTCGTTCATTTGTTTTAAAAATTTAATTTCTTTCCCAAACATATATAGATTCAACCATCATGCTGTGCACATCATCATGGAGACATAATTAACAACAATTAAATACCGCTGTCAAAGAAATTACGTGGTGACTCAATGTTCCATTTACATTTGAACGAGCTATACAGATCTGCTCTTTTACATTTTCTTTTGCTATTTTCGTATTTGATATTATTTCGCAATATCTGTATTATAAGTTGGTTTCAAAGCATCTTTAGCTTATGGACAATGAACATAAGATATAGTTATTGATAAATTTCCATTTTTTTTGTAAACTGAGTACTTTGAGAACAGATTGTATAAAAGCAAAGCAAATAGGAGAGAGGCTGGCTTAGTTTCGGTAGTATGTTATTCATATCACTTATTGATATATGAAGCGGAGGAAAGGATTTATATTTATAGCATTGTGCAAATAATATACACCTAACACCTGAGCGCATAAATCAATGTTTTTTTTTTTGAGTTTTTTTTGTGGTACGTAAAAGAAACGTACTGTTCTCTTATTTCTTACTTTTACGAAAGTGTATGAGAACAATTAGGATGTTAGAAGAGATTTATTTTTAGTGGCGTTTGGGATGATGGTAAATTACATAACCAAGTATTATTATAAATTTAGTAGGATATAATAATTTTTTATTTGAATTCTGGAAATAAAAATCTAATTGTGTTATGAAACAGAGACATAACCTGAATTTTATTTTCATAAAAGTTTAATGAAACTTAATTTTGCTTTGTCGTGTGAATAGTGGTGTCTTGTGTTTGTGGGAAGGTGAGTGTTTAAAAGATGCGTAGCGACGGTGGCGTGAACGAAGCTTAATAGATCGTTTGCGTACACAGCAGGGGTTATCGCGAATATGTATGTGAGTGTAGCGGTAGCCTAGGTAGCCCCTATTCCTTTAAGGATAGTGGTAGAGGGAGGGTCACACTCGAGAGAAACCAACTCCACCCTTCGGTTTCTCAACTTTGGATTTCTATCTTCTTCAACGTCTCTCTTTTTTTTTTGAGTTTCAGTAGTTTTTTTTTTTCTTCTTTAGTTAATTATTTAAACGTTTTTCTTTAGGCATGGAATTTATGTACGGTTGTTCAGAGACCTGTGCAAGAACCCACCCATTTCGACGAGTTAGTTCCGCGCTTTAAGCAAGCATGCCTACAGCACAGAATCTACTGAACACCCTATCAAGTGTCCCGGTGATTCCTGCAGGATTTCCTGTGATCCTGGAACAACTGGGAGAGCATAAGATCGCTTCAATCGCTCTTGATAGGACCAACTTCCGTTACAATCTATAAGCGAAGAGAGAAATTGTACTAGTTGTTACAATCTCTCTAACCGCCCATAGATGGCATTGACAGTGGCCCTGCCTTACTCCATACAATTTCAAAACTGACGGACTTCGAAAATCTGTATTGTTTAAATTTAAATAAAAAAACTGCTTTGCACAGTTCCCAATTATCAACTCCTCCCAATCGCTGCTTGTGAATTCAGCGAACAGTTGTTCGCAACATGCACAATCTTTCATATCTTTCATAGAGTTTTTTCTACCCAACTCAAGGATATAATATCGATCGCGTCTTGAGTCTGGGAGACTCACGTACTTTCCGTCCAATTAATTTTACTGAACGGTGTTTGGCTCTGACAGTAGATCTACATATCCAGACGTAGAACAAACTTGCAGGTAACCTGTTTCATCAGAACAAACTTGCAGGTAACCTGTTTCATCCTTGTAGAAGTTAATTGAATTACTTTGAAAGTTAAGAGACACTATGCAAGTAGTAGACAATTTTTAGTAGAACACTGAGTGGCTCCGTTCTAAGGGAAATAATATCTGTCATTTTGCTGACTGTGATGTTGTTAAGTAGGTAGCGGAGTACTGTCGTCAATGTCGGCAGATAGTGCATATCTGCCGTGATACAAATCCTCTCACATCAACCAGACACTTTTAGTGAAGTTGTACTTTGACTTGTGGCAGGATGTTTGTTTTTCCTTTTAGTTTCTCTCTTGCATATTGAAGCTTGTAATTGAATGAGATTTTTAAAAACATGGATTTTCACTTGCTCCACGTTACTTGGTATACAAGGAGTTCTTTGTTCCGTTTCCCGTATGCAAATGTTTCACTGAAAGAAGCCTCAGCGGAGATTTTGCAAACAAAAAATTGTTTCAATTTAGACGCAAAGTTATCTATGCCAGCAAGAATTCGCCTACAGATATACTTCGCTGAGTAGTAACTTCTTGCTAAATATGACCAGCAAACCATTCAAAGCTTGGTAACATTTTGTTTGCACAACAGCTCCGTTCTGCGATCCATTAGCTGAACAAATGATAATCGAAGACACATCTTCTTGCGTTTGAACTATTTCGATTTACTAGGGCTCTCTCAGTGGTAGAAATTCTACCATTACAGTGACCTGACTTATACACAACATACATATTGGAAAGCAAATTACACACAGCTTTGCATCTCTGCGCAATCCAACAAACAGGAGTCAAGCGATTATGTTGTGTTTAAGGCAGTGAAAGTGGTTCTTAGTTATTTCCCTCGCCTATTTATATAAATAAGATAAAGGTGCAGGGAAATAACTCCACAGGCAATAACTTTACTTCACCCTGAATGGGAAATAATTCAGTTATTTGCCACTGAAAATGAATGCCAAAGTATCTCTTAAGCTGAGATGAGCACAAATCCAAATTGTGAGTCGAAATTCGATTACAATTTGTAAAGCTCAGACAACACTGTGCTCAATCCACTCAATATGCTCTGAATGTAAACCACTTTTCATAGTAATTAGCTTTTGCATTCGTGGTATTTTTGGGAATAAAGCCACAAGTGAATATTCAGTGTAATTTGTTTTATGCACGTCAGAATTTCCTCTTCTCAATCACTACCCAGTAAAAGCCATTGTTATGGTAATGATGTAAAATATGTAAGAAAGGAAGTGCTTTCGACCGCACATAAGAAATTAATTGCACATTAATCTAGATTTGCTTTTTGTCTGTATTTTCAGATGCTACAAAATATTTCCTTTCGTCCTTGGCAGTATAGTATTGCACAATGTAGTAGCCCATTACTGAACAATAGGCGGTAGGCACTTTTATCAACAAGCGGTTAGAGTTTTAGTAACTAAGGAGGCAATAAATATATTATGTAGTGATTCGATGTCCTTTTCGGCCCTCTACCACTATCCGGGAGTCAAAGGGTTTTTATTTTTTTGGTCAGTCGGAATTCGACAATTGCACAAATGAAAATCGATAAATTCGAAAAAAGCAACATGCACCGAGTGAAATAAAACTCCCTTTACGACCTTCAAATTTAACATTCAAAATATTCGGCTAACTGGAACACAAATTATTTAAGTGCCAGGGATTAATGGAAAAGATAAAATTAAGGTTCGACTTTTGGGCGACTTGTAATTAAAACACGAAAGAGCTGTTTATCGCATTAACCCTTTTCTAAGTTGTCCGTGTTAAAAGTACAAGGAGCTGAATCGATACCATCAATACGGTCGTCGCTACGTTTATATTCCCCATCAAATTTTCAAGTTAACTCTTAACGGCTTTTTCGGAATAAATTTTAATTAGATTGTTCAAGAAGTATCTTCACGTTTTGCTCCTAAGGTACTAGTTAGTACCGGAGCTAGAGTCCGTCCGTTTGAAAGCCTGTAATTTATCGAATGATTAAACACATAGAAGTCTTATCTAACATATTTTCAGCGTGTTCTAAATTATGTATTACACCTTTGACGCTCCTTTCTGCAGTCTCGGTGATAGGAACCAGGTTTTCTGTTTAATCACTCTATTTAGAGTGACGACTCAGGGTGACCTTTTCGTGGAGTTGCATATGATAGCGCACGATTTGATTACAAAAGTCAGAAAGTGGCACTATCGAGGATAGCCTCATTGGATTTCAAATTGATAATTTTCATAAACTTTTAGGATTATGTGAAATATCAAAAAATGTGCAATGCTATCCTTATTCTTTCTGCCAAACGAAGACATCAATACATCTTATTACCTTCAACGCTGAGTGAAAGATTAACATAATACCGTAAAATATAATAACGGTCGTGTCTCCCACCGCTTTGGCGTGGGGTGGGGCAATTTTTTTTTAAAAATGTACCTACCTACTTAAAAAGGAAATCTTTGAAAACAACTGCAACACTTACAATAGAGAATCATAGCAATTTTGAAAGCAATAAAATCTACCCTAGGTCTAATTTTTCAAAGCCTAACATAAAGATCGACTGCAATAACTTCAAAAATAAAAAATAAAACATGGAGAAAGGGACATTCACGAAAGCACACACTTCGGTGACTTTTATTAAAGAACATAATATTTCGAGGACAATACCAAAGAAAACAAGTTAAAGTGTTATCATCGGCCTGGCCGATGATTTGATACCCTCCACTGCATACAAGTCATCCAAAATACCAGAACTACTTGACCGACATAGCCCATTTTTAATACCAACCTAACGACGATAAAAGAAGTCCTTTCACAAAACTTCATTCACCTAGGTTGATTCCTTTGGACGCTATCGTGTTTTCAACGGAAAGAGGGACGCATGGGTCTAATATTGGTTTTGTATGGGAGGTACCAAAACTACTTGACCGACATAGCCCATTTTCAATACCAACCTGACGTCGATAAAAAGAAGTCCAGAAATATAGACAGACAGACAGACGGACATGGCTAAATCGATTCAGAATGTGATCCTGATTCAGAATATATATACTTTCTGAGGTCTCCGGGGACTCCTTCTTGGCGTTACAAATGTATTTGCAAAGTGAATATACCTTCCTGTGGAGGGTATAAAAATTCGGCTGCGGTAGCTATTTGGATTGAAAGCAAAGAAGGAACCTCTTTTTGTTCATTCAGAAGAACGGTGTTAACAAGCATAAGTATTTGGTAAATTTTCGGTGCAAAATATCCCTCATCAATTTATTTAATGAATATTGGTTTTTTATGCCACCCGTTCCAGGATTATTATGAATGTAAGCGACTACATTTCAAATTCATCCTCTTCTAGTGTAAGAAGTGACCTTCAAAAATATGTTGTGCTGTCTCAATTTAATCTGATTTTAACAAAGGGATTTACAAGGAACTTTTCTACGAAGAGTGGTGCCGAACAAAATGTTTGCTTGTATTTACTAAGGACCCGAAGAAATTTAAATTTTTTTTTTGTTTTTTTTTTAATTTCGACAGAGAACCCCTCAGTAATCTTTTCTATTTCATTGTGATAAGGGTTAAGCTTTTACATTCAGACTATTTCGGCTATTTTTGGAATACCATTTGTTGGCTATGACGTATTGGGGCTGGGGGTAAAGGTTGCGCTACGCGATGTTGATAAGGTCAAATAAGGACGAATGAAAAAATCAACAAAAAAATACCCATCTTGAGTAAATTTATTTATCTAAGAGCGAAATCGTTCAAAATTACTTTTGCTCAAAACGCCATGCATTTGTAATATTGTGCGGGCTATAGCTACATTTGATTAGGTACATAGAGAGTGTTGAGTTCGAGTACGAGTGATATTTTCTTACTGTTTTCTTTCTGTCAAATATCCTTCCCTTCATTATTTTTGAGTCAAAATACACTTAACATTCGAATGAAAAGTGAACCTTCGATTGATAGAATGAACTTCTTATCTGTAAAGGCTCATGCTTGATGTACGTATATGCAATGTCGGACAGAATTTGCTAATACACTCTCCCATGCTTGATGAGTTTTTGAGCTGTGTATGTCCCGCTTCAGTAAGAACATTCAATGGGTTGAAGTTCAAAACAAACACGCCGGCACTATTGACTACGGCACTAATTTCAATTTAAGCAAAGATTTACTTCCCGGATTGAACGATACATGTAAGATGCCCGCAGGTTTTTTTTTAGTTTATGGGTCAATAAGTTCAGAAATCAATTGTCATTTTAATTTTCTTTTTTAAAAAATAAATAACATTACAAAACTAGGT
Organism: Cheilosia impressa; assembly: GCA_948293265.1. Lineage (NCBI taxonomy): Eukaryota > Metazoa > Arthropoda > Insecta > Diptera > Syrphidae > Cheilosia > Cheilosia impressa. The sequence goes on along the minus strand of OX411880.1, from coordinate 127,838,823 downwards.
TAAAATCACTTTTTGTAGCTTTGGATATTGATGACGCGCTTTTGTTTAAGCGTTACTATGGGAATGAAGCTCTTCGCACAAGATGTCGCTCTTTTGTTTGAATGTTTCTATGGAAATTAACTTTTTTTTACGTTACGCTGCAATACAGTAGCGCCTGTGAGTAATCAGAGATTATTTGTGATAATTAGAAAATTTGGTTAAGTATCGAATATCAAAACAAATAAATTGTAACTCAACAAGTGCTGCCAAAGTGTGGTTATATACAAAAAATTTTGTGTGGTGAACGCTTGTTCATTTCCTTATTGCATACCGTGTTGCTGTAAGGCAAATCCACTTTCACTTTACTACGAAATCATGGATAATGTTTCTCTTCCCAGGATGCTCTACTAAATACGATGTACGAGTATACGGGAATACTAATAATTATAGACATTATTAAAGCCGCCAAGTCTCTATACAAATGGTTTCTGGTCTTACATATTCCAATCAATTTATGCTTGCGTGGGTGTTGGTTTTCAAATTTTAGATTTTTATTGAAAACTATTGTTCTAATATGCATCAGTGTATTGTGAATCGGAATGATTAAATATGTGAATATTTACTTCCATTAACAGAGAAGCAATCTGTAGAACGTTTTTTTTTTTCAATTTAACCGGAATGTGTATGAGTAGGAATGCAGATGCAAAATATTTTGGGTAAATGGTAGTCAATTTTTGTTGTAGAGATAACCGCAGATAAAAAAAGAGACTAATAAAATTATTTAAAAGCAGGCTACACATACAAATACCAATGGATCAATAGGATGTTAAAGGGAGATACTTAAATTGCTAACACTTTATGTAATTAAATGAATGCAAGGAGTGCAAATGCAACTATCAATTTGTGTTAACCGAAATCGTTATTATTTTAAAATCGTGTGAATAATGTAATTCATCAATTGCGACAGCTGGGCGGATATGGCTCAATGCAATGATAATCTTACTGTACAAAAAATTGTGGAAGTAGCAACTTGCTTGGCTGTGGTCTTCCCTGGAATACTCCAATTTGATGAAATGATAGGCTAGGTCAGTTCTGTGCAATACTGGGCGATTGTAATGCCTATCGGGAAAAAGGTTGTCCCTTACGCAATACAACCTTGTCTATACATACTGTACTAAATTACTCACTGTGCTGTTTCATACAAACCTTAAGTGGGTTGTGTCCTTAAGAGCCTCTACAAAACTTCTTCTTCCATGAAGCGAATTTTCTTCATATTGTGCCCCTCTGGCTTCATTGAAGATCGTCGGCCAAAGCATTATTGTGTTACGATAGGTTTGTAGTTCAGTCGATCTAACGTCCGCCTCTCCTGTTGCCTTTCTCTCTGCTTCAAGTTTAAGTTTATGCAAGGCGGAAGTTCATACAGGGATCAGCTTCTTCTGCTGGTGAACTTTGTGTTGCTAATTCATCCGCTTTCACATTGCCTAGAATGCCTTCTTGTCCCAGAACCCAGCAGAAAGATATCAAAAACTTGGAGTTCTTCGCGACAGCATTTCAAAAGCTTCGATTTTATTTCTGTTGCAGTTAAGGTTCTTATTGCTGCCTAGCTGTCGATAAACAAGGTAATACCTTGAGGTAGTATTGCCGTTACCACAGACTCACGGGCTCCTATTGTCACTGTCACGACCTCAGCTTGGAGGACACTACTCTGGCCGGGGAGGCTTGCTGATTTTGATATGCCCAACGATTCCGAGAAGACTGCTGAACCCACCCCGGTGCCCATTGAAACTGAAATCAAATCTTTACATTACATTTTCAATAAAACAATATCTTCAAGTAACATTTAAAGAAATTACCTATTGTTCTATACATTATTCGTTTAAAAAACAGAAAGAAAATCTCTTTCCAAAAAAGTTGCCATACCATAAAACCCATAAACTTTTTCAAATAACGTATACCGGAAAGCGAACCTTATCCGGCAGTTGCCAGAATACCCTGCTCTGTTGGCTATGGTGTTTATCTTGTTGTTTTACAAAGACTCTACCAGTGCAAAGTAGGAGCAATTTTACGGGCGAACATTTTACTCCCTCAAGCACATGTGCCACACACCACAACCATGTAATCCCATTTTCACAATTTTATATTTCGCTCTCAATTTATTGCACTCCCCCAAAGAATATCTACGATAAGGATTCTTGCTTTACCTACTGGCTCCCATTAATTGAAAATAGAACCAAGAGCTGGAAAGCCCACCTGAGGGACGACGGAAAATCAATAAGTCATTGTCGCAGGAATTTTATCTAAGGTCTTAAATTCCGCCAAGTCAGGCGAGCCCTCATATTTCTGTGTTTATAATGCGCTGTGTTAAAGCAGACGTAAAACTTACAGCGGAAAAGAATTTACGGCATAAATTGAACTTAATCGTAGGGTGCCAATTATTTTGTGACTTGTACTTGATTGAGTGTTGTGTTACGAAGCAACCAATAACCTTGTATAACAATGGACGTCCCTGCTAAACGAGAAATGGACAACGACTTTCGAAACTGCACTTGGAATGTTCAGACCTAGGACAGACCGAACAATTAGCGGTTGCCAAGACTGCTACGATGCAGATATCGCCGCCATCTAGAAAGTGCGGTGGGATATGCCTGGCAAAAGAAGGATGAAAAACTGTGGAATCACAGCCGGTGCTATGGATATGGGGAATTGGGGAAACCATTTCTTCAGTCTGTTAAATGGTAAAGACGACACAAATTCCTCTGTCAGGCAAAGTGAACCATTCAACCTGGGGAATGAGAACCAAGACTTCCTTCCACTTGACCAACATGATATGAAGACAACCTATAACTGTACCTACCAAGGGTATTATACTGATGGCTCCACACAAAAGTTTCTATACAGAAATCTCATTCCGACGCGAAATTGAAACGAATTGTCCTCTTTACGAATAGTGGGTAGGATTTTTGTAATCCATCTATTTTCAATATAGGAATACTATAATCATATGATTTTATGTCCGGTCATTGTGACAAGTGGATGGACTATGGAACGCGTACGAGATGCGACATCCCTGGATTAAGTTAATTACTATGCCGCATATAAACCAAATTAAATGGACTAAGGCCATTTTATTACCCGCATTATGGAGGCATATGTTACGCTCTACCTAAATCGCATCATCTTGGCAAAATTTAATAGAGTGAGAGCGAACTCATTATTTTATTGTTGAATTAGTGACTGGGATCCATGAACAGGGCTGCCATTTCTCGATGGTAATAACACGAGGAATAATATTTAAATATTAAGCTGTTTTGAGAAGGAATGGCGACTTGCACCAACTATGGACTTATTTATTTAAAAACCAATTGAAAAGCATTCGAAATACATTTGCTGTGACAATGTCAATGGCCTTTTGACTCTTCTATTCTTTTTCTCTTTCAGATCTTCAAATTTATGATACCCCAGGCGGAAAATCAAATCCCTATATCCTTTAGATGGAATTGTAAGAAATTGGAATAAAATCGAAGGTAAAATTTCAAATTGTTTCGTATTTTTTATTACAAATTCACTTTTGGAGACCATTTTGTGACACATAAAAGTGGTAGGTAAAAGCTTTCACATTGTATTGTCACATCAAAATATGCCGACTGATAAAGAGTCCTACGGGGATAATTCCAATTCGTTTAGTATCAGTGCGTGAATCGAATGTTTACTACCACGACTTTTGATGAAAATGCGATTTCAAGATGTTCAAAACCAACATTAGTTTCCATTGGTGAATGCCAAAAAACTGATTTATTTAAAAATTTCAATTATTTTCAATTTTAACATAAACTAATTTTGCGATTGTCCTACCAAGAGCCTATACTCAAGTAAATCTTTCTTAGAACGCACTTTTGAAAAGTCTAATTGACATTCTTAACACGAAATGCCAACAGGGTGAAACTTGTCCAGCTAAGGAAATTTCATACTTCGACAAATGGCCATTGTTTTTCCAACACAACGATTGGCAATAGCAATTCTTCATTTAACTTCTGACAGCTAAGACAAAGTGCCTTGGTACCTCAAAGTTAAAGCTTTTGATAATATCATTTGTCATTTTTGAATATCGGTATAGAAGTTTCTACATTTCCTTTCCAAGCTAAAGCAATTGGGGGACAAACCTTCATAATTATTAATAGCTATTTTTATGGACTTTTTGCTAGAACAAATAGAACAAATCCGCTGCTAATATTGTTGTAAAACTAAATGGATGTGATGGTATTTACAACCCGGATTTCATCATTACAATAATAGGATTCACACAGATACATCGCATTACAAAGTTTTCATGTTAACATTATCCGACCTTAATTCCGGAACAATTCGCAATTAGGCAACCCGAAGTAAATGGAGGAGATATTTCATGCGAAGAACCCATTGTTATTTAGCTTCCAAAGTGTCACCCTCTATTAAACTAAGATGCCCTACTCAAGCCAAAGAAATGTGAAAACCACTTTCAACAAAGTAGAGCAAAGGATACAGAATACATCGCCATTAGGAAAAACTTTGCAGTCATTCAATAAAAATATTTGATTTGAAGATGAAGACTAGAGGTTCAGTATTATATAACCTGTAAGGAAGGGATTTTGCAGGGCTGGGTCTTTTTTCAATAAATTTTTAAACATGATAACTTCCAAATGTATCATTATTTTAATACATGAAAATGAAAAGTGGCCGTATTAGTTAGTTTCTAACAATGCGAATCACATTTTTAAAGGTTACATTTACTAAGCTTTTAACTGCGGACAAATTGAATATTGATGCTCAGTTGAATTTACAATAAAACAAGCTTCAACTTAAGAAACTAGAGTTGCATGAATCCAAACACCACACAAATATGTGACAGCAGTTAATTGCGTTCCATATTTGTTGGGAATGGGCTCCAAATATATTTAGCTATGGATTTTAACTGCCCTATAAGCCAACAAAATCATGTTTGAGTCAACAATTTTCTTCCTCAGATTTACCACTTTACCGACATCGACATATAACATTTTTAGTAAAGGCCACAGTACTCTTCCATAAAATTGGGTAGTGCATGGTGCACTGGTAGTCAAACATGATTAAGTCTAATTACGTTTTTCAAAGAATCCCAATTAAGAGCAGAGCACTATGAGCAGTTTCCATTTTTTTTCTGCATTTCCATGTCAATTACCGACAAAATGAAAGCATGTATAATCACATTTTCCTGTCAGTATTTCGATAAGTGCTGTAAAATTAAATATGTCTTTGATGCATGAGGTGAATTTTTGCAACGTATGTTCATGGATTCTTTTATGTTTTGCGAGCACGTGTAGATTATTTAATTATGTTGACCTCTCACCGAATGCGATACACTTGTGAACCTTTTTACGAGTGGAGAGTTAAACAGCTTTGTTGGGATTACAAAAAAAAAAAAAACATTTCCCCTAGTATCAAGTTGATGAAAATTATTTGCCTTGCAGGTGGGGCTGTGGTAAATGTAAAAGCACGATATTCCAGGTTCAGCTAACTTAAGAATTTTTTTCTGAATCTTCTGTAGTAGATATGGTGTTTAGATGTACGTCTCTTTCTTTCGTTTCAACAATCGAAAACACAAACGTTATCAAACACACGAAGTCTTGAATAATACACGTTCGTTATTTCCTTAAACTTTGTTGAGATTCGCACAAAGTACGTGGGCTTCCTGATTAGATCTTTCAATTTATTCCATACGATGACAGTTCAAAAGTATCACAAACAATGCTAAAAGTATCAAGACATAGCTATGTACCTACATGAATCTAAGCAAGTAGATAAATAAAGCTTTTCTTGTTTGAATGTAATTCAAAATATCAGTTAAAGCTTGCAAACAAATAAACAAAAGCCAAACTCATATACTATTGTCGGACGTTTTTACAGGAGAACTTCCTGGCATTTTGGTGACAAGGTTGACATACATTGTCTAACAATGTCTTATAATGTTTTCTTCAGGCGATGTCGGTTGACTTCGAATGTGCGGAGGGAATCCAGTAATACAATTGAAAACAAGTGAATAAAAACCGGTGACCAGTTGTTTTAGGAAGCGTATACGAAAAACAAGAGAAACAATGGAGTATAGAGAAAATATAACCAAAACCAAGCCAAATTCACGACTTGATAGTGCAAGACGTTATCGATTACAGAAAAAAGATGGTTACACCTCATACCTATTCTATTGAATGAAGAATCCCCACATCAATATTCATATAAATTTGGGATTCTATTTTCGAAAGACACTTGTCTGGAGCATCGACACTTGCAAAGGAATACAAATACCAACGCGGTAGTCTTGCAACAAACACTTGGTTGAATTCCTAATTCATGCACCTAAACGGGAACATGAGTCGCTACGTTAATGTTTTCCCTTTCAGTAAAGTATCCTTACCATCTCAGTGCGTTTGTATCCATTCTATTTTTTAACTAAAGATAATCTGTAAAAAGTCACTTTGAAGTGACCAATCGCTAAGTTCGCAATATTTTATGCTGCGTGTCCTTGACAAAGTAAGAAATATTGTATTTCATGCAATGTCTTGGAGGTCTCTCCTAAAAAATTATAAGACACTCATATTTCTTCTCCATGATTGATTAGTTCCAAGGCAAGCGTATTTCAAGAGAGCACATTTCTTCTTTCATGTCATTTAGTCTGAAAGAAATGGCATTTGAGGAGTAACAGGTATTCGTGCTCAATTATATCGAAAACATTCAAAAAATACTTTTTCATTACAGCCATCCTCGGTGGGAGTACTTTGTTGCCACAAAAATGCTTTGAACCTTATCACAATTGCGTGTTCCATCGAAAACGCAACCGCTCAGAAGTCTTATATTTCTGTTTTATTTGCAAAGGTTTTCTTTGAGTAGGTTGTCGCCTACACAGGTAACCACGAAGCTACATAATTATTGTGCAACTTCAAACAACCGGCATAGTGAAACTACACTTTTTCAGCTTCATTATCTTACAATAGAAACTCAAGCTGCCTGATTTGCATTTCGACTACTATGCTGCATAGAATATGTAAGAGTGCTGTGAGCATAGAGCCACAATGTGTGGTTCAATAAAAAAAAAGAACACTCAACAGCAAAACTGGGATGAAAAAACAAATCAAACAGACTCATGTAAGGACATGTAGGTCATGGCTCACATTTTAGATGTAATAACGAAAGAAGAAAAATGTTACGTATACGCCTCGGTGACTCTGTGCTAAGTAAACAAACTTTGTCATCGTCAAAGCGGGTATAACTCTGCATTAAGAGCAAAATTAATATCCTTTCCAATAGGCGCGTCATACTATTTATATGACTCAATTATCTACTGTTGCGAACCTGTGAAGTTCATCTTCGATGTGTCATTCTAATAGTCCAAGAGAGCTGGTGAATGGTTTACTTCTCACGTAGCCGGTGAACTTTATTTGAACTCTAACAGCATTTTGGGCTGAGTCTGTAATAGAACTAAAAGTATTTGCAACACTTCCTGGAATAACATTGAATGGCTTTCACTCAACTTTTAGGCTTCCATGAAATGCTTTTATTGCGAATTTTGCTACAATATGTATTCACCTTGATTGCCAATGTATCATTACCTTTTTGTTATTATAGCGAAATATATCGGCAGGTGCTTAGATTATTGCCAGCATATGACGAAGGATACCACATGGGACATAGTTTTAAATCAAAAATAAACATGTGTGGTCCAAAAAGAGACAGAAGGATGCTTTTATGAGAATCTTTTCATCAAATGGTTTTGGTTGCTCTTAGGAAACTGTCAAGAACGAACTCCCAAAATTGTGAGTTATCTTCAACGATAACGCGAGACAACGGTTAGTGTAGCTCTCGGGTCTCTTTCCTGTAAGCATAAGTTATTCACATCTTTTATTCAAATTTGGCACCACTCAAAACGAGAAAGAATTTTCTACTTCCAGGAAGTGGGTATTCAGATCACATTTAGTACATTATATTATAGCCCTTACCTGAGGAAAATAAATATATTAACTACATAATGTGAATTTGTACAGCATACATTCATATAAAGAACTTAGTAAAATGCTTGAAGCTGTCAATTTAATAAGGTGCCGGTGGCACATTTTAAAGGGAAAATAAAGTACTGAGAAGTAAAAATTCAACTCGTGTGCTTTTAAGGGACAAGCAGTCATTTTTTTAAATTTAAAATATTCAGCTTTGTATTCAGCTGTCATATGCTTCCAGAATTTTTTTCAGAAAAAGGAAACCAAATTTGCAGATAGTACTTAGAAACTAATTTTTAATGGCTACGATTTTATATATTTTTTTCCTACCTTGCTATTTAGTGACCCGGTTGACGGTATATTAAGCATTTAAAAGTAAGACCAGCATTTGGAGACCATAGAATAGACATACCAGTGCTCCCACACTTTCAATATTAAAATACCTGCGCTTAAAGCGAAAATTTCCCTATTTCCAGAAATGCCTGCAAATTTCCAACCAACAAAAACTATACAGAAATTATGATTTTCGGTAACGAAAAAATAAAATAAAAAAAACCACTTTCAAGCAAGTGCAAACGAATTTATTATCAATTATGTTTGCTTTCTGAAGCACCAAAATATCTTTCAGACCAATAAACCATTTTAAAAGACAGAAGACTTAATTTTTAGATTTAAGTACTTCTTACATTCTTTAATGTCTGCCTTAAATAAAAAAATTAAGAAAAACAAAGATTTATATTTGTTTCAAGAGGAAAATTTGTCTAAAAAGGAAATATTCACACATTCTCAATCATTGCGGCATACTAAGATCTTACCTCTAAAATGCAAAAAAAAATTACTTGTATCCGAGTTTTTCTAATAATCAAACACGTATATAAACGAAACAAAGTCTACGGTGTTTTCGCATACATTTCTTATAAGCGATGTGATTTTATGTGAGTGTTTCCATCGTTGACTCTACTGAAAAGTGGAGACTCGAGCATAATCACCTCTATCGGGGATAAAATTTCCCTGGGAATGTTTAATATTCAGCAGTCTGATTTACATTGCTGACAAGGGAAACATTTCCATCGGAATTTATTCGCGATAACCCTGAATGTTTCATACTTGAAAAATCTTGCAAATTGTTCAGTTATTTAAATAGTTATTGTTGAAGGAAATTGTGCAATGATTCTTACGCCGCCCTGTATTTAGTGATTTATTGACAGTTTGAAATCTAATATAGGCCTGTGTCAATGAACGTTATTTTCAGTAATGCAAACTAAAGTAGAATCTCCAAAAAGCTAGGGGAAATACATGTTCCATGTTGACACTTTTCTAATGGTAGAGGTGTTTATGACTGTTCTAGTTAATTGCTTCCAGTACTACTTACTTTCACAGAGCGGGTACTAGCAGAACCTAAAATATATGAGCGAAAATTTAGCTCGAGCAGCGTACTAAGCTTTAAAAGCGAACTAACAGCAAAAGGCGGCTTTCTGAACAATCTCTTCGATATTTTGTTACACCCTGTAAAAGTTTCTAAGAATTTCGATTTCATGTGACAAAAAGTCAAGCATTACGGGTTGATGAGGCACAGCTACAGTTGAACTTGTTGCTAGTGCTTCGTCGTTTTCTTGTTTGTTTTCACAAGAAAACCATCAACATCAACTTTTTATGAGCAATTGCGTTTACTGTGGCCTCATAAACACTTCGTAACTTTTCGTTTATCTCTATAACCACTGTAAGCATGTGTTCCTTATGTGCTCCTTATGGCTATAGCAGCAGTAGTAGAGCATATCTTAAAAAAATAATGATGAACGCGTGGCGGTAAGTAATGAACCTGTTGAGCAAGGAGTGTAGAGCTTGTTGCAATGTTCATCATCGGTGCCATTGATGATTTTGTGTTGGGTGTGAGTTTTGTCAGTAAATTCGATTTCGGTTTAATTGGTTTGCTTCCTATGTGGCTAGATGTCAAATCAACTCAGCTTTTCATTGCAAGGAGACTGCAGCTAGTGCGTCAAGAGAACTAACTGAGTTTCGGCATGTGCACGCACGTAGACGCTTGTCGAAAATACAGAGAAAAGCCAATTAGAGAGATTCCAAATATGGTGCTATAATGAACTATGAAGAAGAGTAGCACATCGGCCTTAGCTTTGTGGCCCTGTGTTTACAAGTGGCAACTGAAATGAAATCATGAAATCCGAAAACATGGCTAAATGTATTGACGCCTTAAGATCCACCTTTCATTTTGTCAGTTTCATCAGCAGTGTGACTAATTGGGAATATTCTCAAATACTGTGCCTATGGTTATGCAGCAAAACAAAATCCGAAACAAAAAAGGAGCTAAGGCAATCTCTAATCCAATTAAGTTTTGAAATATTACCATTACTGCTAATTGGGTTTTCCAATTTTATTACACGGTATAGTGCCCCCCTTTTCGGCTACCTGAATGATGATGATTAATGTCCCAAATAAAAGCCACAATTTGTTACACGACCTCAATTCGGCAGAGGTTGAAGGCTTTGATAGGAGGCTATAAAATCGCGTTGTTCAGCGTACGGAATTACTTAAGTCATCTTTTATCTATCGGGATATAGGTACGTGTCAGGTTGAAAATTTGTGTTTCAACTCTCATTCATTCAATGAAGGATGCATGGCTCTAGAACTTTCACCATCGACTCTGGTACGGCATTTGTATATCGTTTATACATTTTGGTGCGAAATAACTACCGGACCCAGACTGAACGGTTTGCTATTGGATAGGCCTAGATAATCATCCATTTTTAGCCACTTTAAACCAGGCAATAGAAGCTGTATTTTGAACTTGAGAGGAATACCTGACTTTGTTTTAAATCAACCGTGTCGTTGCCATTCGATGTTATGCCATTTTACATGCAACTCAGAATCACCAGCATGTTTGAACGCCCAACTATGAAATCTGTGAAATTGGTAATTCGATTGACGTCCACTTTCTGTTTCCCTCCTCGAAGGCCAATGAATCGACATTGCTCAGGGACAGAGAGTATTATGCTACTTTGCCACATAATTGATGATGATAGTGGCGGTGAGATGAGATTATGTTTCTTTGAGGCTTCGATGTCTATAGAACGCCATATATGGGGAAGGAAACATCAATTATAATAGGAAGAACGCCTGTCAAATGAGTCATTTCCCATTAAATAATATCGAAAATTGTTAGCTGAGTTGAGTGCACAATGTAAAACGCAAATATGCCGAATATGGCAATAAATGGAATAGAACCTTAAAGTGTTTAACCCAGTAAAAGTTGCCAAACCTTTGTCACTTAATTTGTATACTCGCCATGCTTTTGTATGATAGCACAAGGCTATAAGTCGGAAATAAATTTAAGAGCCCTTTTTCCTGGTGGGTATAGGGATCTATATATAAATTTAAATACTTTGTAAATGATACGATTAAATATATACCTAATCTTGACAGAGAAGTTGACAAAACGTTCTTTTTCGTTATAATCCCTGGCACGAAAGATCGATCTTTATGCCGCCGCTACAGAAAAATGGAAAAGGCCGACTTACATTACATTAACACGGAGAGCCCTGCGAACCTCTTCACTGTGCGTATTATATTTACAATCTAGTCCCAGTAATGCGATGTCATCAATGAGCCAGCTAAAAGCATCGTAGACCCCCCCCTTGGCAATTTTTCAAATGAACAGAATCGCAGATTCTCCGGCAAAAAAAAAACAATTTGAGAAAACTCGTATAAGCCGCATGTTCTCGGCAAGCCTTTGCTTATTGGCTCGTAAACATTTAATAAACGATTAAAGGAAACACCACCCAAAGAGTGCCCATCGGATGTATCAAATATGGAATGTGAAAGGATACTAAATATAAAAATATTACAAAAAATCGAACAAACCCTGGTCTACATCTTCACAGATAGTTAAACTTTGTATACCGCCCAGACATTATTCACCACAACCCCATATCTTCTTGGAACATTCCAATAGTAGTAGACTATAACCTAAGTTGAAATGATGAAAAAAAATCTCTTAGATGTGGTGGTCTCATGTTTTGCTTTTCCTTTGAACATAACACTTATCCTCTCCATTGAAAATAAATAATTCATCAATTTATGTCTTTTTTTTCTCTTTCAAATTAAATTGTGAGTTCGGTTCGGCCGGCTTAACTTATTTCGTTAAAAAAGCGTCGGCCACCAGCGTAATGTTTTCAAAGTTCCGCTTAAATTAAATCACTTATGAGAAGATTATGCGGATAAAGAGTTGCACCTGCATTGAGGAAGGAAGTATAAAGTAATGCAGGTCTTAACACACCTGACTTTAGCTTCCTTTTGTTTTTAAGTGCACGTTCTGCAAATCGGATAACGTCTTTTAAAATCAACAGTTTCTGCGCCATCTCCTTTATTAGCGTGATTAAAATAATCTTAAGCCGATTCCACCCACCTCAACTGCACTCTGGTAGAGCTTAATTTACTCTGTGTGCTTTAAAAATAAAGTTTCCACTCTCCGAACTCTAAGAATATTGTAGCACAAAATTGCCAGCACACATAATCTCCCCCGCAATGGCATTTAATCAAGATAAATGAATTAAAAGGGTTATCAGCTGTCGTACCCTCTTTCTCAATCTATACGCCTTTGCAGTGTAATATTGTGGGAATGTGAAAAAAAAAGTTCTTGGAAAATGACAATAACACAATTTGTTCGTATCCCGCTGGCTATGTGTGACATATCGCTGCAATTTTTCGAGCCCACTTCAAAATCAGTTTGACCTGTCGGGAGCTTTGGGTGAGATGTGTCTAGGGTTGCCATCGCTGTCTAAGCTAACCTAGGACTAACAAATTAAAAAACCTGACTTTGAAGGACATCATCTACCTTAAAAGGAGGACAAAATGAAAACAAAAACTAGGTCCATGAGCTCAAACAAAAATTTATTTCAAATAAAATGTTTACTTATTTTCTTGAGCTGAACTAATGGGCAGGACACGTTCAATCAAATTTTGCAGTTTGACATTCAGAGGGTTAAAACATCTGAGTCAAAATAAGATCTGTTTTCTTTTTAATTCAGAGTTCGATGATTTTATGAGGACAATTTATTTTAAAAGAGGACAATTTCTTAAAACGAGAACGCATGGCAATGTCAACCACGCATTTTACTTAAAAATAAATGGTTGACATTATTGATCATAGTTTTGGACCCGATAGGTGCCACAGCTGTCGATAACCGAAACCACTCAACCGATTTCAATCTAGCGCTTTTTCGAACCCCATTCACATCGAGCCGATAACTGGATTTTAAACTTCGAGTGCCCTTAACATAAATATTGCTGCAAAATTTTGCAGATTTTTACTGTAGTTAAGTAAGAAAACTCGGCAATAGACAATAACTACTAAAGGCCAATTGACCTTCAAACTCAAATCGAATCAGCCAGAACTTAGCAGTACACATAATGAGTTCATATTCTATGAAAAATTGTTTTCATGTTGCTTGAGTAAACCATTCTAATTAAAACGCTGAAGGAATTCCTGGCATTCCGCATAAATCCTTGAAAATTTTGTTTTTGTTATAAAGTTTGCTTTGTTTTCGATTTTAAACTTTTGACATTGTGAAGAAGTCTTACAATAAATTCTTGTCTTGCTATTCTGTTGTTTTACGAACTTACATAAATTAACACTAATATCTCCAACTTGCTTTTGAATGGAAAGGCAGCGACACAACAGCTGGAAACTTCCTTTTGGGATAATTTTAATATACCAAACACGATGTGGGTGACATCATCGTTTTGTTTAAGCACCCTATCCGGAAATGTTTTTCATTAAGTTCTTGACAATGCAAGTATACAAAAGAGTTCTTGAAACTTTCCCACCTCCAGTTTTTGATCTGTTCTGATGCTACCAAGATGAAGGACTTTGTGTAAATGCAATTGAAAGGACGTTGTTCGTACAAAGGTCTTTCATATACATGATAAACAAATTGTTGAAAGTCATTGCGAAAGTTTGAGATTGCAAAATTTAAGGGCCACCTCAAAATTTGAAGGTAATCTCAATTCAAGTCTTTGTGAAAAAAAGTGCATGATATCCACGGCTGACGTCCGACAATGCAAATGGAATTTTCAAATGCCACAAATTAAACGGTTGTGGCCTTAGCCGGTGGAGGACTTTAAGTCGAAGAGTTTTTCAGAGTTCGCTACAAAAATTGAATCTTAATGAATAAATTCTTTTAAAAATTTATCAAGTTCGTTCTTTTGAGAGAAATACGCATCACCAAATTGCTGAGACCCAGAAAAGAACACTTGTCCATTTTTATATTCGATGGATAGATACTAATCATAGCTTGAAACTAGACCACTTTTTCTTAAATCAGCTTGACAAATGAAGTTTTTAGTGAAGTTTTTTGGTTTTTGTCAAAATTCCCAGCAGCAATTGTGGTGACCAGTTCGATCTAAATCATGTAACATTTAAATAAACAATTAGAAAATAAATGCCGACGTGCACCAATACGAGTACCAGAAACAAAATAATTTGGGTTTAATTTTTATGTTCGATTGAATCCAAGCAATAAATATTTCCCCATGAGCGGGTTAAGAGAGAGACCGCTCAGTTTAGTTGTACGATTATTTAACTACTTCGTTTCTGTTCGTTATTTAGTTCAGTATTCCTTATTCTCAAACCCCAACATCAGTTACGTTATGGAGCTATAATCCGGGGTAGACGTCTGCCAAAGTTCATCGCGCAAAAGATGAAGTTAAAGCTTCAGCGCCATAACACCCACGTTTTTATGAAGTATGAAGTATTGACATCACTTTGGGTAAATTCGTATTTGGAACTAAGGTCTCGGTTAGATTGTTTTCAACCTAAAACTATAGTGTTATCCATCGTCTAACGGGTTTAGATGGAGTCCCAAGCCTAGCCGAGACTCTAGATATCGCTCTTCTCTATAAATGCATCGATAAACCGATGATGGGTATCGACCTAAGGTTATTTTTTAGGGTTTGCCGTAGAATGGATATTTTAGGAACATTGGGTTGCGGACTTATCAGGCCTACAACCGCACTGGTTGGGGCCAATCAGCTCTTTGATCTTGTATGCAATATTAAGGAGACTGAGTCTCCTAGAATTGGCGCAAGGTCTCCGCTCTTGTAAAAAGAGGGTATGCATACATGAGTTGTAGCTCCGTTTAACGAGTTGAAGATGGTTACCCAATACCCATTCATCAGTCGAGATTCTATGGTGTCCACTCATCGGTGGGCGTAAGTGTAGATTTCGACCAACCCCAGCATATTATTTATACTGTTAAGTGTCCCCATTCCTTTGAAGAAACTAAATACTTTAATAAAAAGCTGCTTCAATAAAATGGCAGCCGATTTAATTTGTTTATCTTTCCCAAGGGTTGCATTGCCTATAACCTCAATCGTGTCCCTTATTTCAGTTTACTATTCTCCACTTTTACTTGCTTCGCTTTTCTACCAATAGTTGTCCTCTTAAAACAAAATAAGGAAAATTGTCTACCCTTCCAGCCATGATAACAGAAAAAGACAAAATACGATAAACTTTATTAAACTCTTTATTATTTCTTATTAAACAAGTATGCTCTCATCTCCCGAGCACTATAAACTAGCTTTAAAACCGTAGTTTCCACCAGACTCCACTGCATTTCCAAGTAACTGCGACCAATGTCAGCAACAGCAACAACAAATTCTGTCGCACATCTATTTCAGTTGCCGCACACAAAAGGTTCTCATACTGCTTGCAATTGCTAAAATGTTTCTCCTCAGCCAACATCCTTGCTGTGTCCCGGGCGAATTTAGCCGAGTTCTTGTAGCACTTGTACCGGGCGGTATTGTATATGCAATTCTCATAAGCGTGTCTGGAGCTGTAATTAAAGTAAAAGCAAAATTAAATGCTACGTAAACCAATAAAGATAGTTGTGAGGCAACTAAATTGGTGTTGTAAAAGAGAGAAAATCAATGCAACCATACTTATGGTTTTTTGGACATAGTACCTAATCTAAGATTTCGCTTTGTCAGAAAATTCCATGAACGTGCCAGGGGACTGTAAGACAAAGTCCTGAAATAAATGTTTTTTGTCATACTCTATCGTTCAGGAGTTTATTTTCGTATCGCAACACACAAACATTCTCTAAACCGTCAGGGAAATCAAAGAGTAAGTCCGACGTTGACCCTGGTACTAACACAAACTAAAAATATAAGAAAAGCATTCGATGTTAATGTGTTCAATTAGGTTTATATGACCACGTCCAGTCAGAACATGATGACGCTGAATGTAGTAGTTTGCCTTTAGAAAAAGGATTGTTGTTATATGTGACTTGCATTTACTTTTCCTTATAGTGTGCTTCAAGATATAAAATGATTACTCTGGTGGCCGGCATAGACATATAGACGCTCGAAAAGTTACCACCATAACAGAGCGAATCGCACTGGAAAATAATAAATAGCGCTGAAATCAGAAAGGGGGCGTTCAGGAATCTAGTTTTGTAAGCTGGTTGTTTCAGTTTTGATTGGCCTAGATTGGTCACATAAACAGCTGTTTCAGTTCACATTTATGGAGGGGTAGCCAGCAATCAATCTAGTCAATAGTTTCGTGATCGAGTTCTATGTTAACAGTTCGTATATATGGCATACGTAGAAAAGTGACGATACCTACCAATCTAGTTTTTGCGTTCAGGGTATGTCTAGTCCAGACTAATCTAGTCGACTTGAGATAGATTGATTTTTGAATGAGGTTAAAATTTATACGGCACATCTCGAGATTTAGATATACGTGATTAACGGAAATGAATCCTAATCTCAGAGTTAAACTCCGGTGGAAATGGCATCAAACACATGATCCTAAGCAAATGCAAAAACCCAAATTTCGAATTTCCAACTGTGCTCTCGTTGTTCGGTTTAGGTGCATTAAAGGCAGTAAAAGCTCAACTGATATAATTTAGCTGACGTTTGAGTTTGATAGCTAACTAGAAGCCCCTTCACAATGTGCATACACTTGCTTATAAAAATGCTCAATGCGAATGTACTAGATTCACATTATCAAGCTTGGCATAAGACAGTTTGGTCACGACAAAAATCTGTTTGTGCGGCGAACTCGTGCGCACTACCGTATTGAATGTGCTGGGGCTGTACTTTTAATGATTTTTGACAGCTATGCTTATTATGCTAGATTATTAAAACACGTTTCGGTTGGGGTAAGGGTGTATGCTTAAATAATTTTCTAATTACCGACAAATATAATTTTACATCTACTTACCAACAAAACTGCATAAATTTACCCGTGGTATTCCTTGAATGAGAACGTCCGTGCAGTTCATCTGATAAAATATGCTGAAAGTCCTTGGTGCACCTATTCCAGTCTTCTTGAATATGCGAAAAGCAATCCTTGTGCCGTAAGTAATCTGTACAAATAAGCGAATAGATATTAGGCCTGTTTTTTTTAGCTTCGATCTCAGCAAAGCAAAGTAAAGTAGGATTTTTAGCACACATATTACAACAACTACTGATTGCGTGCTGAAAATCCTACTTTACTTTGCTTTGCTAAGATCGAAGATCAAAAAAACAGGGCTATTGCCACACTACAAAATCAAATAAAAACAATCAACAGTGTGAATTATAAATGCGTAATAAACTTATAATAGTATGTTTCGTAGGTATACCTAACCAGAAGAAACTCAATAGGCCTCTTGGCCTGCAATTTCGATGTTGATTGTGTTCTTTTCAGAAACGATTATAGAAGGATTATACATCATCATATCCTATTCACATACTTAGCACCAAAAATTTTGACATTTCAATTAGCTATGAGACACTAGTCGCGAAACTTCTGTGTAAACTATTTTAGCTACAATTTTCGAATTAAAGGAATTTAAGCATTTAAAAAAATATATTAGCCCATCAATTATGTGTGGAAAATGATTTTAAGTTGTGACTTAAATTCGGTCAGTAGTTCTGCTGATTTTGCTGAATATTGCAAAAGGTTTTTTTTTTCGTTTCCTAAGTGTTTTCGTGGAAAACTTCAACAAATCGTTTTGAAAACTGATAAAGTTATCGATTGCTTTCGGCTCTATATGAATAGGTTATAAGTACCGTTTCTGCGAAATACTAATTTCCTGCTTCTACCTGTTTCATTTCTTAGAATTTCTAATTAAGACGAATTTATTTTTCCTCACTTTTGTTTAAGGTTTGTCAGTCAATTGTTATCTTTTAGAATAACAGTGGTAGGTATGCCCGAAAATGACGTGACGTCAGTGGGGCGCAGGTGTAGTCTATACACATTAAAATTTCTTCTCGTGTTAGTGAATTCTACTCCATTCGGTAGCGGGTAACAAAAAGAAAATATAATCACTCCACAACCCACAACAATTCGATATTCTACATGCTTCTCTCAAATTTTGCAGTCGCATTAGGTACATAAAAGTTTAAGCCCACCTGCTTGAAATTTACGGTCGTCGCAGAATTTACTTAGAAATCTCTTAGCACCAGCCACATTATTTTGATAGATTTGTACTTTATCCTGTGAGAGGCAGCGCTCTGAGTAGCGATCGAAGCATTTCATGCCTCGTTTAAATACTCTGAAAAGAAGCAAAAAAGAATTAAAATTACTATACCCCTCATTTCAGCAAAAGGTAATTAATAGTGAAAATCATGGAAGTGGAAGCACTTTATTTGCCCATAATAATTACGTCCTTGCAGAAACAATTGCATATTTATAGTTAAATTATACTCTAATCCGTTATTACATCAGAACGAACAGTTATTTAGTGGGAAATGAAATTATTTGTAAAAATTAGTATTCAAAACAGCACGTAGTTTTATGTAGCGATGGTATGCTACAACAGATAATATACGCCATCCTACGATGGCAATGACAACTGAATTAAACCAGTTAATGGAGGAAGGAGGGCAGCGTCACGTCAGCACAACACGGCTCGAATTATATATAAATGATTTGAAAGTCCAATTAGG
The DNA here is from genome assembly GCA_948293265.1 of Cheilosia impressa. Lineage (NCBI taxonomy): Eukaryota > Metazoa > Arthropoda > Insecta > Diptera > Syrphidae > Cheilosia > Cheilosia impressa. The sequence goes on along the minus strand of OX411880.1, from coordinate 127,819,897 downwards.
ACGAAACTGTCAGAACAGAACCGAACGTTTAGAGACAGATTCATTAATTTTAATTAATGTGCTTTAAATTATAGCAGGATTTTAAAAGTAGGTATGTATAGATACAAAATGAAACATGTAGGACCCCATTCCAAATATGGTTTCATCAGAAAATCACGTACATATTCAATAATATAAACAGGCACCATCAAACCATAACCTTTATAAAACGCTGCAATAGCACAAGCAACATTTGCATTTGTAATCTGAACATTGTCTTCCCAATTCTAGTTTGCAACGAGTTCAGAATTGACACTAGGCCTGTTTTTTTAAGCTTCGATCTCAGCAAAGCAAAGTAAGCTGAATTTTCAGCACGCAATTACAACAACTATGCTCTACTTGACACTTCGAGACTCGCAGTAGTTGTTCTAATAAAGTCGTGTTTTTTTGAGCTTCGATCTCAGCAAAGCAAAGTAAAGTAGGATTTTCAGCACACTTATTACAACAACTACTGTGAGTCTCGAAGTGTCAAGTAGAGCGTAGTTGTTGTAATTGCGTGCTAAAAATCCTACTTTACTTTGCTTTGCTGAGATCGAAGTTCAAAAAAACAGGCCTTAAGTGTGCTGAAAATCCTACTTTACTTTGCTTTGCTGAGATCGAAGCTCAAAAACACACGCCTACTCACTGTCTGGATACAAATGGAACAGCCGAATATTAAACACACACATATTAAACGATGTCTGACTGTCTGGCACAACAAAACGGAACTGCGTACGAAAGAGTTGGATATATTTTAACACGTGCTATACGTGCAGTTCCATCTGCAATTGGCAGTAAGCCCGAAATTATTATTATAAAATGCACGATTTGATATTTTGACTGGCAACTAAGTACTCAGTCAAGAAATTCTTGATTAGAATGTTCCGGTAACCAATCGAGGCCAGTAAAATCTGAAACACGTCAAGTCAGCCAGCTGTCAGAATAACAAAGTTATGTCGTTTTCCATTGGGACCACTAAAAATCTTTTTCAGATCTCAGATTTATCGCGGTTCATGGAACGTGCAACGAAATTGATCTGCTTTTGTGAATGGATTAGTGCGTATTTGACAGCAAAATCAGCTGTTCAAATTGCATTCGCTTTTGCAAAAATCTGCTATAGATATCGACTTGAAATATATTTCCCCTGTTGTAGACACAAATGGAGTAGTTTCGGTGAATCGTAGTTTCCACATGATGAGGAAGACAATAAAGATAATAATTCCTCCAACATTATATCAATTGCTTTTTATGTATTTCTTTATTTTGCTTTTCACCAAACTTTTGCGCATTTGTTTTCAAAGCAAACTTCTTTCAATGACGTGAAACAGCTGTGGGTATTTGTGGCAGTATGTGTAAATCTGAAAAATTATCGAGATCTGCAAAAAGTGCTCCGAATCGAAAATAAGATTGATTTTTTTTTCCCAATGGAACGCGAAAAGTGATTTAGATCAAAAAAAAAGATTGATTTTTTGTCCCAATGGAAAACCACATTAGATTCTTGAACGTCCCCATTCTATGTGACGGATTTTATTGGACTGTTTCGTCCGTTTAATACGTTAGGTAACGTAGATGTATCCGTCGACGCAAGGGATACGAAATATTCGATGAGATGGGCCAACTTAACGTTAATTCGACCACCGCCGAATTTTCTTTATTTCCACAAATTTTATTTTTGTACGCAATTGATTTTTAAGACGGATTTTCAATTTGCTTCTTGTCAAATTTGTGCATTTGACATATTTATCAGCATTACCGGTTGAGATTCTCTGAGCTGATCAAGCCAAGAGAGGAACTGCTCGTTACTCCTTATTTTGCTAATTTTCTCTTTTCTTGTCATATTTTATGAAAACGTGTATAGAATTTTTGCGATTGCGATCGATTTATAAATAATAGGCGTGTTTTTTGAGCTTCGATCTCAGCAAAGCAAAGTAAAGTAAGATTTTCAGCACACGATTACAACAACTACTGCGAGTCTCGAAGTGTCAAGTAGAGCGTAGTTGTTGTAATTGCGTGCTGAAAATCCTACTTTACTTTGCTTTGCTTGGATCGAAGCTCAAAAAAACAGGGCTAATATCGATTGCGTTCGATATAAACAGCGTACGCGAATGAACCAAATTATTTATCACAACGGTAGGTATGACATTCTTACTGTTGTTCAACTAGAACAACTATACACATGACCAATCTAGTACACTCTATTTGCGTAGTAAAAAGAGTGTACTAGATTGTTCAAGTGTATATTTGTTCCAGTTGGCTTTTATGGAGGGTTAGCCGACAAATCTAATCAAGAAAACCCTGCCCGCATATTCGGTTCACATTTTGAAGTTTCAAATTCAAAATAACCAGCGAGAATACAAAAATTAATTCAAGTTGATTAGTCAACGCGTTCGTATGACTAGTCAAGACAAATCTAGTTGACGTTTTACGCGAACTAAAGGTACCCGAACGTCCCCAATACATGCGGAAATTTATGTCCGGAAATTAATTTTACAAATGTCATACTAATCGGTTTTTATACAACGCGTTATAATGACATGATTTTATTTTGCACTGCTTTTGAAACGAAATATCGTTCTCGGTGTCAAAGTAGTCAACAATGTAGTCAAACTTTTTTTCTTTTTCAAATTCTAAGGGATTTTATTATTTGTAACTGGATTTGTGTCAATTTCAGCATTATTTGAATCACCGCAAGCGTAAGGATAAGAAGAACTTCAAAAGGACTATTCAACTTTATGCATATTATAATAATGTAAATACCATCTTAATTTAAATGCGAATATAAAGATAGCCGCCTAATACTCAGCGCGATTTCGTTGCTCGTGTTCCTTTTTTGAAGCACAAAAATTCTTCAGATTTTGGTCTTTCCCTCTTGTGGTGGGTTTTGTGCTTTGTTAAGCTGTATGGTTTTTCGACTGGCAATATGTTTTCCGTTAGAAAGGAGCAAGAAATGAGGGTGAGGGTTTTTGCGTAAATACTGAGATAGGCACGGGACTGTTTACGTACGAAGGAATACTAAGCAAATAAAGTAGGTAGTACCTGCTTACGCAAACGGATAAAGAAACACGTTTTTCATGTCAAATGTTTGGTTCTCGTTTGGAAGTGCGGTGTTCATAATTTTCTTATAAATAATGAATGGCAATTATGCAAGATGGAAAAGATTTGGAAAAGGGTTCCATCGCGCATATAATAGCGGTATTTTATTATTAACGTGGTTCCGGATAGATCGTTTGAAAGACGTATTTCTAATGTCGTTTACCATTGGTTTCACTCGGGGATCCACTCATTCTGAAATCCAATGGAACAGCAAAACTGCTTCTGACAGAATCCACCAAAGTATTGGTGAAATGCCAAAAAATAATCTATGGCTGCTGTCAACTGACTTGTAATAAATACATAAAATTGCCCTAGTGTGAGTGCTTCTTGAGTGGATTCTGACTTGAAATCGAGAAGCGAAATTCTCTTCTCAGAATCACCAGAAGAGTATTTTTGTGCCAATGGAACAGCATTTTTTCGATTCCGGACTCTCCCGGACGCTTCTTTTTGTCCAATGGAAAACGACATAAGTTGTAGCAACAATTGTTTTCAAAATATAACAGATAAGCCGTCACATGACTTTTTGTGAAAGTAAATTCCCTCGGATCTTGATTTTAAAGTCCCCAATATGTATGTTTCGTTTAAAATGGTTGACGAGGCTGCGATTGCCGCTGGAAGAATCGGAATTCGAAAGAACAAAATGCGAACATCCTTCGAAAGCGTATGCTTGGAAACTTAGGGGTTTTTATCAGTTACTTTTAAGACAAACGGTATACTTTTTTATTGGCTTTCAATTTTAAAATTCTTCAAAGTAAAATGAATATTTATGTCGTTTTCCATTTTATTCACTCACCGATCCAGAAGAAAACTCAAAAAGAGTATAATTCCAAAAAATAATCTGCAGCTGACTTCTATAGACGAGTATTTTTAGTGCCAATGGAACGGTTTCAGAAGTGATATTTTTGATTCTGGACTCTCCCGGACACTTCTTTTTTCCCAATTGAAAACGACATTAAAGTAGGTAAGTCAATTCATTCTCTGTTGCATAAGGCGATGAAAATAATTGATCAGGTAATTGGAAGTTCGGTTCCAAAGTAACAAACAACACGTTTTTCAAATGCTCTCTTTTGGTTTGCGTCAGTTGGCTGAATATTATTTTGCAAACGTGTGCTCCTTAAGAAAAACCGTTCTAAGCCAGCACGTTTTGTGTGGGCAGGGAGAATAATATTTAACATAGCAAAACATTTGTACACCTGTCAGTCAGCAAACGAAAACGAACTCGATATTCCTCCAATATATTGGGTAATAGGTAGGCATAGGTAACAGATCGGAAGATTGCTGGGTAAACAATCCATCAAATTGTACAAATTCCAAAGAAATCCCCATCGACTGTCATGGTTATTACCAGACAATGAGGCTAACGAAGGAACAAGGAAGGAAAATCATTTCTGCTATATTAATCAACATAATACCGAAAAATGTTTGTGTGAATTTATAGACAGGTAAACAGATACCTATAAAAGGACTAAGCACATTGATTGGAAATCAAATTAAAAATAACAGAATATCACGTCACGTGCCACGTTCAGGGCGGAAATTTGATTTTTCAAATTATTTGCTATTCAAACACAAATGTGTGTACGATCTCCAACTTAAGGTAGATTATAGAATTGTGAGGTGTGAAAGTATTTATTCCTGTTTTTACGGCCCTACGGATTACGGGTGTTTAGCCTTTTTCAATTAAATATTTTGTCTAAAGCCGTCTCTGAGAAAAAGTTGGTGCACACCACCAAAAGGCGTTTACCTTTTTTCGTTTAGAATAAAAAACTGCGTGGATCTCATAAACGTCGCGCATATTCTTAATCAAGATTTGTTCAGAGAGATCTTATTTATTTATGAACTATTTTTAAGTACCAGCTGTCATACGACTATGAAAATACGCCATATGAACAGTTATGATACACTCTTCTTAAATTTACTTTCTTTTTCTGTGCATTCATATTTCTGATCATCAATCATAATGTTACAAATATAAGCTGCCAAAATATAAATTCCGATAGGATATTTGTGACAACGCCGGTGTCAAATAAGAAGAAGAAAAACCAAGTGACAGCTAAAGAACTTGTTGGAAATTAAAACCGATTTTATATGGCTGTAGCATAATTATGCTATTTAAAAATTACTGAAAAGTTTATAATAAACTGCAAAAAGCAGAACAAATGTATCGTAGGTATTGAAAAAAATGTATTAGCTAAAAGCTGTTATGTTAAAGCAATGGGAATTGTACGCTTTTTAACAATATTTGGATAAAACACTACTCTGGCCATTATAAACCGGCTTTATTATCCTACGAGTTTTTTTAACGTTTCAACTTTTTGGTTTGGTAGCAAACTATAAAGGATGGGCTTCGAGAAACACTCTATTGACTTTCAATTTATTTTCTGCTCATAATTCATAGAGAAGAAATAAAAATGCTTAAAGAACTTGGCAGTACTGTTCTTGGAGTGTTTTCTCCATACAGCGCGGTATTTTGATTTTTACTACAAAGCTTAGTACGATGTTTGAGCTAAATCTTAACTCCCATACAAAATTCTCTCCAAAACTTAGCTAATGTTGTTTTCGATTTGGCTTTTCAGATTTTGTTTTGGGAATGTGAATTGATTTTGAGCGGTTTTCCCCGCAATGTTCCATACGCGTAAAATGAATAATTCAGCTAAAAGAGGAATCCTTCCAACGATAAACAATTCGTAACCGCCAGCTGTGTGCCATACACATTGCTATTAGTGGAAATATGAGAAACAAATAATTGTTTGCCAATAAAATAGATTTATTTGCCAAATCGAAAACGACATAAGCCAAATTATACTTTTTCTCAGCGAGTAGTAAGTACCAAACAGAACAGTACAGTAGATTTCACTTAATTCTGACAATTGTTAAACGAGAAGCATCGTTGATGAGGATTTCATTCAGTTATACCCATAACTAAATCTGAAATTCAAATGTAAAACACCCCAATACAGAACGAATAGAATTCAGTGATGCAGTGCTTTTGCTAAAACAAGTTATCAGATTACCCATAACCACATTGAATGTGGTCCGATTATGGTCCTTTACCCGTCACTTCTTTGCCACCACATAGTGGGAATTCAAATAAAGGTCCACCCACACAAAATTTGTTGACCGGATGCGGTCTGCATTCAGTACACACCCCTTGTATGGTGAACATAAAGCCTAAAATCAGGACAGACTTTTTGTGGTTGATTGTTATTTGTCTTTTATTTACTTTAAACCGGAATATTTTAAAATTCATTTGCACTCAGTTGATATAAAAATATATGAACAATCCTTACGTGCACTTCGACGTAATTTCATCCTCATTAATGGCGATTTTCGTTGTCAGCAGAAATTCCATTAAAGGCGGTGGAAGATCCTTAAAGCACGTATCCAACATTTTGTCCGTCTCACCACAATTAACTGCCGGTGGCAACACAAAGGTATTTGAATTGCGTTCAGTGGTTGAGGTTATCAAATCGAGCTGTGATTCAGCACAAGGGATTAAAACCAAAAGCAAACAAGAAATTAAGGTTCTGTAGTGTATACGACCTCGAGAGGACATGGCAAATATGTTTAGATTTATTCCTGATTGCAATCAATCTAAATTTTTTTTTTCACTTCACTCTCGCGACGGTTATTTTTATACCGAAGGATTATTTTAAAACATCCTAACCGAACGCCAATCCACGAAAGACTGTTATCAGATCAGATTGTACACCCACATTACACAAAAATACCAGTTATGATTGCCTTTGCCTGCCATGATATGGCAGCCAATGCCGAAAGTAGTAGTAGTACAGTAGTAGCTCTAGCAAGTAGGTATCCTTAGGAGAGAGATTTAAAGGAGCATCTTCAATACATGTATGTTCGAAAGCTTTTCTTTGAATTTGTCCCCTCTTTCTAACTTTTGAACAGTTACCAAACACATGCTTGGGACTAGTGTACCAACAGGATGTTTGTCCTGCTGAAATTTTTAAGTTTTACTTAATTTGTCTACCCTGCACTATTTTGTAGGTACGATTAAAAAAATGTCAATTGTTTCTAAAAATTTACCCATGTGCACCACTTGAATGAAACCATTCCTGTGCAATTTTCCTCAAAAAAAAGAGTAGGTACCGACATAAGAACTACCTCCTTTGGTTAAGCTGCGATATTTTCTATGTTTTTTAGCAGCGATTGTCAAAATGTATGTACCTATATAAAGAGACGTTAAGCATTTCAAGCTAAATTTGTTCTCCACTTACAAAAAGTCTCCACTAAATTTAAGCTACCGAGTATGTACAAAACAGATTTTTCCGTAACGAAATTACCAAAAGGAAAATGTAAGCTTATCCTGAGTCTTAACTAAAAATCATTAAACTAAATCTAAAACAATAAACAACGAGTTTTTAATTCAATCAAAGTTAAAGCTAGAGTAAATTTTCTAGCTTTTAGCCGCTGTGGATGTCATACATTACCCAATGGATTTGGCAGCACTAAAACATACTTTTTATCGTTATGTTGCCAGCCCTGTTGCGGCCGGTGTTTTTGTTGGGCGACGTGTCATTTGGTTCTTCATTCGGTCGGTGGTGTTATAAAGTGAAAAGAAAATTTTTTCTTCACGAGAGAAAAAATAAAAAAAAAGTCGTAGAATCCACCCATTGGACGGATGCTATCCCACGGCAAAAGATCCTGAAAAAAAAAAACAATTTTCCAGTAGGAGTAAAAAATGAATCGGCCCACAAAGCTGCTGAATCGCAAAGCAGCAGGCTATAGCAGCCTCATCACATTCGCTGTGCTGCTGATCGCTTGGTTGGCTGGTTTTGCTTCGCGTCTATTCGCTGTTATCCGCTTCGAAAGTATTATCCATGAATTCGATCCATGGTTTAATTATCGCGCCACCGCCTATATGGTCGAACATGGCTACTACAAATTTCTAAATTGGTTCGATGAACGAGCTTGGTATCCGCTCGGTCGTATTGTCGGCGGTACCGTATACCCTGGTTTGATGATTACCTCTGGAGGAATCCACTACGTTCTGCACGCACTAAATATTCCGGTACACATCAGGGATATATGTGTTTTCCTTGCGCCTGTCTTCAGTGGCCTTACATCGATTTCTACATATTTGCTGACAAAAGAGTTGTGGTCTCCGGGCGCTGGTCTCTTTGCAGCTAGTTTCATAGCGATCGTGCCGGGATACATTAGTCGTTCGGTGGCGGGCTCGTACGACAACGAAGGAATTGCAATTTTCGCACTACAATTCACGTATTTCCTGTGGGTGAAGTCTGTGAAGACCGGTTCGGTGTTCTGGTCATCGATGGCTGCTCTTTCGTACTTCTACATGGTGTCCGCCTGGGGCGGTTACGTCTTCATCATTAACTTGATTCCACTGCATGTATTTGTTCTGCTCATCATGGGCAGGTATTCCCCACGATTGCTGACTAGCTACACAACGTTTTACATCCTTGGACTGTTATTCTCGATGCAGATTCCCTTCGTCGGTTTCCAGCCGATTCGCACTAGCGAACACATGGCAGCAATGGGCGTTTTTGTGCTGCTGTTGGCGGTAGCCGTGCTAAAGCACCTGCAGACAGTTCTCTCAAAGACCGAGTTCAAGAAGTTGTTTATTGTGGGTGCCCTCGTGGCAGCTGGAGTCGTTTTCCTTGCTGTGGTGCTGCTCACCATGATGGGCGTTGTTGCGCCTTGGAGTGGAAGGTTCTATTCGCTTTGGGATACCGGCTACGCAAAGATACACATTCCAATTATTGCTTCGGTTTCGGAACATCAACCGACAACTTGGTTCTCGTTCTTCTTCGATCTTCACATATTGATTTGTGCATTCCCCGTTGGTTTGTGGTATTGCATTAAGAAAATCAACGACGAACGGGTGTTTGTTGTGCTCTATGCTATTAGCGCGGTCTACTTTGCCGGAGTGATGGTACGATTGATGCTGACGTTGACACCAGTTGTTTGTATGTTGGCTGGAATTGCATTCTCCTGTCTACTCGAGGTGTTCCTGAAAGAAGACAGTTCACCCAATAAGCCAACAGAAGAACCTGAAGAAACATCCGTTGAGAAGAAGAACATGTATGACAAGGTAAGTGTTGGTTGGCTTTTAATAGTTGCAGTCGTTAAATAGAATTTTCTTTTAGGCCGGAAAACTGAAACACCGACCGAAGCATGAATCTGCACATGAGGGTGCAGCTGGTATTGGCGCAAACTTGAAGAGTGTAGTTATTTTGGCGATTTTGATGTTGCTGATGATGTTCGCTGTTCACTGTACCTGGGTAACTAGCAATGCGTATTCAAGTCCCTCAATCGTGCTGGCATTCCATAACAGCCAAGATGGGTGAGTTTGTTTTTTGTCTTGTAGTCAAACAGTTGTGTAAATATTGCATAGCGGCTAGGGAACTTTTAAGGCATATACAGTTTTGACAAACGGTTATACTATTTTGGGATAGTCTAGGGTTGTTGAGTTGACTTAAGTCCAACAAAAGTTTAAGATAACAAAAGTTAAACAAAATCAAAACGATCATCATATAATTTCCATTCAAATCGATTCTATTCATTAAAAGAGTCGCGGATAAAGGATAGAAAGTGGGAATTCAATAACTCTCGGTCTTCCATTATCGACACTAAACCATCAGGGACGGACAGAGAAGAGATATCGAACTTGACATAACCATCGCATCCTCGGCCTGCCCTCCGGCAAGCTTAAATGAGAACATGCGTTTGATATGAACAAAGCAGACCTATTAAATACGATCACTGCTAGTCAAACTAGCAATTCTACGAATAAGCCTGTATCCAGGATCCTATTCAGTGCCCATTCAGGCACATTCAGGGCCGCTAAACGTTGACACCAAGTAGGGTACCTTTCATAACAAATTCACCTAGCTGTCTCAAAATTGACGCAGTCTGATCAATCAAAACTCAACATTGCTCCTTTCATCGATCGTGAATACGACCCGGAGTGACTTGAACTTCTCCACCCGTGTTGATGGGGCTCTAATGTGCATTAAACTGGAGACTCCCTTCACTTCAAATTTGTTCAATTCAAAAAATTTGTTTGCCTTCAACTCCGCAATGTAAAGGAGAAGAAACAGTTTGTAGAAAAAAAATGGAATGTCTCTCAGGGAAGAACCATTCCATACTTCCTCCATACACTTCCCCATTTCATTAGATTAGATTAGAGTTTATGTATCACTGCTCGGTTGTGAGCGAAACTAGACTTGTCTCTGTTTGGCTCATTCAACTTTATTTTTATTGTCTTTAATTTGACACTTTTATTGGTTAGGATTGGTTGAGTATGAGCGAAGCCCAATTGATCTGTAAATGGTGTTTATATTTTCTTGCTTTTCATTTTATCAATATTGTAAGTTTGCTTGCTTAGTACGTTTTGTCATTTGCAGCTATCTCTAAGTACGATAAGAACAGTAACATGGAACTGTTACGTGTTATCTGAACTATTTGCAAAGTGATTCGAAGGTAAACGCCCGCTTTATCAACTCTCTTTAATTGCAACTCCCTGTTGGTATTCAACACAATTGTTGGATGAAACAAAGGCGAAGGAACTTTCCATAACGGTTTGGGCCGAGCATGCTGGCTTTCTTAGCTTCCTTCTTTGATCACGAAATGGGAACGCTGCTATTTGCGCAAGCTACAATAACTAGCTTATCGTGGCCCGATGCCTAGTTCTCGTTAACGGACGGCATGAGATCTTTAATTATAATCTTGTTGTCAGAATTATCGAGAAATTGATCTAAAGGACGCCCTCATTCCTCATTATGGTTTCGCCACCTTAGCTAAAGCGTGATATACACAGCGCGGGCATTATAGAATTGAAGACAGATTAGACAGGCCTCCAGTTCAAGTCGGTTTGGGGGCTACTTACACTTACCCATTAGAGATCTCTCTCCGAGTTAACATCATAAACTAAGTGCCAAAGCGTTAGTATCCATTGTTAAACTACTGATTCCCGGTTGCTTCTCCTAGGACTGTAGAATTCTTTCTCTGTGTAGCCCATTCATTTGCACAGCACCCATAAGAAAATAGAAATGTGTAGACATAGTACCAAATTTGTGATAAGATTTAATATTAATTGATACTCGACTTATTTTCAGATCGCGCAATATTCTCGATGATTTCCGTGAGGCGTACTACTGGCTTTCGCAAAATACAGCCGATGATGCTCGCATTATGTCATGGTGGGACTACGGCTATCAGATAGCGGGAATGGCGAATCGAACGACACTAGTGGACAATAATACTTGGAACAACAGTCACATAGCACTTGTTGGCAAAGCGATGTCATCCACCGAGGAGAAGTCCTACGAAATTATGACCTCATTAGACGTGGACTATGTGCTTGTCATCTTTGGCGGTGTCATCGGCTACTCGGGCGATGATATTAATAAATTCTTGTGGATGGTTCGCATTGCTGAGGGCGAACATCCCAAGGACATCAGAGAAAGTGACTACTTCACCGATCGCGGAGAATTCCGTGTCGATGCTGAAGGTGCCCCGGCCCTGTTGAACTGTCTAATGTATAAATTGAGTTACTACCGCTTCGGTGAATTGAAATTGGATTACAGGTTGCTTTTGAATTTTCCCCATCTTACTGAGTGCCAAGTCTAAAGATTTATTTCTTTTTTTTTTGTAACAGAGGACCAGCTGGCTATGATAGAACTCGAAATGCTGTGATTGGCAACAAAGACTTTGATCTCACGTATCTAGAAGAGGCATACACGTCAGAACATTGGTTGGTGCGCATCTATCGGGTGAAAAAACCACACGAGTTCAATCGGCCCGTGATAAAGACCAACGAAAGGTCGGTCACCTCTGGCAGCTATGTTTCCCGAAAGGTAAAATTGTTGATATCATTATTGATTATCTACTAAGTGTTTTTGTTGGCTGTTTATTGTAGAACTCCAAGAGGAGGAAAGGCTACATCAAGAACCGACCGGTCGTCGTGAAAGGCAAGCGGACACGAAAGTAGAGCACAACACATAACAACACAAGTGTGGATAGCAATAAAACTATCACAATAAAAATATAAGAACAGATAAAAGAACCTTCTGAAATTTTAAATTAAATCTAATTGAAGTTAATTACACATTGTAACTGCGTCTGTTCATCGTTTCTTTGATTTTTTTTTATATTTCAATTTCCAACACAAAACTACCGCACGCGAAATAGAGAGGGTCGAAGGCAAGTGCTGATTTAGCGCATTATCTAAGTCCCTCACACAATTCGCTTGATTCTTCGCTGTAAGACTTATTTTTTTCATTTTTTGGTTAGATTCATTCATAAGTCTAGGAGTAAAATAGAAAATAATTAGCGATTGGATTCGGCTATGAAATCATTCAATTGGTTGTTTCCTTATATAAACTGTGTGAACTGTCAACACTTTTCTAGTTTTTGAATTACATTCTTTCGTAAAGTAAATCCGAACTATCCCGAATAGGATAACAAATTACAAATGTAACTTTTAATTGTTTTGTTAAATAGAAGATAATAAAAAAAGATATAATAAAGTGAATGCCTGCACTTTTATAAAAACAAAAGAAATGTAGTACTGTTGACGGTTTTTTATTTCGCGGCTTTCAAATTTAATGATGATCTCTTATAAGAAGATGCGAGTCCGGGGTCGAATCGTCGCTTCCGTGAACGAGCTAGTTCACAGAATTAAGTTGATTTTAGGTGTGAAACAAAAACCAATTCCGTCAAGGAATCGCGGATGATGCTATTCGACTTAGGCAGTTTGTATTGCACAAAATAGCTGCCGTTGGGTACAATTCAAAATTGTTGGACAATTTAAATGACAATTCCGCCCAAAAATACCTATTTTTTTATCATTTCCACTTTGATTGCATTTGGATATCCCTTCAGTGCTTAGTGAGAGGTCTCGCTCTAAAGTTTTTTCCCACAACGTGACCTCCTGCTAAGGTCTGATAAATATGCGTCAAAGGTACGAGTTTTTATATGCGCAACGGTGGGTATGCGTCTGTTAACAGTTGTTGATATATCCAGGCTAAGTTTCACTTTGTTCGTCCAAAATGTTAACAGCGGTGGTCTCAGTATTGTCTTTGGTTAACAGTTTTGTGGTGGATTTCTGAATACTGCTTAACAAATTTGTCTACCGATGCGCATAGCTTGTGCGAGGGTTGTGAAATCGTCTGCATATAAAACGGTGTATTCTGCCGGAGGTGATGGTAGTTTTGATATTTTAAATTTTGCATTTGCTTCTATTGATCTTTTGGTATATACAATTTGACTTAAACTAGGTAACTAATGATGGTGAATAGTTAATATTTAAATGTGTTGGCTCAACAACAGGGGCGAAACGGTATAAATATCTATTTTATATAAATTCTGGTTGTCTTCTCGTATTCATACTCGTAGTATGCATCGTTGTCTGGGTTTACCTCAGGGTATTCAAGTCCGGGTGTTGATTTGATATTTTAAAAGGGTTGTCCTTTACTTTTGCAGTAAGAATGCAAAAGACTGTGAAAATGGCAGTGGTAGGGATTAATTCATTCTCAGCGAAGCCACTCACGAAAAAGCTAGGTAACGCTATATGAAAAATGACAGATACATAATTTAAAAACTACGAAAAGCAGTTAAAATATCTGATTTACTCGAAGAATTTGCTAATTTACTAACAAAATTAGTTGGAATTCATCGAATTTCAGTGTGGATGAGTTTGTTCTGATTGAAGACAAGCATTCGAAAAAATTAAAAAGCGACACTGCAACTGCATTAAAAATAACGTGGAGGAGATTGTCCTTTCTTACAAAGATGAAGAGTTTCGTAGCCACTTTCGAACAGAATCTTGAGGAGAACATTCAATTTTATTTTGCCGCCTCTTGATATTGTTTTAATACGCATGAAATGAAAGCATGTGCACACGTATGCCAAATAGGACAACAAAAATAATTCAAATCATCTGTTAATTGTCAGGTGACTGACAGCTTTTCCAATTCTTACACCAAGGGATTTATTGAGTAAAAATTCGTAAAAATGCATAAAATTTCAAAGTAAAGGGACAGACCTAATTATTATTAAAGGGAAACGGAGACAGTACCTCAAAAAACAGGCTGTTCAGACACAAATCATGCTATAGTATTGTCTCTGAGACTGTCATTAGGTTCGTTCGCGTACGCGGTTTGAATCGAACGCAATCGATATAAATCGATAATTTTGCGATCGATTGTTTCTTCAGAACGAACGCAAGATTTGTTTTTAATTGAAGCTGAGTTCTTAAGGTTGTATTTAAATTCTAATATTCGACTCATACATTTGAGGCACTCATTGAAAAAGCCTTTTTGAAGAAGCTTTGTGTACTGTACCTACTTCTTCTGGTATTTCGCCGTCTTTCTGCTGGTTACTCTTTTTAAATTGTCTCAATCTATTACGTCTTTTACTCTACCTTTGGCTCTGTTATTCCATTCGATTATTCCAAAGCATTCATCAGCTTTTTTACCGTATTTGCGATTGTTACGAACCTCACCTAAAGGATAATATGAAAACATCTGTTGAACTATGCAATTCCATAAAAAAAACTAGCTTAACTGTATAGCTCTGATGTGACCACTTAATCGCTACTGATCGCGATAACCTCTCAGTCTATACAACGTATAGATATTCGTGTTTGAAAGATTAAAAGTGAAATTTCGCTGATGTTTCTGAGCCGTAATCGAAATGAAATTTCTTCAGGGCAGGTGGCAGATCACGTATGACGATATCGTTTTTGCTAATCAAAATAAGTTATGTTCGTTGATTTTTTTCTATTATCACAAGTTTTCAATACATTTTTGTTGCTAGTTTTCGAGGTCTATCGTTTCGACGATAGTCTTCTCAAAAGTTACGTGACTAGGGTCCCGGGTAAACACTGAAAACAGTCAATCTTCTATGCAACAAAAAACAACCTATTTTTTAACCATCTACGCCTTTATTTAGTCAAAACTTAAATACCTCAACGGAAACACAATCCATTAAGTCAACAAAAAGCATATTTTCCAAAACCAAAAATCATCCTCGTCATGTTTCTTCTCCTTCCTTGCAGTGAAAATTTAATATGTTCCTTTTTAACTAAACAAATGCATAATACAAAATACTTTTCTTCGCAATTATTGTTCTAAATAAATAGCGTAGTGCAACCAAATAGTTTCTTTTTAACTTAAGTTGGGAAACAATAACAAAATAATAGGCTCAGAAATGAAAACAAAATAAATACATTAACAAGGAGATAAATATTTAGTTGATTTCATTCGCTAGTTTCTTTAGGGTTTAAGGGGGGGGGGAGACATTATCCGCTTCTAACCCAGCTACGTGTTTAGATACTTTTGTAGATTCTCACACGAGGGCGTATTAATGCTTTGGGCCTTTCTAAACAAGTCACGATCTCCGAATGCTCGTGCCTTTGCCAGCATTCCGTCTCCTAAAATGGAAAATGCATTTTTTCATTGTGCCTATTGGTGATTTAGTTGAACTCACTGTAATTCCTTTCTCTGCTGCATGAATGTTTGAGATGATTAAGAAAATCTTCCTCTACCGATGCCTCCAACCGGCCCACAGATCCCTGATACTCTGAATAAAAGTTATCCTTCACATAGTATGGAATTTTTAAGGCATTCGTTTCCCTCTTAACTGAATATTTACTGTTGAGTGGAAAATAGGTAAATAACTTAGCTAGGTACAATTGCAGTTGAATTTGTTACTGAGAAGGCTGAAGGCTATAGATTGGATCCGAAATGAAGAACGACGACATCATACTTAGGCCAATTAAAAGCAGAATAGGTAGAAGATTGATCAGCGCCGATGAGCTCGATTGGTTCTGTATAGAAAAAGAAGTTTGAAAAATTAAACATATATAAACGTTGAGCCATCTGTTGCTTTCGTTTGAAATGCTATAAATGCTTTTTTTTCGAAAGATGTCTCCTTTATTTGCAAGTGTAAACTTTCCGGTTACTTATGGTAAATAGTTTTGTTTGAATGGCTGCATAGTTTTGCAGTGCATTTTCGATGGTTCGAGGTATATTTCACAAAAACCTCGATCAGTAAGATCGAACTTTTATGATATCCTTTTTAAGGACGACTTTAAAATTAAATAAAAACAGTTATGGCCTTACCAACATCAACATTTTAAGCATTTACCTCTCGAAACTCATTCAAATAACTCACCTCCCGTTCACCGCGTTGTGGCTCCGCACGCTGACGTCTTTGTCTATAGATATTCTGTTGGGGCATACCTCCACCAAAGAACATATTGAACAGCTCCTCAGCTGTAACATCGGATTGGAATCCACGCGCATAGCCATAATCATTTGTATAATAGTTTCTACCCACGCCGGTAGGGCCCGTGCTACCGCCTCCATGTGGATTGAATGGTTCATTGATTCCGTGCAAATCGTAGGCTTTGCGTTTCTCCGGGTCCGTTAGTATAGCCGCTGCATTGCCCACTGCTTTAAATGCTTCCACTGATCCCGGAGCCTTATTCTTGTCGGGATGTAGTTGTAGGGCTAGCTTCTTGTAGGCTTTTTTGATTTCCGAATCTGTTGATTCCTTAGTTACGCCAAGAACTTGATAGTAATCTTTGCATCTATGTTGGAGAGGGCAAATCATATCATGTTAGCTTATTTAGAGGGCAGGATATACTTCGAAAGTGTAGCTTATTTTAAAAGAAGAGGAAATTGAGTTAAGGTTGTTTTTGTTTATTGCGAGTTGCGGTCATTAGACAAAAGTTTGCATGAATGCACTAGTCGAGTGAATTTCTAGGCCCGGCAGCAAACATCCTAGACCTGGTACGAGGTTCAAACTGGCAACCACAGACGTGCTCGGTCGTCGCCCTGTTAAATAGTGGCAACACATAAGTCGAACGATACAAGCATAAATCGAATGCAAAAGTGTCGGTCCTCTGTTTTAACTCTTCTGAGTGGAGAGAAAATATGTCACTGACTACTTACATTCGATGGATATGTAATTGTGCTCACTAATATCCTAAGCGCTTACACATTTATGATCAATGATCTACCTGCACCATCTACTCAAATCAACCCAATGTCGTTGTGTTAAATACACTCAACGTTCATGCAGTTCATGATTAGAAGCACAACAATCAGCTAACTAATCGACCAACAATATCACTCACAAGCATATTTATGACAATGTTAATCAAAATTCAGACTGCGTCTTACCGCAAACTACTTTAAAATACGAATTCAAATCAAAATCCATGACGATAATTGCAATAGCAAACAACTGGCTATTTTTCATGGTTAAACTCACTTTTTGATCTTTTTAACTGCTTCCAATTGATCGCCTGTATATTCAGGTTCCGATGGTTTCGAGTCGGATAGTTTCCGCTTGCGAACGCCTTCAGATTGGGGATCCGATGATGAAGAGTTCTTTCTGCCGCTGGTGGGAAAAGCTTTTACCTGCGCAAGAATGTCTTAAAAGCAAAACAAAGTACGCACAAAGGGTGTTAAAAGCATTGCCGACTGAATAATCTAGAGTATTTACCCTTTGCCCGTTGCGATGGGAATAGTTTTTCTGCCTTTAGTAGAAATTTCTCAGCTTTCTCAAGTTTACCCTCACTAAGGGCATTTATTGCAATATCAATGCAACGATTCGCTTCATCCTTATTGCCTTCCATTTTGTTGACTAGATTACCTAAATATACAAGTACATAGTAAATTAATTAACAATTTTTGTCCAGTTAATTGGTTCACAATGCAATTGGGAAAACCTGGGTTAATTTTATGGCAAATAGTTTCTTACCAAATGAAGGGCTACTGCGTAAATGTTTTCACTTAATTATAAATTCAATTTACGCTTACTTAGAACTAAGGAGAGCGAAATAGGTAGATTATTATTTGTTTAGTTTTATACCATTCCGAGTTTTAATAATTGATAAAATTTCTTTAGCGGAAAACTGAAAATTACCCTAGCAAAAGAAAATTTTATTTTTGACAAGTTTAGTTTGACAGATGATTACACGTCAGAATGAACACATTCAGCTCCAGATTCGTGGTTCCATTATAAATTTAAGGCCGCCTTACACTTTAATCATTTCCATACACAAAGTTGTGCGAAATTATAATATAAAGTTAGGTGATGATTTCCATGTCTTACAACAACAGTGAGATCTTGTTATGAACCACGGAGAAAGTCATTATTATTGTTTTGTGAATTATTATTTTGGGTTACCAGTGCCCATGTTCTCTAATTATAACTTCGATATATTTATCACAAAAACAATATGAATTGAAAGAAAATACTTAAAAAGTATCGATGCGAAAATTTATTTATTTAACTCAGGAGCATTTTCTTTCAATTCATATCGTTTTTGTGATAAATATATCGATGTGATAATTACAGAACATGGGCACAGGTGTTCCTAAACCTAAAACCACTTTGAATAAAACTCTTTTTTTTTTTTCATAGGCATATACAGAAGTTTCCACTTGAACAACAGAATGGCTATCCTTTCAGCCATACCCAATGGTTCAGTGTCTTGATTTAAAAACCCATATTAACCTCTTTTAGAAGAACACATGTATGAATTCCCATCATAATTACCCCATTTGTTCGCATTTTATTCTTTCCACTCGGCGAAACGTAGACGTAACAGAAGCTTGGTTTTCTATTAAAAATGTGGTTACCTAAAATAATGATTGGTAGAACTTTTCTTCCATTTTGTGTCTACCGCATCGATATTACTTTATAGTGGTTATCGATATTGACCACCTTTATTCAGTTGTTTCTAACTTCAGAGCGTAAGCTTCTGACATTGCATTTTCGGTTTTTGCTTTGTGTAAAAAATAGAATTTCTTGCAAATTATCAACTCAGTTTTTGTTCCATTATTTGTACGGAAATTACTTGAAAATGCCCGATTACCTGGGAAACGATCAACGTCGCGTTAAAGGCGATGAAAAAGAGGAAAAAGAAATAAAATCTCTGGACGAGGGAGACATTGAATTGTTGAAAACATACGGCCAAAGTCAGTATCACAAAGCAATCAAAGTTATCGAGGAGGACATAGTCAAAGCCATAAAGCAGGTCAATGAGCTGACTGGAATCAAGGAAAGCGACACAGGACTGGCTCCACCAGCGCTTTGGGATTTGGCAGCTGACAAGCAAACCTTGCAGAACGAGCAACCGCTTCAAGTTGCCAGGTGTACCAAGATCATCAACGCTGACTCAGATGACCCAAAATACATCATCAATGTGAAACAATTTGCAAAGTTCGTTGTCGACTTGGCAGATTCTGTAGCGCCAACAGACATCGAGGAAGGAATGCGCGTTGGTGTTGACCGCAACAAGTATCAGATTCACATACCTCTTCCACCAAAAATCGATCCAACAGTGACCATGATGCAGGTGGAGGATAAACCCGATGTTACCTACAGCGATGTTGGTGGTTGCAAAGAACAGATTGAGAAATTGCGAGAAGTCGTCGAAACCCCTTTGTTGCATCCAGAAAAGTTTGTGAATCTTGGCATTGAACCACCCAAGGGTGTGCTGTTGTTCGGCCCTCCTGGCACAGGCAAAACTTTGTGCGCCCGTGCCGTTGCTAATCGCACAGATGCCTGCTTCATTCGTGTTATTGGCTCCGAGCTGGTTCAGAAGTATGTAGGCGAGGGAGCCCGTATGGTGCGAGAGCTCTTCGAAATGGCCAGATCAAAGAAGGCGTGTTTAATCTTCTTCGATGAAATCGATGCTATCGGTGGTGCTCGTTTCGATGACGGTGCAGGTGGAGACAATGAAGTCCAAAGAACTATGCTGGAACTTATTAATCAGCTGGATGGTTTCGACCCCAGAGGGAACATCAAAGTACTAATGGCAACGAATAGGCCAGACACTCTTGATCCGGCGCTTATGCGTCCCGGTCGCTTAGATCGTAAGGTGGAATTCGGCCTGCCGGACTTGGAGGGTCGGACACATATATTCAGGATTCACGCTAGGTCAATGTCGGTCGAGCGGGATATCCGCTTCGAGCTTCTGGCACGTCTGTGTCCCAACTCAACTGGAGCAGAGATTAGGTCGGTCTGCACTGAGGCTGGTATGTTCGCCATTCGAGCACGACGAAAGGTAGCCACAGAAAAGGACTTCCTCGAAGCTGTCAACAAGGTTATTAAGAGTTATGCTAAATTCAGCGCAACCCCAAGGTACATGACCTACAATTAAGCGAAACACCTCAGCTGTTTTGAAACTTGCAAACATTTATTATATTTCCGTCTGAATAAACATTAAAGCAGCACTGATTTTGTTATGTACTTGTGGCTCTCGATTCTTTTTTTCTCTATAGCTCTATCCATTCCACTCTCCAGTGTCTAACAAAGCATTTAAAGAAACGGAAGTAAAATAGCGGAGATGTCGCTTGAAAACAAATTGATCCCCAACTCACTGAGCAGAAGCAAAAAATCCCGAACTGTTCTTCTGTTTGGATGACAAAATCTGTACATAGGAATATGCAATATGGCATGCTTGGGGTTCTCTTTAGGTTCTGATCTATTTTATTTTCATTCGAAGGAGAGTAGGTATGAAACGGCCCACCGACCTGACCTGTTTTAAGAACGCTAAAAACTATAGCTTCGAGTTACATCTACTATTCTACTCGACGGCCACATATTTTTCGATTGTGCAATGAGTATGGCATCTTGCTGACATCATTCCGCGATAACTCTTTCTTTGTTTCATTGTTCTTTCTGATATTTATATCCTTTCGTCTTATTTTATGAATGGAAAGACGTTTCATAGGAAAATGTATTCACGATAGATGAGATAGCGGAATTAGCCTTGAATATAACTCTTGAGGTGCCTGGGTCTTTGAGTTCACTCCCAAGGAACGGGTGGTAGAGGAAGACCGCGATTTAGGTGGCGTGCACAAGTGGAAAGAGGCAGCTGTTTAAAGATCATGCTGGCTGGAGACACATCTTGGTTGGATGTCAGAAATCCCCGAACTGTAGCGCCAACTTAAGCAACGTACGAGTCTAGATTGTTCGTTAAACCTGCGGATCCTAGTACAGATCGGAATTTGTCGTACCAGTTTACCAGTGAGCCTATTCGGAATCTTTCTCGTTGTCATTTGAATACGATAGCCTTTAAAACACTTGCGACTACACCACCATGCTGCCTTGAGAACAACCGCATCTCGACCTACGTCGTAAACTCGTTCCAAGTGACACAACCCCATACCAAGCAACAGTAAAACAAAACAAATTTCTTCTTAAAATTTTATTATTACCACAATCAAGAGGTAAAAATAGAAAACACCAGTATGATACAGCTTATCGCTTCCTGCGCAAGTGTAGACGGTTCTTGCGCTTCCAGGCAGCACGGCGAGATCCTCCCACCGTCTGTGAATACCTGTATCCCTTGCCAATGCCACGGGAACTCTTGCCGGCCGATGTGAGACCACGCAGTTCGCGATGTTTGTGCACGTGCTTGCAGATCCAGTTAATCTTTGGATCGCGTCGCACAGCATTGTGGTGGATGTCGATTAGGATGATTTCGAAGTATTTGTACGAAGCATCCTGGGCAACCCAGTACGAGTTGAGTACCCTCAATCCACCCAATCTGCGACCAACACGTTCCTGCAAGAACAAAGCGAAATAAATCGATTAGCATCAAGCTACGCAACAGAAATGTTTAGATAAAAAGCATCTAGTTTCAGACATCTAAGGAAGGTAGAGATGGTCAGCATGGTTGCCTTTGGTACCATGTGTTATCATCAGGTAATGTATATAAAATATGACTCGAAATATGCACTCACCTCAGCAATAGATTGCAGACAACGGTATGGCTTCAATTCGTTGACACCATGGCTTTTGGGTTTGCCATAGGTGCAGCCCTTTGGTACTGGGCGTTTGCGGCCACCACGACGCACGCGGATCCTGTAGATGACATAGCCTTGCTTGGCCTTGAATCCCAGACGACGGGCCTTGTCTGGGCGAGTGGGCCTTGGAGAGCGGTGCAACTTTGTCAATTGACGGTATTGCCACACGCGGATACGAAGCAAGTAGCGCATAACATCGCTCTGCTTCTTGCGATACAGTTCTTGCATATAACGATACGCACCCATTTTTGCGACCTTTCACGGCGATAGACCTAGTAACAAATGTTTTCAATGGTTAATTGATATTTTTTTATCAAACTGTCACATCATCGGTCTATCGTTTTACGGATATGGTACCGACATCTTGTGCAAGTCATTTTTTTTCTAGAAGTAGATGCATTAGCTTTGAAAAATTTGATTCTTGAAATGAGCAAAAAAGATAAATCGTGTTCGTTTCAGTTAGCCAAATCGACATGGTTGTCTTTTCCGAATGGTGCACGGCCAGATAAAGATTATCATCACTTGAACACGATTTTACCTCACAAGAATTAAAACAATAAGTGTCGGCATTGCGATGCTTGATGATTTGATAATTACCTCTTGAGGGAGATTCCGCCTGAAAGAAAAAAAATGCCGGATTAAATGGATTTAGCCTAAAACTATTTAACATCTTGAAAGCAACTGAATGATTGCAAGGAATTAAGGTTGAATAGTTAAAGTAACATTCAGTGATTTTCAGGATTTGTCGGAATTAGAAAATTGTAGTTACGAAAACACACCTTCACTACACGGAGTTTAAGTGAAAAAGAAAGGAAACGACTGAAGTAGTACGCAAGTTGACTAATTTTATGTTCGAACAAAATGGCGCATTCGAAATGTCATTTTATATTTTGTGGTGGAAACACATGCTTAGGCGGTGGTTATATTGAGAAATATTTCGATGAGTTTCATAGATTTTTGATTGTGGAAATAGTATTTATCATAGACAAACCACACTTATGGCGTTTTTCATTGAATATCCGATAGAATTGCCCCGAAGTTTAGAATTGCTCTTTTCAATAAAATTCGTTGGAGCACTTTTGCAGCAGCGGTAGACACCATATGTGTGATTCGATTTTCTATTATTACTTGTTTTTTTGTTTTCTACGGTAAATATGAATGTTTTAATAGGCCAAATCAATATATTTTAATTTCAGTTTACATTTTGCACTCGTAATTGTATATTTTCGGATCACAAGCAAAAAATTTGTTTCTAATAACACAACAAACATTTAAATCTGACATTTTGCTAGGGTGTGTTGGTGAGTTCAGGGCAATTCTCTCAAAATATTCCGGACGCTTCTTTCGTGTTAAGAATTGACCTGGAAGTGCACTTTTTTTTTGAATGAAACATAGAAAACATAGAAAGAGCACTTCTAGATTTGATCTTTTCATAGAAAGGGCACTTCTTTTCTTCAATCGAAAACGCCATTATTACAACAACTGCTGCGAGTCTCGAAGTAACAAGAAGAGCGTAGTTGTTGTAATTGCGTGCTGAAAATCCTACTTTACTTTGCTGAGATCGAAGCTCAAAAAAACACACAAGTTGGCCGCAATAAAATATTTTTATTCACTTGCCCTGGAAATCCATTTCAATTGATTTTTACACACTTATAATAAGTTATTTTGAAATAAATCAGCATGAAAAATCCTTTCCATAGATACTCGAAAAAATAATAATTCAGTCAAAAAAGCAATCCTTCCAAAGATAAACAACTCGTAACCGCCAGCTGTGTGCATCCACATTGGTATTAGTGGAAGTATGTGTGAAATCTGAGAAAAAATCGAGATTTCTCAAAAGAAACAAAATTGATTTTTTTGGCAAATCGAACATGAAAAGCAATCTCAACCAAAAATAAAATTGATTTTTTCTGAAATCGATTTTTTTGCCAAATCGAAAAAGACATTAGATTCGTAACACAGCTGAAAACACAAACAAACCTTCAAATCGAGTCTCGTGTCCCAAACAATTATGACATTTTACTGATTTGACAGCTGCATGCACTTCACTTCGCCATAGTAAATATTTTTTCTAACGCCGTTTACGAATTGAAACTTATAAAAGAAAGTATAAAACAAACGTATTTTTCTCAAACTCGCAATGGGAACTGATGTTATTAAGTCCTACGATTCCCTACAGCAAGAACTAGATCGTGCAAAGAATACCCTTGTTAATCTCAATGATAACATTAGACGCATCGTAGGCAGAGATCCCAAAGACACCAATTTAAGGTTAGTGCGGTGCTATTAAAAAAAACTCCCAATTTTAATATAATTTTATACAAAAATCCTTACCGTAGGGGTGACAGAAAACGCCAAAATAATAACGACAATCGTCGTAATGGTGTACCCAATGATCGATCAAGAAATCGCGAAGTTCGTGAAGGTAGTCCACCACCAGCGAAACGTCGCATACAGGATGCAAAATCTGTATTCAGTCGGTTGTCTGGCCCACCACCCATTACACCGCCGTCGCGCGACGACGAACCCGTCAAACCGCGCATTTTCTCCCGTGTTATCCGAGAGCTCCCTTCGAGGGAGGAGATTGTCACAGCACAGGGACCAGACGCGGAATCGCGAGCTCGCAATCGTCGGATGTTTGGTTCTTTACTCGGAACGCTCCACAAATTTTGTCAAGAAGAGTCGCGCCTCAAAAAGAAGGAGGAACAAAAAGCAATGATCGAAAAGAAAGTCGAAGAGCAGGAGATTCAAGAACGCGCCAACTTGAAAAAAGAACGTGAAAACTTGTTCCTGGACCGCAAGCGAAAGCAGTTGGAGATTCGTAAACTGGAGTTGAAAATGTACCGCTTGAGAGACTTTGAGGCTTGGGAAAAGTCCAAGAAAGATTTGGTCCATTTTATTCGGACCAAATCAAAACCTCACATCTACTTTCGACCTAAGGTTCACAATAAAAAAACAGAAAAACTATTGGCAGAAAATCGTTCTGCAATCGAGAAGGAAATTGAAAAAAAGCGGGCCGCACTTAATGAAGAAATTTTAGAAATTGAGAATCGCTTCAAAATGCGCGACGATATGGACGAACCGAAACCGCACAACAATGGTGCAAAACATCCAACAAAGCATGATCGTCAAAAAGCTAACGACGACGATGATGATGACGATGAGGAAGACGAAGAAGATGAGGACGAAGAAAATGTACAACAAGTCGATAGCGATCACGAGGATAGGGAAGTTAGTCGCGTCATTAGCAGTAATAACAATCTCGAGGAACTTTCATCCATACAAATTAAAATTCAGAATGGTAAGTTTGCTGTCGGTAATTATTACATCGGCGTATGCAAGATGACTAAAGGTATCGTGTGTTAGCTGGGGAGCTTCGTGCGATTGTTTCTAGTAGAATGAAGCAAGTCAAATGGCTGAGTTGTCCTATCTCTCTGTGACATGAAAGGTATCTTCTTCTTTGATACAACAGCTAACTTTTTAAATTGTTATCAGTCAGTTGGCAAATGTGCCAAAACCCGACATGACTCTATTCAGGGATATCCTTTAAAAGTCTCATATTCTTATATTAAAGTCACCATGACCTGTGAGACCGCCAGATGACTAGCGCCATATCAAACGAATGTCAAGATCTGAGATCTGTGCAATCGTTTGCTCTCGTTAATTGTTGGGTTATTACCAGCACTTGTGCTCTTTTTCATTTGTGCTAGATATACATACAATTGATGTGCTCCTAGCCAACAACCGGTCAATGGATCGCGGCTATGAACTCAGTCGAGAAACTGCAATGGGCCATTTCTACCAGACTCCATTCAAAAGCATATGGAAAGCATAAATCTACAAAGAATAAAAGAAATGTATAGAACGGCAACGCATATCATACATCGATTCGATGGTTTTATGTAGACCTCTAGATGAGGTGCATTTTAACCAAGGTCGACCGTTCTAAGAACGGTCCTTTCTGCGCTCTTTTAGGTCATATTTCAGCATTCCTTTGAAAAATGTAAACAGTTTTAGGACTACAGTTTTCATTTTTTCAACGTACTTCCGTAAGAATAACGTATTGAATTCATTTACTTGCTTACAGACATCAAACAAGAGGATATAGATGATCCAGCTGAATTAGAAACAGACATTTCAAACGAACGAACTTTGGTGAGCAGCGTTGTTGTGCCGAATAAGGATATTAAACGATCATCAGATTGATGGTGTCGAATGGATGGCGTTAAATCGCGACGATGACCAAAAGTGTAATCTATTGAAATCGGAACATTTTCACTATCGATGTATTATTTTACATAATAAACTGTATAATTGAATTGCTATTTAAAAAATTAAGTAAACAATTTAAGAAGAAAAACAAAATTATATCCACATGCCGACATGTTTTTTTTTTTGATTTAGAAGCAGGCGTTTTTGGGAAGTTAAATTCATATTTCTACCTGGATTTGTCCAGGAAAAAAGACGGTCTTCCAAGAGTGATTAGTTTATTTGCAACAAAATAGGCGGCTGGGACCTAACTTCACACAACAACTATTCATTTGTAGGTGACTAACGGAAAGGACCTAACGAAAACAAAACCGCTGTTATCGTTGCACTGTCGGTCGGAACTTTGTAAGGAAACATCTTCAAGTCTTTCATCAAAATTCAATGTAAAGACCGCCGATTGATAACTTATTGCGTGGCACGTCGTCATGTTGATATTCCCGGGTCCTCTGGGAAATCTTGAGGCACAGGTGCGTTGTTCTCGGCAGAACGGCTGGCTGCGCCGGAGTCGTCTATACTCTTCTAAGGGGGTTGTTCAACTTCGTACAGTGGCGGTAGGTTTTTGATCAAGTTTGAGTTAACTGTTTGAATAAATTATCTTTAGTATTATTCCTAAAGTAACAAACAGTCATTATGCTGTATCAAACAAAAATATATAACAACGATTCCAACATATTTGGTTTTTAATAAACCAAGTTGTGGAGCAACATAAATCCAACATCCTGTTGAATAAAATGCAAAACAAAGTTCTGGCATGACAAAACACATCGCAAAAGCTTGTTTGCATCGTTAAATGAGAACTGAAGCATGAGGCAAATTGTTTTGTGTCAACACAAATTAAATATGTTAATGCATTTGAAAAAAATTGTTGGATACTGACGCGCACTTCTAATTAAATTACTGAGTTTGAGCACCAACTAAACAAATTGGTTATGATCGAGCAAGGACTAGGTACCTGTTGCAATTCAACAAACAATTAAGTCTAATACCTAATAATAAAAAAAACAGTTTTTTAGGTTAGGGTAAATACTGACATGATCCATACACATCCCTTGCCATCTAGCAACATAGCAGGCACCTTGTAGGCAAAAGGAGTGCCCATGCCCTCAACTGGCGGTCTATTATATGCAGTCACAGTGGTATACTTTTTTATTGAATTTACATAGGTATTCGCTTTTTTTTTAAATATATTTAAAACTCAAACATGAATCCTTCCCCAATCACAGTAAGAGTTGCTGCATTTCTACATTGATATCGGTTTCAAAAGCAAGCAAAATTAACGGTTTATGAATAAACTTAAAACGTTCACAGGTTTAAGGGTCGTTTAAGCTTAATACGCAATTAAAATCCTGATTACTATGAAGCTTTCGAAGTGAAGCCCATAAAATCGAAAACATATCCGTAATCATATTATAATCACGTTAAATTTCACTGACCAATATCACGCCTCAATCTTTGTTTTATTAACAAAAAATAAAAATAAAATTATTTAAGCACTACCTACCTACTAGCAGGTACTACACCATTGCAGATAAATTGCCAAAGTCTGCCATGACACTATCATCATTATCCTTAATTAAAAAACAACAAAGCTCTGACTGTATCATATACCCATTGTCGCACACATTCGAAACTAAGAACGGCTAATTATAGAGACTTTGCTGGCATGGTTGCTGGGTGAGCAACCAGACAAACAACCCACCCACCGGTGCTGTTATGTATTGTAATTATCCCGATCCTTCCAACTTCCATCAAGGTAACATCAGTAGCTGGGTTAATTGTTAGGGATGTCATTAAAAATGAATAATGTCAGCTCATTGCTGCTACCTCAGTTCTGTGGAAGGATAATGGACGTGATGGTGTATACGAGTATATATTTATGCCAACAATTTAATTTCACTTGCTCACGGGCAATTTAAACGGTTTCCCTCATCCAAACATACACTTCACACACGCAAATATGTGGGCGATAGCCTCATTATGACAATCAGGCCTTTTTTTGCCTTTAGTCCTTTCGCATAGAGCAGTCTATCTGAGAAACCAACCAACAAGAACAACAACAAAAAAGGACTATTATTCCAGGATTAAAGATAATTAAAAAACAGTTGTGCCGAAAAAGCCTGCCTACAAATATTAATCAATTCGTTAGGTTAATTAGCGAAGCATTTATGGAAATTAGCCCTCAGTGGTGGGCCGTTTGGCATAGGTTTTCAGAAGCTGAATCCTCCTGTACGCGGTGTCCTATACAAATCGATCAGTGATTTAATTATGAAAATTCAGTTAAGCTGGGTTGCCGCATTCATTCAAGTCGACGCATTGACAATTATTATTTTAACTCAATATCAATACTAATGTGTGAGCGTCGAGATAATTATTCTATTGGCAATGTATTGACAGCGCCCAATTCAATTTAACATCACTATTTTGGAATATTAGTCGCAGTTTTTCGTCCACTCATTAGTTAAAAATTAAGTTCTGATTCAATCTATTAGCTCGAAAGTACCGGATGGAATTATATTGTAAATTTGTTTAATTGCGGCTAATGAATAAGCGTAAATTGGAATAGATTCATTTCGTTTATTGTGGTTTGCAGAAATTTACTCAAATTCATGCACATAGTGACGCCCCTGTGTTAAGCATCCGAATGCATGCAACCCAATGCTAAAGAGCCGTCAGACTTAAAGAGAAGCACTACTTAACGCAGAAAAGAGTGTACATAATACGCGCAAAGCTAAATAACTGCTAAAGCTTTACAGCAGTCTTTTCTATGTGCCTTGGAATCCTTTATCTTGTATATCCCAATTTTCTAAACCTCGGCACCAACTCTGAGTCTGTGACGTAGTTCTAGTAGTTTCTTGTTCGAATTATAGCAGGCTGTATAGCTTTGACGTGTTCCAGCTAGAGCTCAATACTGTCCTGGGATCCATGTTCCACATACCATCTGTGCTTAGAATCGCTTTTTGAATATATCGTACTCTTTAGCCACAGCTCGAATATACAGAGATTGTATATAGGAGGAAGCTCCCCTCTCCAGATGGCCATAAGATAACAAGTAAAGAACCTTCTTTAGTTACTTTTGTTGAGCTCTAGTTACCTTTAGGGTTACTAGCCCGCCCCTGGCATTTGGCTTGGCTTAGTTTTCACTAGGATTATCTTCAATTTTCGGATATTTCAGTAAACTCAAAGATTTCCCAAAGAAAATTTCAAGCCCCGTGAGCAGGATGTTTATAAACAACAATTGCTTTCGCATTACCTACTCTTAAAGACTTAATAATCTGGTATTGGGGCATTATTGACTATATAGTCTTAAAAAAGATGCTTGAAGAGATTAAAACGGACCAACACCGGCTTTGACTTTAGGAGCTACTTGACTGACTGGATGTAGGATGCGGGCACCGTTAGTGCCCCTTCTAAAAATATCTTTATATCGCCTGAAGTATGTTGATGGGTGCTCTTTTAGTTTTTTGGGACCTGAGCCCATAGACTTCAACACCTGTAGCATCATTTTCTATCATTAAACCCTCGGTGTACCAGGTTTGTGCTCCTGGATCTGGTAGACTGCTGCTGCCACTGGTCTTCCACATTTTAATCTGGCGAAGTATTTTTTTCCACTTTTATAGCTCTTCTGAGTGTCTGACTATCGTTCGTCCTTACAGTTATCCCGAAGTCCTGATATAGCTTCCCAAATAAGCCAATTGAAGGTCTTCTATTTGTGTCAAAACTCACAAACGTTAAAATGTTTTCAAGGCAAGAAAATGTATACCCAACTGGTTCAGCGCTCGACATGTGTACGAGTACTAGCGCTCAATTTAAATAAATTTATTAAACAAATACATTGACACAGTCATTCCGGCTTCCAATTGGTTTTCAAAACAAATTCAACCCCTTAATGTGGCGCACATATCGTCGCGTCGCGCCGCTTATAAGCACAATTTCGTGTTATTATCAATTGACTGTCCACATAACGAATAGCATTACAATGTACCGCACCAACTGAGAACTTAAACCTGCGACTAAAAAGATACATTCCATTCATTGATGATATTTTTAGTTAGGTATACCATCACCGATGCGTTGGAAAAAAAATGCCCACCAGTCAGATTATAACCTCAGTCATTGCACAGATCTCAAACAGAATAGCTGAGTGGGGTTATAGAAAATGATCTGTTCAGTGCTCTTGACCTTAAGTCTTGTTGGAATATTCGCCGGATTAGCCTACATTTTCCTAGTATGGAATTTCGACTATTGGAAGAAACGCGGTGTCAAAGGAAGCAAGCCAGCTGCCTTCTATGGCAGTTTTCCCAACATGATCAAACAGAAACGCAGCATCTCCTACGACATGCAGGATATTTATAAGTACCATCAGGACAAGACACATTTACAAACGGATTTCGACTAACGGAGTTTGATATATTTGCAGCCAATTTCGCGAGGATGAAGATTTCGTTGGGGTGTACAGCATTCGGACGCCACAGCTGATGGTAGTCAATCCCAAATTGGCTCACGATGTCTACGTGAAAGACTTCAAGAACTTTCGCGATAACGAAGCTACAACTTGGGTAGGTAATCTGCACTCGATCGAATTTGAGTTAGCTTCTGAATTCGCAGCTCATTTTAGATCGATGAGAAAAAAACCAAAGTAATGTCGAAGAATCCATTTATCTTGCGCAACGAAGAATGGAAGGAACGCCGGCAAGAGATCACACCCGGATTCACATCAAACAGGGTTCGTTGCGTTTCACAAGCTTCATTGTCTTAGCTGACTTGTATTTTTGATTTTAAGATCAAGGCTGTATATCCAGTGACTCAGCAGGTATGTGCCAAGTTAGTTGGATACATTCGAGAAAAGTGCCTTAAGGCGGACAAGGATGGAGTCGACGCCAAAGATGTAAGCACGAGCGAAGTGTGATTGACATAAATATCTACTAATAAAAAATATTTTTTTAACCAGCTCAGCCTTCGGTACACATCGGAAGTAGTGACTGACTGCGTTCTGGGCATCAAGGCGGAAAGTTTAACTGACAATCCGACACCAATTCTGCAGAAGACGAAGGAACTTTTTCAGGTGTCTTCTACGTTTGCTTATTATGCATTCTTAGCTGGACTCTGGCCAAAAATTAAAACGTTCTACAAAGTAAGGGTTTTCAAAGAAGAATATGAAGATTTTTTCATGGACCTGATGACATCGGCGTTCGATATGCGCCGCAAACAAAGAGTCGACCGTGTGGATTTCTTGAATTACATTCTTCAGCTGCAAGAGAAGAAACAGTTGACAGACATGGACCTGGCGTCGCATTCGATGACGTTTCTGTTGGATGGTTTCGAGACGTCGGCTTCTGTCATTATGCATTGTCTTTATCAGGTGAGTTTTGAATTAAATATGCACAAATGGGGATTGCCAGTTGGTTGCGTTTCCTAGAACATAACAAAACTTAACTACAATCGTAACCAAAATCGAAAGCTTTTGTTGTTGCATGAGGTTTTTCTAACTGTTTCTTTTTGAATTGGTTTCGCCTATTTTGTTGAATTAACTTTTGCCGTCAGCCAAAGAAATAGTAAAGAATTTTCTTTCAGCTTGCCAAAAAGCCCAGTACCCAAGAAAAGCTATTTGATGAGATCGGTGCCAATGTGACCGAGAAAGGTGAACTAGAATTTGAGAAACTTGGTGAACTGTCCTACCTCGATCAGTGCGTCCATGGTAAGATCTAAACTGAAACGATCCTGTTTCAAGTACACATTAATATGACTTCTTAGAAAGCATTCGGATCACCCCACCACTACTCTTTTCGACAAAACTCTGTACCGAAAGGTGCGAGTTAACCAACAAAAATGGCAAGACCGTGCAAATGGAACCGGATGATATCGTTTTGATTCCCGTATTCAGCTTCCATCATGATGAGACGTACTACCCGGACCCTGAGGAATTTTTGCCGGAACGATTCAGCCCCGAGAATGGAGGTACGAGGAAGTACCGGGAAATGGGCGTATTCTTTCCATTTGGCGATGGTCCGAGGATATGTTTGGGAATGAAATTTGCTCTGATACAAACCAAGGCCGCTATAGCTGCGATTGTGAAAAATTTCAAAATACGTTTAAATCCGAAGACCAAAACTGTCAATGAACTGGATCCAACGTATTTTATTGGAACGCAAAATGGCGGTGTTTGGTTGAACTTTGAGGAGCGGAACTAGTTATAAAGGTTTATTTATGTTTCAATGGGAATCATTATTATTACAGTTCAACACGGATATAAGAAACATATAAAAAATTGGTGGTGATACACGTCATTGAGCAAAGAGGGAATTGTAATAACCGTATAAAAAAGCTTATTAATATAAAAAAAATCTGATTACTGGGTAATGATTTTGAATCGTAGGAATTAAAAGAAAATTGTAAGCAGCAAAACAATGCGTGAGACATATCAGTGCCCATGTTCTGTTATTATCACATAGATATATTTTTTTCACAAAAACAATATGAATTGAAAGAAAATGCTCCTGAAGCTAAGATTAGACTGTATGCCAATTATGCATATGAATGCCAATACGCAAATGACCGCATTAGCTGTCAAATGACCAAAATGCCAGGATTATAAAAACTGTATATTAGACTATATGACCAAAATTACGAATATGGTCATATTTTCCTTGATGGTCATTTAAGGCATTTGTTATTATATTATCAAATATTGTAGTGAGGTAATGCTGTAAAGGAAAACAAAGCAAAAAGTTGAAGTTGGAAATATTTATTTATTTACAAAAATTTAGAAATAGATAGCAAACAATTTCTACACAAACATAATTTCACAGCAGGAAAAAGTATATATTAACACAATTACTGGAAAAAGACAAGACCACTTTCTAAACCTAAACAAATTACAAAGAAAGACGCAATTAAATAGTTTACACAAATGATAGATTGAATAATCCACAAAAAAAGAGAACGAAAATGAAAATAAATCACAATTCCACGAACTCAAACACCGATGACAACAAAATTATTCGTGTTCTATCAAAAATGCCAGCAATGCCATAACGAAATTTCAAAAAAGTGCATATGGCATATAGGGCTTTATGCTGGCATTCGTGCTTATTGTCCGATTACACTATATGCTATTTCGGCATTTTTATCTGTCAAAATCAGCCTGGTCATATGTGGCATTTAGGTCATTAGAGCATATGAGATATGCCAATTACATTGTATGACCATATTTTGACAAGAGAACTGTCAGAAATTGGCATTTTATGACCACTTGGCATACAGTCTAATCTAACCTTGAGTTAAATAAATAAATTTTCTCATCGATACTTTTTAAGCTTTTCTTTTAATTAATATCGTTTTTGTGATAAATATATCGATGTTATAATTACAGAACATGGGCACAGGGTACAAATCAGTAAACATGTTTATTTCCAATGTAGGTACCTATACCTATATCTACATTTAACGTTTCGTTCTTTCCCGTATACATTTTAAAGAAAATACATTTTCGTTGATTGTGTCTATTAGACTTTTTCTTTTTATTATAAAACAAAATTATTAATATTTTGGGCTCACGCAATTCATTTCAAATGTAATTTTTAATTATGTCAATTGTATCAAATTTTTTAATAAATTTTTTCTTTTCCATTAATAAACGGAATCTTCATGAAAAGACTGGACCTTACTAAATTTAAGTACGAGTAGTTCACAGTGGTTATATCTTCCATACAAGTTTCGCAAATGTGAGCCTCCGTAAATTTTAAGTAGATATTACATTTTTTATTATTACGCGCAGTATAACTGAAAAATCATACCCACACAGAAATGTTTATATCTTTTCCCTAGAGCATATTTTAAATTTGAATGTTCTTAATCAATGCTTATCTTTATATAATTTTTTACCAACAACAACAAACGAAAACATACACGATAATTATAGGAACAAAAATAACTTATTTTATTTTAACGAATGCATTTTCACACTTTATTCCTTTATTTATTCATATTGATTACATTCGCTATTACGCATTTTGTAAAATACATGTTTAAGTGGTGAAATAAAATAACGAATATAAACTCTCCGAATGCATCCATCAGCTGATAAAAACTCATCAAATACACTAACTCTCAGCAGTGTTCTTAGCGCTCTCTCTTTATTTTTCCCACGAAGCGTATTAATTGTTCCCTTTTCACTAAACTCAAGTTCCCTCGATTTTTTAATGAAACAAAAACAAAAGTAAAATTTGTATTGTTCGGAAAGAAAATCACTTTAAATTAATTTGCAGTATAATAATCGCAGTTTGCTAACATTATAGTGATTTTTGGTACTAGGAATTGTTGCTAAAGGCAAATCTCCTTTTTATGTCCATTGAGTGCGTTGGTATTCATGGTGAAATGTAGTTGGAATGTTTTCTAGTCAAATTGTTGATATTCACACAATTTTGATGTTTTTTCCTTTAACGAATGGAAAGCTTTTCGGAAATCGTAATTCCCACAAAAAGGTAGAAATACCACAATGTAGGAACACTGCTGAGTGTCATTATTTTTTTTACTTCTCCTGCCAATAGAGTGTTTCGCGAAGCCCATCCTTTCACAAATGGGCTACCTTTTTTGCTCAAACGTCAAAAAAACTTGTAGGATAACAAAGCTGTTTTATAATGGCCAGAGTAGTGTTTTGTTCAAATATTGTTGAAAATCGCACAAATGCCATTAATTTAACTTCTCAGTTGTTACCAAATACGTGTGATAAACATAATTCTTTAATTCAACAATGCTTTTATTTTGTTTTTTGCCCTTTTTTATGCACTTTTCAGTAATTTTTTAACATAATTAGACTACATCCATACAAAATCACACTTATTCACAGATGGGAAATTTAAGAGAGAATTTTCTTTACAAAATTTGCGGGGGTAATCGGGTAGGTGCGCGGGAAATGACGGTCTATTTAATACTAAGTTTATGGTTAAGGAGTCACAAGTGATCTGAATGAATTATAAGCAGTGTTAAACAGTGAAATCGAACAGTGAAACAACGCGCACTTAGATGTTTACACATCAATAAACACCCCTAACATATGCAGTGGAAAACACGCGTTTGCATTTCCATCCTCGCAAGTTAAATGTGTGGAATTACTCCACCAGAGATTCCAACAACGCGCGCTAAGATGTTTACTCATCAAAAGCCTTTTTCTAGATCAACTACGCTACGAGGATGGCTGACAAATACAATCTAACCTCATCTTCGAATAGCATTGGTCGATACCTATGACCACTCAAAGCCAACGAAAAGTAGGTATCTATTTCACTTGGATGGTAACACCCTACACAGTCCAAGCAAATTCATTTTGTACTAGATTGTGGTTGCGATCGATCCTAATGATAAGCAATAGTATTTGTGTTGCATACCCAGCGGGTCACTGACATCAACTGTTATACAGTAAATGAAAGTGTCATTGGAACGCGCGCTTAGATGTTTACTCATCAAAAACCCTTTTCCAGATCAACTGTGCTACGAGTATGGCTGACAAATACAATCTAACCTCATCTTCGCCCAGCATTGGTCGAAACCTATGACCACTCAAAGCCAACGAAAAGTAGGTATCTATTCCACTTGGATGGTAACACCCTACGCAGTCCAAGCAAATTCATTTTGTACAAGATTGTGGTTGCAAACGATCCTAATGACAAGCAATAGTATTTGTGTTGCATACCCAGCGGGTCACTGACATCAACTGTTATACAGTAAATGAAAGTGTCATTGGAACGCGCGCTTAGATGTTTACTCATCAAAAAACCCTTTTCCAGATCAACTGTGCTACGAGGATGGCTGACAAATACAATCTAACCTCATCTTCGCCCAGCATTGGTCGAAACCTATGACCACTCAAAGCCAACGAAAAGTAGGTATCTATTCCACTTGGATGGTAGCACCCTACGCAGTCCACGCAAATTCATTTTGTACAAGATTGTGGTTGCAAACGATCCTAATGACAAGCAATAGTATTTGTGTTGCATACCCAGCGGGTCACTGACATCAACTGTTATACAGTAAATGAAAGTGTCATTGGAACGCGCGCTTGGATGTTTACTCATCAAAAACCTTTTTCTAGATCAACTACGCTACGAGGATGGCTGACAAATACAATCTAACCTCATCTTCGAATAGCATTGGTCGATACCTATGACCACTCAAAGCCAACGAAAAGTAGGTATCTATTTCACTTGGATGGTAACACCCTACGCAGTCCAAGCAAATTCATTTTGTACTAGATTGTGGTTGCGATCGATCCTAATGATAAGCAATAGTATTTGTGTTGCATACCCAGCGGGTCACTGACATCAACTGTTATACAGTAAATGAAAGTGTCATTGGAACGCGCGCTTAGATGTTTACTCATCAAAAACCCTTTTCCAGATCAACTGTGCTACGAGGATGGCTGACAAATACAATCTAACCTCATCTTCGCCCAGCATTGGTCGAAACCTATGACCACTCAAAGCCAACGAAAAGTAGGTATCTATTCCACTTGGATGGTAACACCCTACGCAGTCCACGCAAATTCATTTTGTACAAGATTGTGGTTGCAAACGATCCTAATGACAAGCAATAGTATTTGTGTTGCATACCCAGCGGGTCACTGACATCAACTGTTATACAGTAAATGAAAGTGTCATTGGAACGCGCGCTTGGATGTTTACTCATCAAAAACCTTTTTCTAGATCAACTACGCTACGAGGATGGCTGACAAATACAATCTAACCTCATCTTCGAATAGCATTGGTCGATACCTATGACCACTCAAAGCCAACGAAAAGTAGGTATCTATTTCACTTGGATGGTAACACCCTACGCAGTCCAAGCAAATTCATTTTGTACTAGATTGTGGTTGCGATCGATCCTAATGATAAGCAATAGTATTTGTGTTGCATACCCAGCGGGTCACTGACATCAACTGTTATACAGTAAATGAAAGTGTCATTGGAACGCGCGCTTAGATGTTTACTCATCAAAAACCCTTTTCCAGATCAACTGTGCTACGAGGATGGCTGACAAATACAATCTAACCTCATCTTCGAATAGCATTGGTCGATACCTATGACCACTCAAAGCCAACGAAAAGTAGGTATCTATTCCACTTGGATGGTAACACCCTACGCAGTCCAAGCAAATTCATTTTGTACAAGATTGTGGTTGCAAACGATCCTAATGACAAGCAATAGTATTTGTGTTGCATACCCAGCGGGTCACTGACATCAACTGCTATACAGTAAATGAAAGTGTCATTGGAACGCGCGCTTAGATGTTTACTCATCAAAAACCTTTTTCTAGATCAACTATGCTACGAGGATGGCTGACAAATACAATCTAACCTCATCTTCGCCTAGCATTGGTCGAAACCTATGACCACTTAAAGCAAACAAAAAGTAGGTATCTATTCCACTTGGATGGTAACACCCTACGCAGTCCAAGCAAATTCAGTTTGTACTAGATTGTGGTTGCGATCGATCCTAATGATAAGCAATATTATTTCAGTTGCATACGCAGCGGGTCACTGACATCAACTGTTATACAGTAAATGAAAGTGCCATTGGAATTTTATTCGGCTTGCATTGCATATTGCAGGGTGCTGGTCTCCGAATTTTTTTTAGTTGTTGTCCAGCTGTGTGCCTGGTAATTCACGAAAGATTTGGCACCGAATTTCCTCGAGATGTCCGTCAC
Source organism: Cheilosia impressa (assembly GCA_948293265.1). NCBI lineage: Eukaryota > Metazoa > Arthropoda > Insecta > Diptera > Syrphidae > Cheilosia > Cheilosia impressa. The sequence goes on along the minus strand of OX411880.1, from coordinate 127,782,002 downwards.
AGCGAAGAAATGTGAGACCATCATAATATTATGAAAAATATGCTTTATTTGTTAATCAAAACAAGAAGGCCCGAAAACAACAAATACATAATTCACTCAGATCACTTGTGACTCCTTAAATTCAACTGTCATCCAACTCAGCTCATAAATGTATGCAATGATAAAACGCAGTGAACGACAGCGCATCCGTTGTGTGGAATTACTCCACCAGAGATTCCAACAACGCGCGTTTAGATGTTTACACATCAAAAATAAATTTTTAGATCGATGGGAAAGGCAAGTTTATGCCTTTTTTTCTGACCTCGAGAAAGTTGCAGTACCGTGTGCATTCAGTATATGCAGTGCTGTCGGCTGTCACTCAATGTGTCACCTATGAAGAAGCCCAACCTCCAACCGCTCCAGCTACATTTTACAAAGCTTCCAAAAAAACAAACTCGAGGTGAATGCCAATATTTGTTGAGAAATGCAAAGTCCAACATTTCACTTGGGGCAAACAAAAAAGAAGAAAAATACCTAATACCCAACATGAAGATTTTTCGAGTAATTTTCGTGAACTTGGACTTCCGTACAGCTAGCTGGATAGTTATTTTTCTATATGTGCAAGTAAAAGAACAACATTAGTTTTCATCTAATCTTCCGAACTGATTATTGAGTCTTGTGGCGCATGTGACGCTGGGCAGTTAAAGCAATTCCCTGCGAGGACATTAGAGAGCAAGCCAAATTGTTTCCTATTCAATCGTATACGTACTACGCCTACAATGGCTCTGTGTGTATGAGTGCGGAAATGAGTTTTATTCCGGTTGCCATTCTGGGATATGACACTCATTTACAATTCATTCGTTAGACGGTATAAGGTCGTGTCCTGTAGAGTGTGTCAGTGAAGATGTATATATATTTGTCTTTCCTTGGTCATTTGGCAAGCAATCCAATTTTCTTTTAAACGGTTTTGGTTGGGGCGCCGCTGCCTAGTGTAAAAGAATAAGTTTGTAGAATTAGTTAAAGAGTCCTTAGGAGATTTGCGTGCTATGACTAATAGGGGATCCAAGGATAATTGCATGGAGAGCAGGCTATAATTGCTAAAAGAGTTAGGGACATGATTGGAGGAAGAGTTGGTTTTTTTTTGCTGCAGGTATAGTCAATAGCCAGTTCAGATGCGGGTTGCGTTTGCGTGACGGAATGCGAATGGGAGTGATAGAAATGGATGGTTTTAAATCCGGAGAAGATCGTTATAACATATATATCAATTGCATAAAAAATAGGAAAAGGAAATTCCTCTGTCGATATTAGAGGTTACTATGGATAAATAGAATTCCCAAAATCAGAACATAAGCTCTAAAGATAAAGGCCAAGAGACTGAGAAAACAAACGCTAGGTAGGCTTAAACCTGGTAAGAAGGGATCATATCTAGAGTCAAACTTAAATACAGTGTTGGATACATTGGAAGGTGTTTACAATTGCGGACTGACCACTTTAAACAAGAATAAGATCAGTATGGCTTGGAGGTACATATACCTGTAGGATTCATAATAGTACTTTTAGCCCGATAGCTTTGATGGATTCCATTGGCAAACATTTCATCACAAAATTAAGTCTCAGCCCCACCGAAAAAAAATTTACTGACTCGATGTACGTTTTTAAGACGATGCAACAATTAACACTGCCTGCTGTGCTCCTGCTGAGTCTGTGGTAGTTGTTGCACTTGTTGGGTGGGCATGTGCATTATCATTTGCGACGTTGCCAGGTTGGATCCTACAACTTAAATGAATCCATTAATATAATAAGTTCTTAATTTTTCTTCCGACTTAAAGGTGTTTGAACTAAATAGTTTACAAAACCCCTGCACGAAATTGACTCCGGTTTGACAGTTACATTGCGAAATAAATAGAAGATAGCAAAAAATGTATCGATATCCGCTGTCAAAAACTGGAGATCTAAGCTTATTTCTAAGTAAAATGTATTTCAAGAATTTGTTTTAAGCTTCGCTGTACATATTTTTGACTCCTACAGTGTTCGTCAAATATGTGGAAAAATTGCATAAGTCTGAAACTCAGAAGACCGATTCGTAAGGTTGACGATGACAAAAAGGCATGACACTAATACGTTTGGTATGATTCGGCCAATTAAAGCTCGATGCGAACAGGTTATGCGAAATTAGTACGTTGTGCACTCAGTGCGTGTCATCGCCATAAGTGGTTTTCGGAGAGTCCTGACTAAAGTTGAATGAATATAACAATCCTTTATGAACAGTTGTTTATTCTCTGATAATAGAAATAGATACAAATTATATAGGCAAACGTTTCTTATTTAACCTACTTTTCGTCAACTTCGTTGGGCTGCTTCTGAACTCGGTGACGAATGGCTGCAAAATATGAGCACAAGAGGAAAATTTAAAATCGTTAAATGTCATATTGACTTAGCGTTAGCTGTGTTTCCCGAGTTCAAAATAAACCCAACTTAGCCGACATCTAGTGGCGATCTGCGCACTCTGAAGGTGAGTGCACGCTTTTTATATTTTCGTTAGTTATTTGTAGTTTTGTGGCGGCCGAAACGCCATTTTGTTAATAGCAATAAACATGCTTCAATGGAATAAGGCAAATTAGAGTAACATTTTCAAACAGGTTTAAATTAAAAACCAAAATTAGCACCGCAATGAAAAAAACTTTTCGCAAATTAACTTACCACTTTTGTTTAACTGAAAACCAATTGCGGCCTAAATCCAACACTCTGGCACACTCCCTAGTCTAATCTTAAATCTATCTAAACCACTTTCACGTTCAACAACTTATTTCAATGCTTTTCTGTTATGCCATAGTCATAAAATGCCACACGCTCTTCCAAACACCGTCAGACATTGTCTTTAACAGTTATTTCATCTTCGCCATCGTGACAGTGCACACACACACAAAGTGAAAACTTCCTCTAACCCCAGATGGCTCCTTGAAAAATATTCTCTAAGACAGCACGTGTATAACTGTGCCGAAGCACGCCCTACGTTCAACTCATCGGATTACATGCGCCCCTCCACAGCCACAACATACTCGTATATATCGCAGACAGTAAAAAGTGTGTTATTACTTAATTAGGGCTTCCGGGGTTCCTAAAATATGCAACTAAGCAAATTAACTTTGAAAATGTATTATCCTGGTGGAAAATATTCCATTCCGGTACTCTGCCTAAGTGCAGATAGGGTTTCTTTGGATACCACTCTACACATGCTTATAAGTGTTACAGTTCTGCTGGCATCTAGTGTTAGACAAATTGTGGTGGAGCGTGGAGGTATCCATACCACCAATCTGATCTCGTGCCACCCCAAAACAAACTAGTAAAACATTGAACATACAGGTAGTTTAGCAGTTGTTCTTCCTTCATGTGTGTTCGGTGTGGTGTGTTCCTTTGGAAACTCTTATGCGTACATTTTATTTAGCTGTTTGTCGTCCCATGATAACTTGTTCCTGGATACACACAAACAGGACTCGGCATCGGCCCTATAAATTCTCCACTCTCATGAAAACTTTCACTGGTGAAATTTATTATTTGCTGCGCTGCAAATACGAGTATGTGCAAAAGTAACGTAGATTAATGGCTTGGATATAAGTTTGGCAGTGTGTGTGCAAAAGGCGTGGATTATTTAGCCTTCACGTGTGAAACTTCAACTTTTTTGCATATGCGACCGAAAAATTCTACACAACAAAATAATATGCATTCATCCATTGCGACAATGGCAGCTGGGGCTGGGTTCAGGACTGGGAGCTGGGACTGTGAAAACGTCCTGACTGAACACGAACTGACGCACTTCACTAAGAGAAAGATGAATTTGCGTTTAGCTTCGCATGGGAGTAGGTGCATGTGTTTTTGAGCCACAATGCATTTTGGTAAACACTAAGAAAATCTTTTCGTTATTATTTATGATCGTGTCGTAATGATTCCTTATCAAAATGCATCGAAACGGGAACAAAAGGCTTGCATCCGAACAACCACCATTACGTATGACTGCGAGACTTCGGGGTTTGGTATAAATAATGGAAATTTCTTCTTCGCCATGTTTGCCCTCGGTATGCGAATAAAAGGAAAGAAGGTATGTGTATTTTTATGCCAAGAAAAACCAAACTTTGAAGTGCAGCTTCTGGCGCATTCGTTTGAAAAGGAGGGAGCATCAGGTGGAACTTAACAAAAACAAGGAATAATTAACTTTGAAAAGTGAGGAAGGCGTTGGTAGTAAAGTATATGCAAATTAATTATAGTTGCTTATGTCTTATGCGTCCTAAAAAGCATTGGAATACGACTTGAGTACTAAAATAGTTCCACAGCAACAGTCCTTGATAAACCTAAATAAAGTAGGTACCTACATCCTTTCTAGACTCAATTGGCATATGTGGCTGACGTAGAAAGTAAAAACGTGACGTTCCCGACCAATCTAGTTTTTGCGTTCAGGGTACATCTTATCCAGACCAATCTACCTAGTCGACTTAAGATCATTAGATTTTTGAATGTGCCCAATGTTAACAAAGTCGCTAAAGTTTCTAAATGAATCATCAAATAGTATTAACTGAACAAGCTGCGCAGCTACAATTTTTTTTAAAGCTTTCATTTGACTTTTGACGTTTGCTTTGAAAAGAAATATGGCGTCACCAACAAAATATATTCTTTCCTAAATAATTACTTGATTTTTTTTGTTTTGCTTTTAAGTGGAAAAAAGATGGAACCACCAACAAAAAAACTAAAGCAAAGTTTTTGCACAGAACACTGCCATTTGTGATTATAGGCGTGTTTTTTGAGCTTCGATCTCAGCAAAACAAAGTAAAGTAAGATTTTCAGCACGCAATTACAACAACTACGCTCTACTTGATACTTCGAGACTAGCAGTAGTTGCTGTAAAATATGTGCTGAAAATCCTACTTTACTTTGCTTTGCTGAGATCGAAGCTCAAAAAAACACGCCTATAATCACAAATGGCAGTGTTCTGTGCAAAAACTACAAAAACGCGCAAAGTGCAGGTATACACTTTTTAAATTTTGAATTTACTTCCCACTGAACACTGCAATTTTTGAAAGAATATTCCTTTTTACGAATCTAATTTATTGACAAGCGGGAGTTATTCGAGCGGAAACAGCTGTCAGTGTCAAAATCAGAGATGAATGACTAAAAGAGATGGATATCTTTCGTACATCTATCCCACCTAAGACCATTTGTTTTATGGGCATCGCGCAGTTCAATTGTTTTGTGTTTCGTCTTGAACTTGTTTGGTGAAATACACATTTCGGAAAACCGAATTTTTGCATTGAAGTCCCAAGTTCATAAGCTCACATACCCTAGAAATGAATGATCTGTTTTTTCGCTTGATTTTGCACTGGAAACACAAATTGAAGCAATAAATACAAAAAAATGCGTTGCTATTTTGTTTTTTCCTTTTTATTGCCCACATTCAACACTTCACTGCAAATCGTAAATAAATTCCTCCGACTGATTGCTGTCGGAGGATATCTGAAACAATTCTTATAATTCTTATGGAGCTGTCAGAAATGTCACTCAATAACAAACTTGATCGCACTCCAACGCAAAACGCTAGAGTTCGTGACATTTGCATCGAAACAGCTGTTCGGAAGAATGCATCGCAGCGAAATTTCATCCGAATTCGTAAAAGATCGGAGAATTTTCCGTTCCGGGCCGATTATTGCCATTCTCCAACTGTTAGCTGAGATGGTTCAACAAAACAGGCCCATGTTTTTCAACTGAACGAAGGTAGGCTAAAATTCTGGGCTTATGTATTTATCTCAATTAGGATAAGCCTTCATTTGCACTGCTATGGGATGTCTGGGTAAGTTAATTTGTCTATGATGCTCATGCGGCCAAGTTGCATTGAAACTTTTTTTTTATTCACACACAAAATCAAGAAATTCAACTTGTACCTTTAAAACATCTTTGTTGATATGTGAAGTAGCCAAGCTCTTTATTGAAGGAACCATGCGGTATAAATTATAACCACCAACGAAAAAGGGACTGTAGAGTTGACAAACAATTTCTGAATAAAAGAGCTCCCCTCTTGCTCCACATTTCACTTTTCTGATAGACGAAGTCGTAAGTCCCATTGTATCTGAAAGGTTCCTATACCTTCGTGCGTAACACCATCTAAAAGCACATATGAATTTCTGTGCATTTTATTTTGATTTTTGAACGTTCTCGTAGTGGTACTCTTAATACGATCCTACTTGGAAAGTACTATTCAAATCTCATTATGCATCCGTCAAACAATCTCAAAGCAACTGCTCGATCCACATGTTTCTCTCATGCCATAAAGATGTTCTTTCCTTAGCTTTATTCAATAAAATCGAGAATCTATCCAGGATAATAATGCTTCCCTTCTTTCCGGATGTACATACAAAGCAACTTCACTCACCCAACAACTACTGCACAATGATATATATGAGAAATTTCAATAAAAAAAATAAAAATAAAAATATTAATTCAACTCAACAGCACCTGGGAGAGAAAGTGCCTCACATCACTAACAGTGAAGAGTCCCACGTGGAATTTTTAATAAACATCACCAAAGGTGAAGACGGCACAGCTGGAAATGCATCACCTACAAGCACAGCAAAACAGCACACATGTGTGCTCATGTCAACAGGACGACAAAATACAGTCTAACTCTGGAGTAGACGAGGACGGCAAAGGCAATGACGGTAAGTAATGTGAGCGCGAGTTAAGTATCCATAGCAAAACATATTGAGAAAAAAGATAACATTATTTGTATTCAATGATATCTTTAGTCTCTAGTACAGTCTTGCACACAACGCTACAATGATAACATATGTAAAAGAGATAATATCGTTTGTATACAATGTTGGAATATTATCTCTTCTTCATTATCAAGCAAGACGATTGTACGCTTGGGTCTCCTTGTAGATAGATAAGAAAAGTATATAAATACGACTGTATGATGAATTTATCAACAGTCTTATTGTAACTACATAGTAGCCTTAAGCTCCTTTTAGAATTAGTAAAAAGTATTTCAATAATAAAGGACATAGTTCCAAATAAATATTGTTTAATTTTAAAAGTAAGAAACAAGTGTTTTAATTGGCGATCCTGCCAGGAGGTTAAATATACTTTTTAACTTCAATCGAGCGGACCTCGGGAACAAGTAGTGAAATCTAGTATAAACAGAACACTCGCGTTACCGGTTACAAGAATTACCTAGCATAGCAGGTACAAATATAGCTTCTTCGTACGAAGCAGCAAAGCAATTCAGTGAAAGTGTATATGTGGAGAAAAAAAACACACAAATTCGACGACAACAGACACGAGTTCAAAATGGAACAACTCGCAGTATTAATGGCAAGATTAGAAGCTTTAGAAACCAGGAGCAACACAGTAACACAAACCCTAGAGCACACACGCACAGAGAATGCAAGGTTAGCAGCAATAATAACTAACCAAAATCAAATAAACACTAATTTAGAAACAAAACTAAATGAAGTAAAATCTGGATTAGGCATAGTACCAAACATACCTGTGCTAGAGGAAATAAGAACCACATATACAGATGGTAGTGAAATACAGTTAGACGCATTTAAAAGCCTACCTATTTTCAACGGCGATCAATCAAATTATCGGTCGTGGCGCGAAGAAGCATCCAGATTAATGGACAGCATTAAAAACTTCAAAACACACAGTAAGTACGCAGCAGCATTGACTATAGTGAAAAGTAAAATACAGGGTGCAGCCGCGAATGTGTTAACTAATTATAACACAATTTTTAATTTTGAGGCGATACGTAACAGATTAGATTATACGTACTCTAATCAAGAACCTCTATACGTGCTACAAGACATGATGAAAGCCATCACGCAAAAAAGAAGCACACTGTCTGAATACCACGACGAGATAAATAAAAATCTCAATTTAATAATATCAAAAATCACTATGTCAGGTGATCCGCCGAATATAATCGACAGACTAATTAAAAATGCTAACGACGACGCAGTTCGTATATTCATTGATGGTATGAGTGACAACTTTACAAGAGGATCATTATATTCAGCTACAATAAATGATCTAGAACACGCATTCGCAATTGCTCGCAGAATAGAACATGATAATGTGCACAGGCATTTACATCTCACTCAGGATAAGCACCACAAAAATATGCCACATGAACGCAGAAACGAAAGAAGACCAAATTATTCGAGCCAAACAACGAATTATCAACCCCAGAAGCAATACGATAATATGCAGCAACACAATCAAGGACCACAGCCGATGGAGATAAACTCGAGACAAATTGTACATGCACAGCGACAAAATTGGAATCAATACAAACCCGATGTATATAATCCACCAGCGAAACGTGAACACAGCGGGAGTTTCAACACACACAACAGACCGCAACGATCTTATCAGCAGAACTTCAAGCAGCAGAGAGTAAATAACTCCCGACAACAACGCAGAGACGATGTCAGCAGTACATATGCAGAAGCAGATGAAACGGAATGTATGGTAAATAATAACATAAGAATAGATCATTTAAACTAGTAGACGGGTTGCCCTGCTTAAATTTAACTAGTACTATTTCTAAGAAAATTTATAAAATTCTTATTGATACTGGTGCAACCCATAATTACATTAATAGAAAATGCGATTCTAGCAAAAAAATTAAAATTAAACCTATAAAAATAAAAACAATGCATGGTTATTCTATGGTAGATACAAAGAAAGCAGTTAGGATATTAAAGAAAAATATAACATTTTTTGAATTAGAGGATATTCAGTCTTTTGATATGATATTAGGATATGAAGGACTTAAAGTTCTAAACGCGGAAATAAATTTCAGTAATATGACTCTAACTACCATAAGCAGTGTCGAATCTATTCAGAAAATTAATTACATAATTGGGGAAAATAATATTTATAAAGCAGACATAGATAGACTGATGAAGATTAATAACAGCATAGGACCGTTACCCTTTACAGATACTATAGAAGCAAGCATTAGGACGACCAATGATAATCCGGTTTATGTTAAACAATATCCATATCCCATAGCAGATAACGAATTCGTAAACAAAGAAATACAGAAACTCTTACATGACGATATAATAGAAAAAAGCCATAGTCCTTATAACAGTCCCATATGGACAGTACCTAAAAAAGGTTTGGACGAAAAAGGAAAACCAAAACGGCGCATGGTTGTTGATTTCCAAAAACTTAACGCTCACACTGTAACAGACAGATACCCCATTCCGGATGTCAACATGACAATTCAAAATTTAGGTAAAGCCAAGTACTTTACAACATTAGATTTGGAGTCAGGTTTCCACCAAATTAAAATCAAAACAGATGACAAAGAAAAAACAGCTTTTGCTATAAATGGCGCAAAATATCATTTTAAACGAATGCCTTTCGGGCTCAAAAATGCACCAAGCATATTTCAGAGATGCGTGGACGACATTTTGAGAGACTTTGTAGGTAAATTCGTACACGTTTACATTGATGACGTATTGATATATTCTTCATCTGAGGAAGAACATATACAGCACATAAGTCAAGTATTCGACGTACTCAATAAAGCCACATTAAAAATATCTGATGAGAAAAGTAAGTTTTTTCAAGAAGAAGTAGAATACTTAGGTCACATAATCAGACATGGTAGAATCACTACGAACCCTGAGAAAATAGCAGCTATAGAAAATTTTCCAGTCCCACAAACGGTAAAGGATTTGAGAGGATTTTTAGGTCTTACAGGTTACTATCGTAAGTTTATAAAAGGATACGCAAGCATAGCCAAGCCCCTGACATTATATTTACGAGGAGATAACGGTAAAGTAAACAAAAAACAAAGTAAAAATATTAAGTTAAATCTGAATGATTCAGCATTAGAAGCGATTAGAATTTTAAAAAATTATTTGAAAGAACAAGTCGAACTTTTTCAACCGGATTATAGTAAACCATTCGAGCTTACTACTGATGCATCCAACATAGCTATTGGAGCCGTACTAAGTCAGAATAAGCAACCTATACACTTCTTGTCAAGAACACTGAGTAAGACAGAAGAGAACTATAGCACAAACGAGAAAGAGCTATTAGCGATCATATGGTCCTTACAAAAACTCAGAAACTACATATATGGTATAGCAGACTTAACCATATATACCGATCACCAGAGCCTTATATATTCTGTATCAGGAAAAAATCCCAACACAAAGCTGAAACGTTGGAAGGGAATCATTGAAGACTTTGGAGCAAAATTAGTTTATAAACCAGGAAACCTAAATCTTGTAGCTGACGCATTATCACGTCAACGCATAAATACTTCTACCATAGAAACAGCACATTCAGCTGAAAGTTCTTCTAATGATATAATAAAAACTGTGAATCAGCCTTTTAATGCATACACTGCACAGTTCGAACTTATTGAAGATATAACAAATAATATCGAAACACAAATCTATTTTAGTAACAAAATAAGACTCATAATAAAGTTTAAGGACAAAGACTCTTTACTAAGGCAGATGAAAGAAGTTATACAACCCCAAAAGATTGTAGCTTTGCATACGAAATTTGAAAACATATACAAATATGGTGAAAACATAAAAAAAGAATTCCCACTAGTAAGATTTATATTCACACCAAGAAAACTTCAAGACGTGACAAATTTTTTCAACCTTACGTAAATATCGTAACTAGTAAATATCAACCTACACAAGAAGAAAAAATTTGGTTAAGTAAAATTAAGAATTTAGCAGACCAATTACAAGAACATACTAGGCATACTAGATCAATTAACTTTTTAGGAACAGCTTTCAAATATGTGTTTGGTAATCCTGACCATTATGACTTAGTTAACATAGAAACGAGTATAAATAATCTCATAGAAAACAATAATAAACAAAAAACTATAAATTCTAGATTTGAACAAATTTTGCAACAATTCGAAGGTCAGAGCCTTAAAGAACATTTAGTAATAGAACAAGTGTACGAACAATTATTATTATTGACCAGAACAATTAATGCAGCAAAAAATAATGAATATTTATCAGAAAGCCTAGACTTAGATGACATTAAAAATATTATTCAACATGAAATAATTCAAGTACCCATAATAAATATACTTGAGTACTCTAAAATATTATTAGCTAGAACTGATGAATTCTTCATCACAATATATAAATATCCAGTTCTAATTAAATCATGTAAATTGTATAAAGTAACACCTTTAAATTCAAAACATGGAAAAATCATTACAGATAAAACAATTGCCTTATGTAACCAAACTTATTTAAGAACAAGAAATTGTCAAAATCATCTAAGTAAAAACATTTGTGAAATTAACTTTGAAGAAGAAAATTGTCTTATTCCACTTTTAAAGAATATAACTTCAAAATGCAACATTAAACAAGAATACGATTACGACTTAGAAATTGAATCCGGTGTTATGTTATTAAGCGGTAAGCATAAGTTAAATAATCAAACAATTAATGGTATAAACTTAGTTACTTATGAAAATACTATAAATCTAGACGATAAAATATACAAAAACATGCATAAGCAAATTAAAGAAGTTATATTAAGAAATCATAATTCAGAGTCTTACATCGACCAAATAATTAAAGAAGATACAATGTACAAATTCGATAACATAGATACTTTAAAAAAAACTAATTATTCCTTTTGAAGAAAAACCGATATTATCAACTATATACACAATTGTAACACTGATTGTTATTCTAGCATTTACGTACGTAATGATAAAAACTATACAATGTATAACAGATCGTCAAAAACAAAAAAAGATTGACGCATATAACAAAACTTATGAAAGAGAAATGTTAAAAATAGCGTCGAAAAATCGGGACGATTTCGTTTAACAAGGGGGGGAGTTAAGTATCCATAGCAAAACATATTGAGAAAAAAGATAACATTATTTGTATTCAATGATATCTTTAGTCTCTAGTACAGTCTTGCACACAACGCTACAATGATAACATATGTAAAAGAGATAATATCGTTTGTATACAATGTTGGAATATTATCTCTTCTTCACTATCAAGCAAGACGATTGTACGCTTGGGTCTCCTTGTAGATAGATAAGAAAAGTATATAAATACGACTGTATGATGAATTTATCAACAGTCTTATTGTAACTACATAGTAGCCTCAAGCTCCTTTTAGAATTAGTAAAAAGTATTTCAATAATAAAGGACATAGTTCCAAATAAATATTGTTTAATTTTAAAAGTAAGAAACAAGTGTTTTAATTCGCGTTGATATAGCACTGGATGATCCTTGTCTTGAAGAACATCATCATAATCCAAGCAAGGTATGTGCATGTAGAACGAGAGCTCGTGTTCATGAGATTCAAGAAGTTATTTCCCACTAAGATGCATATGCACAAGTACGTCACTCTTTGGCAAAGGAGCTGTTGCTGCTGCTGTTCCTCGTTCCAAGAGCATGCATAAAGTGCACTACTCGGTTTATTCTCTGGTGTAACTATACTGGAAAAGAGTGAGACTAAGGATTAGCTATACCATTTTGGTTTATTCATATTCATATATTTTGTTTTGTTGCTCAACTTACGGCCATTGCAGGAGGCAGCTAAGTGAAATGTATTCAATTTGTTCTTGGAAACGATGGATGGAGGATCTGGGTAGGTCCTGCTTTAGCACAATATAGGGAAGCAAAATAGTTTGGGCACTCAATACATATTTTGGGATAGTCAGAGAAGTGGAACATATTTTAAGGCTCGTAATTGGTTGGAAAATTATTGACTTCTCGAAATAGGTTCCGGTTCAGTTGGTATAATGGTCGAATTGGAATGGGCCTACATACGGTGTGTGTGGCGTGTCATTCGAATTCTTGTGCTATGTAGCTCTGTCAGAGGTGAATGGGGGTAACTTGGAAGTAGTCAACTGAGGGTTAGGTTTCTTTCAATGATAGAATCAGGTTCAATTGGTCTGTACGGTCGATGCGATAACCTTTAACGAGTCTTAATACCCAAACCTGAGTAATTGCTGGTGAATATTGACTTACTAGGCCTAAACCGCGTCAGAGGGGGTCTTGATCTACAAATAGCTCAAGGAACTTAGACAATATGGCCGATGAGATGTTGTACACGATGTAAACGGTAGTTATCGCTGTTGAGCCAGCTCGACGTGTAAACCGTCACACTAAGATGCTTAGCTTCCATCTTAGATATTGGCATGCTTATCACTTTTTGATCCAGCTGAAGGTAGTTTTGAGACTGTCATTTTCGAAATTGAATGGTTCGTTATGCTTAGGATAGTGATGTTGGTTTTCGGCACGCTAAAATGTATTTTACTATGATGTTTTCTCTGCCCAAGATTGCTCCTCTTATATCTTTTAGTGAAACTATCGACTTTTTCAAAGAAAAAGGGAAAGTGCACGAAAATCTTGCTGTCAATAGATTGACGGAGTCAATTCCCGATGCAATGTTCCAAAGATCTATAACAGAGGGTCGCAGAACTGAAGATTGCAGATGGGTATATAAGATATATAGATACGGAATAAATTTTAAGAATTTGAAGAGAATACTTTTACAGTCTGTCAAACGATGCGAACGGAGGCAGCCATTAATTTGCGGTAGATGGAAACTCCATTCACAAAAAAGATTGTAGACGGATACTCAAAACTGTGCATTATGAAGAGCCTTATATGTTTTCATCGGAAAAGGATTCTCATCTTCAATGCAAAGTCACGACAGAGAGATATAGCTTCGTAGCTGTTAAAAACGTTCTCTACCTGATTTCTTGTTAGTCTGATATTAACTTGCAAAACGGCGATCTTAAGTGAAGGGGCTCAATTTCGTCAACGATTAGTTTTTATGGCTATGAAGGCATAAACAAAAAAGAAGGGTAGACCCACTTTCATAGAACGAAGGACGCTTTATATAAGAAATTAGACCCACATATTCGGATCTTTTTTAATAACTTTTTCGAAACCAAAGTCCCTCTTGGAACGTCTTTAGAGAAACGGAGAAAATTCATTATTCATTATACATTATTCATTATACATTATTCATTATTCATTATTCATTATTCATTATTCATTATTCATTATTCATTATTCATTATTCATTATTCATTATTCATTATTCATTATTCATTATTCATTATTCATTATTCATTATTCATTATTCATTATTTATTATTCATTATTCATTATTCATTATTCATTATTCATTATTCATTATTCATTATTCATTATTCATTATTCATTATTCATTATTCATTATTCATTATTCGTTATTCATTATTCATTATTGATTATTGATTATTCATTATTCATTATTCATTATTCGTTATTCGTTATTCGCCTTGAATTATTCATTATTCATTATTCATTATTCACTGTTCATTCATTATTCGCTTTGAATTATTCATTATTCATTATTCATTATTCACTGTTCATTATTCATTATTCATTATTTATTATTCATTATTCGCTTTGAATTATTCATTATTCATTATTCATTATTCATTATTCATTATTCATTATTCATTATTGACTGTTCATTATTCATTATTCATTATTTATTATTCATTATTCATTATTCATTATTCATTAGTCGCTTTGAATTATTCATTATTCATTATTCGTTATTCGCTTTGAATTATTCATTATTCATTATTCATTATTCATTATTCATTATTCATTATTCATTATTCATTATTCATTATTCATTATTCATTATTCATTATTCATTATTCATTATTCATTATTCATTATTCATTATTCATTATTCATTATTCATTATTCATTATTCATTATTCATTATTCATTATTCATTATTCATTATTCATTATTCATTATTCATTATTCATTATTCATTATTCATTATTCATTATTCATTATTCATTATTCATTGTTCATTATTCGTTATTCGTTATTCGCCTTGAATTATTCATTATTCATTATTCATTATTCACTGTTCATTCATTATTCGCTTTGAATTATTCATTATTCATTATTCATTATTCACTGTTCATTATTCATTATTCATTATTTATTATTCATTATTCGCTTTGAATTATTCATTATTCGCTTTGAATTATTCATTATTCATTATTCATTATTCATTATTCATTATTCATTATTCACTGTTCATTATTCATTATTTATTATTCATTATTCATTATTCATTATTCATTAGTCGCTTTGAATTATTCATTATTCATTATTCGTTATTCGCTTTGAATTATTCATTATTCATTATTCATTATTCATTATTCATTATTCATTATTCATTATTCATTATTCATTATTCATTATTCATTATTCATTATTCATTATTCATTATTCATTATTCATTATTCATTATTCGTTATTCGCTTTGAATTATTCATTATTCGCTTTGAATTATTCATTAATCATTATTCATTATTCGTTATTCATTATTCATTATTTATTATTCATTATTCATTATTCATTATTCATTATTCATTATTCATTATTCATTATTCATTATTCATTATTCATTATTCATTATTCATTATTCATTATTCATTATTCATTATTCATTATTCATTATTCATTATTCATTATTCATTATTCATTATTCATTATTCATTATTCATTATTCATTATTCATTATTCATTATTCATTATTCATTATTCATTATTCATTATTCATTATTCATTATTCATTATTCATTATTCATTATTCATTGTTCATTATTCGTTATTCGTTATTCGCCTTGAATTATTCATTATTCATTATTCATTATTCACTGTTCATTCATTATTCGCTTTGAATTATTCATTATTCATTATTCATTATTCACTGTTCATTATTCATTATTCATTATTTATTATTCATTATTCGCTTTGAATTATTCATTATTCGCTTTGAATTATTCATTATTCATTATTCATTATTCATTATTCATTATTCATTATTCACTGTTCATTATTCATTATTTATTATTCATTATTCATTATTCATTATTCATTAGTCGCTTTGAATTATTCATTATTCATTATTCGTTATTCGCTTTGAATTATTCATTATTCATTATTCATTATTCATTATTCATTATTCATTATTCATTATTCATTATTCATTATTCATTATTCATTATTCATTATTCATTATTCATTATTCATTATTCATTATTCATTATTCATTATTCATTATTCATTATTCATTATTCATTATTCATTATTCATTATTCATTATTCATTATTCATTATTCATTATTCATTATTCATTATTCATTATTCATTATTCGTTATTCATTATTCGCTTTGAATTATTCATTATTCATTATTCGTTATTCGCTTTGAATTATTCATTATTCATTATTCATTATTCATTATTCATTATTCATTATTCATTATTCATTATTCATTATTCATTATTCATTATTCATTATTCATTATTCATTATTCATTATTCATTATTCATTATTCATTATTCATTATTCATTATTCATTATTCGTTATTCGCTTTGAATTATTCATTATTCATTATTCATTATTCACTGTTCATTATTCATTATTTATTATTCATTATTCATTATTCATTATGAATAACGAATATTCGCTTTGAATTATTCATTATTTGCTTTGAATTATTCATTAATCATTATTCGTTATTCGCTTTGAATGATTCATTATTCATTATTCATTATTCACTGTTCATTATTCATTATTCATTATTCATTATTCATTATTCATTATTCATTATTCATTATTCATTATTCATTATTCATTATTCATTATTCATTATTCATTATTCATTATTCATTATTCATTATTCATTATTCATTATTCATTATTCATTATTCATTATTCATTATTCATTATTCGTTATTCGCTTTGAATTATTCATTATTCGCTTTGAATTATTCATTAATCATTATTCATTATTCGTTATTCGCTTTGAATTATTCATTATTTATTATTCATTATTCATTATTCATTATTCGTTATTCGCTTTGAATTATTCATTATTCATTATTCATTATTCATTATTCATTATTCATTATTCATTATTCATTATTCATTATTCATTATTCATTATTCATTATTCATTATTTATTATTCATTATTCATTATTCATTATTCATTATTCATTATTCATTATTCATTATTCATTATTCATTGTTCATTATTCATTATTCATTATTCATTACTCATTATTCATTATTCATTATTCATTATTCATTATTCATTATTCATTATTCATTATTCATTATTCATTATTCATTATTCATTATTCATTATTCATTATTCATTATTCATTATTCATTATTCATTATTCATTATTCATCATTCATTATTCATTGTTCATTATCTATTCAACATTTTGTAATTGAATATGCTTTGCCAACCTCTGGCTTTATATTCAATCGGTCAAATTAGTAATTCAAAAACAAGCACAAGCAGTTTTGAATTGGAATAAAAAATACATTTTTTAAAACGATTTTTCTCTATATCCTAAGCAGCTTAAATGTAATACACTCGGCCCAACTTGTCCCCAATATCCCTCAGATATTCGCAGCGGCACTTTTTTGATGCCTATACATCCGCCCTTAGACACTCTAACTCGGCCATGCACTTGTCTATTTGGTTGCAGCCACTGCTTCAACTGCATCCGTCGATCCTTTTTAAGAGACCACAAATTCAATTAAACCCAAGTGAATTTCAGCGAAGCGTGCAGCCATTTTATCAATTTACATGGCTCAGTTGTATGGGAAATTTTCAAACTTGGTCCATTTGCATCATATTAATGCCTATTCTCCGCTCCAGTCCCTTATCCGTGCGCATCTAATCGAGAAAATGTGTCCACATAACTTCTATTACTCGCTTCCCTACACTAATTTAAGCAAATCTCAACAAGACCGTCTCCGCATGTTGTGTGTGTGCCCCTCCCTTCGACCAAGATTCTATTCAAAGGAAACCCCCATTCGAAACATCCTTCGATGTAGTCAGGCATCTGTCACTGCATCTTATACAGTTGCTATAAACATTCTCCGGCTGACACACACACCCACACATCGTCTGGGTATGGTACGAGTATGTGCGCATAAGACTTCTATAAATAATAAGCCTTTGGCTTACCGCACAAATCTAATTATATGACATTTTGGCAGTTAAAGGGAACTCTGTCGAACATTCTGTCACCATCACCACAAAACTTTTTATATCTAATTTGAGTGTCGAAGACGACTCCAACATCCAAGGAGGCAAACTCACGAGAGGTCTAAGAAAATGGAAAAAAAAACCCAAGGAAAACCCGCTTTCTGAGGGTTTGTCGAGTTGTCAACTTGAAATGCGACGCAAACGTATACTGGCCCTGTGCGCTTTCTGCGGACGAATTTAGATCAAATTAGTTTGGAGAGTTTCGGAATTCCGAACCCTTCTGAGTTCGTTTTTAATGGAAATGCAAAACGTGTAAGTTACGACTAATATTCCGAGGGTATGGGGTGACTCGAATTCCTCGGATATTAGATGCAAACTTAGACAACTCCCTTTCAAGGATAGTGTTAACATGATTGGGTTGAGAGCAATTTCAAGCGCTGTCATCGGATACAGGATGTGTATACGGTTAGTTAAGACGTATGGTCGTACGTTTGGTTTTCTATGCGTATGCAACATGAATGGGTATAGGTATGCCAGAGGAGAATAGAGTCAGGAGATTTTCTGCATCTTAGAGAGACTTTGTGTGAGATTCCGAACTCATTAATACATTTAATGCGTTTAGGATTATCGGAGCCACCATTGCTTGGCTGGTAATGGTAATCGGGCTTAGTTCGAAATCGAAAGCAGGTTTGTGCTAAATTTGGAAACGCTTAGACGACACGTGCTTTATATCGTAAAATTGAACATTGTCGTTCTTTTGAGTTTCCTACAATGTGCGTGAAATGAATGTGTATCGAACGTTAACGTTGAGAACAGATGAGGTCATGTTTGCAACTGAGTATCATTTAAATATTTTAAATAAATGTTCAAACATATTGCCGTTTCCCTTAAGGTCGAAAACCTACCACTTTTTGTCACATTCCCTTTGGCAGGAACATTGCTCCTGCAATCGATTAATCTTCATCTCCACAATTGATACAGACAAAACCAACTCCTCGCCGTCATACGAGTACTTGCAGCTAGTCATCGTTCAATTAACTTCAACAATATATCCACATCTACCAACAGTATACCGATACGCGTTACATTATCTCCATTCCTCGAATATCCACGACGAATAATTACATCCTTTAAAACTACGGCAGCATAATTTGAGCCATAAAAAGGCGAGAAACTTCTCAAATTCATACACACCCTACCGCATCCTGGATGTCAATAAAATATTTTCAGTCACCCAGTAGCGTCACACTTTTATCCCATGTATACCCATTCAGGAAATGGCTTTATAGCGACAAAAAACATCCACGCCTTTGCAGCACTCGCACCCGCATAACCAGTTCCACATCACCTATACGTAAAACTTACATCCTTCAGTTACCGAAGTTACATCCGTGTTCATTAAAGCGGTGATTCCGTGTAACAACTTCATTGTGAACGACAATGGAAGTGGGAAAACGAGTTAAAAAATAAACCGAACAAGAAAAACACACACGGCAAACATTTGAAATGTGCGAAATGGATTATAGAGTGGTTATTGACGGAATTTTATTAAAATACTGATGGAGTTTGGGAATCTGCTTAATGGAAGTTTAAAAGAAAGAGTTTGTCTTGATTCAATGGAAAATTGTTACGTACGTTTTTGAAGCAATTTCAAATATAGGTTGGACCTGCGACATTTAGGAGCCCAGCACGGTATCCACTGCGATGACAGAAGTTTTGTTTATCACCTCATTGAATCTATGAGAGAGGTATTTACTTTTTAGATGCCGTCTCAGCTTTCAGGGTAATTGCCATAAGTGTTTCATCGCTTGATCTCTGAGCCGTTGTTATTTTTCGAGGAATGAGTGGACTCCAGAAGATATATCTGTCGTTTGCCGTGACGTTTTGTACGGGTCGTCGATGTTAGGAACAGTTTTCGATGACAGCCGGGGCTTCTGACAACCTCTGCAACAGCGGAAATTCAAACCAAACCTCAATAAATATATCAGCTACCTATTGCGTATATCGTGAACATGACGGCCTACCAAAATGCGTGCCAGGTGTTGCTATCCCTTACCACCAGTCGACTGGTGGTGAACATCCCACTCACAGAACGTGATGTCAAAAACACAAAAAAATGTGTTTCATTTCTGTTATTCCTTTTATCAAAGTGTTCTTAGTATTCCACCAATTATGAGTCAGTTGACAGTTCTTCAGGCGAAGATGCCATCTTGCGCTCTTGACGAATTTTTGGGAAATGAAATCAAGTAAATCTTCGTTTGAATACAAGAAGAATCGGAAATAATAAAGGAACAGTTTATTGAACAAAATGAAAGACGAAGAAGAAATTGCTTTCCAATAATAAGAGGAAACAAAATGGCGGATTTCGACAACAAATTGGGACTACACTGAGAGGAAAGTTACAAGAAACTTTCACTTACAGGAGAGACCACGCTAAAAACCTGCTCAAACCTACTACAAAGCCGTTTACCATTATAAGCTGTCACAATTTTGACAGCATCATTTCCGACTCGCCAGTTTCATAAATGTACTAGATATTTGGAAAACTGAATACTTGCTATTAAAGAGTAGCATTTTTTATTATATAAATTTGCGACTTAATATTCTAACGGTATTCTTATTAATTTTAGTAAGGTCCAATACTGCATTTTTGTAAAATACTACTTTAATATCAAATCGCATTCACCCTATTTGTAGGGTATACAAGAGACAGAGACAGCTCGTACAAACTTATGCCATATCCGTAATGAGAGTTCACATAGGGAAATGCATTTTGTATTCTTGTAGGGAGATTACAGTTTAATGGGTAACACAAATCCATAGTGCTGCAGTGCTCCATCGTCCTGTTGTTGGCTTTTTTTTGCAAACCTATTCTTGGGACTCTCCCGCTCGATGTAATTAGACTAACGTTTGAAAATTTGCTGAAACTGGAAAAGTTTCATGTGAAAGATACGAAGCAGAAAAAAAAAGAATGAATGGATTGAAAGGACCAGCGAATACGCTTATTTGTTAGTTATTGCTGTTTTCAAATGAGAACATTTGCAAATGGCGTAATTGTTCGTGTAATGGGAGTTAAGGGCGGTTCAACACAATGTATGAGAATAATGTTCCGCGAAAGTGTGGAGAACAATACTGAGACGGAAAATTCGTTTTGCTTGTACGAACTACGAATATGCTGGGGGTTATTTTGGAAAGTTATTTTTTTCTGTGGCATGTTGTTTCGACTAGAATTGATAGTGCTGACAGAAGGAGGTATTTTTTTTTCATGGAAGGGAAATGGTAATGCAACATTTAGCGAAGGTTATGGGAACATAATTGCAAAGTAAATGAAGGTTAGGTGGAATTAAATGTAAAGCAGGTTGAGCAGCTTTCAAAAAATTGTTCGTCTGTTTGTTTATGGATTCAAATTAGTGGACTTATTTCGAGGAGACTACTCATTTAATTTTGCAGACATGAACATGAGGCTCGAAGGGGCAATTTTAATTTTATCGGAATCGGTCAGACCCTTCAGAAGATATTAGAATAAAATGGCAATTGTTAAAATTTTTCTTATCTATTGGCTTTTTACTTTATCCTTAAAGGAAAGCATTTTGAGCCTGGGAAATTCTACTGATTGTACCTTGGCCTTGTAGGGTCACACGTCCATGAAAATTTAATTTTAAACTTAATACTAGAATAGGACTGTCAATTTGTTTCCTTTCCTCTAAGTTTTAAGTTTACAAGTTTCAACAGCTAAAAATTAAAAAAATTCCGAAAAATGCAAACCACTTTTATGTATTTAGTATCAAAGGAATAATCTACTTTAAACACAATGGCGCCTGATGACATCTCAGAGACCGTTTTGGCCCCTCTGGGGCCATTAAACGGACTTGAAATGTCACATGGACACACTCATTTATCTCAAAATTAGATCCAAGAGGAAGCAATATGTCCTATTTACTACCAGCGAGCCCTCTTTTATGCTGAAAATTAAACAGCAAACCTTCGGGGTAATCAACCTATTCCAGTGAATTAGTGAGTACAACGACTAACAAATAAAATTTCACCCATGGTGTTTCTATGAATTTTATTCCTTTTCCTTTGGTGTCATACAAATGGAATGGTTTCCTTCCATTCGCATGCCCCAATTTCACCAGAATTGTAATAAATATTTTTACTACTGTGATTTTGCCATCCCAGTCCAGGTCAGCCTGCTGTTTTGTATGCCTTCGCCCAACTAATGAAGTAGCCCAAAAACAAATACATTATAAACCAAAGTTTAATGTCTCAAGAAAAAAAAATAAAAACTCACACAAATGTGTCTGCGGCAATAAAATTCCGTCAGCTGGCCTTTTCAAGCGAGGATATACTTACAAAATGTGTTTTAACGGACCGGAGTCGTATTTTATATGCTACACTTTCGAATCTGACGTTAAGTGAAAGCAAATCGCAGTTAAGCATCATTTTTCGCCAACAAAAAACCCATTCTCTTGTTTTTCCGAGATGGATGAGCTTTTAGGTAGATTTAATAGACCAAAAGATTATTAAAATTTTAGGAAACTTCAAACTTTTTCCAAGACAAATAGCATTCGACCTTGGAAGTGGAAAGTATTTTATGTCCAATAAAACAAGTTTATTGCCCCAACTTCACCTTGACGAAGGACTAACTTTGGAACTGTTGCAATGCCATCGACTGTAGGCAGTCATTTTCTCACCCAAGTGCTTAATGATCATTTTGGGTGAACAACTCAAACAAAAAGTAAAATTTAAGTGCGATGAATTCATGGAATCTCCTATTGGTAGTGCTTAATGAGAGAGTGTCATGGTGGTTGGGTAGTAACAGCTGTTTAAGTGCCCGGCATTAGTTCAGTGTCTGAAGGTCATGCAGTTTATTTATTCACTTGTTTACAGTTAAATCAGCTTAGAATTCATGGGTGTTAAATGTTTTTAAAATCGACAAAAAAAGAAGAAAAATGTTCACTTTTAATAGAAGCAAATAAAAATATAAAAACAACATGTTTTTCATAAGGAAAGTAGCATCTGTCAGCTACAGAGGATAAATACAGAAGGACTATGCGCGTGGATTCTTTTTTTTTCTCAATAATCAGTGTAGAAAAGAAAAAAGTCCCCCGCGTTGTGATACCCCTAGTTCAGTAACCCAGGACACTAACAACTAAGCCACTGCACCCAATTCAAGCTGTGTTAAAAAAGACAAAAAAGCACCGACGAAGATGGGATTCGAACCCACGCGTGCAGAGCACATTGGATTAGCAGTCCAACGCCTTAACCACTCGGCCACCTCGTCGCCTCTAGTTACTGCCATAATAATATTGCAACTCAACATAAACATTATGTTGTAGGATATGACAGCTTATTCAGTTGCAGTTGCTAGTTAAGTATATTCAAATGGACATTATACATTATTTAGGCGTCTTCAATGGCAAACATTTTTATTACAATCTCCCAGCGATTTCATTTCATTACAAATTTATACAGCTAGGTACCTTCGCTTTCGACAAATCATTGACAAAGCACTTATCTTATTTTCCCAAGTTACTATATCGAGTCAATACGAGCCTTTTAAATGGACGGGAGCAAACAAAACTCGCGGTGATAAATAACCAAATCAAGATGACGACAGCAGCTTTCTGAACTATATGTGTTAGAATGTCCTTAATTTTTAGAACTGCAGAATCTTTTAAATAAAACAACTTTTTGTTCGTGGGTAAAGTTATGAAATTATTTTCAACAGCTGAGTTTTGAAGCATTTTTCGAACTGTTTTCTGAAGCCTTTTATGTGCGTTCTTTATGCGCTTTTGGACGGGCTTTGAAAGCTTCTTTAGACTCGTTCTTTAAAGTATTTTAGTGATTGCACGTCTTAGCCACTTTTCAATCGTTCTTGGACGCATTTTTAAAGAACTTCTTTGATGTGCTTTTTGACGCTTCTTGGATGTTTTGTAACATGTTCTTGGCTTCTTTTTCGAAGTGTTTTTCATGCATTTTTAGACTCTTTTATGACGCGACTTTCGCTTCGGTTTTTTTACTTATCTTTTGATTAGTTCGGATATCGATTTTGACTCAGCTTTTAGTATTTTTTTTTGACATTTTTAAACTTTTTCATTGCCTTCAAAAAAGCTTAAAAAATCGGTCAGGAAACCCTCTAGAGCTCACAAAAACATCCAAAAACCCGACGTTTTTTGACGTGATTTTGGCACATTTACCTGCTTAACTTATCACAAAAATGAGTCAAAAACCACTTAAAAATGACGTAAAAAACGCATTAAACATTCTTTAAAAAACACTTTAAAAAATTAGTCCAAAATCGTTTAAAAAAAAATCAAGTTAAAAAGCCGTGAAATACGCATCTAAACTCAAATATACCTACAGTCACATCGCCACATTTATAACCCATTGTTTAAAGTTACAACAAATATTTGGTACATCTCTAAAGGAATGCATCATTTGCTATCTTTACTCATACAAACTGAGAAATTTTCAACTTATTTTTTTCTGCTCAATAACAAGGTACACCTTATCCTTTGAGCAACAGTGCAAGATATTGGAAGCAACCTAGTATATCTATATAATAACAGCACTAAGTGAATGATGTCCTGAGCTGGTTACAGTTATCGACATCATTTGAGCTCATTTACCGTGAAATTGATTTCTTATACTCTGAAGAGGAGTTTTGTTTCCAGTCGCCCTTATCGGTTAACGTGCATTTGCTGTCTGTTTCTTTTCAATAAGTAGTTCAATCAAGGGTTATTCAATTTCCCCATAATAGTATACATATTTGAAATAAATTAAGTGAACTTTGTACCGGAAAATTGACAGTGACGACGATCTCTTGTGTAATTAAGGAAAAGTGCAATCTTTTCAGAGTCGTTACTCAATTATGCTACATCTGGAATCCGGCTATTCCAATTTAGTAACTTGGACGATACCTCACTTGTAAGAAGTTATGATCAAGTGAAAGTAGGGAAAACTGCAAGTAGTGTTCGGTACTTTTTCAAACCAACTTCTTTCGACTTTTAGCACGTTCGTTTGTCTGGCTTTGTGTTGACACTGGGAGTTTGCTTTGGGTTTGGCAAGGTTAGGTTATGTTTAAAGGGGTATGGGAGAGTGAGAGGTTCTTGGTTTGGAGTTTGTTTTCAGTTGATTTACTTAGTAAGTGAATCCTGGCATCTATTTTACTTGCTCTCCTTAATATTTGCGTAGTGACATATCACGTTTAAATTCCATTTGCAAATCAACTCAGTTACCCAAACACTTAATGCCAAAGTTAAATTGTTAAACAAAACAGAGAAACGAAACTGATTCCCAATTGTTAGTGCAGTTTTGGATATCCTTCTTCCCCCAGTGGTCTGCATAATCTCGTTACTCTGCGTGTGTGTTTGCATTGAAAACTTTTACGGAACAAACATATTTTCTGAGAGGAAACAGAGTACCAGCCAGGCAATGGCACAGGCACAATTGCATTGAAAGGTAAACACAATACAAATCGAGAGATGAATCATTCATTCTGGCCTAGACATCACATTGAAGGAGCACTGTAGGTAGATGTGCGTATAGCACAGAACCAACCAACACCAAATATGCCGAAAGTATGCACGGCAACCGCACTGCCTACAATTTTGTGTCACCCTGTCATGAATAATTTAACCAACTGGAAAATTCTGTTTTGCAAACAGTTAGAATTGGAAATGTTTTCCCCATACAGTTGCTTTTGTGAATTTTAACTAGATGATAAGGAGAACGAGAGTTGTTGGGCAGGCAGACAGGTGGACCTGGCCAGTATTGTGTGGGAATCACTCGTATAATCTACATGTGTGTGTGGGACTGTTTTTCTTTTTATTTTGCAAATTTTGTTTGAAACTGGTAGAACAGATGAATGAGAAATAATTTTTCCGGATGCTGTCGGATTAATTCGATGCATGCATTATTAATTTTAATTACCATAGCAAATTTGAAACTCGATAATGCGCCTCGAAACTATTATTCAAATTCAGTAACGCACAAGCTTTTTGAAGGAGAATTTTCGGGATGCATTGCAAACTGGATTTGGTTGGTTGCCGCTTGTCGGCTTCTGAAGAGTTACTAAGAGCGAAAAGTAAGTAAGTAAGTTATTTATTTTTAAGACAAATTCATTCTGGTGATATGAGAGTAAATTCCTTTTCAATAATTAAATCATTCAAAATAACGTGTCCAGCCCATGCATGCCAGTAGACAACTTAGATAATAATGATAAAATAAATAAATAAATACATCACAGATCACACCCCTTTGACTCAACTAAAGTAAGCACCGAACACGAACACTTAAGTCAGAAGGCTCCGACGTTCAAAGTTAACTTTTCCCAGCACGAAAGCTTCTGAGTTCTGATCAAAGGAATACGTTAAGTCTAATGCAGACATATAGCCACCTCGGGGGACAAAAATTCCAAGCTCATCATCTCTGTTTCTTTGATATTCGTCAAAATTGCCATAAACAAAAAATCAACATAAAGAAAGAGTTCTGCTACTCTTGATATCCCTAATGTAGGTATTTTTTTGTTGCTTTTCATATTTTTTACATTTGTCGACTCAACACATGACTACATTAGGATTACATAAATATTTCAAATATTATTAAGCTGCTCCATCATGCATACACTCGTATGAAAGGCAACGGACATTTTTGCCCTGCCTGCTGCTTCCTTTGTATATTGCCGATGGTTTGTTATTGTTGTTCTCTGCAACATGGTACGGTATGGGAATGAGACTTAAGGAATGTTAGGATAACCCTTTTGTCCTGGCAGGAAAAGAAGCTGAAAGATGGTCCTCCTCCTGCCGGATGAATATTAAAGATGTAAGGGAATCGCCTTTTGGATTTTTCGATTTATCGTATCAAAGGATATTTCTTTGAAATTGGGATTTGTATAATGACAATTTCATTATGATATCTCCATTTTGGCAGTTTTATCGAAAAGTTGCTGTTTTATTTCTTCCTTTTTTTTCTAATCGGGAATTATTAATGTTAAAGGGGGATTCTGAGACGATCGCATAATTGTGCAAAAATTGTAAAGATGTGTTGAATGAAATATTTTCACTTCTATAGCTTCGGAACTCGAAAGGTATACTTTCTTTTTTAGAACTCAGTGGGTGTTGCTTCTTCCCATAGGTGGGTGACACATGCCAACCAACATTTGGATCAAGTGGACATTACTTCAGCTGCAGTTTAAGACAATTTTGAAGCACGTTTTTGGGATAAATATTTTCAAGGGTTTCAAGGGGTGCAATTCAGAAAAATTTAAGACCAGAATATGTCACGGTTCTCCAAGCATCATAGGTTTGTTTTGGACTCTAAGCCGAACAGTCAACTTTACTTTGACATGTGGAATAACTTTCGCAACACAAGTCGTTCTTAATTGATCGACACCGACTTTATCAAGTAAGGATAAGGAGTACACACAAGTAACCCAGATGCTATTTACAAACGAAAAACAAGCAACCAATTATTCTGCAAGAAAGTGTTTTTTTTCGGTGTATTGATAATTCTTATCAGGGCTGCCGTATTTTATCGGATCCGCAAGAGTTTGTTCGACACGAATGCAACAAAATCGAACACGAACAATATTTTAATAAAACATTCAGAAAGCAAAATTTTGTTTTGCAATTTACCAGGTAGGGAAATGTCAAGGCAAAATGAAAACAGTGCAATCCCAATCCGAATTAAGAACTGGAGTATAATTTGTAGTTGGGGAGTACAGGAGTAAGGAAAAAGAAAAAACAGTGCAAATCTCCTATTTTAGTACTTTCGGCAGCACTGTCCTTATAATTGAATAAAAAGTTCAAATACATAGTTCCATAGTACAATGGAAGGACAAAAAACTGTGGAAATTATATTTTCTTTTAGTAAACTGCGGAAATTGAATTTAATTTTTTTTTTAAACCCGTTGCACATTACTCTTTAATGGTAACGCTGTTAAAGGAAACAGCGCTTGAAAGAAACAGCGCTTGAAAGATGAGTTCAATAATCTATAGCCTTACACAGCAACAGCAAATTTAGGTCTAACCTCTAACGTCCAAGTCCTTGTCGATGTTGCTTAAGTGTTACAATCCATCTAAACTGGGTTGTTATAAAAAGTACGCTGCGGTTGTCGAAGTTGCTGTGTCAGCTTTTTGACATAATACTTTTTCGCTTCCTTTCCATTTGTGAGTGTTTACAAAAACCGTCTACCATTGAGTGTCCGAAAATGATGGAAATAATTTAATCCACAGTTTCTGTCGCAGATGCAGATGCGACTGAAACTCAAATAATCGTTCCAGTAGAAAAACTCGTTATTGCTTACCCAAAGCAATGATTTATTATGTCTTTTCGCACCCACTCCCCCCTCCTCGCTCTCTACAGGAAACATCAATTTTCACACAATTTTTCTATGAAAAAATTCATCCAATGCATCAAAAAAAAAAAAAAAAAACTGGATACTTAACTTGTACAGGAAACAAAGAAAAATTCGCACAGATTTCCGCTGGTTGTTTATCATGCAAAACGCTAAAAAACAAATCATTGCAATGAAAGAACGAAAACGTAAATTTCAACATCGGCATCATATATGTTGATCGGGGTTAACATCTTCTTACATTTCTAAATAGAGCTTACGGATGATGTTGCCATTATGATAAAAGTCTTATCTCTGCTTTGTTTTTATTCATATTTATAGATCCTTTTATTGATTAATGGACCATTGAGCTATCACTGATGTAGGTAGTTTTCCGCATTTCATCGAATTTCATTTCAAAGATGATTTTATTTGCTTTGTTGGACTTGCGCCCCCCTGCCCAATTGGCAGAGGACGAACACCTGCTCCTGCTAGGATATAAATAAATTCGCAGTAGTCGAAGTATTGCTCGACTAAGTCGTACACTTTCATAAAAATTTTGCTTCGATTTGCGACGCAGTTTTCAGAATCGAACTACAAGTAGCTGGAGGATACAGATCGTAATTTTCTAATGCAACTTGCACGCAGTCATTACCCCACGCAAAGTATGCTCATTATTGGGACCATATGCGCACGATTCCACTTGAAACTAAGCACCCTCTGTGATTATAAACTCAATCATCATTCACTGAGCACGAAAACACACTGCCAAGAGCCAGGACGAGCAATAATATGGAGAAAGAAACAGAAACAACACAGGCATCAACCATTGTTTTGGTCGCCCTTACGTGGGTCCATTGTAAAGTCCTGCACACAATCCTTTGTTGATATGTCGACAAAAGTTAATGTAAATATATCCTTTGTGCCACTGTGTGCGATACACAGTCGCAGTCCGTTTTATTTCCCCCCAGATGGATACACCCCCGCCACGTTGGTTCCACATTTTATTTCTCTGCTGTGTCCTTTGATTGTTCTCGTCAACTATATAATGTACGTGTGCAGGGTAGCTTATTCATAAATATTCAAATTAAATTGTTATTTTTACGCTCTCATGAATTTGGCAATTTGAATTTCACATCGTTTTAGTCGCTGACTGTCTGTTCATTTGATTGTTTGTTTCACAGTATTCTTGTCTATTTTCCTTTAGAAATAAGCACTGTTTATTCCCTACTGCTCTGCAGTTATTTTAGTCTACATTTTTAAATGGTAAACAAGAGCTAATAAACATTGCGAAAGCAGCACTACAGAGTGGAGTTGAGAGCTCAGATTTGGAGTGGCTCCTTTTTTTTCGCCGTTGTTGTGTTGATTATTTTGGTTATTTTTCTCGAGTTTCTGGCACGCCCTCGATGTTTGCGAACGATATCCTGTGGGAGAGGCGGCGGCGGCGGCGGCGGAAGGCAGTGGTGGAGAGTTCTGTTCGGTGCCCACCTAGTAGCACGACGAGGGTTATCTGGGAACGGGAAAATACAGTTTTCATCTTGAGAAGGAAATTGAAATAACTGCTGCTTTTGTTGGTGTTGTTTTGATTTCCAGAATGGAAACCGAAGCAACCATGAGAAGGCTGGGAATTTTCTTTTCGCATCCTTGTTGCTTAGCTAGTGTGTATGTGTAGTGAGAGAAATATGGCACGGGTCGGGGTATATCTGTTCGCCTGAATCTGGATGGAGTGCGGATAATGGTTGATTTCAATTTGCCGTCTGAATGGCAGAGACTAGAGACCAAAGGACTGCCAACGATATTGAATAAGATGTTGGAATTAAGTAGCCTTGTGCTGGTTTCTTACCGTATTTTTTTTTTTTTTGCTTTGTCTTTGCTGGTGCGAACTAGTTTTGTGTTTGGTGGTCGGGTTGGCCCGCTGTTGGAACTCGTTTAGGTTATAGTTGTAGATAAACCGTTTCGATAAGGAGCTCCCTCGCAGTCGAGACGTAGTGGTTATTGAAATATTTTCTTATCGCTTTGGGTGGGTCGAAGTGAAGTCAAGCTGATGGCATTTCGCCTCACAAATTAATTGTTCAACCATTGAAATGGTAGCAATCACGAATAATGTACTCTCGCAATCGTTTGTACGGTCTTTAGCAAAAATAGGAGAACTCGGATTTTGCGTATTTTAAAAAGTAGGTATTTCATTGAAAAATCTGTGTGACATTGGGTCAATTGGAAACTGGATGAGGTTTACGGGCATTCACTGACGAACTGGCCACAAAGCCGGAGAACTACAACCAATAAGAGGTGTTATTGTGAATGACCCGCTATTTCGGTAGCTGCCACTTTTGAAGCTTTTTTTCTTTGACATTTGACAAGTAGAAACTACGCCATTACTAAAAATGGAACGATACACGCTTCAGCAACGCATTGAAATTATTTAAATTCACGACAAAAATGGTAAAAAACGTCGTGTCTTTGCTGATTGGGTCCTAGAAATGCATGAAAATGATCTGGAATTCCATCGAAAAATCATCTTGACTGATGAGGCCCATTTCCACCTCGGTGGCTACGTCAACAAGCAAAATTGTCGCATCTGGGGCTCGGAAAACCCAAGAGTTATTGTTGAGAAGCCTCTCCATCCTCAACGTGAGGCTATCGAGGACATAGGGCAGCCACTTTTGCGATTTGGTCATGGGAAATTTCATGAAAAGGATATGGTCCTGTGGTGGCCATTTGGCTGATGTTGTTTTTCATTATTAACGGCATACCTTCCTCTTTATTACGAAATAAACATCCGATCATTTATCTCAAAAAATGTCATTTTTCTTTGAATACCAAAATAACACCTCTTATTGGAAAAGTGTTTACATCATGAACTGTCGTCTGTTTCAAAAATTGCCAAAAATTGCCAAACACCAAGAATACGTCTCAAGATTATTTTGGCGACCTTTAAGACGGCAATCCTTTCTGCACTTGCCTAAACAAAGCAGCATCATCCTATGATCGAATCATTTGGCCCCTAATTATATTGGATCACCAACGAAGTCGCAAAAACTCGTCGTTGGTTGAGAGCATTGTTACCCAACAAAGCTGATACAAACCCCATTCTTTGCAATTTGCCGAAAATAGTGCCCGCAATACAAGTGCAATATGTGGGAAGCCCTCCAAATCCTCCACAATACAACACAACAGTAGCCACTACATGAAAAGGGAACATGCCTGTCATATTTCTCTTGTTACACGTCCCATCCTGTGGTAGCTACGTGCACGCGCGGGTATGCGATAGCATGACGTTTGCCGATAAAACAAAGCCAAAACCGTTTCCTTTTTTCTTTTCTGCATACTCCTGTTGCAGTATATTTGCATTTTGTTTTATTTCTTTTTTCATTACCGCTTTATCTTTAGTTATTTATTTTTTTTTTCGCAGGAAAAGGATTTAAAAGTTTTTTTGAAATTGAATCCCAGTTCGTTAGTGTGCTTCCATTTTATGTGTGCTCCATTTTGTGTGCTATTTGTTGTTGTTGTTGTTGTATTCCACTTTGCTTTGTTCGTTCCCGTATGCCAAAGCCATCATCCTGTAGAAACTGCAACCGACAGTTGCAAGGACACAGTTTGTTGGCTGATTTTTTTGACTTTTCGTGTTTGCTAATTCCAGTTGTGCGGCGCTTTCTAAACTAAATTTTATTTCCATTGGCATTTTTCCGGGATACAACACGAGGCACATCAGTTGGAGGCAGTTTCGAAAGGATTACGAACGAGAAATGGATTTAAAGTTTAACAATATTTTGTCAGTTGGTGCATGAGATTCGTAGGCTGTGGTAAATCGGGTTAAAAAGCTGCTACGCCAAAGTTGAAATATTTATGAAAAAAATTGTTCACGTCCGCTGGAGATGCTCGCGGAAAGTTGCCGTCTTTTTGCGGATTGGAGGAGTTCGCTTTCAAAGTTCTTCGGGGTATCGTTATGGTGCAGTTTTTATTTTTTCTTTATTCAGATGATAATCCGACGGGATGACGTTTCTATTGCAAAGCTGTTGGAAACTTGTTGAGAGAGCACTAGAGAGTTGTATCCGAAATTGAAGAAAATGCTTGTTGGAATTTTTTTGTATTCCCGTAACTACTATCTCTTCAGCGCGTATGTCACTTTCAAAGTCACAGTTGGCACTGCTTCATTTGTCACATATTGAAAACATTTCAAAAATTTGATTAATCGCACTCGCATTTGCAGTGAAATGTGCATTCGTTTTGAAAGAAAAAAGAAAAGGAAAATAATCAGAAATGAAGTATTGTCCCTGTCTGACCTCGATTTGAAAACTAAACTTCCATTGCTTGGCCACACATAGGACGCTGGTTGGGGTGTTTTTTTTTCATCCCATACGAAGAAATTTCATCGGCTATGACGACGCCTCGCCTTATGGTCAAAGTGCAAATGTGTGACACTGTAATTTTTCTCCCCATTGAGTGTAATCAACATGAAAACGATATGTATCCAATACCAGGCATCTGGTCTGGTATGCTGTTGCCGATTGGAAAGCAGCAGGAGACAGAAAGTCAACCGAGGTGCGGCAATGAATGGAAGTGCAATGATACCACAGTAAATCACAATGTCAGTCACGTTAGGTAGGAATTTCTCGAGGAGACACGTTTGGCATGGATGCAAATTCTTGAAGTGCTGCAATCAAGGAAACTTGTGAGGGCCAAGAAAAATGAAAAAAAAAAACTTACAATGGGTGGCATTTCCTTGGAAAATCAAAGTCCAAGAAAATATTTCAAATGTATGTAGTTGTTGTTTGAACTTTAGGTCAACAATGGGCCTTACTTTAGGATGCGGTGGGTTTCAGCCAATAATCCCTTTTAGTCATTGATCAACTATGGCTAACTGTAATTAGGAGTGGAAAGTTCAAGGGTTGTTTGTAAAGTTGCCATCCATCCACAGGTTAACGTGCAAGGACCGCATTTTCTACCAAAAAAAACGTCGGGTAACAGATTTGAAAACCCATTTTAGGCCACTTAAGCGGTGTTCGACAAGTGGCCCAAAATTAATTCTCAATGGTCCACTAGCTCAGATTCTCGCATCTGTTCCTGAGCCCAGTGCCAGCAGAAGTGCACTCAATCGAATTTATGAACTGGGAAACTGTTTGTATTCCACGCTCTATTGGGCGCCGAAGCACTTCTCCTTTGTAAGGCCAGCAAACTCGTCACTTTGGCACTTCCGAAGAAATCATTTCAGAACTAGGACCACACAACATGTGTTGGTGGCAACAATTTGCCTGAGCTGCAGCAGCAGTGTTCAATTTTCAGCAACACCAGCAATATAATTTATTTTGTTGCTCTCGCAAAACTTAACTTTGCTTTCACATTCAAAAACTTTCAACATATCCATTCCACATATATGCACAACTAAGTTTTCGCACTCACTCTCTACCGCCCACTTATGGCTCTAAGCGCGTCTATGTACTACCACTTCACCAGACGTTTGAAGGAACTTTTCGAAGCCATCCAAAATATTCTTGGCTAACAAGAGCACATACGAGTACAACCCGATAAGTGAACATAACCCCTTTCAAAACTAAAGACTTTTAGACAACAGAAACTAATTTTCCAGATAAAGCTTTGAACAATGTGAAATATGCACCAAGTTGCAGGTGCAACTCTAGCAATTTACACAACTTCTAGGTCCATTGTGTCTTGCGTTCCAAAATTGGCTTCTGATGTAATTTGATAAATAACTTTTCCAGCTAGAAAATTAGGAAAAGAAACACGAGCGCATTGCTGTCACGACAAAAATGTATATTAAAATAATTTCCACATAACATTAAGTCATGTGAGGCAGGAAGGAAGAAACTTGGAGCGATATCCTTGGTGATTTTTTGTTCCCCTGGCCGTACGAGTTGAAAGCACTCTGACAGAGCATCATCTGTACCTGATATGGCAAACGTCGTTTTTCAATTCTCGCCCCTCCTCTGAAGAAAATTCAAATTTAATTAGATACTTTTGCAGGTACTTTGGCGTCTGCTTGTGTGCATTGTGGAAAACTGAGGCTAAGGTACGGCTGGTGGAAGTTCTTGAAACCTAGAAAACCGGTGAAGGGTAATGCCATGCAGATATGACATGAACATTTATTTTCGTCTTCCTTTGAATGGTGTATCCTGTGATTTAATATAATATTTTCCTTTCGCTGTCTGCTCAGATTGCAATGTGAAATCGACGGATGCTTTTGAGGAGTGTACTAGTGTGCGCTTAAAAATATTTAATTAAATGTCGAAATCCACCTGAGAAATTATGTACACATTCACACTTTTATTACGCTCCGAAAAAGGAAACATTTTCACTGTTAACGTCGAATGCCGCCCATTTTACTTTATGACATGTGTGAGTGCGGATGAGGAGCCTTCACTTTGACGTGGGCATGGAATGTACGTTGTACATTTTGTATTGTGGAGTATGTTTTAATTTTCTTTTCATTTTATTTTTGGCAACCAACAGGTTAGGGAATTAATTTCGGATTTTTGATTACACAATCGCTATATTGTTTGAGGGCAATAAATGCGCAGATTCCACTTTGTCACTCAGTCGTCACAAATTTAATTAACTCTGAAAGGTTATATGAGGATTTTTGAAATTAAATCCGTGGGCGTTTAAACTGAATATACCTCATGCCTACCGTGTTGGTTGTCAATCAGTCAAACATAAAAAGAAAAGAAAATGGGCACAATATTTGGCAAATACCTAGGTCCAGCTTTTTACGTAAAACAATCCCAGAAAGTATACCTCTGTCTACATTCGTTTGGAAATGAAAAAAATTAGTGCAGTGTTGACGATTTGGAATTCGGTGGCGTATGAGGAATATTATCCTTCCGAAGAAATGCCGCCTCTGATGTATTAGATTTTAAGTGACGGCCAAAAAGGAGCACCATGTTCGGTATAAAGTGCCATGTAAAATACTGCTTCGTTGGATAGGAGTTAATGTCCTAAAAGAAACCATAAGAGGTGCGACAATTATATAAAAAATTTTGTCAAACAAAATAAAAGATCCGTATAAGTACAATATATAATTCACTAAATGTTCACACTCGACTTTGTCGTATTATTATGCTTGCTTATTGGGTACTGGGCGAAGGGTTTCATCTTCAGTTACCCACAAAATCACAATTTAGACATTTGCTTTTCTTTCCACAACACATAGCCACAATTAAGAACTCAGTCTGATAACTGCAACCACAGCTACACCCATGAAAACCACATTCACAGACAAAAAATTTAAATCAAAGGTACATATAAAAACTACAACCGTAACTTCAAGTGTAAACACTTTCACAGCCACAACTACAGTAAAAACCGCAGTTGCAACCACCCGTCCACAACTGCAATTTCTCAATTTCAAGCCAGCAACAGTTACAACTATAAATTCAAATTACAGCTACAATTCTCCGTGACAGAGACTACAACCGGAACTACATCATTTGTAAGTAAAGTGTGACCATTTTTTTTTATATAAATAAGATTACTATATCTACTTTTGGGGTCCGAAAAATAACTACTCAATCCCAACTACAGCCACAGCTACAATAACTAATTCTCATTCGCGGCTACAACCAGGACAGCAACTACAGCCGGAACTACATCAGCTACACCAGATCAACAGCAGCTAACAGTAAGCAACAATTCTGTCCCAACAGATGACGCTAGTCGTGGCTGCAGTATTAATTGTTAAAAAAATATTATTTATGACTAACAATTATGGCAATAACATTTGTAAGCAATATTTGTGAACATGAATAAATTATTTGTATGAAATAAAAAAATATTACAGCATCAACTTTTGGGATTTCTGCCGCTGACAAACACTCGAAAATCTACTCAGTTTGGCCTTTCTCATTTGTCGTCTGTTCTGTCTAACCCATAATGCACTACTCAACGAATGTGTCAGAGTAATGCGATGCTTACAAAATTTTCGCTTGCGTCATTTATTCTACACATCATCGTGCGCCTGGTATTGGTGTACTGGTACCAACAAAAATTATGCGAAATCGAATTTTGCTAGATGTGAGTTCTATTCGGTGTACCACACGCAAATTCGATTTCTTACAATCAGCATACGCACACACGCCCGATCACGATGTGAAATACTCATTTTCATATTCCACTCAGCTACACGACCGCAATTTAATCTATTTTTTAGCATCCTCGCTCGTAGCGCGCGGGCGGGCCTCAACGATGCCTACGTGAGTCCTTCGATGGCCGAATGACTTGTGTTCCTCCGATCCGATGTGAACTTGTGTTCGCAGTAATTTGATTATGCATATACACATTATATAACGAAATGTCCCTTCAGCATTTTGCTGATAAAAAGGACGAAAGAATTTCCATATTTTCTCGCAAAGCAGAAATCATGAGATTGACTGTTTTTTTTTTTTTGGTTTTTTTCTTCACCCAACTCTCTGCCACAGAAGAAGCCTAGGCATAGGCACTCTTCAAAGCAAAAACGCGCGTATGGTGTTCGTGCTCGAGCTTAACGATAATTTGAAATGATGATGTGCTGATACACAAGGACGAAATTATTTTTTAATATCGAGAGACTGATTTCTTTAGGCAATCTGAAAAAAAAACATTGAATAGTATTACAGCATGTATTACGAATTGTACGGATTTAAAAATATCACTTATTCGAGGATACAAAGCGGCTATTGATTGGTAATTGTAATTCAATTATAATTTAAGGAAAGGGGAGTAGAAATGTCAGCGAAATGATTGATTGAAATATTTCCATAAGTAGGCGGCTTTTCATTATTCATTACAACCTTCGTAATGCGCAAGGATGCATGATTAACTGAAGTAATCAGTGTATTTGCTGTATTTGCTTGATGGAAATTTATGCTCGCTAGTGGATTAACCCATCAGTATTAAGCGTATGTAAGCGTATTGTCTACTTGTGTAAAAAAACAGCCCCCCATTTTCAAATGTAGCATTTTATACATATGTATATCATTTGTTTTTTTTTTGTAAATATTATGAAAAGTAATATTTAAAAACATTATTTTAAAAACTCTGTAGAAAGTAGTTTTAATCTTCTGATGGGTAATATCCTTTAACCTCGCATTTGTGTGTTATGGATATTGGTTGTTGACAAATTTTATATAGTTAATTAACCTTTTTTCTACTATTTTACCAGTGTGCTTTTTAAAATCGCTTTTAATACTCATAGTTGTTGATTTATTTTGTTTTTAATAATTTAATCATAAAAAAAAGAGAGAACACACTTTTAGAAACCTTATAACTACTTTTGTTTATTAAATGCTTGACAAAGACGTCGTAAACGTTGCATAAATGAAAGCTTAAGAATTATTATTCTTTTGAAGAGGAATGCATTTAAAGCAAATTTAGATAAATTATCCTTCTGGCATTAATCAAAAAACGTTATCGCAAACGTGTTCCCTCTTTTCCTTATTTGTGATGGTCTGATTGCATCAACAACCGAATTTTATGATCAGGTACTCGACTCGGCTTTGTTAAACTCTCTTTTGAACAAATCTCGAAACAAGTTCCCAACATTACTTTCCTAAGATCCCTCCTTAAACACGCCAGTCGAGTATGGTCACGTTATCAATTTTGCCACATCCAAGGATTCAATGCACGTTTTTTAGATTTTACCCTCAGGGTCTTCAGTGAATCGATTCCTACATCTTACCACCTACAGAGCATCGACTGGAATTTATTGATATGCTAAACACATACTTCATTCACTAATTACGAAGCAATTTCAAGAATGTTGCATAGTGTACCGAATTGACCCTGTTTTCAATAAACCACTGTCTTAATTTCCTCTTAATAATGTCTGCTTCACTATAATATCATCGCCCAACGTTAACATTTTTTTTTTTAGTAAGTTAAGTCTTAAATTTGTCTGGCAAACTGCCTGTCAGAATTTACATATCCAGACAAATCGGAAAAAACCTGCTGTGGTGCTGTTCGAAGGAGCTATAATTCCAACCAAAACAGCACATCAAATGAAAATTTAACAAAATTTCCTAAAAAAATTTAACTTTAGATCTCTAGCTTTGTGAATTAAATTTTTTTGACTTTGATTAGGTGACCCGATTTGAATTTCGATATCTTCACCTTGATTTACGGACTTAAATTTTATTCTAATAAAAATTGTATCATCGACTTTATGTTTATGGAAACTCATTGTGAACTATTTAAATAAGACCAGTTTGATTCCGATTTACTGACTTTAGTTTTAGGATTTTGATGTGTGAATTCTGATTTTGTTTTAATGACTTTAACAAAGTTTTAGTTTTACTTTGAATCTTTTTTTGAAGCTTTCAAAGGAAAATTATTCCATTGCAGTGTGACCAACCATTTCTATAGGTATTTGAAATAAGCCAGATTCCAGAAATTTTGTATTTAAATGTGCTAAAAACCATACCACAATATTTTTCTTCTATAATCCTTAAAAAGGAAGGCAAAAGGATAAGTTATATATTTAAAAAAAAAATGTTATAAAACAATTTGTGAAATTTATAATAAAAAAAGGAGTAGGTATATGAAAATATCAAACATACATAATAAACATTTTATGTTTCGACTTAAAATTGAGTAGTTCAAAATTTAAATTCGAGACTTAAATTTATAATTAGTACGGCGCAATGTGCTTTACCAACTAGACTTGAATATGTTATTAATATTATTAATACTCAATTTGCGTGCTAGTACGAGAGAGAGAGAAAAAAATAATGGGCCTTACTAAAAATCATTTTTAACCCTCACCTTATACATTTTGTAGGTCACAATATGCAATTTTGTATGAAAAATTTCGCCATTGTGAGTTAAAACAAGTAAAAGTGTTATCATCGGCCTGGCCGATGTTTTGATACCCTCCACTGCATACAAGTCATATATCAGAACTACTTGACCGATATAGCCCATTTTTAATACCAACCTAACGACGATAAAAGAAGTCCTTTCACAAAACTTCATTCACATAGGTTGATTCTTTTGGACGATATCGTGTTTTCAACGGAAAGAGGGACACATGGGTCTTATATTGGTTTTGTATGGGAGGTACCAGAACTACTTGACCGACATAGCCCATTTTGAATACCAACCTGACGCCGATAAAAAGAAGTCCTTTCACCAAATTTCATTCAGCTACGTCAATTACTTTGGGCGCCATCGTGCTTTCAACAGCCAGAGAGACACATGGGTCCAATATTGGTTTTGTATGGGAGGTACCAGAACTACTTGACCGACAAACCCCGTTTTCTACATCAACCTGACGCTGATAAAAATAAGTGCTCTCACCAAATTTCATTCACCTACGTCAATTAATTTTGGCGCTATCGTGCTTTCAACAGACAGAGAGGAACATGGGTCCAATATTGGTTTTGTATGGGAGGTACCAGAACTACTTGACCGACATAGCTCATTTTCAATACCAACCTGACGCCGATAAAAAGAAGTCCTTTCACCAAATTTAATTGACCTACGTCAATTACTTTGGGCGCTATCGTGCTTTCAACAGACAGACAGACAGACAGACAGACAGACAGACAGACAGACAGACAGACAGACGGACATGGCTAAATCGATTCAGAATGTGATCCTGATTCAGAATATATATACTTTATGAGGTCTCCGGTGACTCCTTCTTGGCGTTACAAATGTATTGGCAAAGTGAATATACCTTCCTCTGGAGGGTATAAAAATTAGGCCGGACACTAAAATTGATCATTAGTATCGCGGAGTGTGTTCAAGCTGATTGTCAGCTTGCTGATTTAGTTAATTGGTTCCGTGTTCAATATTCACTGTCTTGTATAAATTGGATTATGCTTAGTTCACACTTAGGCCTGCTCTGATTTTCTCTTTTAATTCACACTAAGTCCGAGCCAAATTTTGGGTTAATTTTCCTGATAAAACATGAAATCGCCTTTAAAACAAGCATGCCTAAAGAAAGACAGGAACAAACATAAAATATTCCTGCTAAATTGGCCACGTCGTCTAATGGTGATGTGCAGAGTTCCAATCTCGTTGATTTCCAGGCTAAAATAGAAAATTGTCAAATAAGAGACCGTTCAGATTCGTTGATACTCTGTGAAAATTATAAGTACTTTTGCAAGTTCCTTTGAAAAATACTAATACTTTACTATACAGATACGAGTATACTTGCTTACCACAATTATATTACAGGCTACTTTGCTCCTGCGATTTTATTTCTCCGTTCCACATCCTCTTCTTCGGCCATTTCTCAATAAAATCCTCCAAGTGCGTACTTTTCCATTTTTCAATTGAAAATGAAAACCTACTCAAGGACGTCATATTATTCTCAACAACACTTAAAGACGACAGACGACCGCGGCTTGGAACAGGAAAGGTTTTTGCTCCATTTCCTTCCAGTTATTCGTCTGAAAGAGTGTTGTTGTTGCAGCTGCTGTGGTATTTGCATTGCCTTAGTGCTGTGTGTCATTTGTGTCAATCGTTTTCACGGCGTGTCCATTGGGGGGCGAGACGTTTTTTTTTTAAACGGCAACAAACGCATTAAAAAATTTATTGGATCTAGATCTTCGGTGGATAGCTGTGGGAATTATTGAGCCGTTTGTTAGCATCCTTCAGAGGTGAGTGCTTTCGATTGGACTCTTTCATTTTTGAGTTTTCAATTTCTAACCAGAGTTAGAATATCATATGCCCTGCAATTGGCTTCGAAATGATTTTTCCAACTGTGTCCTGAAATTGATTTCTATTTTCTGGTTTTTACCGGGGCAACTTAAAAGCTTATCCTTGTTCTATGAATTTAAGTGCGTACACTCAAGTGCAAGGCATGGACAATTTAAGTGCGGGAAGCTGGCATTTGCCTGCCCATATCCATCGACAAAGTTTCGTTTGTATCTGCTGCAAGCGGACTACCACCAGCTTTGCCAGGCGTTACAATTTTCGAGCAGCTTTGGAAAATGCTAATGCTATAAGTACGATACGGATTTCTTATCCAAAAATATGAACCACTTTCTGATAATTGATCAATTTGTAATAAAAAGGACCAACTTGCTTTAACTTTAACTTTAACAACTTTTTTAATGACTCCAAGCAACTAGTCTTGCCAATCGCGACCAAGCTTATAAAATCTACACCAAAAAAGCAATGTTAGAAAAAAAAATCAAAGAATGCTCCTGAGTAAGAAGGAGCTTTGCTTAACTGAGGTTCATAAAGATCCCAACCATCTATTTGTGTGCAAGACATAGTGGCCTGCAAAATGCACTTCTCTTGGTCGCAATGTAAATACAAAGTACAAAGACAGTCAATTCTGACTGATACTGTCCCATTGGATTGTGGACTTGAAAAATTCAGAGTCGGTCAGGCCTGTAAAAACGTTCCCTGCAGAAGCACTCCATAATTTAATGAAATTTAATTTGCAAAGTACCTATGCCTTTGCACATTCCCCGGAGATTTCATTTCTAAACCACAGTTTTGTGTTCAATTGTCAGCCTTTCAAAATGAGGCCTTTGACAAATGCGCTTACAATACAGTTTGAGGTTGCGCCAATTTTTATTGACCTATTACTCGGGGCGGAAACCACACATCGAAAGTACCTATTCATAAACACGAAATTGAAAACCGCTCCACACCAATTTTTTATTAAAACTAATTAAGCGAAACTGACCGACCACCTTTTGCTCTTTGTCATGTTTCATTGTGGTTTGTTAATGTTTTTATTTTAAAATTTCACACGATGCAGTCATAAGCTTTTGACTGAACATATGGCGTTTTTAAGTTTTCGCTTGCATTTCACTTGTTTACGGGGCTCGTTGGCTGAGGTTTGTAATTTATTTGCGCAAGGTATTCACTGTTCGAAATTAATTAACTTAATTATGAATATGCTGCACAATATGCTGTATCCCTACAGCTGCTGGCGCTCTTTGGGAAGGCCCCGATCCTATGCATTCAGAAGAGCACTCCATGTATCTCAGTTTTGTGAATAATTACATTACCCTATCGTGTGCATGATTTCGCTTTGTAAAAATTAGGTTCTGTTCCGAGAGCGCTCAAAAGCGCACTCACATAAACTTCACCGGCACCACAGGCATTCATACCAACTGAATTGAGTATACCCCGCGCCCCGCGAAACAGCCGAAATTATTTTCGCCATACTTAATTGCGATGCGAAGGAAGCAATAGCTGAATCCGTGTAGTGCCACTGGCAAAGGGATGCGAAATGAATAAATTTCCACCGATAAGAAAGGCTCGCAGTAAAACACATTTACATAGGAAAAGATCCTCTCACGCGAATGTGTGTTGTGGTGGTGGGAGGGATGATTAAAAAACATGAATTAACTTTGCAGTGATTTTACTTAATTTGGGTGGCTTGGAACGGGCGTCGCCATACACTGTCAGCGAGAAAAGGTCAAACGGCTTGTTGTGGATTAATTGCAATCGATCAAAGGGTTATTGGATTTTCCAATTAACTTTGATGGGTTGTAATT
The DNA here is from genome assembly GCA_948293265.1 of Cheilosia impressa. NCBI lineage: Eukaryota > Metazoa > Arthropoda > Insecta > Diptera > Syrphidae > Cheilosia > Cheilosia impressa. The sequence continues at coordinate 127,739,109 of OX411880.1, read as the reverse complement.
CCTAATTATGCTAAGACGGTGCTGGGTTTAAAAAAAAAACCTCTCAAGGACTTCAAAGGCCGCCTTTGAAATTATGATAAGCTGATGATAATCTCCGCCTGGAAGTGACACGCAACAAGGACATTTTTTCCGGCTTCGCTTGGGACTGCATTTGAGCATTTAAATTCTAAATGTGCACGACAACAATACCCTTGAAAGCATGTAGCTACTGCTTAGCATTCAGAGAACGATTCAATGTTCAGCATCACCATAGCGGTAACAAGCAAATGGCAACGACAATGACCAATAAGAAACTTCATACTCGTACAACATTCGGGCGTCTCTGGCTATAGGAAAATCCTTTGAAATATTTATTAGATACGCACGTGATTGTTCAAGCGAATACCAGAACACGTACAACTAAACTATTTTACAAATTGGATTGTAAAGATTATCCCTTGGGTGGTGTGTACCTACCACCGCAATCTCTGCTTCGATTTATTGTGATATATGGAGGTGACAGCACCAGGTTTATGTATATTTAATAAAATCCCCAATCTCAAGGCGTGTAATCCGCATTATTCGCTTGATTTGAATGAGCAGTGTAGATTGGGGCAATTGAATAACTATCACTTATAGTGTTTGGTGATTAGTTGGGAATTTCATTTGTGATTCTTTCAGGTCGTACGCACGTTGTGGGGTTGCTTCATTTCAAACTAAAAGGTTTTTTTGTTGGAACTGGATGTTTGAATCCGTGGAATATAAATATATGAATGGTTGGGCGAAATGGAGGTATCTCGTAAGATCGCCAATAAGCTGTTTGCAGTCTTTTCTGCTGAGGGAGAGTAAGAATGCCGCTTGGCATCCCTGCTAAGCACGTCCGTCTGTATGGTACAGGACTTCTGCTTGATTATTACTTTCGAAAAATGAAGAACCATTGCTTAGGAAGACGTGCATCATATTTTTATGCCATTCTTTGCAAAACTACACTTTAAAGCTTAAAGGCGCGTAATTATCGCTGGAATGCTTTTTAAATGTACCCACTTTAAGCACTTTGGTTTGTTTAACCTTAATACCAACAAGATTCAGGACATTTAAATCTTATCTCTGTAACGGTGTCAGCCAACGCAAAATGGCGAGCACAATGAACCGATATAATTACCAATTAAATGTTTTTCCATGGAAGGATAATTGTGTAACAGGAACAATACCCCAGTCGATATTAATTGTTATTATAGACTAATAGCCTATATCTTCCTATTGTGGCATACCCTCGGCCGATAAGTTCGCGCAACGAACAAAGCCTGACATACCACAACAGAATATACAACCGAATGCTCACAAATCCGTTGTGCATAATGGTGATAAAAGCATATCAGGGTCGGCTTACACCGCGAAACTTCACCTGTTCGTATTGGGATTGATTTACCCCCAGGGGTAGGGGGTTGAAAGTGTATTAGAATTCTGTTTGACTGTGAATGTTGGTTGTTTTCGAATTCTCAGGGCAAAAACTCCGAATGTATGGGCACAGTGCATATGCGTTTTAATTATGCAGTTCATTTGTTTTTAGTTAACGCGGAATTAGGTAAACATTAGTTGGACTAATTGTATTCCACATGGGGTGACAAGGTGCTATATATAGACCGTAGCCAGATAGGTGTTGCGATTCAATTGTGGGCGCAATGACCCCCATGAATGACCCCCGCAAAATATCAAAATTACAAATGTAGATCCCTGATGCGTTGTCTTAGAGAACAGCAACTTCTTTACAAGCTCCGGGCAAAGCTCGTATCATTTTTTCCGACGTCCTGTAGTTTCATCAATTTATTATTTGTCCCGAGTGGCTTTCTTATGATTTTCTTTGACGGTGTCTTCCAATAATCGCTGCGATTGTGCTTCAACTTTCGATGTCAGTGAAAATATCAGTTTTAGCAAGAAAAGCAAAATTCCAAAAGGACGCGAAACGCTTGTGTGGTGCAGCGAGGTTTCACAACATTCATGTTGGAAAAAGTTATGCAATTCAACCTCTTCAAAGGGACTAAAGTGAATCAGCCAAAAATCAGCGCAAAAGATTTGTGCCAATCGAGTTGTATGGCGTATACGTAACATTTTTGGGTTAGTTTATAAATTGCGTATATATTCGAAAGAGCAGTGGCTCAGAGAGTAATCTACTGGGCTGCTGACCGGAGTATCCTTAGAATATCCTTAAGTTTGCAAATGACCTGAATAGTCACTTAACTTTTAGCATGTTAGTAAAAAACACTTTATTGTCCGAATTAATTTTGATGAAAATACGCTTCCTGTCGGTTCAAGACCATCAAAGAATAGATGCCGAGATTATTTCAGTACGAGGTTCACTTGATTGGTCGATGGGGTGCCGTGACAAAAGGATAAACGTCCTTGCTAGTTCGCGTAGGCCATCGGCCAGTGGACATAACGCCAAGCGACAGAAGGCCAAATCTAAAAATTTGACTTGGCCTTATATCCTACAGCAACACGAACTGTCTCATTGAAAAACAACAAACAGACATTTCGCCGTATCTCCTTACGCATATTTGAGTGCTATGAAAAATTGGATGCAAATTCTCTTCACACATCTGTCACAGCAACAGAAAATTTACAAGTCATTTTTCAGCCATTTTGCTCGACACAAAAAAACCTCACGGCGCACAGGTCGTCCGATGCCTCCTACCTCGCATTTCATCAAGTTCTGCTGTCAATATAGTGGTCCCAAGCAATATTACCCATTCTCAGAGTTTTGTGCCGTTGTTACCCAACAACACCATTCATCTTTTCGTCCTGTCAAGTCTTAATTAGGAACCTGATAGCAAGAGCAACAAGACCTGCCGAAAACCCAATACATCGCATCCATATCTCTCCATTGGCCTGTATCGCTCCACAAGCAACCGATAGCAGATGGTCACGTGTGTGTAGCACCATCGCAAATGGCAAACCTATTTCAACTGAACGCACATCTACTCGTACTACAGCCGCAGGAGTGAAATGCCAAAAATTTACCGAAGGATATTGAAAATATCTGAACGAGTTGAGAACTCACCATGAGAATTAAAAGGAAGTTCGACTAAAATTGGCTGCATGTGTGTATGTTCGAAATAATGTCAGAGAAATTGCCATCGCATGACTCTTCGAATTCATTCGAAATTATGAACAAACGACGCGGCATGTGCTTATTTCCCCCGAAGTCAGGCGGTCTCATTTTCGTTCTCAAATATTATGTTCATCCAAAACATTTATTGGTATCCATATTCCATACACACGCAGGAGAAGGAGGAAGGCAGAGAAAAAAAAAAGCCAGCTCCACTTTAAGGTGGCGTACAACATTATTATTGTTTCGAGGAACATCAGACATCACCCAAATTCGATTTCCAAATGCAATTGAATGTCTCGAAAGGACAATGAGGCAACAAGATGAAAACAAAAAAAAAAGTTGAAGGAAACAGGAAATGCACAATTTATTTATGACCAAGTTGAGATATTTCCTAGTCGGTATTTTACTGAAGGAACAGGAAAGTTAAGTAAAAAGAAATCTACGAAACCGAGTGCCAGTGTCAACGAATTGGCAGAGATCCCACGAATGCAAGACGTATTTTGTAGGGTTTCCCTTTTTTTTTTTTTAAATCTTCCTTTCCTGCCGTTCGTTCTGTTTCGATTGAGGATTTATGTTCTCCAATATTTTTAGCTCAATTGAGAGTTCTTTGTGTACTCGAATCGAGAAGGTTGTTTTTTCCTCTCTTCGTAAATACATTATTCGAAAGATGACAAAAAGGAAACAAAGCGCTGAAAAACTGGAAATGCTTTGGTAGAAAAAAAAACAAGAAATCTTTTCGTTGAGAAGGGAAAATATGTATTTATTTCCTTCCCTTTTATAGTCTTAAAGGATTGTGTTTGGGAGATTGTTCTTGTAGTGTACGTCCTGTTTTTTGTGCACATTAATGTGATTCGGTTTTTTGCTGTTCATGGAATGTGTTGCTCTTTATGGGAATTTTTAACAATCTTTGATGACCGCCTCTTGCTAAGCCGTGTTTCGAACTACTAAAGGTTTCTTTTTTTTTAGAGGTATAGAACTTTGAAATGGAATAAAAGAAAGATGATTTTCTTAAATTAATAGTCTAATCTGGAGGTCCAATTTACGATGACTTCGGGCTTATCGGCATACAGTAGCCACTTCGCATATTCCCACAGAAAATAGTCAAGCGACGTTAAATCGCACAATCCCCGGAGCCAGTTCACGGGCTTATGAAAATTGGGATCAACTGCAATCTTGTTTTGGGCCCATTCATCGAATCTACGCCTTGCTAGGTGATCTTATGGCTTCAGTTCTTGCACGAGTTGGATTTTGTAAGCACGCAAACCAAGATCTTTCCGCAAAAACTTCCATAAAGTGGATGGAAACATTATCCAATTCCTGTGCACGATTCGGGTCTTCCTCTACGCTACGCTCTACAGCAGCAATCATTTAGAGTAAACGAGGAGCGAAAAAGTTCCATAGTTAATCGAATTAATTGCTCTGATGGGGGCGATTATGTTGACCGTAAAATGGTCGTAGTTCGCGATACGTACTTCGAACAGAACCATGATTCTCAAAAATAAATTTGCACAATTTGGAAGCGTTGTTCAGGCGTCAGTTTATTCATGCAGAAATGCCAAACCAAACTAAAAATAAACCACTTGACAGCTGACAAAATGGCCGCCAGTTAAAATAGTGTTGTCAACTTAAAGTTCTATACCTCTTAAAACACCCTTTATCTTCGATCATAAATGTTTGTTAGTTGCGTCTTTTTAAAACAGAAGGTAGAAACTTTGACTTTGCGAATGAGTTAAGTCCTGGAATTTTCGCACCAAAGCTTTTCCACTGCATATTGAACTTGTAGCCATTTTGCTTTGCTGCGGGGAATGCTGACATTATTCAGGATTAATTCCGATATTCCTTAATGCCTCAGTTATATCAACTTGCAATGTGTCGTTGATACGGAACGGAAAAACTATTCATAATGGTTGGGCGGGATTAAAGTATGCGATGTGTATACAACCAGACCAACATTGACTTTCATTCATTAATTTTTTTGTCGACTTTAGTTTACGGATTGAAGGACATCACTGATGTTGTAAAATTACAAAGCACATGAATCAAACCGCATTCAGTACTACAGCTTATTTCTGGGGTAGAAATAAATCAATTTGCATTTCAGGATGAGACGAAATTAAGTCACTGACGACTTACATAATATTTTTTTTAGGACGATGTTTAAGGATGTTTCAGGATATTTATTACTGGGAGTTATTGCATTGTCCCAGCATAAGTTTTCATTTGTGAACAGGAAATTATGTCTTCTTTAAGTAGCCTTTAAGTATTGTTTACCTATAATGGATATAGAATACGTGTTCTGTTCAGGCACCTTCAGTGGCGAAGGACACGCTCTGCTATGCATAATGCATTCACAGACGATATTTCCCTACTACGTACAGTGTCCCATTACAAGCTCAGTTTTTGCATGCATTCAGCTTCTGAATTGAAGACGTTGTTCGTCTGTTGGATACTTTTTACTTTTAACCGGTCTGTTGCCTATTCATATTGTAAAGAAGTTCTTAAACTTTTGTAAAACTCTATATCCAGCTGGTGATAGGGGTATTCGAAATTCTGCCAAAATGAGAATGATCTATGAATTGAAAACTTTGAAGATAATTTTTCTATGCGCAATTCATTTGTTCTGCCATCGACGTCATTGCCACAAGCCCACAACCAGATATGAATCATGAATGAATAAAAAAGATTCGGAATTCCAATCCCCCCAATTTGTTTAGTTTTTATAGAACTCAGAAGCGTTTTGCTCTTCATTGCTGCCCTAAGAAATATGTTTGCTTTAGTTGTCCAACAGATTATTTTATTATAGAAAAAGTAAGGGTTTTCCTCACGGACACGAAACACGAATTCAAATTTCAAATAAGCTCTCAGAGTCAGAATCCCGTTAGTTTAGCAGAGATTTGTTTCATGATTCATGATATCATAAATAAAAGCAGCCAAGGCCAACTAATTTCATATTTCAAAAGAGATTATGGCCAAGATCACAATAAGCTGGCTTCTTTCTTTTTTTACAGTGTTTATTTTTATGCATGGTTTTTGTATGCATGACAGTTGACGGTACAACTGTCCAAGGGAGGGTTTATCAAATAAAAAAAGTGCAGTAGATTGGATTTAGTGGCAGCAGATTTAGTTTCTTGCAGCAAAGTGGCAACGCTGATGGTGACTCAACTCGCGCAAAACACACCAACCTTTGCAACAACCAGCAATAGTTCCCGAATTACTGGAAGTAGGCTGGAAGGAAAAGAGAGGTGGTTGGAAAGTTTATAGGTGAGTTCTGTTCTGTGTTGTGACTTAAACACGTTGCATACGAGATGCGAGATATTTTGTCCTCACTTATCCAATATCTTAAAATCTGTCTCCGATAGTGTTAACAGTTCAAATATTGGTACCAACTTCCAAAAAGCCATCTTTGTGGTACTTCGTATGAGGACTTTTTCAACTTCAACTTTCTTTGTATCCTCAACTGTAAGTACAACTTTAGTCGCACTTATACTCACGATTCATAAACCACTACATGCATTTGTGTATTTTTGAAGAAGTACATAATTATTCCAAACACTCCGGCAAAGCTGCCATTACTACTTCTTATTATCTATCTTCTTTATATCTATTTTCCAATTTGTCGTTCGAGTTTGGGCCTAAAATGCGCTCCTACATCGGCATCGCTAAAAATAGGTAACCAATGCCTATACTTACTTACAAACACTCAACCAAAAAAAAATCAAATGTTCCCTTGTTTATTAAAAGATCGACATCCTAGTTTGAAGAAAACCACAAACTACTGAACATGAAATTGTTGCATTTTTGTTATTTAAACTACGGCACATAGCTCAGATAATAAAATTGAATAACCAACCCGTTTAAGACGGCTTCGGTATATATAACCTCGATCTTAAAAAAAGCCCAAAGTATGGGCCAACTTTTATTCGAAAAAAAAATTGAATCGAATCGCACTTGTTCTACAATCTTAACGTCTATGTCCTTGCAAAGTTTAGTTGCGAAGTTTTCTCGCCAAGTCTCACTTTACTGCTAAACTCTTAAACTCTGCAGAATTAACTTTTGTTTTATAACATCTCCACTGCAGTGGATGGAAAAACACTTAACTCAGGCGAGTTAAAGTAAAGAAAGCGCACAGAATTTCCTTCACAGGACTTTTACTGATTCTTATATTTTCCTTTTGACGATTTTGCTGTTTTTCATCACATCCGGCAGTCAACATAAACTGTCGTGGAAAATATCTCTTATGGTAATAAACTGGAAATTCCTTACAAAATAAAACGCTGCAAGACGTTTCGATAAGATGTCCTCCATCATATGTATGCTTTGTGGGATACTATTGAGAGACATTCTCGATCATTGTAAGACCTCCAGGGTGGCTCTAATTTTTTGTAGAAAATTCCAGAGAAACCATGTCACAACAGCCTTTCCCTATAATTGAAAACAGCTTTGTTTCGATATTAAAGTTCGCAGGACACCTAGCCCATATTTTCCATTTTCTAAGCTAATATACATTTCACTTGCCAGAGCACCAGCCTGCATTCGAGCCAGAGAGAAATTCATTTTCTCAATTTTTAACTTATTAATAGGCTTTTACAATATTTACACTAAACAGGGTGGAGGTAGTGGAGCTGGCGACTGTTTAAAGGGTGCCTTCCCTCGCTCACCTTGATACACCGAAGAATCGAAATTGAACTTGAAATCGAAAGGAAAACAGGCCCACTCCTTAAAAAAAACATCTCCCTCTCTGTTTTGGGCCTGGTTTCGGCTCTGGCCTCTGCGTGCGTAGGAGATATTGATGGATACGAATTTCGTCGAATTTCCGTTTCCCTAAATTGTTTGTTTATTTGTTTTTCAATTTCCGCTTCATATTCGAAGAAGTTTGTTTACACTTTTCCAAAGAAGCAAAGAAAAATAAATTTCACAATTGAAAAGTGAGAGCGGACGCGGAGGCTACCAAAGAGAGGATACACTGTGGAAAAGGAAAGTTATAACAACACACGGAAAAACAAAAACCGAAAACAAAAGAAATTGGAAAAATAATATAAGGTAGTGGTGTTGGTGACAAGCATGATTGTGTTTCGTTTTCAATTTACTGTGCGCCAGCCATCATTGTAGATGGTATGGTCGTTGCGGTCGTGGGTGTCTGCTGTCGGGGGAAGTAGTCCAATTTGAAATCAATCAAAGGTACATCAATTCCATTTGGGTATTGGAGTTATGCTGTAATAAAGCTGAGTGGGCGGTTCCCTAAAGACTTTTCCATTCGCTTCTAGTGAATATCTAAATGCATCCGGACTGTGGATGGGCACGTTTGTGTATTAGTTTTCTCTCAGTTGTCGCTTTGATGGTATTCCAAGAAATATGTTATACAAAGGTAAACAGTTGTTGATGGCCTGCCAGGATATAATCAAAAACCAAAGGAAACACAGTATGTGGTGACCGCTAACGGACTTCAATGTTAACTGCTACATAAGTGTGACAGTAGGGCATGTATTCCGCTGGTTCTCAAAGAGAGTCGACTCTACTTTCTGTGACTGTTTTCGTCAGAGGCAAGTGAAAGGACTTGGTAAATAAAGAAAATGTTTGATGCGTTTCTTAAGGGCTTTTAGGCTAGTGAGCTTGAGTCTGTTTCCACAAGGTGATTGAATAAGTGTATCAAAGAAAACGAAACGTTATCTGCTCTCGACTTTGGACAGTTGAAATGGAGGACGCCCTGGTTAGCATCCTCCCAGAGATGGTTACTTCTGTTATGTACATTACCTGTGGGTCTACGACACGAGCCTATCTTTCTTTATTTTTTACTTTAAACTAACAAAAGAGCTTACAAGGAGAGAAAAATGACATCATGTATACCTGTCATGGTAAATACTCATCATACCATACCAATATCCAAGTTCGAGCATATCGGCTTCTGTTTATTGATTCTTCGGTTTATTGATTCTTCTCATATAGAAAATAGATGAAAAATTTAATTTAACCGAGCCACTGACTCATGGGTAACTTCGAACTAAAACTGAAATCACAAGGGGGAACTTCTTCTATTTCTATATGCAGATACAACTCTTTTGTGTGCGCCTCAGTGCGAACATGACTTCTAGGTCCTAGGCCCGAAAAACATGCCTCTGACCCAACTCGGTCTACCGCGTTGCCCTTCCGAATTAGTGTTAAAGATACACCAGACTAGAGCTTTTATATCCCGTATTCCATGTCCGATAATTTCAAATCGTTCTGTCGTCTGGGCAGCGTGTAGCTTCTTCAATTGTTAAATTGTTATAAGAAGGTTTTTCTACTAATGAGTTGTAAGGACAGTGGTGCCAAAGAGTACCTAATTCTTTATTAGCCTCAGCGCTCAAGTAGACCCTCCTGTCTCCTTAAGAGGTAGACTGAGCCTTTTACCACATACAAATTATATCGGCCCTCTGTGGCACTAACTGTATTTCGCGTGACTTTCATTCCTTTCTAAGTCCGCCTTTAACGTGAAGGTCTTGCTATTATGCCAACGCATAGTTAAATTCTCTTTTCTAACCCACGATGCTTAATCAATCATTTTCGATAAATATAGATGGTGGAATTTCCCGGGGCTTCCTCAAGCTGAAGTCTATATATTTTCCTTTGAAAAGAACCTTTTAAGTTGCACACAAATGGCTCTAATATACGAGTACCTACTTAAATCAAAATCCAAATAGTTGGTCTTTGGACCCTTTCTTACAAAGTAAGACGAATGGAATGTAGATGGAGCTACTAACAGCAAGCATGCCCGCTGTGCCAATTTAAAACGTTTTTTATTCTTTGAAAGTTAAGCAACTTTCAATAGAGAAATCTACTTCATTGGTCATCTATGAAAATGAAGACATCACATGCGAGCTTTGCGGAAGTGTGGGACTTTAAGCACCCACTAAAAAAAACCAGGGAAGGCATGATGTTACCATCCTACCTTTCAATAATCGCACCTTGTCGTCAGACTAGTCAGCAATTTGGCTCTAATATATACTTATGTACTTGTTATGTTATGTTTTAAGGAACTAACTCTGAAGATTTGTTTTGCTTGTACACCCCCACAGCGGGAGGCCATATGTCCAGATTGGTTAAAGTATTTTAGCAGTTTGTTGTAAATTGAGAGACATGTGAATACATCCCTATGAGCCAATATATTTTATTATATCGATTATTTAGTTCATCACGTTTTGTATTGACATGAGCTTTCCAGCGCAACCTTGCGTCCAGAGTCAAGCCTAAGTACTTAACTGAGTTCGAATGCAGAACTACTTTATTTTTTATATACACTGGTATGTGTTGTACTTTTTTACTGGTAAAGCTTTAATTTTATTTGCCATTTTTTGGTCCATTTAGATACATCATTTACTGTTCTTTCCTGTACTAATTTTACTACCGCAAGTACAGCAGTTTCGTCTGGTAAAAGTAGCAACAGTAGTTTCGTCATTTTGTGGTAGGTCGTTCGTGTATAGGAGAAACAGCACAGGCCCCAATACACTACCTTGCGGTACTTATGCTTTAATATCTTTCAAAGCGGAATACTCATCTTCTTGCTTGATCCTTAATAAATCGTTGCATAATATACGACTGTAGTAATTCTGAATATTGTTTTGGAAAATCTTTTTGTAGCTTGCGGACTAATCCTTTGTGCCAGACTTTATCAAAAGATTGTCTTACGTCAAGGAAGCTAGTAGAGCATATTTGTTTTTCTTCTAGGCCTCTTCTATTATATAAATCCAAACTGATGGTTTGGGATCAGTGAATCGGATGAAGTGATTTTAGAGGAATTTTTTAGGTACCATGATGACTTCCGCGATCTTCTACATACATGAAACATACCTTAGTCTTTTCTTTTATTTCTTTAGGTATCTTTCCACTGATGCATTTTTGAATTCTGCTATCTTTTTTCTGAGCTTATATTGTTTACACTATTAAGTGTATATATATCTTTTGGAGCTCTTGACAGTTCCCATCGTTTGCGAGCTCGTCTCTTTTCAGATATAATGTCGCAAACCTCTTTGGGATACCCATTTCTTCTTACTTTGTTATTTAATTCGGGCGTTGCAGCCTTTAGTACAGCTAGGGTAAAGGACTGTACTTCACTTTCTAGTTTTCCTATCGTGTTGTGGGCATCTGTGAAAAAAGGCGTACCGCATATTGTTTAAGCATCCCCAATCAACGAATTGCATCTTCAAATGCAGCACTTAACAAGAAAACAAAACTCTCCTCTGGCTTCGTAGGTTGCACCAAAGACCACTCAATCAGGATCTTATTAAAGACACAAATTTTTTGTAAAAAAAGGTCTCGAAGCGCACTATAATTCGATTTCCTTCCCAGAAAAACCCATTCTGAGTCTCATCTCATCTCATTAATTATACGTATACAACGAAATAAAATGAAATTTTGTTTTCATTACATCAATTTGTTTCAGGTTGATTAATGATCTTAGATCCAAATAAGTCGCTCGCTTTCAATCCGTGAACAATAAAAAGAAATCCAATTCTGGTCCACAAAAAAAATAAACGTATAGGACAAGCCAACGACAACACACAATTTCTCTGACGTTCCACGAAGACTGAGGGTATGGGGCTGCTAACAAAAATTCTATTCCCAAGATGAATAACAATTTCTCGATGATTGATTGCCTTGGCGACATACCCTTGCAACCCATCAGCCATTGTGTCCTCTCATTGGATTCAACATGCTGGCTGCTGGGCGAGACACAAAGGAAATGCTGAGAATATTTTTCCAATCAAACTTTTAATTTTGCGTGAACGAAAAATCCACCCCAAGCACGTGGCCGCTCATATAATATAGAAAGACACTCAAGAGGGAGAAGCTGGATTCAATTCCCGGTCGAAAAGTTGGCGATATAATTTCAATTATTTTCCGGCAGGACCCTGGGTTGAATGTCAAAGCGTGGGTGGGGGTGTGTTCATTTTTGAAGATTTGCTGTCCGCATAAGTGACTCATAGGGGGAGTTGGCTGCTGGACGATGAGCGGATGTGATTGATTGTCGAGTCAATAGGAGGCAGCCCATTGTTTTAGGAGTGGATTTTGTGACCCATTTCATGGAACGTCATATAAATCAGAGAGATATCCGACATTGATAAAACGTAGATGGCAACTGGAAAAACCAATCCGCTTTGTTTGCTTATTTTCAAGAAGGTCCCTTTTCTGTGTCAAGTATGCTGCTCTATTCAAGTGACAAGTCTATTTCGAAACGGAGCTGCAAATGTAACCGGGTTTTGGAGACAATACAAAAATTAATATTTCCAATCATAGCAAAAATAAATCTTACAAGCACCATATAAAGGACATTCTCCCGAGCCACATCTTTGTTTCGCAGAATTGCACTCTAATTCAGTTGCGAATTATTGCTGGAAGTAAAGTAGAGTCCTTCCTGACAATACAGCCGTCCTTATCAAAGGGACAGCATTAATCAAAACTACAGCAGCATTATTAGCACAAACTGCCATGGATGCGAGTACCATCAGTACTTGAATATTAACGTAAACTATGAGAACGATGTTGATGATCATGCCGGGACAAGAAGAGTATCCACAATCGCAATCCTTTGCCCCAGCAACAATGGACCGCCAGCCAGAACTTTAAGTAGATCTATGAATATGAATGGATGCATGAATAAATGAATGCTACATTCGCATTATGTGTATTCAATTTTGTGTTATTATTGTCAGAGTGGGGATTCCACACTGGAACTGCATGCGAAAAAAATTCGAAAAGCTTTTTGTAGTATTACTCGAGATTGGACGCAAATACAATATATTTACACACAGAGATGTACGAGTGTACAAGCCGCTGTGTGTGCTATAACTGGTATAAGGATTGCGATGGTTTACTCAGGCAACCCACTTGAGGATTATGCTCGCATGAAAGGCTCAGTGAATACTGAGGATATTGCTCGTGTATATGATAAGGCAGCAACATTATATGTACACAAACGAGAAAGGATGGCGCCCGAGGAGTACAGGAGCAAGTCCCAACGAAGATGGGATATTAAAAGAAAACACATCCTTTTGCTATACTTCTTGCGATATGAGGTTGTTATTGCATTATTTGGTCGTCGTCGTAGGGATGCCTCCTCTTCTAATGCAGAGACCATATGTGTAGTACCTGTGGGTCCTGTGTGCTGGTAGATGACTTGATGAGGTTATGCTTATGCTAGGGATTGAATAAGTTTCTCTTTCTGTTTGGTAGATGCGAGTAGGTACTTGTATATTAAAAGCGAATACTTTATTTGTAGAAATGTAGTTCTCCTATGGACTGCAGAGCCAAATGGACACCGATACCGAATGCTCTAAAACAGTCTGTGGATCAATTAAGGCCAAATAAGACGAACCTTTGTATGCGGAATGAAATTCTATCCAGATATTGATGGTTTCGAAACTAATTAGGGCACTGGCTATGTTCACTTCGGCAGACTGTTCTATGGCGAAGTCAGTGTAGAAATCAATAACTCGCAAAGCGATTCGTTCAACTTGCGGGCAGGTACATTCTGAGAACTCCTTCAGAACAATTTCCATCGGTTATGCATGTAAAAAGGTTTCATGTCAGTAGACGTTACTCACAATCAAACACAAATGTAGACAATCAGTTGGCTGCTTAAAAAGGAACTAGGAAAACCAAGCGGCCAAAATTTGACCGCAGGGTATGTTAAAGTTGTGTTGACATAATAAATCTGTGTTCTGTTTGTTTTTATCTTTTGTGACAGAAGATATATGCGAGAATTCACCTACGGAAATACACCTTTCGTTTGGTCCATGCTGCATAAGAATCGATTTTTAAGTAACGCGGTAATCGGTACGACAACAAAAGTGCAGCTAATTGGGACCGTGCCAACTGAGTTGACATTTTTTTTTGGCGACATTTTTATTTGATTCTATTACATTTCCCACGCGTTTTATTTACTGGGCTATTTTCAGGAATATATTTATATAAAAATCAATTTGCTGTGCATTAGTCTGGTAAAAACTCGACGGCTCGATCGATTATGATTTTTTGTTTTCTTCGTCTTAAATCAGGGATAGTAAAGGAAGAAATAAAATTCGAAAAATTCGGAAAAAAACTATTAAGAAGCCGATCCGGCAATCTATAAAGTCGCAACTATGCATTGAACTCAATTTAATTCCAAAGGAGTTTCATTCATAAAATAGAGAGGTTCAACTTCCCAAAAGAGACTGACGTCCGTGTGTGCACGCATAACTCAAGAACGCACATCATGCTGTTTTTAGTATTTGTTCGAAGACAGGTGACGCTGCACATCGACCTTGGCATATATTGCTCATACAAAAAACCGGCAGGTGGCGTGGTTGATCAACTTGCATATGCGCAATATGACAGCTGTCCTTTCTGTTTGGTTATTTTAATTGTATTGGAGAGACTTGCTATTGCGTGACGTCAGTTATCTATCGGAAAATTGCATTGTGATTTGTGAAGACTGAGCAACCAACTGCATTCGATTTCGTTTTGGTACAATTTGACTTGGGTAATTTGGCCACACCATTTAAAATTGAAAGTCGGCTCAGTGTTAATTTTGTTACTCAACCTGAATTCACCGAAACGGAGTGTTTCGCGAAGCCCACGCTTTCAGAGATAGACTACCTTTTTGGCTCAAACGTAGAAAACACAAAGACGGCTTATGATGTAGTAGTTGTTTGTTAAAAAGCGCACAATTCCCATTGCTTTAACTTCTCGTCTTTTACCTAATACATTTGATAAACATAATTTCTCATTTTTACAATGCTTATAGATATTATGATTTTTGCACTTCATTATAAACCTTTGAGTAATTTTTTAACATAATTATGCTGCGGCCATATAAAATATGTTTTGTTTTCCGACAAGTTTTTTAGCTGTAAAGAATCTCAAATCAAATGTCATTCAAGCGACGATTTTGAGGCGAAAATTAAAAGTCCACCGAATTTCAGCAGAACGAAGTACCTACGCCGGGCTAGCTAGTTCTTTAATAAAAGTAGTGAACGTCAATTAAAAAATTGTTTTCTAAGTCTTTTCATTGATTATATATGATGTCAAATGTATTTCGTAGTTGAATTGCTTAAATTTTGTGAAAAAATATTTGCCAGTGGGGAAAGAAATTTGCTTCAATACGGATCTTGCATAAATTAGAACTGAACTCAGCTTAACTGCTCTGCCTAATTTGACGTATGAAGAAATCTTTTTATGGGGCTTGGTTTTAAGCGCGAACTGTGTACCAGTCTTAAAAAAATTAATGTCGATTGTAGGTCCCTTTCAGCAAATGATATTGGGGTTGTTGATCTTTTATTTAAAGAAAATTTAGAACCTTCTGTATTTTCTCTCTTAGTAAATATGACGTACTTTTTAACAATTTGCAATCATTAAACTATCGTCGCTTGATTCGGAAGAAAATTCTTTGCATGTTGCGTATTATTTAAAAAATTAAGAAATGATTTTCAAAAATTTTCGCAACTTTCCTCTAAAATACCCGATGCATTTATCGCTCGTCCATGGCACAAGCAGTTTTTTGATTATTTCGTTTTTACGCGAGCTTTTCAGTTTTAGAACTCTGCTCGTAGGTGTCTCTCTTTTTGAAATATTTGCGTATGACTGATGGTACCCGTGTGTCGTGGACAGATCACAGCTAACTTCCTGTGCCTTTATGCTCACGTACTTTGAAGACCTTTAAAATTCTTTTCTTTTTTTGAACCGTTTTTAAATGAAAACAACCGGTTTTGGTTCTCGTTACTATGTGTCCATCACAATCAAGTTTTACAAAGGAACTCTAATACAAGGAAGTTCATTAAAGCCGCACGTCTTTCTTCATGATGCAAAATTACAAACGAACAAAGTACAGCTTTTCTCTTAATGCACGAAACTGTATATAGACCGTTTGTATTTGGGGAGAGAATCGTTGGCGACTTATACTTGCCAAATTCTTGTCTTTGTTCTCTTGTAGTCATTCACATATCCCTGGGGATATTGCAGTTTATTGCTGTGAAATCTCTTTGAGCAATTTCTGTGCACTCCACTCGACTTGCCGAGACAATGATGTGACATTTGATGTAATTTAGCTTCAACAAGCTGACAGGAATTGTGTTTTGTTCCTTATTCCCATCCAACATTTCCTGCACTTTGACAATTTAAATAAATGACAAATTGCCCCCAAAAATCATCTCTGAAGATAGGGTGTAGTGTTTAACTGTCCTGGATGACAGAATAAATTGGGTGGTACGAGGCAATTGGTGTACGTCCCTCTTCCTACAACAGAAATGGACATACTCAAGTGATAAGTGCACTGAATGGCTTAGTGTTGGAAACGAATTTGCCCGATCCCCAGGAGGCGATAATTTCCTTTTCGCTGAAATATTTCTTCATTATTCGCGCGCAGTGATGACAATCCCACGTGGATTGTTCCTTCTGCAAGTAATATCCGTCACTGCGACAGAAACTGTAGAGCAATCCTGTCCTCTTCGATAGAGATACTCCTGTGGGTGATCTATTTCCACTTACCGCTTAAACTTGGCGCAAATGCAGATGTGCTGAATGGAAAGCCACCAGTGTTAGGGAATCCCTATAGTGAATCTGTTACACATCACATCAGAAGAGCGTGATGAATATGAAATTGCATTTGGGAGCAAATGATTCCTTCATCTTGGATCCTATTTTGCAAGAGAGTGAACATTGCGAAACTCCTGCCAGTTGCCAGACGGTTAATCGGTTTTTTCGTAAGGTCTGACTGGCATCGTATTAAGGTTTGAATGCTGGAATCGCATATTGACTATGAAAGAACTTGCACAATTTGTTCCCGATGAAGAATTTTATTGGCGGAGGTTTAAGCATGCTCTTTCTGTATATCAGTAGAATCCTTACACCATCTCACATGCAGAAGTTCGACACAATAACCAAGGCTGCATACTCTTTGTCTTGATTTTTAGCTACTTAGATTTATAGTGGTACTGGCTTTGTTTGATTCAGCTTTCAGGATAGGAGCCAGGCGTAATTGCAGTCCACCAATTTCTGTGTTGAGTTTTTTAAAAATGCCTTACAACCGCCAGAAAAAAAATCCCACCACGGTCTGCGGAATTTTCTGATGAATTCGAGTTTGGAAAAATTTAAGTGAAAGTCCCATTATCTGTGGCGAAAATAAATACAAGGCTGAACGCAGTATCTCAACAAACCTCGAGCAGATTCAACAGCATTTACTTAACTTCTTCTATCCCAGGGCTTCCACCCAAAGTCTCAGTTCAATAACAAGACACACACAAGTGGCAGCCATCCTGTCAGTAAACAGCACCATTGTATGCAGACTAATAAGTCACATTGAACCTATGCATAATATGTGAAGAGCTTAAAAGACAAACAAAAGATTCGAAACTCAACTTTTGCGGCACGCGTTTCCTAGCCATCCTGCTAAATAAAGAAAAATGTGTGCTTCCCGACAAGGGGACAAACCCAAAGCGCTCAAATTCTCGTTAACAATATTGGTTTGGTTGGCAGGGGAAAACTTCTCAGATCATTCCATTAACAAATTATCGCCGAGTAGAACTTTTTTCTTCCTGACGAATGATGCGCCGTCAACTTTTAGCAAAAACAACATTTTTAGGCATATAGCTGTGGGTGTGTAGGTGCATACTTGTTTTCCACTTTCCTTGTAGTCATATAAATTACGTCCTTGACTTGAGTAGGTATTTTCTTTGACAGTATATGTGAGTGGCTAATTTGTAAGGCAAATAAAACATCTGTTTCCATAACATCAACTTGACAAGCTTTTGTTAGAAATTTAATCGAAAAGCACCCACTTGACCTTGCTTTAAAGCCGTGCATACCTGCGAAAGAATGACAGTCACTGAACAATGGTAATTTGTTTATCAACCAAAAGAGGGGGCTTCAACACATGCTTAGGGGTAGGTACTCTGAATAGACACTCTTTGTAAGTAATTGAAAAATCCAAAGCTAGGAGTATTAATTTTTTAAATACTCCATGCTTAAATGTCACCTTGAATCCCCGCTTCTGAAAAAACATATCCTACATGTATTTGAATTGTGATATTTAACAATGCAAATGTGGAGTCAATTTTGTGCAGTTGTTTTTAAATCTATTCCATGCAAACACCTTACAGACGGAAAAAAATACAATTTCATTACCATAGTTGGTTGAAATTTATTTTAGAAAAAAAAGTCGAATGTCAGATCAATGCAACTAATCGCATTAGCTCTATTTCCATTTTGTTATGTTTGCTGAAATGAACGAATAAACTGTGCGAAGAATTGAAAAAAACCCGCCGATTTTTTTCCATTTACATAATTGATCAAAGTGTTGCTTTCACTATGGCTGGGATTTTGTTTTTCAATCGATTTAGTCAGACACAAATTGGATATGCAACTTTGATTTAATTATTTATTTTTTTTGTTGATGAGGCATCGATAGTTATTCATTCATGCAACTGGGCATTACATGCTTGCAAAGGCGTGATTCAGTGTTCAGACTAGAAAGCAAAAGCAGTGGTAGGTATCTAGGTTTCCAACCTCTTGATTCTAATCGAAGTTAGTTCTTCGTTCTTCTTTCAAAACAACTTTTTCTCAAGGGTGTTTTTTTCGCGGTATAGAACTTTTAGTTGGCAACACTTTTTTAACTGGCGGCAATTTTTTCAGCTGTCAAGTGGTTTATTTTTAGTTTGGTTTGGCATTTCAACATAAATAGACTGACGCCTGAACAACGCTTCCAAATTGAACAAATTTATTTTGAAAATCATGGTTCTGTCCGAAATACGTATAGCGCACCACGTCCATTTTACGGTCAACATAAACGTCCATCAGAGCAATTAATTAACTATGTAACGTTTTCGCAGCACGTTTGATCTAAATGATAATACGTATCCTTAAAATCCAACTCGTGCAAGAATTGAACTCACTAGCAAGGCGTAGATTCGGTGAGTGGGCCCAAAACAAGATTCCAGTTGATCCCAATTTTTATTAGCCCGTGAACTGGCCTCCAAGATCGTGCGATTGAACGCCGCTTGACTATTTTCTGTGGGGATATGTGGAGGCGCTATTCTACGCCGATAAGAACGAAATGATTGACCACCTGGAGGACAACATTCGCCACGTTATGATTGCCGATATACGGCCACAAATGTTGGAAAAAGTCATCGAAAATTTGACCTCCAGATTAGACTACGCCCGAGCCAGCCGTGGCGGTCATATGCCAGAAAACATATTTAAATTAAAATGCCAGAAGTTTATCTTTCGACTAAAGTAAATTTCATGTCAATTTAAAAAAACCGTCTTTGTTTTATTCCATTTCAAGTTTCTATTCCTCTAAAAAAAACACCCTTTATATGAGGGTCGCCTGCGTCACAATTTTCAACTTTCTCGATTACGTAGAAAGAGAAGATATTGTATTCGTACAAAATTTCAAACTCGAGATGTTAGTCAATTCTGACAATACGATGATAGATGAACTCAAAAAAGTGGGTAGCAAAATTCTCTCTCTATATCAACTGTCCTGATTTGGTTCAAAGTTCGGTTTTGCAGTTTGTGGCCCTATAGTGCTGGGCGTTTTTTTATACTGCACTGTAACCTCAATATTAAATGTACTTCCCACATAAAATATTCACACCAGTTTGATTTGTTCGATAAAGGCTCCAACGACTTTAACCAAAATCGACATTTAAGCTTAAGTAGGTAAGGTGAACATGGCTGCATACACCCAAAACTTCTATTTAGTAAATTTTATCAACTTCTTCGTTTTTCCAAACCATTATTGAACATGCACCCTAAAAATAATTCCAACAACTTGTAGTTTACACAATCAGCAACTCCCACTTCATTTGTACCAAAACTTTTGATGAACGAGAAAGTTGCGTTCAACCCAGTCATGCACTCTCTCTTAGCAATGGGTAAACTATAATGTGGCACTTTGCTCGATATCTGCGAAGTTGTAATTTTGTAAGGTTACAGTAAGATGCACGTAAAAAAATCTTAAAAATCTTTCTTTGAAGTAATATTGGGGTATAGTTATTGCTGATGTTGAAAGCTTTTTCTCTATCGAAACGCAACACAAACTGGGTAGGTAATGAACAATTTTTTTTATTTTTGATCTGCGGCGGCAGTGGTTTTAAAAAACAGATACCTGTCCTTTTTGGTATATCATACGAGTCGAGTACATTAGGATTGTTCGTCTTAAAATAAAGTATACCTTAATATATGAAAGGTAATATTTATTTTGATGAATTACCACGTTCACGCTTACACCCGACCTAACCAACATACCCAGAGATTACATGACCCCGTTCCTGTTCCACTAAGCTCCCGTTTGCCCAAACAAAATATTTACCTTTGCCGTTACACAACACCACACAAAGAGAATCTCACAACATAGGTAACAAATCGCTTGTCAAATCACGAATATCCCTGCCACTTAATCCGATAAGGAAACGCCAGCATGCTAAAATGTCAATAGCTTCCCAGAATATACGAGATGCGAGTGGAATATAAATCAAAAGCGCCCCCAAAGGAATGTGCATGCGCTCCCCCAACAACAATGCACTTAGTGCATCGCCAGCATCAGTACCCAAACGTCCTTTAAGATGTGCAGAAACAGCACATCATGATGTGTTACATCGGTCCTTTTGGAAACAAATACCTACTTCAGCATATCGACGATGATGACAATGGCGACAAGGTGGTACTGGGTTACAAACGAGCTAAGGTCGAGGACAACCGACAGCGGCAGTAACCCGGAAAGAGGTTGAGCTCATTTCTCTGGAATAAGAATGGCGCGGCACGGCGGGTGAATCTCGTTATATTCGAAAAATCATTTGCCTATTCAATTCACATCCGATGGGAATTTCCAACACTTCCGTCGGTCGGTCGATCGGATGAAGGAGGAGCAGCCTGGCAGCAGCATTACATACCATCAGTTGCTGTTGTTGTCTTGGTCTTTGCCTAAAGGACAATCCGCTAAAAGTTATAACATTTTCCGGTCACGAAAGTTATCCCGCAACTACTCAATGTATAGAGGGATGGTGGTTGGTGGTGCTACCTGTTTGTTGTATACAGCGAACAGCGACGATGGATTTACATTTCTCATTTCCGGCGATGAAACAGTCGAACGAAAGTAATCGACGGAGGTATTATTTTATTGTTGGAATTTAAAAACAGAAAAAAATATTTTAAGTCTGATTAAAATTTTCATTGGACTCAAGGAATGTAACAAGGATAGCTGAAGTTTGTTTATCAGTTCTTGAAAACGACGAATCAAGGAAGAAATATTTTTTATTTATAAAAAATGTATAAAATGTCGCTTTAAACTTACTCGACTATTGGAAACTTCTTGTCTAATGAAGCAACACCTTAATTTTTAATGCAACTTAGATTGTTTTTTTTTTTGTTGTAATATTTACGGCAGCACCCAGTTGACAGAAAAATAGTTGTTTACAGTTTTGCCAGCGCTGAAGCTATTTTGAACAGCTCTCTGTAGTACGATGTACGGGATGGATAGTATTTTGGGCTTGCACCTAAGTAAATTTTTCTTTCGCTTTCGCACTTTGTAAATATGTTTTTTTATTATAATATGTAAAGGCGACATGCTTTCAATGCTTTTTTATAAGGTGTGTCCTCCATTTGTTCTTTAAAACTAAGCTACCCACTAAGGTAGCGTTGTAGCCTCTGCCCAAAAAGTTTTCAAAGTGCTTTCTATTAATTTTTTTTTTAACGTTTAACTCGTCTGTTTTTCAGATTTTTTTGTTGCGTTTTTATGAGTTTTTGCAAGCGTTTTTTAAATCATTTTTAACGCATTTCTTGAAACATTTTCCATACGTTTTCAAAGGGTTTCGCAACGCGTCTTTAAGACTCCTTTTTTAATGCATTTTTTTAAGCATAGGAAAATGCCCAAAAAAACGCTTTAAATATTGCTTTGAAAATCGTCATAAAAATACGGTTAAAAAACGCTCAGTTCTAAAAAGGAACGCGTACTTAAACCACCCGTTTCTGGCTTATAGACATGATTGTTCATTGTTATTTGTACCGAGAGTATTTAAAAAATAGTTTTAATGAAATCCGATAGGTAGCGCTTTTGTTTATAAAGTTTTCCCTGTTCACTTAAATGCTTTTCCAATTGTGAGCGATGCCTAACTGCAACTGGAACAGTTCTTAGAGTTCCTAATTATTTATTCCGTTTCATTCTTTTCGTATGTTCAATCATTTTTTCACATATATAAATAGTTTTAAATAAATATAAAGCGAAGAGTTATTTTATTTTAAGCGCATTTTTTAAACTTAATATGCCTATGAAAATAATCATTTTTAAGGCCTTACCTGACAACACTGTCAGAGAGAGGGTACGCAATAGTCGCCCATTCAAAAAACCGAATTCTTTACCGCACTGACTCTGTGAACGTATATTGTGGCCAACCAGTTCAATAAGCATAATTATTATACTTAATGCACTGCTCGTAAAATACAAAAAATAAATAAATGTATTGAATCCTTTTAAAATAAAAATATATTAAAGTGAAGTGAACCGGCACTCTCTTTGTCTGAAGTACATTGGTCGGGGAAACGTTCTACCATACATTTTTATGAAATGTATTAAACTTTGTTACTGTATTATGGCCAGTATGATATAAATATAAAACTCCAGCAGAATATTTCAGTTTCGTCCTTTTATCTCCTTCTGCCTTCGACCTCGGTTGGTTAATTATTCACTACTCATGATGTAATTCAGTATAATCCGCAGTTAATGGTCGATGATTGCAACTGGGCCTGTGGATTTCTGCCTCACAGACGCATGAATGTATGTGAACGTACTCAACTTGTACGAAGCGGCAATGCCTTAAATTAATTCTAAGAGTGATATCTTTACTGAATATTAATTCAGTCTAGGTCACAATTTCTGTTTGGTGTAATGGGGTCTACGTCAGATATTCAAGGACGGTGATAGGTTGAAGGAATAATTAAATCCAATTAAAACTTTTATTGGTTTTAATTTTTTTTTAGTTTCTTTACTTACTTACTTTACTTACTTACTTAACGGGCTCCCGACCCGTGGAGAGTCTCTGCCTGAGACACTGCAGCCTTCCATCCTCTGCGATCCCGGGCACGCTGCCTCCAGTTGTCCAGACCAAGCGCTCTGGCATCCGCGATGGCTTGGTCTTTGAAACGGAGGTTCGGTCTTCCTTGTCGTCTCGAACCTGGCGGCTGGGATTTGAAGATCCTCTTAGCTGGAGCATTATTGTCCATTCGCTCGATGTGGCCGAGCCAATGTAGTCGACGTATTTTGGCCTTTTGGACTACATCCACATCTTGGTACAGCTCATAGAGTTCGCGGTTGTATCTTCTCCTCCATTCGCCCTCCTCGCACACAGGACCAAAAATCCGCCGAAGAATTTTTCTTTCGAAGGAGCCCAGTATCAGCTCTCCCTTCCTGCTTATCGTCCAGCACTCGGCGCCATAAAGCAGAACTGGCAGGATAAGGGTTCTGTAAAGCATACATTTTGTCCTTCGAGTTAGGAGTTTTGAACCCAATTGCTTTGCCAAACCGAAGTAGCAGCGGTTTCCTAGGGTAATTCTTCGCCGGATCTCCACTAGGATGTCATTTGTGGAGTTCATGTTTACTCCGAGGTAGATAAACTCCTTTACTACCCCGAAATTGTTGCTATCAATAGTGACGTTCTGTCCTAGGCGGTGGACAGATGCTTGTTTGTTTGTTGATAGCATGTACTTAGTCTTGTCCTCATTTACTACAAGACCAACGAATTTCGCCTGTTCTTCAATCGCCGTAAAAGCCTCTATCACGGCACGCTGGGAGCGACCGATGATGTCAATATCGTCTGCATACCCCAGTAGCTGGACGGATTTGTTGAAGATAGTGCCTTCCGTGTTGACACCTGCCCTGCGCACTATCTGCTCTAGCACGAGATTGAAGAAGTCACATGATAATGCGTCTCCTTGCCGAAATCCGGTGCATGTTTGGAATAGCTCGGAGGAACTACTTCCAAATTGCACGTTGCAGCGTGTGTTTCTTTACTTAGTGTCTTGAAAAGTGGGCGCGTGTTAGCATTTTAATTGGAATTTTTTTGAAGTTTTTCTAAGCCTGCTTTTTCCGACACGTTTTTTTTTTTGAATAGTTTTTAATACATTTTTTAAGCGTTTTCTCCCAAAATGCACACATAGACTAAAATTGATGTTTCCAAATTTATTACGTACTCAATTTTCAATTCGAATTACCAAAACGCTAGCTTTAGAAACTGCTCATATCTCAAAAACAAAATTTTCGATTTGGATAAAACTTTAAAAACCAAGTAGAGCTTAGCAATGTTGTTAGTACTCTCCCTTCATTTATCCCACGATGCGTGGTCATTTTTCCCTTTTTTTCACAATACTCAAATTCCCTTTTCAAATCCCACAATACAATTTGTATTACACGGAAAGAAAATCAAGTTAAATTAACCTTTAGTATAAAAACCGCAGTTTGTAACACTGCTATGATTTTTTTTGTTACCAGAAAATGTTGATAAAATACGATTTACATGAGCTGTTTCTTATGGACAGTCAGTGTGTTGATAATCATAGTGAAATACAGGTGTTTTGGCAGAATTTCACCAAAAATTTATAGTTTGAATGTATTTTTGTTAGATTTCTGAAATTCCCACGATTTGGTGCATTATCCCTTTATCCCACGGAAGGCTTTACGGACATCGAAATTCCCACAAAAAGGGAAAATCCCATGATATAACAACACTTGTGCTTACATCCCAAACAATCTAAAATGTTACTCAGTTTGCTAAATAGTTAAGCAATAGTATTTTTCAAACTAAACAATCAAATATTTGTTACTGTTGTGTCTCCATTATTTTACAAAAAATGCTCTATCGATTTTGATGAAAATGCATATTAAAGGCAATATAAGTACCTATTCTCAATAATATGCAGTACTTGGGTTTGAATAAATCAGTTTTTTAACTACTTCTCAAAAATGACTACCCAAAAGCCGATCTACAATACCTATATTATTATATTAATCTTAATGCGCCAAAAATAGGCATGCAAAACTTATTTTTACCAAATATTACCTTCTTCTTTTTTTCAAACAAATGCACCGTAGAATAAGTCCATCACTTGGCGCTCACACAATCAGAAACTCTCACTTCATTTGCACATTCACACTCATCCATCGGCATATTCTGTTTTCGAGAGTCCGCCCGGTGGTAGAAATTCTGCTATTATACACAACATATTGGAAAACAAATTACATTGCATCTTTGCGCAACCTTCCCAACAAAAAAAATAAAAGTGTTATCATCGGCCTGGCCGATGCTTTGATACCCTCCACTGCATACAAAATATGTCATGCAAAATATGTTTTGTATGGAAGGTACTAGAACTACTTCACCGACATGGCCGAATTTTAATACCAACCTAACGAAGATAAAAAGAAGTTCTTTCACCAAACTTCAATCGCCTATGTTGATTCCTTTGGACGCTATCGTGTTTTCAACAGACAGACAGATGGACAGGGCTTAATTAATTCATAATGTGGTCCTGATTCAGAATATATGTACTTTATGAGGTCTCCGGTGACTCCTTCTAGGCGCTGCAAATGTAATGACAAAGTGAAAATACCTTCCTGTGGAGGGTACGAATATATTGTGTTAATGCAATCTATGTAAAGAAATCTGTATATCACAAATCCTTCCATTTAAATCAGCGTCACTATAATCAATTACAGTCAAAAATAAAAACATGACCTAACATATCACAAGACAGAAACTCCTGCTACGTTTATCCTTGTAACTGATAGCTACAACTTATGAAAACTCACATTGTTATTTGATATATACTGCCATATCAGATGAATAACCCAAAGTCTTTATGTTTTGTTAAAGTTTCCTGAAGTTACCTACTTAAAAACATAGTTAGACGAACAAAAGGGATCTGCGATTTTTTGCAAAGTCTCAACATCGACAATCGAACTCTTGGTTATTTATCAGACACACTCGCAGTTTGAAGAAAAAAGTCAAATGTCTTAGATGACCAATTGTGGTATTTCATAGTGTGTTTGATTCTTGGGTGGGTATAGAGTTTGACAAGGACCAAGTGACAAAGCAATCGGCTACTACTAATCTTTTTGTAATCAAAGGGGTTTGCTAAAACTTAAATTTTTCCAAATTGAATTTCTTTTTTTTTGTTCAATATTCTGCCGTCATCTGGCATCTGAAATGTCTTTCATCTTCATTTTTGTCTTCAGAAAAGTTTATTAGGCTTACGCAAGTGATTTAAATTCATCACAAATTTGCATACACGTCACTTAAGATTGTATACGTTTTGAACATAGTGGTTTGTAATGACGGCATCGTAGTCTTATATTTAAGAGCACATTCAAGTTTTCCGGATGGAATCATTGCACGGTTTTTTCATGCCACATAAAATAACCCCTCAGCAACTTTTATCCTCTGTAACTAAAGCTTAAAGGTACGTATACCACTACTGTAAGTTCATAAAAGATATTGAGGACGCTCAAAATCAAAAATGAAGATAGTCCGAGGTATAGATAATTCTTGGCACTCTCGAGTCTGAAAGAAACCAACGACTTGATGAATTATTAAATGACAAATTCAACAGTAATTCCCAAAACAAACTACTTATGATTCTCACATCACCACCCTTATCCTTAAAAACGCATCAACACCGGTGGGTGTCAATTGATTTATGCACATCGGTGAATACTTGATGGACGTTCACACTGGTACAGCTGTTGTCAGACTTGTACTACATCCATGGGATGCAAAATATCGTGGTCTACGACAAACACATCAAGGGTTATTTACATAATTTATACGCCAATCGGATGGATGAGTGATGCGTGCTATAGTTCGACCGCCGCCGCGCCACTCGGCTTCGGGGACCAGCATCAATTTATTGACAGCAAATTGATATGTTGTAATAATTATGGCGACCAATGCAATTAGCTTATCATAGTAACGCTAATGCGGTTGAACGAGCGCGGTCAAATTATTAATGTTCTAACGGATTGCGGATCTATACAAAATTTACAAGCCATGAATCGGTCCCTTTATTTAAACCGAAACAAACGAGGTAATTTCGATTGCCTCAGTGGAATTAGAAGTACCACTGAGAACCACATTGTCTGTAATGACAAAAATATATTAAGTCGCATGAAAAGGATGTATGCACATGGTTCTTGTGACTTCCTCACGCCAGTTACTTAAAAATTTTAACTTTTTTGCATAAGCCGACGTAGCTCATGCTAATATTTTAGTGCCATAAAGTCTATATCACTTATAACTTAATTTATTTCACTACATAAGTGATAAAAAAAAGAACAAATTCTAGTAGATTCAGATTAAGATTTAGATTGTTTTTTATGAATTCATAATTTTTTCAAAGTTTTAACAATAAAAATGCAAGCATGGCTTTGCCGTCTGCACAAAAACAAATTCTTACTACCCACTACGAACTATGCCCGAACCAGTTGGGGGGGAAAAATGTACCCCATGTATACAGACAACCTACATTATACATATACGATTCATCGTAGGGACGATATAATTGTGATTGTGGATATGCCACCTCCCGTCCATGAATCATCCCAATGGCCGTCATGGCAGAAAATACCTACTCAAGACTGACCCATCCCCAAAGTGTCCCATATAATTATACAGATCAGCGCCGTTTCCTTTCCGAATCCTCATCCCCCAATAAGAATTAAAATAAAATAACGTATGCCCACAGACTACAGAAACAGAGCTCCAGTAATTGTGCTGTCATAAAGTAGGAAAGTTAGAACGCAAAACTGTGTACACAGTCCAATATGAAGGGAACTATTTCATTCAATAAGATAACACATAGAGGATGCTTATTTCTGGAAATAATTTCGTCCCCAGAGAGTCCTCCATCGAGTCAGTCAACTTCCATAATGATAGGGCGATGTCGACGTAACTTACCCGCAGTTATGAACACACAAACAGTCCTCTTATAACAAACTTTGCTGTTCGCAAAAAAAAAATCCCTATAAATAGTCTGAACAGCTCCAATGTTGAATTAATAAGCCTCGCGAAATTCATGGAATCCCCAGCAGAAAAATTCACAAACATCACATCTCAGGCAGTCGAAAACAATTCCGGGAAATAATTTACTTCGAAGTAAAGAGGGGCACCCCCCTACGCAATCGGATAAACGGGCGAACGCAACTCTCGAATCTAATATGGATTTTTATTACGCTCTTATAAAAGCGTTTAATAAAATCTATTCGAATAAACGGGGTCAATTATCGCAGATAAATTGTCCAAGACTGCCCTGAGAGCTGAGTATGAAAAGAGGACCCAAAAACCAAAAAGCAACAGCCCAGAAATCAAAACCCACCCAAAGTGGAAGTGGAATGTGTTCGGTGTATATTTGTAGAAATGGCATACGCCAGTCGTACCGTAACATTATTTGCGAGTATGGGAGCCAAATGACGGCCGTGTTTCAGATAATGTGTCCCTTGGGAAATAAAGTTGATTCCTCGATCAATATTACCATTAAATAGCGATTCGGTGATTGCCAAGTGCGGGTAAGAGCGAATCGAACTTTATGATTTCTTATGAATTGCTATGAGGATATTATGTTCGGACTCGCCGTGGCAAAGTTCCATTATGACAAATCAATGGAACCAAATGGTTATCATGATTACCGCACACTTATCAATGATAATTGATCGCTTAAGGCTGCCGATAGACAGCTACATGGACAGTGCGTTGTAGTTGGACTTGTTGTGGTCGCCGTGGAAGGAATATATCAAAACGGAGTTACCTATGGTCCATAGGTTTGCGGAATTTATTTTATTTTTTGGGTAATTTATCTAAAGGAATGGAATTTTATTTATTAGTGGCAGTGTGTTCTTTCGGTCGAAAAACAGCATAAACCATGTAGTTTTGGAAATGGCTGTTATGGCGGAGGGCTGCAACTGTTTAGTTCGATGAATCTGCCTGATGTTGGGTTCTGAGCCAGCAGCTTCAATAAGCGAAAGTTTTTTTTCTGACAAATTTTTCAATAGAGCTGTCATGGTTGGGTGTAGATTGTGCAAATGAATTAAAGTCAGTAGGTAGCTGCAGCACTTTAAAGACTTATTGTAGCTAAAGTTGTGGTTGAAGTTGTGTTTTTTGTTTCGAAAAATGAATGCCATCTGTTTTATTTTAGAGGATTCGCTTCGTAGGACTATATTTGGCCTCCCCAATATACAAATTCATTACTATATTGAGAAATTTAGAAATACCTGCGGGACTTTCTTAACCTCTCAGCAAGGACATTAGGAAATAAAAAGTGGCTTCAATGTCAAAGTGCCATTAGAAGTACCGGCACTGATGAACCACTTTCAGCTAAGTAAGTCCAATACGAAACTCATGGTCCAACGGGAAGTGTCGTCAACCATATGTAGACAAGATCAACCGTCACCAGTCATCACTTATCAATCAAAGCTGTAAAGAGAACTTACTTACTTACTTACTTAACGGGCTTCCGACCCGTAAAGAGTCTCTGCCTGAGACACTGTAGCCTTCCATCCTCTGCGATCCCGGGCACGCTGCTTCCAGTTATCCAGACCAAGCGCTCTGGCATCCGCGATGGCTTGGTCTTTGAAACGGAGGTTCGGTCTTGTAAAGAAAAAGCCTCGGTAAAAACAGAGCAAGAGAATAATTTACTCGTCCGACTTCTCTGATGGAAAATGAGGGAAAACGAATCAATTGCAATTGCAAAAGCAAAGATTGAAGATATGAAGGTATGTCCCATAATTCAAGCAAAATTTGAATTTTGCGCCATTTAATACAGTGATGCCAACGAAAAAAAAACTAACAATGTGACAGCTGACAGTTCGGGGTTAGTAAAAATGGAGCGCTATACAAAAGAGCGACGCATTTTCACTGTTGAGCAATATTTTAAAAATAATGAAGGTTTGTCAGCTACGGTCCGCAATTTTCGTACAAAATCATCTTCATCTTGATGGCTTCGCTTTTCGTCAAAATTGTCGCATTTGGGGTTCAGAAAACCCACGAGTCTAAACATATGACCACAGAGATGAGCTGGTGTATGATGAAGAGCTAGGAATGAACACTTCTGATTTTGCTGACTGTAAACCGCAGAGACAGCTTACAATCTACTATCAGATGGAGTGTTAAGCTCAAAATGTAGGTTAAAAGTCAGAACAGAAACTCGTTCTACTCTGTCAATCGGGAGGATGACAGCGGTATTCGCACTCAAGTTTAACAGGACTGCTGCGAACAGATGGCCGGACCGGACGAGCCTTCAAAGAAGCATGCACCAACTTATTTGGAAAATTTTATGGCCTGAATGTGTGCCAAAAGTGTAGAATATCAGCATCATGCATCATCCAACAAGAGTGGAGATAATTCCCACTGAGTCTACCACTTACTGATGATTAGAACTGAATGGTGAGTCTATGATTTTGGAGGTTACATACTGCATGAGAGGCTAGGAGTTTTTGCCAATAATTTATCGACCCAAATCAGTGTGGTTGTAGGACTGAACTCGACAACCGGGCCATTGTATAGCCATATCAGGCTTCGACATCTAGCCCAAACTTGTCTAGCTGAACAGTGTCATGGGGGGTAGATCTCGCTATTCTGTCAAAGTCGACAAGAACATCACTCAAGAATTAACCCTTTTATATCGAAAAATGTGACAAACTATCGACTTCTTCAACATCGTTCAACGAAGCACACAAGTCATCAGGGTAGATTTTTTCCTAAAGAGAGTCAACTTTCTATGCAGAAGTTTATGTTTTTTTTTTTTAAATAGGGGTTCTTGCTGAACGTCAAATACAATAACTGATCTTGAATCTCAACATAAAATAATCCCAAGAACACAATAGTCAATTATGGTAGTCTATGCCTGGAAGATAATATTTAGCCGAACCTGGGGTGCTAGACTAGAAATTGTTATGAGGCACAAGATTAGTATGGACTCATAGCGGGGGCCTATTAAGGCCACCAACTAGACCGTTAGAGTTTGATGCAAATATTGTCTTTTCTATATCTATAATATTGGCAAGAAGATCAACTGATTCAGATCCGATCAAGTAGTTTTAAATACACAGGTGGATCGAAGGAAAACGTGGTCGTTGGTGCGGGATTTTACTCCAAAGGTCATTGTTCCTTAAATTTCTAAAATACATACGTACCTATATGTTTTCATTGGTATCTAAAACGTGTGAGTCTTAAGCCTCATTGTATGCACATTGAACCTACTAATTTAAGGTTTCTCCTGTCTCGTCAGCTCATTTAGCTAACCCAACCTTCAGTTCAATATGAGTTAGCTGCGCAATTTTTTTTATTTCCTCCTCTTGTTAGTTCTCATTGTATACCATTGTCCACAAAACAAAAATACTCCTTTATATACCCCTTGCCACTATAGACAAGGAGAAAGTATCTATTTGGTCACAGGACAAGTTCTTCTGCAATAAATCTATTCCCACCATGTTTCACAGGTCCACATTCATTTATTATACTTACATAATCTGTGCAGAAGACCAATTAAGAGGAACAAATCCGAAATATAACTGCATACGTAAACTTTTCTAATTAAATTGTTACAGAATTTTATTCGAAATTTTGTCACATCTCTGCACTGCTGTGGTTCATTTTAGCTAAAGGCTACACAAACTCAACAAATGAAATAAGAGCTACACAGAGCGAGAGAGGAAGTAACCGAATACAGATTGTTTTAAATCCAATCTACTATTGCACATATGTCCTTAACAGTTTTGTTAATTCGACGTAAAGACCAAACTTTGAAATAATTTACAAAAGTTTTATTCGAGCAACTCAAACTATGTGCAACAGAACTTTCTTCTTTTAAATTGAAATGTGTTAAGTGTGGGTATTGGACTTATGCAAATAATTAGACGGGAAAGAATACTCCACAAGGTATACTTTGCATTTGAATTGAACAAACTGCCATCGGCGTTTAGATATTTCCACCGGGCTCAATATAGTTTTTGGAAAATTGTCAACATTTTCGACAGATGAAAAGGAATCATATAAACTGTGTTCTTTTGCGACAGGCAATAATTCCGCTACGGAAATTAACCTTTAATTTCGTCTTTATTTCATTAAAAGCTATTTTGAAATAAATCCTTGTTCGGTACGACACTCGAAAGTTTCATACGCATTTGTTTGTTTTACAAAAATGTTTATAGCCTTGACCATTGCAACAGGTCGTGTGACTTTGGCTGGTTGCATTATACAAAAGTAAAACTAAAAAAAAAAGGAAAAACAATGGTTGTAATATATTTTTTCGAATTCAAATTTTCTTTTTTTTTAAATATTCGCTTATCAGTTTGAATGTACTATAGGAACATTTGGAAAACTATCTAAAGCAAAAGACCTGCTTGCATGCTTAATTTCCTAAAGGATCAAAAAACGGTACGTGATTTAAAACCAAATGAAACTTGTAAAGGAAGACCGAATTGAGCCCTTTTCTGTACTTTGAACAGGATATATCAATTGTCCTCCGCTGCTGTGCTGCGTACTGCTCGAGGGTTTGAAAGTTTTGTTTTTGGCGAATACGTCTTCGATGGAAGTTAGCAGTTTACAGATGGCGTTTTTGTGATAGGTTTGGCAAGGAATTTACTCATTGCCCATGGCAGTTGACAGAACCGATAAAGAATTATCGAGAAGTTGCTGTGTACAGTGTAAAAGGATTGACAGCATGGCATTGACTGAACGACGCGATGAATTATTTTGTGTAAGCATAGCTTTTTTTGTAGCTCATTATGTTCATTGAATGTAAGGGGCTTTAGTTAGTGATATTCTCACCTTATATATACTCAAATGTATGAGAAGTAAAATGGGGAAGTTTTGATTAGGTCTTTGATGGCATCCTAAGCTACAGCACTTTTGAGTTCCCGATAATAAATAGAAAAAATATGAATCGAAAACGAATCAAAAAACGTAACAAAAAACTCATAAAAAACCCAATTAGAAACCTAATGCAGAGAGCTTAAAACACCGCGTCAAAAAACACAGAAAAAAAAGGTTGCAAAAAGTGTTGTAAGCATTTCAAAAAAAAACAATGAAAACGAATCTAAAAATGTCGTAGAAATAGGTTTTGCAAATGCAATATAAAAAGATCAAAAATGTGTCAGAAAACTCGTCAAAAAATGCAAAAGAAAAATAAAACAAAAACGGTTTCAAGATAGCTAAAAAAATACTAAGAAGGTGTCCAATTGCGTCCAAAAAGATGGTAGGAGTGTCAAAAACGAGTATCAAAAGAGGTAAAAAATCACATTAAAACGTCTCAAAAATGAGAAAATGCGGTTAATAAACGTGGCAGGAAAAGCATTTTTTATTTACCAAATAATCAATCAAGAAACGTGTCAAAAACGCCTCAGAAAACGTATAAGAAAAACCTCAAGAAATCTAAAATAAAACCCATTTAAATATGTCGAACAACGGGTCAAAAAATCTTTCGAACACATTATGAAATTTATCAAAAATGCACCAAGAAACGTATCAAGAAAACAAATAAAAAAACGTCAAAAAATGTAATCACCGCAAAAAACAAAAAAACACAAAAACTCGATTCCAAATATACGTGTCAGGTAGCGCTTCAAGAAAACAAATAAAAACGGGTCAAAAAACTTACTAGGAAACATGTCTAAATTTTATGTCACAAAGCACGCAAAGCACGTTAAGAACTCGAAAAAAAACGCTTCAAAAATGCTCTTAAATGTGATGAGCTCACCACGGTACCTATTGCTGTACGAAGAGGTTTATGCCTAAGAAAACCTTCTTACCACTGATAAGAGTTTTGTCGTATGTCTACATGTTTCGAAGTGCATCCAATGTAGGTGTGTTTCCCTGGCTTTAAATCGATCTACTTCTCTACTTCTGCGACTGCTTTGTTGGCCCATTCTTTTCTTAAATGAAATCTAGTAGTTAGTCTTTACGAAATTGGAGGATAGGGTCTCTGGGCTATCCATTAAAACTTTTTACCGAGTAAGTCTGAGGCGACGTATTAACAGATGAGCCTGTTGGCTTTAACTCTTCCCTGAAAGGTTCTAGAAATCTCTTATCCAAGGCGTCACAGGCTCTAAACTACAGTAGACCCTTTCCGCACATCATCTTGACTACTTGTTCGCCCTCAATAAACACAAAAATCATTTCTCACCATTACGGAATGCACTTACGGACAACTCCCAATGGAATTCAATTCAATAACATCGATAACTTTTGAAAAATGTACACGCTGCTTTTACTTTCCGAGCACTTAACTCTAACAGCGAACATCGCCAACAAATAACCCCGAGCGAGAGATAGGGTGCAGCTCTCATTTCATGTAGTCCGCTTATCAGATCCAACCCCGACACCATCTCAATGTCCATTCCATCAGGGAGCACAAAACGAGAAACTTCGTAAATAATAACTCATCCTGCCATAACATGGAACAGGATCTATGAATTCTCCACCTCGTTTGCATTGAATATGGATTCGTTGCACTGCCAGCCAAGTCCTTAACGCTGGCACATGCATTTCTGGCGCATCGTTCTTGCCTCGGAACCTAAAACAGGATAAATGGTGAAGAGAATTGCCGAGAAGCCATAGCGTGAAACAGCAATTTGCGCTTCGGTTATATCCTGTAAATTCACGGACCAAGTATTGTAGTGTAGATTGCCGGCAAGTTAATACCTTCAGGACGTCCATGCAGAAGCTGAGAATTCATAATATCCTTGCGGTCACTCGGAGGAAGGTGGATTTCAGGATTTTTGGAAACACTAAATTTATTTACCTAAAATGTGTATGTGCGGTGTTGGATGATGGGTCGGTCGGTTGTAGGTTTTGTTTAATTCACAGAAATGAAGATGCGAGTTGTAAATGTTTGATGTAACAAGTCAGACCTGGTCCCAGGCATAGGCTTCTAAGCAGAACGTGGTTTGTTAGGGGTAACCGCAAATTTGATTCAAAAAGAGATAATGGGCTTGATTTTTTATTTTTCTGTATCAGCGAGTGTCCAGAATTCGCTGGAGGAGGGTGTGGCTTCTTACTGTGAATAGGCATTAAATCTAACTCTCCTTATAGGAAAAGCATGACGGTGCCACTTGATGGCTAAATGTACTCGAAATTGTATATAAAACGTCATCAGCATTATTTGCGGAAGGAAAAAATGGATAAGCACCTTCAAAAGGGTGTCCCGCAACCACAAGGACCTGTGTTCTTTGCCTAAATATACTTCCCGACTCATCACTGCACCTCGATAAAAACATTCACACTTCCAAAAATCACCGACCCAAGAAGTGTTAACAATTATTAAATTTGTGAGTACATAACTTATTTTTAAAAGGGCACCCAACAACTTGTGAATACACTTCAAATTCAGGCAGCTTTAGCCAAACTATTTTCGACCCATACGTGCTGGGTATATTAGCAACAAAAGCAGTCGATGGTCGAGCGCATAACCCCATGCTAAATTAAGATGCGACGAGCCTTGGGGTATTTCCTTTATAATTCACTCTGTTTTCATTCACAGATAGTAGGTCCTTGTTTTCAAAGAACAACACAGTAACAAAATATCTGCAATGGCATGCCACCCTCTCTGAACTGTGAAATGAACTGGTATTCCCATATACACAAAGACTGATGTACCCAGTAATCTCCAGATGTTGTGCATGTTTCCGTATCCCCAGTCCTGGCTACAGCCATCAGAACAACATGTAGGCGGTGGTATCGTGTAACTGTAAGTGGTTGGCTTAGGGGTTGAATTTATAAACATCTTCTTTATCCTGGCAAAGAGTCCGAGCGAGATTATTTTCCGATTGTATGCTGGAGTGGAATGTAAGCCGCACGGGTATGGGCAAGCAAAGAAATTCCTTACAGTCCTTTAAGTGGCATGCACAATGAAGATGTTATCATTCCTTTCTGCAGTTGATGATGAAGAATTTTCATTTTTACTAACATAGGAGAGCATTGCAAGGATATTTATTTTTGTTAGCCACAAGGATTGCGCACCTCAGCCTATGGGTCTGCGATAGTTTACTCGGATAGTTTAAAGTCACTTCCAGCCCTTCTTTGCAGCACAGGGTATGTAACAGCGAATCGAATAAAAATAACTTGCAAACTTTTCTGGCAAAACCTACCTTTAGTCGATACTGATTCCACAAAGCTCGGATTCGCCTAAAGTTCAAAACCACTGCACTTGAATAACCTCATTCAGAGAATCAAATCTAAAACCAGCTGCCAAAACAAACGTAAATACAATAATTATGTGTGCCGCATCCTGCACCGATTTGCGTATCTTTCTACGAAATGAAGAACGAAAATCCATGCATCAGGTATTTGGTTACGAAACTAAACCACAAATGTTTTTCTCCTTCAGCTTTAGTTCTGTTAACCTTCCTCCATTGTTCTTAAGACCCACCACCCATTGGAGGGCAAAATCCACCCATTTATGCTTAATTCCCAGCGAAATCCGATTATATTAAAAATGTTATGCAAAACACTTCTCAGAAAGTCATGAGATTACCTCAACATAATTACTCGCAAGGGATCTCAGGATAATATGCAAGAATCATTTAAAATGGCAAGCCATCTTCTAGGTGTCCCAGTTACGACCACAATTCAAGAATTCTACCTTCGCACCTAAGAAAAAAACAAGGAACACCCGCCCCCAACATCTGAAATCCCTTTAAGTGTCTATTCGAAATTTCTCAATTTGAGAAGGGCGAGAACGATCTTGTGGTTCCCTAATGAGATAATCTCTGCGTTAGCACAAAATCGTCCTTGGCCGCATATAATACCCAGTGGGAAATTTCAATGAAAATAGAAACGCAGTTTCGGTTTGGAAATTATGTTAAGTTTGCAGAAATCTTGTTGTTGATGTCGGCGGCGCCCGGTGCGGTGGTGGCTGGCAGGAGGACAGACCGCATTGGCGGTGTGACATAGAGACATCCTTTTGAGCTTGGTTATCGAAACGGAAATCTGCTGAATCTGGCCGCAAAATGAGATTTTCATTTAAATTAAAATGGTTAGGTCCGGTCGGTCCCATCCCGCAGTGTCGCACGGGATGAAGGTAAGTGGTGATAGCAATCTTCAGATGGTGTGTAACACCAATGCCTGTACGCTCATCGGTTCCCTACCTTCAATGAAAAGGACAAGGCATAAAGATGCGTTTTTTTTGTCTGTAATCGCGAACTTAAAATTAGCAAATCCTTGCACTTTAAGGGATGACAATTAACCAATGAATGGAAATGATGTTGCTGTCAACACAACGGGGAGCGATGGTGGGGATGGTAGGAATTAAGAATTTGCGGGGACAAGTCTGGGAGGGAGGGTCTTAATTAAAATGTGATAGCTTGTGCATGGGAGTATACGGCAGGAAGGTGACCATT
The DNA here is from genome assembly GCA_948293265.1 of Cheilosia impressa. Taxonomy (NCBI): domain Eukaryota; kingdom Metazoa; phylum Arthropoda; class Insecta; order Diptera; family Syrphidae; genus Cheilosia; species Cheilosia impressa. The sequence continues at coordinate 127,701,634 of OX411880.1, read as the reverse complement.
TTCCACAAAAGACGGTAGTTTATGCGATAAATGTGGGAGTAGTTTGCAAAAGTCACTAAAATTCGAACTCCATTTTGCATCAGTCAGCGACTTTAACGCTAAAGTCGGACGAGAGAACATCTTCCGGTGAGTTCGATTCTGAACAATATATAGGCAATTTATAGCAACACAACAATTCTGCCGAAGCATTTGCTATTTACTACATTTACGAAGCGAAGGATCCACACAGCAACCTGGCACTGGAGAGTGGTTTATAAACAAAGATGGACACACGTAGCCAAAATCCTCAAGGGCAATCGTTTTGACAATTACTTTGTTGCGAAGACAGCTGGAAAGAGATTAGAAGAAAAATGGAGACCGAGCTCCTAGACACACCTTTAGAAGGTAGAATCGAAGAGAACGTTTGAGTGATAAAATCCTCACAGGTATATACTTCATAGATCTTGATTCCCAGAATCATCCGTTTTGTGAGAGTTTTTATTTTTGAGCCAAATGCAAGGGACCTACAACTTAATACCGAGTCCGAAAGGCCTAATTAAGAAGCTCCTTTATGAAAGTTTGACTCCCGGGTGTTTGTCAGACGTTCGCGTGAGGTGGCGCAGTGGAAAAAAATTAATTCTGTCTTTCTTTTGTCGGTAATCCAATCTGAGACCCCTCGCTTAGTCAAAATAAAACCCAGAGGTTTGATAAGAAAGCCCGTAACCAGTTGCCAGGCTTTAGGACCGGAACTCAAGGTCTGAGAGCGAAGAAAACCTTCCATGGTAAATGAATTTAGGCGCCGTTTCCAATATCTGCAAATAGGACATCATGCCAAGAGAGTGCTCGAGTAAATAAAACCGTCGTCCAACCTTTAAAGAACCAGCTTTAGCCGATCCCGTGTAATGGGATGTGTTCGTAGGGCACATGTATACCAGCTCAAGCTCAAAACGATAAACAAGACCTAATGGGTTAAGTGAGTACTTCGAGGCCGAGCTTCAAATATGAAATAAATTCGAGACCTAAGGAGAATGAAAGGCAGCGTTCGGCTGAAATTAGTCTATTGTCTAAATAGTAAATTAAACTTTGAGGACACATGGACATTCCGGAACTGAGTGACTGTAATTAGAAGAAGGTGCATTGATTTCTTCGGATGGATAAGTTGGTCCCATTTAAATTTGCAGCACATAGTCGATTTATTTTTTGTGTAGGAGTTTTCTTCTCCCCACTTTGAACTGTAATTCAGATCTTCATTGAGAGCACTTATTGCTTGCATCCTTGATTGTAAAATGTAGTTGCACTTGTTGGCGCACAGTGTTTGTGTAGGAAGATGTCTATTGTCAGTATCATGGACGACTATTTTTGAAAGATTTCCTTGCTAATTATTTAGAAACGCTTTAATGACTGTATGCTGCGTTTTTCCACGTCAATTATTCAGTTTGCAAGCAGTTAAACTAATATACAAAAATAAATAGTTGGCGCAGCAGGTACAGAGCGACCCTAAATTCTAGCTTCTCACAACCATTAGAATTGTGTGAGTTTTTACCATTTTTGGGAAGAATGGAAGGGATCTACAATTTTATGCCAATTCCAAGCTCTCGGATGTTTGTCAGACGTTCGCTAGAGGTGGGGCAGTTAAAAAATATTAAGTTGGAATTTTGGGTTATTTTGGGATTCAAGCCTGGGACCCCTCGTTTAGCAATCCAACACACTAACCCCAGCAGTTTAACAACATTTTCGAAAATGTTTCCTCATATGTTGACTCGTCTACTTTAATCTCTTGAGTATAAATGATGGTGAATAAGTTTCTTCAAAAATTGTACCACTTAGGCAAGTGAAGGAAGAGTCAAATAAATTACTGGTCGAAACTGGTAACCACACTTTTGACCAAAGTAACAACATTCCCCAGGATAGTATACAAGATGGAAGGCCGCCTCGAATATATTTACTTTACAAAAGGTGCTACCGCGGATATATAGAAAAATTATGAAGGAAACAATTCAAATCTCCTTACAAGTCGAAATGACATTTATTGGTACAATACAGACTGCAACCTCTGACATTCTAATTTTGCTGAAAACCCTTGATTATACGCATCCCAATCCCAACAAATGGCTATGCCGCATTTAAATCCGTTTTTCATAAGCCTTTCTTTGAATTTTTTCTTATTTTTTTTTGAAGAAACGCGTTTTTAATAGGCTTCTGCTGAAATTTAACCGCCATAGCTTTTAATTGCTGCGCACAGGCACCCCAAAACACACCAGTGTCTCTTAATATCGCAAATGATTCGCTGCGTTAATGAAGATACTGCGAGTTTTCTAAATATATCAAGACTTCCTTCATCCGCGCCCCGACCGTCAGAAGTAAACGCGTTAATTTGACTCAATTTACGAATCACTAAGTGCTCCAACTTTGCATCTAACAATCAAACATTTTGTGCTGGTTCTTGGGGCGTCTGCCCGTCGTTTCGCAGTACATTTGATTTTCCAGAATAAATGCGAATTAAAATCTTTATTATTCCGGAATAAAAAGCAAACAAAAACCAAAATGGCAACATCACCATCGTTGAGGATTTTTATTGCGGTTTCTTTGGTATAGTAATTAAATTAATCCGAAGCAAGTTTTTACGACAACGCAAAATACAAACTTGCTGATCCTGTACTTTACCCGTTACGAATAGGCTCGCATTTGAACGCTAAGCCGATTAGGAAATTAATTTATTTTTTTCCCGCCGCTCGCCGTTTTTTTGAGTAACAAATTTTTCGACTTAATCCACAGGGCGGAATGGGGTTGATTAAATGACGGAAAAGTGAACTCTAAACGAGCATTGGTTTTCGGTAAGTTTGGCGTATACAAATGATAGGCTGCTGTTGAAATGTGTTTCGGAGGAATTTCGTTGTGCAATTGGATGTCGCTTATAGGATGAGTTTTAATCTTCACTCTAGGTCGTCGAGAAACGTCTTTGAGTTACAAAGGTTTTTTTTAGGATTTCGCTCTGAACATAATCCTCTTTCATTTACTTTAAATAGTGTTTTATTATTTTTAAAACTTGTTGCAATATATGTACGTGCGGGAAATACACATTTCATTCAGTCCGAATTGATTACCGCCATAATCGGTACGTAAAAAGACGCATGTAAAAATATTCCTTTTCGATTCTAAATTTCTTATCTCAGAAACTAAGCAATCGATTTGAATGAAAATAAATTGTGGCAAATTTTAAACCGATTTTCTTTAAAGTAGTTAGATATGGGTACTCTTTGGTGGATAGCCTAGGTGGGCATGTAGATTAATCGTATTTAATATACCTACATGAATTTTCTACTTAGATTACATGAGGTAGATTATTCGCCATGTGGAATACATACAGCCTTATTTATTAGAATAATAACCTGTATAGTTATGCAGTGTATGAGTACCTATTTAAACAGCCTTTATATACCCTTCCAAAAATTCTTATTTATAAAACATTTTTGCATGCATACTAGATATACCAGGCTTGCGTCAAAAAAGGAAATGACAAGGAGAAATCTATTACATTTATCTGTCCGAAAAGATAGAAAAAAGCTAAGCAGCTTGTGAGAAATGCAAATTCATATATGAATAGGAATTGAAAAAAAGGAAAAGTAAAAAGAAAAAGTTGGGAGATTTGGGACTCCTATGAAACGGTAATCTTTTGCAAATTAAAACAAATTTTTAAAACAATTTAAAATATCTCATACCATATCTTTCTTTTCGAGGATACTTGTAGAATTTTTAAAATCTATACAATCTACCCAATTTATTTTTGATTTCATTTAAAATAAAATGTGACAGATTTCTTTACTTCGAAATGCCATTTCGATCTATTCCACCTCTATCATAAACTAGGTATGAAATAGACTGACAGGGACAGCTTTACTACGTCTCACCGATTCCCCCCGCAAATTTTTTTTAATTTAGGCTCCTCCCTCCCGCTCGCAATTTTACTGTCTGTGAATACGTGTGAATTCAGCAGTGTTCCTACATCGTTGTATCTCAACCTTTTTGAGGGAATTTAATATTTTCCAAAAACTTTTTGTGCGTAAAAGGAAAAAAACCTCAAAATTGTGGGCCACATTTGACCATGAATATAAACGCACTAAATGCACATAAAAAGAAGATTTGCCTATAGCAACAATTTCTAGTACCAAAAAATAATCATTAAAGTGTTAGCGAATTCCGATTTTTATACTGAAGATTAATTAAGTGTGATTTTTGTCCGAACAATACAAATTTTACATTTATGTAATTTAAATTTAGTGAAAAAAGAAAATGAACACACTTCGTGGGAAAAATAAAGAGAGACGTCTAAGAACACTGACTGATAGTTTGTGTGTTTGGTGATTTCTGTCTGCAGATGGATGCGTTCTGAGAGTTCAATTTCGTTGTTTTATTTCACAACGAATTAATGCTCATATTTTACAAATTGTATAATAACGAATGTAATCAATATAAATAATAAAGGAAAAAATTCATTCGCTCAAATAAAATATTTTTGTTCCTATAATTATAATTGAGTCTGTTTTCGTTTGTTGTTTTTGGCGAAAAATTACTCCGCAGTAATGTCCGAAGAATTTAAAAAGAAGAATTGATTACGAATATTAAGATTTGAAATATTTTTTAGTAATGATCTTTTCGTAAAAATTCCGTTTAATTGCGGAAAACAAAAAAAATCATACGAATTACCTACATCACATTCAAAATGTCTGATTACTAGATGTTTCATTATTAATAAAGCCCGTATGACACAATTTTTTTTTTCTTTTAATTTTTTCTGCTTTTAAAATGAAACTAGAGCAGTACGAAAAATTAAAACGAAAATTCCCAATGGGAGTGAGTGCGTACACACCAATTTTATTCATGTAGACACATCAAAAAATGCATTCAAATTATATTTTCCAGCTGCTGGCAGCTTATTTTTGACATTTTAAGATTATATGAAAATAAACGTTTGAAAATTTGCGGTTTCTTAATACACCTTTAGTCTCTTTTACACAACGCTGACTTTTCAAAACATTTAAATAGGCAGAGGAATCACTAGCGAATATTCAAGAAAAAATGTGAGGGAAAAATTAATAGAAAAAGTGATGGCGAAATTCAAATATCAATAATGATAACATTAAAAAGAAATCGGACGGTGATAAATTAATTGCAATAAGTATTTTTTTATTACATACGCCGGAAAAGGACTCAAGAACAAACAAAAATTGGCATTGAATTGAAATTTTATCTTTTGACTAATGTAGTTTCGTTGTTTACAACAATTGTTTATATCATGGTGTTCTAAAATAATATAATAACTTGATACCAACGAACAATTAAGCAAGTCGAATATTTTTATATAATTATGCTTTAATGACGTTCAAAATATAACTAACGAATTCGAACAGGAACTAAGAACAACTTTAATTTGCCCAACACAGCCGCAACACACGATAATGAAATGACCCCCCACCTCAGGTTATCGACATCCGGTCTAAACCGGAAGAGTGTAGGCTGTTTTTTTTCAAGTATGAGTGAGTCCCTTTGATTAACATTGGCACTAATACATGAATTCAAACTGGGCTACATCAAGGTCAAATTCAGCTTGTAGGCAATTTATCTTTTTTGGCTGAAGCTGTCAATCTATTTAATAGTTAGTTTATGCCTCTATACAGGCGCTAAACAATGTCCAAGAGTATTTAACTTATACAAGCTCTATACAACGTTAAATAATTTTTAAATACAATGTTCATGCACTTAGAGACATTTTAAAGGGTGCATAACTTTTCACTCTCTATAATAAGTTTATAAACGTAGAAAACATTTTTTAGACTTTTCAAGCGGAAACGGCAACGCAAAACGCTCTTACAGAATACTGAATTTACAACATCACGCATTTCTAAAATACAGAATAAGGGGATATCCAATATTTAAGAGCCGTCGGTTGGACTGAAAAGGACAGCACTACCTAACACTCGAAAATACGGGACACGTATGTTGATCGACTATTTTGCTTACGTGGTAGGAATTATAGGAAAGTTCTGAATTGTGAAATTTGTATTTAAATGCCTTATACCCTGTTTACACCGAGCCGAAACCCGGGTTTTCGTGAAAACACTCGAAATCTTTGACAAAAACAAAAGTTTTCACACGAAAACACCACGAAAACGACTTCCAATCGTGGAAAGAAACACACCTTTTGCAATGTTCACTATATTCGGCCGAACAGCTGACAGATGTCACAACACACAACTTAAAATCATTTTTCACACTCAATTGATGTAGCCCATCAAAATATTAAAATAATTTATTAAATGCTCTGATTTAACAGAGAAGTTTCACGACTAGTGTCTCACAGTCACTGCTGATTGAAACGTCAAACGAAAACTAGTTGGTGTTCGGTGCAAATGCATCGACGAGTTCTTGACGAAAACACAGTTTTCGGTGCGGTGTAAAAAGGGTATTAGCGAATTTCGATTTTCTACAAAACAAAATGGATTCCGAAAACAAAGGAAGGGAAAGTAGTTTTTTTATTTCGTAAAACTGATTAATGAGTTGGTGGTTAAATTTACTGAAACTACTCGTAATTACCACTCTCAATTGGCAGGTCTTAAATCAGAAATAGAAACCTTTTCAAGTGATTGGAGAAATGTTGATCTCCGGAACTTGTGCTTGTTTTCGTTTTAGGTATCTATAATTATGGCTAGAACATGCGTGACACTTTAGTCGTTTAGTCGTCCGATTTGTGATCTCATCCTTACGCCTTTATTGGCATTGACTGCAAACAAACAGATTTCTATATCACGCGCAAAAGTTGTAAGTCCAGCATATATATATATTTTACATGCATACCACGCGATAAGAAACTTAGCGAAAAGCCTTTTCAGTCTACAGTGAGTATGTTTATGTATGTATATGTATAAATAATTATGATTTTCCACACTTGGAATGCATGTAATCTAACTCTTTTATGTAGATAACATCGGCCGACAAAGAATCGTGTAGCTTTGCCAACCCAGTGGATAGCTAAAGTGATCGGAAGGCAGTTGATGTCTACGCTATAATGAAGACTAGTAATGGTGGCGGACTCGAAACCGAAGTTAATAGCTTTATAATATATTTGTGATGCGCATAAAGGAGCAATTGGGGGCGCTTATCGCGGATCTTTTTGGCAACTCCTGCTCTACCTACATCGCAATGCAAAATCAAGTTAAGAAAACAAAATGTGTTTCCAAGTTGATGAGGGACAAAAAAAAACGTCTATCAAGGCGGTCATGCATACCTATGGCTCGTTATTTTAATAAACAAAACGAACCGCACTATCCCCCATTGCAGTTTTTTTTTTGTTTTCGCAATCCTCTCGTTTTGTGGAGCACTTTTTCCGCGATGCACATAGTTTGCTCTCGAAAACTTTGCGCCTTCTACCACATGGAATGGAATCCATCTGACTGCTGGTCGAGAGAATGCTTTTCAAAATTGAATCCTATTTCGTCCCGCTCCGAACAAAGTTTGTACCAGTGAAAAAAAATTACTTTGTTGACTATGAGCATCCGTGTGAATTTTTACGAAACTCGTCCAGCATTTCGGTTTTACATTTTCGCCCAAACTTAATTATTCTCCGTCTGCAGCTTGCACCGGCTCTCAACTTGCACACCTAACACGTGAAAACAGACAAAAATATTACACTAGCCATGAACTGACATCAATGGAATAAAAATAAACGTTATGTATTTGTTCTACGCTACGGTGCAGTTTTTGTGAAAATAATTCGACGGAAATGGATGCTGGTTAGCTACATCCCTTTGACAAAAATATGAGCACTTCCTTTCACCCAAAATGCATTTTACCACAGTCTCGCTGAATTAAATTTTTTTATTCTCCCAACACGAGGGCAAATAAGCGAACACGGATGAAATAAATAAAAAAAAAGTCCACTCTGCTGTTAACTCCATCGGAAAGTAAATAGTTTTCGCTTTGTTGTCAAAAGGATCAAAGGCACTTTGAAGCTACACAAAAGTTGCTTGAATAAATTGACTTAATTAATTTGGAAATGTGTCCTTTCCCACGAAGCGGGTGTTGAGTCTGATGTGATGTGGTGATTTGTTGGAGGGTACGCGTTGCATTAGTTTATTTATTTTCGCTTTGTTAAGAAAATGCAAAAGCCGACAGCCGAAAACGATTAGATGTCAGGAAATAATTGACAATCAACTTCAATTACAGCTGCAGTGGGGTTTAATAAAATGCTTCGCTAGAGATACCAATGAACTCATTAATCAATGACGGTGTGGTGGTGAGGTATCACCAGTCCTTCCTTCCGCTGCGGTTTTATTTGCACACCTGTTCGTCACCGGATGGCAGTCATGATAAAAGTTCGCCATCATTAATATTGCAGTGGCAAGTTTGCAATGGGTTTTTACCTTTTTTTTATTTTTTATTTTCCTGAATTGACAGGATGTTAAATTGATGCTTCACTGTGTATCCTTTTTTTAGTTTTTTGTTGAAGCTGTGGCATGGTTCACTTGTGCAACTGCTGATAAAAATTAATGGAAACCACAGTGCGCTTTAAGGCTTTAAATCGTTTCGAAGTTTGCTTCTCTCGCAAGTGGTACAGAGTCACTTATATTTTGTCAAACTAATTTACTAGTAGGTGAAAATGTATTCCCTGGTCTTTGTCTTTTCATTATATTACAAAAAGGAAGCTTGAATCGTCGCTTGAATGACATTTGGTTTGAGATTCTTTACAACAGGGTAGTAGTTCGCGACAAGGTCAGTGTCAAATAAAAAGAAGAAAACCAAGTGACAGCTAAAAAACTTGTCGGAAAACAAAACATATTTTATATGGCCGCAGCATAATTATGTTAAAAAATTACTCAAAGGTTTATAATGAAGTGCAAAAATCATAATATCTATAAGCATTGTAAAAATGAGAAATTATGTTTATCAAATGTATTAGGTAAAAGACGAGAAGTTAAGGATATGGGAATTGTGCGTTTTTAAACAATATTTGAACAAAACACTACTCCGGCCATCACAAGCCGTCTTTGTTTTTTTTACATTTGAACCAAAAAGATAGTCTATCTGTGAAAGGGTGGGCTTCGCGAAACACTCCGTTTCGGTGCATTGAGGTTGAGTAACAAAATTAACACTGAGCCGACTTTCAATTCTAAATTGTGTGGCCAAATTACTCAAGTCGAATTGTACCTGAACGAAATTAGATGCAGTTGGTTAAGCTCACTCTTCACAATGCAATTTTTCGATAGATATCTGACGTCATGCAATAGCAAGTCTCTCCAATTCAATTGGAATAACGAAACAAAACGGACAGCTGTCATAATTGCTCATATGCAAGTTGATCAACCTCGCCACCTGGCGGTTTTCCGAATCAGCAACAAATGCCAAAGTCGGTGTGCAGCGAAATCTGCTTTAAAAAAAATGTTGATACTCAAAACAGCATAATGCTTTTCTGCTGATTCCGATTGCGTTGTTTTTTATCAATGTCTCCAGTTTGGTACATTGTTCTTGTGAAAATATTTTTGAAGTTGCGCCATTTTCGGTCAATCTGAGCCTTTGCCTGGATTTTCGTTTTCACGAATTATTATGACTGCGATATGAAAGGTTTGACCTTCTCACTGCCGGCATGATGAAATGAGACTGGGAACCGCCCAAAATCAGTCAATAATTTCTGTTTTATTTGAGGTGACACTCCTCGTTTCTCTATTCAGTTTATTTATTTTTTCCAAAGTGCGGTTCCACATACAAAATTTCATCCCCTAAAAGTTTTGTTTTCGCGTCAAAAAGTAGTCTCTGGTCTTCCAATACAAATCAAAGTATAAAATTGTGAATAACGAACGATATGCTCACGAGTTATGCATGCACACATACGAACGTCAGTCTCTTTTATCGAATAGTTTCAAATTGTGTACATATTTTCACTTTCCATCTGCTGCAGTAGCAAGAGATGTATTTTGTATTTGAATTATTATTAATGTAAAACAATTTAATTTTGTAAACTTATAAAGTACAAAACGAAATTATTTTTCGGACCACAATCCTTGCAAGGCCAATGCAAAAAATGTCGCCCCTCAAGACGCACTTTGTGGGACAGATATTTGTCGTAGACACGCTGCATACATGTGCTGTGTGGTGCGCAGTTAGGAATTAAGGCCGTAAGGCCTTAGTAGCATAAAATAGCGACTTTTGTAAATTAATAAAATGTTGAAACAATACGAACTTGAATTTGAAATAAGGTAGTGTTCCGGAAAATACGGGACCTATTGGTAATATTTTTCCGTCCGACTTCAAACTCACTTGGTTTCACTTCTAACTGAAGCGACTATTCAAACAATTTCCACGTACTAAAACCATTTCACAAATTTCAGACAGGTACTTCTTGAGAACTTAGTCAACCACATGTAAGACATTTGATAATGTGCTCAGTCAAGCTATTCCAAAACTACAATCATGACACGGTACTCCAAAGCAAAAAGGTTGCCAGTAACAACGAAGAAATGTACATGTGGGGTGTGTGTCGGGCACCAATACAACTCCAATATGCGAGAGTTAAACTCCAAAGGACACAGCAATTTGTGTAAACCATGCAGAAAATGTCGGGGCTTGAGTTTATGCGGCTCAATGAGTCGATATTGCTATTTTCTCAAACTGAAATTCCAACCAACCGACCAAATGACAAATACACAAACAAAAACCTAAAGAGAACACTGAATCACATAGAAACAGAGGAGAGCTCTAATGTTTCCCTATGCAATGTCGTCTGTGACACACGGATTAAACCAATTGCAAGGAAACTTTGACATAAAACGAATTTAAATTTTTTCGGTTGTTCGTTTTTTTGCCCCTGCTGTCGATTGACGTCCACCGCACAGCGTGCTGAACACGCAAGCTGAATGCCAGCTTGTTACCTGAAGAATTCAGCGTTTAGCACCGACGACCACGAAACGGATAGCCTGCATGATACATGAGAAACGATGATCTTCCGATTGCCTTGCCTTGTTCGGCGCCACACTATGCTGTCCGGATGGGTGTGCCTGGGGATGTGAGTCAATAAGAATTTAAGGCGGAATTCTGTGAAGAATTTTTCCAATGCAAGGATTTAGTCATCCGTGCATTAAACCATCATCTCGTTCCTCTTGACTAAGGCTCCTGTGTTGTGCTGCTAACTGAAACGGAAATGTATCGCAGTGGTACATGTGTAGTGCCCGTTGCCTGAATACAGCAGGTGCTTGAGAATTTCCAACGAAATACCCGAACAAAATTTTCGGCAAAATACATCATGGGAGATGGGATAGGAGATCCCTTGAGTGGAATGATTGCCTCAAATGGGTGTTTTGCACTCGATCGAATTGGAATTTGAGCGACAAGGGGAGCTGGCGTTTTTCTTTCTTAAGCCCTATGTTCACTTTAATGCGAGAAGCTTTAAGTTTTTCGAATGGAAGTATCTGACATTTCATTAAGTGCTGTAAATAATGTCTGCAGCAGTAAGTGGCAGAGATACCTGGCTAGCATGCCTATGCGAGGGGGGTCAGTATGGGAATGAAACAAAAGCAAGCAACAGAAATTTAATGTTGAAAACCCATTCAAGAAAAATAACCAAGACGGGGAACGAAAATGAAGCTGGGAACTTGAGGACAATAGGATAAGGCGGTCCTTAGGCAACACTCTCACGATATCTTATTGATGCAGTGGGTAGTTGAATTCACATCGTCGTACAGGGACTAGAAATCGTGAAGGAAATATTGCGTTTCGGACAGCTCAACATTCATAGAGAAACGTGGCAGTCCCTTGAAAAAATCAAACGGAATGACTATGACCTCTATCCTAGCGTGGTTGATCGGTAAAGGACTTCTTTGATCAGTGTTACAAAGGCTTTTGCTTGATTGGGATCAGGACGCCACCCTCTGATGATCTTTCCTGGTGTGAAGTCGTTAAAATTTGATAACATTACTGACTTCCTCCATTTTACAAGTTAACATTGAGCTCCTAGTGCATTTCATCAATTTTAATCAGCAGGTCTCTTGAGTAGCCACACAAAGTCGCCATTTTTTTGTTGTTGAAATACTTATGGTATCACCTTTGAGTGCGGTAAAAGTTCACTTAGAATACATCATTTCAATAAAGTATTCAATCGGTAGTCGACGCACAGGCCATTTAAGTCCCTCGTAAGTCCCATCTGAGTCCCGAATTAATCTGTCATTACCACCCTAGCTAACATAACCTACACCGAACAGTCCCATTCGATGCTTATAATCAGTAACCACGGCACAAACGAAAATCTCCCATCGATCCATCCATGCAAGGCTACAGTAATCCCCCCAACCGCTCTTCACAGCCAACAAAGTATACTACCCCAGTGCATACGTCTAAATAAGATGAACCTTCAAGCAAATCAAGGTAAGCCACTTTTACATTGCTCTGCAAGTTACAATAACAATCATATTTAATTAATCCGATTACACATACCACTGTTACCACTGCGAAGTTCATTCCCGCTAAACCGCATCGCTGTTGAGTCTAATTAACCACAATTGGACATTTGTGGCTGCCCCATTATGTGTGCGATTATTTTCTTTCCCCGATTGTCCTCGGTTTGTACTCTCGAAAGTTTAGCAAATATTTGATTCCATACTGTCGGACAATTAATACCTTTGAGAGATACCTAGCTATTAGGGACTTTCTCGCAAAACTTTCTGCCATGTGCAATCGTGTAATGGAAAAAGGTATTTTCTCCGCAACATCTAGAGCAAACAGGAAAAAAAAGGAGAAAATTATGGATTTCACCCTTAAGGACGATCGTTACGGGGTTTTGCTCGTCCTCTTTACTCTGACCAAAAGTAAGACCCTGGGAGTGCTTGTTAGATAGCCATCCTTGCGAAATTGTCCTTTGTATCTGATAAAAGTTTTCTCATTAGTATGTATCATCCAAGAAAACCGCAGCAAAGGTGAAAAAAATGTTGAAAATGAATTTATGGCGAAAATTATTTAAAAAAGGAATGCAAGGACATCTTAAGTAGGGCTGGCTAGAGCATAGCCCTTTGTAGAAGTTTTTTTTTTTTTTGGTCACTGTTGTGTTATTATTATTAAAAGGGAACGCTGTAAGCGAGTTTCGAATAGTTTGGTAGTTTTTTACTTTTAATTTTGATGCAATCAACTACGAAGGTCTTTAAAATTTAAAATCTGTACTATAGGCTGGTGCTATAATTTATAAATATATTCACATCATTGATTGTCGATGATTTTTCACTAATTTCAGTGCATGAATTCTTCATTTACGGAGTTTGGATGGCTTTTAAAGTGCTGTCAGCAGGCGCACAGGCAAAAACATAGGTGCAGGTAAGGGTTTTTTAAGTTAAAGGACCTAAACTCTATTGCAGCAAACGCGAGTTGGAAAAGTTCCTTCAAGACAGTTATGTACCGTCAGAAATTTGTGACATTTTTGGAAGAGATGTGGTAGCGGTGACAAAATTTAGGCGGTGTTTTCATTGATTCTGCTCCCCCAGTAAGCTCGGAAGGAACTTCGTTAAGGCTTTTGGTAACACTCTGCCGTGTAATCTTTTAAGTAAGTTGTAGGAAACAAGAACCAAACTATGCCATGGGTTAGGTTAACTGGTAGGTAGAGCAGAGTAAACCCTACAATACCGTTCTTTAGGTCTTCGTGGACCCATTGTGATGCTCTTTTTGGGGTTAACCGTTAGTGTTGCATCGGTGGTCCTCAGTCTCACTCCTTTTTTGGTTACCAGACGCTGTTTAGCCACACTGATATCTTCAAAAAACCTGCAAACATCAGACAGTGAGACATCGGATATCAGTTTTTGTAAGTCGTGAAATTAAGTGCTTCCAACTGTTCTGTTCCTCAAATGACAGAGACTCAGGAAATGACAAAGAAAATGGGATATGCCCTCATGGACCTCTGTGTCTCCGCAGCCTCCGCATGTGTCGTAATCTGTGAGATTAAGTGTCATAGTGTGGTTTCTGAGGAAGCTTTGACCATTTAGAACCCTTACTAACTTAGATAGCGATGACCTGTCAAACTGTAGAGGTTTGTTGGTCCGGCCTCTTTTATATTCTGTCCAAAGTTTCCATGATGTTTCACAGGTCATACTATGGCATACGCGAGTGACATATTGGCACCTTTGGCAGAAATCAGCTCAACTGTCACAACAGCATTTGCAAAAACTGGACAAATACGGGTTTAGTGGAAAAATGATGTAAAAAAAGAAAGGCACTTGTGCAATATCGAGCGCGTTTCGTCTACTTCGGCTCTCTCCTAAAAGTTCTTAAGAGGATCCCATATCAAAAATTCCAATTACCAGTCAGTGTTACCTCTAAAAACTGTTCAGAAAGAGTCGCACATGAAAAAATAAGTCCCATTCCTATCTTAATATTTTCTCTTCTTTTTTAAAGAACGACACTGTTATAAATATAATGACCTATTTATATAATTTTAATTCAATTTCAGGTAAAAGCAAATTCGATTTCAACTAAATAGGCTGCAAAATTTTGAATTATAGCCAAAACGTTCTAGATTTTTAAAAGGAGTCCGAATTCACTGGTTTTTCGAAAGATGAGTCCGGAGTCCTGGCGTCAAAATGAGTCAATATAACTTTAAAGCCCCCCGAAGGTAACGCTGTTACCAGTCTATTTTACTTATACCATGAATCGAAAAACACTTAGACAAGTCTGCATAAGACCCTCATAATTCCAGTTAGTCAAGTTGGGAAAAGTAGTTTTAAGAACAAAAGTCTTCGAGTGATTCACGGCACCAATAGCATTGACGGGCTCCGGAAAAGCAAATTTCAAAGACAGACAAGTCGACAAACTGTGAAGCTATAAAGTCTTTGTCGTAAAAGTACACATCATTCCTCTAAGTTCGGATAGCTAGGAATAGCCAGGTGAATGACACTGTTGCTACGGCCGGAAGAGCATTCAATTCCAGCGCAGTGCACTCTTGTGGAAGGATGATTTAACCAACTTATGGTGTGCGCTACAAGAGGCCGATTGCTGAAAACCGTGCTAAGTATAGAGGCCCGGGTTCACCCTGTACTTTATAAAGTCGTTCGCCACAAACTGTTAGTAGTTACAGAAGGATCATTGCAATTATTCGTTCCACTTACATTATGTTGTTGAAACTGGATTCGTATTCAGTAATTTTTTTATGTAGTGAGAGATAAAAAAAAAAAATTAAAAATTAAATTGACTGTAGCGCCATCTACGAGTAAGTAGAGTTTTTTTTCACCGAAAGTTTTTGGTTATTAGTAGCTTTAAAAATTCCTGTGGGGCGTGAATGTAATCAAATACCCACTGCCTGCTTTCAAAGCAACTACTCATTTTTATGGCGACCATTTTGAAGACCTAGCAAGTTACTGCGTTGATTTTGAGACTTCTGTCCGTCTGCCGGCTCCTGAGGTTGCACCCTAGATCCTACACCATTGTACGGATTTTTGTCAAACTGCATTTTGTTTTCAGTTTCTGGGCATTTTATATTCGGAATGTTAACCTCAATCCTAGCGGTGCTACCATTCACGGGGTTTTCAAAAAGGTTGATGAGTTTGATAAGTCAACATAGACCTTGTTAACTTCATCGCATGTGGAGAAGGTTTTTATCCTAAACAATACAATAATACACAAACTTCAGCACTGTTAATCGAATCAATAATAAAGTTCAATTGCAAGTTCTATTTGTATGAAGCTGTCAATTTTTAACTAGATTCATTGCAGTCCGTAATACCACCATTTAAAATATGTTTAGCAAGACTGTTCCTTAAGAATCTCAAAACGCCAAATGATGCCAAGTGTAAATGAAGAAACAATAAAAATAACAAATGAAAAGAAGAAGATGCGTGAATTTCGCGGATTCCAATGATTCCCACTGATCTGTCCATTACATTTAAACGACTACAGTTTCCAAGGCTTCTCGCTTTCGCGACAACGATCAACAAAGCCAAAGAGCAGTTCCTGCGCGTTGCAAAACTAAATTAAGAAAATCCATGTTTTTCACACGGTCAATTATATGATGAGTAGGAAATCGAAAAACTCTGTACATCTGTGCAACAAATCAAAGAACCAAAAAAGTTGTTTCTCGCTTCTGAGTTTTAAGTACTAACTAAAAATAAAGTTCCAGGCGACCCAGTCGTGCATTTTATTCCTTTGGTATTCGTTTACATCATGTGACCATAAAGTTAAATGGGGTGTTTAAGTCAAGTCCACTGAATTTTATATCTAAAGTAGATGAAAATGTAGACCCCTTAAGAGGGCTGTCTCATAATGAAAGCTTTCAGATGAAAAAAGGTCGTTGCTTTTTTTAAAAGCGATTACTGTCTTTCTGAGGTTTCTTTCATAAGTTTCATAAGCAATTCTATCATTTTCCATAAGCAATTCAAACATCGTATCTCTTCGGAGGTCGGCAGCTGCGAATGAATTAGCTGACCAAAAAACTCGAGATTTTATGATTTTTTCCGGAATTGTTGGGTGCGCACATTAAAGGGTTCACCCTTTAAAATGAATAATTCCATCTTAGACCAGCGGTGCCTCCTCACCCAATCCGAAAATGTACCATATTATAAAACAAGCTTCTTCTCTTATCAGATTTTAATTTAGCATAAACATGTTAGCATCCCAAGGGAAAGCATCCTCAGCAGAAAAGCTTAACAAACCCACCTACAGCCATATGAATACCTTTGCGCTAGCCTATCGACACGTCTACGTGACACAGTGACAATGATGCCAACTTAAGTATACTAAAGGATGCTACGCATTCCCAAGGATACCCATCATTATTGCTGTCACGTAAGGAGGTCTTCGTTTTTCGCCATCACCCGCATCACAACGGTATGGGGATGAGGCTTGATTTATTTTTATACGTACTTGCCTCTGCCCATCATCATATAAGTTGCCACACCACCTGAGCGGATGTATTGTTTGCTTGCAACCTTACAACCCCCGACAGCCATCTACACATTCTGCGCCGGTTGGCTTTCGAAGCGACGATGAGGAAATTATTCCTCTACATCTTTCGTGACGACTCCGAATTTGTCAACGTTCTAATTCCGGTTTGCTCACCAGATCGCCCCACCACCCCATACACAGCTTAACCTACCGCATAGATACGGAATATTGTGTCACCACATCTCATCGATTCAGGATGACAAATTATCGCCAGTATATTGATCAATTGCAGAAATATGGGTTAAAGAGGCAGTCTCAGGTCGGATGAGTAGGAAGTAGAGTCACGTTTACGTTGAAAACGTTCGACGAGTGTCAATTATCAGCGGGGTTGTTTTTTATGGATTCTCCCAAAGGTATACGTCTATCGTGTTGATTCTTCAAACGGAAGTTAATCAAAGTGACTAAGAGGCTGTGCGGCAAATACCATTTCATTTTTGGCAGCGGGTTCTCTTGCCATTGGTTGGGATTTGCGAATAGAGTCCACGACTGATGGTTGACCTAGTTTTGCCGCTTCAATTGGCGGTGTTCTATTTAATTGGTCGCTCAGTTGGAAGTGCATTGCATTGAGATGGCAGTTCACTTTGAGTTCTAATTAGAACTCCCTTTGAGAAGATATACCTACTCGTGAGACATTGGATGCGAAGCCGTTCTTAAGTATAATATTTCGATAGTTCCGAGATGGACAAGGACCGCTTTACTATGCGTCTCCATGAGGCGTGCTGAAGCAGCAATTAAGGCATACACTCCCTTCATCACTTCCTTCTATTGCCCCCGATATCTGTCTGCCTACTTTCCGTTGCTTTTTACTCTTTCAGTTTGTGTCGAAGTGACACCCACCGCGAGACACTATAGACGGTCTGAAAGTTTCCAATTCAAACAAGCCAACCAGAAAGAAAATCCACTTGAAACTATACTTTCGCAATTGAGAGAAAGCCAACTTCAAAATCCCGAGTTTTATATTTTCATTACTCTCACAAGTTGGTGACGGAAAAAAAAGTAAGTATACGCCACCGAGGATAAAACAGAAATGACTCCTTTTCTCCTGACGACATTCCCTGACTGGTATTCGTAAATAAAACAAAAACAACTGCAAAAGTGTCCTTTGATGCAGGTCAACATTATTTTAGCCACCAGAAAATCAAGGGCTAGGCATTTTTGCCGGCGTCTTTGGTTATGTCTCTGCCTCTCTTGAGTATATCAAGTAAAAGTGTCCTTTGGAAAATACCCATACTCTCTTCGGTATAACAGATTTGTGTGGATCAACTTGACGAAACGATGAGTACATCAGCGTCTTCCTACCTACCTACATCAGCAACACTGGAACATGTCATGCGCAGTCTGGAGCACAGGCAGTTCATACAGTGGCAGGGAAATTATTCATACAGTGGGAAATTTCAAACGATTGATATATTTGTCACTACTTTTGTATGGGATAGCGTTTCGCTCTCTTTGCCTTTGGTTCTACTGTGGCCGTGGGGGCTTTCTGACTGAAAATTGGGTGTGCTTTGCTTCATATTCTTTGCATTAGTGCATGTCGTCGGTAGTAGGAAAGGCAGCTGTCAGTGAACAATTTGTTCGGGCGCATGGGATGTCTGAAAAAAAAACTAAGACGGTACTCGTCCAAGGTCCTTTCGAAGAGAAATGTTTCGTTGAGTTTTTTCGTTTTGTAGTCGAAGAGCCCTGAACTTTAGGCAATGTGTAATATATGCATTTCTCACAGTCGACTTCATTTGTGGCAGGGTCACATCGAGTAAAAGGGCAGAAATGTGGCACTCAAGAAGTTCTCCAAGTCCCAGTTTTGAGGTGACACGAAACGGCATACTGTTCTTTTAATGACCATTCTGAAGAGAAGGATACTTATTAATCGCAGGAAGCGTTCATCTGTAAAGTGTTTAACTCACAAAATAGATCCAAAACTACCTGCACGGGCACGAACTAGGGAATACGCCCTTGCTGGTCAGATACAAAAAAGTACAAAAAGTGATATGAACTGAATTTGCCCGCCACATCCACCGAGCTGCGTTTCGCAGGAAACTCTTTACCTATAAGAGCAGGAGGGATTTCTTTGCGCTTTTAAAAGTAATCGATCTCGTCGTTTAACAAAAGGCAATTCTTTCCGTTCAGATTCACAGACAGCTTTATTGTGAGTCACAAGGTTTGTTTAGTCTCATGGTTTGTTCAAGTTCTCGGCTTGCAGGGTTTCCAGCCATCGCAGCCTGAAAGGCGTACCCACATGACTTTGAAGCTATCCGCACCATCAAAAAAGTCTGCTAAATAACTTTTGGCTTAAAGTTTTGAGTCTTACCCGTCTGTCCATCCAAAAAATAGTAGTTGGCGCAACCGATCCATATAGAAGCCTAGGAAAACTTCGCACAACCTTTCATTTTGTGCGTAATTTTGGGACAAATAGACAGTTAAACTCTCGGAAGTTTGTCCGCCAAAGACTGCGCAGTGAAAAAATATTTTCAGAAGTTCAATTTGTGACCCATCGTCTAAAAATTGCTGAACTGTGTTATTCCCTGAATCTCCGAAATATCTCCAGCTATCCTTAGAATGCCAATGGAATGCCAATGATTTTTTAGAGTGCGAATCCGAGTAGCGGAGAAAAGAGGTTTGCATCTGTACAAAGATCCACCCATAAAAAAATAAATGGCCCACTACTCCGAAGGTTGCCTAGGTTCATTTTGTATCATATGAAAGTCGCTGTTCTACACCGAAAAATTAGAGTGCAAGGTTCAAGCTGACCTGTCAAGTCCTTGTAGAAGATAAAACTACAAGATCTATTAAACATAAGCTAAGGCAACAATTTTTAAGCTTCTTCGTCGTCGCAATAGGTACAAAATGTCTGTCCTTATAGTCCCAACAACTTTTCCCCACCTTAAAAGAAACATTTCCTACAGAAACTAACCCCCATTGCGACAAGAAGTCGGTAAATCAGAGAGAGAATAGAAAAGCAACTCAAGTCCCACAGCGAGATGGATAGCATACAGTTAACGACTTAAGAACGCCTAAAAGATGCAGAAGCACGCAAAGCTAACAGCACTTACACCTCTTGCGTCCTTTCAACTTTATTTCACCGCCCTTTCACCACGTCTGTACACGTTGTCATTCAAAAACATAAGTGTTTCTGCCTGTTTAGCACTAGAACCACACCGGGTACACGTACACGTCCGCACACACATCGGGCAAGTGCAAATCATTGTACATAATGAAAAGCAGACTTGCGAAAAAGTCATGCCGCAAGGGGAACAACAACGCAACTCGGGCGGTCGGACGAAATGTGCAAATGAAATATTTCGTATGCATAACTCAATTCGCCGTGACTAAGCATTATTTGGGAGGTATCAATTAGGCTCATTTGCCTTGCCGCTCGTGCACGGTAAGGACGAGACGAAGAAAGTCACCAATCCCATTGCCCCGTTTGCACCACATTCTCATTGATGGCACTGTACATTTGTGCAAGTGGATACTACATTGGGAACACGTCGACCCGAATTGGAATAGTAAATGACTCCTTAAAGCTGATAAGGGGTATTTAATTATTTTGCAATCGAATCTGGTTCGAATCTTTCAGCAATTGCAGGCAGGTACCAGCGGTTCCCCGTTTCCCGTTTTCAATTTGTCGATATAATTAATTTTGCTGTAAGAGCTCAAGGATTTATTATTTTAATTTATAAGAAAACACTTGACGATGTATGAATTATCCACGTGCATGTTTTTGTAAAACACATATGTGGTGCACACACGCGCTGTTGGGATAAGGAACGTGAGGATTACGGAGCGTTACTCTAATTGAAAATTCATAACATATACGTTACAGGGCTTGTACTCATTGTATTCCCTTTGAGCGGCGCGTGGGATTCGCGCCAAAGCAGTTGTTGCTACACCAGCTTAGGTTTGTGATTACTAAATTGAAAATAAAAGAAATACTTGAAATTATTATCTGTTCTTTTGCGAGGAGAACGATTTTGTTGAGTTAGTTCAGTAACGGGATCCTTCGAATTAATCATTTTGCTTTCAGAAAGTCGGATTATCTTTGTCAAAGCCTAAGCGCATGGTGGCGTTTTGTAAATGTCTGCAAAGTACTAACGCCTTCACCAATTGCACAACTTGATTGCAGGATAAACCAAGTAATTGGATAGAACAGAATGAGATGAGTTGCCTAAGCCAGTTGTACAGTCACGCCAAAGTAAACATGAAATACCGATCTTCAGTATGCAAGATCAATCTTCGGAAAACCGATCGTTAACTGACGAAAACTTGAATAGCTTAACCCACGCTGGCGGGTCTTAGGAGTTTTAATAGGTGTCCGTTGTTGCCAAAAAAGAGTGTTTTTTGAGGAGCGTTTTTTTTTGATTAGCTTCTGTCTTGTTTGACTAGTTTTTCGAAGTATTTTTTGGTGGTTTTTTTATTTACGTGAAAGATTTTTGTTGATTTTATTGATTAGTTTCTGTTGCGTTTCTGACGAGTATTTTTTTGTCATTATATTATTTGTTTTCCGACTTGCTTTTGGCCACATTATGTCCTACTTTTGGGTACTTTTTGACGTTTTTGTTTTCTTTTCCCACGCATTTCCTGACAAATTTTCCAGCGCATGTTTTATAGCTTTTGCACGCGCTTTGCAACACATTATTGGACGCTATTTTTAGAAATATTGTTTGTTGCATTTTTGACACCATTTTGTCCAACTTGAAAGAACCATTTTTGGACGCTCCTACATCTCGATTTATTTTTTTTGTATGCCTTGGATGAAGCATCCGGCGAACACCTTATACCTTCGCTCTTAAGACAGTAAGAACTCAAGTTTCGATATCATTGCGCTTGAATCTTCCCATAAGGCTACGTCAGGTAATAAGCTTCATCTTACCTCATCATCAGTGAAGTAGCGTATTGGCTGTATTGTAAGTATTGAGTCGCTGTGCTCTAAAATATAGATAAAAAGCTTCTAAAAGAAAATGGATATGCTTGTCATAGCTAAAGCTGACTATGCGAAGAGTAAGACCTCCTCGTTTGTTTGCCTTTTTAATTAGCCTCCAGTCACTCATACACTCTGACGAACCGCAGTCACACACTTGCGCCGTTGCCTGCACATAGACTGGATAAGATTTCCCCAAAACTACCCCCACATCGATGAAATTCTAAAGTCAAGCACAACTTGTAACAACCCCTTGCGAATTTAATTTTCACGAACGGTTTACTTCTAATACAATTTCACTGGCACTCAAAACATGTGAATGGCTTTTCGCTGTCAATCGAAACTACTCCACTGAACGCTTATCTATAGACGGCAGTTTCAAGTTATATACTTGAAAAGACTAATTGCAAAGTTTGCACAGCCTTTGATGCCTTCCACTTGTAGCACTTTTTCACAAGATGCACTACATCTTTATTAGATATTTGCATGAGAGGGCTCTTTGACTGCGTGACACCACTTCAGCCAAAGTTATTTCCACTTGTGGGGGAAAGTTTTTAAGGCAAATATGCCCCTCGAAATATGGCTCCGATATACTCGTAGTTAATCAAAATGCCATCAGAGACTGCTGTTCTGTTATGTGTTTCGGTGAATTGGGTATTTTTTTTTATAAGCTGAAAGGAAGGTTTTTTACTGTCTTCATTTATTATAAAAAATAAAAATGCTTACGCATGCAGCGGTCGTCCGAATTCGAATGGTATGCCAGTCATATGACAGCTCATATCACACACTTAAGTAACGATTTCTCTGATTATCTTCATCTCCTTTTGAGTTGCCGGTTAACCTTCAGACATATATCGTGATTAATGTTTGGCAAACTGAAGGCTGTAGCCGATATAGAAAGGCACTGTGACATATTTGTCTCTGAGTATGGCTGTGTACCTCTTGTCAGCAGGACCACGTATCGTCGAAATAATTAATCACGCATGTTGAGATTGCCTGCGGATGATGCAAAAAGTAGAGAAAGAGAAAACAGATGGCAAGAAGCTGAGACAACGTCAGAATGGATTCTCACGAAGTCCCTGAAGGATACCAGACAATGGCTGGAACCAAAGACAAGTGCTTGTCAATGAGATAATAAACTTCCAAGTTTCAGGCAGCTGCTGAGGTACATTATCTGTCTCTTGTCATGGTGGGTTTTTTGTACAGACCTTGTGAGTGCATGTCTCAGCTGAAAAAGTCGTCGGCTGGTGTTGGACTACTTTCTGAAATGTTGACTCCCTTAAGCGATATAGACAAGGTGTAGGGGTTAGGGTCGAGCATTTGCGAGCGGCCGAAATAATGAGAAACGAAGGATATCAGAGTTATTCAGCCTCTTAACTCCAAAATGAGATTTCTGTTCAACACTGGTTGCTCTAGGACAAAAAATCACCCTTGTTTCTCAAAACGAAAAAAAACCAACAATCATTTGATGAAAAAAATACTACTATGGGGCATTTAATTATGTAAACGGTTAAATTCGTAACTGAACATGGGAACTCCGCAAAGACAAGCATAACTATGGAATATTTTATACCGCGAGGTCAAAATGTTGCACCCCATAGCCGTATTCTTATGAGCAGCTCATGCGAAGTGTCACAACAACCCGCTTATGATTACCACACATTCCGATCTGTTCCCCTTTTGTATATCGTCTTTCTGGGATAAACTAAATTTAAAAATAATAAAAACCTCTACTTATTTGCTCAACTTAATACGACTATAACGCTTTGGCGTCCCCAAGACATAAAACAGTTAGTGTGCCATAAACAGATTTTGGCCAACAATTCGCTATTAATTTCTATAGAAATCCCATTGAAATGCACAAGCGCATTATATGCGTATTCAGAAGTGCCTGCCATGATTTCAACGATAAAATCCAAACACAAATACAGAGGGTTGTATAGGAGAAAGAGGATTTGCATCGCTCCTTGGCTTTCATTCTTTCCACCTATCATAAAAGTTCAAGTTTATGACCATCCATAAATGTATCCTAGCGCACAGTGCGTTGTATGTTATTTGCAGGACAATCGAGGAATTCCTGATAGAATTATCCATATTCCTGCAGCATACATATATACTATTTCATATTTAAATGTCCCACTGCAGTTTAGGCCCCAAGTTAATACGTGCGTTCTAATCCTCGTGGTGGGTTGATCGACTTTTAAAAAACCAGTGGCTCAATCGGTTTGCTAGTCGGACACTCTTAAATTCAAATGAGGACTTTTATGTAGATCATTTGTTTAGAGCAGTTGCTATTAGGTAGAACTCCCTTATTTAAACACACCTGCGCATTGCTTTTAAAATACCGAAGGCCTTCAACTGAAAATAACAAGTCTCCACAAAATGAAACTTTTCCATAGTAGGTATTTATGATAAAAGTCCTCACTTGTGGAATACCTGTTTTTTTTTTTAAATTAAACCCAATCAATCAGGCAAAGAATTTACTTCATTTACGCTCAAATTCTTAGCCAATTGCATCAAATTGAAACAAAACTAATCAAGCAATTTAAGTAGCATTTAAATATTAACAACGCAGGCCCATCTTCGAGCTTTGAACCTGGAGCCTCTCGTACAGCTCTCCACTCGAACCAGTTTGACACAGTTTGTCCAATGCAACCTACCACTTTATAAATATTTACTACAATTTTTAACATCAATTTGTTAGACTTCTATTTTTCTGACAAAATTTGGCATTAAGAAGGTGCGCTTCGAGAATTTGTCTTCATAGTATTTATTTGTCGAACAGGACTATAAAATAAATAAAAAAAAAATTATTTTAAGCCTGTGATGCCTTTTCATTCTCAAACAAGAAATTTTTCCAAACAAAATTTAAATAAGCACCCACATCGTTTTAACGCAGGGCTTTCCTTCCTATGCGCCAGTTAAATATTATTACCCCAACAATTTACAATAAATAATCATCTTTCTAGACCTAGAAACCCGCTAAGAAAAATGCCCTAAGTTACGCATATAAACTATACATACATGGCTCAACTGACTCCCACGGCAGTACGCTTACATACTCTGATAAATATCGAAATAAAAGATAATGAAAAGTAGTCTTCTACACCCCTCGCAACTGGTAGATTTCAATTTTAGACAAAAAAAAAATCGCTTGAACAAACACATCCACAAGCCAAAGCCCAAAGTCTCACAAAAGTATGCATGCGCTGCTTAAAAACAAGATCTGATAGAGCAGCATCGCATAAAGCATCTTGAAATACTCATTAACAGGAGTTTCAACTCTCAGAACTGCCATTAGCCATAAAATAAAATAAAATAAAGCGTACTGAACGAAGGAGCAATGTGAAGGAAACTACGAGTAAGTAAACGTATAAAACTCAAGTGAAATACACACATGCACATGCAGATGCGAAGGGGATAGTTGTTGAATATTTTCACCTGGATGCAGTTCACCCAGAACGAAGCAACTCTAACAAGTGGATATATGGCGAAGTGGATGTGTGTGCGTGGAAATGCATCAAATGGTAGTTGGAGGTAGCCTGCAGCATCACCACTGTCACATGCAGCAGATTAAACCATCTGATGTTAGAAATTGTAGTATTTGTAAAGTGGTAGGTTGCACTGGGCAAAGTGTGTCAGTGGTTCGAGTGGAGAGCTACTGTGCGAGAGGTTCCACGTTCAAAACTCGAAGATGGGCCTGCCTTATTAATATTTAAATGCTACTTAAATTGTTTGATTAGTTTTGTTTCAATTTGATGAAATTGGCTTACAAGTTGTGGGTCAATGAAATAAATTCTTTGAAACGACCCCTCTGACCCTTTTAATGGGGATATGTCGAAACTAGGTAGGTACTTGGGAGCCTTGATTTTGAATCTTTTTGACACAGCAATGTGCAACTTTACCTAGTGATGGAGAATACAAAATTGATGTCAATTTTGTAATTTTCTAAGAATTTCGATAACGGTGGGAGCGGGTAGTAGAACCCGCAGACGACAGCAAAACGACCTAGGGTCCCTACGGACCTGTTGCGCCAATTATTTATTAATTTATTTTTTTATATGTATATGGCCACAAATGTGACTTTGACGCTTGTGATCAATTTGCCCCTGCAAGGACAAAAACTTGTGGCTCTCCATTTTAGAGGAGCGCATGAAAAACTTTCACCTTACAGAATCTGACCCCGGATTTTGTGTTTTGCCGTAAGGCCCCTTAAATACCAAAACAGGACATTCCTCACAAAGTTCTCCTTCAGAATGAAATAGTATTGCTACTTGAAAGAAAATTCTTTGAAAAATTAGAATTTTACCAAAATTCCATTGTAGGGCATTTCACCAAAAAGTTCTTTAATTTACGGCAGACTTTAATTTTCAGGTAAACGTTGCCGGAGGTCCTTAAAGACGTAAAATAGGGCATTAATTGCAAAATTTTCTTTAGAGCGACAAGAAGTCGGTAGCCACATAATAAAATGTATAAACTCAACACAAAACTTGCTATTCTTTAGAAAGTCTAACCACAAGATTTTTGAAAATTTTAATTTTTGCTTAACTTCTGAAATAGATTGATTGTTTGTAATTTTAACTAGGTATTTATAGAGTTTCACGGAGTTTCACTTCAGTCGCCTATCTTACTACGATATTTAAAATCTGAATTCATGTTTTTTTTTTATTAAAAAGTGATGCAACCATAAAAATATTTAATTTGAAAAACCAAAAAACCCGACCGACTAAAAAAAAGAACTAAAAAGAGAGAAGAGCGAGACATATTCTGGTATTCCTAACTAATTGACAATCGGACATTATACCTACAGAGCCTAACAAAAATACGACCACCCTCCGACTGCCAAATACAGGGTGGGCCAAACATAAATTTCATTTAAAAAAATGCAATAAAATTAACGAAATTAGTAGGTACATAAAAAAAATTAACACAAATCCTAAAAGTACTGCTCGACATACAATTTTAAATCACAACAATAATTCCCCTCTGTGATGATGCCTCAGTGTAAACCCATTTGTGGTTAGATCTAAACAGCTAGTGCAAAACAACTCATTTTGCCACTTGGCATTCGAAACTAAACAAATTAAAATGCCTGCACGTTCAAACATACTATACAGGTAGTCATTCGACTCCTAATCACCATTTCGAGCCACCTGAACCCACACTCTACGGCGTGAAAGTAAATACGGCATAACTCATTTTCATTGCGCAGTACTGTTAGCATTTCATCAGGCACCCCTCGGGAATATAGACTCTTCTTGGTCGATTATTAACTGCAGCTGCAGTTGCAGATGACCGCATTACGTGTAATTAGTTTATTAATTATATCACCCTCATGTGATAGCGGCACTGTGTGTATAGAGGCAGAGGGTAGGTAGTAGGTACCCGACTGCACCTATACTGCTAAAGCCAATGAACGATAATCGGAAAATATTTCCACGAAATTTGATTGAATTTCACAGTATCGGATATTGTTTAGATAATACTTGGTCATAATTGCATTTAAATAAATCCCAATGGCTGGCTGTGTTTGCAGTTCTATTAGGGTTGGAGTGTTGTAATTGCAGTCATATTTGTTTGTGTTAATCATATACATAGATGGAGTTTTGGTTTTAGTTCATTGGTTTATTTGCCAAGAACAATATACGTTCAGCAGCTTTTCCGTTTCTGCGGCTGGAACAAAAGTAGCATTGGTGTATTTTTAATTGCAATTTTGTTTACACCAATCAAACAGAAATTGTGTACAAACAAGTTGGGAAAAGCATTATTAAGAACTTGGCCTTTGTTAAGTTTTGAATTAAAATCAGTTGAAATAGCAACTAAACTGTTTGAAATTGCCAAGTTCAATCAGTCTATAGGGAATTTTTGGGTCAGTTGTCAGTTGTTGCGACCGATATACTGTTGTTTTTGTTCATGCACTTTCCTGGACGCATATTGGTTTTATGGAATGCTTATTAAAAATAATAGCCAACGCAGTATTTCCCCAATAGAAGCGAACTCATGGAACCTGCTCTAATTGAGAAGACCAGACTCCACGGTCTTGAAGGTAGGCCGACACAAGGCTTAAGGAAACCAATGGGAGGTGAACATATTTGTTGCATGGGAGCCAAAGGAAACTTTTCACTCAATTATGTAAAAGCTTCTACGAAGTTGGTTTCATAATTGGGGTGCTGATCTCACAAGAAAAATGGACTAGAGAGAATTGGGATGCAAATACGAACGCAAACGTATAAGAAATACAAATCCACACGGGCAGGTCAAAAATGGAAATAAAATGCTGAATTATTCTGCAACTCCTCATGCATGTTCTGCGTATTTTCGTCCCATCGATAAGGCAGTAAAATCCACGAAAAATCTCGTCCCAGTTTTAGCAGGCAGTCACCCGACAAACAAAATACTAAAAATCGAAACTATGAAGTCAAAGACACCATGGGACGGTCAAAGTACTACAAAGTGTAAGTTTATCAAGAACAAATAAATAATAAATAAAAGCAGGTATTAACTGACCAGACTACTGCTGGGGCTCCCAAGATACAGAAGAAACGAAAACCATCAAGCAACTGCACAAACCTTCAAACTCTTCGACTCAGAGGAGAATTTTAAAAGGCCAAAGCTCGGCTACCATTGATGAAGACAATCGAGTTTGGTAAAAAGCACGGGCTGGTTTCAGTATACTAACTATAGAAATAATTTTAATTGAACAAGTTTTTAGACTATGAAGGACATTAGGGACCACATTGAACCAAACGGCACCCACGGAAGCACAGTAAATGGTGTGTAGTTCACTTTAAATCTAGCTTAGGCGCATGCAGGTGTAACCATAATTCCCGTGAATAATTAGCGTGAAAAAGAAAATAATTCCAGTGTAAGGTTCTTGTTTGTGTCTGAGTGCTCCATCGGATAGTAACAACCTCCGAAAAAAAAAAAAAAAATTCTCACATTCTCAAAAAAACCGTCGAGAAAATACATCCAGCCCTGCTTCACTCAAGGCTATCGTTTCCCAAACATTCTTGCTCGCAATAGCACGACTTGCGTTTTATGCTCTGGGAAATAGCAGTTACAGGCTGCTGAAAAATTTCAAAAAAGGGGGAAAAAAGCTCCCTGATCCAAAAAATGGGCCTCCCACATAAAATACTAATATAGAAAAAAAAAACAAAACAAAAATATTTATTTTTCCAAAACCAACAAATATTTTAATTTTTCACAAAAATTCCGTACTTGAAGGCTTTCTATTTCGTACCTCCTTCGTACTAGTCCTTCGTATGTGATTGTCTGACTTGTCACCATCGAAAACCGTCCGAAAACTTAACTTTAACTTGACCAGTTTTTCCACAAGCAAATTCCTCTCCCTGTCCCGTCTGCTTAGAAGTAACTTGGATAGAGAGACTTCACTTCTGTACACCTTCTAAAAGTCGAAGATCTTTTGGCAGTCATATCCCTTCCGACACCAAAGTCTATATTCAAGTTTCCATCTAAACTACATGTCAACTAATTAGTGAATCATCTTTCGCTTGATTAAATCTGTACGACTATATGCGTACAGCTCTTCTCGTACCATGAACAACAGCTCCTGTATGTGAACTTTGATTTACCACTAATTGGACGGGTCACATGTACAGTTTCGGTACCAGAATCCCTAACGAAGGTCGATTTCAGAATTAATTATACCATTCCTTCGTCGTTTGCTATACAAAGGTCGACGAGCTACAAACTTCTGTAGCAATCACAATCCCAATAAACAAACTTTCTAATTCTTAACAGTTAAGCCCTCAGAGAGTCTAATGCGGAATGTTTACAAATCATTTCGGTTAAAGGTATAACGCCTATATAAATTATTTCCTTCCTTTGATATGCCACATGAACGTCTATGGCATATACGGAGTGTCGATGCGGCAGGACCCAAGAACCGAAGAAAATGATTTATAGCACAGTCCAAGGATCAGTAGACAACACGTGAGTTTCCTGCCGAATGTGTTTAATGTGTACTCTTTCGACCTAGTCTCTATTAACAGGATAAGCAATTAGGATATAATAAGATGATTGTTCATTTTTATTTGCGAAGTTATTGAATTCGTTCGCGAAGAGGTCTTTAGAGGAGGCTGACTGCATGATATGTATATCCTCGTAATAAGGTAGGTCTGGTGGGCTTTCTTATTTCGTGAATGTCCTTGGTTGGTATGCTAGAAGGTCGCACGTGCTATATGATAGCAAAACATACGCGACGACGTGACACACATGGCAAGTTACCAAGAAAACATTAAGCAGCGGAGATGTTTTTTGATTGCAGTTTGGAATACAGAAACTAATTACAATTAGCGGGTCAATGTCAAATGTATGTTTTTGGTTATAGACGTCAAGCTTGAAAGACTGCACTCAAATATTAGGTATGCGTCGGTGGTATACTTACGCCGCCTTTTATACCCTTATAGTGCATTTGCAACGAGTTCTACTTTCAGTCTTTTGTATTCCCTAATTCCATGCTTTGTTTTGTGCAAGACTAATATTAGTTGATGATTCCTTTCTCCAAGCACAAACAAAGTGGAAACTTATACGCATGAAGGATGATACTAAAAGTCCTTTGCCTTCTTGTAGGAGGTGTGCGGCAGGAAAAATCTCGCAAAGTGACTGGATTTCCATTTGTCAAATTGATTCCTGGAAATTCTCTTTATGGAATGTTGAAGTACTTTCCTGGTGTTCGTTATAATATTGTCATATAATTTGCAGTGGTTTGATTATACCTTACACAGTTGTGGTGGCTTACAAAGTGTTGTGGTTTGGCTCCGAAAGTTTTTGGTATTACTCGGAAAGTGTTCTCAATGCTTTGAGGAGATATCTAATTCATGAATGAATAAACTTCCACCGAAGTAAAGACTGATAACTCATCTTCGGCATGAAGTTTGATCCAACTGATGTCCAATTAAAGTCAAACAAGTTTTCAAAAACATCCGAAGAATAAGCAAAAAAATGGCTGGCCCATGATGAAAAACTAGGGCTGTAATCTCATAAAGTTTTTGACGATTGTCGTAGAGAACGAGGAACCTCAAAAACTAGCGATTCAGTGGAAACGTTATAATGTATCCAATTTTCTATTAGGTATAACCAAAATCTATCGAAAATCGAAAAAAGTCGGCCGAAAATATTCTACCTACCAACTCTTATTCCAGGGTCTACAATAAAGCACCCGCACAATGGTCGTTAAAACTATGTATTCAAAATAAGAAAAATAAATGAATTACTTAGTACTTACTTACATACTTACTTGGTCGTTAAAATTTCGGAAACGACTTCATTTGCAATACACGATCTGCCTAAGTTTCTTACGTCGTCTTTGAATAACCCAACAAGCAAACAATTCTTTAGGAAAACTGATCAGCGGGTGTTTTGGAGATCTCCCGTTTCCACCATGTTCCACAGACTTGTATCATCATCGTTGATTTTACCTGACATATTAAAATTAAAGTCTACGATATATATACTCACGCGAAGTCGGACTTTTCTGTCCCCCTTTTACATTTTGAGTTTTGGGTGGCAAACTAATTTTCAAAGCGAAAAAGGGGTACTGGCAGCCTTAAAGGGGAGTATATTGCAAAGAAAACGTTCTTTTGATAGTAACTAATTCGAAACGAAACAGTGGATATTGAAACAATAATTTGGTGCGCACTCCATTTCTTGAAACATATGAATTGGATTTACGACTAGCGGCTTGGAGAGTACTCATACTCAGTTCCAGTCATGGCAAAAGAAAGGGACGGCAGCTGAAGGAAATTCTATACTATTTCGCTTTGAGTACGTCATGTACTCAGTGAGGAACGAATATATCAACTGGCCCATTTGATAAGCCTTCGACGCTGCTAACGTAGTATCCCAATTTTAAACTAATTTTCCGAAGTGGTTCATCTGTTGCATTTGTTCAATTGGAATGCCGTTAAAGTATTTTGAATAAAAAATATTGTTGTACATAATTATCAAATAAATTTAGTTTAGTTTTAGTTTACCTAACCTAGCTTAGATATAACATGCAGCTTGATGGACAAAAAATTAGGTCAGACAAGTTACGCACAATAAGGTCAAACAAAAATTTCTTTGCGAGTAGCTTGCTGGCTTCAAAATCACTGAAAAACTTCGCGGTCGGGCTTTGCGATAGAGTGGGTCTTGAATCCGCTTAAAAACACCCGAGACATGTCTTCTTGGGACCCTGCTAGATTAAAATTTCCATTCTATAATCCCGTTACAATTATTTATTTATTTTTATTTAAATAGTTCCCAAAAAAAATAAAATCTTAAACTATTTGGTCCGCTACAATTTTCATGCATGACTTGAAAACGATGTTTAATGAAATTAAAAATTATTACTATTGTAACCTTCTTGTTACATAAGTAAATTATATAACTAACTAACTTTATATAGTTTTTAGGCTAACTAAATAAAAAAATTGAAGCACACACCCAATTCATCAACAACAACAATCAAAAGTGATAGTCTTTCCTTTTTCCTTTAAAAGAAAAATGTTCTTTTGTTTAACTCTTTGGTTGGAATTATAAGTTTTTAATTGCAGTATAGTTTGAATCAACTGATTTTCTTATTTAAATGTTTGGAAAAGTTGTATTCTGACATCCTGCCACTTGGAATAGCATCTCTGTTCCTCTTTCACCCCGCTTTGCAGTCGTTTACGACCATCGCCCGGCATTCATTTTTGAATAGAACCCAAAGAATGGATTTGTTGGTCCTTGCTGGTTTTTTGTTGGTCTCGCAAAACTTTGCTTAAAAGTCTTCTCTTTGACGTAGGTACTTAACTCCCCAACTTACATTGCGCTAACACCTGTTGACTAACTTTTGTACATTCAAAAACAATTTAAAGAAGATCTTGATTGGCAAGTATAAAAGTATATCACACAAGGGTGCTCCTATACAGAACAATTTTTGAAGCGCGAAACATCGCACAAAACAAATTCAATGAGAGAGAAGGCTCCAGAATGTATACTGTCTATTTCAAAAATATACGACCTCCGTATTCAACGCAAAACAAAACCCCAAACGTATTTTTGAAGGTTATTATTAAAAGAATTACTGCCTCCCGCCATGAACTTTCAACAAAGAAATCCCATAACAAACTCCTTCGAAAAATTCACTACAAATGCCGGCCTACCGGTGCCAAAACAAAGCGCTTGTCCCTGGTTGTCCAGTAACATAATTATTTGAAAAGCAACCTGCGCTATTGCCAAAGTATGCACCCCAACTACAGCGACATCTCCGTCGTTGGCTATTGAATTGGTCACTGCCAACACGACCCTTGGCCGGGCTGAGGTGAGTATAAAACTGTCGGACATACTCTGCTTCTTAATTTTGTCATTGTTAAGGTTTCCATTGTAGCGTTGACGATGGAACACGGTCACCATGTTGCGGTTTTCATGGTCGAGAGGACCAACTTTTAACTCGGCTTGTTGGTTGCTTGGCTATTTATCGAAACACAGCATAAATTTCGTAAAGCAACCCGCGACTAGTGAAAACATGTTCTAAAACAAATTAGCTTTCGTGTAGCGGATGCGTCTTTGTACTTTTACTGGCTGGGGTATAAAGGTTGTGTATATGGTGAGTAGGATTGTGCGGTATCCTGGAGAAATTTTGTTCATAATTGGCAAACAAAAAATTGTAGATGCTAAGGCATCTCTGAAAATTTTGTGTTTCGGTTTTTGAAGCTTGTTTGGAAAGTCGCCACTGAGGTGGAGGTCCTCATCCGAGGGACAATTTAAATTAGTTGCAATTATCTGGAGATTAAAAGTTGTTCTTTGGTCTACCTACTTACATACTTAATAGCACGCATCGGCTGTTCAGAGAACATTGTGCACGGCTTTTTGAAGTTTTGCCGTTGATATTTGTTTGATTGTTTCCTTTCACCTCCCTTTAAGCCCTTGGTTTGCTGAAGTGGACCTTTTGCTTAAGGTAGCCTCACAGGAAAAGTTGGAAGAAAGAAGATTAGGCAATCGCTGCGGCCATTCAAAATCGCCGTATATTTGAGCCGACACGGCTTGGAAATTGTTCTCTCAGCAGGTTCATTGTTTCAGAAGCGGTATGGGAAGTTGCACCGCCTTAGCGTAGTCAAAGGTGTTCTCAGAATTGTAGTCAGCTTGAACGAGTGCGGAGTGGAAGTACTGAAGCATATTTTTTGTTAGGTCACCAGGAATTCGGCCATTACGTTTTTTTTCTATATTTTAATTCTTGTAAAGGTCCTTAACTGATGGACTGGCATTTATGTTGATGGCTTATGACTACATTTGACAAACGAACTAGATCTTGCTAGTCGTCAGTAATGAAGTCTGCCTTTATAACTTACATCCAGTGATGCTAATGAAATTTAGTGAACCGACTTTGATTTAAGACTGCACCAGATTTACCAAATTCAAAATTTGTTTGTATGAATTATTGTTAAAAAAACAATTCACAAAAAATTATGCCTTTTCCTAAAAATTATTTCTCAATGCCTGACGCATCGGATTTATGCCTAAAAGGCATAATTATGCCTTAGTTGGCATCACTGCTTACATTCCCAAAGCTCCCACATAGCTCAAGCTTGGCGATCATAACATGAATTGTCGGAGCTGACATTTTCTGACCAATTTTTGTTCGCTGTCACAAGAAATAAGGGGTTTTCCAATAAGAGGTTTTATTGTGAATGACCCGTTATTTCGTTAGCTGTAAGTTTTGAAGCTTTTATTCTTTGATATTTGACAAGTAGAAACTACGCCATGGAACAATACACACTTCCACAACGCATTGAATTATTTAAATTCACTACAAAAATGGTGAAAATCTTGCAGTCACAGTTCGCAAAACTAAAGCATTTTTTGGTCGTCGTAAAGCACCTTGTCGGACCGCAATACAGAAATTGGTGGAAAAATTCGAGCTGTTGGGACAAGTTAGTGATGAGAAGAATAAAACTCGTGCACGTCGCTCAAGAACAACTGAGAATATTGCTGCTGTAGTCTAAAGTGTTGAAGAAAACCCAGGTTTGTTCATTCCTCGTCGTTCTTTGGAATTGGGCATTCCACAAACGTCACCACATGGGTCTGTTGGATGGTATTGATCTGGACAACATTTACTTTCAACAAGACGGCACTACGTGGCACACAAGCAACGAAACCATTGATCTTTTACAGGAAATGTTTCCGGAACGTGTTATCTCTGGAAGAGGTGATCACAATTTACCACCGAGATCTTGTGATTTACAACCTTGCGACTTCTTGCTTTGGGGCCACGTGAAAGATTAGGTCTACGCCACAGCCCAGCGTCGATTCAAGATCTCAAATTCGTGAGGCTATCGAGGACATAGGGCAGCCATTTGCGATTTGGTTATGAAAAATTTCATGAAAAGGATATGGTCCTTTATGTGTGCTCGTGGTGGCCATTTGGCTGAAGTTGTTTTTTATTATTAACGGCATATCTTCCTCTTTATTATGAAATAAACATCCGATCATTTATCTCAAAAAATGGCATTTTTGTTTGAATACCAAAATAACACCTCTTATTGGAAAACCCTTTATTAAGGTATACATTTTTTTTATCTCTTTAACTAACTAATTTTTGGCCCACCCTGTTAAGTATATGGACTACTTTCTTGCAAGAGAATTGCTTAATGAAAAATAAATTATTCACAAAATATTTTCATGATCCAATGATATTATTCTTCTTTGATAGTACTTGCTTTACATTGGACTTTCAATTTGATCTACATTAAGGTTCAACCACAGTACCTACTCGTAGTCCAGGCGCACTTTATGAAATAAAGCTTAAATCTACGATGTTGGAATATACGCGGACAACGAAAGGAAACCTGTTCGAATCACTTTTCAAGGAAATGTAAGTAAAGTTTACCACCTGAGAAAAATTGCAAATAAAAATTTACAGTCAAACAATGGAGCACATTTAAAAAATGATTCACCCCACACACATGTATGTACTAAGAGTAAACAAAAACTCAAAAAATCTTTTAACTAGGTTTGTGTCAATCAAAAAACCAAAATCCAATTTATTTAATTTTATTAGTTACCCACAGCTTATAAATTCTACTTGAACATGATGCTATTATATTTGCGTGCAATTATTTTCGAAATTAGAATGTGAATGGTTTTGTTTTTTTTTTAATTTTTTTATTATTTTCCAAATACGAGTACACCATCTGAACTGTGACCAATGTAGAAACACAAAACGTTAGTAATTAATACTGATTATTCGAAATTAATGCCCCTATTATCGTTAGCGAGTCGAACAAAAAATAAAGCGAATGTGACTTATTTGTATTATGGTTAGCGAATTGAACAAAATTCATTCGCCTGAACCGTCAAACCGCTGGCGAATTTAAAGTCGCCTTATTGCGGTTTGCGAATTTATGAAATATCATTCGCCTAAAACTTCAAATTTTGGCGAACAAAACTATTTGGTGAAACCTGAGGCGAATGTAACTTATGAATGAAAATTCAAGAAAAACGTATAAAACCCATTCAATTCATATTTCTACATACATATACAACAAAACCCAGTCATAGCCAAAGGGTTGGTACAATTTGGAGCTTCAAAAAAATCCAATAAAGAATATTTAATATTTAAGGCACACAAATTTTTCATTTTGAATTCCTTTTTTGTTGACATAAATGTTCAAATTGTTGTTTTGGTGCTGTCATTTTCGTTTTTATTATATAGGTAGCCTTTGATTTCTAGGCGAATGAATTAATTCGCCGACCATAATCGAACAAGGCGAGTGTTTCGACAACTGACTCGATTTACGCGAATAATTCGACTCGCTAACGATAATAGGCCTATAAATGCTTCTATCTAAATTTAGAAATCATTATGTACAGTATTTAATTGGAATTATTCTATTAAATGCAAACGAATGCGCTAGTTGTCCACTTAATTCAATTAATTGATTGAAACGCAAAATTTGCGTTCGACAATTGCATATTCTGTAGAAATATAAACCAAAAATCATTGATACTGGGACGTGCATTAAAGTAATTGATGCGCCAGAATTTTACTGTGGATGGATAAACATTTCAAGTGCCTGGTTTCCATTTGTATGCAATAATTACTAGGTTTCATTGAACAAATACCTTGTGTAACTGATATAAGTTTAGGAGTGGGCGGCTGTGTTGTATGAGCATTTCAATAGCCTAATGGCTGTATAGTTTAATGAATTTAATGGTTAAATTATTGAGTATTTAGTGCTTTTTGATACCACCACCGCGTGAACACGATTCTATACGTTTTTTTAACTGTTCGAATTTAATAAAGTGGACGATTGGGAAACATAAAATTTGTCGTTCATTGCAAGGTTGGCTGCAAGAATCGTCTGAATGCAATGTTACGTCGTAAGTAATTTTACTTTTAATAAATTTATTCCTACCCGATAAAATTAAAATTTAAAAAAGAATTAGAAAGTTTTTACGAAATGCTTTTTATATTTTTCACAGTAGACGAGGAATGGGTGTTGTTGCGAAGCGGTTCGGTATGACAGTTGGAGGTAATAAGAGGACAGCGTGTTTAAATAAAAAAAAAAAAAAAACAGAGGAAACCATCAGAAGACCTTTTAGGTGTAAATGTACTTGGAGGACTCTGCATCTTCAAACTGGGAGGCGGCAAGAATTTTCAAATGGAATAATCTTTAAGAGAGTTCAGGAAAAATAAAACAGTCGCAGATTTTGAATCAAGTTTCCTAGTAGGCTATTCGCCGCCTTGGAAGGAAAAGGAATATATAGACCAAAGATTAGATGCACTTCTGTCCAATAAGAGGGCATCTTGTGCAGATGGAGCCAGTATTTCTCTAGGTTGCTCAGTTCAGAACAGCGAATTGACGCTGCTAGATCAATCGCTTTGAGCATGACGAAAAACAAACCCACTTTTGAATCGTTGAAAATTGAAATGGAATCCGGCCAGAGATTCTCAAGGCTCTTTATGAAGAGGGAGCAAAGTGGTTCTCTAGTGTCAGATTCTGCCCATGTGGGCATGGTCAGAGAATGGAATCGTTTTTGAGAAGGCTTGGGAGAATGCTAAACCTGACTGTTAGTACTCACGTAGGTAATTATGTGCTTACATCGTGATAGTTTTTTTTTTTTAATAAATTACCCCCTCAATTGTCATGGTACCTACTCCACTGGCTCGACGTTTTCAGACTGGGCATTTTTTTAAATAAAAAAAAACATTTGCCTGCACCAAAAACAAGATTGCTGCGTAGGACTATTACGGTGGTCTCGCCCGCCCATCATTCCATGTCACGAGTACATTAACTTAATTGGCGGCGAGTCGTTCTCGCCCTTCATCCGGATAAGCCAAACACAAAAACTGCATCAAATGACAATAGCAAAAGTCACCACATCACCCAAGGTACACCGACAGCAACAGCTTAATATTCAGTTCTATTCCACACTCAGAATCGATTTACATTTCGATTTGATGCCATTTGCAACCATTTACATTGCCACACTGTATGCAACACCAAAACTCCATTAGTCACCGAATGCCTTTTGCCAGAGAGCACTTCCCAAACATGTGCCGTTTGTCAATGCCAGGACGAAGCGATTATACTAAGTAGTTTTTCTTGTACAATAGAATCAAAGCCGAAATCAATGAGTTTAGCATGTTACAAAAGGCGCTCACTAATGGAGCTCGGCCTACCCGTTGCCCACTGCACTGGTAGGTATCTGTTTCTGTATAGGTAACTTTCTATTTTTAAATTGCTCTGTGGAATTACCCAAATCAAGTCGCCATTAACTATTCCATTTCAGAGCATCCTGTTATTTTGCGACATTTGATGCGTTCTCGATGTGAATTCGCCTCTGCACAGAGTTACATCGTAATTGTGTAGACCGCACCTTACGGGACAACAGTTGGCAATTATCCAATAACGGCAAGTGGGATATATGCCGACAAACTAAATTGACTGGTGCCATTGATAGACGTACTACAAATATCCTTGGCAAAAGTGTCAGCACTCTGATGGCAAGCAGCGCAACCTTTCATTACGATCTCAGAAAGGGGGCGAGACGATTTTCTGAAACTTACCCTGTTAATCAGTAACGAGTGCGAAAATAGTCACTTAATTGCCTTTTAATTACAATGAGACTGCTCCTTCAGATGTCAGAAAGGTTCTTGCGCTTCAATTAAATGCCAAGACGTTCGGTCATCAGCGCCCGCCCTCTTAGCCAGGCTCCATTACTACTAATACTGATGCCGTCGTCTTTGTCGTTGTCGTTGGTGAAAAATCGAACAATTTTATTCCAATCACGGAATTGGAAATGTTAAACATGACGGGCGGGTAGTGATGTGCCGCGCGGCAGGGGACCATTACACTTACAGTTGAGTATCAGAGTTCGATCAAAGGTTAGAGCTTTTAATGGACTTGTTGCCCGTAATGAGGTAGCGATAGTTTATCCAAAGACGGATTAGGGGTTAGTTCACTTGAATTATGGAGGGGGTGACCTTTTCCTGGTTCACAGTTTGTATATAATTAACATAATTGCTTTGCCATATTGCCTTGACATTGGGTTCGAACTTGTTGAGCGATTGATAGAAAGGGCTTAAGTCGATGGAAGGAGTTGCTTATATCGAAAATTTTGGAGGATTTATAATTTTTCTCTTTTTCTTTCGTTTTTTTCTACAAGTTTATGAATGCTAGAGAAATACTACAAGCTATTGTAGAAAAACTTTAAATATAACGAGGACATCGCCTTTTTAAAACCAACTACTGGTTACTGGCTACTGGATAAGAAAGCGTTGATATCCTTTTCCAGGAGACTTATTTTAAACAATTTAAGCAAAAAAGTATATCCTATCGGAAAGCGGCCGACGTTCAAGCGTTACAAGTTTAAATTGCACAAGAAAATATATTTACAAAAGGAAATAAAAAGACAACTACTACAACTACGACCAGTGTTTTTTTCGAAAACCATCAGATTTAGTAGAGGTTCAGGACCGCTCCGGTAAAAGCCAATCTGTAAAGAAACTCCTTTGCAAAACGGTCATTGATTTTAAGTTAAGTCGGACATTGTTTATGGTTTTGTGATGGAATGTACAGTTTTCTTGCGTTGACATAATCAATTAATCAAGCAGAGCAAGTCCATTAGCTTCCGAGGGTAAAAAGAGATGTGGTCGCTTCTTAAAAAAAAGTCGCGCAAAGTTGCCTATCCTCCATTTAAAGAGACAGATTTCTGCCTAGTTTTGACATCTCTGTAAAATTCGTCCGTCTATCTAGGATGACATCCAGAAAGCTCGTTGGTAACGAACGACGAAGCAGCTGATGTCAAAAAAGCTATTTAGACAAGGTACGGCGAAGCTCACAGGCCAACATCAAAACTTCCTGTTAAAACTTCGAGGTACCAAGGGTCTTACATTGGTTCTGCTATAAAGGGCTTCAAAACTTTGACTAGATATAAAGAGTGGAGGAAGATATCTTTGGTAAGTCTCAGAGAAATATTCTGCGGTACAATTTGCATCGGCGGCCTCTGGAGGAGAATATTCAACGACGAGCTATAAGCATCAGCATCATCGACCTAGTCAAAGAAAATATGCACCGACCCGTAAAGTCTTCGAGTTTAACTCGGCTGGCTAGAGGTACAACGCAGTAAAGAAAAACCTCACCATATGTGGCCCCTGAGTATGCAGTTAGCTTAAGACCGGGCTAACTGAAGACCCTTGTTAGTTAATTCCATGGTTCACCCCGACCTATGCATCCCATTAGTGGGTAAGAAGAATCCAAGCCCCCAGTTTCAGGTTTGAGATGACAACTGAGACAGCACATCCTTCTCATTTGCCAAGCAACCTCTCTTGGTCTGCAAAACTGAATGTTAGATCACAGAGGATAAAAGGCTGCAGGTAAAAAAAACACACAACAACTCACTCGCGAATTTAACTAAACTCTGCTGGCCGCTTCCTTTATAATTGAAAACGAATAAAAAGTAAAATTGTCACGTATCGACAAAACTGTTAAAGTTCTTCCAAGAAACACCTGCTAAACAATTTTTGCAGCTACCACGTTCCGTCTCGCAAGGCGCATTGTTTTTGCATTAAAAAATAAACGGAACGAAATATAATTTCATTTCGAGGCGCAACCTCTTTAGACTCTCAACCGACGTAGGACAACGACTGCGGCCATGAGTGTGTTATGTAAACACCTCCCTCACGTTCACTATTTATTATATTTAACAGTGAATACATTCCAAGGAGCGGAACGAAGCACGAAAAGTATAATAATTTCAAATTTTACACGAGCGTTAGTCTGTTTGTGTGGTACGGTCTCGATTTGTACAGATAGGTATATAGATCGCCTTGAAAAGCGGGCACATTTCGAAGTTACGTCAGTTTGTATGCACGTTTCGAGGGAGACATGGGAAGTGGGTAATCTACACTCTGCTCAACCTAATTCACATATACTGCAACGTTCAACAAATCTAATCCTGATTTTCAATTTGCGTTGTTGGCAAACACAAAAATACGGCGCAGAGTTAACCGTATATCCATAGTGGGTATACGGACTCTGTGCACATGGAGGCAGGCAGCTAAAATCGTAAATATAAGCGTGGCAGAGATTTACTTGGAAGCTTTTGCATGAGCATGATGCTGGCTGTTTGTTCCGATATCCGGATAGTTGGTGAAACTCTCACACAATGGGCAACACTGTAAAATATTCACCGAATAACAGCAACACACGTGAGGGCGAGACTGAAGATACCCCACATACATTATGTATCTAGCACATATTTATATTTTTTTTGCTCATTATTTATGTTGGTTGATTTTTCAACAAAATTGGTAGCAAGTTGATTGTGTTGGCTTTGTTTAAAAAAAAAAGGTTGACGTTTAACATTGGATAGCAAATGATTTAGCTCTAAACAGTGAAAGGGGCCAATTGAAAGTTTGGGCTTAAGAATAACCGGACCTTAAGTTGGGCTTTTATCTGACACCTCCTAAGATCTGGGATAGTGAAATTTTTATTATTGTTATAAGACATGGTGGGCTTTACTAATAATCATTTTCAACCTTCACAATAAAAATTCATAATTCGTTCGATTATTAAGCCTGGACATTAAAAATTATTATTAGTAGATATCGCGTTGTATGTCGTTGCTGAAACTATATTCTGGGAAGCGAAGGAGCTTCTTTTTAGCCAGCTGCTTAAATGTCGAACTAAATAACGTCTGGCAACTTCTAATGCTTAAATTTCATCATATGTTCCTCAAAAGATTAAATGTCACCACAAGGCACGACTTAATTTTGTATCTAAGGGAGCTATGGATCATGGATGTTTAACCCAACTCCAGTTCTTGCGATATAGGAAATTGTGCAACTGTCTTCAAATATAGGTATACAAAAAAAAAAAACTTATCGTCAGTAGTCACACATAAGATACCAAGACCTACCAACGGTGACAATCGAATGCTAATGGAGTATGCAATACTCGAAGGACTCTGTATCCTTGAGAAATTCTCTTAAAAACATAGAAGAAAATATTATGGATCTTTTGAAAGGGATAATCTTTTTTTCAATAAAGATTTGGCGGTTGCACACTTGTTTTCCTTGTTTAGCTTCGAATTCAAATTTTAGTATAGTTAAAAATGACAATATTTTTCATACAAATTTTGCAATTGTGAGCTTCCGTTAAATTAAAGTCGAGACTAAAATTGTTTATACCTATGTAAGTAAAGCGTAACATATTGTTTTTATGTTACTGGCGGCCTCAGGTCAAACCCAGAACTACATGTTTGGTTTGAGTTTCAACAATCTCCTCTACCAATAGAAATTTATATTCGATGACAAAACATCGAGGAGATGGAGAGCTCACTTGAGCATCATACACCGACGAATTTTGTTGTGGATAGGCGGGACATTCGAAAATATTGCTGAATATCAAGGTTAGCTTACTTACTTATACTTAACGCGCTTCCGACCCTCGAGGAGTCTTTGCCTGAGACACTGTAGCCTTCCATCCTCTGCGATCCAGTTATCCAGACCAAGCGCTCTGGTATCCCCGATGGCTTGTTCTTTGAAACGGAGGTTCGGTCTTCGAACCTTGCGGCTGGGATTCAAAGATCCTCTTAGCTGGAGCATTATTGTCCATTCGCTCGATGTGGCCGAGCCAATGTAGTCGACGTATCTTGGCCTTTTGGACTACATCCACATATTGGTACAGCTCATAGAGCTCGCGGTTGTATCTTCTTCTCCATTCGCCCTCCTCGCGCACAGGACCAAAAATCGGCCGAAGAATTTTGCTTTCGAAGGAGCTTGGTTATTTTTAAATTTAGAAACTTTCCTTCAGTTACCTAGTGGGACATGCAAGATCGAAGCAATGGTTTTTCGGTTATAAGTCGATTGAGTACTGCATTCAAATAAAACGAAAACCCGGCAATACCAATTATTTCAAAGAAATTAGCTCTTCAAGTCTATTTCTATGGCTGAATGGTATGATTGAAGAACTCGCGATATTCACTTACAGCATTTTTTTGGAATTTGTAACTTGAAGCAAGCGAACGGAACTGTAACCCGCATGTAGATGTAGTGCATTTTCAACGGCTCGATAGTTGCTAGTGGACTACAGTAAAACCCGGATAAGTAATAATAGTTGGCGCAACAGGTCCGTAGGGACCCTGGGTCTAGCTTCTCACAACCATTCGCTTTGTGTGAGTTTTAATTTTTGGGACGAATGGAAGGGATCTACAGTTTTATGCCAAGTCCAAACGGCTAATTGAGAAGCTCTTTCGTGACAGTTATATTCTCGGATGTTTGTCAGACGTTCGCGAGAGGTGGCGCAGTGGAAAAAAACCTTAAGTTTG
Organism: Cheilosia impressa; assembly: GCA_948293265.1. Classification (NCBI taxonomy): domain Eukaryota; kingdom Metazoa; phylum Arthropoda; class Insecta; order Diptera; family Syrphidae; genus Cheilosia; species Cheilosia impressa. The sequence goes on along the minus strand of OX411880.1, from coordinate 127,657,965 downwards.
AATTTGGGTTTTCTCGGGATTCGAACCTGGGACGCCTCGCTTAGACTACCGGGTAAGTGCCTCACCTTCAATGTCCCGTTTTGATAGGCTTTCATGCGGGTTAGGCAGTTATAAAAAAAATCCGCTTAAGTGCACATAGGCACTTATCTCTAAATAAAGGGTGATTTTTTAAGAGGTTTAGAAATTTAAAAAAAAAAAAAACACAAAAAATTCGAAAAAATGAATGAAATATTTATTTGAATCGATAGTTTGAACCTTGCAATTTAATGTTTAAAGATAATTTCATGCAAATGTTGACCGCGGCTGCGTCTCAGGTAGCCCATCCGCTGAGTCCAATTTTGGCATACTCTTTCACACATATCGGCCGGTATCGCACGAATGAATGCATGGATGTTGGCTTCCAGTGCGTCAATCGAAGCGGGCTTGTCCCTATACACATTAGCCTTGGCATACCCCCACAAAAAATAATCTAATGGTGTCAAATCGCACGATCTAGGCGGCCAATTGACCGGCCCGAAACGTGAAATTAACTGTTCACCAAACTCGCCTCGCAATTGCGCCATTGTTTCGCGTGCTGTGTGGCATGTGGCACCGTCTTGTTGAAACCACATATCATGCAAGTCAAGAACTTCCATTTCGGGCAAAAAAAAGTTTGTTATCATCGCTCGGTAGCGTTCACCATTGACAGTAACGCTGCGATTCGCATCATCTTTGAAGAAATATGGCCCAATAATGCCGCCGGCCCATAAACCGCACCAAACAGTGGCTTTTTCGGGATGCATTGGTAGCTGTTGCAATGCTTCTGGCTGATCTTCACTCCAAATGCGGCAATTTTGCTTATTTACGTACCCATTCAACCAAAAATGAGCCTCATCGCTGAACACAATTTTTCGATAAAAAAGCGCGCGATGAACATTTCGAACCGAGCACGAATTTTGATAGTAAAATTCAATAATTTGCAAGCGTTGTTCATTTGTAAGACGATCCATGGTTAAATTGCAAACCAAACTGAAGCTGTTTGACAGTGACACAAGGTACTAAACACACGTCAGCTGTCAAAACCAGTGTTGCCAAAACCAAACCAGCTAAAAAATCACCCTTTATATAAAAAAAAAACGTAAAAAAAAATAAAAAAAATACCCAGTCAGTCTCCACCATTGTAGTAGATTACGATTATTACTACTTTTAATTTGTTTAATTTGTGTTTAATAATGAAACAAAAGGAAGCGCTAAAGGAAAAAGAGCTTTTGTATTTTTTCAGCTGAAATCAAAAATGTGTATTTAAAATAATTTTTTCAGGTAAATTTCAATATAGGTATACAAAATAAAAGGCAAATAATCGCGAGAGGCACTTATCCGGGTTTTACTGTATATACAATTTTGGATGAAAAACAATAACCATTGAAGTCGTATAAAAAAATAAATAAAGAGGAATTAGGTGGGCCTTACCAATAAAAATTTTAAGTTTCGGCTCTTAATTTTAATAGTTCATCGGCTATATTTTCCATTCAAATTTCGCAATTATGAGCTTCCGTCGATACCTACTAAAATTTGTTATTCGTATGGCGCAGTCCTATTTTGACATTCATTGCAAATGAACCGCCAGAGGTGTGAATGAGCAAAAATTTCGCATTCGTGTGCGGATAAGTACAACAGCAAATATGCCCATCAAATGGTCAGGCAATAAAATCAACTTGCACAAATATTTATTGCCGTCCTTTCGCATAGAAATTATTGACCCGTTTCAATGGAATCACACAAATCTGTAGTTTCGCATATATATTGCTTCGATGTTCGGCGTTAGGTTAGGTCGTTGTCGTTGTCCTGCAGCAGCCAGTGTCAACGGCACAATCCAACTTATTAGAGTCGCTTTTAAAGTGCTAATAAAATGTGTGACCTACCATAAATAGTTCAGGACCTTTTTTGCTCATCGATTTCTATTTGTGGGCCACTCACTCCCATATTCCATGGCGCTTACGTTCAGTGGGATCATCAATCGATGCTCATACAGCCGATTGTACGTACATAGAAATAATGCTGAGACGACAATTTGCATAGCAATCATATTTCTGTCATCATCAGGTATAAGAGATTTTAACAAATGGCACAGTGCCTTGCACACATTCATTATGATGCTGGGATCGAGGGACAGAAAGGTTGAATTTTTTTTCTCGAATTTGCATATCCTAGTTTGATTGCTTCCCTTTGAATTCGATGTGTAAGGGTACGGAAAGTTCGATCGGATAAATTTATTGCCAGAGTCAGATTCAAATGAGCAGAGTCAGTGTTATTTTTCATTTTATTTTTTGCTAAAAAAAAAAAATGTGTTTAGATTGATGATGTGGATTTTTGATTTTTGAAGGATTTTATTGCTGACGTAAAAGTCAATGTGTGGTATATTGTGCGATGTCTGTAAATGGTGAGAATGTTTTTTTTCAGTAGAACCTTTGCAAGAGGCTTATCCCACTTATCCCAAATATGGACTTCATTTTCGTGGGATATTTTTCGTACTGATTTGTACTGAAGCATTTCTCAGTGGAAAGTGTGGTAGAGTCTCACATTCAAAGGCTAAAATATACATTCAGTATTTGTTAGCGGAGATCTGATAAAAAAATTTTGTCCTGAGAAATCTTACGAATCTTTAACGGTTGTATTCGAAAGTAGCCCCTTCGAAACTAATGCAAAGCGAAAGGGTACCCAACGAACGCTTCGCCGTTCTATTTTAACCCGTTGTGAGAGTTTGAAAAAATTAAAGAACTGCTAACTATACGCCAATGATCATCACATATCGACCATTCCACAATTCCTCTTCAATAAGTCATAAAAGCTATTTGTTATATTTAATTTGTTTCTCTTTTAAATTCAGAAAATAATTTTCATGTGGACATTTTTAATTCATTAACAATTCCATCATTCCCATGCTAAAGTTATTAACTTTAAGCAGCAACTCTTGCAGGTATAATTAAGGGAATTAAGGGAATGCGTCCTCTGACCCTTGCAAAAAGTGTACATGAAATGCATTTATGCGTGCAACGTTATGCAAAAGGATTTCCTTTTGAAACTGTTTTAAATAAATGCATTTTAAATATTTTTGTTCATCATTTTTACCGTTGATAATCGCGCCAAGCCTCCGACCAACAAATGCACTTTTAAGTATTTAATTAAATAAATTATTGAACTGGAAATTAATTATTCACATATCCTTTGCATGAACATAAATAATGGCGTGCGCTAAAAAAAAAAACAATTGCGATAATTATACATTTTTCATTCAATTGCACAACACCGGAGGCTGCCTGTTTGTGGTTATCACTACACAATACCAACACAGGACAAAGAGAGGGGAGGTCCTGCTGGCTCAAATGTGCCCAAAAGGATTAAATAGGATCACTTTATTTCGCCCCTCTAAATGGAGTAAAATATATTTTGTATTTATCTTGTCGGCGAAAGTTGTAAAAAAAAAGAATTTATTTATGACTGCAAGACTGTAGGATTTCCGACCGAATGCTTACAAGCGGCGCAGAATTAATTCTATTTCTATTTAGAAGCTGTGCGTTGGGACTAGAAATGGAGAGGTTCAAGTCGGGTTTGTTTACACTTTGGTAAAACACTCACATTGTTTATATTGAGCAATGTAGTTCAAAATAAAATTTAAAGTTTTAGAGTTGAATGCTTTGCACTAAGTTCATGAACTCACGAATTTGTGAATCAACACTTGGTTGATCAATATGTTGTCTGACTTTGACTTTTTTTTCAAAGTGTTGATAGTGGATACATTGAATTGTTTGCATTGAATTGAGGACATCGCACGTTAGAGTTAAATGTGTTGAACTCAAAATAAATGCGTTGCGTGCTTATTGAGGAACGGGCATCAGTAATAACTACTTTGGTGTTGAATGCTTTGCGAACCACATACACCTACTAAATCGACCGTCTGCACAGTCCAACGACAACGAGTTTATGGAGAGGTTGACACTTGATACCCTCGTATTAGACCAATCAATCAAATGACAGCTGTAGTATAAGCAAACCAGCTAGAGCGCTAGATCCCTATGTATACGAAGCTGCTCAGTAACAGATTTAAAATCAATTACTAACATGCAGCACATTGAAATAAAATCAACGCCAACTCGTACCAGTCCGAGTTTCCATATCTACAACAAGTCGTACAGCTCAACTTGAACCATGCGTTGGACAACGATCTCTAAAGTAGTTCGGTAAGGCTGACGTTCTCACATTCTCGATGCAACCAAGTAGTGTCCGATTTTTTCAGATTCAAAATTATCACACATCCATGTTACTAAAGATGTATCTTATACTCTTACCTCGTTCATGTTGACCATCTGTACATGGTCCAAGCATTCGATTTGGCTTTCCATTTGCTCCTTCTACCACATTTTGTCCATTTTGAAGCCTGTGTTTTGTGTAATACAGGAATTTTCTGGTACAGGCAGTGCTTTTGATTTAAATAAATCCGCCACCCCAATCCAACAAAATTCAATATTAAAATATTTCAAAGCGGATACAGACAATTATGTTGCAGAGCGTGCTGATACCTTTAAGTTAGTTTTAAGCTCGTGCATTATAAGGATTTTTAAAATAATTCCAAAAGCCAATTTGAGACCATTTAGCTTCTTACCTTGCTTATCTAAGGTCCTTAACAAACTAATATTCATTCAGTTAATGAAATACAATTTGCGTCCATTAATTGCCAAGTCCGCAACAGTTTCGCTTAAGGGGTTACCACAGTTGCTCCTCCGCTATCGTCAACTTACTTGGGGAAATAGGGCAATAACGGTCAGGCTGCGTTGTGCTTAGTGATAGAGCATTCAATCTGATAGATAAATTACTCATTGGGAGGTCGTTAGTTATGAAAATCGTTCCACATTAAAAAAACATCACATATATGGCGTAGGTACCGCAGGGAACAATAATGGGAAAGGCTTTAGTTTGTAGTTTCGTAAATAAACTTCCAATTGTCTGTAAACAGAGATTAGTTTACTTTGATGCGAAAAATCAAAAGTTAGTTTCTTATTCCCTACAAACTCTCTTTACTTGTCAAAGACAATTTAGAGGGATAGTCCCCGGAGAATGCTGCTTAATTTACCCTTATACTGAAACTTATAACATTATATAAACTTGTCATACAAGAAAAACGCTAACCACGACTTGTCGACGTGTGAAAACGTAATCGATCTTGGACTCTCTGGGTCAATAAGTTTACCTATAGCTTATGTTTCGTCTGACAAAATCTTTAAAACGAGTTGGTGCATGCTCGGCGAGTAGAGCACTTTTGTAAATCTGGACTTTTTCTCAGATTTGCTTCAGATTTACCAATAAAAGTACTTTTGAGCTTGACAACTAGTGGAGTTTGTTTATGTTTCGAGTAATTTTTCAACTGAAAAGAAACGAATTGCATAGGGTTCATCTATTTTTTTTAGTTATTTATGTAGAAATGTTTAGAAATCAATCTGGGAGAGCATTTTGAATGTTTTCATATAAAATTTAACCAGTGAATGGTAAAAAGCGTGTGAAAAGTGTCGAAGACTAAACACAATCGCACAAATATCAAAACAAAAAAGAGCAAGTCACGATTAGACACACGAAATCTGAGAGTGAATCTAAAGAAACCCAATCGAAAACCACAATAGTCTTCGTCGGAGTAATAGAATCCGCAGAAATAGCTGTTCCACATTTCCAGTAAAGACTGTGATTCTGCATCATGTCCTCAGAAATCGGTAGAGTTGAGCTGGCGTTCCACTTTTTGGTGTATGCAACTTTGAAAAATTTTTCCTCGTGTCTGAATTCTGAATTTCAATTGCACGCGTATCGTGATTTCTTTCTTCAAACTATAGGTTTTGGGGTGGTTAAGTAAAACGCAGCGAATCAGTCGGGGGTAATGGTTTCTATATAATAATATTGGACTCCTGCAAGGTTCAGTTTTGCGGCCAATACTCTTTTAAAGTTGGTTTGGCGGTAAGACCTAACGCCGTTTGGTTTTAACTTTAAAGGGTTAGTGACAGAATTTGCTGATGATGGTTTAGGCAGTGCTAGGCCACTTTTGTAAAAGTAAAAATCAAAAATCTAAATTTTCTATAAGCAAAATTAAGTACAAACTGAAAGACGAAAAAATACGGGGATGGCATATGGCTTTTCAGACTAACCTCATCTCAGAAAATCCCAACTTGACGGATGTTCTTTGCAAATGGTGGAAATATTGAAATTGTATGTAGGTATATCCCCCATAATTGTTGCAAAAATATATCCACTTTTAGTCGCTGAGAGAATGACTAACAACGACAAGCTACCATACAACATAATCCTTAAATATGATTTACAAAGTTACTACATCGTCCTAAAACTGTTCTCCTTGCGGTATAATTTTCTATTCATTTAGATTTCCCATTAATACGTATTCTCGTAATCCTTTTAATTTATTTTCTTTTCAGATTTGCCACAATGTAACACAGCGAAAACGCAAAAAGAACAAGAAGACGACGACGACTATTCACAAGCATCAGCACACAAGACACAGCGCTCTATATGGAAAATTTACATACGAAGCACCACAAAATGAGGATGTGGATTTTGGATAATCGAATTGCGTTCGTCCGGAATCCTTTTGTATCCCGTTATAAGGAATCCCTTATGATGGCGAAAAACGGATAAAAGGCTAAAGCCAAACGAAGAGAAAAATTACATTCACTCCGTTTATTTTTCTCGATGAACCATAAGGGTTTCACCAGCGCATACACTAAAGTACCGCGCTGAGAATTTCAATAACCACTGGAGTGTGTGTGTGTGTTTTTCCTCTATCAAAAGATATCCTTTATCCCTGGCTGGAAAAGCGGATGCAGAACACCGATGACGAGATGGTGATGATAATAGTAGAAAAGAGAAAAAATTTCCGTGTTTCACATGATGAATGGAAAATTAAAAAGGAAGGAAGCGACTGAGCCACGAGAAGTTTTACCTCTATATCATTCTTATTGAAATTATACCTCATAATGTTGTATAGCAAGGTATACAAGGTCTATGCATGTTCGATTAATATTTGTTCCCTGATGCATGGAATCCTTTCAAGTAAAGAAATAACTGGCAAGTTTATTTTCTCTTTTTAATTGATTAGATGTATTCCAAGCAGCAAGGTTTACCTGTTTTTTTCTCGAGAAAACTGGAAATATATTGCTGGCCATAGATGAGACAGTTGTGATTGACCCCGAGCTTTACGTACCAAAAAAAAAATTTAAAGTCGTTGGAAGGAAAACTTAAACCAATCCCAATCCCTTTTCATCCTCACATGTATGGACACAGTGTCTCCTTTACCACACCAACGAATATTGTAATCTGATCCTGGTTTTTGTTAAGGAGCTCTTTCTTTTTCTGCAACTTGGCTGGGCTTTATTGATTTGGGAAACCAAAAATCGTTCAAACTCTAAAATAGTCTGCTAAAAAACCATCGGCCAAAAAAATTCAAACTTTCGTAAAATAAAAAATTACCATTTCCGATCTTTGAACCCTTGAGCCTTTGAACATTTGAACCCTTGAACCTTTGAACCCATGAAAATTTAAGCCTTTGAACCTTTGAACCCTTAAACTCTTGAACCTTTGAACCTTTGAAATTTTGAACCCTTGAACCTTTGAACCCATGAACCCTTGAACCTTTGAAATTTTGAACCCTTGAACCTTTGAACCCATGAACCCTTGAACCTTTAAAATTTTGAACACTTGAACCTTTGAACCCACGAAAATTTAAGCCTTTGAACCTTTGAACCCTTGAACTCTTGAACCTTTGAACCCTTGAACCCTTGAACCCTTGAACCCTTGAACCCTTGAACCCTTGAACCCTTGAACCCTTGAACCCTTGAACCCTTGAACCCTTGAACCCTTGAACCCTTGAACCCTTGAACCCTTGAACCCTTGAACCCTTGAACCCTTGAACCCTTGAACCCTTGAACCCTTGAACCCTTGAACCCTTGAACCCTTGAACCCTTGAACCCTTGAACCCTTGAACCCTTGAACCCTTGAACCCTTGAACCCTCGAACCCTTGAACCCTTGAACCCTTGAACCCTTGAACCCTTGAACCCTTGAACCCTTGAACCCTTGAACCCTGGAAGCTTTGAACCTTTGAACTTCTGAACCGTTGAACCTGTTAAGCAAAATCCATTCGAGCAGAGAAATTGGCTAATAAATATAGCGAATCTGAATGAAGGGAAACTCCCCCGTTTTTCTGTGTGTCCCTCCTTCTCATCCCTGACAAAAAATAAATACGCCCAAAATACTCAGACAATCTTTATCGTCTCTGTTGTAACAAAATTCGAGATGAATCATCACGTCTCTATCGTTATAGTAGCTCCTCCCACCTGCTCCCAATTAGGCTCAATTTACCCGCATCTGCACAATTGTGCCATTGCATTTTCTATCTCATTAAATACGTCTGGATATGGTCTAAATTTTCGATTAAAATTCTACCCATCTGCCGCCAAATTAGGAATCCTATCGACATCACGTGTACGATTCCCGGGACACTAATCAGCTGAACTCCAACAACAACAAAAAAAAAAACTCAACCAACAAAACAATTCCCAAAATCATCGTCATCATACACATAGATCACGATTTGCCATGATAATCCCATGCCTCAGCGATTAGGCACTGCTCCGCCGTTACGCCTCCGACCGATGTAACATCGTATACTCCACATCTACCACATCTACTATGTAGGGAATTCTATTAATTTTCAGCCCAAACCCATCACTGATCCATTATACCGGGCCCCAGTCCTGCTTACCTGCACACGATCCAAGCAATCAGCGTCACCACCACCACCACAGAACATCCTATTGCGTATTTGCCCAATTTTATACATGATAAAGCTTCTAATCTCGTGACTTCCCAGTCAAGCTTGACGAGGGGTGCGCATAGGTGGGTGATTATCAAATATAAATTCGGCAGAGAAAACAAAACAGAAAAAAAATCCCTGCCAACGAATCGAACAAATTATTGTAACCTTAGCCTGGGATGTGGCACCGTCGTTGCCGCCGCTCCATAACGACGAGAGATTTGTGCTCATCACATCACTATTTGAGGATGATGTGCCACACTGCCACCACCACCACCTACATTCGAGAAGCGTTTTCAATTTAACAAGTCGCCCATCGTTCCTCGGTGTATAGGTATATAAGGCTTTCCGGTCACGGAATTTACTCTTCCTGTGAATTATGATAGACTCATCTATCCAAGTGGTTGTGTGTGTTTGTTCTGCCACTGCTCCAGCTTCTACCTCAATTTATAATTTCTCGCACAAACCTCCCTGGAGCACACACATGCTTTATCTAATTCCAACCAAGGCCTAGCGTGACAAACAGTGTCTGTCTCCCAAAGGAGCTGCATTCTCGCAGTCAAGATTTTTGGCGAATCAGTGGAGGTGCTGATAGTTGGCTATAGGTATCGCAGGTCTAGGGGTTGAGCTATGGATTTTTTCCCTCAGAGAGTTATCTCAGTATGAATAAACTTGACTGTTCCACTTGCCGTCATCATCATTATATTGGGATGGGATAAATTTGAAAAATTATATCCACAACTATTCTGTTTTTTTAACATTCTGCAGCACGATCTGTTGCTTTGTCACGAGTGTTGGTTGAGCAGGCTGAAGTTGATTTATTAATTATATGGCTGGCAGAGGAATCTTTCATTAATTTATGACAGCATGAGTTTAATCGTATATATTGCGAGTGTGGGGGCTAAAGTTCATTCAAAATCAAAACTTTGGAAATAGTAAACTTGCCTTCTAAGTTTAGTATGAAAAACTGTAGGAATAATGTTTTCTAAACTAAATTTAAAGAAAAATATTAAATTTAAATTAAATTAAATTTTTCGAGCTTAAGAATTGTATTTTAACACAGGGCGCTTTGGTGTGTTTACATTTTTTGGGCGACAGCAATTAGTCTCTGCATCCCATTCTAAGAAGACTCAGTTACTTTTTATTTTTGGCTTGGGATCACTGAAACAGCCCGGTGTTTTAAAAATAGAAATATTTGGCAATCTCCAAGCAGTTCAGTTTTTGGTAAAGAAACCGAAATGCGGCTCAGCACTTTCCGATTTTTTTTTTAACGTAAGGGTTTACTCCAAAATTTAACTGATATATGTTCTTAGACCAATAGTTTAAACCGCACTTAGTCGTAACGATGTAATAACAAAATGAATTGAAATGTTCCGTGAATTTTTTTTCACAAACAGCTTTCAACCAAACGATTAAAATTGGAAACATTTAAAAGTTTAAACTCCGAAAACTCCTATGCTGAAACTTTTCAAAAACCTTGCTTTCGAATATACTGAATTCAATGGTTGCAATTCAAAATTTGTTTAACTTTTATAAAGTGTGCTGTAGCCAGTTTCCATTGTGGACGAAAACCGTATAAGGGAGTTACCACGCAGTAAGCGACAAGCGACAGAGCGAATAAGCGACGTCGCTCTGCCTATAATAAAATCGCTAACCGCTCAGGGCTTACGTGGCCAGCGCCACACGATTTCATGTGTTTGAATTTTTTAGAGCGACGTCGCTCAATCGCTCTGTCGCTCGTCGCTCATTCCGTAGCTGCAAAAGTCCAACGCTTAGTTTTGGCTTAAACTATGCGGCCTTGTAAACAACATTTTGTCCTGTTTAGTGTCCTTTGAAATGCGCCAAAATCTTCTATTTCTTGCCAAGCAAATATTTTGCCATAAAAAGGCTGAGAATCGACTATAACGATTGTTGCTTCTTCGTAACAGCGCACAACATACAGTTGCTTTTTGCCGATGAGGCTCCTCCACAATCCGCAAGGTCATCAAAGCTTTTGGGCCAGGGGCTCTACTCTCTTTCTTGTTCCAAAAGAACATTTTTTTGAAACCAAAAGCGGAGTGAAATGTACTACTGCCGGATTTAGAATTCCAAAAGTGGAATAAATATTTTTTTTTTCGAAAGTATTACGTAAGAGTACCTACATAAAAGTGGAACGAAAGGCAATTTAAGTAGGATTGTCTTTCGGAACGAAATAGAGAGCAGGGCTCTAGACCAGGCCTGCCAGGTGAACTATTTAAGTCAACGGGGAACGATTCCGTGGTCGGAAAAAAGTATGTTTATTGGGCCATCAGTCTCCTTGACATAGCATTCAAGATCCTGTCTTCGGTTTTCTTTAAACCATGTGTCAATGAGTTGATTCAAGTCTATCAGTATGGTCTTGGAATTTTGGCCCTTTAAGTTCAAAATCAACAAAATATTCACGCTTACATAAATCGTGGAGAAAACCCCAAGAAGTTTCGACCGATGTTCACCTTTCGTTTATTGATCTTGTGCGGTCGCGTACGACAGAATTTACAGAGGCGAGTTTAATTTCAACAGACCTTATATAGGAGCCGCATTGCACCCTAGCTCAATGGCATAGACGATAGTAAAGACTGCTTACATACTTCCTCTTGGTCGCTTTGAATGCAAAACTCTTCGGGTGCTTTTCACAAAATTTACGAAAGGTGATTTGATGACGAATTCTAGTCTGGAGGATGTCCATGCAAATATTGTATGGTTTCACTACCGTCAAACTAGGAGGATATGTCCAAATGATTTCAGAAAACTACCTGTATAATTAGTATATTCTTTCCTATAAAGTACGGTACATACTATGTCATTCTAAAAAGTTCCACACTCAGCACCTACCATATATTTTTTGTCTTTTTCAGTCGCCATTAGTACGCAAACCTCGACGGCATTGCAGCCAACTTCAGCCCCAACATAATGGTGAACTTTTCTCAACTGCTACAGTTGTATGAATTAAATAGAACGATGAGGATACGCAAGAATGAAATATTTAATTAGACACACCGCCAGGCTACTCCAAATCGTTGGGTTGTCGTTTGCCATTATTTTTGGTCGGTCTAGCGTATTCCAGGTTGGTTTGTCCTCCCGGCATATCTTCGTCATTTAAAGTCTGTTCAGTATAACGTTAGATAAATTCCCAAAGTCGCAAAATTTCAATAAATTCAATATTCAATTATGTACACTACACCGACACTCGGCTCCCATATATGTGTATTGTGTAGGTACCTACTTGGCAAAAGTGTTGCAATTTAAACTTGGCAAAACAACTTCCATCTAATTCAGTTCAGTTTAAAATTGCATTCAGAAGTTGCAGCCACGAAGATAGCACGAACGGTAGAGTTTCCTTTACCGGAAAATAGCTGTGTAATTAGATTTCTGCGGTGAGTAAAATAGTTTATTATACATACACTCTGCACTGTAGGACCGCACCTCCACCATAGCCTTCATCATATCCATCATAATAATCAGCATCTTGTGGGATGTATATGACGATGATGACGATGAGCCTCGAAGTGTTGCTCTCAAAACACGACACCAAATGGCTTTTAGGAAAATTATTTTGCGGCTATAATGGTACTTGAAGTGAAGTACTGGTATAATACGAGATGAGCTCGAGTAATGAAGTTTTGTGGGTGTTGGCCACACATTTTAAACAAAAGTGTTGGTATTCGCTTTATACACCGAACACAGGGATGCAATTTCTTATGGTTTTAATATGGACAAGTCGGTCAAAGAGAATTCGCGTGCATATTTTGAAGGACGACTTACTTTATTTCGTCCTTTTAAAACAGTTGCAACAGCTGATTTCTAAATTACGCTCAGTACTGGATTTTGGATATCCGTGTTGCAAAATGGATTGCTAAACACTTGAACAAGGCTTCCAAATAATTCAAACTCATTTCCTTAGTGTATATCTAAAGGGTGGGCCATCTAGTGGTTTCTTTTTAAATCATAGGTTATTTTGACACTGAAAAAAATTTGTTTCCAAAGTGAGTATTGTGTAGCCCAAACAGCGGGTTTTTTGAAAAGAAGTTTTGACCGTTCGTGGGACTGGTATGCTAGTGGTCAATAAGCATGATCCCCGACGTCCGCCACAGAGAGTGACAGTTTGGTGAGAATTGTGGAGTGGTGGCATCATTGGACTATTTTTCTTCGAAAATGAGGCTGGGAACAACGTTTCGGTCAACGGTGGGGGTACAGAGCCATGTTAACCGACTTTTTTTTTACTGAAATTGAAGACATGGATTTGGTAGACCTCTGACCGATGTCAGTTGGCCGTCTTGGAGCTGCGATTTCAACCCTTTGGACTTTTTTTTGTGGGGACTGGGGAACCGTGAAGGACCGACGTTATGCCAACAATCCAGAAACCATTCAAGCACTTCAAGCCAATATTATCGAAGCAATCCGTGAGCTACAACCCGAAACCATCAACAAGGTTTTGTAAAATTGGAGTGACAGAATGTGCTACTGCGAAGCCAGCCGAGGCAGCCACTTGTGTTCCAAAATGATTGGGTATGTTTCCCATAATGAATGGGAAAAAATTAATTTTGGTCATTTTATTGCATTTAGAAAAAAAAAAATTGTATTTGGGCCACCCTGTATATGAAGAACATTCTTGGGAGTTGCATTGTAGTACTAATTGGTCAGTCTTTTTTGTCGTAACGATTACGGCAATATTTCTAAATTTTTAGGATATATGCAAAAGGTTTCGAAGGTCTATTTGCATATGTATGATCTTGTCACAAGCGATCAGAACTCGTTACCGCTTTTATCGAAGATTTGTATAACATTTGGTGTAAGGGAAAAATCTTTAAGTGCATAGAGGGAAAACGCGTCCGTCTTTAGTAAGTTTTGTAATTTGTGTCACTTTGCACGACCATTACGAGTAAAGTAGACAGAAGGCGTGATCGTACGAATTTCTTTGAAGTATGCATTGTTTTTGCCCAATTCATCTGCTCGGCTTTCACAGATTCATCATCGGTGAGATGAAAACGCTAACATCCGAAAACAAAATATATATTAAGTCTAAGATAAGAAACTGCCTCACACGCTCTCATTCTGTTGCATAGATAGACCCATAGCATTGAGTTCTCCTTTCTGTTCCTGGTATTCTTTATTTAGCAGTTTCCGCATCTCGTTCTGACGAATCTTAATAGTAACCGATTAGTTTGGTATTTGTTCAAGAAGGTTGATTTACCTACACTCCTGATTAAATCTTTTGCCACAAGCATTTCAAGCTTTAGTGGTACAAGTAAGCTTGATAGTCCCCCTGTTGTTTTCTTCAGCATGTTATTAGGTTGAACTGAAATTCTTGAGAGTTTCTTTTCACTGCAAAAAAAAAGAAAAGAAAATTATTAGAAAAATGGGGAAATACATTTTAAGAGGTTTACATATGACTTTCCACATCCCCGACGGTTATGATCTCCGCGTTCATCATAATTAAACCTTTTAGTCGGCTATTAAATGCAAATAAATTAAAAATGTGGTCGTATTTACAGAAAACTTAAAACGTCTGCTAGCCTACTTAAATTTTATTGAATCGATTTAATAGAGTTTTATGACGAATCTGCTAAAAAGCTTGATAAAGGTTTTTGACCAGCTCAGCTGTTTGTAAAGGACGTCTCGGAAATAAGTTCTGAAGACATAACGAGCTCCAGTTCTCAAAGATGTGCTAATAATTTCAAGTCCTGCACTAATTAAAATTATGGAATATGAAAAATTGAAAACGGAAGAAGGAAGAAGGAAGATGGAAGACGGAAGATGGAAGACGGAAGATGGGAGATGGAAGATGAAAGAAAGAAGATCGATGATGGAAGATGGGAGATGCAACATTGAAGAATATGGAAAATGGATAATGGAAGATAAAATATGGAAGAAAGAAGATGGATAGTGGAAGATGGAAGACGGAAGATAGGCGATGCAAGACAGAAAACGAAAGATGGAAGATCAAACATTGAGGATGGGTGATAGAGATTGAAAAGATCTAAGATTTTGTAACAAAGCTAATTTTTTTTATTTGGGTTGTTCATAAATACTGCATCATCAGTGTGTCTGCATTGAAACTGTTTGCAGGAAAATAAATTTTTCAATCAGGTGGATCAGCAGAATAAAAAATATTTCAATGGAAATGGAAAGCCGCCTTTTGGGATTTAAAGGCCTACAAAAAAAGAAGCCCACAGAATACCGAACAAAAGAAAGTCGACGAGGATGGGATTCGAACCCACGCGTGCAGAGCACATTGGATTAGCAGTCCAACGCCTTAACCACTCGGCCACCTCGTCTTCAAGTTAACGGTACACCAATGAAATCAACATACGCGTACATATGTGTGGGTAAAGAAGTAGGTGCGCGCTAGCATCACAGTTTTCAGCGTTTCGTCTATACACTACAAGGTCGGTGTACCCTTTATAGCTTTCGATCTTCTGCCGCAGCCTTTCTCTCTCTTTACGAGTCACCATAGTAGGGCGGCAGAGGACCTAAAACCAGCAACGATTGAAAGACCTTAGCTTTGACAGATTCAGGCTTTCTGACAACAGATTGATAAAGCTGACCAATCTTTCAGAGCTAGAGCGTTGATAGACAAATCAACCAGGAACAGATTCGGTGGGTACTTGGGTCAGCATTATTTATAGAAAATTCGTCGAACCTTTTGATCTGAATGATCAGAATATGTCAATCCAAATCGATGCGGACCAGTTGCTCGCAGCGTCAATAGACTACTTGAGATTAAAAAACAAGTTTTCATTCAGCGCCCTCATACACCGACAGCCTCATTATTTGCAATTATCAAACACATGAGCAACTTTCTCCAAACTTTAGTACGTGCGCGAACCGTGAAGATATTAATTAGACAACAGGGAAAATTAATTCCAAACTCATCCTTCTTCGAAAAAGTTTCAACAGCAAATGACTCAAACGCCTCCAGTGCTTGCGATATGTTTAAAAATTTCCAACGCACACGAAACAGAAACTATTTACAAAAACATCATGCAAAGCTGATGCTCCGAATTGCATCCGTAAGAAGCATAAGCAGGTAAGCACTCCCTCTGAGTTTCATTGTCTTGCAGTCTTGCATACAGTCTTAAGTTTGCAACGCACTCAGCCCAGCCGCACAGAGCGGCGCATTGAAACACGTTTCTTCGCCTCTAAGATATTAAAAGAAACGCTTTCATTATTCATGAATCATGACGACCGGGTGGTAGCACCGAGCTCTTTTTTTTTCCTTCCAAACTTAATCCGTGAGCTGCACAACCCCCATGTGCGAATTTTGACAGTGTGCATAATTAAAAATCCTTTTACGAGAATACGACAGGGCTTTAGCATCATCCAACTGTTTGCTGTTCCTAGTTTTATTTTGACAGCTTTGCTCTGGACTTATATGTATATTAGAAGCGAAGCGACGATGTGTAGATGCAGGTGACTCATTGTCACCATGTTCCGTGCTTTACGGGGGAATGAGTGGAAAAGTTTTTCGGTCTCATTTGGACAAGTCTACGATTTTCCATATTCCTGGAGTTTTGCTACCGACGAAACCTTGTTCCATTGTGGGGCAAAAGTTTCCCCGCAGGAACAGGAAGCCTGCAAGCCGAACAAATGCAAGCCATTAATCTATGTTACTTTTACACATATTTCAAGCGCACCAAATAATAAATTTCGAGGTGAAACTTTGCAAGAAATTTATGGATCTGCAGGTGGTGCGGGCGAGGGTGTACTGCACAATGTGTAGGCAGTAGGTGGGTGCGTGGTTATGCGGTGTAAATGCCTTGGGGGACATCTTAATACCTAAACGTAAATTTTAAATGGCGTCTAAGAAAGTGGTAGTAATAGAGTATACGCTGATTGTGCAGAGGGGAGGGGCTGAGTTCGTATAGTGCAGGCATTATTAATGTGCAAGTGAGATTCGAAGAAAACACAGTCACTGTAGCAATTTGCCTAATTGAACACACTGCAGGCGGTTGTTTTCACTGCCTAATTGGGTAATTAGCTTACAGGGGAAATAGAGTCATAAATTCAATCAGTCAAGCCAAGCATATAGATATCAATTATTTTGTAGACCTTTCAATGGTGGTAGATGGTTTGGGAAAATGCGTAAGTGCAATTTTTCAAGCGACAGCTGGAAAATCGCGTGCAGGCGACAGGGTTGGGAAGGGCAATGACTATCGGTGCCAGATCTACCATACATTTTTTCTAAATTTGTCGGCAAAATTTTACGTCGCTGCCTCTATATCGATATGTAAAGTCTTCAAACAGAATACATTGTCGCATTAAAAATTCGTTAGTCCTGTGTTTAAGCAACTTTTAGCACTGAAAACATAAAGTAGATTTGCAATATCGGAACAGTTTGTTTGAGCTGCGGTATTTTACTTCACGTTTCTCGAAGAACTTTTTTAGGAGTTGCTTTCTTATCTTATAGCGGAATCTAGTCTCTTGGCCTCCTCGATGCAATGAAGACCTCGACAAGAACTCCAATTAGAATGCCTGAATGACTTGGTGAAAATTTTTTTAGGTTTTTTTTATTAGCCAACAAGATCTAAAACGCATGCAAATTTGACAAACATGTCACCCGCTCGTAAGGACATAAGCTTGTCATAGCTCCAATGCGAAGATTTTGGATCTAGCCATGTCTGTTGGATATGGAGCTCATACCTTATCCATGGGTCGCAGCTTTAAGTGCTTGCTGAACTATCTACTGCGGGAGTAGTTTAATGTCCGAAATTTTGGGAAAACGGATACTTCTGTGGTCACAAGGAAAAACCGCTAAAGTCTGTTATTCTCTTTTTTCAGGAGAGCACTTTAAAGTTTTTGACAAACGTGTGAAATTACATGTAACTCTATTGACTCTAGTGACTTAAGCTGTTATGTTTTTTTGAAATTGTAGCCACATTTTTAAAGATATAAAGATGAAAAAATTTTACAAAATAAATTTGAGTACGCTGAATCCAATGGCATCAAAATCTCAAATTCGTCTAAAGTCGACTTTAGCGGTTATGGTTTGTGGCCACAGACTTATGCTTAAGTGTGTTTTTACTGCGCCATCCCAGGGTGTAACTATCGTCGAAAGCCTCTTTGTTCAGTTGTTCTTAATGGGAATTAAACCCGAATTGCAATTCATATTAACCTTCTTTGGGGGCGTTTCGGGAGGTGTTTTTCTGCGGTTTTTCCCAAGTGTGGTTGAAGTGTTTTCGAGCAGTGGTTTCTTTAAAGTTTTTCCTTTCGTATTTTGGGGAGTTTCTTATGGCTTCTTTTTGATATTATTTTTTATATTTCTGTTGATTTTTTTTTGACAATTTTCATGCTAATTTCGAATTTTTTTTGGGTGTTTTTACTGGAGTTTGTTGTGAGTTTCACATGCATTTTTCGGATCGTTTTTCGGGTAACTTGCGAAACTTCTTATTTCGAAGCCTGATTCATATCATTTTGATTTTAGGCGCTTTTACCTCGATTTAAAAACTTTTTTCCTAGAATTTTTGCAGGTTTTTCGAGAGTACTTTTGTGAGCGTTTTTTGTGGCTTTCCGTGGAGTTTTTTAAAGCTTTTTGTGCTAAATTTAGTCAGAATTTTTCAAAGTCCTTTTGTTACATTTTTCGGAGCGTTTTTTTATCGGAATTTCCAGCGTTTTTTTGGTAGCCACTTTATGAAAAATCGCGTTTTTCGGCTCGTTTTTTGTGTGATCCCGTCAGGAATGACGTACCTAATCAACTTTTTACGGAAGTGGGGAACTGTTCATGCAACTAAAAAATTCCAACCCCAAAGAAGGTTAGTGTAGTGGTAGGTACCTACTCAGGTTTTTGTAAGTCCGGAGTGGGAAGATATAAATAATAAACTGCTTTTTAATGAGGGTGCTATTTAGATATCCGTTTTCGAATTGGTGACTTTTCCAACCCCAACTAATTTGACACATGACTGGAGCTTTTGTTTGCTATTTGTAGAGCTACGTTTGCCATTTCAAGTTGAGTAGAGACTTACGAAGTACTTGAAAAACTAGTCAAAAATTGCACTTCCCGACTGCGCTCCTTTTTGCTCGAAATTGTTATTAAACTGTCTTATCCTTCCGCGATGAACATGATTTAAAGGTGTTCAGATTCATATTATCTTCCTCTTAAAAAAGTTCATAAAACTCACGTTTTCATAACTACCAATTTGTTGTAACCAAAAAAATAGAGAAATAAATTCTTCGAAATATTAGATTGCAGTGAAATTAGAAGGACTACCAGCCACCGTAGCAACATCCATTGAACCTTCAAAGTCCCTTATATTATGTGTCCTGGTTGTTAAAGAAAAATACTTTCACTTTATTGCCAGATACGCAGTAAAATCAAAATAAACTTCAATAAAAACTTCAGCTGTGCAACACATAAGGCCAAATGACCGCTTTTCCTTCACGACTCAAGACTAACCTGGAATTTTTAATATTGTGCTGAAAATGAAGACGAAAGCTATGAGTCTGGGAACGCATCGCAGACACCTACTATAAATAGAAACAGAGCTTGCAGGTATATATCTCTGCCGTGTAAAAAGAAAAACGGACAGGCAATATCAAAGGAATTTAATCTCAAATATTGCTTTATGCTGATGTATGAAATTGTGCTTTCCCATAATGCGCCGTCACCATCATGTCCATGGAGTGTCACATGAGGGAAAAGTCGACGACGACGACGACAACAAGCAAGGAAGGAAACAAATAATTTTATAAAATTTAAGTTGAGCTTGCAGAGAAGTGGGTTGCAGAATCAAATCATATCCGTGGGATAGGTATGAGATGACGATAAAGGATTATTTTTCCTTTGGCATTATTAGCCTTTGTTTGTCGGATTTAATTTGCGCTCAAATAGGATCTATATATCCTTCCTCAAGGAATGTTCTATACGATAAGCGCTTTTAATTGAGTATGAATGAAAGTACAATACTTACAGCAAAGAAAATAAGAAATAGTCTTGAAAAGCGTATAACCTGCCTACAGCTAGTGGGCATTAAATTTGCATCTAGTTAATGAGACAGTGGTTCCTAGCCTTTTTACTTGTTCTGATCCTATGACCCTTGGAAACTGATCACCTTTTAGTGTCTTTCTAATGCAGGAGACTTTTCTTGTTGACATTAAGAGGTACCATACTCTTTTGTGTAGCAGATACCATTTTTTTCGCAAAACTCAGCTCTCTACATCGCAATTACATGCGCCTACGTCGTATGTATACATCCGCCTAATTACATGGCTCCAAAAGTCATTACAGTTTCCAAACTATTAACCAGCGTACAAACAACAATTCACCGGCCAATTCCCGCTCATTAAATTCGCAACCATCTGGGTGATTAAAGCCCCAGCAGGACATGCCGAGCCGATACATTTCCATGAATCCTGTGTGCGACTGGTCTCTCTCAGCTGAATTAGCAATTCAAATCGATGTTGCATCGGAGTCTACCCACAAATACATCCCCAAGCCGTGCAGTCACTATACTCGAAACCATCGCATTGATTATATAGGTATTGAAATTATTGCGGTCTAATTATCACAAACTTACTCAGACGTGAACGGTCGTCCGCACAAACGGATTTCCAAAGGAGTTATTATGCTGAGCCTCTATCTACTTGGTATAGTGTAACACACAATTAATTTGCGATTGGTACGTAAATTTATTCATCTCGTTGTCTCCGGATTCCCATTTGCAACAACTTGTCATCGGCTTGTCGTATATGGATGAGGGAATCGTCCTCATTCATTGCCAAAGGGAACGTATTCACAGAAATCGATTAGAATGTACTTACACCTGTTTAAGGTGCTTTGCATACGAAAACGAATCCTCTTATTCGTCTTCGTGCCGCTCGGATGGCTTATTTGAAAAATAGCCAACAAATTTGCTTCACTGCACAGCACAAACAAATTTTCCTCCTTATGTGGCTATTTATACTAGCACAAAGTGCTTAAACTTGAAGCTCACACATGTGCACAGTGGTAGTCGTTGTGGAAAATCCTTTAATTCAACTCCACTTGCCGGGCAGCAAAACAACTCTATAATACTTGTTGTGCGGTTGTGGTTGTGTGGGGGCCTGTCATGCTCATGATACTGCACTGCAAAACTGTAACTGCATCTGTATGGTGTGGTGTATGACGAATGCCCATTGCCCATACTTCACATGTACACAGCTGAATGAAAGGCTTTATTTTGCTTGATGTCGAAAATCGAAATATATGTTAGGCACTCGTGGTGGATCATTTCAAAAGGTGTACAGTATTTGGTGCGAACTTAAAACTGTCCGAAGTTTGAATTGATTTATTTTATTTGGAAATAGTTTTGGGTATGGCTAGTGATAAAGTGCTACAGAAGTGTAGGCATTAGCTCTCTCAGGCGGAAATAGTGTTACTCTCAGTGACGAATAGATTTGCATGCAGGATTTGAAATAGGTTAAAGGGAAGCCAAACAAATTACAAATTAGATGCCCAAATGGCGAAGGGCAGCCAACTAATTTAAAACCAACTAATTTAAAACATTCCTACCGCTTTGATTGCAAAATTGCGGATGCAGTAGTAACGTGTTTCAAGTTTGGCTACGATTGTAATAAGTCCATGGAGAGTTGGGCGGGAAGTTGGTACGTGGAAGTTGACTTGACTTTTTAAAAATTTAGTGAACTATAAGCACACGCTGAAGTCAATAGCAATTCCCGGAACTCATCCACAGCTAAGTCGCTTCAGCAACTTATCTATGAGAACTCACCGATAGGCAAATATCATCCAAGCTTTTGAAGTAAGTCAACAACTTTGTACAGCCCATGGAGTTTGCGGTTGTTACTTTTCCTCCATTTACTTCCTAGTGACCATTATATACCAACAATTTGACAATATTTGCATTATTCGGGAGCGACCGACATTGTATGTCAGAAGCAGAATGAATCTACTGACGGTAGTGACTGCCGTGTGGGCACCACACGAATAAAAAGATTGAATAGTGGGCGGAACAGGTCCTTATAGGTACGCTAGGCCAAGTTTCTCACAACCATTCGTTTTGTGTGAGGTTTTATTTCTGCGACAACTGTAAAGGACCTATAAATGTAAGGCGATTCTGAACGGTAGTAGAAACAGTTGCAGGTATAAATTTTGGGCTTTTAAGTTTCACAACAAAACGTGTTCTTTCCGAACGCTTTTATTGTCATTTTTGTCCCTACATTTACCACCTTTTACTGACTCTATATAGATGAAAGTGCCATTAAATAAAAACCTGCTTGATGGAACCGACTGAACATTTTCTGTCGCTACTCAGGATAGACCCAGCAGTCATAATTATTGACCTTCGATACAACCGCTGAACTGACAGATGTCACTATACTGGAGTTGACCACACTCTTATCCATCGCCTATCCACAAAAAAATAACAACTCCAGGCAGTTCAATGCGCTATGAAGTGGCTGGAGCTGCCGCATGCACCTAGTAAAAACCCGACAAGGAAAACCCACTCCATTTGCCCATACAATTTCCAGTGAGTCCTTTCAAGGGTAATCAAAATCACTGAATCAATATAGAAAATAGAATTGAAAATGCAACCTTTAGGATTTTTGGCGCAACTCGCAATGCTCTTGCCGCTGCCATACTTAAGTTTTGTCGATAGTCGCCATTTTGTTTTTCCTCAAATTTGTCGCAGATCTATATTAAGAATAAAAAATAAAAAAAATAAACAAAATCCTACCAATATAATGCTATTTGACAATTTTAGATTTTTTTCTGTGGGGCTACGCAAAAGACCGTGCTTACGCGAACAGTCCCCAACGTCTCTAGACGCATTAAAAACAAACATTATTCAAGTTATATCTCCCGAAATGTGCGAAAAAGTGGCTAAAAACTACCTCAAAATGATAGCATACTCTAAATCTTTCCGAGGCGGCCATTTGAATGATATTATATTTCACATACAATTTTTATCAAAAACTAGCTGACCCGGCGAACTTCGTTCCGCCCGTTAATGAAATGAATATAATCATGCTTATTTTCAGATTCGAACAAATACTCAATTCTAACGAATGTCTCTATTCGTTCGAATGAACTTTGTGTATTTTGAGATTCGAAAGAATAATATTCACTATCGGGAATGTCATAAAATGAATTTAAATAAATTCAACTTTCGAAATCAGCGGTTGCACATTTTTATTTTATATAGAGTGAACATACATACTTTTGTTTTTTTTATAGAGGCTCTTTTTTCATTAAATATTAACTACTAACTATTGAGAAATATATGCTAAGATCTACGAAAATGTGAAGTAGAAGTCTTATCTCAAATGGGAACAGGCTTAAGAATATTAAAATGTGTTATTAGTAATATTTTGACATGAAAGTCTGAAATTTAAATATGAGCTTATCTAAAATAAGTTTTCAAGTTTTGATTTAAAATTGCGAACCCATATTGTTAAAGTAAAGAATGCAAAAAAAAGGATGCTATATTGAACCTCAAGTTTTTGAGTTATTTATTCAACTCAATTCTGGTCACACTACCTTTCAAATATGGGGACTGTATAAACAAAACAAAATTTTTTTTGATGCAGTTTTTCTGTAAACAATTGGTGACAAATACCAGCAGACATGGCGATTGTTTTGTTTATGGATGAAAGAAGAAAACAATTCATACAGGAGGATGCCTCAAATCCATTTCCGAAAAAAAAATCCCTCAAGAAAATATGGAAAAACAACAAATATCACTGTTTAGCGTTAGGAAAATACAGACGAATAGAAAAATGACATTTGTTGCGAACGATTAGAAAGTGAAAATATACTCAACATTGGAATGAAAAATGAACTTTCGATTGATAGAATGAACTTCGAACTGTTCGAAATTCAAAATACAGATTCTTCAAATTCGGCACACTTTCGAAAGAATCGAATCTCAAAATAAGCATAAAATAATTCCGAGTATGCACATACTATAAATAAATAGTTGGCGCAACAGATCCGTAGGGACCTAAGGCCTAGTTTCTTACAACCATTGGTCTTGTGAGTGTTTTTGATTTTTGGGACGAATGGAAGGAAGTACAATTTTATGCCGAGTCCAAAGGGCCAATTGAGAAGCTCTTTCACGACAATTATACTCTCGGATGTTTGTCAGACATTCGCGAGATGTGGAGCAGTAGAAAAAAAATGTTAATTTGGAATTTTGTTTTTTTTTTCGGAATTCGAACCTGGGACCATTCGCTTAGCAGTCCAACACGCTTACCACTAAGCCACTGCGCCGACATACTGCTTCATGTAATTCGGTCAATTCAATGTTTCATTTGAAATCCCTGTTCCCTGATGCCGAAATGTTATTTGGAAGCATGAATTGTACATTTGAATGTTATCCAAAAAATATTTCGATTCTGGTGTAGTGCCAGAAAGTAATGATTGTAATGGTTCAGGTGGATATTGTAATTCTGGTAATCGAACTTTCCCAGAAGCACAACACATTCCAGAAGTTTTATTTCCAAATTTAAATGCATTACAAAATTGACATAATTTGTTCATTGCGCCAATAACCACAAATTTGTGCAAACTATAATCAATGGCACTATTATATCGAAATCCAGCCTTTTAAAACAACATTAACATTGATTCGTTCATCATTTTCATTAACATTTCTTGTTGTGCGATGCGATTGCATTCTCAATCTTTCTTGCTCATTACGATGTTCACGTTATTCAGATGAATGACCTGAACTTAATGAATGAATTGAGTAAAAATTAATTTAAAAGTTAAAGTTAAAAATGACCTGAACGTGATCTGGCCACACGTTCTCTTTGAATTCGATTTTGATTTTCTCGCTCTTCTTGTGATTGATTTTGCCTTTCATTTGATCTATTTTGCGTTCGTGCCCGATTACCAATATCACTTCTCCGCTGAGGTGTCATTTTTGATACAAACTAAAAAAAAATTAAATTACAAAAAATCAATCTTCAATAAGTTAAAGGTACCAGCGTAGGAACCGCAGGACTAAACTTTTTCAAAATGTTGGGAAAACATGAAGAACCTGATTGAAAAGTCTAAAAAGTATTTTGACAAAATAAAAATTGATTTCTCATAAAAACAAAAAAAATTAATTACAGTACAAACACATTTTTTTGCTCCGGTTTTGGTAAAAAAAATTGTCATAATCTTCCAATTAGTAGTCTTCAGCTTCTCGAACGACATCTTGAGATGTCAAATCACTAAAAAAATCATTCAAAAACCAAAATGTACTGAAATTCTTGTGTTTTTCCAAGAACGCACAACCCACGCATACGTTTTCCAATTTCAACCAAACTTCACAAAAATGATGTATAGACCAATACCAGAGATGTGTGAAAGTTTGGTTAAAATCGGTAGATGCGTTAAGGCGTGAATCGGCGACAAACCAACACAATTTTAGGCTCAATTTTTATATATATAGACAAAAATGTATCGCTGTGTGTGTTTTATTTAGCTTTACTTTCGAAACCGAAGAATGAATGACCCTTCATTATTGCGAATGCAAACAAAATCTGAAGCGCACTTTTCTTTGGAGATTTCGAGTTGTTGAAGGAAACTAGGTTGTAAATCTGCAAACAAATATTCACTTATGGCAACTCTGATTGTTTTCAGGTTTCAGATTTTTCCTTTTTGGAGCAGATCAGCTGCGTATATTTTCTCTAGGTACCTATGTGATGTACATTTGGCAGTTGCTGGAAAGTGCTGCTTAAAAAGAGAACTGTCTTCACCTGACTAGATGCGCCTTGCTGTTTTGAAGAACAAGCATTTCCATCTAAAAGATAGTGGTTGTTATGGGCCATCTAATGAGGCCTCCTGATTGCTGATTCGATCTTGAGAGTCATCGATCTCCTTCAGTTGGAGGCTGTTTTTTTTCTTTGATGACTCGAGATCTTTGCTTTGCAGGGCTTGTTTTACTGTATCTTATGTCACCTGCTTGCGGCGAAGACATTTTTTCCACACATAGGTACCACAAAAATCGTACGCATATAAAAAGAATTCCATTAAGTGAAAGTTAATTTTCTACACCATTAAGACAACTTGTTTCGCATTTTTCCAGTCGAGTGCCCTGCATACCCTATACCTTTATTCATCCAACGGAACCCAGCCACATGTGAAAACAGGATACCGATACCTATGGATACAATAAGTCCATTTGGTTGAACAGCGCACCCGAAATTTAGTTATTTTCCACTTCGAAACAAAACAAACACGCGCGTGATGAACGCTGCACGTGCTACTAACACCTTGGATTGAAATTGAATTGACGACGTCAAAAAGGCATCAGCACCACCATCTGGAAAAACCATTAACAAGAACACCACCAACAACGCTGAGAAGGTGATATGGGCCCTCTTCCGATGCCGCGCCAGAAGGTATGGCTATGGTTCAACCAACGCACGGTCGGATCGATGATGACGGCGAGAATGAGGGGCAACAGCATCTGAAAAAAAAAACGAAGAAAAACCAAAGCCAAAAGGAAACCTAGGTAAGCTCCAACGAATCCCATGTAATTGTCGTCCTTTCGCACTCGAGTGAATTACTTAAGCCCGCAATAAAGTAGCAAAATTGAATCAACTGAAGGTGGAATTCGCAAGAAATCCCATCGTTATTCGTCCGTGGGCTTATCAATATGGTCCCGTTCCTTGATACAGCTTGAGGGAGTGTGGTGGCATGGCATTGAGGAAATTGTTCGAAAAGGTCCTCATTTTTTTACCCCATACAGTGAAAGGTGGGGCTGCAGAGAGAGAGAGAGAGCAAGGGAGAGAACATTTGAATATTTGAGACATTAGGCCACCAGCAGTAGCAGGTGTTGATGCGAGTCCTCTTGACATAACTTATTTTAATGGACCGAGCCATTAAGTTCCACTCACAGGGTTCGGCATTTCTGAATACATTATATTTCATTTGAATGGGAATTGCTAATTTTATTAATCTTGCGATCGGGAATGGCGCAAAAATGGTAAAGTGATGACTCCTAACATCACTTAGCGGAATCTTGGTGGGACATTTATTTGACATTTTAACGTCGTCGATGGAGCAATAAAAGTCGATACGATAGGTATACCGTATATAGAGCATGGCAAGGTGCTTGGCTGGGCAAAATGGTCGGTGTGATGTTGGAAGCATGTATTTAAGTGTGATGTGACCTATGGGAAGTTATACTCCGCATTCCACACAAAATGTTTTAAGTAATTTTTAAATTTCTGTTTAAATTGTGGAAACCCGAAGTTTTTGGCCTAAGACGGCTAAGGTGTTGGCTTGGAGCTATTTGAACTTTTTTACGGCTTGCGACTCACAAAGGCCATACTATGCAATTGTACCCGCTTTTGTTACAACCCTGTTTTATGCAAACCCCCAAACAAAAATTTTATTCTACCTGGTATTTCACTCAAAAAAGTGGGTCGCAAAATTCTGTCCGTCTGTCTGTCTGTATGTCCCGGGGCCTAACGACTGCCCGGATTTGGTTTGGTTTTTTTTTTTGGCACGGTAACCTCAATATTAATGGTACCTACTTCGCATATAAACTTTTTATACCAGTACCAGATTTGTTCGAAAACGGCTCTAATGATTTCAAGCAAAATGTGGGATTTAACCTTATGTAGGTGAGGTAACTGCTTACTCAGTTTCCCGCTAAAAAATCGAATAATGGTCATTTTGAAATTTGAACATTTTTCGAAAACGAATTCGATTGTACCAAAAATTAATTTCTAAAGTAAAATGGTCATTTCTATCTTAATGACGAATTCAGTTTTTCTCAATATTATCGTTAATATATTTTTGTAAAAGGTAATTTTTGAAAAATTTAGTTTTCTTTTGATGTTTCCAAAATGATTGCGGTTTTAATTTTCAATTTGAATCACCGAAAACGATAAATTTAAGAACTTCTAACATCTCGAAAACCCCATTTTTGATTTCGATAAAACTTTTAAAACCAAGTAATGGTTACATCCCGCACAACATCTTGTACTCGGTTTTCAGCTAAATATTTAAGCAAAAGAATTTTTCGAACTAAACATTGGAATTTTTGGTACTGTTTTGCTTGCCAAATTTAACAAAAACCACTCTAACGTTTTTGGTCAAAATACATATGAACATCCCGTTCTAAGTTTTTCTAAAAAATTCGAACAAATCAATTTCTTAAACATTTCACAAAATTTACTACCGAAATATATCTTCGGTATATTTTTGAAACAATAACAATGGCCCAATTCCAATGAAATCCCAATAACAGCTACGTAAAACTTCTTTTTAGCAAATATTACCAGCTTTTTTTTTTCAGCCATATATACCCTAAACATAATTCCAGCTACTTGAAGCTTACACAATTAACTACCCACTTCATTTGCACCAAAACTTTTGATGAACGAGAAAGTTACGTTCGACCCAGTCGTGCACTTTGTTTATATTTTTTTTGCCATGAATTTTCACAATTTCAAAAACGAACATGATTTCGGTATTTGAGTGCAACTTTCACTTTGTTTATATTAGTATATTTATTTTTATATTTGATTTTTTCTGCATTTATAAATAAAAATACTTGCAGCTAAGTTTAATTATCTATAAATTCTAGAAAAAACCGCAACAAAATTAGATTCCGCTTACTGAAAGCCTGGCTATAAGCGCCATATAATAATTTTAAACCGATGCGCATGTGCTATTATCCTGGGAGTCATGTCTCATGCATCCGCTGTCGAAATTCCGCTGAATTGTAGGGGGATATGAAAAATTAATTGAATTCCTCCATTCAACGAAACTCCACCTTCCATTAGCTGCTGTTTCAGATGCTGTTTCCCATGTAAATATCCCGCCTTGAGTATTAAAACTTCATGGAAAAGGCTAAAAAAGAGACTACCAGCCAGATGGACTGCCATTGGTACGTGTATGATTACAAGAAAGGTGGGGCCATCTTTCAATGAAGCCCGGATAAAAAGACTCATGCGGAAGGATAGCATTTACCCCCGAAACGCGTCTGATGGAAGAAGAGCTTTGCAGAGGCTACAGTGATGGGGAGGCCGCAATCATCTCTCTATGTCACTGTCAGAACCGAATTCGCAGGGAGGTTGTACTTCCAAGAAATTGACAGTCCTCCCAGCACAAGATAATGAACTTTGTTGAGTTCCCAGGAGAGTCTGTATGTGGCAGCGGAGTATATGTAAATAATTACAGAACTTTTATAATATTTTGTGGTGGTTAAGGGACAACCTCTTTCCGATGGTGACTTGCAACACAATGGGGTAGTATTGAACCGAGCGTGGCCTCGCCAGCGAACAAACCTAGTCTTACCTACCAAGAAGGCTCGGCTGGTAAGTCTATTCCCAAATCTCGTTTGACTTGAGTTTGTTCAATTACTGCATTTCTATCTCATTTTGCAAGGAATGTTTTTTCCTACGCCAAGCAAACTAACAAATATATAGGTAGGTAGGTAAGGTTCTTAGTTAATGTTCTTAGAAGCACGACTTAATGTTTGTTCAAAGCGGTGCCCATAGCAATCTTTTCTAGGTACAACCCTTTTGCACAGGGACAGGGACATCTGTGAATAATAGGGTTTGTATGTCAAGGGGGTATATGTTCAGACGGCTTTTTGCTGTACCGCTCACTGAAAAGAAAGATATCGAATCATATATCATTCTTTAAAGGGTGAGGATGATTTTGCAGACATTAATTACCACTGAAGTATTTTTCCGACCAATGGCACAAAGTCTGATGATATGAATCACGGCCTTGAAACGACTACTATACCACTTAATACCAGCATCGCTGTTGAGAGACAATTCCTGGTCGTAGCTACCACTTCGACACACCATTATTTACGACTCTGTCCAATTTATAATCAAAACGCAACTATCGAAGGGCGTAATCTATACTCGTAGATATGCCATAAATTATTGGGCGGCCTAATTACGTTGGAAATCATAAAATGCCCACATAAACACCGCCCACGTCGTCACAGGATTCACTGTTGCTCAATTAATAGTTCAGCCTGTATCCTCTACGTTTAAGTGTGCAATTTGATGGTCTTTTCATAAACATTGTCCACACTACAGCTGCACACACACAGCGAGGAGCAGAGCAGAGGTGTGCAAATGAAGCCAATAATTCCGAATTCAGACGCACATAGTGATGTCCTTCGGACTAACTAATGCTCAACTGAGAACTAAAACCAATTATATAATTTATTGCTAATGAAATTCTCTGTACGTCCTGCCACGAGGTGAGCAGCTCTCATCCGCTACACTGCCCTCTGCACACTATATGCATACAGTTCAGATAAATCTAGCAGATAACATCGTTCACATAAGATGTATTCTTCAATCCGTTTTATTGCCGCCCCAACCCTCGGGGGGATACCAATAAGTATAAGTAAGCTAACGTATTTTAGGCTCGAAAGCAAACAACACCAACCAAGAAAAAAGGAAACTTTATTACGACTCCCACTCAAATTGCAGGACTGTAGGGGGAATTATTCGGTTCGGTTCGGTATACCACCATTCCAAGGCGAAACAACAACAGGACGGTAATAAACTTTATGCCAGTACCCCCAGAAGGTCTTGACTTTTTTTTCCTCACCGACAGTTGTTTTGCGCTCCGGAACATAGCAGATGAACCCACCATACGGTGGTGTGCGTCGTCGGTCGGTTGCTCGGTCAGTTGGGTGCTCGCTTTGTTGGTCTTGTCGGGTCATATTGATTATCCAAAAGGTTTTATTTAATGTCCAGCTGAGAGCCGAGTCCGGACAAGGATCATCCACATTTTGCGCACAGGTCTTCTATACCCTCAATAGACGTAATTACGTAATCGCTTTCCTAGAGGAACGACAGATATGGATCTTTATGAGTACATGTGTGAATATGGCGAGGAACGGAAGCATGTGTGCCGTGCCCTGCCCAGCAGTAACGGATGGATTGTATTTACTGACCCACTGCTGGTTAAATGGTGCTACTCGCTGCTACATATGGCATCACATTAAATACAGATTCTTAATTGATTTCTGTCGTGTCCTGTCCGTTAACTGCAACCACTGTCGTAGTGGACATGCAGCTGGCAGTGACACATACAAGGTGTTGAAATGGAACGTGGGTGGCATGGCTGTTACGAGCAGGTGTTTATTGTGCAGGGAATTACTTGTGAAATAAAAATACG
This sequence comes from Cheilosia impressa, assembly GCA_948293265.1. NCBI lineage: Eukaryota > Metazoa > Arthropoda > Insecta > Diptera > Syrphidae > Cheilosia > Cheilosia impressa. The sequence continues at coordinate 127,627,011 of OX411880.1, read as the reverse complement.
ACAACTTGTCGTTACCCTGGGACGTTGCTTAACTGATGCCCTCGCTGAGAAGTTGGTGTTTCAGGATGATTTTTTTGAAACTAGTAACGGAGGACAATACTATGGTGCAGCTAAGCTGTAAGAGGAGTGGGGATTTGTGTAGCACACCGGATGCAGTCATGTACAGTCAATTTTTTTGTTTTTAATTTCCTATAAGGATGTATAACCTAAACTGCATTCACTCCACCAGTCTATCGCCTCGCTATTTCCATAGGTATTACAAGTAATAAAAGCACAGATGTGTAAGGCAGGAGTCGTCCGCTCAGCTGTGCCGATAGCATCTAATTATTTTCCATCATATACCCAGGATAATATACATCCTCCACACGGGCGAACGTATAATTGGTGAAATTTAATTTCCATTCCATTCGCTAGGACCGAATTTGAATAGTGTTACTGATAGCCTCCAGGACATATCCAAATGAGATGTAAAAGTGAGAACAAAACCGGAAAAAAAAAGAAGAGAGGACGTCGGCTTGTATCAACACATCATCATTTCAAATTATCATTAGGCATCAGCATGTAAAAATTGCCACGTCGTCGCCGCAGTGCAAATAGGTACCCTTCTTGCCCGAAAGGGGAGGACGACGCCGCACGAACATACGAATATGGTATTTCGTATACATTCCGAGGAAATATGGAAATTCATTCCGTTTCGGCTTTTCCTTTATTTTTTTTTTTGGGGCACCAGATGAGCCTGAGTAGATGACGAAGCACTCCTTTCTTTTTACATCCTTATCGGATTCGAATAAAAAATAAAATGATGTAGAGTGATACACGCAGTGTTACTATATCAAGATGTAAGAACATAGGATTATTAGGTTACCGGCAGAGAGGGCTTCTCCGACAAGGATGCGCGGGGAAGGCGCAACATTTGGAAAATAAATTAAATTGCGGTAGCGAGTTTGAGTTGTAGAGACGTACAATATGTTGAAAGGAAACCCGACGCGGTATGGGAATTCAATTTTGTTTGTTCAACGAATTTCAAGGAAAAACTCACGATTGAGTTATCCCGATAAGCCTAATGAGGCTGGAAAAATCTACGGACCAAGGATGTTCGGGGGTGAAAATGGAAGGAGTGAACAAAAAATTTCTTGTTTCAGATTAAAAGGGGAGTTCAGGGTTAGGTTTGAGATGTACGCGCCATTTTTTTTCATACGAGTGTTTGTGCGGTTTCTGGTCCAAATCTGGTTAAGTTTTCTTTTTTCTACAGATTCTTAAACATTTTCTGCAGGAAGTTATTGGCTTTTGGCTGCTTCTTGAAGTTAAAATATTGCGCTCTGCATCCCGCTATAAATGGAACGATTTGATATGTTGGTGTAGCTATTTCGATTACCGTGCACCTTCATTTATTTATTTATTTGTGTTTCACGTCTTTGTAGGGTCCTTGGACGGTTGACAAGGTGGCGTGATTTCAAAAAGTAAAACGCAAGGGGGCCAAATCGGGGAAGTGGGCTATGGCTACTCCAAATCAAGCCTTATTGAGTTTAGGGGCTCCGCGAACACTCATTGGTTAAACTAAATCGATGGTAACCTAACCAAGGATTTGACCACCTGTGAACAGACCGGCCCTAAGTAGTTGCACAGACTCGTGAATAATAGTGATCGACTCACAATATTCTCCAGTAAGATAGTGCGTCACCCTAACCAGAACCCTCTAGTGATGTTGAAGCTCTCGGTTGCATCTTTCTGATTTAAGTCCCATGCCCCGTTGGTTGACACTGTGACCTGAAATATATATTGCATCAATAGCAATGAGTTTAGCACGGTATTACCAAACCAGACATACCTAGATATCTGGGTTGCTCTTGGACTTCAGTTCCTGCCTAGCGTAAAGCTAAATCACTGATAGATGATAGGAACTGCACTTGCCATTCGCCATCCATTCGTCGACATAATGCTTTTAAGCACAAAAGCACAAAACCAGATAAAATTTGATTGCGATGTTCAGAAGACTTACTCGTAAACCTGTGGACGGTATGGCATAAGTGGAGCAGTCTCCTTCTCGTATGGATCCCGCGTATGTTGCTAGGGCTTCGATCTTTGGGAATGCCTTCATCGTGCATTATTTTTCTGATGAATGAATTGTTGCACTTATACACTAGCAGCAGGTCATCACCTGTAGACGTAAATGGATCAAATCGTAGGCTTGGTCCGAGCTAGCTGCTGTTGGAACTGAACTGAATATATATACCTAATAGTAATAAGTTCTCTACTTCCTCCGCAACTAGGCTCTTAAACTCTATCGCCTTGTAATTTTGCAACTTAATAATTAATATTAAAAGTTCAATACTTTTCGTTCAAAAGGCAATTTCAAAATTTAAAATTTAAGAACGTACGACAATAACATAAATGCCGTCTGTCGGAGATTTGATTTATAAAGTTTAGTTGTAATTTTAAATGCTTAGTTATTAAATTCTTCCAATAAAATTTTCTATAAGCTAATGCACTGAACTGAGTATTGCTATAATGTTCGAAAGGGGACAAAGTCGTCTAGCAGTTTTTAGAAATAATCTCTTACCATCTAAGGTGTTCCCATTTTTGTCTTTGCATTGGTTTGGGTAGTCAAACTTTGTGTTGCCTTTTTTTCCTTTTTATAGAAATTCCTCGACTTACGTTGATTGCCCAAGCTGTGTTGGTTTTTTTTCGTGTGAATATTTTCCGTCTCTCCTTTTCTGCTGACATTTTGTTTGCTTTCGTCCATTCTCATTCCGCATCAAACTAGCACCAGCGGTTCTTCGATGGGTGCTAATTATTCTGTCGCCTCAGCAAAGAGCATAATCTGACAGTCTGAGAGTGTCTGACTTTCGATATCGACAGTTCATAAGACATCAACACTGATGATGGATCATCAATTCTAATAGACCTATTGCACTACCACATAAATTTTGTGATTCCCTTAAGTACATCTATAAGATTTAGAAAGTGAATTTTCCAGTGCACTATGCTCCACCAACTAAAAGTCCTTAAACGGGTGTCCAATCAAGTAAGAGATTGCTACGAGGATGGTTAGGGAGCATGGGTGACGTTCTTCATCTGAAAAGAAAGCAATCCATTTTAAATACTTCCACGCTCAGCCTTCACGCCAATAGAAACCTACTCCTCGATTGTATTCAAATTCCAACGACCTCTCTGCCTTAAAATTGTCAACACCAACAATCATTTGTCATCTAGCAATCCTTTTTTAATATCATCAAAGCACTTGCAAATCTGGCACCTGTCTTCAACGGCCTACACCACAGCACCGTCAAATGCCGCTGCCACGCTATACCATCCGGAAAAGCTGAACCATAAGAATATATCTTGGGGAAAAAAAAGTATAATGCAGAAGCAAATTTCCATAAAAACGAAATCATGAAGTATGTTCCAGGGCGCTCTTCGCGGATTGTAAAACATTTCTGTCGACAACGACAGCAGCGGTCTGTCCGTAGTGACGGCGAAGAGGTGAGCATGTGGAATGGTAATGATGGCATCAGCAGCGGTGGCGGTGGCGACAAAACAGCAGGCGGCAGCTCTTGATACCGTCGGCGCACATAAATACAAAACACTAACTATCACCCACAATGGCACCCCAGCAGCGAAGCAAACCAGTCTATCACGCTGGGACCGAGGTAGGGTTTTCACACGCTTCGGCAGTTAAAGCAGCAAGTGCAAGCCACCATCAGTGCAGAGGAACGGAATAGCTGCCGCCATCACTCATCAAATATCTCCATCCGGGTGGGGTGGGTAAACATTGGTTTTGTATGGCGCCATGCCATCTCTAGCAGCCATCGCACCAGCTCCTCCACACCAGCACAACAAGCCGAAAGTATTTGCAAAATCGGATGGTGTATGAGTATGGGGAGAGCTGTATTTAGCTGTTGACTCACATACACACACGCGCTATTCAATTATTAGGGATATTTTCGGCTTTAATCACCAAAATTTAATTGGTGTCCATTGTTTAGGAGGGGTTCGGGTCTGTTACCGAAGAACTGTTATTGTCGGCCCCATTGTGCTCGACGGTGTTAAAATGGCTACAGCACTCTAATTGCCTGTTCAATGTCTGTTTATGGTTGGTCCTTTTTTTGACTCGATTTCTCCATATGTGGTTTGTGGGGTAATTACTATGGCGCGCATAATGCTCTCATGGCTTTAGTATTTCAGCCTGTTCCGGGGAATATGGTAGAGTTCACCATAAAAAAAAAAAAGGATTTGAAATTGAATTTACTGGCACTGTGTGCGGCGGGGATTTGTTTTCTAATAGTCGCTGGCTGATTCACAGGGGTGATACACCACCGCTTGATTTGGGTTAGTTGTTCACGGTTTTAGATCGGCATTCGCGCGTTGGTGCAGGTCAGTCATCACTCTCAATAATACGTCATTAGCTGCGATGGAATTATTTATACACTCCATATGAAATATACGACTTTACACGCACCATCATATTAACGGGGCGGGACGCATTTCGAAGTAAACAGACCACTTAAATATTAAATGATCACCCAGCGCGGTGTTGTGTGAAGTAGGCATGGACGTCAGAGACTTGGTTAGGTTCGGTCGAGTGGCGATTGTCCGATAGTTTAAAAAAAAAACCAGTCAGGCCATATTATAGGCATACATGGAGTCAGCTATGTCCCTTGCTCTTGGAATGATTTTGGTATTTCGAGGCAAACAAAACAATTTTGATAGAGAATTAGGTATAGGTAGAATATGGAGATAAGTAAACGCCCAAACTGGTGCAATTCCTTTTACTTTGCAGACAATCTCAATCGTATAGGTAGTAGCACGTATAGTTTTAGTTTAACGACATAATCCAGGATCTGAAAGTCACCATTGATGGTCATTTAGTTCGAAATATCCATATCGACATGGTCTCTGGAGAAGGCTTTATTCGCTTTTGCTACAAGTTCTTAAGTATGCATTCCATTTATTGACCGAGTTAGAAAACCGAAAATTTTAGATACAAAACTGTGTAGAAGCAAAAAATGCGGAGGCTTGCCTGATAATTGAAGTTCCAGGGTGGGAGTAGTTAAGGCGCAGTTCGGTTTGGTAGAGTTACCATTTTTACCTATTCTTATAAGCTAAGACCTGGGTGTAAAATAGATTAGCTATTAAGATCCAACAGATATTTAAAGCATACACAATACGGTCCTTCCAAAAAAGTTGCAACACTTGCACATTTTTATTCTGAACTTATGCATAAAGAAAATTCTCAAAAAATGTTTACGAGCAGCCGTGGTGGGTTCAAATTCTGAAATAACGGGAGATCCAGTTTTTAGTCGTAGAGAGTGTGGTGGTGGCATGTCTGGACAATTTAGTGAACTAAAAAAATCAGTTTGATAATTTCATTTTGAACGTTGAATTGAATTGTTTTATTTGCCACAGTATTGTGATTTATTTCTGTTGCACCGAACCTTAAATCTGTAAATGGACTTCAGGAACAGCTTTGAATCTGGATCCGTGCCGATCAGCAAGCCGTTGAATGGTTCTGGTGGTGTCTCAATTTCTGGTAGTTGCACTTTTCATGATGCCAGCTGCCTCATGTTTGAATTTGAGCGCATGACAATAGGATAATAATGGCGGAAATTTTTTCCGCATGCTGTGTTAGAAGTAAGAGACAGGTTATTGAGAGAGAGAGACAGGAGAACGCACCCATCCCTACTCCGTGCTGTTTACGGGGTGAAAAGTGACAACGGTAACCCCTGGCGGGGATAGTTGATCAAGTGTTAATTGATCAGCTATCGACCGGGGTTAAAAATACAAAATGCTATTAAAAAGAAGGGGTTAGTGGTAGGAGGGTGAAAATTAAGGACTGAATGTATTTTTTAATGCCTCACCATAAAAAAATAACCCAAAACAAATTTGTCCAAAAAATGAAAACCATTTTTTTGGGGTGAACCATCCTTAACACTTAGGGGTTTAAAAGTTAGTTATAAATCTATTCTCACGCCTACTGAATATACATATTAAATATCATCAAAATCGGTCGAGTCGTTTCGGAGGAGTATAAACACTAAAACTGTGACACGTGATTTTTATAAATATATTAGTTGCGCCCTCTTTTTTAACGCACTGTTTTGAGTCGTTTTTCTAAGTTTTGTGATGCATTTAGAAACGCGTCCAAAACGACACTTAAAAAAAAAGTCGAAGAAAGCATTTAAAACAAAGAAAAAACCACCGGCGATTAGCGTTTCCAAAGCACTTCAAAAAAGCTGTTGAAAAAATGTATTGAAAACACTTAAAAAATCAATCGAAAAACTCAATAAAAAGTCTTAAAAAAACCGTCGAAAAACACTAAAACGACTTAAGAATCACCACAGAAAAGGCAACAAAATCTCTTCCAAAAAAATCCATCGAAAGTGCATTGAAAACTCTTCGAAAAATCTGTTCAAAAATGTATTAAAAACACTTCGAAATTAATTTGAGAAAATCTGTTTCGTTCCTTCAAAGGATTTATAAAAAACGCGTCAAAAAAGCAAAAAAATGGTTTGGCTGTTACAAGCAAATTTCACCTCTCTATAAATGGTTTTTCAATAGGGAATGTTGAAATGACATAAAACAAAAAATACTGACCTATAACACCGCTAGCCGGCCCTAAATCCGCACTAAACAGTAGAGAACTTTTTGGAGGTACTTTTCACCTTGTGAACCTCTTGTGATGGTTTGGCATCGGTCGTCTTATAGATAGGTATATCGCAATCTTGCTTTTTACGAGTAATATAACATAATGGAAATAATATCAATAATTTAAATAAAATTTTTAACATTGTAAACCATTCATTTAAAAATGCGCCACGTTTTATAAACACGATTTTTCGGTCAAAATTTGGTTCCTTTTCCCAACACTCTGAAGCCCACTCAGCGGAACAAAAACGGCGTTGCCCAATGTCAGTACATTTGAGCTCTGTGTCAGTTGGATCTTGTTCGAGTGACAGGCTCTAGTCTTGACCCGAAATTCACCAAGTTCAAGTCTGCGAAAGGCCGACTTCTTATACGCTGCGGTGATATTGTTTACCTCGGGTTTTCTTATAAACTTTTCTTGTTTTTTCACGAACGATTGTCTACCGTGCCGATTGTCTCGAATTTGGTCACGAAATCTGGAAAAGTCGACTTTTAAGGGCTACTGCCTCTGCCGTAAAGTGGAGCTCAATGTGCGCAACCTTTGCACTGACAAACACTTATTCGATTGTAAAGATCCATCATTTAGACGTGCTGCTCTATCGTGTATCTTGCCATGGTATAATTTAGCATCCGTGACTGAATAATTAACACACAGATTGGGCAACCGTACCCAAAACAAAATTGCTGCCGCAGCAGCCGGCAATGGTAGTAATTAACGAAGTAAGCATATTGCTAAACGTGTTTGACATTTAACATGCCGTTAGTTGTCCTTTATTGGAGGTGTGCGTACATGTTTGACAGACAAACGAGGAAGTAGCGAATCGCATTAAGGTGAAGATGCACTAGGGCATATGCCCCTTTGGTTGTCAATATGATGAACGGAGAAGTTTTATGCATCGGGTGACCGTGGAATATAGAAAAAATGCAAGCGACAACGTTCTTTAATCCTTGTTGACAACTGCTTCCAGATAATATTGAACCTAACCAATAGGAAAGACTATTATCAAAAAAAAACCTCGATTGGCCAACTCCTGTTGCTAACATCGACTGTCCCAATTGAAACAAAAACCTGTTTAATAATAGCTTGATGTGAATTGATAAATGTTTTCTATTTGTGGCAGATGTTTTTAAGGAACAGCTGTTCCAACTTTATTTCCCGACTATCTTTAGAGGCTGACCAATTTGTGAAGCCATGCATACCTGCAATATTACTGCTGATCCAAATTTCCTATACAAATCCATTTCCGCTTGAAGTTGTGACTACAAAACATGCATTCATGTAAGAACTCATTAAATTAATTGCACCAACAAATCGCTGCACTCCGAGTTAAATTTTTCAGCAATCTTCACCCTCTGTTGCAAGTAAATTCATTTAATTAGTTGTTAATTAGTTTCCTCGCCGGAAGATAAACTTTTATATCTGCGAGTTCTTTTGACTTTTGAAACTCTACGGTCGGATTGGGTATAGCATTTCCAATGAAATCATTTGCAATCTTGGGGTTATGAAAAACAAATCTTTTATTCGAAATGAGCACATTTGTGGTTAGTCATATCTGTTCCGCCTTTACGAGTCTTCGTTCCCGATGCAGCAAACAGGAAACCGGGGTCAGATTCTGTAAGGCGAAACGATCAAACGTTTTCGTGCACACGAATGATTTACCCAATTGACACGAAAAGGTTTGATTACCGACCAAGGAGTTGTTTTTTTCAGATAAAGTCTTTCCTCTTGTTTTTAGGTCATCTGAAAGGTCTTGTCCACAAGGATAAAAGAACTTTGTCTCTTGTATTGTCATCCGGTGCAGGAGCTTTCTCCGTTCATCATATTGAAAACCAAAGGGTTATATGCCCTAGTGCATCTTGTCCTTAATGCGATTCGCTAATCCTCCTTTGCCTGTCAAACATGCACACCTCGAACAAAAGCCAACCATGGCGACGGCATGCTAAATGTCAAACACGTTTAACAATATGCTTACTTCGTTAATTACTATCCTAAAGGTAAGCCCAAAATCAGAAGTGTCAACGAGAACAAGTATCTACCCTCTGTTATCAAATTTCACTACAGCCAGCGGGGTAAATAGAGTGAAACCAATGCTAATGGTTTACAATGCGCTGGGAAACCAACAATTTCGGGTCTAAGTACACATGTCGCATCTGAAGGCGCCGCACATGTCTGCCGGTGGTGCTCTACAACTTTTGACATATATCCAGAACCACTGCAGCTACCACAAACATTTACCCATCACATTGCCGGCACCACTACCTAATTACTGTCGTTGACTTCGTGTCAAGTCGCTCAACCCATGCCGACCGCAATGCCAAAAACGCTAACAGAAAAACCACTATTATTCTGCGTGCGGAGGTAATTAATATACGCACCTGCAGGGGATCTCTTTGTATAGAGTATATTCGCATAATAGTATTACAATCTCATTAGAATCAGGAAGTAAAATGAAGACGTTACACGGGTATGCCTTCGTCGTCCCTTTTAGTAGAAGTTTTGAAACCAGGGATGTGCCATCATAGTTTTTGCGTACTTCTGAGCGGCTTTTTGGAAGACTTACAGGGAGTACCTTCGAGCGCTATATGAGACCAATTTTCGCTATCCCTTGATTCGATTTCTTTCGTTTTTTGAACCGCGAAAGAAATCGAGGGCCCACCACGGAACTGCCAGTTATCACTGGCAATGTCACTGCGCGATAGTAGGCGCCAAATTGTTAAACCTATTTTAAAACATCTTAAACGGGAATAAAACAAACATTCAAGTCACTGAAAGTGGCGTACATCGCCACAGACATTGTCATGATTATGGTCGAAGACCTTCACTTTGTTTGCCTTCGCACAAAAGCAACACGAACGCAGTATGTCACAACAATCCGGAAACCATTAAAATTACGAAGACGCATTTTACCGTAATTATATTACATTGTACACTCACGAATCGAGGAGCACTAGGTACAAGTACTTAAATGAGTAACCGGATATGTAGCAGATCACATCTATCGTTGAATGGTGGGTGGTGCAGCCGGTGGCATTGACTGTAATACTTACATAAATTAAGGGATTTTCAAATTAAATACAGTGCTGCTGCTGGTTGTTGGCATCCTTGCCGAAGAATGTCAACAAGCGCAAACAGTCTTGAAAAATTTAAATTGTATAACATGAGCGTAATTGAAGGAAACACAACTTCCATGGGGGATGGGAGAAACTATCGTGGTAACGACGACTTCGATGTCGAAGCCACAACTCATCTCTGTCATCAAACTCATAGTCGTCGTCGTCGTTGTCGTCTACTTCATCAGCAGCTTCTTTGTCGGTGGTCCTTTTGCTTCAGTTGCGGTTAATAACTTTAGAAAATTGGAAATGGCTTCGTAGGTTTGATGGGTGGGCAACTCGCTTGCTTGTGCTTCCTTTTATGTCCTTTTGAGGGTATATAGTACATTGACAGAAGGCGACATTTTGCGTTGGAATGAACTCGGATCCAAGGCAAAAATGAATAAGGGGATCGTGTTTTTAATTAATGTATTTGAACTGTGGGGATTTTCGCAGACTGCTGGAGTAATTCCCAGAGAAAGAACGGTATTTATTCCAGCCATGATTAAAGTGATGCTGCGGGGTAGTACCATCGACGAGTGCAAATCGACACGTGAAAGGTGAAATAAGCGACAACCCATTGTTGTCGTGTTGTAGTTTTTTAATTATATAAGCAACTGTGATGATAGCACGATTTGCAATCACTCAAGCGCTTGACGATTGGACTCAGCGGGATGTTATTTACATTTTGAAATTGATTTCCCCGCTGTTATGACACAGTTTATTACCTACTACATATTACAAACTTATTCCCACGATTAGTTTTTCTCTGGAGTGTTAAAAAAAAAACCCGACTGACTGTAAATAAGAAATAAAAAAACGTGAACGGGACACATTCAAGTACAACTATTTGTCAGTTGCAGGCTACGCATATTTTTGTTAGACTGTGTAGTCTCCGATTGTCAATTAGTTACACTTGAATGCTTCCTGTTCACATCTTTTTATTTCCCTTTTTTGATTATTTAAACTGATTTTCTTCTATTCATTATTCCAGGCGTCTGAAAGGGGTGTGGCATTTAAGTAAACAGCGTAAGGGTTATCCATTGTGTGAGACTATAAAACTAAGCTGATGACAATACACTTCACGCTTTACTAATAATCATATTCAGTGGCCATGCTAGATTTTACGAACTTACAATGGCGAAATTTTTTTTCCATATAAAATTACGGATTGTGAACTAGAAAATATTTAGTTTTAGGATAGAAACGATTATTAGTAAGGCCATTGGCCTCTGGCTAAACCTATAGCGCCGTACTTATAATAGGTTTTAGTTTCGCCTTTAAATTTACGAAAACTCACAATTCCGAAATTTATATATCCATTGTGAACTACTAAAATTTAGAGTCTGCAAGAAGCCAATTTAAACTAAATTGCATTTCGCAAATAGTTTTGCGATCTTAAAATAATAAACCGATCACCCTATCGCTTCAAATCCATGCACCTACATGCTCGCTTAGCGACTTAGCGTATCTTATAAATAATACATAATGAGATCATAGATCGAACCTTCACATTTCCTCGTATATAAGTTTACCGTATTCCATTGTTTGCCGAAGACGATTCGTATTGTTAAGCTTAGCTGATACTTGTCGAAACGAGATTAAGTTAGTTGCAATAAAGACTGTACCAAGAATAGTCGTCTCGTGTGTTGTTTTTTTTTGCACTGAATGTCTTATAAGTCGAAACTAAAATTGTTTATTGTCGAATTTGGAGGTGGCAGACAGGTTAATTGAGGAGAACGCGCTTCAGCTAGTTCGTACATAAATCCCATTTCTTATCCAATACAGTAGCAAGTAAATTTTTCCCTCAAATACGGGCTCATTCTATATATATCATACTCGTATCACCAGCAAATAATTCCTTTGCAAATAAGCGGGGGTCCCTATCCCCATCCATACAACATTCGTACCATGAAATTGACTCAAGTGATTCTCTGCACATCCACGCCGGACACCTTTTTACAATTCGTTAAAGCCTATATGTCGGTAGTTGGAATAAAAATTTCCGGTCACGAATTCTATATACCTCCGCTCACTTGAATTATGATGGAAAATATGATCCTTTCTCTAAACCGTATAATTTTATATCCGCCGGCAGTCGTTTCTGCACTTGGGGACCAAACTTTTAGATATTGTGGTCAATAACGGTGGTATGGTGACTTTCCATCTACACTTCACGAAGAACACGGAACACATATCTATAAATAAAATAACAAAAACGCCACTGCCGTAGTGTGTGTGTTAGTGGGTTTTCATGTGGGAGTACTCCCTAGACATTCTGATGATGGAAACTAAACACATTACCCTTAATCATAGTTATGATTGTTGGGATTTGGAATTTTGAAATATTTTCAAGGGAACATAAACTTTTCTATTTGTCTCCGTTGCTGTTTCCGGTCGTCTCGTTGTCCTCGTTGGTGCCTTGGTGGATTATCAACGTCGCTTTCCCCAGGAAATAATCTAAATGAGGAACTTTCATGAAAAATGTCCTGCAAACTACTCCAACCGAACGCACAAAAAAAACCCAGAGCTGTGATTGATTATGCCGGAAGAGGGACTGTTTTGTTGTAGGAAGATATGGTTTTTGTTTGACTATATGGGGAGTTGAGTCTGTACGGTGATTTGGCGAAAAATTACTTGGACATTTGGGATTACATATACGTAGTATAATATCCGAAACTTTAAACGATAGCATTTATCATTTCTGGGCACATTTACTTGGTTTGTATGACAACTGAGTTCTTGAAATGTTAAAATTGAGGTGTACCAAAACGGTTTGGGGGAAGTTTTAACACACACAAGGAGAGTCGATATAGCTGTCTATCCCAGGGCTGCCGTTTCAAAATTTCATTAAGGAGTAACTATATAAGAATTTTGTTTTAGGGAGTACAGGGGAGTTAAAAGAAAAAAATTAATAAATTACATTCTTGCAACATGTTTTCCAATTGGACGGGTTAATGTTGGCAGCCTTTGGCGTATTTGTTATTCAGTCGCTAATGCCAAATCACCATGAAAAGTTACAGAATTAAGCAGAACGTCCAAATGATAAAAGTTTATTATCAAAATGTGCAAACTTTGCGCGCTTTGCAAGGTGATGGCCCTTCAAAAGTCGACTCTTCAACGTATGGTGGCTAAATCCGAGAGAAACGGTTCGGTAAAAAATCAGCCATAAATTGGACTAACCCGATCCGTGACACCGTAAGAAGACGTGGCAAGTTTGGTAACAAAATCGTACACACAAAATCTTAACGAAACATCAAGAACGTAAAATTTGCTTTGCAATTAAAATAGTTAAATAGTTAAATCCGAAACTAACCAGTCAGGTAAAAACAGGAGCAGAGTACCTACAATTTGTCTTTGGGGATTACGGCGGACGAAAAAGGAGTACAATACTCCTATTGGATGCTTTCGGCAGCGCTGGTCTATCCTTTAGGAAGTGAGCTCTACAAGTTGTTCAACAGACCGTAATAGATAATTCTTTGTCATTCCAAACTAAATGAACTCAGTATTTGGAGTAGAATAAGTGAGTGCGTGTTAGTTTAACACTTTAACTGAATGATAATCTAACCACAATTTGTATGAGAGCATTTTGTTGAATTGAAGAATTATGAACCTCCACGAATTTGGGCAGCTCTCACGTATTACCTCATGTACAAACTGCTAGCATTTCAAATCGCATCGATTTCACTACGATACCTACCTACGATTGCATCAGAGTATTTTCTATGTTGCCTTCCCAACTTCTGATCGAATGTCTTGCATACAAAGGAAATCCATCATTTATTCCAATTCAGGATTGTATGCAGGTATATTTTTTTTAATTTTTTCGAGTGTCCTTTACAGAAATATATAATTCTCCAACGAAAGTAAAACAATATCAGGCTTCAACCCATTTGCTGAATTAAATCCAAACAAAGGAGCTTGAGAAAAAGTGATAAATAAAAATACACATTCACTCACACAGCGAATGCCCGTAGGCACAAAAATGCAAATATGAATGAATGAAGATATCGAATGCCATCAATCACTGTTGCCGGAGAGGACAACAGTCACAGGAGTTAGAAATACGAAAATCACAAGGCCGCATGGCCTCTGTCATTTGCTGATACAGAATAACGCCAGTATGCCAGCAGAGACGATGATTGAAAAGTTTGCAAAGAGTTGACAGTTTAATTTCTGTACTATGTATCGACCCAGATCTGACTGCGACCGATTTTGAATGTTTTCATTGCACTGTGATAATTTGTTGTTGGTGATGGTTTCATCACTTTTTTATGCTTCATGCTTTGAAATGCAGGCGTGCGTGATAACGAGTGAATAGAGAGAGAGAGTGAGATAGAGAGACGGGAAACTTTAGTGGCGAGCTCTCGCTTTAAAATCGTTTGTCAATTTTTCAATGAAAGGTGGTATCTGGTGCGCTGTCGTCGACACCGAAAGGGGGGACCATGTCTATTGCTTGTGCATTGTCTTTTTGTCTTTAAAATAAAATTGTATTAATATCATTCTGGCTCAAAGGACCAAAGTTTCCTTATTCAATAAATCGGCCTGCGGGTTTTCCTTGTCAAAAAGGGGGTTTTCTTAAAAACCATTTTGTACAATGACCTATTCAATAAGTTGGCCACGAATTCTGAGACTTGAGCTGCAGCTCAGTGTTAAGTTGATCGGTATGTTCCGAAGCACATCCGCGAGTCTAAAACGAGTGAGGGTAAAAATTGACTAGTGGTTGCCTGTCTACAACTTGTTGATTGCGGTTTTCCGAAAGTCGAAAACGGGGATCAAAATCAGGTGTACAAAGGTTTCAAAATACCTCAGGGTAATGTACGATAGCAGGCTTTGAAATGTAAGAAGGTATCACAGTTGCGAGCAGCCCAAAGAGGTCTGCAAGTGCAATTGAGGTCGAACGCTTTATGCTCGACTATTCCAAATAAAATAATAACCACGGCTACATACCCACCTGACGAATCGCCGTCCCCAAAACATTTTATTGCTCTATTCCCCAATCAGTCGGCATAGGTACTGCATTTAGGGCCGTTTGCTCATAAATACTTATGGGCTACTTTTTTTTAGGGCATAAACTGTCACATAAGAGTTTATGTGGAACTTAATTCGCTATGAGTCGTATCAGCAAACTACCTCTAGATGCGTTGCTAGGATGCTCTTAAAGTTGCCTTTCCAACTCGCTTTCGTATTCTTCAACTTGCCTGCTTACGGTTTACCGAGACCCAGTCCCAAACAGTCTGTAATAGATAAAACGTCGAACAATACCATTATTTTCGTAAATTACATCACACATAATCCCCCAAGGCTATTAATGAGTTCCCTGCCTACGGACTTAGTGGTGGCTTCACGATGAAAAGCCCGTATCTTAGATTGCCCACCCACCCCCGACTGTTTTCGGGTTTTCCCCTTGCAAATGTAAACTAGGCGTAAGTGGCGGAAATTGAAAGGCCAGGTGAGAGTGCTTATATGTGTATTGATGCAACCAGCTATATGTAAGTGGGCTCAAGGATAAACAAAAAAATTCCTAATCGGATAATTTATTGATTCTATGTTTTCGCACAGTTTTGTATCGGTTTTATTACAGCTACTTGTGTTTTCTTTTCGTATTCCAAAAGCGATTCGAAACACAAAAGTGAATTGTGTTATTATTATTATTTCGTTCCCTTGGACATTGTTAATAGATCCTTGAGCGAATTCCATTGATAGACTTAAGTGAGTTTACGTTTGAAGAAGTTTTGTTTAGAGAAGATGAGTGCTGCGAGTGCGAGCAAATATGTATTTAGCCTTGGTATAGATGAACGGACGAATTAAAAGGAGTTTGCTTAATGTCTCGAATCTATAGGTATGCATAACGGATACCGCGTGGGAAGATATATATACATTTTCAAAATAAACGCCAGCACACCTTTTTGCCGAAGCA
Organism: Cheilosia impressa; assembly: GCA_948293265.1. Taxonomy (NCBI): domain Eukaryota; kingdom Metazoa; phylum Arthropoda; class Insecta; order Diptera; family Syrphidae; genus Cheilosia; species Cheilosia impressa. Next base: position 127,611,359 of record OX411880.1, on the reverse strand, counting down.
CAATGGACTCGACACAATTCAAATGCAAATGGTGTAAGTACACTTGACATTCATTCATCTCTCGAGTCCTTACACAAAGCTGTAGATAGACGTACAAGAGAATAGCGCGCACTATGCCGCTCTTAAGTTGTCACTATTGCCAGTTGATTTATTGCTTCCGGTCTTGGGCTGTCATGTCATTGCCCATCTCGGTGCTTATGAGCTCACTTTTGTTCATCCAGCAATAACTTGCCAAAATTATAAACGAGGGGATGGGGAGGCAGATCTGTCTTAAGTCTACTCTTGAGGAATGCTTTTGTCATTTGCGCTGTTAATGATGACAGAAGGATTTACGACAAATCCAAAAGTGTGGATAACTGTTGAGAAGTCATTTCGCAATCTTTTGTTCTCATTGAAAAGGCCGTCCAAGTAATTATTTTGCACTTGCTTCAAGTGATATTTGGATTGGCGTTCCATTGTGAAAGGGTTCGGAACATTTGATCCTAATTTTCCATTAGACAGCACATTCTAAGTAGATAATGCTCGGAATTAAACTGTTGGGGAGGCTTACTTTAATGGACGGGGTGCAGGTGTTAAAGTCGGTATAAAAAAAAAATGGGGTGCGATTTAATATTTTGCAAGTTAGGTAATTTATTTTTTCTAATTGCAATATGGGCGAAGGGATATTGTTACAATAGCAGGAAGAAAGACTGTTTTTCAAGAAACAATGAAAAGCTGTCGTCCAAATTGGCCATCTTTGAGGAAAAACTGAGGTAAAGTCAGCCAAGGTATTATTTTATGTGGGCCACAACTGAATATCGTTGTCAATTGAAAAAAGTAGACAACGTTTCAAAAAAGGGCTTCGAGAAATACATAATTTCACAGAAAGAAATTCTTGTGACAATGTAGACCTAAGCCACTACTATCAATAAAAGAAGATTAAGTTTGACCGTCATTTACGGACATTTTTTCCCACCTATTTTCGGTCTCGTTTAAGTCAGTCGCTTTTTATGGCTAGCTAGATGTATAGCAAATGCAAACTATTGCAGGCACAAGTCGAAGTATGAAGCTCAACAGCCTTTGATTGCGATAAATCAGAAGCTTTTCAATGACAGCGCTAACTTGGAGAATCCTACTTTTGAGTTTCAGAAACAGCGCGCAGTGTTGCGCTACCTAAGTAATTAAAAGAGATGGAGAGCTGTACAAATGACTAGTTTTTGGCTACAGGGAACTGTATCAACAAGCCTCTCCAAATATGTGGAGCTAAATCCTATCTGCAAATGTCCCTCCGAGCCATTTATGTTAGTTTTCTTCTCAACCCATAAAAGCCGTCGCGTCGGTTGAAAAAAAATTATTCTTCACATGAAATCTAACGGCAGAAGCACTCTTTTTCGTTTATAATTTGGATAAGTAATTTTGGAGCACAAATTTTCTAGTTTCATCTTCACAAAAGTGTAACAGAATATGAGCTGACATATTCACACCCAAAATATAATGTAACAGCATTTTTTTAACCCACACTATAGCATGCCAATTCATATTGGCTGTATCATATCGTTTCACGCTATGAGTATTTTTATATTGAAACATGTAGTTTCATGATGTGTTTTTGTATTGTAGTAGAGTTATTCACAGTCTGTTATATTATATTTGCCTTCGCAGTCATAGTTAGAAAGAGACAACTATCGTACTCGAAGCAAGAAAGCGCTACTGTTTTATGGCTTAAGACAAGAGTCAGTCGAAAATTGCAGTCCACTAGGGAAAGCCCTAGAAAAGAGAAAAGTGTTCAATTTAACGTAATAATAATATATATATATAATAAATGTTGGGCTTTTTGCATAATGCTTTTCCCAACAGAAAAAATGGTGCTTGTTTTATTTTTGATAAAAGTGGAAAGGTGGTTGGCGCAACCAGAGAAGACGGAACATTGGCAACGAAAAATTCAATTACGCATAGTTTGGAAGCAAAAAAGTAAATCCTTTGCCATGTCAGTCCTCTCTCCTCTCTAGTATACCTACAGAAGAAAGTCGTCCTCTTCTGTATCAAACTCCATTATTGATACATTTCCCATCTATCCGTCGGGATCAATTCTTTTTTTTTACAAACGATTTCTTGTCATACCAATATTTTAGCTGGCAAGCACAAACCTTCTATCTTCAAATCAAACAACGACAGACAATAATTGAACAGCATATTTTTCAATTTATTTTCCGATTCGAACAGGAAAAAAAATCACAAAGAACTTCTCCAGTTTTGAATCTGATATCTGAAGCAAAGGCTTTTGCACTCAGTGTTCATATAAAAAGGCGGGAACGGGTTAACACTTACAGTGGCCCAAAGAGATGGTAAATAAAACCTCATTTACTAGAATGTATACCTTCTTTACTAGGGTAGTACCTATAGCGAATTTAAGGGTTGGAGTCAAAATTAAAATTTTTGGTTTTTAAAATTCAGCTTTTCTTAATTCTGGTTTTCAAAATGATATGTTTTTTAAATCTGCTTTAAAAAATTCTGCATTGTGAGAGCCAGAATTTTGCAGAGCAGAATTTCGATACGCTCCCAAATTTTTATTGTCGTTTATCGGAAAAATAATAATAATTGCATTTTAAAAATTCATCAGTTTGTATGTGGATTCGTTCACGCATCGCAGCCACATTTGACGTCAAGGAATCGGTCAGTTGGTGGAAGTGGTAGTAGCTTGGACAATTGATGGTGAGTCGAAGTGCAGGTTAACTTCCCGACAGAGGGAAATTAACAATTTTTTTCGAAGAGAGAAAAAACCTATAATTGGTAATAAGCTTAAACGCTTAAAATTTAGTTTCATTTCCATTTCGATCCAGGTTTTTAGATTCTATGACTTTCATACCCAACTGAGTAATAATGCACCACTGTGCGTCGCCTCATTGCACTAATGTAGAACAAATATGATAAAAATGAGAAAAGTTGAACAGCAAGATGAAGCCATCACTGAGAAAGCAAATGCGCGAAGAAATCTCGTTGATTGTACATAGTTCAGGTATAGGTTGAAAGAAATACATCTACTCGTTCGGATTTAGATTGATAGCCATCTGCTTCAGCTGCCAGCACAGTGCACATAGAAAGCGTGTGGGTGGGCGTTTGTCTAGTTTTTTCAAAAACTTGACACCGCCCGTAATTGGCTCCGTCTGCTTTACGTCAGAGCTGTAAAATATGACGTGCACCAGATGGAGCTGAGTCCCTATAATCAGATAAATCATTTTCCCATCAAAATTGTTTCGAAAAATATTTTGAATCAACTGAGGTAGCTGTTGTGTTTTAAGAAGTGAGGTAGGTACATGATGGTTGTATAGCGATAATTTAAGTTTGATGATTTAATTTTTGATTTCTTTAATTCACTTGTGGGGAAAACTAGTGTCGGTTCGAAACGGTGGTTCACCCAGATTTGAAACAGACATTTCCTTTGCTAAGACAAAGACGCAAGTAATGGATTTTTATTCCATTAGTTTTCCGATTTTCATATAACATAAAGACCCTCTTACTTACTTCTTACGTATTTAAAGGTACGAAAATGTCGCACACATTGCAATTATTTGCTGAAATATGAAATGAGAAATGTCGGTCAGTCACTTTCTAATTTGTAAAACAATATGCAAGGCATGCAAGAGTAACTTTCCTAAATCAAACAATTAGGCATTCTCTTATCGATAGGAAATCAAGAGAAAATTCATGGAATGGAAAAATGTTGTTTATTGTCTCGCGAACGTCTGATAACAATCCGAAAGTATATATGTCATGAAAGAGCTTCTCAATGAACCGTTTGGACTCGGCATAAAATTGTAGATCCCTTCCATTCGTCCCAAAAATGAAAAACTTAAAAAAAGAAACGAATGGTTGTAAGAAAGTCCCCAGGGACTTGTTGCGTTAAATATTTATTTATTTTTTGTCTGTTGTGTACTTTTACTCAATTTTCGAGCCGTCCTTTAGCGAAATCATAATTGCGCGGCAACGCAAATTAAATGTTGTCGGTGGGAACTGTGTTCCCGGCATATATCGCAGCAAGTGCATTCATTTTTCTTAGGCGCAACATGTCTTAGACGTGTGACTCCGGTTTCAAACATGTTTAGACCAACTCATTAAATATATGCGCTGGGCTTACGTTCATTCCATTAAAAAATATATCAGAATCTTATTGAAAAACTAAGTACCTACGTGTTGGGCCAGTCCACTCCACTCGATCCCATTCTTCAATAGGAAATACTGTTTGTTCTAAGGACACTTATCCCAGTCGCCAATTTCTGACCATTTTGTCGCATTATCCGAACATGTTACCACATAACCGAAAAATGATGCAAGTAGGTTGATCCGTTCTTGAGTTGACAAGAACAGCGTAAGAAATATTTTCTGTTTAGTTTCAGAATTTTCAAAAGGTTGAAAGCATAAAGGAGAAATTATCGATATGCTAAACGTACAAAGGGATTTGATGTTGAGAATTGTATTTCAGGAAACAAGTAGTGTTTTAGGTCACATCATCGATGACTAAAATAGCCTCCAAGATACAAGTCGTTGGCGAACCATATATTTATGAGATGAAATCAAACCTGTGATGACAATCAATTGAATTAAAAGCAACCCTTAGTTTTTGAGGTTTTTGAGAATCGGCAAACTGCTCACCGCCAAAGGAGCACAAAAACGTTTTTTTAAGTGTTTTTGAATGATTTTTTGAACAGCCTATTGGAGACATTTTTTTTACCGATTTTTTTGCATTTTCTGATACACTTTTTAACGAATTTATAATGTCGACTTAAATTTTTTTCTTGGACGCCTTTTTACTTATACTTTCCAATGTTTTTACGGACATTGTTGGCACTTACTTGAATTTTATTTTAACTCTTCTGATGCGTTTGCTGACCCGACGTTGACGCACTTCGTTTCGTGTTTTTGGACCTGTCTATTTGGACGTTTTCTTAGGTCTTTTTTGTCTCGATTTTTTTCCTTTTTTTGTATTTAGTGATGTGTTTTTGAATGTCTTCTTTCATGCGTAATTTTTTGTTTTATATGCATTTTTTTACATGTTTTTTTTTACGGGTTTTTTGATGCTTTTTTTGACTCAGCATTGACTGAGATATAATGTTTTTCGCTGCTTTTTCGATGTGTTCTATTTTTTTCTTCAGCTTTATGTTTTTTATTACGGAATTTATGTGATTAATCCGAGTTAATTTGTTGTTTAGAATTATTCCAAATTTGTTTGCTTTGTTGACATATTTCACTTGGCAAGAAAATCCTTTCACAAATTCTTTACAACGCCGCAAATTATTAAATTATTATTGCTAAGGCAATCTATAAAAAATAATGTTCGATCTAGGCTTTATCCCTTGAAAACTTCAAGTGGTCATCCAAAAACCGAAAGGAGAAAGCACCAAACAGTCCTGGCAATAAAATGAAATTACAAAAACTCAATCTATCTGTTAAAGGTCTGCACACGCATTTGCCGCATAATATCTGTCCAATCGTGGAATCACGTTCCACCAACAACACTCCATTCGGCCAGCGAAAGTTGCGATAAAATCTAAAATAAATAAATAATATTAACAAAAATCTATCTCAATTTCCATGCTGCAAACAACCATTTACAAATATGTGTAGTATACCAATATTACAGCCGGACGGACACTCTCATCAGAATTCAGATCTCCGTATGAGTCCGCGAGTCAAATCGCGCACTTGTTTTCATTGCATGGATTTTTCATTTTTATTTCGAATTTTTATCATACCAGAGATGTACCTACTGGAAAAACAACGGAAATACTATCGCAATAAATTATGATATCCAGCGTTTTTATTCGCTTTTGAGGGTGATTCGTTTTTTTTTTTTTTTGTTGGCGGTTACTACCAGGAACGGCGACAACAACAACGACAGGAAATGAAATGGTCAAGACTGCGCGTATTATTTCACAGGGTAAATTTACATGGAAATTTATTCTGTAAAGTTGTTGGTAAATTTTTTGTTTGCCGCTTTTCATTTTCTGGGCTTCACGGATAAATTTGTTCATCCTCGTTCACACCTCTTGTAGTTCAATTTAACTTCTCTCTGTACCTTCGTATGTACAAGTACATTTATGAGTATACGAAAACGATGTTTGAAAAAACGATTATGTACAAACGAATTTTTAAATAGACGGAGGGGAATTCTTGGCCGGGAATGCAATCAAAAATATTGAAGTATGTTTTTAATGTCCATGAAATCCTCGGTAGTCATGTGACGTATTTATCCTATTTTTGATTTGAGTACCTATCCACTGAGGCATTTAATTTTTGTAACCTTGGGCACTCATTACGTAATTTTTCAGACGATTATCGTCGAAACGATTGACCTCCAAAAGTACCAACTAGCTAACTGCCAAAATTACGAGTTTGAGACCTTAATCCAGTTAATTTTCCACAAAAATGTAATGAAAGCTGACAGTAGGCAAACAAATTCGGGCAGAATTTAACTTCTTATGGTCATACAAATTTCAAAAACGATATCGTCCAGACGATCATTGTTATACAGAATCTGTCCCCTGAAATAGCTTAAACGCTTCAAATGAAATTGTGTAGCCAAGAAGTATTCTCTCATTCGTTTATTTGACACTTCTGTAGATTGTAAATATATCTCAATGAGAAATTTTGGGGTGGATCTCATGTCTCATCAACATTCATGGGCTGCGGGCGGATCTCTTTTCGGTGTGCGTCCATGTTGCCAAATAGAAATCAGCTGTTTTGGCACTGTGCGAGACCCATGTGGGTGATAAGTCTAGTAAATCAGAATTTGTTCTGCCTGGTTATCGCTTAGTGCTTTCAGTCTTCTTACATCGCTATCTTGCCATATGTGTACATAATTATGTAGTCTACCAAATTTAAAAGCCGTATGGCCACTTTTCCAGTCCCGAATTTAATTTCAATTTGCGTCTGATTTCGATATCCACAATTCAAATTGGCTTCGACATTCCGGACATACAACACCCGAAGGGATTTATGTACAGACCTTATCAGAGTCAAATCTATTAACTCAGCTTGTAAATGAGCGAACACGCGCACCTGACATTGACTCTCAAAATGCAAACACACTGGGCTTGTTTCTTACCTCTCACCCTTATAAGTACTCTATTGAATTGTTATCGCTTCTGGGCTCATCTCATCACTGCACTATATCACCTAATTTCTCGTCCTCCGACCAAAAATTAAAGCAAAAGCTCCAAAACGAACCCTATGGCAATACGAGAAAGCTAACTGGGGTGGGTAACAACTTCCTTAGGAGTTTTAACTGGTCGTTATACGGGACAATTCCATTTTCGCAGTCGTACAGTCGCGGGAGTACTTTATGATCTCAATATAAATAAATCCGCTGGTCTACCCCATCGTTCTGAAGAGGTGGCAAAACCAGTGCGTAAGCTTTTCCATCTGTCCTATTCTTCTGGACTCTTTCCGAGCGGTGGAAAACATCATTTGTCCAGCCCGTCCCCAAAAAAGTCGATTCTTCTTCTCCCACCTATTACCCACTCATAGCACTTACATCCATTCTTTCGAAGGTCATGGAAACGCTGATAAATCGTCAGCTTCTTAATAACCGGCAGCATGGCTTCCGTGGCAATAGATCCACTGGTGATTTGATGGCTTATCTCACCGAGAAGTGGAACCAATCTCTCCATCATTTTGGTGAAGCGAAGATTGTTGCTCCTGATATTTCAAAGCCATTTGACAGAGGTTGGCGCTTTTGTCGAAAATGAGTAGGACTTATGGAATCGATGTGAATCTTTTCAATGGATTTGGTAAGTAGGTAAATGGGTGCTCTTGTGGCTTCACTTAGACAAAGGATTAGAAACTACCTTTCTAGAAGTTTAACTCAAGTTGTTTTGAATGGTTTCACTCCTTCGCTGATGACAGTATTCTTAGTAGAACAGGAGCGGCAACGTATGCCAAGCTCATTATTCCGACCTTAACAGCAGCATAAAATGGGGTTCAGTTAATTGCGCAGAAATACATAGGTTCATTCATAAGCCGTACAATACGAACGTTGAATGCTTTACCCATCTCTGTTTGCAATTTGCAGGCATTTAAAACCAATATGCATCGGTATCTCCTGTTTTATCTGTCTCCATTTCCCTATACCCGTGTATTTCATATAACATTAAGCTATACTATATTACCTGTAATTTTTTGTTGCAAATTTTGACATACTAACGTCACAAAAATTCTGCCATTCGATGGTCACTCGTGTGTCTTTCGTGAGAGTGCGTTGCTACAGCCCGCGTGACCAGACGCTGGACAGGCGATCATACGTAGTGGCAAATTTGTAATGTGTGTAATCGTAGCTTAAGACTATTCATTATCTGTTAAGCGCGTGTTTATTATATAGAAAAAAAGTCCCATGACCTACAGGCCTAACTTGTGTGTGGGTCGAAGTTGAGAGTGGTGAGAGATAACCGAAGGCGCCATCGCGACCAAGCAGGTGGCAGTTAATGACGAGCAAATATTTATCACTGTTACTCCGGCAATCTCCAATTGTTTACCTTTTCTACGAAACCCATCGTTGGGTTATGTCGCTGAATCAAGAAACTTAACACTCAACGGCGACTTAAATCGTTTCCCAGGCATGACGCACTCGGTTTAATTTAAATCGATTTCGATTCGCCGATGGTCGATGGTAAAAGAGATACCAGGGCAGGTAATTACAATACGAAAACAAACAGTCGACTGTGGAATACATTAACTCCCGCACTACATTGGGATGCCCTCAAGCTAACTCTACTTGAGTATTTCCCAGGAAAGATATTAAGCGAGCACGCAAATTGCCATGAATTCAATTCCGAAGCTTACACCAAAATGAGTTGTGCGGAAAATTAGTTTTTTTTTTTATCGCTGCCATTCGGGAATATCGTCCTGGAGATAGTCAATTGAGTTGGTGCCCGGTTCGGAGAAAGGGTAATGAAACAAAAATGTTAGAAATGCTGTGTCGGGGCTTACTATATTCAAAGATTAAGTGTACCCGAAAGACTGAAGTAATCAGGGTATGAGAGTATATTAAATAAGCTCGTTTCCATATACCTCGAGGTATATAGGTACCTTTGGATATTTTCAAGTGAACGTAAGTAGGAAGAGGCGCAGTTCATCTAGGTTCCGGTGGGATATAGTGAGAACAATTTCTCAGTTTACGACGTAGGGATAATAGTGTTGCTGCAATTTAGGTTATCCACTGAGGTTGGTAGTGATGCTTTCGAGGCTGTTTGTAGTTTCGGACAGATTGTTTTTTTTTTTAACTAAAGCCTAAGCTAAGAGGCATATTTTCAATAAGTTTCCAGCAAGATTTAGAAATTTTCTTTGATTCAAAATTGCCTGCTGTTTAAATGAAGTCTTGGAAGTGTCTCTGTAATCCATTGTGCGGTATACGTACACTGCACTAACAATTTGAGCTCGGAGAGTACCTCGAATAGGATGAATTTACCGCACTAGGTTATGAACACCATCTTCGGTTTGTTGCTGTCATAATTGTCGACCTCTTGAAGTAATATGTCGTCCACTAAGTGCGCAATACCCAAATTACAATTCAATTCTCAATTGAATACAACCCTTGCGTTTAAACCGGTTGCAGATGTAAATCGTTGTTCAATGCATTGCTTGAAATGTGTACGGGCGGATATCTAGTGTACAAGTTTTTGTCGTTTGCTGAACATAGTTGGGCGTTGCGTTGAGCAACAACCTCCAACCGGATCAAACGTTAAATTATCATAAGTGCTGCGAATTATTGGTTCAGTTCGTTGCTCAACTTGTTGAATTTTCCGTCCTTACTCGGGTTGACGAAATTTGTGTACTAAATCAAAACACACCCACATTTGTTCATGCAGTGTGTACGTTTTGAAATTTGGAATTCAGTGTATTAAATGGTTTCCTTATTTCATAGAGGTATGAGTAGCTGTCAGTTGCTGTTTGTGTTCAACAAGTTGCCCAACTACTGATGCTTGACTAATTGTTCAAGAGTATCAACGGGCTCTTCCACTCGTTGAGCAGCTACAACAAATACGCAATTGATAAACCCGAAAAGGCTATTTTAAAATGAGATATGTTGCTCAACTAATTGTTAGGTGATATCTACCAAATTTTTTTAACTAAGTTAGGTAACTACATACGTTTATGTCGCTCAACATGAACAATACAAGTTTGTGCTCAAGTGTATTAGCTTACGAAATTTGTTTATCCATCTATAGAGTGGTGTACAATGTTGGAGAAAGTTGGTCTATAAGTTGCGCATGTAGTGGGCGACCGCCATAAGAGAGAACACCTTTTAACCTTGTATTACCCGATTTTCCGATTTTATTTGCATGCTATTTCAGACTTGACACTATTTTAAGCCCAATATGTAAACTTTTTTGCCCCGGAGGCCTACCTCTGACAAGAAGCATTAAACTTACCGCCGAAGCCATAGAAGAAATTACAAAAAAGATATCACGGCCTTAAGGACGCCGTGAGTCATAAAAAATGTAAACCAAACGATCTCTCCCTAATGTCCAAACTTATAGCCCCATCAGCTTGGGTGATTATTTTCAAAACCCCCCTACACAAATAGCCGACCAGGAAAACACTACATCAGCTAATGCCTTTCACCATGCAAAAATACAATTCATTTCTATTCAACAATAATATCGATCAGCTTCTATCCTGCAATCGTTCAAAGCCACAATACAATTTGTTAAACAAAAAACAAAAAAGAACACACAAACAACGGACAGATATTTCGCTTCGAAGACAAACAACCAAGCATTCAGTGCGGCGGCGGCAGTTCCGCATCACGTTACAAAAGCGCCCCATTCGTATAAGGTGCGTAAAGTGGTAGTTTATCGGTAACAAGGGTTGCACTGTGTAAATAGGTCGATGAATAATGGCGAGCAATCTACACAACAAAAGTGTAAAAATTGATTATTAAGGCTTCTTGTTTATTACCTGCCATAAATAACTGAAGGGAAGTTTTGCCAGTAGGTACCTACCTAGCGCGGCTTCCTGATACAAAAGGCATTCACGGTGGCGGTGAATTGAAAACATTCGTTTTCATTTGAGCACTCACTTGGGGCTGGGTAAATACGGTTTTTCCGCTGCAGCAATTTTTCATTTTCTTTCGTATATGGCGTCGCCAATGTAGCCCCCTAACAGTGTGCTCCATACAACAGCAGCATCATTGCAGAAGCCGCAGTGGAAATCGTTTATAAAAGTGCACTGTTGGAACAGATCAGATGATAAATTGCCGCGATTCAATTGAACAAATGAAGCGCCAACCTTTAGGAATTGTTTCATTGGGGGGAGATCCAATTTCTTGTAGGACCGTATTTGCGAGGTCGGCTTAAGTTGCAACGCAAATTTCACTGCTAATTAGGTATTGAAAAAAGTACCAGGCGCGAAAATTCGAAAGACAGGAACCTGTATAACTTCTCAGAGCCATTCGTTTGAGTATGGGTTTTTGTTTTGTGGCAAGGACCTGCATCCTACAATTGAGAAAATAAGAAGTTCTTCACGCAAGTTACACCCTCGGAGGTATGCCGTAATTTTTTCAGTGCCGTCACATGAAAGGAACTACTCCAACTATTGAGACATCAGTCTTCTTAACTTATCGAATACAAGTCCCTGTCCAACTTTGGTACTCTGCGAACACCGAACCCTTTTGCCAATGAACTGTTTGGTCCTTATAATACTAAAGGGTGATTTTTTAAGAGGTTTAGAACTTTTTTTAAAAAAAAAACACAAAAAATTCGAAAAAATGAATAAAATATTTATTTGAATCGATAGTTTGAACCTTGCAATTTAATGTTTAAAGATAATTTCATGCAAATGTTCACCGCGGCTGCGTCTCAGGTAGCCCATCCGCTGAGTCCAATTTTGGCATACTCTTTCACACATATCGGCCGGTATCTCACGAATGAATGCATGGATGTTGGCTTCCAGTGCTTGTCCCTATACACATTAGCCTTGGCATACCCCCACAAAAAATAATCTAATGGTGTCAAATCGCACGATCTAGGCGGCCAATTGACCGGCCCGAAACGTGAAATTAACTGTTCACCAAATGCCGATCATAAAATGGAAGCAGCGCGCGATGAACATTTCGAACCGAGCACGAATTTTGATAGTAAAATTCAATAATTTGCAAGCGTTGTTCATTTGTAAGACGATCCATGGTTAAATTGCAAACCAAACTGAAGCTGTTTGACAGTGACACAAGGTACTAAACACACGTCAGCTGTCAAAACCAGTGTTGCCAAAACCAAACCAGCTAAAAAATCACCCTTTATGATCTCAGATTTGGTAAGTCAACATTTTCGCGCCACCGTAAACCCAAGAAGCCAACATCTGAAAGTTGAGTTTATTGCCCCATGTCTTTGTAGGGACAAGCTGATATCTTACATCGCATAGTTCTCCTACCATACGCTGCAGCGAAAACGACACACATTGCTTCTCCAAGTGAATGCGTTTCCAGTATGCGCCCGGACCACTCGAAAGCGGAACCGCCACAATCAAAAAACAAACCCCTAAAGATATTTTTCGATTTCCATAAATAAAATTTGGTCTGTAGCTCAGCTCCTGGTTGGAGCAGAGAGCTGATGGATTGCTTAAGATATTTGTGAAGGTTTTTGCTGGCTTTAGTATATTATTTCTTATTTGTTACTTATTAATAAATATTTGACTGAAAGCGTCTTGAAGACATAGCCTACGTATAGCTTTATTGAAGTCTCAAAAAGACTTGTCCAGTAATCTGAATGCTAAGAAAATTTACAGGGCATGCTAAAGGTAGTGGCTTAGCGCAAAGACGATTCAAACTAGATGGTCAGTCGATGAAAGCAGCAATAGTAGATTTGCCTACAAGCTGCCTGTCCTGCATAGGATTTCCTAAGAATTCGTGCCTATACAAATCAAAGGAGCGCCATACTTAGAAAATCCTATGCAGGCGCTTGATGTCCACCGGGCGGCCATTATTTGGTGGGATTTCAATTGGGGTCGACTGTGTTCAGCGTATTTGGTGCCCCTTACATAAACGGAGTTCACGCATCATAGTTCAGTTTAAGAGTTTTTAAACTTAAGGAACAATGGATAGAGAACAAGTCAAGCTATTTGAAAAAGAAAACGTTTACTCAATGTTTATTTTTTTTACATTTATTGTAATAAATTCGTTTACAAATTGTTTGCTATTTGCCGGCCATCAATACTATAACACGTTTTCACAGACAGAAAAAATAAGAGCGCACGAGAGAGGATTTACATTCAAAATGCATACTCCGTGAACGTATCATTCGTTAAAAAAAATAACTAAAATCCTATAGCCAAAGAGCTCCAGCTATTGCATTTTCGCTACCTTAATTATTCGTGAGTGTTAATGGGAGAACTGTTTTCAGAAGTTCCTTAACGCTCGAGTCCTTACTCACCCTTTCCGAATGCCAATATGGAATTCGAAGCGCACATTCATACCAGCCAGAGCCTTTCGCTATATGACTCCAGATCTGATCGACTTCATGCACCTCACCTACGCACTATACCACAATATTAAATCTGGTTGTACATATGAATAATGCACTCGCAGTTTACTTTCAGCTAGGAGGGTTAATGACTGCTTGCTACATCTCAAAAGACTCAGCCATGCCTGCAATCGCGCCCAACAGAAGCTATCTCCTTTTAATACGAATGCGCTTGTATTATAAAATGCTGCACCCAAATATTGAAAAATATTCCAGCTTAATGAATTACATACTGACTGAATACATTGCTGACGCATGCAAGCGTTCCTCCCAGCAGCAGCTGCAGCATAATGGTCGAATTTGAGTTGTTGAAATCTTGCTGCACTATTCAAAATGAAGACAACTTACCTACTGCTTTTAAAAATAAAATCTCTCCTTATAGCTTTTTGTTTGTTCTCTTAGACTTAGCTAATTGAATAGCTCGTAATTACGAACGTAAAAAAAATAGGATCCGCTTCAAAGTTCACCTCGAATTGAATTGGTTTTTTCTTTCAAATTCTTTTCTGGAAACTTAATTACTTTCTACAGAGTTGTGCGCTTTGAAACGTCCCTGCCAGGTCATCGATAAACTTTCACACGAACGCCTTCATCTGTGCGAATGCAATCCGTATCCACTTCCACAGCCAAGTAAGAAATCAATAGAGTCACTCCAGCAGGAAAGCAAAAAATAAACAAAATATTTCCTACAAAAACAAGCTCTCTCTCTCGCTCCCTATTAACCCTTTTTCTGATTGCTATTTGCTACCACTACCAAGAGTATATTAATCCTTTTTGAGATGGCACGTTGCAGTTTACCCTCACAGCCGTTCGAATCAAATGTGACCAGTGAAATTGGGACAATTCAAGGACCTTTCAAGCCGATTTCGTTGGTGCTTCAATTGCCACAACAACAACACCCGCGTCAACTGCAGTCGGTGGCAAAATAGCTCTGAGCCAGCTCTGCGAACGACAAGCTGCGTAATTGACATTCTTTGCCCTTTCGCAGTGATTGATATATTTACCATTAAAGTATCGAGTATCCTTTTTACAACTATTTGACTTTAAGGAACATAACATCGTATTGTTGGAACATTACTCTGTCCATTTAAATTACAAACCCTAAAATGTGAATTTATTCAGAGCACAGAAACAAAGACGTGAGATTATCCAGGATACATGTATATTGTATGTCCTTTATGAAATCGTACAACATTCATTGTTCGTTAGTCTGTTGGATGATACATTGGCACTTTGTCTGCTGCCGTTAGATTACACATTCGTGTATGTGTACCTACCTACATCCAACAAAGGACGTCATGTGTGTGAATTGGTGTACACATTCATTAACGATGTGGGAGACAAAAGATGAAAAGAAACATTTAATTAACCTCAAATGAGAGTTAAAATCGCGTGAAATTTAATTAGACGACACATTAAATTTTATTCCATATTAAATCCTTTGTGCTTTGCCTCGCAACAATAATGGGGAGTGGGATGGTGGCATGTCCTTCGTGACGACTGTAGTACATTTTTATGAACATTTCTCCTCGCATTAGGTATTTAAAGGGAACCTGTAGGCGATTACAATTATATTCATTCATACAGAATCTGCAGGAAATTTATTTATTTATATATGTAGAAGGCATTTGGGTTGGCAAAATGTTTGCGGACAAGTTTAAAACTCGCACAAGTCTATAATAGAGACCACCACCTACGGGGAAATCTGTTCAAATAAATTCCTGATGGTGAAAGGTTTCATTGTCCCTCTTGGATAATTTATTGTTTGCTAGTGGCGAATGTCAGGTGATTCTGTACATTTCGTCTGGTGCAAGTTTCTTAAAGTTTTCATTGGCAAAGCAAAGAAATTCCAAAGACCCGCCCAAAGAGTTCACTTTTTAGAGAGAAGTCACCTATTTCTTATGGCATGTACGTAAGTTCTAAACTTAGCTGGTTGTATTTTGTTAAAACTTTAAACTGTGGTGGGCTGGGAAACTTTTTTGAAAACAAAAAGCTTACTGCTGACTTGTGTGTGTTGGTAGAGTTTGGTTTTCGTTGCACTCAAAGAGTTGGTAATTCCATTTCGAGAGTGGTGCTTGAGCTTAGCTGAGGGTTTTTTTTTACTTCTGTGAATGTCTCGGGCAGACTGAAGCACCGAAATGAAACGCACTCAGCAACAACGATCAGTATAAGTTTGATGGGACTCCGCAAGCAGATTATTGAGTGGAAGGGTTTTACAAATGGGTCCTTTTACAGCGGCATCTGTTGTTAAAGTACCTGTCAATATTGCACTATCAACAATGGAAGATCATTTGCACATGTTCAACGAAAATTCAGCTGATAGTCAAAGTCCCCGGATGACAGAATTGCGAGACCCACTTTTCCCATTTCCTCTATCGTCGCAATAGCAGATTTCGACCACTTCCACATTTGCTGTATTTTTTAAAGAATCCACGGTGGCTTTTCGGAAAAACTAAGTACACAACTTGGCAAGTTAAAAAGTTCATAGATTAAAACAGATAGGTCACTTTGACTATCGACAGTTTAAATAGTGCACAATGTGACGGGCAAAACTTAAGCCAACTGCCATCCAGCTAGTGAGTGGTTCAAAGTCAATCACGACCCGTTCGCTCGCATCTGCCTTTTTTATGATGGTAGTTTACTTTTAGAGCTGTGACGCTGTGAGGAAAGAGGCCTGAGAGAGTGATCATAAAGTTCTTATAGACGGTAAGTAATAAATAAATATTTGGCGCAACAGGTCCGTAGGGACATTAGGCCTAGCTTCTAACAACCATTCGTTTTGTGTGAGTTTTTTTTTTCATTTTTGGGCCGATTGGAAGGATCTGAAATTTTATGCCGAGTCCAAACGGCCAATTGAAAAGCTCTATTAAGACATTTACACTCTCGGATGTTTGTCAGACATTCGGCGGCGGTTGGGTCGCAAAAACCATATTTCTGGGGTCAGCAATCCTTAATGTGGATATGTGCACTTATGCGCTCATTATGCTCATCAATTGCTTTCGCCCTATATAACTTGATCCTGGACGTAATTTAAATTAATCCTTATTTATTACGCTCTTGAGTACACCTCTCAGCAATAAGCCATTGCTCTAACTTTTGCCAGTCCTAGTCGCTGTGTTGGCTGTTGAGAAAAGATCTCGATTTTCCGCAACAAATATGAACTCCAAATAAACACAATTACATGCACAACAATTTTTTTTAAAAAAGCATGACACAAGGTGGACAGCTTGTCACTCTTCTACTTCCGACGTTGCCAGATCCGCCGCAATGGCTGTCCAGGATGCCATGCCGCGATTGATTTCATAGCTTTGGTAAATTTAAATCTAAAAAAAACACAAATAACTTTAATTTACATCAAAACCATACCTATACACATGCACACATAGTAACTGCCACAATTTTGATGTGATGTTAACAACTAGATATTTTTATTATTCCAATTAATATGCAGTAAAAAAAAATATTCGTTAAATATTTATTCAAGCCCTGAAACATCCCGACAGCAACAACCAACAAATATCGTATTTGCATTGACACTGACATAACCAATGCCATCCTGCATCCGCATAGCATGCACGTTCCCAAAAAACCACAAGTAAACGCTCCGCAATTCCCTGCGGGGTATTTTGTGCTAATACCAGCATAATATTTGCGCGCGGAATGCCCAACAGGGGAAAAATTCATATATTTCGGTCTGCATCATATGAAACAATGTGTACCGCCATTAAATATTTATCAAATGAAAAATAATGAAGAAAAATTTGCATTTTTATAGGACCGCGCTGGGTACCTATATAGGCTCTCGTAGATTATGTGCGATACATGTGTGAGCGCCCGCTTTTGGGTGGTTTTATACTTTTTATGCAAAGGCTCGCTCAGAGTTTGTGTGTAACTATATAGCCCGGTCGACAACTCACACCGCTGTCGAATAAAAATGATTTAATGGTCGTTTATCCTGGTGACTCTGGGCTGTGAGCGCGCGCACCGGATGGGGAAATTGTTTTGTAAACCGATTTAAAGAGCCGACCATCGACCATTGAATATTCGACCGGCTTATCGTTGCGATAGGTGGAATTTAATAATATTAAATTGGATCAGAGTTCAAAGTGGAATATAGAATTCTCGCTGCGAGCCTGTTTAGTTTTTAGCATACATTCGGCCAAGTTGTTAATTTGGCAATGCAAAAGCTGAAATGAGCTCTAAAGGACGAATGGAATAATTATTTGTATGCTCGGGTCAAAATGTTTAAAATTTTGTAAAATTTGAAACGCTGCCCATTTACGAAAGGCGCGTAGTTTCGTGGATCATATGTAAAGTTTGAAAAGTTTAACGATCTGCTTCATTTTAAATATTTTTGGACAGTGAACTGTTCAAGCTGTGGTATGAGACACGACTCCTTAACCCGAATGAGCCTCTCCAAACTCCAGCTGCCTTAATTTCACTTAACTGCATTGCAGGGTAGAGTACATTGAACAGACCTCCAGAAGTAATCATACATAATTAGCATTTCTATGTATATTTTCCGGTTTTCCTCAATACATTTATGTACTTTGGAGCACACTTTTTATGGTGGTTACAAATTGCACCTTCAAAAGTGCAAGAACAATAAATAAACTTTACTACTTTAAATGAAAAATCCCCTCGCTCTTTTCGGGTCACCCTGTGAAAAGTTTGCACTGCGAATTTGTTCACCATCCATTACAAATTATTCGAATCTCTAAATGAACTTAGAACAAGTGCGAATTGAATAAATTTCTTCCTTCTGTGGGGGAAAAAAATACAAATTCCTTTTTACCTAAAGAAATTCAATAGGACTCCAATAATTACATTACCATTCGACAGGATGAAAAATGAACAAAATTACAGAATTGTTTCAAATTGCATCAAATCAACTTGGTATCATTTTGTTCGCCTTGTCCCTCCGCCAGTAATTCCAAATGACTCCTGTCAATGTAATGGACCCGACTCCGTCGCCAACAAAAGAAAAAAAAGGTTCACATAAAATGGTTGCTATAAATGAAAACGACAGAGAAAAAGGTAGAATGAAATAAAATTTAAACTCGAAACGCCATGACAACATTAAGAACATGCCGAGTTGTACCTGGCGGCGTTATTTATTTCTATTTTCTTCATTTCTCCCTCTGCCGGTAGCAGGCACCACCTACCTTCGTAATGTGCAACTGATGAATGTTATAGGATAATTTAATTTCATTTTAACGATTGTATGAACATTATTTCGGGTTCTCCTTTCCGCGCAGTTGGCCTTAAAAATACCTTTCCCATTTTTTTTGCGGAAGAAATAAAATTATTTAAATAAAAGCGGTACGCAGGAAACCTAAATTAGGACTTTTAGGCGATTTGTGGTGGGATCGCGTAAACCATTTTGCATAAAACTGCGTTATTTATGCGGTTTTTATTCGACGAGTTGGATCTTCTTTTTTTTCATTCCACGAAATTTGAGTAATCAGTTGTAAATTTTATTTTATTTACAATTCGCCGAAAGAATATTCTGTTGTATAGCTTTTTATATTTAAGCAGATATTCACCTTTGTTAATGTACACTCACAGTCTGATGTGGGTTATGATATAACGATGGACACAGTGAGCCAAGATGCAAGCGGGGTATACTTGGGAGCTTTTCCGGCCTTAAAATCATCGAGTGTCATATATATCAGCTGAAGACTCAAATAAATCGGGAAATGACATGCACTTATTAAAAACATCCGCCACTTTAAAGAGGTCACGAGTGATAGGTTGAAAATGTTTTCTACTATTTCACACTAGTTCACTGGAGTAATCGATTTAAATCGACAGAAACCGCACATAGTCCATATATACATACGGTGACCACATTTTCATCTCAAATAAAAGAGATAATTTTTTAAATTAAAATACCTGTATAGTCAAAAATGGTTTAGGCACATTTGAACTATCAACATTTTTAGTTTTTCTTTATCTAAATATATAAAAGAAAGTGATGTAAGTTACTACGCTTATAACTCGAGAACGCCTGGACCGATTTCGATGATTCGCACCAATTCTGACTGGTTTTCGGCCAAACAAGAAGAATACCCAAGAAAATTCCCGAAAAATCCGCGGAAAAAAAATTTATGAATATAATGAATTTTGCCATAAATTTATGACTTTTATTTTTACTTTACTTTCTGACAATTTTTTTTTGCCATTTTTTTACGACAATTATTTTTTCACAAAATATGTGAGACTGTTTTTGTATCAATCAAACCGTTAATTTCGGATTATCCAATTAATTGATGATTTATCCTTTTTTCATTGAATTCTATTTTCAAACGGTAAGTTAACAACGAAGATATTTGTTTTGTGAAGTTAGAACATCTTATAATTCTCAGTGTTATTCACAATGCCGCGAGCCAGAAGATCTAACCTTTCGCATCGAACCCGTAATGGAAGTAGAGCTCGGAATATCGGAATATCGCCAGTCAATTAAATACGGAAATCGCATTATAACTCAAGAACGCCTGGACCGATTCGGATGATTCGCACCAATTCGGACAAGAAGTATACTCAAAATATTAAAAATTATGAAGACAATTCATTTTCCCATACGTTTTGTATTGAGCGATTTCACGACGTCATTTTCAGTTAGATGACGTTTATGTTTACGTTACATAATTTTTTTCATAATTTTTTGCGACAATTGTTTTTGCACCAAATTTATGTGACAAATTTGGTTTTTGTAGCAATGTTTTTTGTCACACATTAAAAACGAATATGATTTCAAATGCTGGTTCCGGTTTTGATAGTATATCTAATCTATATCTATTTAATCTTAATATTAAAAATGCGAAAGTCAGATTTTTTTCTTTTCACGGCCGCAAAACCAACTTTTATTAATTTTGGTACCTATAGGGATACATGAGACCTCTGAGAATAATGACATAGGATATAATTATTTTAATTGAGTTACTTGAAGTACTAATTCTACGCAGACGAAGTCGCGGGTACCAGCTAGTGTTTAATAAATGGAGTTGACTTGGTTTTTGAAAATCAATACGAGATTACCAGCTTTGTAAGGAATGAGAAGGTACCTACTCGCAATCTCGCATATTTATTAATAGTTGGAAGATGGTCTTTAGGGGGAAAAGACGATTTGTATTGTTTTCTTTTAGTAAAAAAGACATAGTAAAAGAGGACATAGTAGAGAAAAAGAGAACTGTCCTCTCAAAAAAAGGACGAATGGTCACCGTATCTATACATGTTCTCTTCAAATGTAATTACTAACTATAGATAAATAAATTAGAAACAACCACACCTACCTACTTCATCAGGACCTTATAGTTATCAGCAATAAAACTTACCGAAAAACTGCTAGTAAATTTGTTTAAGAGAAAATCTAGAAACAGGTCTGTACTTGTTTTAGTAAGCCTCCAATTTATTTCTGAAGACTCCTTTTTTTCCAAGGCAAATGAGTGACACTTCTGTAGTTGTCGTTGCAAATGCTGCCAATCTGAGGAAATTTCCGCTTACCTACATTAAGAATGATTTAAATAAGGGAACTTCGACAGGAAAGTCAACTTTAAGCTCCATTTGGATGCCGTTGACAGTAAGGTACGATGCACGAAGCCGATTGGGACTTGGAAGTGTGACATATAATATATGTTGCCAAAATTTTGCACTGTTCTCTTGTTTGACCTGTTTTTAATACTGCGTAGCTCTGTATGAATGGTTAATTTCAAAACTCTTCTTACCACTATTTTTAAAAAAATCAGTTGAGAAGGAATTCTTTAGTAGAGCTCTCTTTGTATTTAGCTAAAATTTATCGAAACTTGCAATTTCCTACACTTTTGAGTAGTTAAAAAGTGGTAGTTTAAATCAAAATTCAATTATTGCCATACAAACCAAATTCCGCACCAAAATTCTTCTTTTCCTAGTCAAATCAAAAAAGAAGCTTTCAAAACTTGTGTATTACAATGACATTAAAAAATGCGGGAATAGTTGTTATTTTGGGAGTATTTATGGGAAACCAATTAGTTTTGCAATAGTTCTTGTGCAGCAAATATTTTTGAAACGTTCTCATATAAAATAAAATTTTATGAGTTTGTTTTTATTTATAAATTAAATAAATTGCTGAATTGCTTCATTTTGTAAAAGACTTATGGAAGAAAATCTTGATACAGAACCTCAAGTTCGTGAAGACCAAGAAGAAATGAAAGAGATTCGTATACAAGACTTTAAACTTATAATTTGTATGTTCCTTAAATACTTCGGTATGAAGACTGAAACTTAAGAAGTTTTTTTTACATGTTTTTTGTTTAAATAATACAGATACATTACATACAGTGACTTTTTTTTTAATAATTAATATCATTTTGCAATCAGGTCTTGAAGACTGTTGAGGTTTTATGTGTTTAGTTAAGTTTTCTAATATTCAAAATTTTCTTTCAGATAAACCAAAATAAATTTTATCAATAAAAGAAGTTTTAATTTTCTTCAAAGTTCCTCTATTATTAAATAGGTTTAATTAAAAGTCAACTATTCTATCGCAATTTTTAAAACTCTTCTTCTCCAAAATAAAATTGTTTTATTTAAAAAAATAAGAAATAAAATAAAAAATAAATAATAAATAAAGATTATTCCAAACTTACCAATCCTTAATATATTTTTTTCAGCTTTTAACCATTTTTTTTTATTTTACTCAAATCAAAAGGTTAGGGGAGTTTTGAAACTATACCCCTCGTTTGATGTCCGACCAACAAGTCTGGAATCTGAAGAATTTAAAGGGGGCAAAAGCAGTTTCTCCTTTTCGGATTACGTGATTAACCGAAAGCCGGTTCCACCTTACACAAGTCGCTTGAGGTTGCTGAATCTTTCAAGGTTAGACAAACGAAGGGGATATCAAGTTGTTTTTGTTTTGTTTCGCGTTCTGACTGGCACCGCTAACTCCAACTACATAATTCCCCACACGCGGTATCAACGATAAGGCGCGACAAAAAATGTATTGTTGGTGACAAAGGATATAAGGCTCCATGCAATACCCTGACAAGTTGGGATAATGCATTTTCCATCCAATTTCGTAAAGAAAAAGTTTTCACACCGCCCCTGATCAAATATAGTTATAATTGTCGATGGAGCAACTTCAACCCCACTAAAGTGACTTTGTAGCACTGCCACGGTGCTCTTCATTTAGCCAAAATAATATTGCCATGGGTACCTCTCAGAGTCCCAATGGACAAGCACAGGACCACCACGCCAGATCAAACGTAAACACAATTTGTTGGCCACATTCAATATCGTCGCCTCGGCGAGTAAGAGCAGAATGGCTCAGATGAGCTTTCATACATCGCACCCTGGCGGCCGGCACGGCGGTCGAACGCAAATGTACTATATATGCAAATGATGAACACACACCGTACGCACACGACGATAAAATTAACATTTAAATTGAAGTCACGGGATATGACCAAAATATGTCAATTTATATATAATTTTTTTTTTTTTTGAAAACTTTATTATACTGCGTATATTCTTTTATTTCCGGATTAAGCTGATGCCAGTTGATTTCAATTTTGTATACGTGCTGGCTGTTACAAAAAGACCAACTTACAGGATACTTTAATGTAGGGCACGTTTCGGTAAATACAATCGATGGCGACTGAATTAAATGCCGATCGACTGAGGCTGGATGAGCCTTGTTGGATTTATCAAATTAGCCTGGTTCAGTGGCGGCTTATCTGATCCACAGATGTGCGCACATATCTGACAGATGGATAGTTCGTTCAAATGGTTAAAAGTTTAAAATCTTATTCCCTACGTCGCGTCAGTCGGAGGTACGTTGTTCGTTGTCATTTGCTATCTTACGTGCATTCATGACAAATTAGAACAAATGAACCCGTTCCTCTAGAAGCACACTCATTACGGCCTAAAGCCAGGCGACGGAGAATTATGACAATTTTACGTGAAAATTGCACGTTTCTGTGGGAGGCAATGAATCCTTGGTGCGCCTGCAGGGCTTTCGCTATACGTGATGATGCCAAACGAATGCACTTTCACAAAAGTACCTACTGATTCGGGTTCTGATTTTTTTCTTCTTTCTCTTCTGTTTGCTTTTGTTTCCATTTCTTTTTTTCTGGTTTCGCTCTTATTTTCTACTGGTGTAGAATTTGTCGGGTGCATTCTTTTTACAACGCTGAGTCTGAGTCCTCTTGGCGCAACATCATTGCTATTTCCACTTAGGACGATTTGTTCCCTTTGATTTTAGCACGGCGATTCGTTTAACTGAATGAATAGAAACAGCTAGGACTTCACTACAGCAGAACTTAAAGGGCAGCATCGTTTACATTGGCTTATCTGATTACTCACGACTCTTGTAACGTTTGTTGGGAAATGAAATCGGTTTTTGCGGTTTTCAAAGGGAACGAGGATTTTTATATAAATAGTTGCAAAAGCTACATATAGTCCTTAGGAAATGCAACATTTTAATCGAAAGTTGGTTTTAAGTTTTCGTTTAACATGTTTATTCATTAAATGAGTTTACAGAAAGCTGACTGATGGCTGAAAATATTCAAGGGAAAGTTGGCTTTATTTTTTTTTCTTGGCTCCTTCCAGGTTAAAGGAAGTGATGTCAGAAAAAATACAGTTGATTAGAAAAAGTAGGCGTGGCAATGAACGCCTTAGTTTATAGTCTTTCGGAAAATTGTCCAATAGTTTTCACACCGGCAAAAGCTAAACCTCCTACAGTTTTACTATAAATCTATTTTGGCTGTTTGTGTAGGCATAAATATCAGCTCAAAAATTTTAAATCGGGTTTCCGGCGCCCTGATATCGAGCCTTTATATCATCACATCTACGGCAGATAGAAAGTGGGCCAGAAAAAAAAATATTCAATTTTGTAGCCTTGAATTCCTTCGTGGGAGGAAAATAAAAGAGGTCGTGGGTATTTTACTCGAAAATTTTATTAAAATTTTTTTAAATAAATTTTATTTAAAATTAAACTATGGTAGCATGTACAAAGGAAACAAAAATAAAGAGAATCGCTGTTATTTATACTTTGGAGGAAGACTGAGTGACCCGCCTGTCCAGCGAATTATTAAAAAGCAATCACTTTGAACTTCCTAGGAATATGGTCTTAGAAGATTCGAAGTTCTTACCTAGTCGAACTTACATGTCGGCTGTCCTTTTATATTGCCGAAATAAAGCTTTCATATTTATACTCATACATTAAAAAAAAATTATACGCTTTTTTGAATTTCTTGCAAGTAAAGTTGGCATTTAAATTTTTCGGGAAGTTATTAAGAATTTAAAAAATATCAAAAATTATGAATTCATTGTTATATAATTATAAGGTAGGTATGTAAAATATTTTAAGGTAAAAATAGGTAATAAAAAAAAATAGATATAAAAAGTTGTACCTACTGCTACAATTTTAAAGCTTGGGCTTTGCTGTTTCTCTATTATACTTGCAATAAAAGGTACCTAATGTTCTTGCGGGCCACCATTTGCAGCCCATTGTCATCTTTTGATGACAGTTTCATCACCTTTTTTAAAGGCCTATAAATATTGGACTAACATTCCTGTCAAGGTCTGGCAAAAACTGCGGACTATTTTTGTAGGCCTTTTCCGTTAGATAACTCCAAAAGAAATGAGTCTAAGCATCCAGCCACTCGGTAAACGACTAGCGACAAAACGATACGCGACGTCCCTCTGCATTCTGCGTAAATAACAAAATAGCTAATAGGTCAGAGCTTAATTTTTTAGAGCGACAGAGTGATTAGGCGACATCGCTCACTGCGTGCTGCGTGGCTGGACCCATAAGAAGTTTAGGTGTGCACTGTGCAGACTGAGCCAGCCGATAAATGCACTTGATCCATTCTGCTACACTTAGTCATAAAGCTGGTTCCGAGGGTTTACATGCAAGATTTCTATGGAAATATTTGACTAGAAGTCTATAATATAATTATATCAATGGACTGACGAGTTAATACGCTGCGCCATCTAGGAGGGAGTTTTTATAAACTGTCATCTACCATTTAAGTTATTAAGTGACGAGAGGCATTTAAGCCAACTTTTGTTCTGTTCACTGGTGTCGAACGAAATTTAACACAGATTCAAGGAAAAATCTAAAAAAAAAATTAAGTTTTTTTAAGAAGATTATAAATTTTATAAAAATTAAGTATACAAACAGACAGCCAACCTCTTCAGTCGATATTTATCCACCACCTTTTCTTGGAAGAATAAAAACGAGAGCAATTCCTGCTTTGGGGGTGTTCGACCTCCGTAGCCCCTCAATAGTCGGCGCCAATGTGCCCTGAGCTTCGTACCATATCAAACCGACTGTGAAACGCAAAATAAACGTAAGCGACAAGAGATAGGATAATTACACTTTAGCTGCGAAACACTGCGCTCGGCCATTTCGCATTTCACAGGACAATAATTAGACAACAAAAAAG
This sequence comes from Cheilosia impressa, assembly GCA_948293265.1. Lineage (NCBI taxonomy): Eukaryota > Metazoa > Arthropoda > Insecta > Diptera > Syrphidae > Cheilosia > Cheilosia impressa. The sequence continues at coordinate 127,585,447 of OX411880.1, read as the reverse complement.
TGGTCCATTTAAACTTTTCCTTAGTTGAGTGTTCAGCACTCAATTTGTTTCCTAGTCAGAATCAGAAGAGCAAAAAAAAATCAATTCACAAATCGTGCAGACTGATCAAATCAAAACCAAATAAATTATTATTTCGCTTAGTATCGTTAATGGAACGAAGAGAAGCACCATTTTGATTTTTTTTCTCTCTCTCTCTGTGTACTTTTATTTATACTTCCTGTCTATTTCTATTCCATCCGATTCGTGACCAAGTGGCAAATGGATTATACGGTCCATCAGTTTCGGCTGCAAGGTATAATTGGTGTGAGTGATTTCGGTCTTCAACAACGGATGGCGATGGGGTGGATGGAAAATTTTGAATGCCGGCTGTTGTCCATTTGCGAGCTATGAATTTTTCCAGAACCAATTTATTTTTTGAATTTCAATCACGTTTCTGTGGCAAGTGATTTTTAATGTTTGCGCTTTTTATTTCCACTGCTCCGCAAGCAGTGTGCTTGATGTTTTGTTGCTCACCCACTTTTCTGTGTATCTCTAGCTACCCTTAGTTGGGAATTTTAAGAGAGAAAATATTTTTTTTTTTGTATTTCGTGTTTTATACATGGGGGCGAAATGAGCGGTTAACGTTTTAGAACGGCCATCAGTTGTTGCGGATAGAGTTGGGATGTTTTGTTGTTTTATTTCTGCTTTTATGGCTTGAATGTGGGATTGCTAGTTTGAAAAATGTTAATTATCGTCTGTGTGAATAAATAACAGTTTATGCTTTAGTGGACCATGAAATAACTTTGAGGACGATGATCGCCAAAGGTTGAGGTTAACGCAAATGAGTACACAGGGGCAATCAATTGCTATGCTAGTGGTTTTGCGACGAAAATTATTGGATGTGAATTGTGAACATTTAATTTGCTATGTAAATAAAATGAGGTGCAGTGGACTTTGAATTCAAGCAATGATCAATATTCAATGAATTTATTTCAAGAGGTAATGATTATTTGTAAAAGGGTACCTACTTCCTGCTTTATTCATGATAGGAAATTGGACTGCTTTGAATTGAAATGCACGACTGGGTCGCACGGAACTTTGTCTATCACCTTCGTTTCGTTTAAAATAAATTAAATTAAAAATAAAAATAATTAAAACTCAGAAGTACTTACTTCTCGAGGGCGGGGTTGGTATCTGGTACAGACGAATTATTGCGGACTTTCGATTCTTGTTCATTTTTGTATAGTATCTTCAAGGCAATTTTTCTATGAAAAGAAACACTAGCTAGTCTAGCTTATACGGCTTGCGATGAAACAAATCAATCAAACAAATCAAACAAATCAAGCAATGACTTAAAAGCTAAATGAACGGAAAAAAGTAATACTAAAAATAAGGTCTAAAATGACCGCGAATAGACGCATGGTCGGGTTAATCCAGTCAACAATTCTGGTAATGACAGTGATTAATATTTTACAATAAAATACAATATTGAAATTATATAAATAAATTTTCTTAGTTTCTACATAAATGGCATATGTAGCCAGATGGACTGTCCCAACCTGAGCGTGAACGAAAATCTCCACCAACTGTACCACATCTCGTTGTTGCGCCTAAGTCTAAGTTTTCCTACCATATCCTAAACAAGTTGTTGACCGGTACTACTCACCCAGATAAGGAAAAGTACTTACTCTCTATTTTCTGATGACCTTTTCTTATAAAAAATTGACCGAAAACATCTGTCACTTCCAAGTTCGAAAGGCAACTAAACACAACTTAACAAAACAAACATTCATATTAAAATATAAACAATTAATTTTTTAAAATTGTTTTATATATTATGAAAATACATTTCACAGAGATTTTCGATTTTTCCCCTTTTTTAAGCTTGTCCCTGGTTTTTCCAATATTCATTTTAAAACCTCCAAAAATCAATCTGGAATCACAGCAAAGACTAAGCTTTAAAACGGAATATCGGTATTCTCATTATGGTGTCAATGTTGTATAAAGTTTAAGTCGAAATCCTCTGTTAAACATGAGCTTCTGATTTTGTGAAACTCGAGGCGTTTAAATTTTAAATCCGTCTGTTTCTTGGCCCACTCTCAAATAGCCATAGATGTGATGAGCCTCAAACCCAGGATAAAATCCTTTCCTAAAAATATGTCAGACGTTGTTTATGTCTACCCAAATAACCAACATACCTTTAATAAAAATGTAGGAGGTTTTGTTTTGTTCAGATTTTGATGAACCTTTTTTTGAAATGCTTCTCAAGACTAGGAAAAGGCTAATGTCTTTCATTGCCAAGCCTACTTTTTGTCAGCGTTTTTCAACAAAATGTATTTGTTTTTTTCCAGACTTCAATGCCTTTCACTTGCTATAAAACAAGTGACTATTAACCAGTACGATTTAAAAAAATACCTTAAGGAGCCAACCCTTTCATACATATTCTAAGCTATTGGTAAGCTTTTTGCGTCTACCAGAAGGTTTACTGCTAAGTTCCAAAATCAAAATATCAGGAGAAGTATGCGCCAATGAGTTCTATTCTTTCAGGTCTCCCAAAAGCCTTTCGAATAGCAAAAGTTCGTAATTTTCTGCATGTGTCTTAACTTTTTACAGTTGACACAACAAAAAAGGTCTTGTAATCGATTTTAAAATGAACATGAGAACACAATTTTTCCCTTTTTGCGAAATCAATAAATAGCTGCCATTATTGGGTTGTCAAAACACACACTGTTTATTTTCTCATTTATTCGAAGGTACATGTACACTGTTGTAGCTGCTGTAGTATTAATACTCTACGGAAGGCTACAGCAAGGGCTGTAAATTAACAACAGTGCAGATGTATAGAGGAGTATGCTACATGATCCTTGAGGCATAAACAGTATTACAGCTCCATATGGCGCTAGGGATAGAATTAAAACACTGCTACGGAACCGATGCGTTGAAGGTATATAAGTCGTACATATTTAACAACGAGATTGTTGAATTTTATTTCTCAACGAGGTCGACCTTGTCCGGGGACTACCTACGAGTTTCTTTCTTGGATTTGCTTTTGCGTGCAAATCAAAGTAAGTTCGACAAAGGAAATATTCAACGTCTTGACTGTCACTTTGGTTTATGCAAGTTGGAAAGCTGAATGAACTCAAAATGGGCATAGTTTTTTTTAGGTTTTATGACTATCCTAGATACCCAGCAATGAAAGCGTCGCAACATCTACTGAAATTGTTTTTATAACTTTTTTAAAGACTTAAGCCTTTGCATAGTTTTCGTAAAATATTTTTATAACAAATTTAACCTGAGTTGGTTCATAAATTGCTTTCGTCATGCGATGATGGATGAATGTTTTCCATCAGGACCGACAAAAAGAAAACCAAATTTAGAGAGGGAGGGAGAGGAAACAAGAATAATAAATATTTCAGGATTCATTCATCAATAAAGCTTAAATGGTACATTTCACATAAATCGTGCCGCAGGACTTGTTTTAACTTTCATCTTCTTTTTTTGCTGTGCAGTTTATAGAAACCGACAAATGATGACAAAAATATCATGAATCGTGCATGAGAACGTGACATTGTAATGAATTCAAAATATTAGTGAGCATTTCGTGAGCAGCTTCGACAGTCGTATGAAGTTAATTTGAATACGGACTTTGGGCCCTTGGATATACAAACATTTGGGGCCCTATTGAAAAACAATAGTGTATGACAATTAAAGTTTTGTAAGAACTCTGATAAGAAAACTAACAACTTTTATTCATAAAGCTTTAGTTTAAGATTAAAAGTGTTTATTTAAAAAAATAATTTTTTGTTCGAAGGGGTTTAGTGTTAAATAAACGTTTTCTGTGGCTTCAGCAACAAAATAAAGGATATTTTTCGCCTACCTAGCTGTTTTCTACATTTTTAATATATTTTTTAATCTGAAAATGCCACATTTTCTGTTAAACTCAGCTTCTGGAATGTCGTTGGCTAATCACTGTTACCACATTAAGTCGCAAAAAATTCCCTCATTTACTCTTAAATTTTGTGTCTCAAGCCTTATCTTCCGAAATGGAAAAAAAATATAGTGCTTAGGTGAATACGGTAGAAGAAGGGGAGCACTTCCTTGTTTTGATGGAAATCTCTATTTTCACCTGAAGATGGCATTGATTATAGTTGGACGTTATCAAATCAGCGTTGGATTCGTATTTCTGTCTCACATTTTTATGGACATCGTCCTAGAGAATAGTAAGTCTCTAATTTAGCCAATGGATAGGAACCTTTCTAAAACAACTTACATTTTAAAGCTGGTTAGTTGAGGGTTCTGAGGCTGAAAGAGGACATCTGCCGATATTATTTATATTCGCTCAATTTATAGTTATGTTCCATCTCGAAACCTAAGTACTCTAATTGACTCATCTATTGATGATTTCTTTGCAAGTCTCAAAAGACAACTGCTATTTAAATCAGAAGCCAACTGTTTTGTTGACCGGTAGCTACGAAAGTTTGGTTGGTATTTTACAATGTGTGTTTAGCTAAAATTGGAAATATACCTGTCAAAATTTCAGCAAAAGGATTCATAGTAGTAAGTCAACTATAAAGAACTACTCGTTATTCGTTTGTATTTACTTTCGCCTTACATGCCTTTCAAACTCGAGTGTAATAATAAATTTCCCAGACGTTGTAAAAAGTACAAACTGTTAGGTTGGTGTAAATGGCCCGCTCCACCCTGTATCCCCTCCACAGAAAATGTGACAGTTTGAAATATTGCCGAAACCGATGCCCCTAATTGTATACCACTTCAATGACCTTTCTGAGAATCACAAAAGACTACAACTCATGTCGACTACGCCCCAAAAGTCTATGATAAAACACGACCAACCAACTTTACAACTATGAAACCAGTTAGCAAGCAAATCATCCATTCGCGACGAAAATAATCAAATTAAATGCTGACACTTTGTTCAAGTCTGGTCACAGTGTCTTACGAACATGCGACAACGAATACAAATTAGTTACTCCTACTTATACTTAAAGCGAGACGAAGGACAAAGTTTGCTCGGATTCTTCCTGCGTGAATCTGCGAATCTCTACAAGTTTGTCGTCCACAGATTGCACTGTGAATGCCGAAGGCACAGAGTTCACAGTAGTTGGCGGTGTAAGGGAATTCACTTGCAACTCTGACCGCATTCGAGTTGCGTTTCACAGCGAAACTTACTGAATAAATTTGTCGCAATTTGGATACAAAATGAACTGTAAAAGCGTCGAACAGAAGTAGTGATGGTTGGCAAGTTTAGCAACTATGAATAGGTACACTGAGAAATTTGCGTACAGATATTTATTTTCGCGCGCCAAAGTGCAGGGTCTGACGGCGTTCTAGGACAAAGTTGAATAGGTAAGTTTCTCACTTCGCTTGGTTAATTTTGTGCAAAACATTTCGCCGGCATTCTTTCTTAAAAATCGGCTTAAAAATGAACCCGCAATCACGAGTAGTCTATTAATGCAAAGTTTCCTTTTTGCCGAGTTGGCGTAGATTTTAAACTCTTTTTATGTCAACTGACCTTCAAGTAGGTGAATAAATTTCCAATAAGGAAGTTGTATTTTCATGTGGGGACTGTTGTTTAGGGACTAAGGGGGAGTCTCAGATTCCATCCCTGTGAAAACGGAGAAATTACTAAATCCTTCTATTTTTTTCCACTGCTCCACCTCTTGCTAACGTCTGACAAACATCCCAGATCTCAAATTGCATTCTATTTGTAGGAAAAATTTACAAAATCACACAAGCGAAAATCTGTGAGAACTGAGACGCTACTCCTTGGAATCTACAAGGATCTCCTAACTCGTTTTTACTTATCTTTGAACTTTTATTTAACTAAAAATGTATTTTAATTATTTTGTTTTGACTACCAACCATTCTTTTGGAGAATAGTGCTTAATGCGAAACCCCCGATAAATACTTTAAAATCATATGTCCTTGTCTGTATTCCTGTATTAAAATTTCTGCTATTGTTGCCCGACATGCGTGTGCATTATGCACAACACATAGGCGATGGTAAGAGGAGCATTCAGCCGGACCCACTGGACACTTTAGTGACGGGCGTCACTAAATGGAAATGAGAATGTAAAAAATGCATAAGGCAAAATGTGTGAGGATTTTTTTTGTAAACTATATGCCAGCCCGTCGGGATTGCCCATTTCGGATTATTATCCGTGTCATTCATTACATATGTATGTGGTGTGCGGTTTTATACATAATCGGCGTCCTGATTGGTACGTACATCAGGGCGAAGGCTGCTTTTGGTTTTGCGTTTTCTGATTTAGCACTTTTTGCCCGGTTTGCCTCGGTTTCAATTTTCAATGCCCCTGATGATGGTTGGGCTGATTTTCATTTCGAAAATGCAGTTGACTTATTGACATATGATATTGACAAACTATTCAGCAAAAGAATAACATTTGCTTATGGACAATGGACAGGGTGGATAGATTCAAGGGACTTTAAATAGATGGGTAACTGGCAAGGGCAAGTTCATATTTTGATGCCAAAAACCACGTTAAATTGCGGTTGTTGATGTGGAGTCGTAAGGAGTTGAAGGCTTTAAAAATGTTGGCGGATGGTGGTTTTATGACTGGAGAGATATCGATTTCTGCGAAATGTTTGTTACAATAGAGAAGGCTATGGGCTGTTTAGTTTAATGCCACGCCTTCAGTTTGGGGCGTATTTTTTGCAACTTGTATTTTTCTTCAATTTTCCATTAACCAAATAATTAAAAAACATTTCCTCGAAAACTTTAAGCTACAGGGTGGGCCAAAAGAAGTCATCCGATGTTGTTTGGCTCTCATTTTTTATTCAACACATCAAAAAATATCTATCTGTAAGTATGCATTTTTCAATGTTGGTGGTTCTGCTTAGGGCGTGTTTTCTCTGTTGGAATGAAATGTAAGAGAAGTATGCGATGTGCATACCTACATACTAATGTAGCCAATAAAGAGAATATTTTTCGGAGGATGTGCGAGTTATATAAATATGTATGTGTAAACAAGAAGTAAAGTTGTTAAAATAAATTGTTTGATTGTTTTTCTTTTCCGTTTTCTGCTCCCTGCTCGTAATTGGTGCAGATGGCTGAATGGATACCTGAAACCTGAGGGTGGGTAACACAATGCTACAAGTCTTGTACAGGGAAATTTTAACACCAAACTGCAGGTAAATATGCTTTTATACTAAAACACTTACGACTAGCCCTCCAAAATTGAAACTAAAACAGGTGTTCGTATGACCGATCTAAGTCAATCAAAACAGATTTAAATCAAGTCAGTCAGCTGTCAGACTTACTAAACTAGAAATCCGAAGGTCCCCATTGATAATTTAGGCTTTGTGACAGATTTCAAACAAATTATGCAAAAAATGTATTACTACTTTATTATTTAAAATGATTTTTCAAGCAATATTATTTTTTATATGCCAAAATTGGACTTTAAAAATAAAGTTAAAGTCAGTTGAGTTCCAGGTCTTAAAAGTTTCTTTAAAATAGTATTAGCTTTTTTTACAGTTGTAAAAATGTGTTTCCGCCTAAGCTTTGACTTTTATTTCGCAATTTTTTATGTCAAAGAAAAACCTCCAATTATGCCTCGAATTATTTCCTCCAGGACACCAATTAAACTGTTCACCTTCGCCAAACAACTGCTCCTACAAAAATATTCCTTCTTATGGTTGCTTAAATATTACATGACAATCTCTATAACAACTGCGCAATATTCTTGCAAAAAGTGCAAGAGTGTACATAGTATATGCTGCTACTGGCCTTCAACTTCCATCCCATTCCATTCAGGTAACTTGGGCGGAAAAGTTGAAGCAATTCTGAATTAATAATCTTTTCCAAAGCATGCTCTTGATTTATTGAATTTGCAAGGATACCAGAAGGCTTCACCTTGTTCACCAGTTCTTCGACGCTCACCGTGTCGCCTATCCTCACCGGCTATAGGCTGAGCTCTGGATACCTACCGCTTCAATTATTCCCCCAAAAAGGTGTGAGAATTAAAATATTATTCAATTAAAACTTTTTGGCAAAGTGGTCCACATTTTAGATGGAGGCAAGAATAATCCGGAAACTCCCCGGGGGCCAACTTGGATCGAATTTCTTTTAAAAGTGTTTAAGGCATTGAGACTATTAACATAAAAGTAGAAAGTAAATTATTTGAACTTTCCTAATAATCATTACTTAAGTGTGCTGTATCTGCTATCGTCTATGTTATATGCATGGCATTTGGGTTAACGTCTACGAAGTGGAGGCAGAGCGCTACATTCAAAATAAAAGATAAAGGAAGACACTGCGTACAGTGATTCTCTTTGGTTGTACTAGTACTCGTTTAGTTACTACTCCCTATGGACTAATATATGTACAGAGAAACTTTTACTGCTCAGTATCAGTATAGGTTGCGATAGCAGATAAGGGGAATCGGGTACTCGACTAAAAGGTATTAATAAGGCACTGACTTTGCAACACCTCGGAGTTTTCTTTGTGGAAATAATTAATCTCTGGGTGTAACTTGAAAATGGGCACTTTATTTGTGATACTTTTGTGTTCAGGATAGATGTTTGTGAAAAATAATGAACCGAGTGCTTCGTGTACCGCAAAAGATTTGGGTATAGATGTTCGTTTGGACTTGAATAAAACTAGGTTTGCAATGACCATAAAAAGAAGTACACAGGGTGATCCAGTCAAGTGCAATCTCGCAACTGGGAGGCGTTGATTTTTTAAAAACCTTTTGCTACCGACTCAATTGAAAGTTTGAGTAATCGGATGGCACTTGTAATGCTCCGTCTCACTTTCACTTTCTAGATTGCATGGATCCGCTAAAAACAAGACGAATAAGGACTGTTTGTGGGTGGTATATAGTTGCTGGCAAGTAAGATAGAAAGGGACTCGAATAGCATAAAAAAATGTCTGCAAACTCAAACTGTTTCCTAATGCAAGTATACGTAGATACTACTTAGACGTTAGGGAGTCTTTAAGCTCTAAGGACTAAACTATGGAATGGGCGGGTAATATTGAAATTGAAGTTAGTTATCCTTGTCGTCTCGAACGAGGTGGCTTCGATTTGAAGATCTTCCTGACGGGATCATTATTGCTCACTTGCCATGGGAGTCGAAGGCAATGTAGTCGGGGCTTGATCGGTTTTAAAACTTCATTCACACCTTGATTTGGCCTTTTTTTTTTTAAAAAAAACTTCTGTCTCGCCTAGGCGAAAAATAGGCACGTCGACCTTAGAAGGTGTATTGTGCCGCAAATGACAGAAAATGATGTCTAGGTTAGCAGTGACTCTACCTCCCTAATGTAGCTGGTAATGTTTTCAGCAGAGGACTTCTTCAATTCTTCTGGACTTGATATTTCCCGAAAAAAGAATTTCCTTCTGATTCTAGATAGAGCCGGACATTCACACATGATGTACTCAGCTGTTTCGTCTTCTTCAAGACATAGCCGGCACTCCTGGGAGTCGGCTATATGAAGTTTGTGTAGGTGGTATCGCAAACCGTGGTGACCCATTAGGTAGCCTACAAGGTTTTTGATATCGTGCCTTCGTAGATTTAGGATCTTTTTGGCATTTTCCTTGAATGGCAGGATTAATCTTTTGGCTTGCCTGAGGCCTGGGATTTCTCGCCACTGTCTGATATACATGTTGTGTTCCCAACTATTGATAGTGGAAGTGATTGCTGATTAAGTGACGACGCAGAAAAGTTCTGGTCATATGCAAGGGGTTCCTGACCCTTTTCTGGCCAGTTCATCAGCTTTTTCGTTTCCTTCAATACCCTCGTGCCCGGGAACCCACCATAATTTGGTTTTGTTTCTGGAGCAAAGAGTTTGGAGAGCATTGAAGCAGTGCATGACTGATTTTGAGACAATTATTGGTGAGCTAAGGTCTTTTATAGCTGCTTGACTGTCTGTGAAAACATGAATGTTTGTGATTTGCCCTTTACATAGGACAAAAAAAAATATAAAAAGTTGCCTTTCAGAGCTCAGTATCTGCTAAACCCTTTTGCTTTCCTACAAAATCTACGGAGTTTTTTTTCGATCGCCGGAGTCTTCATAGTTGAGAGACGACATCTTCTGCGGGATCATCCTGTCTTTTCTTCTTATGGAATCTTGTCTTTCTACTTTTTTTGTTGTTGTTGCACTGCAGCGTTTAAACACATTGCTCATTCCGCCCATGTAGGCCATTTCTCTAAAGTATGGCTGGTAGTGAAGGAGGGCTTCTACTACCTCTTTGATGACTTCAATGGGAACATTGACTACGTGCGTCTGTGTTTGATTTGTGTAGGTACAATGGAGTCTGGAGAGGTGTTCTTTGTAAACTATGGTTCCTATAGGCATGCTAAGAGCTTATTTTTTTCTGAATGCAGTCGAATAGTTACAGAGTTGAGTTTTAATATAGGCCCATTGAGGAAGAGCTGCGGCATTTGCCAGCCGGCACATTCCGCATACGTGGCGGAAGTAGGCATGCGCGCCTAAAAAGGTGGACTTGCTATAGTAACTAAAAACGGTTTGCGCCAGGAAGTTCAAGTTAGATTCGGTTCAGAGTTCGACGAAGCTCCTCGTATTTTCTCGCTTAAATGGTATATTTCCGAGACCTCTTTTTGTGGGGTTCATTACTTGCTATACCCTCCGGGAGCGGGAGGACAGGACAAGTGGTCCCATAGAATCCGTCTCATACGGTGACAGTGACAGCCGATGGCAGTTTCTGTCATTCCCTCAATATTTTCACCAATGAAAATGCTTCCTCTCACGCTGTCCACGGGTGCAATGGACAGAAGTAGAAAGTAAACCTACTTTATCTGTTGTATCCGACACGTGAACTGCTTATGGGTCAACTTCTATAAGCTTCTGGGTATTCTGACAACCTGTCAGTTGAATACGTTGTATGTACTGGGCCCTTAACTCAGCACAGACTCTCTAGAAAAAGAGCCCAATGAAGTTTCCTTCCATTCGTCCTTAGTTGGCGTCGGGAAAAATGGATTTATAATACAACTTTTCCGCACACCACTCCAGCTTAACTGGACCGTGATACAGTGAAATAAACTGCAACGACTCCGCACTAACAGGAGTGAAAACAAATGTACATTTCCACTCTAATCCGTTAACTTAATTCATTTATTTACACTCGCCTTCATGTAGTGGGGCCAACCAGTAGAATTACCCTCCACGGATTCATGCGAGCATTCCAAATGAAGATATAATGACGGGATTTACCAAGTGATGTACAGCCGTAGGTGCGGGATAAAAAAAAAACCCCACACCCAGACAAACACGGAAGTCCAAGAAATAAAGGCACCGTTGTTACAAGCCATATCAAAAGGCAAATGAAAAAAAAGGACTCCACATGACCAAAGAACATTTATTTACACACCAAAGTCAACGTAGCGAACGCGCCCTTCCGAGTGCTACGTGAACTTGCATTCGCCACAGCTTTCTTTTGCCCGTGTTCGGCGCGCACTGTTTGCAAACGACCTTCAGTGTAGTTTACTTAGGTCGTTTCAACGGAAGAAGAAGAGGATTCCACATCCACTGTATAAGTTGGTCATTTAATTCGTTCACCTCGCCTAAGGAATATCATATAGCCGCTTTCACCACGGCTCCGCCGTCCTTTCCCCGCTTCATTTGGTGATTGTCCTTTTAGCACTTTTTCGCCCACCATCCGGAATCGGTTTGTTTGTGCAGCTCCACCTGGGGAACAACGAATGAAACAACGATAACGAGTGTATTACACTCCACTGTTCCAGAGGCGGTATTTACCCAGCGCCATTCCCTGCGCTGCATCCCTATTTAAATCAACATTAAGCCATAACCGTTAAGGGAGAGGTGTGAACATAAGTCCATATGCAAATATTTGCCCCGAACTGTTACAAAATCCGAGCGGATACTGTCGCAGCCATATACACGAGTAGCGAGCGCAGGTGAATCTTTTAGGACTGTTAATATTGCAGCCAACGATAATAGGGATGCAGGCTGTGCGCCAAAGCGTAAAAGTCATCCCGAAGCTCTCTCTTTCAGCTCTCGGTGGTAGGTACTCCATAAATACTTAATGTCAAGTGCGATTGTTTGGTTTTTGGATTTCCGCTACAAGGAGTTTGTCTTTTCGCAAAAACAGAGCAAACAATTGGATTATGGGTTCCAGTGCGAAATTATTGGAAATGATAATGCGTATTGTTGGTCGTCTTAGAGTAGGGGGGCGGATGTATTTACAGTGAAATTTTCGATTGCTGTGGAAGCAAATAATCCGCAACGAGTCTGGTGCCATTGTTAAACAATAAAAATGATTTATTCGCCCATTACGCTGGGCCTAATTCACTCAATCTTGTTTCAGGGTGGCAGAGTCTGGGGGTGGGTTCACGTCTTCATAGGTATTTAGGTCGTTTTAATAATTATTATTGTCGGCTGTAATTTATTTTTCAGCTAAGTGAAGCGGTAACAGATAAGCGGTTTAGTTGATGCGGAAAATAATGCGCTTATCTGTAGGTGTGTAATTTTTTGAAAGCTCCTGGTTATAAAGTCGTTATAAGTGATTACTTTCCTGTGTTCCTTACGTGGAATGGGGGAGGAATTTCAATAGGGCACGAGTAATGGAAGGCAATTGTGCTTAGTAGACAGGGGAAAATATTGAACTGCATGCAGGCCCGCCAGAGGTTCTGGTTGGTATGTCTTGATAGATGATTTTGTTTAAAAAACAGCATCCACTTGTTGTTGTTCCAAAATCCATTCAACGAACTCTCTTCGCGCTGCACGGTCTTCAGTTCTTGACTCAATTGAACTTTGTAAGCATGAAGTTTCGAGTCTTTTCTGAGAATTCGCTGTAGGGAGCTTCTCGAAATGCCCAATTCTAGACAACTTGCCGAATTGATGTTCCTGGACTGTCAGCAATACTCTCGCAAACTGCTTCTATGTTTTCTGTTAAGCACCTTGTGAGTTGTGACAGGACACCCAGAGTATTAAAGATCACTAATTGATCCAGTCTCCCTGAATTTTTCAATTATTCTCTTTACAGTTGATGGTTTTAAATCACTATGACGGTCATATTTTGTACGAAAATTGCGGACTGTAGCTGACAAACCTTCATTATTTTTAAAATATCTTCCTTCCATTTTTACTAGCCCCGAACTGTCAGCGCTCACATTGTTAGCTTTCGTTTTGCTTTGGCATCACTGTCAAAGGTCTTTAGGGCATTTACTACAGCTGCCATAGATGCACACATAGGTTCCCGTCAAGAAGTAAACACTGAAGAGTCTTAGCAATTGCTGAGGTCGTGTCGTTAGTCAGCCGTAAACAGCGATCCTAAGATCCCAACAGCCGCACGTCGATTCAACCTTACAACAACTTCTTTTCGACTTACCAACTACAGGACTACAGAGCATAACGTTTCTGTTTAAACACTTTCACTAGATCCTTGCCCACGTTGAAATAGAGATATTTAAAGCAACTCATGAGAGTATTTTTTGTAACAAAGCCCCCTTCATGCCCACCCGACGCAGCTGTCGATTGTAATTTCATTTATGGATCTCAGCCACTTGCAGGGTAACCCATACAAGCTTTCCAGGAAACATCCCTGTAAATTGAAGTAATGCAATTATAAACATTTTCCTCTTAAATTTATTGGTTTCGTGATCTCATTATCAATAAGACGAGTCAAGCAGTGAACGAGGCTAGGTGATGCTGTTAGCTATTAGGTGGTAGCATTTCATCCAAAGCCGCGGGTATATCCCACCTAACCTACATCTGTCTTCGAGGCTGAGGATAATTTGATTGTGCGAACTGATGTATTGTAATGATATTATATTTTGAGATGTGTGCATCGAGTGCGTGTGCGCCTGAAAAGGGTATTTCCCCCATATTAGCATTTCCGGGGTCTTATCTTATGTATATGCTGTGTCAAAGATGCGTAACTTGTGTAATTAAATAATGTTGGCTTTGCTGTGCTGCCAGAGGTATTATCACAAATAACTCGGTGGCAATATAATTAGTCAATGGTATGCTGGCTAATGAGTATAGGCGAATGCTTTGGTGGAGCCTTCTGGCGTTATATAAGCTCGACAAAAGACCCTTGTATCAAATTGGTGTCCGTCGACTGCATATATTTACAGACTTGTGGAAACTCCACGAATGAGTTCTTATCTCGACTGAGTTCAAGAGGGGAGCTGGATTATTGGTCAACGTGCTTTATTCTTTCCGAAGTGCTTTGCTAAGTTAGGTTCATGCGGCAGAGTACCGCTTGTGTTCTCATAAGAAACTTTTCAGTAAAACTTCTAACAGCAGGTGATGCAAAACATAGGAAAACGAATGGTCTTGTTTGTTGGGCAAGGATAAAAAATAAAAACTATTCTGCACTACTTCACTTAACTAATTTAATTCTTAATTCAATTTGATTTTAAGAAAGTCCACGGAAGGGTATCTCATGCAGAGACTGACTAACTCCAAGACATTCTCCTCTTCTCTGTCTCGAGTTGTGGAACGCAGTATGAGGACCTCATTAATGGGTAATGAGTGCATTCAGACGCCGCAGGTAACTGGAAGCATTTCTTCTAAAACCTATACTTGCAGTAAATCTGAAGTCGTTTTTTATGTTTGTTCAGGGTGGAAGTTAAAATTTCGAAAAATATTTTACAAGACTCCAACATGACTCAAATATTTTGTAGTTAATTGCCACGCCCACTTTTTGAGAGATTTTTGTTTAGCAAAATGTATTATTTTCGACTTCACTGTCTTTATCATTTAATAAAACAAATACTGTCCTATCAATAAAAGAAAGGAATAGCCCCCAACCAGGTCCAACATTCCTTTTACTATTAAAAGCTGTCAACCATCCTTCTGCTCCATCCAAAAGCTGAGCTACAGACTGAAATCAAATTCTACATATTTCATCAAAAGATCTTGATCGTGGTTCGGGTTTTATCGAAAGAACTGTGTGTCGTTTTCTCTGTTGGAGCGGAACGAACAAGAAGTATGCGACGTTCTCAGCTAGCCGCCATTTAAAATGTTTTAAAATGTTTGTTTGCTTTCAATTTAAGGAAATCATTCAGTTTGAACAAATTTACCCACACTCCGTCCTTTGTTAGCATATGAAATGATAAATGTCAACTGACTTACACCCTCCCATGCGCGCATACACTCAAATTATTTCCGAACGCCTGCCCACATCGCAGTTATAGTATATACACTGGGGAGAAATTTTCCTCGCTTAACTAACGACAAAATACTCTCTAACAACATCAATCAACGTTTTTCCTAGTCCTACAAACATTTTTCACCACGAATCTTCTCCCCAGCCACCGGATTCGAGCGCGCCACCGATAAACCAGAACCAACAAACTAAACTAACAAATGACAACTAAGTCCGGAATAAGTATGCGGAAAGAAGGAAGAGCAAACTAGTATAAGGATGACAAAAAAAAAGAAGAAAAATATCGAGATACCCCCAAAGGAAATATTTGAAAATCCTAAAGCCCCACAATAATAATAATAATGATTAAGGATAATACGTTTACATTATACATGCTGGGAGCGAGATGGTCTCGTGAGACAACACGAGGAAGGACACCATGTACGCGCACATAATGTATGCGGATGCCTCACTATCTATCTAGGAACCATTGGGTGAGAGATTCCGCCACCAACACTGCCATCACAGCAATCAGCACCTCCACTGATTCGGAAATATTCTGCACCCTAAGGGGGGCTTCACATCACGCCGAGAATTAGACACTGTATAACGCTGAACAGATAGGGTGTGGGCGCGAGGAAATTATAAATTGGAACACACTCTTTCATAATTCAGCAGAGTCGTGGTGGCGTCGACGACGACGACGACGAAGACGGCGACGGGGTAGAGATTCGAGTGAATTTCGTGACCGGAAAACCTTATATCAGAGCTGTGGGGGTTGCCTTGGAAATTGAAAAAAGGTCGTGCGCATCGGATGTGCTGAGCATTTGTTCGGAAATTCACAATATTGGATTCGGATGAGGTTACAATAATTTGTTCGGCACTTTGCTGGGGTCATACATTTTCAGAGGCTTTCCTCCTGTTTCGGGGGTGGTTTAAGTTATAGTCTGCGACTGTTTGTGCAACCCATAGCTATTTTTTTTTAAAGAAGGTGAGAGATGGGATATTGGCGGTAATCAAAGGGGGTTAACACTTTTACAACCACAAATGCTGCTAGCCTAGGACCTGTACTGAACCTAATGAGTGTGCAGTAGCCTTGCAAACTGATTCAGTTAGAGGCTTAGAGACACACATCAAGGTTCGCATGTAAAAATCAAACCGAAACTGAATATGAATATGGTTTTTCTTTTTTTTTGCCATCCAATCCGTATCAAATCTGTCCAATTCAAAAAAATATATTGGTTGGCGCAACAAGTCTAGGAAAGACCGTAGGAGCCTTCGAATTAAAAGGGTCCTATGTCGCAATTTTATTATCTGACCGGTTTCAGTGTTACCTCTGAGTCGGATTCCATTCTTAATATTTTATTTTATTTTTTAAAGAAACACACTGTTATTATTAAATTCTTTTGAAATAGACTAACAAATTTTTAATTATAGGAAAAAACCTTCTACACTTTTAAAAGGAGTCCGAATTTACTGATTTTCGACAAGATGAGTCCGGACTCCGGAGTCTAGGTGTTGAAAAATTAATAAAATTGACTTTAAAGCATCCCGAAGGTAACGCTGTGACCGATTCGCTAAGTTAAGAAGCTATCTTAAGAAATGTATACTGCAGGGCGCTGTTTTTTTTTGTGTTTTTATGTTTCAGGGGCTTGAGCTGAAAACCCCTCGCTCAGTAGTACAGCAGAATTTTCAATATAAAATGCTTGATTTAAATAGCTATAGCTCGCTCAACGAAAGCTTCTCCAGTCGCATCGAAAAGAGATTGCATATCTGACTGCATATGGCCTGCTACACTTCTCAGTGATCTTAATAAAGTGTTCACCTCGAATAACTTTCGTTCAAAATACTTTCAAATCGTCGCGCATATAAGGTTCGACTATTTAATAACTGGAAATGAAGGCTGTGGTCCTAACAAGAACTATGCAGATGTTCTTCTTAAAAGTTCACCTAAAAAACGCCCTCTTTTTGTGGGCGTTTTTATTCCCCAAATAAAAAAAAATCCACACTGATGTTATTGAAGATCGAATATAGGGTTGGGGTTAAGAGAGCGTTAGTGAACACATACATCCGCAATCACCTAAAACGATCCACGACCTAGATTTTAAGTTTAAAACTGACATTTTCATCAAAACGAAAAACACTATTTTCAATCTTGAGCTAAATACATACCTGCACCGATACAGACACCAGACACCTTCATATAGCTCCTTGAAATAAATTTTCATCTCATTACTGATGTGTTGAGAAGGGTTCAACTTAACTACAGATGGACTCACAATCGACATTGTCAAAGATGCATTCGACTTTCTTACAGAAAGGCTTTTATCAATCTTAAAACCATAAGATATTGACTGGGATCTATGTACCTTTAGGCAGTTATTTTCTGTGCTGATCATCAAGCTCCATCTAAAAAAAAGATTATTACTAGAAAAACAATTCTGCGCACGTGTAGCTTAGACTCAAACAGTCGACTGTTCTTTTTTGCATTAAAAAAAGAGACATATGGTGTGAAGCGAATGACAACTTTTGTTAAAAGGCAGCCTTCAACTACATTACACTGAAAAAAATTATTGGTTTTACACCACCCTTGTGTGGGTATATACAAATAAAACAACAAAAAAAAAACACACTAACAATATTCGATTTAAGTTAAAAATAATTTAACGACTTTGTTCACTTTGAGGCTGTGACAAAAATGTGTCGATAGCACAAGTAAAATTATTAAAAACAACTCTCCCTTGCAGTCGCAGGAATTGACCATCATCCACATGTAAATACATAATACTCGTAGGTACTTATGATAATTGGGACAAATTCATATCGAAACTTTTCAACTGTCCGACTGAGTGAAGCCATAAAAAAATGAAAGCATTCATCAGAAATAAAAGTAAAAAATAAATCGACAACCAAATGAGTGAAGCTGTATACACCACTACAATGTTATGGAGACGATAAGCCCTGTTAATTTGGGTCCCGCCTGCCTTTGGTCGTGTGTAGCTGTGGTGGCGATTTTCCTGACAGCCATCCTATGTAATGGGGCAACAGTGTATACTGTATAGATATAGATATTCCATTCATGGCATAAACCGATTGCATAAGCAGTGCGGTTACAGGATGATTATTGTTACTTTAAAATAATATTGACTGAGATTGAGTTCGTTATGGTAAAGTCGCACCATTGCATTGGTATGCACTTTCGGTTGGGATATAATGTAACTCTGCAATTGCGGTTTATAAATAATGAGGGCCGATGATTATTAATAACATTGTAGTAACCTTTTAAGACCTTTAAGCTCGCTTTAAGCACGTCGTAACTTTGGATCTTATTAACTTTAACTAAAGGGTTTTCCAATGAGAGGTGTTATTGTAAATGACCCGCTATTTCGGTAGCTGTCACTTTTGAAGCTTTTAATCTTTGACATTTGACAAGTAGAAACGACGCCATTACTGAAAATTGAACGGTTCACGCTTCTACAACGCATTGAAATTACTAAAATTCACTACAAAAATGGTGAATATCTTGCAGTCACAGTTCGCAAAACTAAAGCATTTTTTGGTCGTAGTGAAGCACCTTGTCGGATCGCAATACAGAAACTGGTGGAAAAATTCGAGCTGTTGGGACAAGTTAGTGATGTGAAGAATAAAATATAAAAATATTGCTGCTGTAGCCCAAAGAAGAAAACCCAGGTTTGTCCATTCCTCGTCTTTCTTTGGAATTGGGCATTCCACAATCGTCATTACACGGTATTTTGCATAAAGATTTGGGTCTTAAGACTTATAAAGTTCAGTTAACACAAGAACTCAAGCCGGCCGATCATCAACAACGTCGTGTCTTTGCTGATTGGGTCCTTGAAATGCATGAAAATTATCCGGAATTCCATCGAAAAATCATCTTGACAGATGAGGCCCATTGCCACCTCGGTGGCTACGTCAACAAGCAAAATCGTCGCATCTGGGGCTCGGAAAACCCAAGAGTTATCGTTGAGAAGCCTCTCCATTCTCAAAGTTAAAATTCGTGAGGCTATCGAGGACATAGGGCAGCAACTTTGAGATTTGGTTATTGAAAATTTCATGAAAAGGATATGGTCCTGTATGCGTGCTTGTGGTGGCCATTTGGCTGATGTTGTTTTTCATTATTAACGGCATACCTTACTTTTTATTATGAAATAAACATCCGATCATTTATCTCAAAAAATTGCATTTTTCTTTGAATACCAAAATAACACCTCTTATTGGAAACCCTTTACTAAGTGCACTGCTTGAACTGAAATTTGTCGTTCTTCAATGACCTTTTGGGAAGCTTGCACTATTGGAGCATTTTTGACAGAAAGCTTACCTGGAACGTAAACATGGAAAAATATTTCGGTTTTGAACGCATCAGAACAAGCTTTACTTTATAAGTAATTGGAATGCAGCTTTGTGGCAAAATAAATAAGACAAACTGTGTGAATGCCCCGAACACTCTTCGTGTTCGCCAACATATTTTCTTCCAAAAATTATGTTTTTTCTACGAAACCCTTTGACCATTTGGGAAACGCTGCTACAGAAAAAAGACTCGGTGCTTCCACGTGAGGCTCTTGTAAGCTGTCTCTTATATCCATGGTGGAAAAGAGTGTTTACTTTAGAATTTCTTTTGGAACCAATAAAATAATAAATATAAACAAAAATATAGTTTCGGCTTCAGAAGACTCCACATTATACCGGACTTAGATTAGCCATTTTTGAGTCCTAGTCTTACAAAATTTTGTATCCGAAGGCTAAAGTGCGAACAATACTGATGGCAACTCTACTCTCTCATCACAGAGGGGTGGTGTACATGTTTCTTTGATTGACTACCCCCACCCCAGTAGTTCATCACAAACCACTAAGCTCACAACCTGCAATTGAAGATAATTAAGCAATACTAGTGATCTCGTACAAAAATTCTCCAACTCCTCTCACCCAGTATACCCAACCTGCCATTAACTCTAACAAGCATCCTCTCACTTTAATCCTTTTATTCGCTGTGCGCTCGATCTCCTCAAAGTCGAATCATTTTACGTTATCTAATGCCAACAATTCTACACTGCTGTAGATTGCCAGCTTCCATGGTCCAAATTTTATCGTGCACCTCCCGTAATTTAAATCCCGGAAAAGTTAATCAGAATCAAATACTTTTTAGAGGCAGGAAATATGTTTCCGTCCATTATAGATACGGGTGGAATAGTACATACCTACCTACCTTTGTATAGTCAAGGCGCCGGAAATGAGAAATGTAAATCATTTTCTTTAGCTGAAGGCGAAGGCGAAGAGTGGGCGCATTTGATAACGAAGCCCATACCCCTCCCCTAAACAGAAGGATAAGTTTCGTGACCGGAAAATTTTATAACCATCAATTGGTAGGTACACCTATACACACCGACCAATTCAGGTCGAATCACCGATGCCGACTGTACTTCAGTCTGGCTATATCCTTCTGTTTGGGGTTGTCTTCGAGTCGGTCCACCGGAAGTGATGAAAATTCCCATTGGATGTGAATTGAATTGGCAAACGGTTTCAATGTAACCAAATTTAGGTTGTCGCTTCGTATATCAAACGCTATTCGTATACCTTTGTAAAATATTGTTGCCACTGTATACTAGTGTATGCATGTACATATATATGCTGACTGATGGGTATCGGTTTTCCAAGAACAGTTCGTGGTGCATTCTGCACATTCCTTTGGGTCCTTGAAATGATGTTGATTCAAAGAAAATTCAATCCAACGTCTAATGCTATACGGCAAGTGGAGATATGTGTTTGATCGAGAATGGCTTTGCGTTCATTTGATAGCCCATTGGCATATTAACGACTTGCAGTGGCGAGGTTGTTGCAGTTGGGTGAAATGTTATAGGCTTTTTGCAGACTTCATGTTTGCATGGTTCTTCATATTTGATCTGTCTGAAATATTTTGGGTTAAGACGAAACACATTTTGGGGTGGATCAGGCCAACGTGGAGAGTTTGCAAATGGGACCAAGTGTTATCTTATAACTGTTAAAGATAAAATGGACGTACGTATACGGGCGTCATTTTAGAGTGTGAACTGCTATCACAAAAATTCTTTTATTAATATCATGTAAGTGGTAAATGTTCGGGTTGGACAAATTTAAGGGCTGGAATTTGAACTGCCTGGTAAACAATTAAAGTCAGTCAAGGGTTTGAATTATTTTTTTTTTTTAAATCTTGATGTTGAATCGACGTCGTGTCTTGGACTTCTGCTTTTGATATACAAATCGGCAATTGAAAAGCGAATGGTCTATTACGCATTCCTACCAGCAGCAGTATTTTCGTCACATTGAACTGAACTCTTATTCGCAACTTCGTGAGCTCGGCTTAAAGTATTGGTAAAGATAGACTGGGCGATCTAGCAAAGAATTTTCATAGCTTCTACATGTAGCCCAACTCCTCGAATAAAAGCCGAGCCGCCATAATCCAGGAAGTATCCGCTAAGTGGCTCTATCTTTTTCACCAAAAGGAAGTGTTTAAAAGGGAAGACATAAAACTAGACACTTCGCAGGTACCTGCCGACAAACACGGCCAGGCGGCGGTCAGCCCAGCTAAACATTGCAGGAGCCAACTCTAGTAGAACATAAAAAGATATAAGCAATATTTTCCACACGAAATGAGCCAAGAACAGCTAGTCAGAGACTCCGAGTTAAATTTTTTTTCAGACGCAACTGGTCGACTTGTACTACAGGAACCAAATCCCAATCCATTATCACCCATTTAACTGTAACTTCCTTGACTTCCTGAGAAAGCATTGAATAATATTCAGCGGATGGGTGCTTACAGATTTCAGTATCAGAACTCACCGCATCAGCCCCAAAGATCTGCTACCTGATACGAGAAAAGGTAGGACTATAACAGAGGCAGTGATCTGAGGTATCTCCAAAGCGTCGCAGATAGTGGCTAACGGATTAAGATAGGTCATGATTGCGGGAAAAAAAATAACCACGAAGACACCAGCACCTAACCATTGACTGGTTTTTGAGCCATGCGTGAAGATTCAATTACACCCGAACGCGTATGAAAAGGCGACTCTAAGCTTGCACAACAGCCATGGATATGCGTCAGACGGCAAATTCATTGAAACAGGGTCGTAGGATAAGTATCGTGACACGAGTGTGAGGGATACCAAAGGCCACACCGCCTTAGACGGTAGATTGCTTTTATAGTGCAGGCCATGATATACTTCTAAATTGAGCAGAGCATCTAGAGCAGACAGCAGAGACAGGCCTGCTCGGGAAAGTTCCATTGCAGTCGAGGCAGGGCCTTCTTTGGAGTTTAATGTAGAAGGCATTCAAATATTTCGCCGAAAGCTCTCTTTACCAAATAACCGATGCGTAAGATGGAAAAGTTCTTTCCATACCTAAGACCTTATTCGGAGATAAGCTTGCCAAACTCTTGCACTGCCAGAAACTGAGAGCGCTTTGGCTGTCTTCGACTTTCTTACTTTGACCCAAAAATTTCCTTATCTGGCTGGTCTGACAGACTGAGTCACAATCCTCTGTCACTGAAGACGACGACCTCAGCTCCAGGCTTTAAACAAAATCCCTCATCTCTAGCAGACCACACAAGGTCGAGAAACCTTTAAAAAAGTTCCAAAGCTATTAAAAAAACGAAAGTGTTACGAATACCACATTTCTGGTCAACTAAAGGACTTTGTTTTTCAATGTAAACATCATTAGATATTCTAAGCTGTAGCAGGGACTAAGCTGGGTATTCGACAAATTTCGTCAAAATTGCAGAATGTACGCCCAATTTCTGCTCCTTTGTTACTGATTATAAGTCTGAATTTTTTTGGTGCAGTGGCTAACCTTTATAAACAAAATTTCAGTTCGATCAAAGACCTCACACATTTGTATTCTTTTAATATCTTTTAATAACATTGCCCCCGGTATTAAATTTTTAATACTTTTGTTCCAAATGTTTCTTTTTCTTTTTCTTAGTACATAAATGTTGCTCTGCCTCTCTCTATCTGTTTCTTTTTTTTCACATAAACTTAACTCCTCTGTCTCTCTCTATATCTCTTTACAAAGAGATGTACCAACGGCAGCTGTTAAATTTGGCGACAGTGGACACCAGTTCAGTTGTAGATTATAGTCACCTCACCATAGCTCCACTTAATTTTGAAAAAGTTACCCATTAACCCAATGATTCTCCCAGAAAGATACTCTCAAGTAGAAGCCAAAAATTAAACAATATTCCATGGAAAACTATTTTTTATCCTATCTCACGTCAAGCTGTATTTATAATTATTCCGATTCAATTAGTCTGTGCTAAAAAGCCATCAGTAATGATAAACTTTCCATACATGCACTGAGAGTGAAAGCTTTTCATTACATAAACACAAGAGGGGCAATATCCACGGGATAAAAGTAAGTAAAGGATTGAAGTAGGTAGTAGGTACCCTTGCTCTACGTTAGAGTATCTTTTAATTACTGGAATCTTGTTGGAGGTTTTAACATGAATGCGATTTTATTGGGTCAAACTTGTTGTGTATATGCAGGGAATTCCCGAAGGCGGAGGCGTTGAACTTTTCTTTCACGTTGTGACTTCGTGATACGCGTTTTTTTTTTAATGATGTGAGACTATTTCGTTGAAAAGGATCAATGGAATCGCATTTTAAATCAAATAGCCAACTTTTAAATAGACTTTAATACTGACTGAAGGACGCAGAAATATTTCGCATTTGCTGAATTAAAACAGCTGTTTCTATTTCTTCAATCCAACAGCTATTTAGAGCTTTGAATAATATAAATTGTCAAAAATTTGTGTGAGGTGCTATCTTTGGGGCGAGGAAGTATTCATAAGAAAACTAATTTCTTTTTTTGGTGAACTCAAGCATATGTCTTTCGTTGTTGCATGCCGTTATTGAATTAAACTATCTCTAACACACCACCCATATGCCCGAGCTACCACTTAATGCTTTCTGTTACTACTAAAGTATGCTCGTGATGATATTGTCGTTGGTTATTGGGAATTAAATATTTCTGGGTTTACACTTGAATATTTGTCACAAGCTATTCCAAAACAATTTCTTCAAAGGTTGTCCGTAAAAAATACCTAACAATTTTTTAAAGTTTTTGGATAACAAATATAATAATAAGAACTAAATTCGAGCTTTTTATTTTGCTTCCCATCAAAGACCTCCTCTAAAGATAGTCTTCAATCAAAGCTCAGAGAAATTTTAATATTCCTTTAGCAAGTTTTTTTATAAATTTTTTAATGGAATTCGCTTGAAAACGACGTCTATATTTCATTGCAATTTACAAAGCAGCATCTTTTCTACTTCCGTAAACCCTTTCCACTGGCGTATCCTTGGATATGCGATGCATATTTCAATAATATTGTCTAGAGTTCAACTGGTTTCTGTGCAGTTTCCTGCAAGTAAAAAAAAATCTGAATTGACTAACGCTTAAGTGGCTTTTCTTATTGCATTGAACAACTTTTTCAATTTGAATACGAATATATACTGCAAGTAGGATATTCACATTCGAATGGGGGAAAAGTGTTTTACGTCAAAGAAGTAATTTCCAATCAATACGTCAATATAAAAAAAATATCTACACATCGAAAGGGTGTAACTTGTAGGTTAAAATCGAATGATATCAAATATATAATGGCCTCCTCAAGTACTCAGTATGTGGCCAATCGAATACCCGTTGTGATACATCTTACAGCACTCAACTCGTTGTATATGCCGGCTTTTGATACAGGTGGGGACATCAACCCCACACAAGGGCGGGTGAATTGTGATTCGAGGTATCACAACATGTGTAAGGCGGCAGGTTACAGTATCGCACTGAAGTGATGATTGTGGAGGTATTAGTTGTCATGATATGCATATTATATATTGGTAGGTAGTTTCCTCCAACCCGCTAAAAAGTCTTAAAGCTGACGTTCCTGCCAAATCTGTTTCTACTTTTTGTAGGCGCATTCTTTTCCATCGAACCGGATGCCCATTGTTTTAATTGTCTGTTTAACTTCCACATTCGCTCTTACTTTACTTTACTTATGTAGCAAATAGATCGGCGTCCTTTGAACTGCTTCATTGTTTGAGAAGCTCTCAGAGCATTACATTGATATACCTAGTCCGGATGAAAAACGCCTCAAATTCGTCTAAAAAAATGTTGGTCATGTACATAATAATAGAAATAAAGTTACAAAAGCTTGACGATAGTCTCCAGCCATGTTTCTTAAAATTTGCTCAAATCTCCCACAGCCTTCCTTGAGGATCTGGAAGACCTCTATTATAATCTCGATATAGAAAAAGGGACTTAAGAGGGACCTATTGTATACACAAGGACTCCACGGAAATATTTTATACCACTTTTAAAGCTTTCAGTGCAAGTCTCTGGTTTTCCCTAATCAACGTAGATTTCTAGACAGCAGATCAACTACCACAAACCTCTTTGGGTCCGCAGCTTTGCCTCTGCCTTAAAAACTTTAAATTAAGTCAACCAATTAGTGATGTTTCTGAAAGTTGTCTGGCTCTTAAGCAGTTTTGTTTTAATTTGACTTTTATGGTGCTATCTTTGAGGTGAGGACGAGTTCTTTTATGTGCAAACCACTTTTAATGTTCCTTTCAGGCAGCTGCACCCTTGAATTTTTGTCAGAAGTTATTTCAAAATGATTTCTTCAAAGGTGGTCCGTAAAAAATACCTTAAATATTTAAATAAATGCCAAATACTCGATAAGAACTGAATTCGAGCTATACCCAGTAGAACCTTTTGTGTTATGGTCCACAGCACAGTTACCTAGGCCCCATTCTCTTCATTTGAAATACAAAATACCTTGGGGGGTCGTTCAACAATTTGCTCACTTCGCTGATGGTACAACATTTCGTCGGTTGACAGGAAAAACTCACTAAGTACACATTTCAGCTAAAATTTACTTTAACACTAAGTTATATATTTTTCAGTAATCCATCGCAGGAAAAACTCAGTAAGTGCATTAATCGATCCCAAATTTGTTTATAAGATTTTCAAATTTCATCAACTGCAGTTTTTTAGGTTTTAACGGCAGAAAAAAAACATGTAAACCTCATTATTTGCAATAAGCTCTAAATGTACTTAGTGAGTTTTACCTGTCAACCGACGATTTGTCAAATCCTCTTTCTGCTCAATATGACTTCTACCTGGAGCTTCTAAAAACATCTCCCAATACCCATTTTAATATCCACTTACATAAATGCAACAAGTCTCCACTAAAAATGTCTCTTCTTTCAATCAACATATTATAATACTCATTCAACATCTTCGTGACCTTGCAATATTGTACAACAAGAAGCCTCATTTCCTTCCGCATGAGACGAATATAACCTGACCTGACTTTGTTTAAAGTTGTTCCGCAGTTTTTTCAGCGCCCCTACACAAAGAGATCTCTGAAGGGAATAGCTTGACAATCGCGAGGATGCCACTTTTTCAAAACTCCAACAGGAAAAACTAACTTTACTTTGTAACTAGGCACTTGCTTCTTGAAGGCGTGTTCCCAGTCCCATTGGACTATAACTTATGACAATTTAACTGCAAAAGTGACACCTATGTTCAGGCATCTTGGGGCACATTCTGTATTTCAATTACTCCTTTTTAATTTCCTGACAATAATTTTCAGTCAGCTGGAATACTGTAGTCTCGTGATAAATCAAACTTTCTTTCCAGCATTTATTTCTCCCTCTGGGGATAACGTTCAAATTTATTGATAATCGAAACTACTCGTAGGTCCATTATATACATTTTCTACTACGCTAAAGGAACTTTTGATGAACCTTTCAAAATGCTGCTTGCACGTCATTGCAAGAAGTTTCAGCTTCTAGTGCAATTTTCTCTTACTTCTTCGAGAAGAATGTTACAACTGTCACTGCGATTGGAATGAGATGTCACTTTGTCTGCGTTCAAAAAGTTTGTCTTACAAAACGACACTTAAACCTGGAATTGTTCGCTGGATAAAGCGACAGGATATGATTAATGAACTTCATCTGAGTGTAGGACTGGTGGGTTTTTTTCTCTCCCTCTTCTTTCAAGGTAGATTACGCTTCCAGTGGACGAATGTCTAACATGTGCTGGTTATTTCATTAGAATCACTACAGTACAACAGGGGTTAGGTAGCGAGTGTTGAAGAATTTATTTATTGCAACTCATTCACTGGCAATATTCAACTAATCGAGTGTGTTGATGAGTAATTGCGCTTGGAAAATGCTGAAGATAAATGACAGACATATTGACCTCAAGTGCTTTTGCAATTTGCAATAATTATTTCACTTCGGCAAATCTCTGAGATATAGTGAATTAGACTTGCAATTAAAAGTGCGGCCTCCTATTGGTATTTTTGTACGAAAGTTAATATTAGCTTTTATAGACAAGATCTGGCTGAAAGTGGTCAAAATACTAGTACCTATGTACAAAAGACTGGACAATAATAATACCGTCTAAATTATTTTTGTAGTAAAGATCCATTCTTCTCAGACTCAGCACTCAACGAATCTTAACAGAAATAATGTCAAGGGACATTTATTTTTCTGCATCATTCAACAACATTTTGTCTTTACCTTCAAAGGCCACCTGGTTTAGAAAACTAAATTCAGTCCGGCAAGGAGGGACGAATAATGTTATCGCAATAGAGTTCTATGAATGATATTGTCTTGTCATAAGTGGTAGGAAGAGTTGCACAAAACGACTCCATATTACTTTTTTAAAATGTATTTCGTTGCATAAATATTTAAATTTTCGTTATTTTTTATCATCTTCATTCCGTTTTCTTAAATGTGTTTGTTGCGTTTTTCGAAAAAAAATTTAAGTTGGATTTTCAACGGTTTTTTTTTATGGGTTTTGAATGCGTTTCTAATGGGTGCTTTGTAGAGGTTTAAAAACGCGTTTTTAAATTTTTTCTTATTTTTTTTTCCTTTTTTTTAAATTTTTTTTTAATGTTTTTTTCAGGTTTTTTTGACATGTTATTTTATGCATTTTTCGATGGGTTTACTTTTGTTTTTTAAGTGTGTTTTAAAACTTTTCCTTTTCCTTTTTTGATGGATTTTCGAAACTTATTGAGTTCGTTTTTCGTCGGTTTTTCGTCGTTTTAACGAGATTCCAATGCGTTTTTAGACACATTTTTGGGGACTTTTTTGGACGAATTGTTTTTTTTTAACTTATTCTTCAATGCGTTTTTTGATGGGTTTCCTAAACTGTTTTCGTGTGTTTTTTTAAATTTATTCCTGTTAGTTTTTTGATGGGCTTGCGAAGTATTTGGATTCGTTTTCAAAGGGTGTTCTGAAGGGTATAAATGCGTTTTCATTGCGTGAAGTATTCATTCAGTGTTCATTTAATGCAATTTTTATAAATTTCTTTGTGTATTTTTGACGGTTCTATTTTAAGGGTTAGTTGCGGTTCCGGTCGGCTTTTTATGAATTTTCGACAGATTTTTTCTTAACTCAAAGTTTTAACTCAAAACAAGACCTTTACATATAAAGTAAAAAAATTGATTCTTAGTTCTAGTTTGATTCGGCTAAATACGCGTTACACGTTTTTAAATACGTTTTCTTAATTGTATGGCACGCGTTGCAGGTTTTTCTTTTCTTTTACGTTTTTTTTTTTATAACTTTGCACACAATTGAAGGTAATTTTATTCAAAATTATTGACTCAATATTTTTAGTTCAAATGGAGATATTATTTTTTATTTATCAAATATTCGAGCAAAGATGGGCGGCTCTTTATAGCTAGTAAATTTTTTCTTTCTCAAGTAAAGGTTTTAGGTTCCTGCGCTTAACTTTGTTTACATCGCTTCCAATAAAGTGAATATGTGAACTTTCGTCAAATTAAAAAAAAAAAACAGATTTGAATATATTACTGCCACTCAACAACGCTACAAAAGTTTTTTTAAATAAAACAAAAACGGTTTTGGATATCAATGAAATTCTTTATTCCTGTGAAAGTACGTTCGCATGGCCACCACGGGCACGCTTGCAGAAGTCCACACGCTGAACCCAATTTTCGACGGTTTTCAAGCATAAATCGGCCGATACTGCTGCAATTTCACGTTCGATATTCGTAGAAAGTTCATCAATCGTAGCTGGCTTGTTGGCATAGACCGTAGACTTGACGTAGCCCCACAGGAAATAGTCTAACGGCGTCAAATCGCACGACCGAGGCGGCCAAGCACGTGAGATAGCACGTTCTCCAAACTTGGTTTAAAATAAATTGATTGTGAGATTCGCTGTGTGGCTTGTGGCGCCGTCCTGTTGGAACCACATGTCCTCCAAGTCCATATCATCCAATTGGGGCCAAAAATATTCGGTTATCATTGCACGGTAGCGATTCCCATTCACAGTAACGTGCCGGTCTTGATCATCACGGAAGAAGTACGGCCCAATGACGCCGCCGGCCCATTAACCACACCAAACCGTAATTTTTTCGGGATGCAATGATGACTCATGGAGTGCGTGTGAATTGCTGCCTGACCAATACCGCATATTTTGTTTATTGACGAAGCCATTCAGCCAGAAATGAGCCTCATCGCTGAAGATGATTTTTCGATGAAAATTCGAATCATTTTCAATTTGTTGCTCAGCCCAATTCACGAACATACGACGCTTCTGGTGGTCAAGCGGCTTCAGTTCTTGCGTCAATTAAAATTTTTCCACTTAACGCTCAATTGTTGATCTGCTAAGACGATTATGACGATCATAAATTGGACGTAGCGCTCTTAACGTTGAGGCCACTGACTCCGAATTTCGGTAGTAATTTCGTTAGTAGTATATTTCCATAATGAAATGGCAAATCTTACTGAAGAGAAATGTCAAAAGAGCGGCAAGAAATTCGGCGTCGTTTGCTGTCCCTGTCGCTCTACTTTTGTAGCGTCCCTGTTGAAAAACCCTTTACTTATTCCAAAACAAAACCACCATCAGCACCTGATTTATCCAGTGTTTCATGTGACTAAAAGTGTTTAACTCGCATCGACCATACCTTTATTCGACCTTAAGAGAAACACCTACTAGCTACTACCACTACCAACTAAGACTGCGAATATTATTTGTTGAAAAAAAAGAGAGATATAATTCGAAAGCCCTACTAACTTGAAGAACAACTCATTGCAATTAAAAATCAATTAAGCGACTTAGGTGCAGCAGTTGTTTCTGCTTAATGGACCAAGTTGTATAATTTTCACAACTTGTGTCTCAGACAATTTGCGGAAAGTGTTTAACTGATTTTTTTCCTTGTGTCCTTCGTTACTTTATGGAGCAAGGTTTCCTAAGTAGAGAGAATCTTAATAATTCTTGAGGCTAAGGGATGTGATATAATCACTACTTAATGTTGCAGTGGTAAATGGGTTTTTCTGTTCTCAGTCCTGGGTCTAGCCTATATAGCACATTTCCTTGTTAATAGATTATTGAAGGTTTCGCATTTGCGTGGACCCACAGAATAAATTTGTTCACACACTTTTAGCCCAGAGTGGCATTTATTTATCAAGAACTCTTCATGTGATCGAATAAAATGCAGAAATATCCTTAGGGGAGAAGGGGGCAACTTTGAACATTGCTAATAAAGTCTTAGTAAATGAATGCAATTGTAAACCAAAGTAAACACATTTCCCTCATCTACCACTAGCAGTGATTCTCTCAGTCTTGGCCGGGTACATTGAATTTACCCAAATTTGGGTGCTTACATTTCGGTTAGTTCCACTGCCCTAAGAATACATAGTTTACCGCCCAATGCACTGAACAAAAAAGTATTCGGATGTATCCCGTCTCCTTCATTTATAGTTCGTGCCCTTTATTCAGAGTTTTCGATATAACACCCTACTACGTAGCGCCTGCAAATATAAATACTTCGTGGTACACGACGATCGCCTGTATCCACGAACTCGAATTTCTTTATGCAATGAATTCACTTCTCTCGCCTGTCGGCATAAATATCTGATAGGTATTGCCGCTCATTTGTGAAATTTCCCAGGGAATTTCCATCTGAGCCCACACCATTATTGACGATACCATCAAGTGTAGGCAGGTACACATTGTTACAGCATCATCATCAATTTGCCGGAAACATTTTGTAGATTGATTTCTACGTGAGAGAACATGCGTATGCATATACCTGGCACAGCAATCATGTCGACATGTAAACTTTATCCATTATTTCATTACTCTGATAAAGCCCGACAAAATGCCTTAATGAACAAGGTCCTGCTGAGCTCACTGAAAGCTAAAACCGAACAGAGATGAAGCAAAAGTAAACAAATAGCCCTTGTTAGCAACGCAACGCATTCACCATCAGTCTGACGAAGATGGAATTAAATTACATGTTACATTTACTGTGCGCACTTCGAAAAGAGCTGAAGCCCCTGCAGCTGCAGAAATACCTGTTCCAATTAATTCCATATCAATAGTTTCGTAGTTGGAAGCTGGATGAACAATCAAAATTGATATGATGCAATAAGGGCCTTTTTAAGATATAACTGCAGAAGCAATCGACTTGTTTATATTAAGGCAGGCAAATTTACAAAAATTTAAGTGCATCAGAAGAGTAGCAATTAATTTGATTATCAGGATCTGGCATTCACGAAACGACGTCCAAGAATAGTGGCAAGCAACTGACAAAAGTAGAATTAAAATCATTTAGGATATATATTTTTCTGTCGTACCGATTAGGGTAATGTTTCAAAAGCGATTTTAGTGCACTATGCAGCGAATCTTCGTAGGTGGATTTTCATAGCCTCCTGTTATCCTTCTGGTTATAAAGGGTGATTTTTTAGCTGGTTTGGTTTTGGCAACACTGGTTTTGACAGCTGACGTGTGTTTAGTACCTTGTGTCACTGTCAAACAGCTTCAGTTTGGTTTGCAATTTAACCATGGATCGTCTTACAAATGAACAACGCTTGCAAATTATTGAATTTTACTATCAAAATTCGTGCTCGGTTCGAAATGTTCATCCGAGCCGAGGATCCGCTTTTTTATCGAAAAATTGTGTTCAGCGATGAGGCTCATTTTTGGTTGAATGGGTACGTAAATAAGCAAAATTGCCGCATTTGGAGTGAAGATCAGCCAGAAGCATTGCAACAGCTACCAATGCATCCCGAAAAAGCCACTGTTTGGTGCGGTTTATGGGCCGGCGGCATTATTGGGCCATATTTCTTCAAAGATGATGCGAATCGCAGCGTTACTGTCAATGGTGAACGCTACCGAGCGATGATAACAAACTTTTTTTTGCCCGAAATGGAAGTTCTTGACTTGCATGATATGTGGTTTCAACAAGACGATGCCACATGCCACACAGCACGCGAAACAATGGCGCAATTGCGAGGCGAGTTTGGTGAACAGTTAATTTCACGTTTCGGGCCGGTCAATTGGCCGCCTAGATCGTGCGATTTGACACCATTAGATTATTTTTTGTGGGGGTATGCCTAGGCTAATGTGTATAGGGACAAGCCCGCTTCGATTGACGCACTGGAAGCCAACATCCATGCATTCATTCGTGAGATACCGGCCGATATGTGTGAAAGAGTATGCCAAAATTGGAAAATCAAAAGAGTCCAGCACACAAATAGTGCGTCTTCGTCCTCCTCAGAGAAACTAGTCCAATGTCATTTTATTGACATTGACAATAAACCATAAAAAAGTCTGTTCGTAGGTGCATGCCATGAATAATGTGCCGTAGCTCCGTCCTGTTGGAACCACATGTCCTCCAGTCCTAATTCGTCCAGTTGCGGCAGAAAAAACTCGGTTAACATGGCCTTATAGCGCGCACCGTCCACTGTTGTCGTTTGACCAGCGGCGTTCTCAAAAAAAAAATGGCCCGATGACTCCTCCAGCGTGAACAGCGCACCATGCAGTAACTTTGAGCAGGTATAATGGCTCCTCGTGCATTACTCTTGGATTTTCGGTACCCCAGAAGCGATAGTTTTGCTTGTTCACTTACCCGCTGAGGTTGAAATGAGCCTCTT
This sequence comes from Cheilosia impressa, assembly GCA_948293265.1. NCBI lineage: Eukaryota > Metazoa > Arthropoda > Insecta > Diptera > Syrphidae > Cheilosia > Cheilosia impressa. The sequence continues at coordinate 127,552,395 of OX411880.1, read as the reverse complement.
CGCTCATTATGATTTTGATCGCAAAATCGTCCACTCCGTTCTCGAGATTGAGGATGGCTTGGGCGTAGGTTACACGCGTTTGGCAGCAGCTGATGCACGGACTGGACTTTGTACGGAAACGTGCGCAAGTCTTTGACCAAAATTCGCCTTAGGGACGACCGGCTGATATTTAATTGAGAGGCACGGCGTCTTGTCGATGTTTCCGGCAACAGCTGGACATCCTCGTCAACAGCGGCGATATGGGCACAATGGGCGCTCCGGGCCGGCCACTCTTGGCAACGTCTCGTGTGGTCCCATACTCTTCAAGGTTGGTGGCCAAACGGCGCAGTGTTTGCGCAGTCGGTGTCGGAGCATCTTCCAATAGGATGATCTCTTTTGGCCCACCTTGTACAATTGCTTAGGGGTACGTAAATTGCATTCATTGATGGGTAAATTGGGCGCTGCATTGAAAAAGGTTCTAATCCACGATGATTTTTATTTGAATGCATTACTATAGTAGTAAAATGACGGCGACAAATTGAATGTCACCAAAATGCTTTCAATTATCTGATAAGCATTTTGTTAGGTAATTCTTAATGTCGACAAATACCCACGATTTTTTTCTTGTGCACATTTATGACACGGTACCTTTGAAAAACTAATGATAAAAGTTTCATTCCGCACTCATTTCATAATAAACACGAAAGAAGTTTACAAAAACGTTGGATGTTCACGTATGATCTTTCTTTTATTCGCACAACCAAATTTTGCCAACCTCCAGACAGCATGAAAATGTAGGACATCGCCATGGAAACTGCATTATTCAAAAGATAAAAGATGCCAATATCAGATTGGAGCTCCATCTTTGCACCAATGCTGCCACCGCATTGTCTCCTTCTCCCAGTCATGTGTGTGTGGGTGCCGTCATTTGCTGATACTGGAGCTGCCTGCCCGTCCATAGCAAATGGTGTTTGAATACCTTAACTGTAATTGGATTTCATTGCTATTTCGATGGCATCTCGATTTCACTCCTTTCTCACAGAATTTATTCACCATTGCTATGCAACGCTTTCAGACTTTACAATCTCATAGATTGCAGGTGCTGAAATTGAACTCAAGATTCATTGGCATACGATTCAGCTCCGGGATATATAAGGTCGTTCCTTGTCACAGCAAATAAAAAATAAAAAACAAACAAAAAAACATATTGTCGAAAATTTATACTGAATGCATTTTGCTTCAATGTTGTGTGTGTATTGTTTGTAAGAAATATCTGTAGATGTGATTTCAATGGAATTCAAATTCTCTCCATGAAAATTGGTCCTACAATTTTGCCAAAAGTTAGTTTGTTTTTGTTTTTATTTTGGTTTTGGTGGACAACCTTGAATCACAGTGGGGAAGTAAAATTTCAATCTACAAAAAAGCTACAAACACTTTGAATAATTGTAGCGGATATACAATACATTGTAAATATAAATGAAAGGATAGGATACTTTGGAAATGTCTTTTCACTCTTCACACTTTTTAAAAGGCGTGGATTCGGCGTGCTGGTATGGTAGCATCTCTATCCCATTCCGTAGTGTGAATGGAACTCAATTTTGGAAGGAAGAATAAAAAAAAGTCAACGAGTAGACCTACAACGTTGTTGGATACTGACTTAGTTCGATGATTGCAACAGATTGTAGTCTATTTCCAAAAAAAATAAGTCAGTATCCATCAATCCGACATAAAAATACAGCGGTTTTTAAAACAATACTAATCAACCAATTAAAAGCGACATCGCTCCTGGGAGCAAATAAATCTCAACCAGAGTTAAATTCTCAAGACGGAGACTGCCAACCCTCGAGAGGTGCCGTCACATAATTAGAAGACAGACCTCAGGGCATGCGGGACACAACATATAGAAAGTACAGGACAACTTTATTCGCGGCAGACCTTACCAACACACCAAAGGAGGCGACTGCTTTTCCAACGGCTTTGGAGAGAAAAGAAGCACCAGCCTAGCCATATCTAAATATATAAAACTTAACACCCCACTGCATTATCACTATGCGAATGCAATGACGAATGTCACCGTTCCAGCAGCATAGCGCAAAGGTACAGCTACCTTGCAAACAGCTCTGCAGCTAGAATAAGCGCTTAAAGCCATCCATTACTAAGCCGCTTAAATAAATGCAAACGTAGTCAACATTTTGAAGGATCCTTGTTCACTTCACACGGCTGTCAGTCTCACTGTATGCTGTTGCTGCATCCGAACGTATATAGCTATGTGTCACTTCCCTCAGGAGCCATTAATCAGTTATATTGGGGAATGCAATCCACCGCACGTGTATCCATAGAGGGGGCGGTTTTGAGGGTGTTTTGCGCGCACTGTAACATAATACAAATTAAATTAAATGACACTCAAGCTCACTTGTTGGCATTCGTCGAGTTTCATTTCCATTTATTTCGGTGAATTGTCACCACCACCACTAATGTGGCAGAGCAGAGTAATAAATGAGTCTGGGTAGACGTTTTGCCATGAAGAAACCCATTTTAGTAAAATATTTCTATTCCACCGAAAGTAGATGATAAGTCGTCGCTCGTCGCTCGTCGGGGTTGTGTGTATTTGCGGGTATTGGGTTTTAATGAGATGCATTCCAAAGAAAGTTCTGCAGCACAACAAGAAATGGAAGAGGTTTTTTTCCTGTTGGTTTGGGTTTGGGTTTGAGATGCTAATGCATTATTCGATAGCTCTATAGTGTATAGGTTGGGTGAGAGGTTTTTAAAACAAAATGATCGATGGGAGACTTTTTGCTTAAGAGTTAAGTTCTATCGCTGTAATAACTGGCACAGTAGACCTGCTGAAAAAGAGTCAGAAATTCGACATCGGACTACAGGCACAACCCTGATTTGACAAACAAAGTCGACTAGCAACCGCTGCAAAGTAAGCTGTTCTTAAAGTGAGTTAAGGCTGTCTCAGGAAAAAAGAGAATGGACATCGGGATCACGCTAGAGAAGAAGTTGAGTGAGGCTATTTCAGGTCTATTGAAGGAACGTTGTAACAAAAGGTATGAAGAACGCACCAGAGTAGCAAATCTCATAAAGAAACATGCAAAGATGGCGAAGAAAACCCTGTTACACAATCGGAACTAAGAATGTGACAAAACTTCCGTCCACTTGGCTAAAAAAAAGTGAGAAAAATATCCAAAGTAAAGGTCAAAAAGATTGCCATGTCTGAAAGAGTTTTTTGAAGCAGCTTTGATGAATTGGCATTCAAAAAGTTATTTTCTAAGCCCGTTAAGATTAAGTATGCCTGACGAATTGCGTACAATAACCTTTCTTCCATATTTCATAGGGGATTACCTTTAACTGATCTACAGCTGTGAGGTTCGAGACCGATAAGTCTACACTGATGAGCCACGTCGACATTCTCGCCAAGGAAATACAAAAAATCTACATTAGGCTAAAAGCTATCTGGCAAGAAATCAATGATACCAAAAGGGCGTTAAAGCATAATAAAAGGCAACATCTGGTAGCACTGTAGTAAGCCAAGTTTGCATAAGTTTCAGTCCAAGAAATTTCTGCTAAATTCTAAGACTGTCAGTTAAAGACTCGCAAGTTTTTTGATGAATGCAATTTTTTGAAAATGCTTCAAATGATCAGTCAGATCAGAATGATTTGTTCAGACCAAGGCGAGACTGTTGAATCTGATTTTAAAGTTCCAAATCGGTCCATCCTCGACTACAGCAACTTTCTGCCTGAAACTATAAAGTATCATCGATTTCACATGCCACTGTTCAATAGATACAGCCACATTTGTCAGAAATACAAACAGGTTAATTTTATACTATTAAACTGCACCGATGCGCTTAATTGCACTTCATGTAAAATGGAGCCACAATCCAGTGGCATTCGCGGCCAATTAACATCCTTCCATCTCTTGACGTTTGTAGACAAAAAAATCAACAACATACCTTTGGCTTTCACATAAATATCAGTTGCAATTGAGCAGCGGCGAAAAAAGCATTTCAATTTAAACCACTGACAACCGGACCTCCAGGCAGCAATATCCCCAAACCAATGCTGGTCTGGCCTATATAATGTATGCGTACCTTCAGCCCACATACTAGGTAACTCAAAGTAAATTGAAAACTGAAGTTAGCTACACTTATATTGCCCAGCTCTCTTTGGGAAGAAGTTATTGAGGCAAATGTAACCGATGGATCTATTAATATTCAATGCAGTGTATCTTTTCGGTTCATTGAGTCGCAAACCCATAAAACGGAGCTAATTTGCAGAATTCAAACGGATATCTTGTCATAATCCGTAGTACGGCAAATTGTTTGTGTTGCTGCACAAACTGTTATGAAGTTCCAAAGTATGTCACAAGGAGAGTAATGCATGCGGAAAGCGGTTTCGTCTAGGAATCGTTTTCAGAATTTGTTGTCACTTTTGAGGTATATGGCCAAAGATTGGTTTACTTAAGACACTGTGGCATGTCGAGAAATTTACTTGAGCTTGGGAAGCTGTACAAACAGTTATGGGGGTCTAAGGTTGGGATAGGTTAGGTGGAGTGGCGTTGTGAGATCGTCACAAGAGACCAGGCACCATTGCGAACCCATCGCCATCCCCAGGAATGGAGGTCCAAAGTAAACTCAAATTTAGTCATGTAGAAGAGGAATCTTTCATGCAAGGAGTTGTTTCACCTCTGATGTCATATGAAATATTTGTGAACGCCCTTCCATTCAAAAGTTTTATGGTTTCAATAGAGGTAAGTGTAATCTTTCAACTGTCATTAATGATGGTCATGATCATGATTGATATCCTGTCTCTCCACTAAGTTGCTCAAGTCTATTCGACGAAATACTGATCTTGGCTCAACGGCTCTAAGTCGTCACTAGAAGTCCCCGTCTCACCCGTGGGTCTACGTTGATGGCGCTTACCTATTATCATTGGATGTCCGGGTTCGGACATTCATGTGGCTGTGCGACGTTGAAGTTTAACGCAATTCCTTACGCGACCTCTGTTCATGATACGATATCTCCAGCAGTTTTGTATCTGGAAGGAATCTATCAGGGACTGCTGCCGAAAGAAGACCAAGCCGGTCTATATAAACTTAGTATTAAATAGACTGTCAGCTCCCGCCAGCGTTACTGTTGGCTAAAATGGTAAAGTCGGCAAAAAAAAGTGGTCGAGAATTTTGAAAGGGACCCTACACAACCATACAGAAATATTAAAGCAAAACATAGGACGGTACTCATTAGTAAAAAGAATATCCAAGGGGGGGACAGTGAAATAACGCGGTAACGATAAACTCCGCATTGGAATGAATATGTCCATACTTAGGGACACAGCGAATAATTACTTAAAAAACATGTTCACTTTGTATGAGCATTGGCAATCGAAGATATTTGACAGTATTCAGTACTTCTTATGGAAATAGTGGCTCGAAAGTCGCCAATGCCAATGAATTTTTGAAAAGTCGTTGCCGGGAGAACTGAAATGAAAACAATGGCCAAAGGGCGACTTAAGTCAGCAATGGGTAAGGCTTGCTCGACTCCACCTACCCGATTCTTCACTCAAATTTTACAAATAAAATTAAAAAAATTCTTAAATTAAATTTTCTATCTGTTAAAACATGTGAAGCAGCAAAAAAAAAATTCTAAATGTCTGGAGGTGTAACAAATAAAAAGAAACAGAATTAACTGTTAGGTTACCATGTGCAAGTGTATGCTTGGGGCTAACTTATTATTGCACATGTATGTATTTTATGCGCAAAAGACCTGTCCCTCCTCGTTTTTTAAGAAAACAAAAAACAGACAAGTTAGAAGTGACGACATACTCAATTACTCACCATCAATCGATGTCCCTTCCTGGAATCACTTATCAATTCAGCAAACTACAGGACCCAGCAAACTTTGAAGCTCGCTTTCTGATACAATTGTTTTCGGATGACTACAACTGACAAAAGTTTAAGTGCAGAAATAAAACCGTCACCGACAATATTCTGTCCCATGAATAGATGAAATATATGATTACAACGTGTGCCTTAAATATTTCGATTTAAAGCCAGAGAGAAAAGTACGCATGACGTTGCAATGTATTAAAAAAGTCGCCGCAAGTGCTTTGGCATTTCCCTTACCCTGCGCAGATATGTCACAATATAAAAAACAATCACGATAGGTATAACATTTCATCCATATCATTCTCGGACATGCTGTCAAATTTGACAACAAAAAGAAGTTATCATTCAAAAAATGTCCGAATTTCTTTGATTCTTGATTTTGCCATCTTCTGGAAAGAGGACAAATTGGCACTGGCCGAAAAAAAAGGTTGCTGTTGCTCCACATTAGGGTTTTCGTTTTTCTACCATTGCCTTGGCCCACTTAAAATTTTATTCGAAGGCCGACTTTTGAGTGGAGTGGACTGTGCTTGAAATATTCCTGAAAATGTGCGTAATACTCCCGGAACTTACTGCTAAAACTCCCTCTCGCCAAGTTCCATACCAGCAACCACTGGCATTAAAAAACATCTACAACTTCATTGTAACCATTTGTATTACCATAATTTCTTCAAATCTCCCCATCCATTTTATGTCTTGGGGAAAGTTTTGCTGGAAGTTTGAGGAAACCGTAAAATATAATATTTCACGAAAAATAAGCAAAGGAGTATATCATATCGCAAGGACTCAACGGGATGCCAGACAATATAAACAGCCGCATATACCTAAACGTTATAGGGCATAAACGAGAAAATTGTCCTCATGAAGAAATGCACTCTTTCCCTCTCGCTCTCTCTCGTAATAGCATCAGCCATCAGCATTATGCATCCTGCTGCAGGCTACCGCAGGTATTTTACGAAAGTTAAAAGCGCTCTCTGATACTATGCATTAAACTAACCACTGCAAATCATTTAACCTTCCTCTGCATACCGAAACGAGATCATAAAATAATTTTCTTAGCTATTTTGTAGCAAGAAATTTGTCGTCTTGCGGGAACTTCATACCTACGAACATCGTTATGTCCTCGGACATTGTTGTTTTATTGAAATTGTTTTTGTCCTGCTCTGCATGTCGCTGGAAAGATATCTTTTTCTGCATTACTTTGGCATATTTGAGCTTTTGGTAAATATTTCATTAGTGTTGCCAAATTGAGTTGTGGTTTTTATTGTGCAATACTGTTGGGCGTCTCTTTTTGTTGTGGGTATTTTCAAACAGTTTTTAATGACCTAACTACTATAGTTAAAATTCTTTCATCAGCAGGTTGCCATTTGCTTAGCATTTAATAGTGGACGCAACAGGCCCGTAGGAACCCTAGGCCTAGCTTTTCACAACTATTCGTCTTGTGTGAGTTTTTCATTTTTAGGACGAAAGGATGGGACTACAATATCATGCCGAGTCCAAACGGCCATTTGAGGAGCTCTCTCTGATGTTTGTAAGACGTTCGCGAGAGGTGGTGCAGTGAAAAAAACCATAAGTTCGAATTTGGGTTTTTTCGTGATTCGAACCCCTCGCTTAGTAGTCCAACATACAACTGCGCCGACGTAAGGGGCATACGTTGGTATAAACCGAGCTCATTAATTCGAAAGCCAGAAAGAGTTTCACTTGACTAGTTTTGAAAATTCCGATGCTCGTAGTTTTATTTGTTTAGAAGCATAATAGGATAAAGATTGGTAGTGGATACTTCATCTCCTGCCACGACGCCATAACTATTGGAGGGCTGCTGGCGATATTTTTATCGTTTGCTTAGAATTCGCAAAACTGTTGCAAAGTAAAGTCATTCATAGTAAAAGTTCGTGATAACAATAAATAAAAAACATTTGACGCAACATAAAGGATTAATAAATATACGCATAATAACTATAAGAACATTTCTGTTTGTTTCCAGTTGACGTGAAAACTGCTCGACTGATTTTCAAAAAAAACGTTTTTAGATATATGTAGCTATCGCTTAAAACTTTGAGAAGGGTAGGTATGCCCTTTTTGCTACGCCTATTTTTAAGTGTATTTTTGAAACAAATAGGTTATTTAAAAGAAGATTACTTCCAGTGCCTTACTCCTGGATTTTCGGTGCCCCAGAAGCGATAGTTTTGCTTGTTCACGTACCCGCTGAGGTGGAAATGAGCCTCATCGCTCATTATAATTTTGGTCGAAAAATCTTCCACTTCTTCCTCAAAATTGAAGATGGCGTGGGCGTAGGTTACACGCGTTTGGCAGCAGCTGATGCACGGACTGGACTTTGTACGGAAACTTGCGCAAGTCTTTGACCAAAATTCGCCTTAGGGACGACCGGCTGATATCTAATTGAGAGGCACGGCGTCTTGTCGATGTTTCCGGCAACAGCTGGACATCCTCGTCAACAGCGGCGATATTCTCGGCACAATGGGCACTCTTGGCAACGTCTCGTGTGGTCCCATACTCTTCAAGGTTGGTGGCCAAACTGCGCAGTGTTTGCGCAGTCGGTGTCGGACGGCAGTGGAATCGGCGACGGAATTCGCGCTGCGCCAACAATACAGACGAATTGTTACGCAAAAAAATAGACACGGTTATTCCGTGTTCTTGGGGAGTGTATCGCTCCATAGCTTGTTCATTTGTATTTTACATCTGTCTAGTCCACAAATGTCAAAACAAATTTGACATTGGCGGCCATTTGCAAAAATAAGAGCATCTTCTAATAGGGTGATCTCTTTTGGGCCACCTTGTATTAGTAAAAAGATTAAAATTGAATTGAAAGTTGAGGATCAGGCCCACCCCGGACTAAATCCTGCATAAGTATGGTGGGTATTTTTATTGGTTGCCGTTAGTATTTTTTGGATTTCTTGAATTTTGGGGCCCCACCCATCCGCATTGATAACTCATGCAGTTGTTACCTGATGGTAGAATGTAGGGTGTCCCATCAGTGGAGCTCCTATTATCATCAGTACGGTAACCGAGGAAAGAGTTGTTTCAGCTTGGTAGCTCAACTGGCTGGGATTTGTCAGAGAACTTCAGTGTTAAGGGTGTCGAAATCCCTGCTCTCTCTCTTGTATGATAAAATGGAAGCTTTTTCCAGCTGTAAGCTGTTTGACTTCGGTTTAGACGGTAGCATTGAACTATATTCCGATTACAAGATTGGATATGGTTTATTGTCACCAAAGTATTTTACAATAAACCTTGCAGCCTCTGGCTGAATAGCTTTTTCTTTAATGTCCATCTACTACGGGTACTGGCATCTTAGTGGTAGGTTGCAATTGGGTAAAAACACACGACGCAGAAAAGTATAACGTTTCATATTGGATTTTGAATTTGAGTAAATGGTAGACTGGCGAAGCTACACAATGCAACTGACACCTTTGTTAAATATGAGCAGTCCCTTCTTTCAGTTATACTCACATCAGCCGTCTATTGACCTCCCGATCGAAATTCTCTGTAATTCATCGTTAGAAAATGCAAAGCCTAACTTGATTTCTCTAGCTCAACCTAGCCTTGTTAAGTTATAGTAATCCTATGCATTTTGCTATGTAGCCACCTATCACTGAATTTCAATAAAAATCCATTCAACTTTTGTGCACAATAATTGTATTTTGTTTCACCGAAACACTATAGGTGTATGACTTTCAAATTGGTTCTCTATTCGATTTTCCATGAATCAAGTCCGTTTAAATAGAACTCTGAAATTAAGTCTACTTTATCTTTATTCCCGGCGGTCATTCGGTCCACCTTTATTGGGTTTATTGGACCGACAACACCCACCGCCACCGTATCCTATGCTTTTATGTGTGGGAACGAAGGTACCTTCCCACCTATTTTTTGTTTTTATTAGTCGAATGGTAACCGGATATCCCCGTAGTGATCCTGAATATATTGATTAACTTTCTCTATGTTTTCAGTTGACCAGCGCAACGACGAACGCTTCGGGAAATGTGGTGGTGCAATATTAGACCGAATTCAATGTCTTTATGGTAGGTACGCGTGTGTACGGTTGACTTTACGTTTCCGGTGGTTGTCATTCGATACTTTTATGCAAATCACCGAGAGTCTATGTCCTGTGCAGATTGGGAAGGTCTGTTCCTTTTATTGGATTTCTGTTTGGTCCGTGTTTCGTTTTATTTTCATTTGCCTTTCGTGCTGGACTTGGCGGCGAATCTCTCGCTCTCTGTGTCGTTGTGTTGTTTGTGTTTCGGTTTATTTGAAGTAATTCTAAACTGGCTATTTGAAATGTAAATGGAATGCAGACTGGTTTGATGTTCACGATTGTAATGGAAATTGGCTTGGGAGCTATGGAAATATGCTCTGCGCGCTGGGTGTATAATGTTTTCTTTTAAAATTGTCCGGGGCGGAAGCAGATGAGCAGTAATTTGGAAAGTGGAAGACGCCACGGTTTGCACGAGTAATAGAGGATGTCGTTATGGATGGGGGTAGTAAAAGGAAAGTATTTAAAATTGCCAGCATTACAGAAGTCCGAGTACAAGACGTTCTAGTTTGGGTGCGGAAATGATCAAAGGGAATGATTTTTTGTATTAATCGCTGTAGCGATATGGTGCTACGAAGCTGGTTGGTATCTTGGTAGTGCTAAGAGCTTTTTGATTTTCAACTGAATATTAACGTAGGAAATGTTTTGGTACACGCCGAGTGATTTGAATGAGGAGGCAGGGCTTTAAATGATTTGCTGTCTTGGAAGCGTGGAAAGCGCCCGAATGTTGTTGCATTTAAATATACGTTGGGTCTCAACTTGTTCCGGGGTGTCTAGTAGACTTCAGCAAGGGAAATAAAATACGCATCCCTATTTTATTCAGCTTAAAATACCCCTTTGCTTCTTAGCTTAATTTTTCAATGAAATAAGCCTGATGGTTTCTCATGCACTTATTTTGAATCCGCTCATGAAGACTTAAAGTTGATGCTTCACAGCTGTGGCCTTAATCTCGAATCTGATCGGAATTCAAGTTACAATTGAAGTATCCGTTTTGGAACAAAATAAATGAGGTATAACAACGCGTTCATTCCACATTAAAATTAAAATATTCCGCAGCAATTAGTTGTGGGAGAGCTTTGGAAAAAAATTCCAGTGTAGCTGTCAAAAGTCAGTGGTATAACGCGGTTCCACGCAATGCGATAAGATCCGCTACATGTCTTTGGAGAATTTTTCCAAAAGTTGTATCGGAACGGATATTTCGGATGGAATTATTTTTCCGATTTCGTACAAATCGAAGAAAATTCCATTCCGAACAAGAATGTTTTTATAAAATCTTCAAAAGCAGCCTTAGCATCTTCGATTAAAAAACTGAGGTGTAAACTTGAAGCCGAGTATTTGCTTTCCTCGGGCTAACAAGCTCGTGTCATTTTTATCTCCTTTAAAAAAATGTATATATTTTTTTTCTTTAATAAAAACCAATAAATGATTTTTAACTTTCATTTGATATTTTTTATAGTAATTTTGTGTTGAAAATGTCGCCATTGACGGTTTGAAAAATTTATCATGGACACTAAAAATTATTATTACTACCGCGAATTTCATTTACTAGGCAATGTTAGTGGCACCCTTTTTGTGCATTCGCATACACAGCCTTCGGCAAATTCCCCCTCTCTTCCTTTACGGTTGCACTAGGTTTGTTGGGACGCAACAGATGCTGAACTTGGTAGCAAATGTGCACACCTCATTTAGAGGATTACCCTGCCAACGAGGGGAAATATCCAACTCCACAGATTGAGCTACATAAACTTAAATGTAAAGCGCATTTATGCGTCGGCGATAGAATGCTCATACATGCAGACAAACAAAAGCGAATAATATTCGGTTAGAAAGTTTTTTTCTTTTATATTCAAGTAACAAATGATAGCTACCATGTGAACCCGTCAAACTGTACCATCAAATTACTATCTACCAGACATTTAAGCTCCTTTGATAGTAAAAGCTGGATGCGAAGGTTTTCAATTTGGAATTTCCGCAAACGGTGAACAATTGCTACATATTTTTGTGCGCGAATGCAAGGCTAAAGAGAATTGAGACCGAGTTTTATGCTCGAGTACGTAAGTACATACTTTCGAAACAGGACGAAGTGGGAGAGTTTAAAGACAGACGCACAGGGAACGAACGACAGCGTACGAGTATACTGGCAATGGCAAGCAGCAACACCATGGCACATTGTTGGAGAGAATTTATAACTCATTTATTATACGGAACAAACTTGTTTGAAAGCGTAAAATTTATCGAACTTTATCCTCGATTTATATCTCTTGATCATTGAATTTTAATTTATCTGCGCTAGGACGTCGGACGATGGTCTATTCGCAGAGGATAAGAGTGGGTATCGTTGAACTGCAATTAGGTGTTCCTGTTGAACAGAGAAAGGAAGGTTAAAAGTGTTCGATGGAGGACAACTTTTTGTCGGAGGATGGTTGTTGTCGGGATTGCGATATAAAATGGATTTTGTTATTTATTTTGAGAATATGTATTTTAGATTTGAACAAGTTCGGAGTATAGTAGTATAGTATGTTTCGGAGTTTTGTACACAACTTTTGGGGATGTACGTATATTTTAATAATCTTGTTGTATTACAATGAAACTCGTGATTGTCTGATGTTCGACTGACGTTCGACTGCCGACCCGTCGTTCTCAATGCTTCCTCCAAACCTCTTTTCTTCGTTTTACTATTGTGCGCTCCGGGGTCAGCAAAGTAATTCTATCCGCGTCGCGTATTCTTGCACTCGTTTGTTTATACAAGTGGTCGCAAGAATACGTAACATGTGGTGTTGAATTTACTTGTGACCTTTTAGTTTTTTGGGGCCACTGTATCAGCATGTGTGGATATTACCATCGGGCACTTGAGTGGGTCAGTGTTGTGTGGTTCCCATGTGTTTAACTGGGTTATTCGGTTTGGATGACAAGGTATATTTGTGTCACCGAATTGTTCCGTTACACAATATGTGTGGGCACAACAGTCCTCCCCCCTTAAAATACGAAAGGCGCATGACGTTAGGAGTGAAGTCTTTCGGCGTATGGTAGGATGCATTATGGACGACAGGTCATTTACGTTATTTATTTCACAATAATATTACTATGTGTACATATAGCTATGGTTATGATTTGCTTTACAGTGTTTTACTATTTGTTGTTTTACAATGACATCATTAGTTACTTTCGACATTATTATAAGTAAGGTTACACATTCCGTTATATTTATGTAATGGTTTACAAAATATTTTCTTTAAGTCTGTATATATATTCTTGTTTGTTTAAAATATATAAGTGTATTCTTATTGGTCTATGATTACAACGGGTTGGTCATTAGGGTGTTCTTGCCCTATATTGTTGTTCGATATTGTCCTATTTATTGATAGTCTTATTTTGAAGTATTTGTTTATTATTACTAGAAATATTCCAATTAATCAAATTAAAGATATAATAGAAAAAGGAATGTACATGTGTTCCTGTCTTAAAGATAACAATGTTTTGTTTGCATTAACTAAGTTTTTAATACTAATACTATATTTATCTAGGTCTAGTTTTTCTACGTGTATCGTGTGGGGTGAAATTTGGGATAGGTTGGTAGGGATTTTCACGGTTTCGGTCAGGTGTGTTTCTTTGTGTATAAGGCTTTATTAGGTTATTGTGTATTACCTTTTCTTTCCTACCTATTTTTATTTTAGAGTTCGTAGGTGATAGGATTTCTACAATTTCATGGGGTCCTTCATAAACTGGAGTTAGTTTTTTATTCGACCGATTTTTTGATTCTAATAGTACCATGTCCCCTACTTTGTAGTTGGCTTCGTTTAAGTTACGGTCGTAATATTCCTTCGATCTTTCTTTAGCTTTCAATTGGTTTTCGCGTATGATTTTATATCCTGTTTGCAGTTTGGTTTTGATGTCCGTAATGTAGTCATCGTAATTATATACAGGTTGTATTTGTCTATTTAGGACTGAGGGGAGTGGAGGTTTGAATCCAAAGAGAGCTTCATAAGGGCTATATTTAGTGCTTGTGTGCTCTGCGGTATTATAGCAGAAAACGGCATATTTGATATATTTATCCCAGTTAGTTTGGTCATTACTTGCATAGGTTCTCAGATAATCGCCTAAGGTTCGATGTGACCTTTCAAGTGCACCGTTCGATTGTGGATGGTATGGGCTTGTTTGTATCTTTCGTATTTTTAAGAGTTTGCAGACATTTTTGAATAGGTCGCTTGTGAAGTTCGTTCCTTGATCTGTGAGAATGGTTTGTGGGATTCCGAATGTGCATATGACTTGTTTTACTAAAGCCTCAGCTACCGTTTGGGCTTCTTGGTTGGGAATTGCTACTGCTTGAACGAATTTTGTTAAATCGTCCTGAAATGTGAGTATGTATTTGTTATAATTTTCTGTAATCGGGAGTGGTCCCACTATATCAAGGGCTATTCTTTCGAATGGGGCTTTGGCTGTTGTAGTTATGACCATTGGTATCTTACTACGCAAGTATAATTTATTTCTTTGACATAGGTCGCAAGATTTGATGTATCTTTTCACATCCGCGTGCATATTTTTCCACTTATATTGTCTCTTGATGCGGTTTAGAGTTCGTTTGACTCCTTGATGACCTCCTAAAGGGGTGTCATGAAATTCGTGTATTATTTGCTTGATTTTCTCTGGATCTGTAATTTCCATGGGTTCTTGACTTTCGTGCATAACGTTTTCTGGAGGCAATTTACTTTTACTGCGGGTCACTACTTTAACTTCAACAGTGTTTAAACGCGACAGGGCATCTGCGTTCGTATTCAGGTGTCCAGCTTTATGGGTTACTGTAAAGTCATACTCTTCTAGCTTGATGCGCCAGCGCATTATCCTTGAAGAGGGATCTTTTAGGTTAAACATCCATACAAGCGGCTTATGATCGGTAATAACTTCAAAGTGTCGACCGTAGACATATGGTCGAAAGTGCGTCACTGCCCAAACTACTGCCAGAGCTTCTTTTTCAATGGTGGAGTAATTCTTTTCTGCCTTGTTTAATATTCTACTAGCGTATGCTATAGGAAGATCATTATTGTCACGATCTCTTTGCGAAATTACTGCGCCTATGGCTTCGTTACTGGCGTCCGTGGTGAGGTAGAAGAGTTTGTCAAAATTTGGGTATTGCAGTATGGGTGGATTAGTAATGGCTTGTTTCAGTTGTTTAAAGGATTCATCGCAAAATGCATCCCATTTAAATGCGACGTCTTTGCGGAGGAGTTTGTTCAATGGGTTTGCTATTTTTGAGTAATTTTTTATGAATTTTCTGTAGTATCCTGTTAGGCCTAAGAATGATTTGATATGTTTCTGGGTATTAGGCCTTTCTATATTTTGAATAGCTGAAACTTTCTCAGGGTCTGGTTTGACTCCAGATTCTGAGATTATATGTCCTAGATACATGACTTCCCTGTGTAGGAATTTACACTTGTCTAATTGAATTTTCAAGTTGTAAACATCTAAAGCTTCGAATACTTCGATTAACTTTCTGTTGTGGTCGTCTAGATTTTTGCCATAAATTATAATGTCATCTAGATATACCAAACATTTTATGCCTTGTAGACCAGTGAGGACTTTATTCATAAGCCTTTGGAAGGTAGGAGGGGCATTCCGCAGACCGAAAGGCATCCTAGTAAACTCAAAATGCCCGTTGGGTGTACTGAAAGCTGTCTTTTCTCTGTCTTCCTCAGACACTTCGATCTGGTGGAATCCACTGGCTAAATCTAATGTTGTAAAATATTTTGAATCGCCAAGTTGTCCGAGAATGTCTTCAATGTTAGGGATAGGGTAGGCGTCCGCGATTGTGACTTCATTAAGTTTCCTATAGTCTACAACTACTCTCCATTTCTGTTTTCCCTTTTTTGGTACAACTAGTAGAGGAGCATTCCATGGACTTGAGCTTGGCCTAATTATCTCGTCTTGGAGCATTTTGTTCACTTGGTCTTTTATTTCCTGTGTGTGGATCTGTGCTAAACGATATGGTCGAATGTTAACTGGTGCTATATTTGGGTTAGTTTTTATAGAGTGTGTGATTCCAGTCGTAGATGATAGAGTATCTCCGTCGAGGAAGAATAAATGGTTGTAGTTACGGCAAATTTCTGTTACGGATTTCCTTTCTTCGATGTTAAGATGCTCGAGTTGAAGCTGGTTTTGGATTTTTCCCAACCTGTCGTCGATAGTTGGTTCGTTTTTGATAGAGTTGAGGTTAATTATATGGTAATTATTTATGTCTTCAGCTTCTAGATCGAGGTTTTGTAGGGTAATGTCTTTACTGTTAGCATTTAATATTGATATGTATATAAAACCGTTTGTTGGGTCAGTAATAACTGACGAAGTATAAACTTGAGGTAAGATTTCTTGGGAAAAATATATTTGTTTTGAGTATTCCTGTATTGGTCCATATTTAATCACCTTTTCGGATCTACCGGGTATTGTTATTGCATTTCGTTTGTATATGAAATCTGTTGCGTACCTTTTTCCTTTAAAATGGTAAATAAATGTTTTATCTTTATAGTTCAATATCGCGTTGAATTTTTGAAAGAAATCTTCGCCTAATATTCCATCTTGTGTAATAGGAAAATTGTCTGATACTACGTGGAACAGATGCTTTAAAATTGTTCCTTGAGTAATTTCTATATTCATTAGTACTGTACCTAGCGTTGACGTAGGTGTGTCGGTGATACCTTTTAGTTCTATGATTGTATCTGTGTGTACCCATAGATCCTTTTCTAGTTTTCCTAACTTTATCAAGCTAAGACTAGCGCCAGTGTCAAGGAGCATTATATTGAGCTTGCTGTTGATATCTTTTGAGTTCATTTTAATTTCGCTTTTAAAGCTTGATGCTTTGTTTAGGCAACCGATATTTACTATTTGTTTAGAAGACTTGGAAAGTTTGTCCGCTTGATTTCTGGAACTTTGAGGGGCGTTTGTGGAAGTACTTGACTTGGAATTTGATGATCCGTTGAGGAATTGGTTCAGGTTTTCGATTTGCAGAGGGCTTCGATTTTGGCGGTGTTTTTGATTTAGAAATGAATTAATTTTTTCAATTTCCTTTTGGATTTTGCATGAGTTTGAATTTTGGCATGATTGGTTAGATTTTTGGGGTATTTTATCTCTTTTATCGCTTTGTTTTTGAGGACTGCTCTTTTTGCTCTGCTTTTGAGAATTGTTATCTCGATTTGGGAATTTGGATAAGGCTTTTGAATTAGTAGATTGAGTGATTTGGATCTGTGAATGCGATTTCTGAGTTTGAGAAGTTTGATGCAGTGGACTATTTGAAATATTAGGATTTTTCTCTTCACAGGAATCGCATTTTGAGTTAGTAGATTTGGAAATTTGAATCGGTGAATGCGATTTCTGATTTTGAGAAGTTGGATACAGTGGACTATTTGAAATATTCGAATTTTTCTCTTCACGGGAATCGCATTTTGAGTTAGAAGATTTGGAAGTTTGAATCGGTGAATGCGATTTCTGATTTTGAGAAGTTGGATACAGTGGACTATTTGAAATATTCGAATTTTTCTCTTCACGGCAATCGCATTTTGAGTTAGAAGATTTGGAAATTTGAATCGGTGAATGCGATTTCTGAATTTGAGAAGACTCGACTTGATATGGTAAATTTGTTTGGCTTCTCTTAGGATTGGAAGTGTTATTATTTTGATACAGAGAGTTGATTTCTTTATTTTGGTTTTGGGCAGTTTCGAAATTTAGGCACGTTGATTCATGTCCTTTACCTGACTCCGCGTGCCGGTCGTGCCAGGTCTTGAATCGTTTCCCGAGTTTTGGGCGGATTGTTGAGGATTATTTCGGTTGTTATTAAATTGCCTTTTCCTGCACTGTTCTATTGTGTGCCCAAGGTTTTTGCAGTATCTACATGATACTGGATTTTGGAGTGTATTTATTCTAGTAACGGGACTTGGTTTTTGGGTTCTGTGCACTCCACCAGTTGGGTTTTGTAGAAACCTACACTCATTAGTGTTGTGTGTCTTCGTTCTACAGTTTCTACAGTACCGATTTTGGTAGTTCGAATGCTGTCTAGGAGTAGAAGTAAGGAGTTTTTCTTCTTCCATTGCAATGTCGACGGCTTCATCGAGCTCAGTGCACCTGGCGCTTTTTACCAACAGTTTTATTTGTGGTATTAACCCATTACAGAAGCTGTTTAAGATCATTCCGCTGTTTAAGGCTCGGATGGCTTTATTTGCAGCCTCGTCTATGCTGTTTGCGTTTGCATTGTTCAGTTCGTCAAACAATGCATTAGCTCTCTCCGTGTAGGAAGCTATTGTTTCAGTATATCCTTGTCGAAACTGAAAGATGTCCGTTTGTATTACCTGAAGCGATCGAGTCTTTCGAAAATTCTTAATAAGTGCATCCTTTAACTCTGGCCATTCATTATAATCGTTATATTTCACAATAACGTTATATGCCCGGCCTGTTAACTTAGACTTTACAATGTCTACCAGTTCCGCTTTATCGGACTCAGTGGTTGCTTTTTTTGATTGAAGGTCAATCAATTGGATAAATCTATCCAAAGCGTTGGCAGAACCGTCAAACTCGGGTACGAGTTTTATTGTTTGCGAAGAATTGAACGACATTGTTGCTCTTATTACTGGGAGTTGTGATTCTGGAGGGTTTATTGAAGAGGATGGATCAAAGGTACCGACTTGGTTAGTTAGAACTTTAATTGTTTCTTTTGGTGGTACCGAACGTGGAGGAGAATGTCCGATAGGCATTGGTTTGTGGGAAGGCTTAGCAAGGGGCTCGGATACTTCACTATCAGATGACCTTCTGACTTTTCTGTTTCTGAGTGAAATGTTCAGGTTTAAATTCGACATTCGACAAAAAGAAAAATTAATAAAAGATAAGGTTTTGTAATAGAAGGATTTTGGACGAGACACGTAAAAAAAAAAAAATTCCAAACAAAAGTGTATACAATTTTTGCTTATTTATATGAACAAGTAGTTTCTTTTAAATAGCTTACATAATGCTTCTCATAATGATGGGGATTTTGGTGTTGCTCCTCCAGTAGGCTTATGGATTGCTGATTGTGTTGTTGATAACTTGGTTTCTTCGGGATTCTGGTGTTGGTCCTCCAGTCACTGCACGTTTGTTATTATTTTTTTTTCACTTATTGTTCCTTTTTTTTTGTTTTATTTTTACTTCGACTTTTGCACTAAAAGTTTAACTTATTGTTTCTTTTTTGTTTGTTTTATTTTTACTTCGACTTTTGCACTGTATTGGGAGTTAAGGTAGATGCTTTACCCTTAACTATCCCACCGCTGCCACCATTTGTTGTATTACAATGAAACTCGTGATTGTCTGATGTTCGACTGACGTTCGACTGCCGACCCGTCGTTCTCAATGCTTCCTCCAAACCTCTTTTCTTCGTTTTACTATTGTGCGCTCCGGGGTCAGCAAAGTAATTCTATCCGCGTCGCGTATTCTTGCACTCGTTTGTTTATACAAGTGGTCGCAAGAATACGTAACATGTGGTGTTGAATTTACTTGTGACCTTTTAGTTTTTTGGGGCCACTGTATCAGCATGTGTGGATATTACCATCGGGCACTTGAGTGGGTCAGTGTTGTGTGGTTCCCATGTGTTTAACTGGGTTATTCGGTTTGGATGACAAGGTATATTTGTGTCACCGAATTGTTCCGTTACACAATATGTGTGGGCACAACAATCTGTATATAGTCCACAAAACTTTTTATCTGATTTGCCACAATTGATTGTGGGGCATCGATTTTGGGATTGACAGTCCCTAAATATTTTCGCTACGTTTAACACTCTTTAAAAAACCCAGGGGAAGCACTGATTTCGTTATCAAACAACAAGTCCAAATGCCTCATCAGCCATCTGCACATGCCATTAGCAAATCACTGTTGATTACATCCGCTTTCACATGCACATCGCCTGCTTCTTATTCGTTTTGCTTCAACAGTGAAAAGGACACACGGTATCCACTTTCAATGTGCACCCAAAGCAGAGACTCCATCAAGGAAAATCGTGTTGCTAATACTTTTCGATTTGATGTAGTAGATTGAGATGTTTCTTGTTAGATTTAAATCAGCTTCTGGATGAACCAGGAATCTGATTGATGGCTTACAATATTTGTGAAAGTGTCCCTAATGTTTCCTGTTTTTTTTTCATTGTGTTGAATAAGAACTATTATTATTCTTTTATGTCAGGTGGAAGGCAGTGAAGTTAAAAAATAAAAACATTTTGGTGAAAAAACGCTTCTAAGAAGCTTCTGCTAGGCCTGGCAATAAACTGCACAGCTTATGACCTTTTAAGAGTCTCTGGAAGCTTTCAAAAGGAGGTTCTAACCGAAACAATAAAATAGTTAAACGTCTCTAGGCAGCAGTCATTAAAGCCACTACAGGTTCACTACATACTCGTATAACTACGGACTGAGAGGAAAAGTATCTACCTTCGTTAAATCTACACCTAGATTCTGCTATTGTGAGCCATCCCAAGTTACAAGCTCTTGTGAGGCTAGTTTCTTGTGAATTTTGTTGTGAATCCGATAACGTTTTCCACAACAAAACTAACAAAAAAATTCACTTCAGTATGGTTAGTTTCGAATTGGCACACAATTTTCTGCTAAAGTCCAAAATAGCAAAGAAAGTTAATAAAAATATTTAAAATAATCACCTTTATTGAAGTATCGGTTCGGAACGATCTGTACGAAATGGGAAAAATTCCATTCGAGATATCTGTGACGATACAACTTTCGAAAAAATTCTCAGAACGAATAGCTCGAGGGGTGAATATCTGGCAAAATAGGCGAAATATTAGCACAGAAGAATAAAAACTATTACCGACATATTTTTTATACAACTATCTGTTTTTTCCTAAATAGTCATAAATGAATTAAAATATAATGAAATGTCATGTTCGGGCCATTAAGCGTGTTGAAATACGGAACCAGCGCCATCAAATACAAATATTGTCATTTGTGAGCCCATAGAGTGGTAAATTGATAAATTAAAAAAAAAAAAGACTATAATTATTCCCCTTTCGAAACCTCCACTCCAGGCTTAAGTATCAAGTTAGGTAATAGTTCAAGCAATACATTCCGGGAACATATTGTTAACAACTGCTGACGTTATATAGGTACCTACCTACTGACAGTATATTTGTGTCATCCTTTTTATTACAATGTACGTGTGCGAGTGCGATAACTGCCACCGAACGACGCCAACTTCACTATAGATGTTGTTTTAACCCCTTTTCACAGCCAACGTACGTGAGTTATAAATATTTAAGCAACTTTGCCTCGTAACAGATCCGACGTTTATGAGCTTATCAGTACCTGCTGTCGATGAGGCAATCATTGTCCTGTTTACTTTTATGTTTATGTCCGCACTCGTAACATTGCATTCTGCATGTCAAGTAGGTAGCTAAATATATGTAGCGTGGGCAAATTTAAATAAATGCCTTCAGTACTGATCCAATAATAAGCAAAAATTAATAGTTAACTCAACTTAAGGGCATAGTTTCCCAAAAGGTAATCGTTTTGTGTGAGTTTTTATTAATGCGTCAAAAGGAAGAGACCTACAACTACAAGCAGTAGGTATTGAGAAGTTTTCAGAGGACAAAAGTACCTACTTTCAGCTGTCTGTCAGACGTTCGTTAACTGTGACGAAGTGGATAGAACCTTAAAATGCAATTTTCGATTTTCCGGTCTTCTCCGAAACGTCACCTTTCTTTAGGTGGTTATTTTTGTAAAAATCTGTTTTGAAATAACGCCGTTATCGTTAAGTCAAAAAGACACCTAAATAAATAAATAAATAATTCAACAGGTCCGTAAGGACCGTAGGAATGGCTTCACATAACCGTTCGTTTTGCGTTAGTTTTTCATTTACGGAACGAATTGAAGGGATCTAAAATTGTATGCAGTGTCCAAATGGCCAATTGAGAGTTATATACTGTTGGATGTTAGTCAGACGTTCACTAGAGGTGAATATATCGAGGCCCATAGTTCTAGCTGGCGCCTTAGTTAATCCAGCCCGATACATCTTCAACCAACACGATGTAAATTATAAAAAAAACCTATCCCTCTCCTATACCGTAGTTTCTTATTCCGCATTCCTTATGACACTACATTAGCTAACGATAGGGGGAGAGATTTCGATCATACCAAAGAGAGGGTGGGCTAATCGGAAATCTATCTCGAGCCGAAAATTGGGCAGCAAATTATTGTAACCTCATCCGGATTGAAAGCTAGGAAATATTCCAGGCACTTACTTCATCCTTTGGCGAAACCTTTTTCAATTTCAGATGAGCCTATATCGTTTGATAAAGTTTTCCGGTCACGAAATTTTCTCTACACACACCCGCCCTCTTGAATTATGATGAAGTATATTCCTATTTACAACATCCCTGCCATTTGTGTTATGGGTGCACGATGTTGTCCAACCTCTTTTATATATGGAGGTTATAAATTCGTATGAAGCATTTGCTGCGGTGGACTTGAAAATTAACACAAGGCGCAAAATGGTTTCCAATTTTTCAACTGGGTCTGTAAAAGTTAAATTGATACTATTCTAAGCAGCAGGAAAATCGTGTGCTGGAGTGCAGTTGCTCAACCTCATCTTTGGGCATAGTAGCTCTATATCAGGCTGAGATAAATGCTTCAATGCGATGATGGGCCCGTGCGTACTGACAAAACTTGAGTTGTGCCGAACGAAGGTTCCATATGGATATTGATAAAAACCTAACAACTTGCCATTGAACGGTTGAATTTATTTCAAATACCTTATGAATCACTTTTTGTGAGAGTAAATAATAAGGGACCAATATGACTACCTTGTGGTACCCCTAAAGATGATGCGCTTTTAGACTGCTTAAGCTTGGCCCATCTTAAGTTAGTTTTCGTCTTTGACAACGCGCTGTCAACTTTAAAACAAGAAATTGTGATCAATTTAACAATTTTATTGCTGAAATTAAAGCAAACGCTGTAAAAGTTACAATTAATTGTGAATATGAACGCGTTTGCTGTTAAATACACAAATATACAACTTATTGTAAATTTGACTGCCACATGTTGTAAAATTAACAGTGGAAATTTTGTTTGGGTGCGGTTGTACCACAAAAGTGTGACAATGAAGCGTTCTCGTTAAGAGTAATACGGCAATCTTTCGCTGCTTTAAGTTATATGCTGGGTGTGTGATTAACAACTTATTGGAAACCTCACCTGGTAAGCCGAATAGCCCTGCTCAAAATATGTATTTCGAATATGGAGCCGTCATCTGTCAATGAAAGAATTAATACCCTAAAAATTTAAAGCCACAGAGTAGCTGCACTGACCATTTGGAGTCATAAAAACTACACGAGCTTCATAAAGGGTGTATCCAGCGTTGCCATAAGTGCAGATTTGTCTGCATTTTGCAGATTTTTAACCTAGCTGCAGACTTTAAACAACCAAAAATCTTCATAAATCTGCGCTTCAGATTTTGTCAGCATTCGGACTAACATATTTGTTCTTTTTTAAAAAAAATTATTTCAACATTTTTTGCACGCACTCGCTTTCGCTATCATTTTCGTATTCAACTCTTTTTTTTTGGGTATTGTTACTTAAATATAAAAAAAATGTCAAGTAAAATTTTTCCATAGAAATTTGCAAAGCACTTGTCCAATCGCCACTTCCGTGAACAAGCTATACGTTCACGGAATTTAGTTAATTTTCCGTGTGAAACAAAAACAAACTCCATCATGTAATGCTCGTTCACGAACCGTTTTTTTTTTGTCATAATTGCAGATTTGTCCTATTATTTTTATGGCAACACTGGGTGAATCTTTAAGAGACTTTTCAACTACATTATTTAAAATTAAAAAAAATGCGCAGCAGGCCTCGAACCAATGAGGCATGGACCCAGCTTAAAAGATTGCCCAAAACAGTCCAGAAATGCAGATGTGCACTTTTTGTTGTGTCAGAATTTGTGAAACCATTGACCATGACCACTGGTCGCCTCTAAAGATGTCTAAAGTTGTAGGTCACTCTCAACGATGCGCATTGCATAAATAATTTCTAAGGCTTGAGGTATGCAGCTTGGGTGTCGGAAAACATCCTTGTCACACTTTAAATGAGTCAGAAACCAATACATCTTGCGGCATGATAGCGTATGACATTTTGGAGAAAATGCTGCCCTTTCCAAAATTTCAAAATTATTCGATGCAAAGGAAAAGGAGGTATAGCAAAGCCAATAATTGCACTCAAGGTACTCCTTAAAATTGGTCCATCCTACCAATATCTGTTGTTAGACCAACTCACTGGCACAAATACCTCACAAATTCTTAAACCAACAACATCCTCTACCCAAATTTGACAGGGAAAAATCGTCTTCCCCATATTTTGTGCGCAAGCATTCATTCAAACGGGCGGTTTATTTGTGCGTATAACCAATCCAAGTGCGACTTTTAAACTTTTCAAGCTGAGAACATATAAATTACTATTGATGGGCCTTTGGCAATAATAACTCTCCGATGGATCCCATTAAGCCATACCAAGAGCGAAATGTATTTAACAATAATAACGGCCTAAATACCTATTAAGCTCTGCCCCACCACACCAATGAGCCAGGCATTGAAAATATGATTGACTGAATTCAGGAAGCATAATAGCTGCATAAATCACTTTTATTGGCTAATAATGGGTATCCGAGTCGTGCGGGACCGTTTTATTCGACAATTGAACGATTTCACGACTGAGCTATGGACGAGTCAGTAAATATGAAAACAATCCGAAAAGTTTCTCCCTTTCCTCGTTTGTCAGTTGGAAGCTGGAAGACTTGTGTTATTTTCCTTTACGATCAAGACTATAAAGTTTGTTACATCTCGCTGGATTAGAGTGTGGTTCTGGTTGTATGTGGTCTTTGGATGAACTGACTAAATCAGTGTCGAGTGTTACTGTTGTATTGTTATTTTTTTTTTTAACAAAACTACTTTCGCTAATCCCCATTGGGGGAGGGCACTTACCCACCTTGCACACCGACTGCTTGCTGCTTCATAATTAATTGAAGTTTAAATGTTGTTCTTTCTATAGTTAATTAAGTCCTTTCGTGATGGTCCTGCGGGCGTGTGCTTAATTGAACGACTTAAAGAGTTTTCGCCTTTCTTGCGTATTTTTCTTGCGGACAATTTGCCTTCAGGTAGAGTGCCTCGGCTGTAATTGAGGGTAATTATTTGGAATTATATTATCGGTTACAGTGATCTACTGTCTGAGATAGATAGAAGTTTTCCGCAATCAGGGCGATTCGAAAGGATGCGTATATTTATATATTTGTAGTCACGCAACACGCTGTGGCTTATCCAACCGGCAACACGCAAAAGAAAACTTATAAGTTATTAAGCGGTGGAATTTTCTCAGAGGATTAATTTGCCAGGAACAGCATCAGGCTGGCAGGAGTTTGTGTGCGTTGGAGGGAGTTTCAGCAAATTGCTTAAACAAATTATAGATTTTCTCAGCAAAGTTCATCAAGTTGAAAATAGTTGAAGGAGTCTCAAAATTGGTGTTTAATTGCTGACAATGATAATTGAGTGTGCTTGCTCGTATTGTGTAGACTGTGTGGGGTCTGAGGGCAATTGTTTTTTTTTTTAGAGAAGATTATTGCCAATGGAAACTGTGCAGTTAAATTGAGACAACGTGGGCACAAAGAAAGTTTTTTTTTCAGATTTGATTCCAACTATGCTATGACCGCCTCGAGTAAGATTATTTTGCGACTCAAAGGCCTAGATCAAAGCTGTTTGCAATAAAACACAAGCGCATGTGGATGTAGACATGTTGCATCCTTTGCGTGTTTTCTGCTTAACTCCAAATGTGTCCAGATTCATACTCTAGATTTATTTGGAAATCTTAAGGCACTCTGACGTCCTCCGTAGGAATTTTGCATGAGCAGATGGTATTTTAGTGCATATTCATACTGTTGTTATTTTTGAATGAAACATGTTTTGAATTACAAGTAGAGATAAGAGGTCCTTACGCGGATTGATTCTTTGCTAATACTTGGGATCTGACCAGCGTTGCTTTCAGTTTGATGAAAGAAGTACAGCGTAGCATATGACTGACCAAATCACTATGGTAGGTAGGTATATATATTTGAGTAGAAGTCCCAACGCACATCGCTCTTACCAATAACAGTGCAATGGTTCAAATAAGGTCTTTTTCAAAATTATTAAAAAAATGGAGAAAGCTTTGATAGAGATACCCAAATACGCCTGAAAACCCTTGGTAAAGACAAGCTTACTGCCACAGCCAGGATGGGGTTGAGAATCTTCTACTAGGTCGATAAGGATGTACATCTTTTTTGACAGTCCTTTTCTTTTTACGATGTATGATTACGGTGACCATTTTGAGGGGACAGTCCGTTTTTTCGCTACTATGTCCTCTCAAATGTTTTACTAAAAGAAAGCAAAACATTGTCTTGCGAGACTGCGAGTAGGAAGCTTCTCAATTATTTCAGAGCTGGAGTTAGATGGTATGAACCAAATCAATTCCTACAAAAACCTAAAAATTTTGAATGTTAAAATGGGCTTTAAGCATTTTTGATTGTAGAGGTATTTTTACTTAAAAAAAAAACCTTTTTATGTGATTGAAGAATGGTCACCGTATGTGTTTGGAAGCAAATACAAAGCTTCAAACATCTCGCTGAGAAAGTTTGCTCACAGTTTTCTCATGTCAGATGCTATAACCCTAATATTTCACACAATTTACTCTGCAACCATTACGACAACATTATTCAAAATCACTTATTTAACCAGCAAACCTTTCAATGGAAAAGCCTCTTACTACAAAAAGGAAGAAAAAACATATCTACTCCTACACGCAATAAATTACCAGACATTCTGTCGAGCAAGTTCTTGTTCTTGGCGTACATCCTTATAAAGGAATATTGAATGCCCATTAATAATAATGTTAGGTCTTTCCACCCAAACACCTACCCATTGTTAAATAGACAGGTTCAGGATCTGCTTCCCCTCTGGTCGCAGCATTTAGCAAGCGGGCTGACACCAGACATTTTATTGCAGATAAAACGTGCTAAACCTATAGATACTCGTACTCACAGCGCGCCATTGTATACCGGCCGTACAAGGATTTAGCACAACTAGCTATTCAATAGAAGATGAGTCACCGATTTGCATGGCAATCATATTTCTGT
Organism: Cheilosia impressa; assembly: GCA_948293265.1. Lineage (NCBI taxonomy): Eukaryota > Metazoa > Arthropoda > Insecta > Diptera > Syrphidae > Cheilosia > Cheilosia impressa. The sequence continues at coordinate 127,525,327 of OX411880.1, read as the reverse complement.
TTCTGCCAGGTATTATGGCTCTTAACAAATCCCCATATAAATTTGTATAGCTAGTCAAGGGAATTGTCCTCGTACACTTCCTTCTATGTCATGCAGACTCAGTAGGTAGCTTGGCGTTCGTCTTTATCGCACTGTGGTTAGCTACGTATTTCGTCTGGGAAGTTCAAATACCCTTTTGTGTTGAGTTCAGCATGAAGTGAAGGGGAATGGTATCTCGGTTCCTGTTGGGATCCATGTAGTCATATTTTTAAATGAGCAACCAACACACAATTCGGAGGAAGTCTGATTGAACTGACATTTTCTTGAATTGGCAACGACAATCATGCACACAGCACACCATGCTGTGAAAAGATGCTGGATATGGATCTCATTTTTTTCCGCAATAAATTATGAGTACACAAACATAATAATTGTGTTTGATTTTTGTTTTATTTTTCTGACAGGTGATTGTACTTTGGACTCAGTGGGTGCTCGAGAAAATGTAATGAAATCATTTTAAAGCCAAGCATGCGACGGTTGATTTATAACCTCACGTTAAACAATCGCTGTTGTTGAGCTTTTACATATTATTTTCAGATATATTCGAATCGGACCGCTATCGTTGTCTTCGTCAAGCTTTTAGTGTGCATTTTCATCCTTTCAATACTACATTTATCTTTCATTTAGGATAGTTTTCGACGCATTTTTGAACGATATTTTTTTCAGCTTTTAAATAAGATTTTGACTCGTTTCTCGACAATTTATCCACGAGTTGTTGAACTTGTTTTTTAGAGTTGTTTTCTGGTCGACAAATCTCTTTCATCTTACGAATTATTTTTTAATAATTAACCTGAGAAGGACTTTACAATATCGATACCCTGACAAAGTGAAAAGGTTGGCTGTAGCCGTCTTATGGCAGTTGAACATAACTTATTCCCGCTTTGACCTAGTAACAAAAGAGCAAACATTGTAAAGCTTCGTTCGACAACGTAGTCTTCGAGTGGGGTCACCACCAAGTTCCTGTAATAATGGTGGCACTGCATCCTTGGGAATTATACTGATTGCGCTTTTTGTTGGAGAAATTCGTGAAGCTCAATTGCCAAACAAAATAATGCTTAAACCATCAACAGCATTAACTTACATGTCATATTACTAAATATATGACAAAATGTACATGTGTTTAGTGCCAACTAGGGACATTCAGAAAAATTTCATCTTGCCGTTGGTGATGAAATAACATTACACCTGAAAGGCATTCGAAATACATTTCCACGCACATGTGTCCATATTGTCCCCTGCCACTGATCTCAAACTCAATTTAAAAAGGTTATCTCAGCAGATTCACAGGAATAGAATTCTGAAAATCCAGTCCATGATTGGACTCGGCTCGGGCTTTTCTCGCGTGCACCGCAATAAAAGGTTATTCATAACCACTTGTGCCTTGTGCGTGCTCAAAGTGCAAAAAAGAAAGTGTACAAATTGTAATACGTAACGATCTTTATCTATGGGCACTACAGATGCTGGTGACAAGTGAATTTGTTATCCATATGCTCACAGTATTATCCGTCTAGACAGATTGCAATCACCGACTTTGTAATTTTTTGTTTTTTTTTTCATTTAAAATCGGTGTATATTTGGTATTCAAAAATATTGGGCACATACTTAGAATGAGCTCCATTTTGTTGTATATTCACACTGAGTCCTGTTCAATTGCCTGATTCAAATGCGTGCGCTGTCCCAAACAGCATAAACTCTCACACATGCTATCCGTTCACAAATCCCATCGTTACCGCCAGTAAATTGCTTACTTATCGCTTCGAAAACACCACTTTTTCAGAATTAAAAACAAAAGAAAAAGCACAAAAAACAAAACAAAAACACAATATAAACAACACCAGTCCAGAATGAAGTGAAAGGATTCGTGCTTTCCATTCTCACGTTATGCGAGGATGTTTATGAAATATTAATACTCGCAAGGGCAGTAATCTGGCCGATGATATCAGTCCTGTTTGTTTGTTTAGTCCTTTTTTTCCCCTCGTTTTGGTAAAATATTTTTCTGTTGTTTTTATCGAAACGTACGCACAGCGTACGCGACATGTTTACAACGTACACCCGACTACAGTCTTCACCGGGCGTCTGGATTCAGAGTATGCAAATTGAATGCTGTATAAGCACACTCGCTCCCAGAAAAAAATTTACATTTAAATTAAACATGGAAAACAACAAAAATATGTCAATTTATTTTTGAAAAATAGCGGTTTTATTGTAATTTTGTGTATATCCTTAGTTCGGGATTAAGTGGGTGCTCTGCCATATAAAGTGGGTTAAATGTTTTGGTTTTCGTATTGGAATGGCTAGGGAGTGGGTCGATTTGAATTGGACTTTAGGAGGTTTGAAGGTGATTTGTACAAGTTATTACTTTGTAGTATATATAAATTTTTCTCGTTGGTATCGAGAGGTCTTGGATTGTAAACAACTTGCGGGAAGTCAATTTAATACCTGCTTGGGGAAGCGATTTGAAGTTTCATTTGAATAATCGCAGAGGAATCCAATTTGTTTTCGATCCTGTATTGTGTTGGAATATAAATGGAGTCTGTTATGAGTTCTGACTAGAATGGGCTTGTGTATGGTGGTGCTTTTCTCAAAGGCGGATGTGGGCTAGTATTCCAGGGCTACTCTTGAAGAGGGTCGGGGTATAGCTTGCTTTTAAGGTGTAACCGGTGTAGCCATTAGCTTATAAAGGCTTTTGGTCTTTCCCTGCCATTTATTTCAAACTCTTAATGACTAAAAAAAGGTGCGCGTCTTGATTAGATCTTGTCATTATCAAATCTGGGTGTAGGTGTGTCCCGCAGCCTTCAAGGCATTTTACCATCCACGTCGAATAGACATTTAAATCTTTTTGCTTACTGTTGATCCAAACGCTGATTTTGGGAATGAAGCCTTCCGGAATTTTTGTTTAATAAGCGAAACGCATACACTTTACAGAAACTGAAAGCTTAAAAAACATATCAAATCACACAACAAACTGTTTAAAAAAAAGTCGAAGATAGCTAGGCTAGTGCCGGGCTTAATCTTTTGGTACAATCCAACCCAGTCGCCGTGCAAAATAGACTGTATCTGATTTTCAGAATCAGGTTTTCAATTTTCCATTTGTTCAACAAATATCCCACCGAAAAGCAAATAAATATTATCAGTCCACCTCCACCCTCAACCGAGTTGAATACTAATCGTGAATAACTGCTGTAACTGTATCGCATACAGCCACCCTAACAATGTTATGCTAGGCAACAATATTTCCGGAGCAGAGAATTTGAAAATGTTCCCTTAACTAGGATGAAAACTTGGCAGGAGTGAGTGTCGGAATTGATTCAAACCGAGGTGCTAGCTGGAGTTATTACAAGTGGACCAAGTTGACGCGAACTGTTACGGGAAGGTTGAATTTATTGATTTTTCTTCCAGTAGTTTTAAAGATTTAGACGATTGTGGCTGTAAGAGGAACCTGAAAAAGGTATGGGGATGAAAACTGAAAAAGGAGCACAGCTGCATTGAGTATTATTTCGGGGTACTCAAGGTTTTTCTATTCGACATCTATCTCACCCGGACATACAAAGTGGCGCAAAATTAATCACCTAATCGGAAGATGTTATAATTTTTGCAAATGGCGTCGTACGTTAATCATATTTTACATTTGTGAACTAGATAATGACAAGCAATGGATTTTGTCGATTTTTTTGAGGAATAATCGGTCGTTGGTGTTAGCGCAGCGTGAATTTTGGATCAATATAAGAGACGAGACGCATTTCCACTTAAGCCCTTGTAAAAGCAAACAAGCAAAATCTTCGTTTCTCCTGCACTGAAAATCCGCGAAGACACATTCCACTCAAAGCTACTGTGCGGGAGGAGTGATTGGGCCGTAATTTTATGTATTGATGCCATCGGCAATACGGTCACTGTTACTGCCGAAGGCTACAGGGCCATAATAAAAGACTTCTTACTGCCGGAATTCAATGATCGGGGCTCTGTGAACATGTGGTTTCAACAAGACGGTGCAACCGAACACACGGTACAAGCCACAATGGATATTGTGAAGGAAGCGTTTCCTGGTCGAATCTCCCGTTTGGCGATTTGGCATGGGCAAAAAGATCCCCCGATTTAACTATTGCATACTTTTTTTTGGGGGCTACTTCAAGTTGTGGGTTTATGCCAACAAGAGTTAGACAATCGTAGCAAGTGTTACCTTCGCTTGCTCGCTTGAGCGCCTGGACTCCGGACTCATCTTTTTAAAAATCAGTGAATTCGGTAGGCCGCTTCTGATGTAATTAAAAATCCCTAAGCACATTTAGTTGAATTCGAAAGTATTTATTTTTGCCTGAAAAGAAAATATTAAGATTGGAATGGGACTCCTTTTTTCATACGGGACTCTTTTTATGGGCTCTTTCAGAACATTTTCAGAGGTAAGACTGATCGCAGCCCCTAAGGAGAATATTCGACAGGAATGCGAACAGTTGTCACCGGAAATCTTGGCGAAAGTCATGGAAAATGCGTTAAACGGGCAAAAATGTGTATCAACACTGGCGGCAGCCACATGCCAAGTTACGCGATTGAGCAGGACTTTTAAAAGATAAAACTTTTGCGGTCGTTTGTTGGCAGACACGGTGGCTGTGGCCCTTCAAAGTACATTTGGTGGCCAAATTCAAGTCAACCGGTACTGTAAATAATCAGGAATCAGCCAATACCCTCATGTCTAAGAAACGCTAGATGGGCATTACCGGGGCGCGTGAAAGTGTACAGGAACACACAAGGCAGTCAACTCCTCGCCGTGCATATGAAGTTGGTCTGTCGCAGACTTCAACTTTGCGTCGGGACGTGACAACAGCCACATCAACTGAGAAGTGATGTCCCTGCCAGAGTCGATTCCCCTAACCTGCGAAACACATCAACATGAGTGACGGTTTTGCTAAAAAGCGTTCTAGGGCAAACAAAATTCCGATAGGACTGCCTCCAAACAAGGGTCCCTAAAACAACAAACAGTGTTTGCTGCCAATTAATCGGGAAGCACAACAAATTACGACGTTCTATTGCCATGAGTCTTCCACATGAACGTCAATATTCCTCAAGGCATGCGACAGTCATCTTCTATATCCAAATCATGCAGAGCAACGCACACGAACTCGCAACTCATTTGGCCTTCCGGCGATGCAGCTGTGGCTGTAAAATGGTTAAAGTTTAAAAAATAAATCAGCCACCATTACCAAAAGGTATATGCACAAATATTTGACCCAGCAACGAATATGAATTCCGTACTTGTCCTTTGGCAGTTTAGTTTTTTCCATCCACACTTTTGTCCAGTCTCGGGCAGTAGTTCGTTTGGCATGGCAAAAGCGCAGATTTCAACCGCTTTTTCGCTTAACAACATTTTTTTTTTTGGAGCACAAAATCCGGCAGGATTCGTCTATCGTTTTACCCATGCATGGGGTAACGTTGTGCAGTTGTTTGCAGGCGGAAGTAGTGTAGAAACTCCTCGGTGCCAGGAAGCGCATCTCCTGCAATGTATTCGGTGGATGGGCACCACCAAACAAAAGTGACACAAATCGAAACAAAAAGCATGTTTCCTGGGGCCAATATCTGCCAGTTGTTCATATTTCGGCTCAATATGACACCAAACCAGTTTGTTTTTGCCGTTCATCAGAAAGTTGCTTTTACTCAAGCTCTAGGCTTGCCTTAACAATTGTCTGCAATTAACTATAAGCAAAGTCACTGTGTAAGCATTTTTTACGAGCAATATTAATTTGGTGTAGTGCAAACCCCTTCCGAGTCCACGCTAATGATGTGCTCCTTCGGCTGTGCGTGTATAGCAATTTATCACATGGTGCGCCGCGCTATTTGTCAGCAGCACATTACTTTCGACATAACATCTCCACTTAGCTGGGCCATAAATAAGCGTTGGCCAATTTTCCTCCAAAATAATAGCGAAAGCATACATTCAAGTGGTAGGTGCTCCACACCGACAACACCCCTATACGGCGACCACTTTCATAGCAGGCTATACGAGTATACGTACAACGTAAGAGTACACGCCAGGACTCGGGAGTGGTGGCAAGTTTCACAGCTACGAGCGAAATCTTCATCGCGCCCAGGCAAAGACGACTCCAAGGATAAAGTAGCAATACCAGCACAATGCTGAAGAGAATTTATAACTCATTTAGTTTACGGAACAAACTTCTTTGAAAGCGTGAAATTTATTGAACTTTATCCTCGATTTATATCTCTTGATCATTGAATTTTAATTTATCTGTATTAGTACATATAGTGAGGCTAAAGGATGCCATGGGTGGCGGCAGAAAATTGGGTTTACGTTCCGGCAGCGTCATTCCAAAGCAATTAGGTGTTCGCGGTGCGGTGCGGCGATACTGCCACCGCAGAATCTAGATATAGAAGGAGCTAATTTTTAGTATGGCGCGGCAGCAGTCTGGTCTGCGGTGTCGTTACGTTATGTTGAGTTCCTTTTGGAAAATGAAAATATTGTGTACAACGGGGGGGGGGGCGTAAAAAAAGGTCGTTGTTCACGCTATGGCGCAGAGGGAGGTAAAAAGAAAAAGGTTTGGATTCAATATTGGATGCTCGTAAATTTAATTGAAGACTCCTTGGAAATTGTGAAATTAAAAAGGAGTTTAAAAACAGAATTTAAAATTGAATTCCAAAAGAAATTGAATTGCACAGAGCGCTTTGTTTGTATTTTCTTTGCTCGAGCTGTATTATGGGTTCATGAATGCCTTTGTAGTGATTGTATGCAATTCGGGACAGGTGGGCAAGGGGAAACCGATGCACAATTGTTTAAAAATATTGCTGTGCATCGTTTGATCCTTTTTTTATAACTCCATTCCAAGAGTTCGTCACCCTAGTTCGGACAATCGAGCAGATGAAATATTTCGGAGCATCGCGTCGGTTGCTTTCAGAAACCCCGCAGTAACCATTCCGGATTGATTGGTTCAGTCAAATTTTAATTAATTTCAAATCGATATAAATTTACGTCAAGGTAGTGCCATTGGGCAGATCTCTCAGTGTTGGTATAAAATTTCATAAATGAAAACTGTACCTAACACTGTTTCGCTCTTATTTTTTTTTTTGCTGTTGTTTTAAGCCCCAAAGGTTGAACTCTCAAGGCGTAAAATCATCCTTTAGACATTTTTTGTGAAGTTATACAGCTGAGTTCAATGATTGGACCTTTGGAACGATAGTCAGATTACTATTTTCTATCCACGAAAATATCAATGCAAATGTGAAAAAATATAAAACTTCTTACACAACATGCACAGCCCAAACGTTCTCCTGGATCTGTACTCTGACGGAAAAAAAAAGTGGCAATTAGAAAACCTGAAACAGCAAAGTTACCACAGTTTGTTGCTACCTCTCGGAAGATCCTCTATGAACTCATAGACTGTCCACTTTACAAAGTTATCCTTTTGAAACTAAAATTCGTTTTCGCAACCAAAAACAAATCCAAAACTGACCTGTCACATCCATTTTAACATATAAAGAGAAACCAAAGTAAGTTGTCCCTCTTTCATGCAGAAAGCTACCCAAGGACTCAAAGTAACTTTTGAAGTTGCTGCCAGAAAAAAAGGAAAAAATTGATATAGAACTTCTATAGCTTGACCCATAATGGTCTCATTAGTTTTAAGTTAGTTTTTCAGTCATCAACTAATTGCAAGGGCTGCCAAACAATGTGTTACATTACATTCCAAGGCACACATCTCCTCCCCTGGAACTGATTAAACACTGCCCGAAGCAAACAACCCTTTGTCACTGTCACTAGGTACTGAGGTTAATACACTCGTGGGTAATTTGAGAGCTGATCTGTGACATCTCTTTCGACACCTAAACTCCACTGTGCATCTTCATAGTTCAGCCCTATCCAAAGGGTAACAGGAACCAGCACACTTACTCAATAATGTACTCGCACGATGGAGAATAGCAAACACGACATGCTACCCTAGATAGTAGAACGCCTCACGGTGAATTTAATGCGAAATAAAATTTAATGTAACATCTAATTAAATTTCACGCAGGTTTAACTCCTATTTGAGCTTAATTAAATTTCTTTTCATCTTTAGACTCCCGCATCGCTTTCGGATCGGCAATGTTCGTCGCGAACGCAAACTCTGCGCGCCCTATGCCGCATAGGAGGAACATTGACTGGAGCTGTTAATGTGGGAAAAAGCTGTATTGCTACTGTTTACCCTTTTGCATGCACCCAAGCGAATCCATTAACACATGCGGTATTACCGTAAAATTTATGGTTGAGGTTGTATTAATTTATGTCCTGACGGCAGACATAACCACCACCGACCGGCATGCCAGCTAGTTATGTGTCGTGTTACATGTTGGCAATTTCTCCCAGATGTACGAATAGATAAATGCCTCGTCGGAAGTGGTGGATCAAAGAAATGTATGTCGGTGAGTTCTATCGTTGCTAAAGAATATCTAATTGAATTCTTTTTTTTTCGGAATGAAAAATCAGAAGGAGATGATTTTTGTTTACTGTGTTCTTGCTATAATGTCTGCCTGTAGCCGGAAGAGTCGTGTCAGTCACTCATGAAAATTCTTAAAAGGGATACGAAAGACTCATCGTAAGCTCAATAAGTAAGTAAACTTCCTTCGGCCTTTCATGGGTAAAAGGCATCTATGCATAATAACAGCCTGATCTAAAGCTCGACTTAATTTATTTAGACTTTCAACCGGATTGAGGGTGTTTCCGAATTAGTTTTAGAGGGAATGTAGAGTCTTAGAAAAAAGCCTTTCATGGAGCTTGATTTAAAAATCTTCCATATCTGCGATTTCAAATAGAGGTAGGTATACTTTAACCGAATATCTAGCCCGTCTTTGTCCGCATCCTGGAATATTAGATATTGCTTCAATATTATCTGCTACTTTAATCATAACTGGAAAAAGGTCGTGCTTTCCTTCTCGTTCTAGTTTCCGATCTCAAACCTCTACAAACGGTCTTCTTGTAAATTTCTGCGCTTATTTCTTTGCCGCTTTATAACAGGTGGCCTGATTTCGACGAATTACTTATTTTTGTGCAACTTTCAGAGTTGCCTCGAGAAAATGCAATTAAAACAGAGTGATAACCGAATTCAAATCCGTTCTTTACATTTCAATATTGGCCCGACTCAGAGAGACAGACAGACTCGTTTTGGGGGATTTATTTTGGCAGAATACTATGTTATATATTCGCAGCTTAGGGGGAGGTATATCCTCATTTTGAATACCCATCTAAAGAATTTTGGTCAAGTAGTGGAGTTTTTTGTTTTGAAAATGGTTATCATTTGGACAGTTTCATCTACTTAGCTCCATGTTTATCTTCGGTTTATTTTTCCTCCTGCGATGATTTACTCTTGCAACATGGGTACCTGATATTCAAACCTAAACCGACTTTAAAACTCAGTCGATAACATGTTGTCTGCTATAAATCAGTTTCTCTGTCCATTCAGCACCTTTGTCGAGTTTTTAACCTTCGTTGACAAAAGGGTGCTTTTGACATGAGCCCACAACTTTTAGATGATAATATATGCATAAGTATGTGGTAAGGAAGACTCTGCGAGCACAGTTGTAGGTCGACCCACCTTTTGAATTTTATTTGCCAATGAGGCTGAGTTCTAAAGTGGATACCTACTTTGTAAACATTAAGAAGCACAGCATTTGAAGAGGCACAATTGTACAAATGAACCTTAAGCTTGAGTTTTAAAGAGAGAAAAAAAAACAGAAATAGGTACCGTCGTTAAAGGCTACCGGTACATCAGAGACGCGATCAACCATTTTTCGCTCCGAAAAGTACGTGAATATGGTGTGCATAACAAAGAAAACCCCGAGTGATAGTTGTAAGAAGTGTTCAATTGCAACATCGTCCTAAGACATAAACCCGTGCTAAGCCTTAAAGATAGCCGCCAATAATGTTTTCTGTGGACCCTTGAAAGTCGTTTTCGAAACGCTGCTGTGATGGTCATATAAGTATGGACGAAATAATATGTCGCTTTGAAATTCTGAACTTGGACTCACTTATCCAACTTGTATGTGTTTCAATAAAAAAGTGTAAACCCTTCCTGAAAAGAAACCTTTTACACCTTTAGCTGCTGCTCAGATCTTTTTCACAGTTTGGTGTCATAAGATCGCCTTAAAGCGGATAAAGGTTATTGGCAAAAAATAACAGGAACAACTATCGTATTCGATGAGCTCTGGGCTTCCAACATTTTGTATTTCAGTAATTTCGGATCGACCTGGCACAGCAAACACTACACCTCGCCAATCTTTTTAATATTTTAAAATCCTAAACTCGCCTCTGAATATTTATACCTGCCTCCACAAGACTAAGGAGCGCAGCTAAAATAATATTGCTTTCAAAAAATTAAAATACATCTGCACCTATGAATATATATAAAATAACCTCAAACAAAACGCTTTCAATTCACCATCAGAAGCATGTTGAAATTTTATTAACTTATATCCAACAGCGGGGGTAGGGCTGTGCAAAAAATATTTTTTTCTATAGCGATTAGGCACCTCTATCGCCTGTTCAACATTTTGTCGGAGTTCATTGGAGCGGGTATTTTCAGCTAAACCTTCCTCGAAAATGTATCCATATCCTTTCAGGTTTGAAGCCGGAAATTCCGATTACCTTGAATTTATTGATAAAATTTGTGTGTATCCGGTTGGCCACTACTTTGCGGCGAACAACTACTGTTCTTTCATTGTACTCTGCTGTGGTGCATGCTTGGCCCTTTGTCTGGGGTTTTGCTTCTGTGTGTCTGTCTGTTTGTGGTGGCAGTACTCGACAGCTGCAATTGTATAATTTGCATGCAAATCACTAGCTGTATGCCTGTGCATTGCATTCCTGTACAAGTTAACATGATTATCATCTAGGTATGGAAAATTGTTGCCAATCATTTCCGATTAGGAAGTTTGATAAAATTGGCAAGGCAAAGGGAACCGCACATAATGTAGAATTAATGATATCTGACCGGGAGCAGCGAGTCGCTCAGTCGCGGTTCCGTTAAAGGACGGTCATAGTTTTCTTGTGATTCAAGTATTCATGAGTACATCTGGTTTTTGCATCTCATTGCCCAGAAACCACATATTTCAAGGGCCCAGTGAGTTCCAAGAACCTCGAGCTCTTCTCGACAGCACTTATCCACAATCTTCCGTTCTATTTTTATAAAGGTTACTTTAGGTATAAACACTGCTATCTTGAACCTTGCGTTATCCCAGCTAAAATAGTATTTATAAGCCCCGCAGTGCGGCCCGCAACACTCTTTCACCTTTCATAGTTATCATTGCAATCAACACCACCATGAAACTGTTTTCCCCCACTAAACGGACACAAATCATTGAATTCAACAGTTTTTCACCGCAGCGGGAGTTACAGAAAAAAAAAGAAAAAGCTGCCAGTATCCATCCTATCATCATCTTGCCATCTCCTTGGAAGCGCGCACCATCAATGTGAAATCCCATTAAAAGGACTTCAACCGCATGTTACTATTTTGAGCGTTTTCTTTTCCTTCAATTCCTCCTTGCGGCGCTATGTATGAAAAAAGACCCCATTCGTATAAGATTCCCTTTGAAAATGAAAAACACCAGAGACCATCAAGCCATGGAAGTTGAATTCATCTATGTAAGGAGGATTTCATTGCCCGCATCTCTGCCAAGGCAAGCACACAGCAGATACATCTCTCGTTCTAATGCTGAAAATCATCATTGCGACAAATACTTATCTGTCCTCGTTTCTGAGAAACTGGGGAGAACCAGACCCAGAACCAGAACCAAGTGAGAGATCGCTGCTGATTGCCCATTTAGATACGGAGTAATCAAAGAAGACAGCAAAAACGTAAGAGTACACACTTTAAACTAAAGCTCTCGTAATGCTCCTTTTAAAGCTATAAAAGAAGTTTACGATACAATTTTAAGAATCATCAAATGCACAAGGTTGAAATACTTGTATAGATGAGTCCTGCTGATTGACAACGCCAAGCGAGGACAGTTTATGGTTGTTGTGGTCGCAAAATGACGGTTAAAAATGATATTCCTTTTCCGTAGCTAGGTGGACGTTACTGGAATAGCGAAAATATTAAATTTGACCGTAATTTTCTTGGCATTACACTCAAACAGAAAAATTGACAGATAAAGGTTAAATTGTGTGAAAAGTATTTGTTTCTTCAGGGCAGAAGACTTCGTTTGGAGGCAAGTTCATTTAAGAATCCCTGACGATTTATTGTTTTGTGTTAAATTTTTGATTTGGTTGGAGGAATCAGCGGCGATTCGATAAAAATCCACGCGGGTGAACAATAAGCGAACATTTAGAGGAAGCTTATGCGAGTGTGAAGACGGTATGTACATTTAGATGCGGTGTTTCATATTTTTAAGTCAAGTTTGAGTGTAGTATTTAAACGGTCATCTTCTCTTCGCATAATAGATTGAGATTATCGAAACCAACTTTTGCACTTATTTCATATGAGCGTAGGTCAGGAGAAAATACGTTCGCGGTTCTTTCATCTTTCATCGGCCAGTAGTTTCTGACAATTTTTATCCGGTCTTACACTAAATATGGAGCGTCTTACACGCGTGAGTCTTCAAAAAATGTGACAGTATATGGCGACTTCTTTAGGACTCAATTTTGCTTAATTTTTGTGCATCTCAATTTAATTTTATCAGCCCCCTGCATTTTCGAGCAACAAGACACAGGAGATGGCAGTGGCACAGCTGCGATTATTATAATTAAATACTTTTGTCAAAACAAATCAAAATCCAATTGTGCGGCCATCTATGGAATGTTAGCTGCTTTTTTTTTGTTCACTCGATTTGGAAAGTATTCATAAAAACATGAATATTAATATGAAATTGCATACCGGTATTTCAGCAACGGATTTCCAAGCTAATTACCCAAAGCACATTCATTGTCGGCCACTGATTTAATAAATATTGTTTTTTGCTATTTTATTCATTTGCCAATTATTTGGCGCTTATTCAAAATTGTTTGTTTGCACTTTTGCTATAATAAATTTAAAACAGATCAAAAAGCAAATGGATTTTTTTTTTGTTTTAGAAACTCGTTTCCTAATAATTGTATTACATTTGCAGAGATTTCTCGAAATAAATCGTAATTAATACCATAAAATTGTTATTTAATTTGATATTTTAATTTATGTATAGTGCAAGGGTCATTTATGGCAAAATATGTTTACATTACTCATATTTGCTTTTTATATTGTGTTGGTTCAAGTGTATTGGCACCCAAGGCCTATGACTAATAATGATCAAATGTTAATGACGTTGAACTGGTCTTTAGTGATTTTGCAACCAAGGTAGGTATAAGACGACTTCGTGGAATACAACTTGGTCCACAACGGATGTAAGAAACACTCATTTAAGAACAAATGGCTTATGAGAAACGCATGTGAAAACAGAAAGTATTTTTTCTATAAACATTATAACTATACAAAAAATACCTTAAATAAGAAACGTCGAATATAAGAAAAGAACTTTCATTCACAAAATCTACTATATTCAAAAGGAAATCCCCTGTACGTAAGAAACATGCATATTTTTATGGGTAATAAATTATTTTTCTTATACGTTCCTTTCACACAAAAATAAAACCTCGTTTCTTAAATCAGTTGCTTTCATAAAATAAGCATTGTTTCTTATAAAGCTTCATGTAAACAAATTCAGTTGTTTTTATATAGGTAGGAAACTTTGTTTCTTATATACATGCTCGCATATAAGAACATCTCGGATATACATAAGAAACAATTGTTTGGGATTTTAGAGGTTTCTTATAACCGTGGTGTTGAATTTGCAGACCAATGTGATATCCTGAGAATGGTATTCTCTTCTCAATCTTAATATTGATGAAGGGACATGCTGCGGAGACATTTGACTACGACTGCCGAGACAGTTTGGGCCGGACTTTCTATCATCCAGCATTTAGATTCGCATTGATTCGAAGAAGCTAACAGAAACGCAGCAACTAATGTTGCGATGTGAAACTACTTATGAACAAAACGTCCCTTTATTAAGACTAAATACTCGCTGCTCTCATTAAGACAAAAACCAATTAAATTCCAGATCAACACTCAACATATATGTTCCTCGATTTTAACGCAGCACTTGTCACTGCTAATGGAGATGAGAATGCGAAGAATGATGATGGACTAGGACTACACTCCCTGGGCCGCATTAATGTCGAAAACACTCATCGACAACTCTAACTTTCGGTTTTCTTTAGAAAATATGACGCCCTGCGTAGTGCAATTTTTTTAACATAATACTGCAGGCAATTTGTGCGAAACTCACAGGCCTTAACCATGAGCAGACTTTCGTCGTCTGGACAATGACTTGCAAATGCTGATGATAATTATAGCATTATTTTTAGAACCTGACGAACTGTCACTGGAGGGTTTGAAAATATTTGCCCAGAAGCAGAAAGTAGCTTGTTGTTTCCTGATAAACGCTCAAACGCAAAGTCTGTCGTTGAAACATCGTCTACTCTTTGAATTGCCTAATTAACATCTCACAATATATACTTCAGAATTTACTCCATGTACAAGTGCGCCAATTTACTTGACTGAAAGATATCCCGCTCCTGAAAACGCCAATATTAACTTTCGCCCCGTGCGAGAACAAAGTTTGGTACGGTCTTCCTAGGATTCCTCCATTCCTTTATTTGTAGTTGCATTTTAATTTGTTTCAGTGTGCAAACATAGCAGTGGGTTGGCTGGTCAAAACAACCCGCCAAACTATTACCATTTACCCCACTTCTACAATACTTTTTTACTTGAGCTTCCACGATTTCTACCGTCGGTCGTCCCTCCAAATGTGGCTCGACTTCGTTTGTAAATATAAATGTAAATTTAGCATTCAAAGAGATATCACAAAGTACCAGAAATTTTAATTACTGCATGTAATATTCTTTTTCCTAAGAAAATGTAATGAGAGAAGCCACTTTGCTCTGAGGGGAAGAGGTTAACCCTCCTCGACCTCTTACGTTTTCAACTGGCTTTTCAAAGCGACACGTGGATTGGTTAGCATCGGCATGGTTGCTTTTATTTTATCGTTTCAATTTGCTCGTATAAATGTCTAAACATTTATTATTGGTTATAGAGTCTCGATGAAAGCTGCATGATTTGTTTGGTTTGAAGTAGGTATTTTTATTCAGAAAAGTAGATACTAAAGAAAAAATGTTTGTGACCGTTTTTATCGTGTGTTGCCAGCCTTAACAGAAAAATTAGGAATCAGAGCTCAAGATAAGTTGATCCTAAAGTACATATTATATCATTGGATTGTAGAACACAATTGACCCGTATTCGTATTTTATAAAAAAATATACATACACTTTGGAGACATCGAAAATTCAAATAATTGAGAAAAGCTAATATCAGCACATAAGGGTGTTTGGCTTGGGTATTTCGAAGTACTAGAGTTCGCCCAGTGGTAGAAATTCTACAATTATAATGAAAAAGCCAATATATTGTGAAAGTGGTTCTTAACCTTTTTAAAACTTTAATTCAAACACACGTAATAGTACCCATCCGTAAGATATTTGCTTTCAACATGAAGTTGCTACGAACAATAGGGTGACCAGTTCAGTAAATTGAATTGTGATTTGTACACATCGATTAAAAAACTATATCACTAGATCAAGCCCAATTGCAACGAGATATTAGCCACCAGATGACCTTAAAGTAACCACCAAAACTTCTCCAAACGAATGCATTAAATTACAGTCAACCAAGGTGACCAGACCATACACTCATTTTTCAAGTATTACGCGTACCTATTGAAGACATACATTTTGCAAAAGAAATAGGTTATAACAAATTCTAAATAAACAAACTAATTAAAAAAAAAATTCCAGCCATCGTCGGTTATTTAAGAAATGGTCTTTTAAACTTTTTTAACTTTAATATTAAATTACAACATACGTATTATACTTGTAATTGTTTATGCATTTTACAGGGTGTCATACGAGTACTTGCAAAATTACAAAAAAAAGGTTTTCTCTTTTCAATTTCCTTCGACCAGAAAATTTGGAAATTTATTCAATGGGTTTTTGAGGACCTACTTTTAACTTGAAAAAGGGCGCGCTAATTGTTGCAAATGGATCAAATAAAATATGTATACGGGGGCATGTTGTCCCCCTGCAACCCCCTTGGCTGGGGTCACTGTTGGGTTGCATTGTGCTAGGTGCTAGATTTTTAGATTTTTGTTTGATTTTGGAATTGCTAATTTGGTTTATTGTAACTTGTTTCAAAAAATTAAAAGTCACAATTTGTTAAAAAAAATAAGTCAACGAAAATAGAAACAATTTTACATGAGTATTTCCACAACTGGGTTCACGTCTAAAAAAAATATTAAAGTAACTTCCCACATGCCTTTTCAGACCCGCAATTTTACTTAAACCTAATTTTTGAGGTCTTATTTCGGCATAACAAAATAAAGGTAGCTATTGGGAAAATATTTTTTAAATTAGGTTATAAAGCTATCCATTATGTTTGGGCTCTGGTGTTTGGTATGTAAAATAATAAAAGAATTTGTTATTCTAGCAATTTAAGCTTTTGGCAGTTTTTCTTTCTTTAATTTAGTGTACCGGACTTTTATTTCGCGAGCTAAATGAGTGGAGGCTTGTCATCGGCCGAGCAGAGTTTTTTTGTGGCCCATCTATATAAAGGTATGAAGTTAAGAATTTAGAATGCGAACAGGATATTGCTAAACTGCCTTGCTAAAATTAATCATTTTGGACATTTTTGTTTGGGAGGCCAAATTTAGCGCAGGCAGAATACTAGGCTTTGGAATAGTACCGGGTGGTATAGTTGCAGAAAGTTGCTGGTAAAATCACTAAACTGTGATATAGGTACTTACGGTTACGGCAAAATCATGGACATAAATCTCTCATCCAAAACCAAAAGAAAGCACTCCATGTATATATTTTTTAATCTTTAATTATTAAATCTATATTTTCTTCTTCACTTGTTCATAATTTTAAATGCTTTGGTAAAAAACGAAATTCACATACATAACACAAGGTCCTTCAACTAAACCAAATGCGAATATTCACATTCGTTAGTGCAGTTCTGAAACTGTTTACCTAGTTCTTCTTATTAATTACAAATGAAATATGTCATACATTTTTTTTTTCGTTCATTTATTTTTCTTTGTATCTATTTACAATTTTTGTTTGACAAAAAAATAAAAATAAAAAATAATTCTACCTATGAATGTAAAAACAATAACTTTTAATAATTTCTTTGTTATAAATATTTAATTCACATTATTATATTTTACTAGATATTAATAACAAAATTGTTGCCTCTTTTTATTTTTATTTTTTCCACTTATATTCTATTGCAAATATACATGTACATATACGATTCTTGTTCTTATAATTTTCTTTTCTTACAAGTATGTATAAATATGTGTGTTGTATATACAGTTTTGACTTACGGAGCATTTTTCACTGTCATTCAAAAGTTTTCTTGTTGGACTACGGCATTTTGCATGTAGACAAATTGAAAAATACTCCCAAGTGCTTAGCTCGAGAGTCGGTTTGGTTTTAATAAATACTTTAATTGTTTCTAATTAAATTGGTTTACCTTGTGAACGTCTGCTCTTCATGTAGTCACAATCTCTGTTATAATTTTTACAATTCTTATTTCTCTAAGGATTTCATAATATATTTTGTTTGTTACGTCAAATTGAGATAATTTGAATTCATACTTTTTAGTTGGAATGTACAAAAATTAATTGATGAATAGTGTGGATTTTTCTTTTTATCACAAAATGTTACCTTTTTCAACGAAATTATGTTCGGGATGTTGTATAATTTTGTAGGACTCTTTAAATAGTTGCAGACAATTTTTTTAGATTCAATAAAATAAATAAATTAGGTATATTATAATTAACAGATTGGTTTGGGGAATTTTCTATGAAAAATTTTGAATGAGTAACCCTTAAAGGATAAATCAAGTTGTCCCTGAAATAGGAAATTATCACCCACAAAGACATGATGTACATCCGTTCCATTTATTTAATAAATAGATTTTAACATAAAATCTACCTCCTTAGTCACACAGTATCAACGTACCCCCTCTAGGATACCACTTCATAACAAACTAGTTCATGTGTTTCTTTTATTTTTAATTTACAAAATCCTGTGGAATAGTATGGCACAAACCTACATTAAATTATTTACTAATTAGTTTAATTTTTACAATTACATTTAAGTATATATTACAATTGATGGTTTTTAAAAAATATTTACTTAATAGTACCTAGTAATTGTTGTTTTTTTTTTATGTTTGTTTAATTATTTTGTTTATTTGTTTTGGCAAATTTCCTGCTTTCAGGATAGAGTATAATTGTCCTTAGTGGAGCGACACAAAAAACACAGTCCATTAATCAAACCCAAATGAAAATGGTGTCTTGCAGCTTCGTCAATGTTGAGCACATAATTTCGGGCTTGGAGCAGAATCGCTCTGAGAAGCCCATACAAACATAACCACTGAATGGGGGAAGGTCCTTTTTAAAAATATAACTACTATTTCTGTTGCGGATACATTTAATTAGTGAAGGATACTGGTGAAATCACAGGGCCGTATCGCCGACCCCGTGCGAATCCTATAGTCATACGGTGCTCTCTCGTTTCACCATGAGCGGTGTCTGGGCGGTGACTTCGTCTTCGGACAGACAACTGCTGCCACCGTGATGGTTGCCGAGGCCACTACCAAGACCAATGCCATTGTTGCCCAGGCTGATGCTGCCGCCACCAACCCCACTGATGCCGACACAAATTCGTGCCCTCTGACTCTGACCCAGATGCTGAAGCGCTATCGTCGTCGACGCTGGTATGGAATTTGTGGCCGTAAGCTCAGAGTGCTGCTGCTGCTGTTGTTGTTGTTGTTGGAGTTTTGTCTGATGTTGGTACTGTTGTGCAACTGACTGCTGCTGCTGTTGTTGTTGTTGTTGTTGTGGTAATTGATGAAGCGATGGAATCGGCTGTAGAGGTCGCACTCCGGATACAGTACCACTGTAGCCCGGCCACATGTGATTCGTGTGGCGGGGCAGAGTGCACTGTGCTATCGAATTGGAATAGATGTGTGGTGGTGGATTCTGTAAAAGCACATTAATCATGAAAATAGAAAAAAAAGAGAGAGAGAGAGGAAAAAAAAGAATTAGTCATTTTGGATACAGAACGGGGTTAGCACAAGCAAAATGCGAGTTCGGTTTTTGTCCTGTGAATTGTGGCTAGTGGGTGTCGCATGGGTGTAGTCTGGTACTGTATATGAATGAATGAATGTGGTTTTGGATTTTTCCTTTTGGCGGTCTGTGAATCGAATATGTTTTTCAAAAACGAAAACAAAAAGAAAAACTGATTTATTGATCTAATGGAGGGTCGGAACAAATTTACCCATCAGTTTTCTCTATTTTTTTTTCGTACTCAGTTAACACAGCCGTTTGCACTGCATTTGTGAAAGTAAAGCTTTAAGGCTTAACTATGATGATTCAGTAGATATATTTGGTGAATCTGTATTCAAACTCGACAGATGCCATCTTTGTTCATTATGAGTGAATGTCACAGAGGGACGTGTGGCCCATTTACATTCAAATAAAAGCCGTCTGAAGCAGGACATATCCACCCCCAAAGGACTGATAATCCCTTCGAAATACTTTACATATTAATGCCAAAATAATTGCTTTAATACGTTTTGATGTCGGATTCATCATGTACCAGGCGTGCAATCCGAGGGCAATTATATGTGAAAAGGGTTATTCGATGTTGGCCGCCCTTTTACCTCAACAGATTCGGATCACTCTTCTGTGCTGAAGGTGACTTTATCTATAAGTTTTATATATTTCATATAAATCAATGTATTACTGTGGGTGTCCCATATAGCAGGAGAGATACTGTTTGCTTTGTGAAGTGGAACTTTGGTACCAATGAGGCTAATTAAACTTAGTACCTAATAATGAAGTCAAAGAAGTAACACAGGTCCTCGAGGAGAAGGTATCTAGTATCCTTATGTGCAAAGTGACAAGGGGTGTTTATTGCAAAGGAGACGGACAGTGGTTTCTTCTTCGTCGTTCACAGAACTGTAAACGGGTGTGTTAACTTCGACTTTGTATAGTAAGTTTTCTGTACAAATAAGGTGGGGGGGAACATCAGCTTCTTCGGAGTCAGGAGGAAAAAGAAAAACCACGAAAAGTGCACTATCGAGAAAGTAGAGACGTCCTAGGAACAGTGTTGGCAAGTTTTACCAAAAGTCAAAAGGACTCAAACAGAGACCTGTACAGATGAGCAAACAAAAGACGAAACCTTGTAGTAGAGTCAAAGTCGGTGTTGGGGATATCGAAAGTCCACTTTAGCAGACTGTAAACGGCGAAAATGACAGAACTTCCGATGGCACAGAGAATGAACTACCTACACATTTAATCTGGTGACATGATACTTAACAAAATTACTTGAAACCCACAAACAAACGCCAGGATCAACATTTTTTTTCAAGTTCAAACAATCGCTTGTGTTGCTACTCTCAAAATGCATAGGAAGGTGCCTACTGCCTACATCTATAAATATAACAACAAATAAATAAATAAAAATAATCAGTTCACCTCTAACCACATAAACACATCACCCCACAAGAAATTTGACTTCATTATGTTTTTTCCTCCTCAGAGCACAATCCCATCACTGATGCACAGCGACATGCTTAAGCAAATCGCACATTCGTATCGCACACATACAGGTATCAAGTAACCATACTTCCAATATATACAACTTGCCAATGCCGGGTGAAGCCCATGTCATCAGTCAAAAGTCAACTGGAACATTATTGATCGGCCGATCCCGAATATAGGTAGTTGCGATGCGACCGATAACGAGCTGGCGTTGCATAGCAAGTCAATATTGCTCTACGCTGGTGGGGAACGACAAGCAACAACCGCAGCTTCCTGTGACAGGTCAAATATTGCTCTACGTTCCGGGACAACTGGTAGCAGTAAGACCAGCACATTCGTCATCGTCGATGGTCGCTTTGAAATGATGGTAGTACTGTTGGTAACATGGTGTGACAAGAGCTCGTACGCATTCAGCATCATTGGCGGTCGCTCCCAAATAGGTAGCTGTAGTAACGACCGACGAAGACGATAAACAACTTTCGGATCGACATCATCATCTTTTGTTCCTTAGGAACAGTAGTTGGGACCGAGTTGAAGCCCAGTTCTAGGACAGGGATACCGGACACATGAAAAATCTTTAATGTCACACCACAAAAAATAGTCACTCCCCTTTATTTTTAAATTTGTCGATTATGTAGTAAGAGAAAAATATTGTAAGTATTCCTACAATGTTCCGATCTCGAGATGTTAATCTCAGAATTGAATTCTATATAATGATAGAGAAACTCAAAAAAGTGGTTCGCAAGATTCTGTCCGTCTGACCGTATGCTCCTGAGGCCCACAGCCTAAGAAGTTGCCCGGATTTGACATTTGCGGCCGTTTTTTTTTTTTGTTGGAAGGTAACCTCATATAACTTTTCTTTTGAAATTTAGACATAAATCTCGAAAACGCTCCATACGATTGAACCAACTCAGCTTTCCTCTGTATTATCGTAAAATGGATTTTTGAAAAAAGTCATTTTGGAAAACTTTAGTTTTCTTTAGTTAACCCAAAAACGGCAATAAAGATTTTGACCAAAATGCAAACTTAGAGTAAAATTGATGTTTTCCAAAATATTGCGTCCTTAATTTTCAATTCCAATTACCGGAAACGCTAATTTTTAAAACTGCTCTTATCTTGAAAACCCCATTTTCGATTTCTAAAAAAATTTCAAAACCAGGTAATGCTTACATCCCGAACAATAACTTTTACTTGGTTTTTAGCTAAATAGTTAAGCAATAGTATTTTTTAAACTAAGCATTTCAATATTTGGTACGGTTTTGTCTGCAAAATTTTACAAAAACCGCTCTAACAATTTTGATCAAAATGCTTCAACTTCATTTCAGCAAATATTACCCTTTTTCAACCTTGTTGGATGTGCACCTTAACATAATTGCAACCACTTCCTTGCACAATCGTCACCCGCACATCAATTGCACCCTCACACAAGTCCATCGGCAATGCAAACTCAAAAACAAATCTCTGAAGACTTACACAAATATCTATGTAAAGATATCGGTCCAACACGTTTCTTTCAATCATCATCTTAAACCGTTACTAATATATTCCAGTCAAAAATAAAAATATGCATTACCAGATCAGAAAACAGAAGCCACTGCCACACTAAAGTGTAAGAGCTTAAAAAAAGGACTGTAGAAGCTTTTTCTCCAACCATAACTTGCGGCAATTGCCTGTTGCTGACAACTTCAACTTATAAAACCGCATAATTGTTATTTATTCATGTACTGCCTAGCAGATGAAAAACCTAAAAGTGAATTTTATTTAACACTGTTCACATTTTTTTACACCTAGCATCGGCTCTCAGATCTTTACCTACCTACTTAATGAAATAACAAAACAACCAACCAAACTTTTGATGTACGAGAAAGTTTCGTTCGACCCAGTAGTGAACTTTTTTTTATCGTTTTAGACGCATAACTGGACAGTAAAGCAAACGATATTTTGACAGAGATGCGGCAAAAATGGGTTAAGTCATAAATAAGGGTTAAACGAAGTAAGTATATCCCGTCATTAAAAAATAGGCACACAGAACCCACAAATAGAGGCGAAAGTCATAACGGCTTGGTACGAATTTCACGCAGCGCGAGGCTTCATTTACATCGACGTCATAAAAATTCAGACATTTGGTGGTCACTTCTGTGTCTCCTTCGTGAGAGTGCGCTATTACCGCGTGAGCCCGCGTGAGCAGACGCTTGACAGGTGATAGCACGTAGTGACAAATTTAGGAAAACTGTCAAAAATTGACATGGAAAGTAGCATGTGTATTCGAACCTAAACGCCTGCACTTTATGGTGAAGAAGCATAAACACTCAGAAAAATAATTTTGAGATTTTTAAGAAACTGTAAGCTACAAGTTCTTGCTTTAACTATTATTTTTAATAACAAGAACTCGTTTTGAAGTTTTCAAGAATCAGGTATTTTCTTACATAATCAAAAATTTGTATATTTGGGTTAATTTGACATTACAATGTTTTTTTTCTGAGTGAACAGAGGAACAAGACATCCTTGGTAGTTTTGAATGCTTTCTGTTGCGACCTCAACTTCGACTCCAACCCAAGGGGAAGGCGAACTTAGTTAAGGAAAACTAATTTTGGGGCTATATGGAATAGCACCAAACTTGGACTGCGCAACTGGAGGCAGTTATTCAAATACCGAGCTAAGTGTGAGGGGTATTTTTAGTGTCAAAATTGAAGAAAGGAATTTCCTAAAAAAACCGTACACGGCTCTTTAAATGGTTTTTGGTCTTAAATTCCCGCGTTAACTGAATTCTGTAATAGTGGTCGTGGCATTTAAATCTTTTCTTGCAGTTCAGTTGATGTGCTTGAGCTCGACATTTGCTGGTAATTTCACCCCAGGCTACTGACCCAGTTTCCTGGAATTTGTAGTCCTAATTCAAAACTGTCCATCATAAAACGTCCTTACAACGTGGTAATTAATCATATTGACAGAATCCATCCACACTGATCTTTCTAAATGACTGAATTCGGCTCATCATATTAAAAGTCGAACCACAAAGAGTAGCCCACGCCCATACTATACACAACGTGTGGAAGATCTTAGATAAAAACTGAATTGCCTGCTTGTATCTACAACAAAGCAAGCAAATTACTCAGGTGGAACGCGAAGAATTCAGACACCCGTGAGGGTGTCTGCTTGCAATTATCCCCACGTATATAAATAACCCCTTTTAATGGTGTCGTTGACACACCTAAGCCCTTCATAGTTCAACACCTTCGTCGGCGTTAGCACCCGCACCAATCAACCATCCGAGTAGGTGCTTCTATGCTATACTCCATACATCTGATTAGAGACGCAGTCACCTGTGCATGAGACGCGAGTTAAGTATCCATAGCAAAACATATTGAGAAAAAAGATAACATTATTTGTATTCAATGATATCTTTAGTCTCTAGTACAGTCTTGCACACAACGCTACAATGATAACATATGTAAAAGAGATAATATCGTTTGTATACAATGTTGGAATATTATCTCTTCTTCATTATCAAGCAAGACGATTGTACGCTTGGGTCTCCTTGTAGATAGATAAGAAAAGTATATAAATACGACTGTATGATGAATTTATCAACAGTCTTATTGTAACTACATAGTAGCCTTAAGCTCCTTTTAGAATTAGTAAAAAGTATTTCAATAATAAAGGACATAGTTCCAAATAAATATTGTTTAATTTTAAAAGTAAGAAACAAGTGTTTTAATTGGCGATCCTGCCAGGAGGTTAAATATACTTTTTAACTTCAATCGAGCGGACCTCGGGAACAAGTAGTGAAATCTAGTATAAACAGAACACTCGCGTTACCGGTTACAAGAATTACCTAGCATAGCAGGTACAAATATAGCTTCTTCGTACGAAGCAGCAAAGCAATTCAGTGAAAGTGTATATGTGGAGAAAAAAAACACACAAATTCGACGACAACAGACACGAGTTCAAAATGGAACAACTCGCAGTATTAATGGCAAGATTAGAAGCTTTAGAAACCAGGAGCAACACAGTAACACAAACCCTAGAGCACACACGCACAGAAAATAGCAGCTATAGAAAATTTTCCAGTCCCACAAACGGTAAAGGATTTGAGAGGATTTTTAGGTCTTACAGGTTACTATCGTAAGTTTATAAAAGGATACGCAAGCATAGCCAAGCCCCTGACATTATATTTACGAGGAGATAACGGTAAAGTAAACAAAAAACAAAGTAAAAATATTAAGTTAAATCTGAATGATTCAGCATTAGAAGCGATTAGAATTTTAAAAAATTATTTGAAAGAACAAGTCGAACTTTTTCAACCGGATTATAGTAAACCATTCGAGCTTACTACTGATGCATCCAACATAGCTATTGGAGCCGTACTAAGTCAGAATAAGCAACCTATACACTTCTTGTCAAGAACACTGAGTAAGACAGAAGAGAACTATAGCACAAACGAGAAAGAGCTATTAGCGATCATATGGTCCTTACAAAAACTCAGAAACTACATATATGGTATAGCAGACTTAACCATATATACCGATCACCAGAGCCTTATATATTCTGTATCAGGAAAAAATCCCAACACAAAGCTGAAACGTTGGAAGGGAATCATTGAAGACTTTGGAGCAAAATTAGTTTATAAACCAGGAAACCTAAATCTTGTAGCTGACGCATTATCACGTCAACGCATAAATACTTCTACCATAGAAACAGCACATTCAGCTGAAAGTTCTTCTAATGATATAATAAAAACTGTGAATCAGCCTTTTAATGCATACACTGCACAGTTCGAACTTATTGAAGATATAACAAATAATATCGAAACACAAATCTATTTTAGTAACAAAATAAGACTCATAATAAAGTTTAAGGACAAAGACTCTTTACTAAGGCAGATGAAAGAAGTTATACAACCCCAAAAGATTGTAGCTTTGCATACGAAATTTGAAAACATATACAAATATGGTGAAAACATAAAAAAAGAATTCCCACTAGTAAGATTTATATTCACACCAAGAAAACTTCAAGACGTGACAAATTTGGAGGAACAACTAAAACTTGTAAGGGTAACTCACGAAAGAGCACACCGAGGGTTACGTAACAATATACAAGAAATCTCAGAGAAATATTACTGGCCCGATCTAAATAAACAAGCAAAGAGTTTCAACAAAAAATGCATAGCATGTCTATTTGGAAAATATGAAAGAAAACCTATCAGAGAACCTCTGAATAATTCAGAAATACCAACACATGCGGGAACACACATTCATATGGACATATACTTCAACGACAAGTATACTTTCCTTGTAACAGTAGATAAGTATTCTAAATATACAATCCTTCGGGAAATCGAAACTCGAAACAGACTGTACGACGTTATGGAAGAGGTCTTATCTAATTATTTCCCAAAATGTGAACGACTCATGACAGATAACGAGAAGGGATTCAAAACAGAAATGGTGAACCAAATGTGTTTGAAATACAACATAACTAAAGTAGAAACTCCAGTATACAGATCGACAGCGAACGGTCAGGTAGAACGTGTAAACGGTACAATAACTGAACTGTCTAGAATATTCACAATTCAGAATAAAACAAGACTTATCGAAGAAATATTTAGAACAGTGCGTGAATTAAATAATTCTATACACTCAGTTACCGGTTTGAAACCTAGAGACATTTTCTTTAATCAAAATAAATATAGCAATAGTGAAATTATAATAAATAAACTAAACTCAGCATCCAAAAAAGTGATCGAACGTCTAAATAAAGGAACTCGACACAGAGAGTATAAAAAAGGAGATAAGATAATGGTAAGAATCACAGGTCTTAGAAAGAAATCTAACGCCAGATACATAACAAGAATAGTAGAAGAAGATAAAGGAGACACTGTAATCTCTAAAGAAGGAATAAAAATTCACAAGGATAACATAAAGAATTATCATTTTTCAGATGACGAAAATATTAATATTCCTAACATTACTAGGAATTGTACAGAGTCAAGAAGGGCAAGGAAACGTTCAAATAACTGAGTTACTAAACAAGAAGTTTATACTTACGCAAACAGATGACGTGTATTTATTCAAAGAACAAACTTATTTGTTACATGCCACCAACCTGACTTCGATATTTCAACCTTACGTAAATATCGTAACTAGTAAATATCAACCTACACAAGAAGAAAAAATTTGGTTAAGTAAAATTAAGAACTTAGCAGACCAATTACAAGAACATACTAGGCATACTAGATCAATTAACTTTTTAGGAACAGCTTTCAAATATGTGTTTGGTAATCCTGACCATTATGACTTAGTTAACATAGAAACGAGTATAAATAATCTCATAGAAAACAATAATAAACAAAAAACTATAAATTCTAGATTTGAACAAATTTTGCAACAATTCGAAGGTCAGAGCCTTAAAGAACATTTAGTAATAGAACAAGTGTACGAACAATTATTATTATTGACCAGAACAATTAATGCAGCAAAAAATAATGAATATTTATCAGAAAGCCTAGACTTAGATGACATTAAAAATATTATTCAACATGAAATAATTCAAGTACCCATAATAAATATACTTGAGTACTCTAAAATATTATTAGCTAGAACTGATGAATTCTTCATCACAATATATAAATATCCAGTTCTAATTAAATCATGTAAATTGTATAAAGTAACACCTTTAAATTCAAAACATGGAAAAATCATTACAGATAAAACAATTGCCTTATGTAACCAAACTTATTTAAGAACAAGAAATTGTCAAAATCATCTAAGTAAAAACATTTGTGAAATTAACTTTGAAGAAGAAAATTGTCTTATTCCACTTTTAAAGAATATAACTTCAAAATGCAACATTAAACAAGAATACGATTACGACTTAGAAATTGAATCCGGTGTTATGTTATTAAGCGGTAAGCATAAGTTAAATAATCAAACAATTAATGGTATAAACTTAGTTACTTATGAAAATACTATAAATCTAGACGATAAAATATACAAAAACATGCATAAGCAAATTAAAGAAGTTATATTAAGAAATCATAATTCAGAGTCTTACATCGACCAAATAATTAAAGAAGATACAATGTACAAATTCGATAACATAGATACTTTAAAAAAACTAATTATTCCTTTTGAAGAAAAACCGATATTATCAACTATATACACAATTGTAACACTGATTGTTATTCTAGCATTTACGTACGTAATGATAAAAACTATACAATGTATAACAGATCGTCAAAAACAAAAAAAGATTGACGCATATAACAAAACTTATGAAAGAGAAATGTTAAAAATAGCGTCGAAAAATCGGGACGATTTCGTTTAACAAGGGGGGGAGTTAAGTATCCATAGCAAAACATATTGAGAAAAAAGATAACATTATTTGTATTCAATGATATCTTTAGTCTCTAGTACAGTCTTGCACACAACGCTACAATGATAACATATGTAAAAGAGATAATATCGTTTGTATACAATGTTGGAATATTATCTCTTCTTCATTATCAAGCAAGACGATTGTACGCTTGGGTCTCCTTGTAGATAGATAAGAAAAGTATATAAATACGACTGTATGATGAATTTATCAACAGTCTTATTGTAACTACATAGTAGCCTTAAGCTCCTTTTAGAATTAGTAAAAAGTATTTCAATAATAAAGGACATAGTTCCAAATAAATATTGTTTAATTTTAAAAGTAAGAAACAAGTGTTTTAATTCGCGCACCGAACAACATGTGGTGGTGTGGGATTTCAATTTGAACCCAGCGAATGAGTATAAGCTCAACTGACATCCATTCACCTCTCGGGGGAGTGTTTTAGATATTACGTGTCAACGTTAAGTCTTCGCATTGCACGCTAGTGCTAAGTACTAGGTCCCACAGCCGCATATGCGCTCAATTTACATGCGATGCGATGCGCCAGTGGTACATATTTAGAATGATCTTTGACCTGGGAGTTGTCTTTGCCATGAAATCTAGCTGATTAATTGTAAAATGGTCCGAATTAGTTGCTATATTGAAGAACGCGCACACAACCGACACGTCAGAGGAGCTGGAGGTTAGGTACAACAGAGACCCTATGATACTAATCCACTTTGTGACTTTTACTAGCGCACTGACTTCGAATTGCGAATTCGAACCCTTGTCGGGGGTGATTGCCTCAAAGTGGAGGCTTGTTTATTTTGTTGTCCGTTCAAAGGGAACCACGTCAAATAAATTGGAGAAGATTTTCAAATTCGCACACACTGCTGCTGTCGTTAATCCCTGCTGTAAGCTGCTTTGCTTCATGCGAATTTCCGGCAAATCCATTCCAAGTGATTGCTTATTTTACGAGCCGTGTGTGTGTGTGCGGGGTTATTGTGATTGCAATATTGGGATTGGGTCATTGCATGTGTGATTTGTTAATACAATTTGATAGGTGGGTCACTCAATTATTCACTTGCACAATCGTGTCTCTAATTGAGAAGGACTTAACGGTGAATGAATATAGGAGTGCCAGCCGATTACATTCGCACTGTGGACATTAATAAGAAAAGCCATTAGGTAATCCATTTTCAAACATGTTACGACGGACATAGGTACTCACGTATGTGAAGTTGCTAATGGTTTCACTTAATCCCTCTGCGGGGATGGTCCTAAATCTGTTGTAAGTAGCTGATGGAGTAATATGTGTGGCTTGTAATTAACAGTGCTCTGGAAATGGTTGCGTGGTTGATCTTAGAACGCACTATCAGAGCTCTAGACAGACGACGAACCCGATCTTATCAATCTGCATTATACAATTGGTCAGTGCTACAAGAAGGGATTTCCCTGTTGATACACCTTGTGAAGATGGGTTGTGTTTGACAACCGGAAACTGTGCTTCTGCTCTTGAAATGATATTATTTTTTTGGGCTTAGATATAGTCTAATAAACGGTGCTTAAAAGTTGTCAACTTTCGTACGTAAAATTTTTGTATGCTTGCTCACTGACGACGCAAATTCCAACTCAAGGTTTTTTTTTCCACTGCGCCAATTAACACGAACGTCTGACCAACATCCGAGAGTATAACTGTCATGAAAGAGCTTCTCAATTAGCCGTTTGGAATCGGCATAAAATTGTAAATCCCTTCCAATTTTCCATTCGTTCCAAAAATTAATTAAACCCACACAAAACGAATGGTTGTGAGAAGCTAGGCCTAGGGTTCCTAAGGACCTGTTGCTGCCATAGGCAAACCATACTGAGACCACCAAACTCCGGCCGATTCTGGCTCAACAACACATTCGCAAAAAATTTTAGCCACTTTTGCTGTGGGCATAGTTGCTAGCGCAGTGTTCATAGAATTTTATCCGTTGAATTTAAAATTATTCGTTAAGTGTGGATAGTATTTTTTTACGAGTAAGTGTACCTACATTTGGTTAAAATATTTATGAAAAAGAAAAATGTAGGTAGATTGGTTGAGGGAAAATACAAACCTTCTGAACAAATTTTCCTCAGATATTTAAGAAAATTTTACACATTCAATCGATTCAAAAGCGGAAAATACAAAACCATGTTTCCTTTAGATAGTTTTATTAACCAAATTATTCGCCCTTTTAACAATTATTTAAAATAACTAGCCAATGGCTTTCAGTAATATAGAAATGTGGGATTACCGAACTCTATCACATTTGCCGACGGTTGGCAGGATTTTTTTTGTATTTTTTGTAGGTTTTTTGCATGCCACACGAAAACGAATTCTAATTGAAAATACAGATTAGACCGATAGGAAAACCAAATGGCGGCATTTTGAATAAAAATGTGCGGGCCAGCAGATTATTAAAAGTTAGGGGTCTCAGTCTCAGTATGATTTGTCTATGGTTAACTACAACTATTTGTTTTTTATTCACTGACTTCGACTAGCTAACTTACTTGTGCACATTTGTTTATTAATACGAGGCAAATCTTTGGTGCTACAGGAAATTTCGGTTTTGTTTTGACACCGCATTCCCTGCTGGTTGTTTTGGTGTTAAAGGAAATAAAATTGTTTGCAAGCATACCCGGGCGAGAACTTCGGTGCGGTAAGTTGTATTTTATCAGAAAGAAAAAAAATTATAAAGTAAAATTACAAAATGTTGCGTTGGTGCTCTGGCAGAATACCCTTTTGCTTCTACACCGCTGGTTTGCTAATATTGACTTAGAATGAGAGGTATTTTAACTGCATAAATCATGTAAAATTGCATCCACTGCATTTGTCTGTTTGTCCTTCATAAGTTTCTAAAAAATTTATCTGATTTTTCAACCGTTCACTGTGGATGATTTGCTGAAGTTATAGGCAATATACAAAGTCTTTTACAGAAGAAATCAAGGAGCAGGTCGCGGAACAAAGGCTTCAGGTGCAACATGGTCGCATATCTGTTCGAAAAATCAAAATTTAACAGAAAGTCAAGCGTCAATAGCGGCTCCTTGTTGATCACAGTGCCAGCCAGATATGAGAAAAGTTAAAAACGTATCCTTTTATATTGCAGAAGCCATTCTATTTTATTTTTTTCCATAAATTGCGAAGAGAGGAAGTACCGAATATGCAAAATCTAAGTTCTTCAATTTCAATGGCCCTACAGTGTTTAATTATATACGACGAGCTAAATTCGTTTGCACGGAGTAATCTCTTGAGTTGTAGAACCGATTTCAAAAATTCTTTCGCTAGTAGAAATCGCTATCTATGAGAAATACCTACTATAGGCTATTTTTTAGGAAATATGATTTTAGTTACTTAACTTTCACTAACTTGCCATTATACATATGATTTTTTTTTAGCTTCATCGCCACTCATTCTTCTGCTTGATTGAGAAGCTTATCTCCAATAAATTCAAAATAGATTGGTCAGAAGTCAAATGTGAAAAAAGGTAAAAAGATTGTTTTCGACTGCAGTTGTACATTGAGGGTGGTGGGTGCTACCCAAAAGTGTGACGCCAGCTAGCAATTAATAATTTCAGTCCACATTAGCCTGCCCTTTCGTTGACAAAATATAGCACGCCAGTCCAAAAATAAGTTTTTGGTAAAATGACCATCGACAAGGTCAGATGACAGTCGCAAAGATAAAGCCTTTCATTTTGTAGTGCAAAATCGCCAAAAGAACACTTGTAATATATACTCACTAGGGAAATGTATAAATTCTTCTCCAAGATACCCACACACATCTCTAACCTACTATAGTTGGTGCCGCTCTTCCTTTTGCTTTCGGCTTTGAGATAATCCAGTTCCAGTCATCGTCTTTTTCATATTTCCACAAGTTCTAGTCTCGAGAGGAGTGGAAACTTTTAGCTTAAATAAAGTGCTTTGTACCGTTTCGCAACAAAGAGCCACAAGCGTTTAAAGATTCCCCACTAACCGCCTACGTCTCTAACAAAATCTTAGCAAGACTACAACTTGGCCGTTTTAACATGTATGCCCACCCAGCAGGACGGTCGTATACCTATAGCTCCACATTATTTCGCTTTAAAACGAAAGTACGAGTAGGCCATTATCTGCAGACGATTATATTCGTCTACAGACATCCCATTTTATAAAATTTATTTCATAGACACAACTACACTGTTACACCCCCATGCACATGGCACAGGATGCGAATAAAATCCCACTGCAGCAGCAGAACCAGGAGCAGAAGTTGAACTTTATTTATGGGCAAAAAGTTCAACTTCTACTAAGTGATATATACCACAAGCTTAGCACACTGAAATTGGGCTGGAGGCTACAAAATTCTCACAGATCTCAGACCAGCGAGTAAAAACAACACGAAAGCAGGGATTCCTGCAGAAGCAGTGCACAACAAAAGCGCAAAGGAAATACCACTTATAACAGGGAGTAACTTTTTTCCAAGTCAAAGCAAAACACAAAAGTGTGTACACAAAGTCGACGGAGTGAGCGAAAGCAACATAAGGATACATTGCTTGGTCGTATGAAGTTCAGAAAGGAATAAATAGAACAAACGGATTCAGAAAACTGGCGTGACTTTGATTTGTGCATAGATTTGTTTTGATAGATGGCGAGGATAAAGCGCGCGCTTATTTGTGTGGATTTTATAATTTAATATTAAA
Source organism: Cheilosia impressa (assembly GCA_948293265.1). NCBI lineage: Eukaryota > Metazoa > Arthropoda > Insecta > Diptera > Syrphidae > Cheilosia > Cheilosia impressa. The sequence goes on along the minus strand of OX411880.1, from coordinate 127,492,574 downwards.
AAGGATCCTTGAGCTACCTACCCTGGGGATATGAAAACGGGGCGGATATGCCAGCTATGCGAGTTTGTGGTATAGAAGTTCTGTTTGCTTTGAGATAAGTGGCTTAAAAGGTTCTGCAAATAATAGGTAGAACGCCAGTAAGTATGCAGTGTTTTCTGAAAAAAGTTACTCGCTATCATAGGTATACTAGGTATAATTAGAAAAAGTAAACCTTTCGTAACAGATGTACAATGGAGCTATCATCTCTTTTGTGTGTTTAAGGTTTCTTTATTTTTTGGACTGAATTTAACTGAAAGGCTTTTCCGACATAGTCTTTTTCTTCAGTCGGTTCATTTCAACAGTTAATTTGTTTGGACTTTTCATGATCACAATAAACGCTGGAGGAAAAAACGCTCGAGAAAAACAGGCAGTCCAGTTTACAGTTTATATGAGTAGCTCGTCTGAACTGTCTCTGAACTCTGAACTCGTCTGAACTCAGCCCACACCGGATTTCGACAAGGAGATGAGCTATAATGTGACTTCTTCCAGCCTTTAATTATATGCACTATGGCAGGTGACAATACTTCTCTCAACAGAGGCATTCGGGGGATGCTATCGACCCTTATCTTCAAGCAATACGGCCACTTGAAGCAGACATTCATGCTGTCAACAAGGTAATCTCTGTTCTAACGTAGGAGCAATTTTGTCTTTAGAGGTAGTTAAAGAGTTGTATCTCGGGCTCAGAGTAAAGATCAAACCTCCCCAAGGGAGACACTTCTAAATCGAAGTAAGAACCCTTATTCCGCTGATTCTGAGTCTTCCTCTGTAAGATCTGCTGTTTTGTGTCGAGTGCTGGACAATAGCCAATAAAAAAGAGCTGGAGCTAAACTCGTTTGAAAGGACAACTAATTTTAGTCCGTGGCCAAAGATTGCAAAAGACCACTAGAAAAGAGGTTTTTCTCCACAGCGCCATCTCTCGCGAACGTCTAAAAAAATTGGAGCGTAGGAGAAGGCATCTCGAGAACGCTTTACAATATTTTTTGGATTAGGATCTTCCTAAATATTTGTATCAAAAATTTAAACGTGTCTTTATTTGGAGATACAACTTTCAAGAGGACTTTGTCTACATAGGCTCCGCCATGAACTCAGACAATGACACCAGCGCTGAGGTTAATCGTAGAATAACTCTTGCCAATCGCTGTTTTCTTTTATATTTCTAAAAAGGCAATTGACAATTGTAGCAAAACCCTCTCTCGAACAACTAAAGTGACCCTTAAAAAGTCCTTAAACGTCAATGTACAGCACCAACCCAACATGGAATGTCCAATAAATTTTAACAAAAACAATCTGAAGCTTTCATTAAACCCAAATGAACCGATTTTCTATAAACCGAACACTAGACGCTTTAAGTCCACTCTCGCCTTGTCTCAAGCAATGCCGGTGCACAGTCATCAACAGGGAGACTCTCCTTCAGGAGCAAATCACAAGCATCCGGCGTCTGCGAAATATTGACGATGTTGGCAAATCCCAGGATAATTCCTCGTTAACTGCTATTGTCGCCTATGGCAAGAAGACACCAATAAGACTATAGAGACAAGAAAAAAAAACAGCAGACGCAAAACAAAGAACCAAGGATACATGTAAGCTAAGCATCCGCAGCCTTTGGCTTTATCGCACCAAATCCCCGACACTGCATCAAGAGTTTCTTCACCATAAGAATGCAGTCACAACATTTTGTTTACTCTCCTCCAAACTAAAGCCGGAAAGTTCTCCACATTTTTCGTAAACATTCTCCAATATCTCCCCGAGTTGTTCGTAGATATATAAAAAAAAAAGTACCCTTGTATAGGGGTGGACTGAAATAACTATTTATGTAACCATATGCAATGTATTTATAGTGTTGATGTGGGGACTTGTGCTCCTCTAAAGTCGGGGAAAAAAAAATTTACCAATGAATGCCCACTTACCATTGAGAGAGTGCCAACCGAGGTCGGTGGCTGGCCTCCATTCCGAAGCGTACAATAGCCCATGGCGTTCGGATGGGACGAGTGCAATGTCATGCCAGATGAATTGTACTTTTGCGGTGGAGGCGTACTCGACGATAATAGCCCCCTCGTGGGGCTACAGCTTGTGTCGATGGTTGATATATGCTGTCGCCGTCTTATGTAATCGATCTGGAAATACGAAAGGAACGATACACAAAATTGAGATTAATGGCAAGTCGGACTGTTTTTCAGGAAAAGGTCGAAAAATATTAATGTAAAAAGGGTGGCGGAAGACTCTTCTGTTCTTCTGAAGTATTTTTATTTTGCGTCCCCTTTATCTTTAATTAAATTATACACTTTGTGGCATGGGTCAGCGCAATTCATCCACAGACGAACGTTTTGTACCGGTACAGCTGACCTATGAAGCACCCTACCTTTAGACCAACTTATCCATGGACAAGGACATTTCGTGAAACGAAAAGTGACAGAACTATGCCGTCGGGGCATATGAAGAAGGTCCGACAGTGGTGGGATTGCCACTGTCTGGAGCCCAGATTACCACCTTTTGGTAGACGCACGAATGTCATGCAACACAAATTCAAAAAGTGATGGTAGTGTCTTGTCTAAACCGAACAGAACTGCTTCCAAAATGCTCAGGAACCTGTTTTTGCACTGCGCGACGAGCCAAAGGGCAACGAACTTTGTGCTGTCAAATTGCATGTAATAGATGAATACCCTGCACTTGTCGACATGCTGTTCCTTGAACCTTAAATCCCGAATACAGCGTCCTTTCATCTCCACCCTGGGCCATTAATTTTACTTCTTTTAGTGTGCACCATTAAGAGGAATGTTTCTGCACTGCAGGCAAAAACTTCGACATGAATGTGAAACTCCATACAGTACCACCACCACCACCATGCCATCCTTGGCTATCAGTTCAACAAGAAATTTACTGCAGGCATTGCTGATTTATCGATTCTCAATTCATTTTCTTCATTCGCCACCCCGATCGAACGGAGAGGACCCTCGTGTTCACATGCACCACGATAATCACTCAAATAGTTCATTATTTCCCCTTTGCCATTTGGCTTCGGCTCGCACACATGTGTGCCGCACACCATACGCCAGCGTCCATTTCAATTATAATTAACTACCCGGTATCCGCAGAGGGAAGTGCAACCTCCCGTATCTTTAAAACTACATGCCAACAGAGAGGACAAACCGAAACGGCTCCGCTTACCTGATCATCCGAATCAATAGTTTCGGGTATAATATCCGGATTCTTTTCATCACTCTCGTTACCATCGATTTCCTTGCTTCCGGAGCTCTTATCACTCGGTCCGGGTGATCCGTCCCTCGATGTGTTCTCATTAGAGAGCGCTTTCCGCTGGCGTCTGGAACTTTTGCACGGTATACGAAGTGCTACGACAACAGCGAAACCAGCCACCATCACTGCCAACGTTAGGCCGATGGTTAGGGATAGCACCGGCGATAGCAGCAGAGCCGTGTGCGGTTTCTCTGTAAGGGAAACAGAAAACAAAAAAACCCAGGAAATTAATTTCAGGTCTCAAGAGTTATTCAAGAAGGAAATCATCTCCCACTCGGGATTATTTACGTGCGACTGAGCGACTCACCTCGTTCCGATGTTAATTGCTTTTCGGGCATCCGCAGCATTGCCGCATTCATTGTCGACGGATCCGAGCGGCCTTTCGAATTGAACGCATACACCGAGAGCAAATAAACGCTGCCAGGTGTCAGGGCCGATACGGAGAATTTCGGCACCGGTGAGGTTATGTTTGCCCGTATCTCCTGAAAGGCGGAATTCATACAGAAGATGTTGTGTCAGACTCACTTGAAACCGCAAACACAATTTTCAGACATTGTCCCAAGAGTATTGAGTGTCTGTGACACAAAACCCGAAGAAAACTTCACACAAAAACACATCATCCTCTGTCACATGTCAGATCGGCTGGGATTTTGCGGATGAGTGGGATCCGGATGATGTGGTTGTGAGTGAAGTTATATCTCTTCAGTTGTGTCGTATAGGTACTTACGTTGGAATGGGGATCCCTCATTTCGAGCATAAACGACTGCGGTAGGCCACCATTGAAACCGTCAGTGCATTTGACAGTTAGTGATACCATTGATATGTTGGTTAGAGTGCAGTTATGCACTTGGTCTGGCCGCCCTGTGTGTGGAATAGAGAACGAGGGAAATAGTGTTTTCTTTTTAGTTTGCATTGTCGTTGCAATTATCTGAGAAATGGACAAGGACATTTCGGCACACTAGTGGTTAAAGGGGTTAATAGGTTTCGTTTCAGGTGGCCAGCACTGTAAATCATACTTTTGTGGTTACCTAATGTGTTAACGAAGGGTTTTTGGGTTTTTGAGTTAGTTTAAAGTTTGACAAATGTTTATTGTTTGTCTTAGGTTGGAATGATGTCGCTGATGTCCCAAGCACTTTGGACTGAAATTCGCTGTAGACAGTGCGGTCACTACTTCAGTTGCGTTTTGTATCACTAGCTTAAAATTGACTGTGGATTGGTAGCCTATGACCATGGTTGGGACGTTTTGGCATAAAAATATAATTGGACTATCTACGGCGTAGGAATTTCGAACCTTAAAAAATTATTTTATAATATTAAATTTAAAACCGTGGTGGTCAAGAGTCATTATAAAGTGCCTCAATTCAGTGGTTTCGATACGTAGTAAATTTCTATGTCTCATGCATTCCTTACAAACTAAGACGAGGGGTTACGAGAAGCTTAGCATAGGTCTTACTATACCTGCAGAGCTCTTATTTTTTAGGGTAGACAGAAAGAAACCACCAAACCTCTTAATCGATCAGTTATGAAGGTTAAATGGAGACTAGAACCTTTTCCGATCGAAACAAAAAGAATATATTGTGTCAACCACTTTGTCAAACAAGCTTTCTTTATAGACTCTTGCATAAAGATCAAGGCTCTTAGGCTAAATTAACCAAACCAGAGTCGCTTAAAAAATCTGACGAAACCTATAATGAAGCAAAAGTGGAGGCGGAGACTTTCAGTCTTCTGTTGGACACTTATTTTCCGGGTAGCCAGACACAGCTTGTGCAGCTTAAGGATAGATAAAGTCGCAAGTCAAGGCGTTGCTGGTTAACTGAACTGGACATGGCAACAGGTGAGGCTTTGAAACATGGCGTGACATTTTTTGATGGCTTTAGATAGCTTGGTACTGACGGAGAGTACCCAGCTTTGTTGCAACGGGGTATACAAGCTGGTTGCGTCCAACTCGGAAGAGTATCTCATCATGAAGTGTCTGGCATTGGCATTATATGGTTTGATTGGCATTTACACAAAATATGGGAAGAAATCTCCAAAAACTTTTTGAAAAGCTTGGAGAGACTGATCTGTATTCACATGAAAATGTCTGCACATATGATGTATCCTTTGTCTTTGGAGCAAAATGCATAAAACCCTATAAAATCCTGGGAGACTGCTGGAGTTGAGCGCTCATTTGGCTTTTTAGCGACATAGAGGGCGCTCTCGCGAGACTGTTGACTGGAAAAACATCCGAGTACAACTTGGGAAAGTTTCCCAATTCTTTTGTTCTGACTCCATTTATTCCAAAAAAATGTTAACTCACACAAAATTAAGCTTTTATGAGCTAGGTTTCCTGAGAAGCTAGATACCTACACGTGTTGCGCAAACTTCGACTTCTATTTTTGACTGTATACGTGTGACTCTGCTAGACAACACACACAAGATATTGGTATTTAGATCATGCCTTCTGATGAATAGGTCTTTGATGGACATTGAGGACTGCGACCCTCAAGATATATCAGGGCTTAGCATTCTGTCTCCAATGGTATTGTAAATGTTGACTCTCTGCTTCTTATACGCTGAAGTTCAAATGTCTACGGTGAAACATACGCAGTTTGCCATTTATTCTGTCGGATTGTGGCGTCGAAGTGGTGCCCAAATAGGCGTTTGGTGAATCCTTGCAAAATTGAGTTTATTTTTTTTAGCCTGAGGCTGTACTACTAAATCAATCAACCTTCATAAAAGGGGTGACTTTTGGCATCTTTTACACTGATGATTTGATGGCCTTGAGAGTAAAGCTACGCTTAAGGGCTTGCTCAAACTTGTAACTTGTTTGGAAATAGTTTGGGATGGCATGAACTCTTTGACTATATTATGGGCTCCAAGTCGCAGTGAGACTGACAAAGGTGAAATCTCCGATAAGACTTTGAAGCAAGGCTCGGGGAATGAGTCCTCCGCACTAGAAACTGCGTTGGGTCCTCCCGTGTCTTCGATCAGACGCTACTGGCTTTCTTACGGATACAACTTAAGTTCTATTTAACTGACAAACATCGTAAAGCGATTGGCTGTGAGAAAGCTTCTCAAAATTGACCTCCGGATACGACGTCAAATTACAGATCTCTCTTTCGAAAAACTAATTTGCAAAAATAAAAACTCACACGAATTGTGTGTGTCAGCGAATGCTGGGCCTCAAGGACCTATTCTGCCAGCTATTTTTAATGCATCCAGCATTACAATCAAATACAGTTCGATATCCATCGAAAAGAACAATTGTACTTATCTATCCTTCCGATTGATTTTCTCAGTTCGTAAGCCACATCCAATTAGATTCATTTACGAGTGCTGGCAGTTCCTAAAGTCATAATTGTCTCAACAATTTATTGCTTCAGCTCGGAAGTTATCTGAGATATAGAACTCCCACTCAATCCCATATAAATTGGGTGCACAATCTGATGCATATCTTTTGCATTTCGACATTAGATACTGTGTTTTCAATGATACATACCTGCTGCAATTATATGGAACACACACGGCACTCTCTGACGTCCGATTTTGTTTGTTGCGATGCACAGAAGCGTACCATAATCAAGCTCCGTGATTGGCGTATATGTCACTATCGATGAGGTACCTGATGCAAAGAAACGAAAATAATTGATGAATATCCCGGAGATTTTTTTAACAAGATACATTTTGTGTATTGTTCGAAAGCACTCCTGTCTACCTATACTTTATAGGGCTGTTTCACTACCTCTGTCTATTTCTACATACAAATACATATATATCGGATGCCAAGTGGAAGTGGATAGTATTTCTTCGACAGTCGGCAATTAATTGGGAAAATTATTTGCTGAACCGGTGTGGATGTCAAAACATTTGTATAATTGCCTGCCCGCACACACCTGAAATCTGAAAACGGAATCTGATGCCCCAAGGGGCGCCGGTGCAGATACCACACCACACCAGCCTCTGCTGCATAGAAACACGCTATTCATCTCCATTTTCTAAACAGGACAAAAAATAAAAGCAGATATAATATCCATTGGATACATTTTCATAACCGTACTGGGTCTCGTTCATAGATTTTACAGATTACACTTCGTGTGTGTTTGCTTGGAAAATACTGGCGAATGAATGATGCAGGCGGTTGACTTTGGTGTACTGACCTATTCTTCCTGTGTGTTGAGCGATGTAGCCTTCTGCGGCAAAATGCAAACTGATTCCTCTGTGCAGGCTTTTATTTCGCTTTAGCTGGCTCCATTTTGTTCACTCTCTTTTAATGTTTTCCTTATGAAAGGCGGTGCATACTGTGGGGCATTCGGCCAAGGCTGCACAATCGGAAGATAGCCATAAAGTAGAGCACACAACCACCGTGATTGTATCACATAGAAATTAACAAGCAAAACAAATACTAAAGTAGCGAGTGCGGCCGATGAGAGCCGGTGGTGTATACTATCTGCCCCATTAGCATATAGTGTCGACGAAGGCTACCACCAGCTCCGAATTCGTTTGTTCGCTTCATTTATTGCATGGAAATGGAATTGTTATGACCTCAAACCTACTTTGGTTTTGCAATTTCAAAGAAACCAGTCCCTAAGGATTTGACAGTGAAAATGGGGATTTTTAATCAACTCTGAGTTTGTGAGGTATTTTTTTGGTTTTCTTTATAATTACCTCTTCGAAATTTGGGTAATGTCTGCTTTTGAAATTAGTCAAGAAATAAGTTTTGCGATTTGACAAGGAATTTAATAAATGTTTGGGACCTCGATGAAGGAGCGGGAAAGCGCTGAAGGGTCTATCTACCCACGAAGCCGTCATTGTTCTAATGTCATGAAAGTTGTTCATCGTTTTAACGCACTGGGGTGGTGGTTAAGTATTCGCAAGTAGAGTGAAAGTTTAGCATTTGCCATCAAAAGATTTCTGGAATGGAACATTTCGAAAGTCCAACATAAGTTGAGTGATAGGTACTAGGGGGTGACCAGGGTTTCAAAAGCTGTCAAAGCTATACCATTGACATCCAGGTATCGAAATATTCAGTAAGGTTTTCCATTTATTCGTGTATCGTTTCGCTTTTGAAATTATATATTAGCGGGTTGGCAGAGCAGGGGAACCTTTACGTGCCACACTTAGATCAATGTAGATCCGTTGTGATGCCCTAGGGGTTTACTACCCCCATGCACTGGAAACCTATGAAAAACCTACGGATTAGTAAACCAGTCCGTTTTATTTACAAATTTTAGTAGGTCGTTAATGGACCTATCTGAGAGTTCCTCTAAATCCTCGAAGAAGTAACTGCCAACAAATTAATTTCTTATGTGACAGAGTGCTGGACAGTGACAAAGAAAGTGTGGGGTGACCTCATGCAGCACCTCATCACTGTGGTGTCGGCCTGGTTTAGTTCAAGGGAGGATCCCTTTCTTGCCAGCTCATCAGCTTTTTCATTCCCAGATACACCTTTGTGCCCAGGAACCCAGCATAGTCTTACGTTGTGCTGCGCGCCAAGAACCCGCAGCTCTTCGCGACAGCGACTTACAAGCTTTGAACAATCATTGGCTCTCAAAACTCTTTAATAGTGCTGTGATGGGCAACTGCGTTACATTTACGTTTTTATTCGGAAATAACAGCATTTGAAAATTTTGCAAAGCAAGTTTTCCCAATACAAACAGGTCAAAAGAAACGTGCCAAATTGAAACTTTAGTCGCACAACGCCGTGAAAAAGTTTGAGGGTGAGTACACTTACTTGGATCGCTACCAACCAGACAGACGCTGATGCGAATTGAAAAAAAGATAGCCGCTGCAGCGTCCAGTGTCGAAAAAGACCCAGAAATGTTGTTGGAAATATTGGCCGGACATCCGGATTTTGGCCAAAAAATCATCTTCTTTGACGCGGCACACGTTTTTGGCTCCGCGGCTACGTTAACAGGCGAAATTGAGGTTATTCGAGCGACAACTGATTGACAGTTTGGTGCGGTTTGTTCTTAAATTATTTTCTTACCAAATAAGAAATTAACGATTTTGAGTGATGGAAATCTTTATTTGGAGCTTTACAATTTGTTCTGTTAAGTGGAAAAGATGATATTTGTCAAGTGGTTGCCGCCAGTGTTAAATTTTGCTTGTTTACTTTCGTAAGGGCTTAAGGGGAAATGCGCCTCGTCGCTCATGTTAATCCGAGATTCACGCTACACTAAGACCACCGACCGATTATTGCATATCGACACAATTTTTATACGCTTTTGCGGAGTGTAGCTTGTCTGGTTTTTGCTGCAGCTGTCTAGTTCACAAATGTAAAATATGATTAACGTTCGACGCCATATGCAAAATTTATACCACCTTCCGATTGGGTGATTCATTTTGCACCTTGTAGCATGGCGGCATCATGGAACTTATATATTTTGAAATGAGGAAGGCGAAACCGTTACCGTCAATCGTCTCAGATATAAAGCGATGGTAACCAGAGCTCGACAACATCGATATATCCGAGCTGTGACGCGAACTAGACGGCGCTACATGCCATAAAAGCAACGTTGTTCAAAGTTGTGAAGGAAACATTTGGCCGCAATCCTGCGACTTTGATTCCACTCGATTGTTTTCTGTGGGGCTATGCAAATTTCTTTGTTTACGCTAACAATCCAACCGCACTTGGGACGAGCTCAAGGGCAACACTCGAGATGCTATTGCTGGAATAACGCCGTACATATTGGACTCAGTCATCAAAAATTGGACCAGCCGCTTGAAGTACTGTCAGCGAAGCAGAAGCGCCTATTTAAATGATGTGCTTCACACTCATTATGGCATGAATGTAGCTTCACAATAGAGCCAGAATCCATGATTTATCTCACACCTTCCCTATCGTTCTTATTTCGTCACCCAAACTTGTTAGTGCTTAGTACCAACAGCGCCATCTATTAGATTTCCTGGAAAAAAACTATTTTCTGATCAATGTCGGCACAAATCGGCATTGCCCTTTATCGAGCTTAGGAATATGTAATAATATAAAATGACTATTAAGCCCAGGACACTCATTCCGTAACTTTTCAAACGATTATCATCGAAAGTAAGTTATATGTAATCCTTTGAAAAATTATTAAAAAAAAACTGCAACTGTGCCGTAAAAATTCTCTTGAAACTCGATCTGAGCATTGTGTCGCCTAATTGAGTGTAAATATTTCGGCTAGCCTTGGAGAAATGGTGCGCTATTAATGTGAAATATATCATCACACTGGAGGCAAACAAAAGCTACGCCGCCCAATGGGAAGGGACGGCTTTGGTTTTAAAGTCCACATCCGTGTAAAAGCCCACCATTCAAAGCGACATCCAACAAAAACATAAGTACTCGAAACTGAAATTCCTTTGAAAACCACTCTGCATCCTGCCGTCCTGCCGTTGTGTCACATTATCTTCGTCACGCAACGTTGAATGGTGATTTATACAACAAAACCAACCGCCAAGCTAATTCATTCAAATAACGACCATACAACATGCGGCACTGTGAAAAGGAATTTCAATTCGATATCAATTGATGTCCTATTTATCAGCCCGCTTTTTATTTCAACCTCTAGCTGAATTGTCGTCAATCAATCGACGCCAAAACATCGACGTTGACATATCGACGCAAAATTCACAAAAACAAAAAACCAAAACAAAAAAGAAATCCCCCAAAAATCCACGTGAAAAAAAATATACATATAAATTTGTGTGTGTGCAGCACTCACCTGATCTAGTTATGTGATTGGTGGCAACATCGATGCTTTCAGCTGAATTATTGAACGTCCAATTGAATTCGACATCGGGTGGATTTGCATCGACAGTGCATTTAATTTTCGCATCCTCCTGCTTTGCCACTCCATAGATCCGGGGCTGATTTGGCATGCATGTTGGCGCATCTGTTCGTCGTCGTCGTCGTCATAGCGTTGTGTGTACGTAATTCAAAGCGGATATCCGAGGGATTTGTACCAGAATATCGATTTCGTACGTGAGAGTGTTCACCGAAATTCGAAAAAACAAACAAAAAAAAAAAAAACGAGACAGAAATGCGCAAAATGATTTAAATTCAAATGAACCACTTAATCCTGCACTCGAAATGCAATACCACTTACATAGAATGTTGAGCTTAAATGGGGGACTAATCCCGTCGCCTTCTGCATTGTAACCAACACACGAGTAATTGCCGGCCGTTGCCCTCGAAACACCTTGCAGCACCAGCGAGTGATTACTTATAATTACACCTTGTGATATATTGTGTGGTAGAGGGCGACTCTGTTGCACCACATTAATGCCCCCAACGACGACCAACACCATCATCACCAACACCATCATCATCATCATCATCAGCAGCAGCAGCATAAGAAGACGGCGAAGAAAATGTTTGCAAAAGAGAAAACAAGATAGAGGGAGAGAAATTATTAAAAGGGGATAATAGTTGTGCTGAATTAATATTTTTAATTAAATTTTTCGTTGAAATTTTAATTGCACCCTTTTCAGTGTTATCCTTTATGTTCTCCTTTTTATTTTGAATATATCTTCGCCTTTTTTTGGTGGACTTAAGTATAATTGCTAAACAGGATAAGGAGGCGAAGGGATGGTTGTTGCTCGTTGGTGGGGACTGGGGAGTGCATTCAACTTAGTTGTGGTGGGCCTTCCAACCCACGCCAGACATTCATTCGTTTTTAGGGGCTGCACTAATTGCATGTTAAACGACATTTTTCAAATGTAGCGCATTCCAATCTACACGAGTACACTGATGGCGGTTAGTCATTTTCGTTTCCATCACAATCACAACATCAAAAGGACTCTCTTCGGCGAGCTTACGATAATGACGATAATTCGCACTGCGTGAATTGTTTCCCGTCAGCCAAGCACTAGATATGCGTGTGTGCGGGAGTGTGCTTTAATTAAGAACTTCGAGAAAGCACTTCGTACCCGTATAAAAGGGGTATAGATGGAGTGGGATTTACGGCTGTCCCATGGCCGTCTTTGAGACGCTCTTTCTAAGAAGTGAAATTTTTGAATCATTACCGCTAGTTGCAGGGAAATGCATTCGCATCTCTTCTTTATCTGGGACAGTTTATAAATTATGTTTGGAGTGAGTAGGCTCTTAAGGCAGTCTTACGCAGTAGCTATATGGGAATGGGAATACTGTGGAACTATTTTCTGCCTGGAATGCAATCAAATTTAGAAAGTACAGATAGACTGTTACAAGCTAAGGAAAAGCAGTCTTGACAAACCTAAGTAACTGGAAGCTGAAAGCTTCGTAACGTTAAAGTGAGTGACACGATATGAAATACCCCAACTAGAAACTGATGGCCCAATTGTTGAACCTAAGCACTCAAGGTATCTTAGTTCTGAGTTGAAGTATCGTTTCCTTTTCTACAGCTTTGCAAGTTGATTTTGTGTTATTTAAGTTCTTAGGTACTTTAAGCAGTCAACCTCAGTAGAAAGTGACAAAAACATACCTGGGTCGGCATTCTGTAAGCTGAAACGTAACAGCTTTTTTTTTGTGTACGAAAGATTTGCTTCAACAACTTATAGAGCAAGTCATTCGTGCGCCTTACAGATTCTGACCCCTAAAGTGGACTTTGTATATCCTTCGAATAGGACCTAGCGTATCGATGAATAGTGAGTCCTAATTTACAGAAAATCTCCACGGGCCAGTGTCATCCATTCGCAAGAGGTTCACAATCAAAAATCCGAACGCACAAAAACAAATTAAGCCCCGAATCAAATCCAGCCAATGTTGGCAAAGTCAAAGGCTTCCCAATAGAGCTCACAAATACAAGAGTAAATTGGTTGCATTGGTTGTTTAAATTTTGTTATATTTTGCTAAAGGACGAAACATTTTTCAGAGATGAACCAGAGGAAAAAAAAATTCCCCTTGACGCTAAAAAAATGTCAAAGTTTTAAGAGAATTTCGTTAGGTCGAATATTTTTCTAAAATATAAAAGCCAATTCGTTTACGAGGCTCCGTGCTGTAAAAAATGTTGCCCTGTTTGGTATCTATTAGTTTTAAAGGACTTTTCGAAAAATATCCAACGATCAATATCTATTTCGTTTTAGTCTTTATGACATTTCAAATTGGTATTTGAATTGTTTTCGTAGTTTATACAACTATCCGCTCAGAAATGTCAGCAAATATTGTGTTTTGAAATTAATATAATTTTTTAAAATTTGCTGCGAGAAAGATTTAATAAAAGTAGTTCATATGACAGTAGAACTACGACCTAGTAAATGCACCAGCACCAGCCCCTTAAATATAGGGTTTGTAAATTGTATAAATTGATTTCACATTTTTCGGCTGTCGTGCACAAAAGGGAGCTGTAAGTTAAATGACTTTAGCACATTAAGAAGAGCTTCGTGATTCAAATTACAAAACTTTTGGACAACTATGATTAGCTGTCATACCCTGTAAGATCGTCTATAGAGAGCTTAACAAGGGATTTGAAGTACCCACCCGCATGTATCTACAGAGAGCTGCTAGAACCTTGTCAAAAATATATGCAGTAACAGGGCTTGCTATCAAAAATGAGCCCACATCGCTATATAAAACTGTCAAAGGTCTTGTAATACCCGTAAAAGGAGCTGAAAGAACATCTACAGATATAAAGAAAGTCCTGTTGGAGGCTATCATAGGTCATAGTAAAACTTTTTAAGCCCTTATTCTTAGCTTGGAAGCTGTCAAAGTTTTTACAAACCTGGTTAGCACCTACATACACTCCATAAGCTATCACAAACCCATATCTAGGAAGACTGTACACAGATCACAAAAAAACGCAGTACGGAAATTGAAAATTAAAAGTCTTAAACTGAAATCGGGATCTACCTTCTATAGTCCCTTTCTTGTCACATTTCATTTATATTGATCGAGTGCTAAGATGCAGAAATGCCGAAGCAGTTATAATATCCTTGATCCATTCCAGTTTGGTTGAAGTTAACCAAAAGCACTCAAGTGGATTGAATGCGAAATGACAGCTAAACCTTTCGGCATTAGACTAATCCTGTGTTGAATAATAGGTAGTTAACCGACATCTAAACATATTCATATCCCTGCGGTCGTGTCACTCAATCGCTTGCCATACACAGTTACTATGGTTGGAACCATTATTATTAATGTCACTGAGGGATTGGAACATCAAATCGTCACAAATGCGCTTGGATAATCGTATTTGTCTTCAAATCGAGTATTGAAATTAATTTCAAATTTTGCTCGTTATAATCCTTTGCCTGAGTTTTGGTAAATCAGAACGATAATACACTTACATTGTGTCGCCATTCCACTTTGTACACAATCGGATGAGCTGTTACCAGGCAATCGAAGTATACATCTGTGCCTTCTCGTATCGAACTGGGGTCGAGGGATGTGCCCAGGCGAACGTATGTCTCGGGAACATCTGCAAGAAAGATAAATATCGAGAATTGAATGAGTATGTTTGGATAAGTATAACAATTCGATACATATGTATGGGGCTCTGTTCCCTTAGCACACTAATCAATTTCGGGAATAATTAAAGATGTGCTAGTGCATAAATTAGGATAAGTATCTCTGCGCTGAAGGCCAATCAATTTTATTTATATAGCTCTACGGGGAAGTGGAATGGAATAGTATTGTAGATACACGTTTTTGTAACGCAGACAAATTGTATAGCTATTTGTGTTACAATAGATTAGTCAGGACATAAATGAATAAACCATTAACCCAATTAGACATTTAGCTGGTAATGTGCGCACTTATCACGGATTCTACGTTGCTAAAGAAAGTTCAAAAATTCGAACATAGCACTTACTTTGGTAGGATGTGTACCTGCCTTGCAGTTTCTTCGTCAAATCTGACAGATCTGATAATTTAGAATTTTTAAATTTGCCTAGAGACTCTAACAACTTGGCTTTTGTAGAAAATTAATGAAATTGGAAAAATTAAATCCATGATTTTTTAGAAACCGAAGAGCTTTAAAAAACCTAAGCTCCTCAAAAAATGACCCTAAAACTCTGCAATACAAACAACTTCGTCTTCCAATTGGCTTCTTTCGAATTGGAAAAGAAAACGAGAGGAAACTACACGCGAAGTACTTACCTAAATAATGTTCGCTTTTTGAAACGCGAAAGTGCTTTTCGTTTGTTTTTTTTTTCACAGAATCTCACCCTAGCTTTTCAAAACGCTTAGTAGAAATTAAATATGTTTCCTTAGAGAAAACGAAAAAAAAAACACTTTTGCGTTTTATAAAACGAAAACAAAATATATTACGAAAGCGAAAATTTCTACAGAAATCTGGGTCAGTACTTTGTAAGGCGAAACGTGTTCATATGCACGACCAATTTAATTCAACAACTTAGAGCAAATCATTCGTGCTCACGAAAACGTTTCAACGTTTTATAAAGTGAAAACGTTCAAACGTTTTCGTGTGCTCGGTTGATTTGCTCTAAGGCACAGAAGCAAATCGTTTCAACGTTTCATATCGTGAAAACGTTCAAACGTTCAAACGTTTTCGTGTGTAATGCTGACTTGTTCGACTTGCAGTATAATGCCGACCTTGGAAATTTCTCCGGAAAAGATGAATCGAACATTTTTAAACGAGAGCATAGAAGGAGTTTATTAGAACTTGTCAACGTTACCGTCTTGAATTTGAGTAGGAAATATTTATAATGTAGATACGTTGTCTTAGCAGATACATATAACACACAAGAAAGCAACTCAAACAGCTGTTGCCCTATCGACCGCATTTAAGCTGACAAATTTGGAGAGTTCAGTGCTAAACAATTACAACTCCTTCGGGTTAAGAGATCTACTATATATTTACCTATACCTAATTCACACCTGAATTGCAGTAGCCAGTAGGTTCGAAAAATAACATCTTTTTGTGATTTGTGGTTTTGACAGGCTTATATCACGCAATCTTATGCAACACGACGATCCTCTTGAATTTCACAATCCAAGGGAGACCGAAAAAAGTTTATAGCCACTACAAAAGGTTTAAAATGTTAGCTCCCTCCTATCTTTACCTTAGCTACTTGTGAAAGATGTTACTAAGAACCATAAAAAAAATACCAATTCCAGCACAACTTCCATCTGGTCCTTTGAAATGTCCCCTTCATTCTATTACTCATTATAGAGATTGCAAGTTGCGCTTCCGACTTAGATGTTCTCCAATAAATTCTCATATGGGACAATTTTTATAGCTAACCCA
This sequence comes from Cheilosia impressa, assembly GCA_948293265.1. Classification (NCBI taxonomy): domain Eukaryota; kingdom Metazoa; phylum Arthropoda; class Insecta; order Diptera; family Syrphidae; genus Cheilosia; species Cheilosia impressa. The sequence continues at coordinate 127,476,135 of OX411880.1, read as the reverse complement.
CAGTACTGCTTAAAACCGCAATCACCTTCTGTATACATATTGTTACAATGCATTGAAATGTACTTACACTGAATATCCAATTGCCAACCATCTTCCAATGGTTCCGTGGGAACCTCATGATTATACGCCCGACACGATAGATACTTTCCCGCATCCTTTCTGCTCAATGTTATTGACAAAGTACTCGTTGTTTGATTCCCATCACTTGAGGTCTGAAATCGAAAGAAGTGCGAAAGGGTGTAAAAGCGAAACCAAAATCGATACTCTTTTAGAACGTAGCTTCAAAGGGAACACAATCAAACAAGACTGAAAACACAAAAAAAATATATCCTTCGCCCGACATCCACATCAAGGAAAGTGCATCAATAAGTTGCCCATTGTGCCACGGCATGCGTCAGTATCGGAGTTGTCAAAGAAAACAATTTATTTGAAGTGCATTCGAGGTTAGGGGTACAATTTTGTTCCCTTTTTGTGTGAGTGGTGTCTTGTAAAGAGCTCCTCGATTGTTGCATATCGTTTTCGAGTTGTTATCTTTGAATGCAGCAACAGATTGTCCTTCATTTTGTTAAAAACTGGGTCAGAGTTGAAAAACTCTTCGTTTGTTAAACAATACACACAACACTTTGTGCTCCTTCAATATCTGAAGTGGTATGTGGTATTCCTTTTGAGGTCAGGACTCAGAAAGGTTATTGATTGATTGGAATCAGTTCTACATCTGACACGGATAGTGCATCTGAAGTGCACCGGCTTGGGTTAGTGTCTTATATACTGTGGACTGCTTTTGAGGACCTTGGGAGTCCGAAAAATTATCAAATCTAAAGTGTCCTTTCGAAGTTTTCAGCTAGACCTCTTCCGGAATGAGCAAACCACTGTCTAGCTGCAAAGTAAGCAATCTTGCTCTATTGGATGCGACAGGATGTGGATGTGCACAAGTCGCGTGCTTAACTTGGCCACCGATAGAAGGACATTGAAAAAACCTTACAGAAATTAGGATGGACCATCAGTGCAGAAACTGCACTGCTATGCTGAGGGAATGACTGTGACACGTAAAACGCGATGAAGTCCACGTAATGTCTGATAAAAACATGTGCAGCGATAATCAATGGGAGACATGTTCCGCTGAACGCTGAATTTGATTTCGTTTCATCCTCTGCAGCAAAGCACTGAATTTCCGAAATGGTATGTTCATAGTGGTATGGGTGCGAAAAAAATAACGCTGAAAGAGGAGGAGGAAAATACGTACAGATAATAATTCCATCATTACTTACCGTCTCTGTGGTTTTCTCCAATCTCTGTCCGTCCTGCCACCACGTTATCACAGCGGGCGGTCGAGAGCCGGCACTTTGACACAAGAGATCGTATCGACGTCCTGCCGATAATGGTTGGTGTGCTCCCAGCAGTCTTATATTTAATGGAGGAACTGCGAAAGAAGCAAAAACCATGGAAATATTTGTAAAAAATAAAAAAAAAAACGAAGAAACGTGTGCTTCCAGCTCTGCACACAATCGCAAAAGAGGAGCGGCTATTAGAAGAACGGAAGGAAAAACTTCCGCCATTTATTCAATTGACTTTTTTTTCAGTCCCTTTAGTCTGCTGTTGGTACTTTTTTATTCGTCCTAGTACGATACACTCGAACTCGTATAATGTATATAATTACAGAAAACTTGTCACAATATGACCACTTTATCCTTATCGAAGAAGAATTTATGCCAAACAACTGAAAGAAGGATGTATCGGTGTGGTAGCGTAAGGACTTGTACAGTTATCTTCGTATTTGATTTCATGCTGCTTGCTGGGGTGGCTATTCTTGGCCGGCGTTTACAACTAAAGTCCTCTCTTGTGTCGTTGTAATTTTGAACGATTATTATTTGTAAGCTGTGTGACAGCAGAAATGGTCATACGTTACATTGTTTCCTGTGTCGCGATTCTAGTGTGAGTTATTGTCTGATATTATCGTTGTCTTTCAAGGGAAGTTTTTATATTTGTTGGGGTATTGTGCGAACCGATTGTGGGTGGTAAAAGGAATCGATATGGTATCGCCTGCAAAGTTAGCTCTATCGGTATTGTCTTCTAGGGCTGCTTTACAACCCCGTGGACAGCAGCAATGTCTTAGTTTTGATAGTTGAATTTGTTGCCAGTTGAACAGCAGCCATTTTTGAAGAAAAACTTTTAATTACTTCACTTTATTTGATCAGTATCCCATTCTTCACTGTGTTTGGTGAACACTTTGGAATGTGTGGGTGGGAGGGTTGCTCTGCTGGAAAGTCTATCGTTGCCAACCAAGCAATTCAGAGAACCAAGGAACAGGTCCTTCCTGCATGGATATACAACCTGCGAACGCCGGTATCACGGGTGGGGTTTGAAAATTGGTTAGCTACCGTTAAATTTTTGAATTGGCTGTCAACCCTGATAAAAATGTTCAATATCGCTGTGGCTCTAAACCTGTACCTAGCGATGAAATTGAATTTCATACCCAAATCTGGCAGAGACGAGCACTTTATTGCTGAGAAATTTTGGGAGATTTGCCTGGATAATTTAAAAAGAAATATGTAATAATTTGCGTTTGCATTGACGGCCAAACCGCCCCTGAGGCGCTGCTTAAGCTCTTTAATATACTTTGAAATTGCTTTAGATTATGTACGCAATTTGTTGTTGTAGCTATAGATACTTTGTAAATTATATTGTTCCCGGTCGCACAGGCGAACTGGGAATCAAACTCGCTATCGGGGTTTTAATAGAAACTTTTGGGAGGCCCCAAGTCCAAACAGACAGTTCCAAAATCTGCAGCTCCTGGCTGGTATGCAACTGAGTCTTTCAAGGTTTTGCAGACGCTATTTTGTCACTTCTGAGAATTAGAGAAGAATTAAGACAGCTCCAGTTTCCTGCGAATGTTTAAAACCGCGTACGAGTTCGTCAGCACATGTTGCTCCTTGAACATGGTTGCGCACTTCAATATGGGTCATGAGCAAAAATGTTGAAATAAAGTGTTGCGCATTATCTGTTCAACCTGTTGCTCAACCTTTTGTAGTTCTCTTTCTTTCACCCAGAGCTTATAAGCGCTGTAGAATAAAACGATGTAAAATTCTTACCATCATCTTGTAAGAAAAAACAATTTTAACTGTCTTAAATATTTTACGCAGCTACTTTACTTTAATGGAAAACCATAATAACAGCAGTATAAAACAAACTACAATTATATTCAAATAATTGCTGAATGTATATAGTTTATAAAGCTTGCTCATCTTTTTGATGAAAAGAAGGCACCTTCACCCGTCTGATAATCACAATTCATCAATCAGATCTTTGCCGCCGTTTTTCTAATTTCAAATATAAGAAGGCCTCAAGTCTACTGATCAAATTTTGTTCTTAATTTTTAGCTTCCATCAACTAAAGTGAGTCAATGGCAACTCTAAGTCCGATGTGACTTGCAAAATCAGAGAAATTATCAAATGAGAACAGTAAAAAAGGTATTTCTTTGACAACATGTTCTATTTATCAGTTTTTGTGACCTTTATAACAATAAATGGGATAATATTTATTTTTATATTGGGAACTAGGTACCTGGTGCCCTTAACTTAATCATTCGCTTAGCATAAGTACCAACTACCTAGTATCAAAGTCGAAAAATGTTCGCCCTCTAAACAAAATGCCTATGAAAAGTAGTATGCACCCAAAAAATATTCCCGCTTTCAATAAATCTCTCTAAATCGGCATAATGTAAAGTTCCCAAGCTGCGTCTATTCACGTCACTATGCTTTTTACTAAAATACAATTTGAAACCCTAACGACACCAAATGTAATTGAATCCTTCCCTCTCCATGGATCCATTCAACATGCAAAGGCATGGATATGCCTTCTCTTTTGCTCGAATTCGACCTATAAAGTTGAACCCAAATTCAATGAGCTTTTCGCTGGCTGCAGCTTCGACTGCTTTCCATACAGCAAGTCAAACGAAATCGATACCACATCAAACATGGAAAGCAAATCCCAGCCCGACTACTACACCAATCTATTCATGACCGGAAATCAATTACTTATTATATTTCAAACTCAATATTATAGAGCAAATATTTTATTACAAAACAAACGGTTGCACAGGAGCACACATTCTCCCCTCTCTCTCTCTCTTTCTCTCTCTCTCAATCTGCTATGAAATTCGCATTTCCTTCGACCTTTGATCGTTGATGTCGACTTGCTTCGTCGGTTTTGGTGAATAGGTAAGCTGACGTCACGGGCGAGTGCGCCCAATATATTATGTGCTACTGAAACAACAACCCTGCACAGGAGTTGACTTTTACGAAAGGGATATACCATAAATAAGATGATCACCTACGTATGTACAACTCCTACATGCACACACGGCCATGGTTTTAAGTAAATCAAAAACTAATATTTGAAATTGAATTTGCTACGCTATCCAAAGACTGGAAGTTACATAATATCATCCTGTGTGTTTGAATGTGTGCGGAAGGGAGGAAGGAGCTGCAATATGCGAGTGAAAATTCGTAGGCAGATTTAAGAAGAACGATGCGGAAGATTGAATGCAGAACAGGAAGACTTTTGGACATGCTGAAGGGGATTATACTCACAGTTGATATCAATTGTTACTACTGATTCAATTGGTGTTGCCCTGGGATGATTGTTTGCTCTGCATGTCAGTCTTGAGTTAAGATCCTCCCGTCCAAGGGGACCCAATGTAATTTCACTTTGTACATACCGCCCGCCTGGGACATGATTTGTTTCAGAGATAACCGGAATGCCGTCCCGGTACCAGCTTATGGTTGGCGTTGGTTTGCCTGTGGTCAAGGAGAATAGAGAAGAAACATTGTGTATGGAGTTTGTATAGGTGGAAGGATCAAAATGAACGAATTTTGTAAATTTAATGTGTACAGGAATTTCGGTGCGAGCCAAAAGGATGGCTGGTTACTCCTTATGGATTCCATAGGTTTATTGGCCTATAAAGTCATGAAGGATATGTCCCAAATTTCATGAATATCTACATTCATTGTGTGAGCGCATGTGTATATCTGCACTTACCCCCATAAACTTCACATTTTAAGGATGCCACATCGCCTTCACTGTATGCCCCAACGGCAAGGGCTCTTTCGATGTCTGCCTCGTCCCGTATGATAATGCGTTCAGGTGGTGCTGCAAAGTATAAGAAAAAGTCATTGTAAGCGATTTTGTTCGCAATAATAAATTCATTTTTTACAATATAATATTCTACAAGGAGTTTGACGTATATATCAGTTTTATGCGCATGGATATGGCTTGAGAAGATATTAACGACAGCCATTAGAGTAAATCGTAACGTGGGTGATTTTTTCTGTAAAGGATTCTCTGGGGAACGTATATTTCTATACAAATGAAGCTTTAAAAGGATATTGCTGGCATAAATAATATCTGATGTGAAAGTTGGATGACAGGCGGTAAGAATGTAGAGCGGTTATGTTTACAGAGCGAAATGGGCATGCGAAAGCCCTGGCTGGATGAGCACTGCCAGCAGGTATACCAACCAATAAATGATGTAGAAAAAAACTGACCTGCTGTGTGATCCTCGAATGAGACAGGCTTCAGGATTCTCTGAGGAAGCTTCTCAATTTATTCCGGATGAACTTGACCTAAATTGCAGGTCCATTCCATTCGTCACAAAACAAATAAACTAAAACAGACTAGAATGGAGCTGGAAAAAAAATGGAAACTCCACGAAGCTTAACACACTTATGTGGGCCATCAAGGACCTCGGGATCATGCATCAAACTCAAAATCTGTCGCTAATTTAAGCAGCCTTCGATTGAGTGTCCTTTTCAAGGTAAAAATCAACTTTTCAATGATATTTTTTCCTTAAATTAACTAAACCATCTTGTTTTGAAGGACATTTTGGAAAGATGTCCCTCCCATGGCTTCCAGGGACTTGATAGTAAAAATACATTTTCTATAATCTCCGGGCAAAACGTCTGATGTATAAATTTCAGAACACTTTAGAAATATGTCCATTTTAAGGATATTAAGAACCTTTCGTGAGATAGGAGATACCTCTGTATCATACATCTCTTACACATGCCAAAAAAAAACCGATTCCATGTAAAGTCTTAAAAGGACTTGCTCTTACGAAGGCAGCCATGTCTATGTACCTAAACTTCAACCTGTCGTTTCATCGTGGGTCGGAAATTCCGCCCAAAGAGTTTCGCCTAAGAAAAACTCATGCAAAATCAATGGTTGTATGAGAAGAGCTCACTTTCGCCATTGAGATTGGAATACTGTAAAGAGTACCTTCTTCTACATTATTTGCGCACATGATTGAAGTACCACTTGAGCATATTTACGCCAAGCCAAATGTCTGCATTTATTGTCCAAAGCTATTATATGTGCAAGACCATAGAGCCCGTCCCACTAGATTGCTTACACATCCTTGCTCGACGTCGGCACTTACCTTTTCGTGGTACTTTTTTGATTCATGGCCAAAAACATTTTTAATCATCGCTTACATCAGATATTTTCGCAAATATCAGCACAGAGAAATTTCCATAAAAAGAAAACATGTTTTGTTTATTCTTTTGTTGGCCAAAAATCAGACGGGTCTGAGGCTGGGCAGGAGGAACAAGAGGATAAGAACTCTTTAACCACGTGTTCAATTCCCTTTGCAGTGTAAACCCTCGACGCGGTACTGTACCTAACTGGCGTATAATCAACGGATACAGTACACCCCACGGTTATCCTGGTCGTTTATTATACGTAACTCGTAATTTTCCACTAAAGTGTTTTACTTGTGCCAAACGCTTTGTTGTGTAACACAGCAGCAGCAGGAGGAGTAGGATCACACCAGACTTTTGCTGGGTCAACCCTTGAGGCGGGTCCTATTCAACTTTTCTTTCAGCTTGGCGACGAGAAATGAGCTCTTTTTTCCCCGAACAAGCGTCGTTCATTCTTTTCACGACTCCTTTTAGTCCTTTATTGTAATTTTTTTTTTTTCAGTTTATTTTCACAATCTTAACGATTTTTTTAAGGGTGCAATATTTCATTACGTTACTTTGGTAGTGGTGCGAGAATGTTGCTCTTATGCAGAGTGCTGGCTGGTTGTGGTGGGTGGATTCAGGAAGTTCTGAGATATATTTTACAGCCTTGCAATACATTCTGAAGCGGTCTTATTCTTTTGGCGTATTTTTCACCAAGGACACATTAGTACATGTAATAATATTCTTTGTGTGAATTAATGTTGCTCGTTCTTTCGATGGAAAAATGAGAGAGGCAACACGATGGAAACATGGGTCCACAATTTAATTTAATAATCAATTTTGGTAAAAGGAAAAATACTCGTGGCAACTTTTGAATATGTGCATGGGAGGAGATACTAAAAATGCTGGAGTAGAGAATTGTGAGTGTATGTTATAGAGGATTAAATTTCAAGGGTGATATTTGGGAAAAAAGATTGCTTGATCAATGAAATCATTTGGCTAGTTTATTGGAAAGTGGCATGAATTTAACTCATACTCATACATAGTTCCATACCATAGTCTAGTACAATCGTAGGTAACTATAAAAAATAAGGAACCCCAAAGATTCTATGACTATTGGCAATAATTTGGACGCCACTCGCAGGTATTTGGAAAACTTTTCCAGCTGATAGCAATTTGAAGTTTTAAAGCTCTTCCCGTATGTAAGAATAAAAAGTTTAGACGTAAAAACTACTCCTTTAATATAAAGACTTCAAAGCTGAAATAGTTTAGCAACTGGAAACGCAAAGTAAACGCAGTAGTTATTTATACCTTAAGCAAATCCTGTCAGTATTTATTTATGAGTTTTCGATGACTACCCGTTCTAAGTTTTGAAAGGGGACAGGATCATTTGATGGTAGCTTAGTGACCTAGTAGCTAGAGTCTTATTTAATCATTGACCGAAAGGTAAAATATTTGAACTAACATAGAATCAGTGAACACAGCAACGATTTTTGAGCTCAAAAAAATAAAATTTAAAACCAAGCTAAAGGACGAAATTAGTTTAGTTGTGAATGAGCGCAACACAAAATATTATATCTTGTCAAAAATGACACTCAACATCGACGAAGTATACAGAACTTCAGGATAGAGTCCTGTAACATGGAGTAAGTTATAAGGACTTTATCTACCTCGACTCCGCTGTTAACTCTGAAAATGTCATCTCAGCAGAAAAAGCGAAGAATTACACTTGCAAGAAATGGAATTTGATTGAAAAAGCCTTTTCGACGCGAAACACATATTTAGACTCTACCTCGTCATCAATCAATCCCGCAAAAGCATCGAGGAGAGAGGATTTCTCATTCATAGCACTGAAACTGAAAATATTGCAATAGGCGCAGAGTCTGTCGAAGCTTTTGGAATAATACATTCAGTAGCTCTGGGAGCGTAATAGAAATATTTCACATAAATCCGAAGAATTTCCAAACTTGTAAAGGTATGACATCAAAAGCCTGATTGATTTTTTGAACAGCCAGCTCATGGTTAGCCTACAGGAAATATAGGCATCATCCAGAAAGGTGAATGTCGTCTATGGGTGGATAAAGACGAAACTGCGGAACATGTAGTTTAAAAAGGCATAGCACCGCCAGAAATTCAAAACCTCTCCTCTAAAACTTGGGAAAATTTTCAGAAAACGCAAAAAATATATATTTTTTTTAAGTTTTTTGTAACAATTGACTAGAAAAAGAGAAAAATATTCAGAGGTAGACGTCCAAAATTAAAGTTAAAAGATACCTACAAGGTTTTGACTGTTTGCCGACGAAAGGTATCTGAATTTATAAAGAAACAAGTTGCCTTTAGAAAAACTTTATTAAATACTGAATAACTTTACCAGTGTTATCCTAAGATTCATAAAAAAATATAAAAAAATTAAACACATCGTGCAGGTAAACCAAATACATTATATAAGGCGAGAACGACCAAATGACATGTTGACATAGTGACATGTTTTTGCTTGCGTGCAGATGTCACTATAGCTTTCTCAGGACCGAACTTTACATTGTTTTCAAACTCTTCGTTATAACCAACGAATTGAAAGTCTGCCGACTACAGTTTGCAAGACAGCCATGATCGTCTGAAAGATGCGTTAACAGAGCCATGTGCTCCTAAAGTGACTTCTAGGCGCAAAGGATATCTTAGACAGTGTTGCCAAGTCGTGGGACCTATCCCCTTTCGTAGGAATTTCATTTTCCGAAAGGGCATTTGTTAAAAAGCTCTAAAATTGTAAGAGTTTAAGGCTTGACCATTAACATTTCGACAAAACATCTGCGTTTCAAAAATAAAAGGAAAGAAAGGTAGAGTGCTGCCAACCTGATAGATTAGAATGCAGCCTCATATCCTCAAAAAAAAAAACGCATTTAAGATATCAAAACAATATTATTGAACCCATCTTTAAGCTTTTAAAGACGTGCTTGGCTCAATTAACTTTATAGACAAAAGGAGTGCCTAATCGTAAATTGAAAGGGATTATTACTAATATCGAATAACAAACGTGAGATAGCGTACGCCAAGCTGGTCAATGTCAATCTCCACTTGGATCATACAGTCTTTTTATCTTCTTTTCAAGCTGAAGCTCTTCGAAATTAGGCGTTGCCCGTACTAAATGAAAGAGTAGGTACCTACCGATTGGAGATTTAATTCAACTAACGACTAAGTTCACCTCCACCAACTGAAAACGCAAATTCTTTTAGAAAAATCCAATTCAACTTCGTAATTTTTACACATTTGATGTTCAAAGTTCAAAACTGCCAAGCCTCAGCGTAAAACTTGTCATCCACAGCAGTGATGGGACTTGAGAAAAGCGAAATGGTGGTAGATAGCCTTAAAAAAAGGTGGTAGAAAAGTGGTAGAAAATAAAATGTTCCACTTGCACTAAAATAATGCAAGCATTAGAGAAAGCACACTAACTTGCTGTAGGAACCAAGAATTTACGCATTTTCACTTCCAATAGTTCTAAATATTATTTGAAAATTAAAAGTTTTTGAAACTACTAAAAAAACGTCATAGATTCAACTCATCATTAAACACAAAATATCCAAACATAGCAAAACACCCTCTCACAAATACAGTCAAATATAGAAATTTTAGCACATTAAATGGTGTACTGGACTGGAAGTTTTTGCTGATGCAAATCTCAGAGAGAAATACTGATAGCATAAAGCTGAGTCTGTATGGGTAAAACTAAGGCGAGTAGGTATAGGAATAATTTTCAAATTAATGTAATGATGGAAAAGAAATATTATTAGCTAGTAGCGATGAGTAAAAGGTGGTAGATTTGGAGTTCAGGTTGGTAGAATTTCCGAAAGTGTAAAAAGTGGTAGAAATACCACTTAAGTGGTAGAAGTTCCATCACTGATCCACAGCATTTGGTCTTTCCAATTTTAATTAAATTGAAAACCAATGCACCTAAGACCGACTCCCTGCATCACACTGTCCAAGAACTCATCGAGTAGAAAACTATCATTGCACTGACACACTAACACAAAAGCAAAGACCCCATTATCGGCCGAGTGATTGTAAGAAATTATTTTTACTTCAAGTTTGCTGTAGTTGAGGTCTTGTACAGTATTTTCCATTTCGGAGATTTGTTTTGTTAAATGTTATCTTGCCATAAGCCAGAGTGCAGTTTACTATGTACGAGTATGTGTTTTCCTTTCAAAAAATATATATATCTCATTATATACTTTTGAAAGCGGCGCGGCGGTGCTGTACAATGCTAAAAGATTAAGTGTGTGTACAATAATGGCGACGTTGCCGCCATATCGCCCGAGTGCTAACAGCGGAGGACAACAAAATGAGTTATTACCCTCATTTTGGGACTTTGTTCAGTTAATGCACATTTTTGTAAAGGGTGAACTGAGTGGCGTGTGGAGTCCTCCCTAAGGATAGGTTTTGGCCGTGGCAGAGTTCAACATTTACAATATGAATGCTGCTTGGAGTTTGTTTTACTTTCTCGCTTTTTTTTTGCTTTTGGAGAATATTGTTGCAACAGCGAGTCATTTCTAGTCCTTGCTCCTCACCGAATGTCAGTGATTTATGAATTTAATTTTGTAGGTAGATATTGTTTTTCGTTATGAGATTCCTAAAAATATAAGAGTGATGTATATTCTGAGCACGCAGTCTTTCCCGGAAAGGCAATCACTTTGAAATTTGTCTCGAATATAAAAATTTGTTTAAAATTAAAACTACAGGAGTAATGGAAAATTTATGGCAGTCACTGATATTATAAATATATGACCTTTTATAAAAAGCTTGAGATATTTTTGAGATAGGTAGATGAAATTATCTGTAAGTGCGAGAGAGAGCACTGGCAAGTTGAATTCAAAAAGAATTCGTGAGCAACGATGTTTTCGGATGTTTTACTAGGGAATGGGCGAGGTCCAATTTTAATTTGCTCCAGAAAGTTCAGGTAGCAGAATTGCAGTGTGAAGAAAAATTTAATTTTTGAAAAGAAGCGTACAAATGGCAAAGCCAAACAATCCGGGACTATCTGTCTAAATACATAGGCCTCGCAGTGGCGCAAGTGGTAGCAAGTTTTATCCAGAAGCCCTTGAATTGCTCAATATTATGCAGTTTATGGTATTAAATAAAACAAAACTGTTACACTCTTGATGTAACTCAGGTTTAAGTTAATTTTACACCCGTTCAATAATCTGCATTTTTTAAACCCGACAATTTAAACCTGTGTATATTCACTGAAAAATATGCATTAAAACCGCTGGATTAAAGATGGATTAAAATGCGGATTTAAAACACTTTAACCCGTTTTTAATCCGTTTTAAACCCACGTAATGTCAAAATTCACAATTAATGGCACGTGTTTTTGTTGCTTGTCACTTGGAAATTGATTTGATTTGTTGTGTGCCGATTTTAGTTTTTAGTGCATTAGTCGAATCAAGGAATGTTTGTAGCTTCGAAAATTACTCTTTCTTCAGTCGGAAATATTTCCGAATACCCACCACAACGTAATCAAGGGCGACGTTGATTTACCATCAGCTTTATGTTTCATGAATGAAATCCATTTCTCGCGCCCCGCGAGAAATAAAATGTCAACATTATGAAGTTGAGTTTTAGCTCGAGTTAAAGTGCTTAAACTGGTCTCCGGAGTGCGTTTAAATCCAATCGGATTAAACGCTGTCAAGTTAAAAAAACTGGGTTACTGCTCGGGTTAAACGACTGAATAATATGGACTTGGATTTAATTTTTGGGTTAAACTTACTTAAACCTGGGTGTTACCTTTAACCTGGATTACATAAAAAGAGTGAATAATATAGCCGTAAGTATTCAATATTCATTAAAGTGAGGTGATTGAGACTTTAAGAGGCTTTTGGTTAAATATATATTGTGTTGCGGTCAGAAAGTGTTGGTGCTCTGTGCCCGTAGCATTTGCTTCTCTTGCTATGGGGCTAATCCACTACTGTAGCCCGGTAAGGTATCGAACTATGACAGTGAGCTTAATTTTGGGTACATTCATAAACGTTTTTACAAACAATGTCCAGTCATTTCGAATCCCAATTTTAGTTGTGGGCAAACTCTGCTATAGCTTTTAGCCTTTTCTTGCTACGATCAGTGGCAGTGAAGGATTTCCAGCAGAAAACAGCCGAAATATTCAACAAAAGCCTTCCACCAAAGTCATGGGAGAGTTAGAGCTGCCTCCACGAAATGATTTTCAGGTAAAAAGTAACAAAATATAATTTTAAAGGCTGTGGAGTACGATTGCAAAATGTTCCTGTTTCAAAACTACACGATTGGGTCGTGTATTTCCAGCTCTAACCTCTAACTGAGGACAATATGAAAGTACTAGGTTTTTATTAAAATTTACGTCTAAATTCTGCGTCAGAAGTGGTTGAATTATTTGAGAATTTTAGTCAGATACCTAACCTTTGAACAGTTTCTTAATCTTTCGCTAGAGGTACCGCAGAAATTGCAGAGAATGCTCTTAGAGCAGTGGTTCCCAACCCGTGAGACACGGCTCCCAGCGGGGGCATGGGGATTGTAAAGGAAATCTGAAATATAAATTTAAAACCAGCAGAGAAACAGACAGACTTGACGCTTCAGCTGACATGAGAATTGCGCTGACAAAAATTGCACCCAGAATTTCAGAGCTGGCGAAGAAAATGCAACACCAGAAGTCGCATTGAACATACAAAATCAATTTAAAAATTGTTATCATTGTTAATTGTTAACAAAAGGTGGGTGGATTTGGGCATCTTCTATTAAGCTATTAATTAATATACTATAGTATAAAATCAACTGATGACGATACAAATTCTCATCCCAGCGGACACTATTACTCCGAATGTAAAGGGATGATTGTAGTGTTGGTACCTATACCACACACGGATTTAAAACGATGCAATGAATTAAGTCAACCAGTAACAACCCGCCCTTAGATTTAAATTTGAGAACTCACTTCAAAGAGTTTAGGTACCCGTTACAATCTGCAAGCGAAGAGACAAACTGCAGGCGAGCATTCCCATCAGAATGCCACCGACTGCGGCATTTTCAAATTATGCATGCAATTTAATTAAGTATACTGCCCCAACTGGTATTTAGTAGGTATACTAATGCAGTCGCATACTAATAAGTAAACATTTCAAATAACCAAATGACTGGTTATTAGTGCAAAACCGTTAATCACCCCCAAACAGTATAAACACTGCGCCATAACAATTATCATCAAACTAATTACCTACCGTTGTCGCGACTGTTTGTATAAGTCCCTCTTGTTCACATCTCATTAAATATTCAACACTTAGGAAGAAATCACCACATGCCAGGACGTATTTACCATTGTTTACCTTTTCAAGTTTGGCGCGCCAACACACCCCCATTCAAACAACACGATTTATCATCACACAATTGGCACTCCAGGTATGCTACCCTACCTAACTGCCCTAATCCAACTGTGCACATTAAGTATACTCGTACACAAATTCCCCATCGAAACCCTATCAAAGTTGCCTTTCAAAATTATCTGGGTATCTGCAGTCTGCACTGCCGCAGCCGTACACTGAATATTTTCCGATAATACGTACAGATAAGAGAATTACATCGTCAGATCGTCCTTGTCCTCCGGCGACGGATAACAGGTACTCACCGCAGCGACACGGTTGGTGGTGGCGCAAAAAAAAATGGAATACAAAACCAGCGCTCTTTTGCGTGTACAGTGATAGAAGCAACCAACAAGCACAATGGGAAAACATTTCTAAGGCAATCAAAAAGGAATTAGCTAGCATTCGCTGCTAGAGCAGGGAATTGCGTGATTCCCAGCATAAAAGTCGCCGTGGCATTCCGTGAGCATAGCAAATTCCAGCCATTTACTCTGATTCCCACACAATTTCCCAAACACACATAGCGGACAACACTCACCACCGCCGGCCGACCGGTTAGGGGTAGAAGCGATTCGTGTAATCGTTTAATCGTTTCTCGAGCTTAATCATTCCTTTGCACGCACGTTCCGGAAAGAACAACTTGTTTTTAGTTCTCTTTTTTTTCTGTTTTTCTGTTGCTGACTAGCGTGCTCTGATCGAAATCGCAGGGGAAACAGTAAACAGGACCGCCACCGCCACACCATGCAGTCGGACACTTGCACAGGCACAGAGAGTGGGGCGAGCTAAAAATGCTTGATTACTTTAGTGGGTTCCGGGATAGCCGCATTTTTGGCGAACAACAAAGTTTAATTGAAATTTCCTGGCGGTGGCTTTTTGTTTGCATATTAGTGGAACTTTGGGGCGGGCAACATGAGTTTTGGCGTGTGCTAATAAGGTGGAGCATACTTCACCGCAAAGTGAATTATTCCGTTGGCCATGTAGGTGGAACGAAATTGTGTAGGTTTCAATTGATTTTCTGCATAATCTGCTTTCTTTTTCGAGGCAGAGAATGCATTGTAGTGAGTTTTCAATTGAGAATGGAATCGATGAGATGGCCATCTTTTGGCAACATTCGGCATGAACATACTGCAGAGGAGACTTTATTTCCGGTGTTTAAGAAAGATACAGCAATCTTTGTTAATAATGCCGCATTTACACGGTCACACATTCCTAACACGGAATATTAATGGTATGCTAAATACTAAGTAGCCGTGTGACTGAAAGGGACGGCATTACCTAACACCAAAACAAATTTAAACGTTTTTTGGTCGACAATCTTGTTTACGTGGTAGAAATTATGGGAAAGCTATGCATGTTGATATTTTTATAGCGATGGCTTAAGAAATTTCGCTTTCCTATAAAACAAAATGCCTTCAGGGACCGGAAGTGATGAACGGACAATTATTTATTTATTTCGTATAACTGATTGATGCATTTTTGGTTTAATTTACTGAATCTTAAAACTGCTCTCATTTCACATGTTTTAAATCAGAAATAGAAATGTTTTCAATTGATTACAGAAATTATGTTCCCGGAACTAGTGTTTGTTTCCGTATCTATTATTATGGGCACATGACACTTAAGGCGTCTGATTTGTGATCTCATTCTTACTCCTTTACAAGCATTGACTACGGAAAAACGGATCTCTGTCCCGTCTCGTGCAAAAATGCGTGTGCGTGATGGGGTAAATGCGGTATAAATCAGCCGAAAGAAATGTTTGTAGCAAAAAACAAAGCGAAGTAGCTTTGGCTTGCAATTAGGACTGCGTGGCAAAGTTTACAATCATTTGACGAATTCTATATGCCAAAAGATGCAGGGTTCCGGACACGAAAACTAAGGAAAACATAAAGAAACCATGCATGTAGATAGGTATGTCCATCAATGATTTTTCAGGTGCTGCAATGGCGAGTGGGAATGAGGAGTCCATCATCCACTCAACCGACATGCTTATAGAAGAGAGGTTTCACTAGAAAAAAACTTTTTGAACGATCTTGATTATGACACAACCAGAGAAATGTCAGCAAAGTCGAAAATTCGCTGAAGAATCGCTTCTCTAAAGCACTTGAATCCGGATGTTATAGCGCATGGGTAGTACAACAGTCATCGGAGAAGCTGCCGAATTAAAGAAGTTAAATAGGCATAATGGGTCTTAAATTTTATTAGTTTTATACGGCGCAATATATCTATGGGAAGGGTTGAGGCACTAGTCTCCGGAGAGTGACAGTGTCCGGCAAAATAGCCACGTCAAACATAAAAAGTCTCAAATATTCTAAAGGGTATATGATCTATTATATGTCACACAAATGCAAGGCTTCAAACGAATAAATTGCATTAATCTGATTAAAAAAAGCCGACAACCCTTATAGCCCGATTCCCGTCCAACTTTTCCTTAGCAACGGTGTTTCTCCCAATACAAATTAATTTAGCAAATAAAAATGAATGTGAGATAAATATCTGTTTAATTACCTTGCTGCTCAATTTTATTTTATTCGAGATACCTACTTGCTCATTTTTGACATTGGCCAATTAAAAAGCATGAAAACCGACGGCTTATTATAAATTATTAGCAATGCTGTTGTTGTTTTATGACAGAGGATAGCCATCTCTTGACATTTTATAAACCACAAACCCACATAACCATCAAATCAACACGGTACTCAGTACTCACTGCCGAGTTCAACTTTAATTCGAGAGCGGTCTCCTCCCCCAATCCGGCCACCTTTTCCATTTATTTCGACGCTTCAGAGTTTGTGTATCGCCTCACTTAATATACGATCCAAAAAAACGGTTAATTAAAAAACCTTTTTAATGGTCATTCAGGCATTCGGAGTATACCCCTCCCCCCTGTTCCACCTTTCAGATTGCCTTTATTAAATTAATTTGCTGGCGAAACGACCTACTGGTGGTCATCATAAACAGCATGAAAATATAGACTCGCCCAATTATATGGATACTAACGGGTGGTACGTGCATTGTCATTAAAGCTTAAATTACATACTCGCGATATACAATGGTGTGTGCGCGGTATAACCGCAGCCAAATATTTTTTTTGTTTTTTTTTTTGTTGTGCCAATGATGATATCCCCTCGCATATTAACCGAGCACGTAATTGTATACAAACAGGTATCAGGTATGGTTATGGATCCAGCACTTATGAAAACGTAAATATCAAGTGAGAGGTAGATGGATATTTTTTTTACCGGCTACTTACTTATTATGGTTAAATTTATTTTGCTGTTTCTCGTTTGGGCCTTTAGAAAATCCACTCGACATCGATAGTCTCCGGTGTCGGTTTCGCGAGTACTCTGGATGGATAGTTCGCCGGGCTCCTTGTCGAAAATGAAATAAGCTCGACCGCCGAAAACGCTTTCGTCCGACCATCGTTTTGCTGCTTTGGATCCACCGCCACGGATGTCGACACTGCAAGAAGAAAGGAAATTGTTACACGCAATTTTAGTAAAGATAGGAAATGCGACGTCGGCTTTCTACGCTTTTTACAACCGCTGACTAATTTTTTAGGCAACTCATGCAAAGTGACTCGTTTGGAATTTCAAAGCCTTCAAGACGATACATACGATTACCACAAGTTGAAAAAAAAAATGGAAAAGCGAGACAATCTGTTAGTTGACTTCTAGAACAATAAAACTCTGACCAAGTTGATCGATTGCAATAAAATTAAATCTAAATTCTGCTCCAAGTTAAGTCCTACACTTGTTCAAAAACACCAATTAGGATTGGGTGAGTCTGAGTATGTTTCACGTGATTCCCAAAGAGTTGAACTTTACAATTTTATTATGCGACGATGCTTAACGACAGGCAGTATGTTTTGGGTGGCAGTGGGCTGCATTTATAGGAAATTCTTTGGCAGATTTTCGGTGCTGTGTGAAAGGCTGAAATATCCCTACATACCTAAACGTTCCACCGTCTCTCTGCTTAATACTTAAGCTCAATTAAACTAGGTGTGCATCGCAACACAGCTACATAAATCTAAAGATGCCACCATCACAAACAAATCAACCCCCTAACGTAGACCCATTTTCCTGAAGGTCTTTGGTATAATTCTGTTTTGTTTGAAAATGCAAAAGCGGCCAAGCGTTGTCTATTTTGCAGAAAGGAGAATTGAAAGTCAAATAAAGCAACCGATAAACAACATCTCGCCATCTAGGCTCGAGATGGTGTGTAGCGGCAACTCATCATGCCCATGACCACATTTCCATGGAGAATGGTACATTTACATTTCTTTGTTGCTTTCATATCGCCCAACCAAGAAAGACCACTCTATGGTAGGTAGGTTTGTGGCCAAGGAAGTGAGTAAAAATAATGAAGAATTTTTGCCTGAGTATGTATTCCTACAGAAGAACAGAGCAGAGGGAATTTGAAAGCCGGAAAAAATACGAAACAGTATGTGATACAAGTCAAATATGGGTAGTTAAAAGTGGATTACCTCCAGCCGACTCCAGCCAAGTTGAATCATGGGAAAATAAAAATCTTAAGCTGCTTGTGCTTCCTCTTGAATAAAATCTGACAAACATCGAAGAGAATAATTGCATCGAGAAGCTTCTCAAGTTTGTTGTTCGGGAAAGGCATCACATCAAACTGCAGAGTCTTCCTTTTTAAACATGGAAGTCACACAAACGAATAGCAAAGAGAAGGACTGGGAAACTCCTTCTGCTATTAAAAGAGATGATTGTTCAGAAGTTTTTTTTTTTCAATATGACAACTAATAGGCAGGCTGAGGGCGGACATTGTCTTTTATTTCGGTGTTGTTAGCACAATTGGACGATTGTCGTTTGCGTTGTGCGTTCATAGGTTGGACCCTTGAGCAGTTGGCAATCGTCGGAATTTTGCCATAAAATGTTCTTTAGTAATGAGGATTACTTAGGTCTAGGTGGGTTGCATTTTGAGCGAGGACAGTCCAAAGGTGATCAATAAGCTACCGCGCAGTTTGGTGGGGAGCCTATAAAACTACAAGAGATTTGCTTCTCATTTTTAATCAAAAAAAAATAGATTTCACTATGTTCTATTGATTCTACTAAATCACTTCGATTGATTCGGCTATTATTAGCTCAAATTTTTAGCGCCAATATGTTTCGGTGGTACTTTCAGCATTTTTTTTATATCATTATCAGGGTTGTTCTCCTCACATTTCTTCAACAAGTTTTGACACCATTGAACGTTTTTATTGAGGTTTTAACAATAGGACGAATTTAAAAATTTTGGAAATTATTAGAAATATAAAAATACGCTATAAACTTTTCTGTATATGCAATAATCTCGAAGGCTTTTGTGTCTTAAATTTGAGGGGACTCTTTTTTTTAAATTCCATAGGGTATTATGGATGTTCGGCTAAATGAAATCCCTACCTAAACCGTGTCTCAGACAACAACTTCCTGGAATTGTCATGTTGCTTTTGAGCTTCACTCTTGTTTTGTTTCCTTGATTTGCAGGGTGAGTATCTTCGGTGCGGTTGTTGGGGGTGCCTATCCCAACAGCTTAGAGCTGTGAAAAATTCTTTGATGGATTTCATTGGAAATCATTTTATCACAAAATTAATTCTCTATGTAAATCCTGCGTACGCAAGCAACCACAAATTGGCTGGCTTCGATATTCCTTTTTGTAAATGCAAGACGTTTCCAATTTCTGCAACACTAATATCTTCGTCTTTCTGCAACTTTTTGTATAAATCCTTCTCTTTTTTCGTTATATTTTCAAACTGGTCAAATCCTTTTGTAAATGCATATGTAAGCAGCTTTAAAAGTAAAACTGAAGGGTTTTGCGGAGTTTGCCCAACAACCCACCGTTGGTTGTAACTCTTTTCAACAAAATTTCGTGCACTACAAGACTGTTCACCATTGATACCTCCTTCTGCTTTCAAATAAAAGGATATCTCTATGCAAATATACGTTCTTTCCGTTCTGATGTCATAAATTCATATTTTGTATGCACATTCATATACGTAAGTCCCACCAGCCCTTCACCACATACTGTACAAGTGTACACCCACACCCACACCGTGTAGTTGGAGTGAAATCCGCAAGTCGCAGCAAACTTTTCTTACCGAGTTTTATTTCAACTCTCCTATCAACAAAATGTATTTCGTATTCAAATTGGTTTTGTTATTGGCCATGCAAATGAAAGGGAGGACAACTTTCCGTCCCCTTGCGAAAGTTAAAAGGAATAAATAATAACAATAATAAGTGGTTTCATAACAGCACAACAAAAAGACGACGACGACGACGAAGAAATAAACTCGTGCAAAATTGAAACTTTTTTGCTTACCTGTATATTGGCGTTCCTTTATCCTCACGATACCACAGGATGAGTACGGCGTCATCTCCTTCGTATGTACTCACATTGCATGGAAGATAAATTGTCTCGCCGCTCAATGCTTCCATTTTTTGGGTAGGTACTGTTACGGTTGGTATTGTTGGTTACACACCGCCGGATGCCGCAATTGGTAGGTATACGGTATACGAAACGAAGTAATGTCGCGACACAACCAAACATGGTACATGAAATCAATAAGAGAAAAAAAAGAAGACAAAAAAAATATTGATTATTAGCGTTCGTTGTTTACTACCTGTGATAAATAAAAAGGTAAACGTTTGGTCTCCTTCCCCTACCCGGTCCGAAACACCTATACCTACATGCAATGCACGTTCATTGGTGGAAAACAAAAGCCTTTCTCTGTCTTAAGCTTAACCTCTACCTGCGGGGCTTTTCGGTAACCCAACCGCCCTAAATCTATTTCGTAATCGTGTGCAACGGCGCTAAAGTCCATGCAATAACAAATGCGTTCACTGCAGCTGTAGTAATTAAGAAAAGTGCCAACTTTCGTCAGCCGTCATTACTCGTATTGTCGGATATACTTTCCTTTTGCTGTCATTTCTCATGCAGGGGGGTGTAGGTCGCCAAATGACATTGTTCAATATTTACCACCACCCACCGGCATCGAGCATCCAGTATCCGCAGCAAATCGATGGGTTAAATTTATTACTGCGCCTTTGTTGGCAGAAACATGGGCGAATGTCGGAATTTAATTTATGTGTTCTTAATTTTGTATATAATTGGGTTGCAAAATGCCAGCATAATTAAGGGGAGATTGTACGTGAGATAATGACGAAGCAGGTGATGGTATTTCAATACACGTTCATGTCGGCTTGATGTGTAATTTAAGTAAATTTTTAAAAATCGAATTAAGCGCAAAGAGATAATTTTGAAATTAAATATTCAACGGAATTGGGGTTATTATGTAATGGAAAATGGGTGAAAGAAAAAAACAATTCACAGTAGCCGTCGCTTTTGGTCATATTGGCTTCCGGTTGCAGGATGCACAAGCACATTCCACCCTGCGGATGATCGAAAGTTGACGAATAAGCTGCAAAAATGCTTGCAAGTAGGTAGTACTCTTATTGGTAGTGACGCAGAGTTGAATGGCCACCACTTAGCTGCTGGGTAACTGCTAGTTGTTACAAAAGCTTCGATGAAATTTCATGCAATTCACTCTCATTATATGCAGGTAGAAATGTTTTCCAGGGATAATAATTGTGCAAATTGGCTGCGAATGAAGATGAATTTTTTATGCATCACTCAAGTCGTTCGAATGCTTGGGGCTTTGTGGAAAACTTTATTTAATTTTTGAAGAAATGTTATTATTTGTAACACATGTTGTTGATCTCGCTTAATTTTCTGTGGACTCGTACTAGAATTGTGCAGCTTTTCAAATTAGTTCTTCGACCCTTGTTTCCTGGTTTACTGGCCATTCTAAGAATGTACCTGGTACATGGAAAAGCTAAAGAGAAATGCTGCATGTGGTATAGGCACTTGAGAACTAGGTACCTTTTGGTGCAGCACGAGTAAATATGATGAAGAGTGGGTTGTAGAAAATTTTAGCAAATCCTAAAAATACATATAGTTTAAGAAACACATTGAATAAAAAAGGCGTCGAATGGCTATTCATTTCCGCCCTAGCGTTCATAATCCAGCTGATTCCAAGTCGACCCTAATTTTGGTAGATATCTAGTCTAAGTCAAATAAAGTGTTGCAATTGCTTGTTAAAGATTCTATTTGTGCACCTTCGGACCAAGAAAGAAGGCCCTTTTTATATTTGAAGAAACTTTTTTTAAGTCAATCACTAAAACCTACATCGCTAAAGTTAAACGGATAAGTAACTATGAAGTTTATTTATAAAAAATATCCACAGCTCAGTCTCCGATAAATACTTTGCGCAGCAGGTCCAACCATAGGCCTAGCTTCCTACCACTATTCGTTGTGTGTGAGTTTTATTTTTGGGAGGAATGGAAGGGATCTACAATTTTGTGCCGAGTCCAACAGGCTAATTAAGAAGCACTTTTATTAGAGTTATATGCTTTTGGATGTTTGTCAGACGTCTGCGGTGGTATTTTTTTTTCGAACCTAAGGCCCCTCGACTCGCCTAGTAGTCCAACACACTAACCACTAAGCCACTGAGCATACGTACATACAGTCTCATCTCTACAGCTTTTTAAAACACACTTCACTAAAAATTATAAAATTGTGCTTCTGACTGCTAAACAATGTTCTCAGGGAATAACCAACTAGTACCTACTCCTCACGATGCTAGTATACTTAAACCATGTATACAACTAGGTATCGATCATTGATCACTTATCACAGCTCTCTACTAATTCATATTCTGACACTGTTTCGATCTAGGGGTCGCTTCACCTTCGTTACGGGTTTCCCTGATAAAATAAAAAGTGCAAATGTAATTTTGAAAATTAATTTACCTCTTGAGAATGCTTTCCCACATTTGGCAAAGCAGAAACAACATCGCTTTGCTAAAAAGTCATTCGTCCCAATGCTATCTAAAAGTTCCCCTCGCTCCAAATTTGTAATTTAAATAATTTCCTCCCTCCCCTATGTAGAAATAGTTGACACATCCTTACGAGAAGAAATCCAAGTAAATAGGTGAATCAATTAAATTTTAACGGACATTCGCCAACCAAAAATTGGGGGGTAGCATGCCCCAAATGGAAACCACATGAACAAATAGTATCTAATGGAAATCTTAATACACTCTGACATCAGCATTTCCACTTGGATAATCAATTGTAATTAATTTGTCATCAGTGAGATAAACAACCCACCTGACAGGACCAACGGAATGAGAATTGCGTCACTTCCATGCCGAATTCCCTTGCTCGTTCTCGCTTGCACACCACTCCCGACGGGCCAAGGTCATCGCCACTGCCATCGCCATCCATAATTTGTATTCTATTCATGACATTCACCTGAATTCTCATTTGGAATTAGAGCTCCAGCATAATCCTCTTTGAATGAGATAAGTCCCGGCACCAACCGGCTGACGAATTTTCACAACCCAACCCAACAGTGAACGGTGTTACCTGCGCGGAACGAAGTACTCGCAGATCGACTCTGCGAAAAAGGGAAATAATGTTTGGGAAAATTTTATTTGGCTCATCCCCCGCCCCCCAGCACGGTGAAGAGCGAGGCATTGTTCATTCCTTGTAGCTCATCCATTGTTGGAGAATCCGGTATTCTTATGGATTTCAATGAAAATAATGGACGACGACAGTCGCAGTTGTACTCTGGCTGGCATGAGTGCTGATAAAACTTGCCAAATGCCAAATCTCTCGAATGAAAGTTATCTCTATCTCCGACTGGACACCATGAATAATAGAAAAAAGGAACTGACTGTGCTATAGGTAGGTGCACAGTCGACGCACACTTTTCTTATGTCGAAGAGTACATACAACAAATTGAAAAAAGAAAATACCGAAATACACGACTAATGTAGCTAGTCGTGCGTTGATAGAAGGGTGGATGTGATAATGGGCCAATTTATCTGAGAAATAGCTTTGAAGAGGATGGCGCAAGGCAATTCCGATCGATGTCAAGTTGAAAAATAAGACCGATACGTCGAGACTGCGGCTAATTTATGCAAATGTATGCGCTGCGGAGGAAGTGGGTGGTAGGTATCTAACACTTGGCTGCGTTTGTTGTGGGCTTCCTTCTCTTTTGATGGGGTGTGTCTCTGTCTATGTATGTGCGTGTATAAATTTTGGCGAGATCCTAATGAATGGCAAAGGAGTTTTTACTTAAGATACCTAAAGAGCTGTTCATTTGTCTGATGTTAGTGGCAGTCTGTCTGGCGGAGGAGTTTTCGTTGTTATTTGGCTGTTGCAGGAGTAAGCTGATGGATGAGGGTACTTTAATCAACTGAAGCGCAATGATTTGTGGATTGTAGGTCGAACTGGTTGGAAAGTAAATGCCATAGCTACCAATGCGACGGTTCTGAAAGTGCACTTAGCAGCGTTGAGATGTTGTATTGATTTGTTTCGCAATTCCTACAGAGAACAGGTTGATGGATTCTACCGCATCAAGTTTTACAGATTTTCTCATTTTTGTTTGCTTAATTAGATGACTTCAAGTAAAACAGACATTTTAGTGTGTTTAACTTTTTTGTTCTGAGTGGAATTTTGGAATTAATGTAATTTTTTGGGGCTAAAAGGGCAAAAGGGTAAAATATGGGTGAAAATCATACTTTACTGTTAATTTAAGATCACTTTGGCGAAATGTCCCTTTTTAAGGATTTTAAGGACATTTCGAAAAATCCAATTTTAAGTGACCTCTTTGTGAGGCATTCTTTAACATATCAAAACTTATTTGATTGGAAGGACGTTTTAGAATCAACATCCGTTTTTGGGGCCTCAAGGACCTCAGGGCAACAGACACAGTCACAGTCTACCGATAGTTTAAGAGTACATACTTTGATACAATGTAAGTAAAAAACATATTTTCAAAGACCTCTTAGTTTTACATTCTTAAAATAAAAAAAATTAGGTAACAATATGTACCTACCTACTCTCTTGTTTATGTATTTGTGTCCTTGGGACTTCAAGGAAAAAATATGCGTGAAATATACATTTCTTTCTAGGATCAATTTCAAAATATGCCCTCTTTATAAATACTTCCTTTTTACGGATTTAAAATCTGATGAGTTCTAAATGTTTTCTTTATAAACAAACCTTCAAGCACGCCAAATTTCAATGAGAACTCGCCATGCTCGAGACAGTCATGACTTCATTGGACTAGCCTGAACCAGTCGTTTTATTGTAGTTTTGTAGTCCTGATAAATGACAGGCATTAGACAACACTCGAGAGGCAAATCATTCTTTCACTGTCGCTCGGATGTGGCATTTGTTTCAGATGTTAAATGCCCAGAGGTCGCCCCCTTATTGATTTTGTTGATCAAATTGTAAATGAAATACAGCAAGCTCATGGTGGATCTTGAAACATTTTGCGGATAATTATCGTATTCAACAGAAGACCTGCTAGCTGTATTTGAGTGACGGCCAATGAGCAGGTAAGTGAACGAAATTCGCTGCACAACTCATGCTAAAGCTTCGCTTAGTATTGAACATCATACCTAAATCATTGGGGGACTCCCACCCAAGGTACAGTAGACCGCCTGCCCAAGTTCTCTGAAAAGTTCTGTCTTCAGCTAAAATTTGGATATTCTCTCCATTCCGAAAATTAGAGTGATAATACGCTAATCCGTTCAGCATTTGATCCCCATGTCTGATAAGTCCCTAATTACACGCTTATATTCAAAAGCTCTCCAAATATGAATTATTCAAAGTAAAACAAAAAAGTATTAGGAAACTTTTTCGAAACCCAGCAAGGACATTTTTTTCAATTTGACTCGGATAATCCTTATTTCAGATATTTTTCAATTTTTTCCCCATTCGGTTGAGAGAAAATGCGCAAAAGGAAAGAGACACGATGACACCTGCATCCATAGTAAAGCAAAAAGGAAAGTACGAGCAAAACAGCGCAGAGGAAGTTAAAGAAGCTCTCCTACGTACAGCTTCAAGATAAGGCATGTTCAAATACTCATTAACGAAAGTTTTCTCTTGAAATTTTCATTCTACTACGTTGATGGTACTTGAGGGCTCTGCCGCCCCCGCCCACAACCATACACCAACGTGAACAACTTCAAAGCGAAAGCAAGAAGAAGATCCTTTCGGAAAAGTAAATGAAATTGGGTTTTACGTGCACAGCAGCGTCGCACGGTAGATGGCTTAAAAAGTTGCCTGCATACAATTTACCTAGATAGATCCAGCAAGCGTCTAAATGAGACGTCTACGAATTGTTGCAGTAGCTGTTGTGTGTATGCCAAGGACTTCAACACTGATAGCTCCTTTAAGCAGCTACTACTTCTGTTTGCATGTGCATGTGCATGCAAAAATCCAAAAGGTGCCGCTTTGCTTTTGCTGAAATTTTCAAAACTCAGATGCGCACCACCTTACCTTCAAGGAACTGCGATTCGAGCTGAAATCTGGGCTAGTAGGTGCGGAAAGTCGTTGAGATGATGATGATACTGTTGTGGGTCGTAGGTTGCAGGTTGCACGATTGTGGGTGGTGATTAAGACACACGAGCTAGAATAAACTTGCAGTTTCGATGATGGAATACCAACTCGTGTGCCGTTCTGGTGTAATCAGAAACACTGGTAACATACTTCCTGGGTTGCGCATACGGGCTCTGTATCTGTAGCTATACAGGGGTACAGAGAACGGGCACAGGTGAACGGTGTGCACTTGACGCGAGTGAGAGTGGGGAAACTAGGCTAAAAGGACGACTCCCGCACGTTGATGATGATGCTGGGTATTTTCAGACGTCAACTACATCTCTCCGTGGGGAGTTCATGTTGTAGCGCGAGCAAGTGCTCTCTTGGACTAGATTTTAAGCGATGAACGATAGAAGGGACAAGAATAGAAAAGAGGAAGCGGAAAGAATAACTATGAAAATCCGCCATGGTTTTTGGTGCAGTCGTGCTCAATTGGGTGGAAATGTTGAGCGGATTGCTATTTTTTCCCCTCCCCTCCTCGTATAAATAATTATTGCGGAGTCGGGTGGAATTTTTATTTTGAACCACATTGGGAATTTTGCTGTTTTGTGTCTGGAAATAGATTTGTGAACAAGGAAGGCATTGTCGGTATAGTCGGTGTGTTTCAATGGGCCTGTGGGATGATGGATCAGATTGTTTTTAATAAGCTTGTCCTCTTTCTTGCGGCGAAAGGGCGATCTATGACTATAGTTGTGTGGGTTAAGAGCGGGGGAGACTGAACTGAATTCAAATGGGGGTCTGTTAACTAGACAGATTGCAATAGTAGTGAAGGTGTGATTTCTGTCTGAAGTTAAACGTGGCTTGATTTTGGAATTGCGGTGTTTTCAAGTAGAAGAATTATTCTTAAACATACTTGTGTATAAAAAGAAAACTTTAATTTGAACGACTCAAAGCACTATAAACCGGCCAAAGTGCGATGTTCAAAGTTGTTAGGGTACCTTAAGTAAGTAAACCTATTCCAATGCAATATCTGATGTTGTTAAATTACGATCAGGCCTTCGCTAGCCTCTGTGAGTCTTACAACGAGTCATCATAGTCCTAGAGCTACGATTAGGTACACCTGCCACTTTCCAAGTAAAATTTTTAAAATACCGAGGTCATTATGACATAAACCTTTGTCCTAAGTTAGTCATTACGTGTTATCACCTGTCAATCGTCTGGTCACGCAGGCAGCGCAATCTCACGAAAGTCACACGAGTGACGAACGAATGACCGAATTTTTGTGACGTCAGCATGTCAAAATTTGCCACATAAAATGACACGTGTAATCGTAGCTTAATTTGTACAACTCTAACTGAAATCAGAAACCATACAGCCGATGTTTCTAATCGGTTGTAATGTGTACGACAATAAAGATATTTTATATGCAATGAATTTTGTGTTTAATATCGTTCTTTCGTCTTCGTATTAAAAATTGTTACCGTTTCTAACAAAACAATATTTATAAAGGAATTTAAACATTAAAAATCACTCTTCATTTGTAGCATGATTCATAAGAAAATGTAGGTTTTAAAGTCCCGCTGCAATCGGTACGACAAATGTCAACAAAATTAAGCAGAAGATAGATCATAAAATATTTGGGCTATTTAAAAAATTAGCAGAATACTATAACTACTCGTATTTAGCTGAATGCTACACAAAGGAACATTCCCAAAGCATTTTACATACCCAATATTTCAGACATTTAGGACACTTTGTTAGTAAATTGATTGTCTGAAATTTTAAAGCTTTCGCGAGATACTCTTCTACAATGTACATATATTTCAAATTCAGCTTTATGGGTTCGAGTTATCTGTAATCTGACAGGGAATTATTGGTAGGTTTACTAAAGAAAGGGTCTCTGATTCAGTCTCAAAAGGTAGCTAAAAAAAGCCACCTTAAGCGATATTTCTACTGCGAACGTCTGACAACTATCCAAGTTTAACACTATAGCTATTGATATGAGGAAGCTATTTCATTCAGATTTTCGCTTTAAGCATAAAATTGTTGGCACCTTCGTGGAACCAGAAGCTAAAACTCAATTGTTGGTTGTAAGCAGCTGGATCTACGCTCTTAGTTATATCTGTCTATATTACTCCAACGATTTTTTTTAACTTTCGTAAAGGAGCTTCTCTATTAGCCTCTCGGACTTGGCCTTACATTTTTATTGACTTGGTTTAGAATCATAGAAAATTCAGAAACGAATGTATTCTTAAGAAGATCTGTCTGCGCCACAAAGTATGCAACAAGCTATTATTTTATTAATGTGGAAAATAAAAATTATTATTACAATTCCACCTTCACAAATAAAAATCCTAAGAGCATTCTGAAAACAAGATCAGTGTGTTGTAAATTGTTACAGTTCAACATTTAAATTTTCCTTGAACTCCCCTTAAATAAAACTGTTTGCACCGTACATTATATTTACTTGAACAGATTTTCTGCAATAAATGAGGATGGCCTTGTAGACAGACAATTAACGTCAAAAATTCTCGATACGTTCCGCTTGTGTGAACAGCGACAAAGGGAGACATAAATCCAAGTGTGTCTAATTAAATCAATTTCAGTTAAGGGCAAAAATGTCTTCAATTGTTTGTTTAAAATTGGTGTATTAAGACACAGCATTCCTCCGAGAAATGTAAAAATATAGGTATACATACAAACTTTTTGATGGAATTTTTCTACAGTTATAATTTATTTTTGGCGTTTTGCAAAGGTTTTCTAACATTCTAATGGTGATTTGAAAGAACGAAATTGCACTTTGTTAAAGAAAGTACCTACTTGGATCTTCAAGAATGTAACACGATTTTTTTTGTAATGAGATTTGAACTATATGAGTTGTAGGACATCGATGGAGATTAGAAGACGACATACTTCCGAAAGTATTTTTATGATAAATCATGATAAAATGATGAAAAGTTATTCATATCTATAAAATATCTGCAAATATGATTATAAAATTCAGTTTAAACAGAAATTCTATTTCAAAGCTAGGTGTAACAAGCTTTTCGTGAAATTCTCTCAGCTTAGCTATCACCTTAGATTAGATCTGCCTTTCGCGACAGCGGACAACGATAAAATATGTCCCATCTCTTAGGGCCGTTTGCTCATACGACTCTTAACGATTTAGGTTCTACTTAAATACTTATGGGCTACTTTTTTCAGGTCATAAACTGTCACATAAGAGTTTATGTGTAACTTAGTTCGCTATGAGTCGTATCAGCAAACGGCCCTTAATCCCTAAATTTTTCAGTGCAAACGCGAAAACCAAAGTCAATTTCATACAGAAAAAACTATACCGGGCATACACCTTACAGTTGGAAAAGAGTCACAGTTTTACTCTAATGTGGATTAATCGTTTTTTTTCTGATGAGAAGAGATACAAAAATATTTAAAATATCTAATTTTCTAATTCTAATTTTTTTTTGGGATATCAACATATCAAAAACCAAAGTTGTAAGCCAAAAAATACGATGCATGTAAACAAGAAATTATGAAACATTGTCTATCTGCCGTAGGTACTAATAACAAATTATAGTCTCGACTTTAAATTTACTGAAGCTCACAATTGGGAAATTTATATGGAAAATATATATCCAAAGTGAACTACTAATATTTAGAGTCGAAACTGAAAACGTTTACAGTAAATCCCGGATAAATGCCTCTCGCTTAAGTGCCTAACCCGCATAAGAACCTTTTTTTTTTTGAGAACCAAAATTCTGAGGATTTTTTCATATAAAACTCATCTTATTAGTAGATACCTTTTCGATACACACTGTAGCTACCATTGGCTGGACTGCTAGAACTCATATTCTTTAGTATTAAATTGCACAACTCAAGGATAATTCATGTCTAATAAAGGGTGATTTTTTAAGAGGTTTAGAACTTTAAAAAAAAAAAAAACACAAAAAATTCGAAAAAATGAATTAAATATTTATTTGAATCGATAGTTTGAACCTTGCAATTTAATGTTTAAAGATAACTTCATGCAAATGTTGACCGCGGCTGCGTCTCAGGTAGCCCATCCGCTGAGTCCAATTTTGGCATACTCTTTCACACATATCGGCCGGTATCTCACGAATGAATGCATGGATGTTGGGTTCCAGTGCGTCAATCGAAGCGGGCTTGTCCCTATACACATTAGCCTTGGCATACCCCCACAAAAAATAATCTAATGGTGTCAAATCGCACGATCTAGGCGGCCAATTGACCGGCCCGAAACGTGAAATTAACTGTTCACCAAACTCGCCTCGCAATTGCGCCATTGTTTCGCGTGCTG
Organism: Cheilosia impressa; assembly: GCA_948293265.1. NCBI lineage: Eukaryota > Metazoa > Arthropoda > Insecta > Diptera > Syrphidae > Cheilosia > Cheilosia impressa. The sequence goes on along the minus strand of OX411880.1, from coordinate 127,445,597 downwards.
TGTGGCATGTGGCACCGTCTTGTTGAAACCACATATCATGCAAGTCAAGAACTTCCATTTCGGGCATAAAAAAGTTTGTTATCATCGCTCGGTAGCGTTCACCATTGACAGTAACGCTGCGATTCGCATCATCTTTGAAGAAATATGGCCCAATAATGCCGCCGGCCCATAAACCGCACCAAACAGTGGCTTTTTCGGGATGCATTGGTAGCTGTTGCAATGCTTCTCGCTGATCTTCACTCCAAATGCGGCAATTTTGCTTATTTACGTACCCATTCAACCAAAAATGAGCCTCATCGCTGAACACAATTTTTCGATAAAAAAGCGGATCCTCGGCTCGGATGAACATTTCGAACCGAGCACGAATTTTGATAGTAAAATTCAATAATTTGCAAGCGTTGTTCATTTGTAAGATGATCCATGGTTAAATTGCAAACCAAACTGAAGCTGTTTGACAGTGACACAAGGTACTAAACACACGTTAGCTGTCAAAACCAGTGTTGCCAAAACCAAACCAGCTAAAAAATCACCCTTTATAATGCAACAAGCTAAAATAAATGCATCACATCAAGCACCCCATCATTGATGCACTTGCATGTGCAAATAGTTGGTACTCAAAACCAGCCAGAAGCACACGAAGCACAGGTAGGTATCACTTACCTTTTCTTTATTCAGTCAATCTTCACATTAAGCGGTATAATACTTAAAATAAATTTCTCCGTAAATAAGAAAGTTTCTCTTATAAGTAGACATCTTAAAAACGAAAGTTTCTCCTTTTTATGGAATCACTTTCAGTATCGCTGAAGCACTCTCATTACCTCTCCGAAAGAGCGATTCCAGCAACAAGTTCTTTAAGCTTACACCAACCTCTATGATGGCATTCTATACACAGTATATACACCCAGGGAAATATTATCAACGCGTAGCTCCCCCTAACGTGTATCTCTGTGATTTTATTTTTTTCTTATCGTGCATAAAAATACTCCCAATGACACGTTCCAGTTTCTTTGAAGAATAATAAGCCCTAAGCATACTAAAACCTACACCGATAGTGATGGCACTTAAAAATCTCCCATCTTCTTGCTCTTATGGTATCTAATACTCAGCCAATAAAATTCTAAAGGATCATATTACCGCACACAAGTGCGCATTCCAATAACTCAAGTACGGCTTTCAAGAAGAAGAAGAAGAACTCCTCACCTTTGGGGTGGAAGAACAAATAGCTGTGAAATTATTTGCTCGTGAAAAATCGTCATTTCCTCCCTGTTGGGAGCGTTTGATTGATCTGCACGCACACACACATTGCTCAAAGACAAATCCTCTCATGCATAAGAGTCCGCAATGGAAAATCAATAGATTTAGATGTGAGCTGTTTGCGGGGTTGCCCTACCCTACTTATCGAGAGGCGGTGGCTTAAACGGAAAAAGAAAATACTAACCTCTTAGAGAGGTATAGCTCTCCCACCGTATTTAAGACTCAACAAGGGACTATGAGGGGACAGCAGCAAATTTATGAACAGCCATAAAAACTGCTTAAAATACGTCATGTATACACCGAAATGATGAAAGCAGTAGGTACCCCGTGCATGTACTCCAGTGAACCACATACGCAATGAACCGGGCTCAGCTGAAATCTATTAAGGGGCGAGATCGGAGTGTATACGAGTATCCTTGTTTTCGTTTTTATAACCCACTTACACGAAGCTTTTAGGGCAGTAAAATTGTTTCTGTGTGGTGATTGCAGGGCGGCGGCGCTCAACTGGAGTGGGTCCAATGGGTAATGGGGTATAACGGTGGCTCAAAGTGACGGCACGGCGGCGGGAACGATACAGACCTGAACGATGAAAATGAACAGCGACAACGACGCCTACATAAACGCGAGGGTGACTCTATACAAGTTTTTTTTTTTTTTATGGAATCCAGACGCCAATGTTTGCTTTTATAGAAAAAGGACTTTCCGCTGAATGGCATTTTAATATTTTATTCGCTTGGATACGATACTCTTTTTTTTCGCTGACCTCGTTCTAGACTGCACCCGAAAAAATGTCGCCGGTTCTTTTTTCTTGTCTTTTTCCCTGTGATAAAAAATATGATGGTTGCCTTTGGCAGGGTTGATAACTGTGGTGAATGTCCTTTCTCCCAAGTGATGTAGAGAATTTTCTTTAATCAGTTCTGAGAATTTTCTTCTGCTTTTTTCTTATTTTTCGTTGGCTGTGCGTAGATTTTATGATGGCATCGCATCGCTGTGGGACAATTTAAAGAATTTCGGTTTTTCCGTTCTACTCTTTAGAAAACACTTTAATGGAAGGACATTGTAGGAGAGGAAAAATGAAAACAGAATGAAGTACATCCCTGAAGTGAAAAATTCCTTTTAAACCGGTTGCAAGCTATGTACTACAGCCACGAGCAAAAAATATTACACATCTGGCCAAGCGTGACAAGGCTGCATTCTTATGTATGGATCGAATGTGTGTGCACTTGTAGTAGTTGTTCCTGCCAACGATAAATTCGTATCACATGAACGATGAACCAGTGCAGGTCCTGTTTCCTCTTTTGATGTGAATGTTGTTGTTGAAGCGAGTACATGTTCACTTGACAGAATAATGGAGCATAGAGTTGGAATATTGGAGAAGTATTGCAATGGACGTGGAGATGGCAAGCCAGAGCGATGATTTCGATGCTTTAAAATTTGTTTGTTTATCACAAAGTTTTCCCTCAACTTGCATTGCTTCAGAGAAGGGTCTTAATTGCTTTCCCATGATTTGAAATTCAAAGTGGCCATGGCCAGTGTAATTCGCACAGTTGAAATCCTGGCGGTAGATTTTCGATTTGACGTGTTGCCTTTTATTGTAGCTCTTAGGTGTAATTTTTCAGACGTTAAACTAACTTTTCACCCTGAAATTTAAGAAAGATATAAATTTAAATATAAAAATAAATAAATTCATAAAAAAAAACATAAGCAACCATCCTTGCAGTTGAAATTCTGCCCAATGAAGATCCAGAAAGAAAAAAAAATATACCACCAGGCTACTCATTTCCATTGCCAGTCGTCTTCAACGCATTATCCTTCTGTGGTTGTTTGTTGCATTTTTAAATTTAAAGGAATTACACAAATCAATTCTAAACTTTTAAGGTACGTATTCACAAAACTCTACGCATAGATAACATTTGAAAGCCAGAACCTTCTGCCATGTTTTCACATTAAATCGAGTTTTGTCTGACGTCCAAGTTTTGTTAAGGATAAGTTCCATCGATGCTGGGCACGCATTGAATATATTAAGTGATTGTAGCCATTTCCCCGTAGGTATCCGCAATCGACGGTTATATGGCTTAATATTTTCACCAAACCAAGCTATTCACAACCTTTCATTGTAGGAAAATCAATTTCTTACCAGAGAGAGTTTTTGCTGAGTACATTTTTTAAGAAACGCATCGGCATATTCTTAAAGTCAGACATAAATACCAATTTTTAAATAAAAGAAAGAAAAAAAAAAACAGGAAAAACCTCTGAAGTTTGCCTGTTTGAAAACATTAGAGCTACGATAGGCCTTTTAAAAGTGAAACATCTTTCTGTTCTATGTAGGTACATCAACTGCTAACTTCGTTGCAGCTATAACCTAAAGTAGGCTGTGATCTTATCAGTTACATAGCTTCAGTGCATTAAACAGAGCTACGGGAACTAACACACAACGCAGTGACATAGGTCCACGAGGCATAAGTTCATAATGGACTTTTGTCGCACTTCGGTGAAAATATTTGTCCATTTCAAATGCGACTTTGGAGGAGGTTGGCTTTCTTTTTAAATGCACCAACGTTATTCATATCAGGCCTCAGATTCATATGTCCGCAGCCAAACACAATGGTCAAGCCAATACACCTGCCAAAAGCCTATCAAAGACAGCTACTGCAGTGCAGCGTTTTTCCCATCCTCACCTCAAAATTTGTTTACATAAAGTTTTAAAAAAGTAACAGCATTTGAAAAAAAAATTTTAATTATGCCATTATTTAAACTTTTTCTGGGTGAAAGAGCTTAACGATGTCTAGCCTAGATTTGGACTGCTTTCGTGATGTATATTGAAAACTAAGGCTGACATCAAAGTTAATCGAGGGCATGTCAACATTTTCGAAAAGTTTGCTCTGCAATTTACTAAAAGAAATGCTACCTCTAAGGTCTACAAGACTATAATAGCCTTAACCAGATGAATGCATATCTTCGTGTAACAACTTATTCCCAAAAAAAATTTCAACTTCTATTAAGTTCATGAAGTATATCGCTGACAGCGACCGTGAAACCGACACGATTTTTGTCCGCTTGAGAGAACCGAAAAAACATTTCTACAGATTTAATTGTCCGCGTCTGGTTAATGGAACGTAAAACATATAAAAATACAATCTGAAGCAAACAATCTTGGTTGGGAAAATATGCTCTTTAAAGGAAGTTGTACGCAGAAACTTATTTTTACAAGTTTATTGATACGGTACACCTAAATGATAATCTCTCAGTTTTTGGTTAAAAAAAACAAGCAACAAAAATAAAAATACAAATTGACTGGTTATGAGAAGTTAAGACCAGCTTCCTATACGGACCTGTTGCACCAAATATGTATTCACTTTTCTAATAGCTGAGATGCTTTTTTTAATGATTTTTTGAAGTCCGCTGAATATTTTTTACGGCAGCCCTGTGGCGCTCGTTTGCGCATCTTCAAATCTTAATCGGTCAGGATCACATCCTTGTTCAAGTGCTACCCTACCCACGAGTGACCCACATCCAAAATAAAGATAAATTTAATAACGAATAAAAATCCTTGTTCGATTTGATTCATCAATTCCCTCGGCAACCAATTTATACTCGCTCTTGTTTATTTCCCAAACACGATGACACCTATTTTCCGGTAGCAATTTACTAGAACAATTTACAATCGCAATATAAGATGGTATCGCTCTCACATAAACGAAATAAACGCGTTAAGCGCCAATTTCCGTATCTAATAGATGTTTTATCTTCTTTTTTTAATGCCCCCATAACACACACACAAACACAGAGAGAGAGAGAGAGTGTGCTAGAGAAAGCAGCGCATTCGTAAACCCAGGGGCAATAAATTGCCAATGCCAGCGATTTCAATTCACAATGTGTGTTTTATTTCCAACGACCCAGCACCCAGCACCCACCATCCTCCCGTGATTTAAGGTGCGTCACCATATCTATAAATTCCCGAGATATATGCGTCTCCACAATTGTATACATGTCGCTATGTCGCTCATTTCGAAATGCATAGACCCTATGCAACAAAAACGCTCCGCAGCGAGGTTAGCGAAATCCCTGAAAATGAAATCCAATTTCCAAAATCATTTCGAGAGAAAAAAATTATCGACAAAAACTGTTGGAAATTCCAAAAGCCACATATCACGCCCCCTTTAGCCATTCGCTTGGAAAATATACATAGATTTGGATGAATTGATGGCGCGCAACAAAAAAAAAATATTATATAAATTCTAAAATTTATTCCACACACAGCTGGCACCCACCGGGATGTTACCGCAGGAATGAAATCAAATAAAATATATACTCCATCTCCATCCGAGGCTATATCCAAGCGTTTGTATGCATAAATAGCAGCCATATGTACAAGTCCTAGAACCGGAAGCTCTATGCAAAGCGGTATTCAATTTTCCATATGGAGCATGTCGGCAATATTCCCTCTTGCCGAAAATTTCTCCAGATATTCAAGAATAAAACACATTCGCATGCATTCCTTAGATTGCAGCATTTGCTCAATAAATGAAGCCCTTCCGACCGACGACCGACGACCGACGACCGACGATGACATTTCTACATAAATAGAGAGAGCGAGAGACTCCATTCATGGATGCATGTGCACAGTGCACACTCATTCAGAGGCGCACAGTCAAAACTTTGACAGGATGTTGGCTGTGCGTTGCATCGGAAAGTAGTAACGTTTTGGGTGAGTTTCCCATTTTTGTGAACGACTTTACGAAAATAAAAGAAACCCTGCACATAATTTTCCATCCTTCATGTGTGCACGTCAATCTGCTTGGTGCTCCTTTATACCACCTACAATCCCACATAATGCCGGTGTTGTTGGTGGTTCTTGGTGCTGGATGGGATGCTTTCCATGAATTATGCAAATTACTTTTAAACAGAGAAGAGCCTGCGAAAAATGAAAAACAACATAAAACGAATACAACAATAAAAAAGGAAAAAAGAAAAAGAAAAACTCGTCTGAAGCTGGATAGGGACTGTTTCGTCTATTCCATAGCACTTGAGCTTGCGGGTTCTGTTTTCTGTTTGGCGTGTACCTACTCGTAGACAACGACAAGGACAACATGGATGTGGTTAAGAGAAAGAAAGAGAAATGTATGAAATGGATGGCACGAAATGCCACGAGAAATGAAAAGATAATAACAGACTGAGCCACGCATAAACACATTCAACTCTCTTTTGATTCGAAATAAAGTGCTCCTCCAAGCTCCAACTATTCGTGCTTCGTGCAACCAGGGACAGGGAACACAAAACGTCTGCTCGAATGTAGCGAGCCTACATCTACATCATGGGTGTTGAGTCGCAGTTTTTGTTTGCAGCCTTTTCTATCTGTTTAAGTGTCGCAGTGAGATGAAGGTATGACGGCGGCGGCGAGTAAATTTCCGAAATAAAAAGACAAGTCCCTAAAAGAGTGTGTCACATTATGAAAGCCATGTAGCAGTAAAGTGAACTGACGGAGACATTTTGTGATTAAAGTATCCGCCAAGTCTAAATTAATGATACACAGACGAAGGTGACTGTTGGCATTACATATTCTGTTTATGGGATAAATGTTTCACAAGCTAGTGGAGACAGGAGACTGGGATGTAATTTTTTTTTTAAACGAACCTAAATCTTTTTGTGACTTGGATTTGATAACCGGCAAATTGCGGTGTAGTTTGGAGGAACATACCACCATGTACCATGACATACTTTAAAGCAAAAAATAGCTTGGGAAAATCTGTTTTTCGAGTTTAAAGTTCAAGAAAAAAAGATGGTGTGTGTATTTAGCCTTATTTATAAACACACCGTAGAGTCTGTTTAACATTACGCACCCTCTAAAATGCCCTTACGCAGAGAAATGCGATTTATAAAGATTTTTTGAACTTAGGCAACGTTACTTTAAAGCTGCGTAATTTAGACGCGAAAATTTGCGTTTACAGCCTGCGTAAATATGTTTTTGCAAATGATGTCTATACAAAATTGACTTTTGGTTCCATTACTTCAACCAATTTAAAAATTTGCATGTTTATGTACCTTGCATTCACCCTGAATCCAACAGTGACCCCAAGCAGGGGGGGGGGGGTTGAAGGGGGGCAGCATGCCCGCCCAGCCCATACCTATTTTATGTTTATACCAATTCATGATTTTTGGTAATTTTTCATTTTATCAAAAACTAGAAGACATAAAATCATATTGCTTTCAGAGTTCGATTAAAAAATAATAGGGACAGTAAGTAATATAATGCTAATTCAGTACTTCAGAATTTAAAATAAAACTTTAAAATTTTTGTTCTTTAATTTTTTTTCCAAACTTTTGAGTTTGAAGGCAATTGTGTTAAAATATTGTTGATAATTATAACTTCATTATTAAATTTGTGATATAAAAGAGTGGATTAATGCCTTTCAAAACTGATATAGTACTTTATTGTAAGTGATGCCGCAGTTTTTCTTAATTTTGTATTTTATTTTATTATTTTTTTGACTGTACACGCAAAACGGACAGTAGAAACAAGTGCAATTAAGAATTGCTTTCAACAAGTTATATGAAAGCCTGATTCCTAACATTTAAAACTCTCATAGTTGTAACTGAAACTTAAAGTTCTTCAATATTTTGGTGTTACGTTTCATTCTCTCTTAGAAATTAGAATCACTCGTAAAAAATCGAAGTTCTATGTAAAACTTAAATTGCTTTAAAGTAAAATTAAAAAGCATTTTCATTAAAAAAATATATGTCAAGTGTACTCAGAAGGAAATGTTCATAGTAAATTTGAAGGAAAACAGCCTATCGATCGTCAACGTAAGCATTTATGAATAGGCATCCGAATGTATTCACTCGTTTTGATATTGAGCCTTACTAATAACCCTTTATTAATTTTAACTTAAAATTATTTTCTGTACAAATTTCGCAATTCTGAGCTTCCATAAAAATTAAAGTACTTTTTTTTTAATTTTTTCATATTTTGAAAATAAATGCAAACTTCACTAGGACGTTTTTTTTCTAATTCAGGTCAAAACTGCTTTTGTTCATAAAAAGACGATAGGGCACTCTTAATTGAATTTGTTAGGAAATCACGTTAGTCACTTTGGTTAGGTAAATAAATAAAAAACACGTCACGGACAATCTCCGTTTTTATTAAGAAAAAAATGTTCTGCAACACAATCGTGTCCACTTTTCTTTTTACTGAATTAGTGTTTTTATTTGGCTTACTACAAGAAAAAAAACTGTCATCTTTCCCATAAATTTGCACTGTGTCCTTGGTGATTCAAATAAATATAATAGTGTTCTTATTCAAATTATTATAGGCTTCTCGCGGATGCGGTATTTGGAGCGACGCGACATACAAACTCATACTCCTTCCGAATGGGTCGTGTGTATATTTTCGCGGAGTCAAGTTATGCTACGCATAATGTCCTTACTCTTCCTCTTCAATTTTGGTAGGTATCTATGTCCCAGTTTGCCATTTCTATCAACACCGTCAACTGTTCAAAATGTTAAGAAAGAAAAAAAAAAATTCGCCTTCATGTCAACAGAATAAACGCGCCGGGAAGTGGCGCGCCATTTGCTGGAAATAGCGCAAAATAAAAGATGAAAAAAATTCCTACGTGATTCAATTTCAATTCAATGCCATCTGACACCATAAAAACCGGTTGATGTTAGTATAAAACTGTGTATCGCCTGTTCTTGTGTTGCCTTTTATTCATCTCATCTCGGGGATGGGCTCGGTTTTTCAACTGTATTTGGGTGAATTTTGTTCCCTCTCTTTCGGCCGCTTCTCGAAAATGACAGGTAACATAAAAGTTCACTTTTTATCATGAGCTTATAACTTGTATAACGTTCCCATTCTTTTTAGGCTCAAATCTTTCGAAAAAAGCAACAAACCGAAAAGAAACGAACGGTGAATGACAGGTCATAAAGTGAAAACCGTTAAATTTAATATAATCCAACATGCCAATGTCATGAATCGACTGCGGAGAGTGGGCGACGGAAAAAACTGGAGCAGCAAGGTAGACATACAAATTTTGTACTTCCAGGTGGCAGAGGTTAAGTCCGTAGGGAAGCGGTTACATGGCATTTGCGACCAAGTCAACTCAATGTTGTTCGCGTATTCCCGAAAGGCAGTTCATTTACACGTGAAATCTATAAATTTCTCGGGTGGTTTATATGAATAGAATATACTTTTAGTTCTATCGGTGACAATGGAATTTGCATGTATAATGAGGATGTTGATGATGATGTAATATGATGAATTGCGCACCTAAGATGTACTGTGAAGTTGATCGTAAACCAATTTTATCACTCAAGAGAATAGAGTCACAGAAGTCATGTCGTAAAATTAAATTCCCCAAAATGAGTTTGGCTCTGTCGTAATATTCGAATGGATCCGGACTGAATTAATGGTTGGACGATATTTTTAATTCCAAAGCTAGCGCGCGTGGTAATTTTATAAATATGCTATGGCTGTATATGGAATCCGTTGCAGGCAGTAATAAAAAGAACTAGAGAATATAAAGTTGGCAGTTGAGATACTTAATTTTTAGTGGGGTGCAACATACGAAGTGGGGTAATTAAATTATTATTAAATACAGAGAATGAAATCAGGAGATTAAGGAGGATAAACCCGATTGATCTATAAAAATTGGCTAAGAATAGAAATTCGGTTATATTTTCTACATATTCAATGCAATCTGCAGTTAACTTAATGCTACGACTGACATCACTTAAAAAAACTTCACAAAATGTTACAATAGTAATTAGCGAAATAGCATCGCCTGCAAGGGATAGCTTAAAAGTGGTTGTATCACTACATATCAGTTAAAGTGTCTATAGACGAGATGTAATAGAGAACACTTGGATATTCCTTACCAAAAGGCAGTGAAGATTCCTATTCCCCAGTTAGAGGTTATGAGATGAGAGGGAGTCATTTGATTCATATAAAAAACGTGCCTTCTATCGTAGTCCAAAAGCAAAAAGCCCAACAAGTGACAATATCCCTGAGATTTTCTACACCGAGTTATTCCGCACTTTCTCCATATTGTACAAAAAAAGAGCTTGCAGCTACCACTGCTTACATGCGGGTCTGCACCCCCTTCGAGCATTACTCCCTCCACAAAATTAAAAAAAAAAAACGTCGACACTTCGTTACTAAGACCTCATGTATTTCATATAAACTCAACAAACCGAGCCAAAATAAAATTCACTTGCTGTCTCCCTCGCTTAAAATTTCACGTAACACCATACAACCATTGCTTACCTGTTAACATCATATGTTTGCTATCAACTCCGCAGCAACCCTTAATAACTGCAATTTGGACTTGTTTAAAACCACATTAAGGAATATTTATTTTTCTGAGATACTTCTTCTTTTAATTATACCTGAAAAATGTATCTTTAATTAAAAGCAACTCGGTCTTCCCAGAACTCGACTGCAACCCACAACTCGTTGACTGGTTCAACACTTTACGTACATACGTACGCCACGCTCAGTGTGTTCATTAGTAATGAGCTTACAAAAATAAAAAGACTGTTTCTCTGTTACTTCTACAAGTCGCTGCGAAAAAATAAAAAAAATTATAATCAACCAACAAATACAAAACGAGAATAAATAAAAAAAGGGATAATCCCCAGAGGCATAAATACTGGTAGTACAACAAACGGAAAATAAATAAAAAAGTTTCTTGCTGTTTTAACAGGGATTTGTGAGCGATCTTACCGAGGCCATACCCCCAAGAGGGTAACTCTGGCTCAATGTTTATCTAGTCACATTTTTGGAGAATGTAATTTAATTAAAATTTACTTAGATTCCTGATTGCTACATTCGTTTGCCGACTAACGCATATGCGAATATTTGTTCAGCCCCTCCTGGGGCTTCTACAAAAATAGGGAAACTTACTGCGAATAATTCTTTTGCAAAAAAAAAAGGTTAAAAGGATGTTCTTCTATTGCTACTGACAGTTTAATTTATTTCCTCAAAAAGTATAAAATAATTGTGGTCTGCGCGAGATGACTTTTCGCGTGTGAGTTCTAAGGAAGATCTGAGCTTAGATTCAAGTGCAGTGAGCGTACATCTAACAAACGTCACTTCGAAGGCTTGTGCTGAGGAGGGAACTTCTCTTGATTCGACCATTTGGAAATACTACTCTATAAAGTATGGTTGCCATGAATGGACTCTTTTGGAGCTTCCCAGTGAGAAATACGTCGGTGCTTCCTAGAACTAGATTTATATTTCACTGAAAGGTGTTTGCCCAGAATAGGTTTAAGAACTACTGCACTAAAATGACTCCGGTTTTAACAGGTGGTTGGACAAATATTTGGCTTACCAGAAAGGATCGGTTTTATCGTTATTCGCTTTCCTGAGGAAGAGAATACTTGTTTCCAGTTTTGAAACGCCAAAATTCTTTCCCTTTCTTTTAAGGCCCAATAATTGGGCTTGCGCAAATGTTTTAAAATATAAATCAATATAACTATACGCATTTAAAAATGAAAATATTTTACGAAAAATATTGAAAAAATTGTAGGTGGGTTTGTATCTTATATTCGAAAAGTGCAAGACTGGGGTAGCAAAGTAAGCACGCTTTAGATAGTTCTTAAAAAAATTACTCAATGTTCAAATATTTCAATGAAGCTTTGTGCAAAGAGACTGCTTGAGGACAGTAATCGAAAATTAACACTGTTAACGATATTTAGTATAAAAGTTGGTAGTGTTTTTTAAGCGAGAGTCCGTCCAAATAGGCCTTGAAATCATAACATTATGCCAACCATAAAGGACTACCTGAAAGCCACCTTGTAACTGAACCCTTATTTTAAAAAATAAGTATATTTAAAATTAAGGTGCTTAGTGGTTATTTTACTGAACCCCTTAGCACAGGGTTACAGGTTTTAAGCCCAGGTAAACATAAATTCCAGCTAAAGGTAGTTTGCAGATCTACCTTTGAGACTATCACTGTCATCCAATTGTTAGTCATTTCCATTCATCAGAAATTAAACTAAAAAAAAAAACGGGTTCTGCCAACACCTAAGGGTCGTTTTGCAACTATAGTTTTGCTTTATGAATAATAAATCCGACTGAAAATTGTAACATAAAACTAAACTATTTTAAGAAATTCTTTCCATGACAAAACAGTCACCTTTCGTCAAAAAGAAATTCACGATTGAATTCCTCGAGAGAAACTTCGTTTCACAGAAAGTTACCCGTGCAATTTCAAGAGCAATCATCTAGAACAAACTACACTCCGGTACGGAAAGATTGACATTTCCCCATAACGCTGCGTATACCAATATTGTATCAACAAAGGAATTTCCACAGAAAGCACACACATATTTATAGATAGATTTTTGTCGGTACCACCCTTAATCCATTTCATCAACGCATTGCCACTGAATCCTTACACCATAATCATTCACATCTTTCCAGAGGCCAAACAGAATTGGGTTGATAAAAGTATTACGACGAAAGAGAAAGGAATGCGAATATTTTTGAACATTGATGCTTTATCAAAAGCTACGGAAGGAAGCTTACGTAAGAATAAGAACGGCTTCTTCGGCACAAAAAAAAAAAATGGGGAAAAAAACTGAAAGAAGCCGGCACCTCCGGAAGAGTTCCAATTCCCTAGAAATGAAAGATAATCTGCGGATTAAGGGGTGTGGTAGCGGTAGTAATGTCATTATGTTTGGTTTTTTTTTCTCGGTGCCTTTCTCTTCCGTTCATGCTCGGGGGTTGTCAAGTAGATCCCACCCCTATAGGAGCAGAGGAGAGAACAAATCTAATCAGAATATATCGTGCAATTTAATTTCGTTTTGAAAGCACGGCGAAAAAAAAACAACTGTAAGGGGATGTAGTTTAGTTGTCGGATACCAGCAAATTGGCGGAATATGGTGTATTTTTTAAAAGTTGTTACTTTACGAAATGCGAGTGTGATTCTGTTTTTGTATCGCGAACAGGTTTTTTTTGTTTGTGTCGAGAATACTTTTGTTCTTCCTTTTTTTTAATTTAGACAATTGCACCCCTCATTGTTGGATCATCTTGTCGTCGTTTAACAAAAAGTGAGCGATTTCGGGATTTTTTTTTTGTTTTTATTTTAGTAGCTTATTTCGTCTTTTAAGAAGATCCTAGAACTTGAGGGAAAAGTTTTAATTAAACTGAACTGTAACCTTTATTCAAAAGGGGGATGGTTTTTATTTTTATTTCTTGCTACACAGTTTTATACGCTCATTCTGTATATGGCAGTAACTTTTGAGATTGTTCGGGAATTAGCAATGAGCAAATCATGTTTCACTGCTGTTGTGCTTTTCGGTATAGGAGCGAAAAGTTTTTAGCGTGAGATTGGGGAATTTAATTGGATAGCGGGATAAAGCTGGTTGGTGGAGGTGAGGCTGGGTGGAAAAATGTTTTTGGGCTGTGGAAGGGTTGTTATTAGCTGTATCATTTAGTTGGCAAACAATTTAAGACACTGAATTTTTGAATCCCCAATTAAGAACAAAGTCAATACACTGCTGTTGGTGAAAGGAGTGGTCTTGAGTATCTCAAAACGCTGTAGGAATACACTTTACGCAATAGATGCTTTGTTCGCATGAATGGTGGCTGCTTTTGGTTTATACCTACATTTAACACACATTTCAGTGGGGCCTCAATTAAATTGGAAATTGTGGAAGATGCTTATGTACCACGGCGCCACCTGTGGCAAACTTCTCACAATCAGACAATCATTTGAGGGTATATCGCTGTTCTGAGAAAGATTTTCAAGTCAGCGCAGTCATTTGGAATGGCTGGGTACCTTCCATTTGTCCATATATAAAAGCAATCAAATGGTTGTCAGAAGATTGGCTAAGGTCCCTATAAGGAAAATTCCTTTTTTTATATTTTATGGGCGGCTTATTTTATGGGTATTCTTACCCAATGAAAATGGGCCAAGCTAACTTTTAATGAATGGTTAATGGTTAATTAATGGTGATATTATTTTAGATACAAATCCTCTCCGCCGTTTGCTGTATGCGTGGAAAACGAAATAATACAAAATTTTGGGAGTTTTTCCTTATTTCACGTCACGGAAAATATCAACAAAGATTTTATACTTGAAGAATAAAGTTCACCTTTAAACGACTGGCTGCATGCGGTGCAAAAAAAATTGAGTCTACAGATGTTCGAAATTAAAAGCAGGGACCCTCTAATCAAGCGCAAGGCATATGAACTCACAACTCCCCACACGATACGAGTATAAATGCGTAATGTACCCAACGCACACTGCGTCACATGTTTATTTAAGATATCCCAGAGCCGTGGGCGAAAATACGTGGAAACCCTTCTTAATAATAAAAACAAACACAACTGCGAATAATCCGGCTGCTCTCTCATCCAAGGCAGATTCACATGAATTTTAATTCATTTTTGTATTTATCAACATGACACAGGGAGAGGAAAACTCCCCAACTACGCAATTGGATGTTGCCATGTCTCCTTTCAAGGCAAAACATGGATCTTAAGTGTCTACCCCGTCCATGTGTTACACCCACATATATGTCCGTGTCCGTACACCATCTGGGTAGCAAATGGAATCAGATTTGTCCTTGTTTCGAAGCTAATTTGCTAACGTGGCAATTTTACGATATATAAAGTTGAGAATATTGTCATCGCCTTTAGGAATTCAACTCCTTCGAGCAACTAACTACACTACACCTTTGTCTAGTGTCCTTTCCTCGGATGGGTGGCACAGAAGCGGAAACCTTCACCATTTTAATAAATTAAATTCATACACCATACAATGTGTATAATATATACCATACGCAAAGGGACATTCTGCGTAATCCCTTCCAAGAGGGTTAAGGAAACACTATAAACTTATGTTGAGTGTGGAAATAACAATTTCAGAGTAAAGTTTGTGTGTGCGTTTTCTCCGATGTCAACATGGTAATTTTCGATTCTTGAAATTTCGCAATGCCTCAGCCAGGTAGATGTATATACGAGGGCGTATACGCAACCTTTTCTCCCCTCGCATGGGTGTGTTTTTTTTTTTTTTGCTGCTGTTGCCCCAAGTCGTTCGCTTTACCACCGGGTTAATTTGAGCGAAATTATCAGGGTTAAACCTTTGTCTTGGAAATTTACGACCGAACAGAGATTACACCTTTATTTTACACCTCGATGGGATTATTACCGAAAAATAACCCGAAGGTGCTGCCAAACTAGGGATACCGAACAGCGAACACAAAATGTTGTTTTCGAGTTAGCGAAAGTGGTTATTACAAGGATTGTACGAAATCCTTTCTGCTCTCTTTTTTTCTTTTCATTATGCTCCTACTGTGAATGGGGAGATCGGGGAGCCCGTAAAATTTGTTATTTATGCCTATGCGTTGTGCACACCCGCCGCCGTCTGCGAACTCTCCGGGCATCATCTTGTACCTATACAGGGATTTTGATTGTCATTTTTTCCGCCTTGCAAGTCTTGTGTTTGTCGCAACAAAGACACATACTCCATCGCGCCCATGTAAGGTGTAATGAATGCGCAAATCATGGCTGGGTCTGGGTCTTTTCTTTTTTTTCTTGTCTTTTATTTGCCTCCCGGATTCGAATGTAACAAAGGGAAGGAGATTGTCTTAGCTTACGGCGGATGGTGTGACGCCAATTTAACATGTTAATTAGGGCGCCCATGCAAATGAATCTCTTGTCAACGTCGTCTTCTCTGTCGTCGTCGTTGCCGTTTTCGTTGATGCTGCTGTTGCTGTTGCTGTGGAGGATGGATAAATAATATCTCCCCGGAGATGTGGAAATTGTTGTTCCACGAACACAATTGTCTTATGATTGTACATTCTGTACTTATAGACTTGCGTATTTTTCAAATGAAATGAATTAATGATAAAGATGTTGTAGTGGAGAGTTGATGAATAAACAGGCACGGTACAGCCTGAGGAGGCTCGCTCTCCTCCGATGGCAGCTGTGTTCCCATTCAAATTTTATGCAAATCTAATGAGTTGTTTTGCTGCTTCTGTTTTTTTAGGTACATACCTACCAGTTGTACTGCTTCTGTGATCCTAATGGCTTCGAAGGTTCCTTAATTAAATCAATTGGAGAGAAAGTTGTGACTTATTACTGATTTTATGGTTCATTAAGTTTTGTTGAATTTTCGGGTGGAATTGGAATAATTGGCAGACTTGATGGTTGGAATGTTGAATTTTATTCAAATATTTGCCTTGTCCCTGGAGGAAGTTCTTAGCGCCTGGGAAGCGTTAAGATTTAATTATTTTGTTTATCGAAGCTGTATTTGGACATTCTTTATGCAAATTTACTGAAATAACTTTATGATGGTAATACAATGGGAATAAATGGGAGGTGTGGTGTTAGTAAATTTGTTAGTGATCAACAGTGGTGGGTGTATCAACTTAGGGAATCACTGGCAAGTACAACTCGATGTAATGTTTGAATCTCAAAAGCGGAGAGACAGATAGCTGGAGGGTGTTTTCTCTTTAGCAGCATAATAATTTAATACTTTTAGCCGGAGTGCCCTATCCAATCGAATTTATTCTCAAGGCAGGATGATAAAACTCCAGTTTTTTGTTCGACAGTGTAACTTTTGCGTAAATAATCTGACGAGAAATGCAGATAAATAATACTAGGACAAATAAAAGACAGCAATAAATCGACACAGTTTACCGAATTAAAGTCCGGCAGTAACCTTTTAGTGGAGATATATTACAGCTGAAATTCGAATTCGAATATAGGCAATACAGCTGCAACATTGCCCCATCGTATGACGATGGGTTTCAGTTTTCGTTAATGAAATTTGCGATCCCGGCGCCTATTGTCACCGCAGTGGGTGACATATTTGAGACTGGGAGATTCCCAGTGAATACCGTTCAATGAAGATGGGCCAAAATTGTTAATTTGCTTTTGATGGCAATGTAGTTCTGGGTCCAAATATAAATTATAAAAAATGGCTGGAAGAAAGTAGCGATAAGTCTAACTTGAACTGCGTAATTCAAACCAGAGATTTGCCTTCTGTTTCTTTAAGAGATAAGAACAAAGAAGAATTTTAGACCAGATTATTGCACAGCACTTCAAAAGTCGCTTCTCTTACAAGGAAGCATGGTGCTTCGATAGTTTTGACGAACTAGCTATACGCCCTAGCAGTTTAAAGCGGATTCACCAACAGCTTCGAATGGCTTCTTAATAAAATTCGAAATATGGTGTCAACAGCAGGCTCTAGAGCGTAAAGTAGGCTGGCTTTTTGAAATCAAATTTATAACGTTAAACAGTTCTTCTAAGAACAATGCAGTCAGCCCGCCACCCGGTTTGACCTCATACAGTATCGGTCTAGGCCTTTCGGTTTTAAAAGAAACTTGGTCAATGAGGCGATTCAAAAGGTTGCAATTTAGCATTTTTGTGATCCAAGAGTTTTAAGACCTCGTGATTTTACAAGAATCTGTAAATCAAACCTTTGAACTTGTTTGAAGCTACGCCTTTAAGGCATCAAATTAAAAAGGACCGATAGATCTTAATAAATGAATTTCAGTTCCAATCTCCCTGTTTTCTTTAAAAAAAAAATGGTGAGCTTGTATAAATCTCTAGCACTTGCTGTTGGACAATTGACAGTGAAAAGTGCGTGGTTCGATCAGTGGTTAGTGTAAAATACTGAGCGAGGTTTAATCACCCGAAAAACACAAATGACATCGTTAGACTTTTTTCCACTGCTCTCGCAAAACCTGACAAATAGCAATTCGAGAAGCTTATTACTTCTTCGAGGGAGCCAAAGCAAGGTTTTCCTAAAAAGTTTACTGTCTTTTCCTAGCTAGTGCCGGGCAGGCGCATATATGTAGAGCTCTTTATACTTGCATATTGCGCCACCTGTTTATTTTTTGATGTATCTAAAAAACTTCTTGACCATTGGATTGTCTCATAAAAGCTCTACACTTTTGCATAAGAAAAGTTCCGTGTTTCGGTTCAATTGAACTTCTACTCATGGGGTCGCGGGGTGATATATATATAGATTTCGAGAGATATTCGAATCAAACCACCATTGTCGGCAGTGTTGTTATGGATATTGTTTGAGAATCGTATATTTTCTCGGTTCAAAATCGTATTTGTCGTATTTTTCAATTGAACGAGTACAAAAAATGCGTTTAAGAGGAAGAGGTCATTTTGTACTTGATTTAAATGTTATTTTGTAATGCTAGTGAGAGGTCGGACAGTTTGAACTTTAAGATACTTTTTTCATTATTACGTCTACGTTTTAACCAAATTTAACTTAAGAAGTAGGTATTTACTTTCATACCAATTATATTTATACCCTCTTAGGGTTTTGCACCCTTAAACAAATTATTGGGCTAAGCCCGAAGTCTATTGAAATATGGCTTTTTTATGTGGTATTCGATTGGACTTCTTCAGATTCGCTCTCAGATTTCAGATTTAACATATCTAATCGAACATAAAAACGTCACTTGCACTTTTTTTTTGACATTCGTGAGATTGGAACATGATGGAATTCTAAATATTTGTAGGTACATAAATAATTAACACAAATAGATCCGACCCGAATAGACCCGATGGATGCAATTCTTTTGTTTGCAATTGGAAAATTTCACTAAAATGTTAACAAGCTTCAGTAGCTATCTAACTCAAACGCGCTTGTATTGGTAAATCTGAAGCAACTCTGAGAAAAAATCCAGACTCGCAAAAGTGCTCTGAAATCAGAAAAAGTGATTTAGATTGACCGATTGAGTACCACATTATATATATAGTAATTCTATCACCATGTTAAACTGCACATCCCTATGGTAAACAACTAAGAACTCATATCCCTTAAGAACAATAAATACTTTTAAGTTTTACCCATTTTAACCATTTTTATTTATCAACCAATTTGCAATGCTTAAAATTCATGCAACCAAAGGTATCGTGTTTTTAAGAATCATAAACAAATAATACAAAACAAAAAAACATGATTATTTATTTCATATAAGTATTTCAGCTCTATTTATTAAAGCAATTAAATAACATAATACAAGTTAGCATATTAATACAATAACGCAAAAAACAAAAGCAAACGGTAATCGATGCTGGCTAATTGCAAAGGGATGTGTTTGTAAGGTAAAGTCATATTAAATGCATTCCTTAATTTTTTAAGATTCTGTTTCTAAAGTTGTATTTTTTTTATCGAGTCACATTTCGGTTTACCCGTCGTATTTATGTTTGCATAATATCGGAAAAAATCGGAAAAATATTTACGAAATCGTAGAAATAGGGTTGAAAAGAGTAAAAATCGGAGCGTCGGATTAACCTTCGGAAATTGTAAGATTTACGATAAATACGATCACATAACAACGCTGATTGTCGGGTCTCTTTTCGTCTCTCTACCACTGTAAATCTTACTCAGGTAGACTCTCTGGATTTCTCCACAGTTCTTCTCTGAGCTCGATTCCTAGTGTTAACGCTAGCATCTGTTTATGGGAGATCTGTTTTATCGACTGGGCCTCGACCCAATGATGTCCCAAGATCCTCATCGGGGTGAAGAGTCACATTGAAACCACCCATACACACTTACGAAATGTTATTCTACAAATATTTTGAGTCTGCTGCTGTCCAAGCAACATTTTCCTCCACACAATGTCAACAAAAAAAAAAAGAATTCTCTAGCTAGGTATCTACACCCACTCTCAAAAATTCAATATTTCTACCGAGTGCTATGACATTTTTGAACCTTTCTTAATTAAAACTTCCGCACAGTCATTAACTTGCAGAAAGTTATAAAAATTATACCAGCCAAGGAAACTTTAGCAGAAAGTAGAAACCCCCAACTGTAACCGTCTCAAAAACGTCCTTACAAACCAGACCACATAATGTCCAAGTTCTGACAACCGTAAGGAGATTACAAATGAATTGGTGGCAAATTTATGACACACCATTACTCGCATAGACGAAAAAGAACTATGCAGCGTCCGCCCGAAGGACAAGAAGGACGCCTTCTCCATCGCAAAGGCTTTTTCTTTGATTGAGAAACTAATTTCACATGCAGTAATGGGCAAAGTTCTGCAATAAATGTGCTCTCTAATTACTCTCGAAGGAACTACCCTCAACCCCTGATAGCGCTAATGAATTTCCCTATATCCTTATATGAAGTTTTTCTATCCATCCGTTTTTAATACGAGTATATGAGTATAAATTTCCTCATGTGGACACACTTTTTTTTTTTTTTTTGTTATTGCCTTGGACGGGTGTCTTTCGGGCTTCGCTGAAACACACAGTTGCAGTTGATTGACTGTTTTTCACAGAAATTTCTTCACCCTCACACACACACACACATTGACCCACGGAGATATTTAAGGAATTTGCACAAAGAACACCATGTAAGAAATTTATTTGACAACCACAGCCAACCCAAGGGGCAATTTCGTAACAAAGTTCGAGTAATTAATTTGGCAAAGGGGTTGTGGAACGAAGGGAAGCAACATAACGAATAATTACACTTTTACGAAAAGTTTAAGGTTCCTCCATCATTCTGTGTGCGAGAGTTCATTTCAAATTATGAGGGCTATGCATATAAATTAAAATGTATTTCTCTTGCCATATACTTATACAAAAAGCACACCGAAACCGCTTGCTATACTTTGAATTTTGCGTAAAAGTATGTTCGAAGAAGAAACCCGTTCCTTGCACCTATACTTTGTCAGCAACAACTCGATTTTCAGAATATGTACCACAAAAGTCTGACATACCTAATGGGTAGACGAGGTCTTCTGTTCAAAGGCCTTTGCTGCCTGTTGTTGGTTACTGCCAGAAGTGAGCATTATTTCGGCGAAGAGCGGTGTGTTTCGGTGTGCCAAGCCAATACGAAGCACTTTTAACTCGAACTCATTAAATATACATAACGTTTTTGAGTGTTTTTCTTTCGAGATTTTGTTAATACACAATAATGATGGCGAAACGGATTGTGAGCCTTGCGGGTTCGGTTTGTGTCCCAAAGTAATGCAAAGTATAATGGCGGTTGGGAGGCTACGTTCGCCACCCGAAAACTTGAAGCAATAATCATTAAAGTGAACTTGTTAAGGATTTTCCGTAATCTAGGAGTTTTGATTATTTAATTAACTTATTTTTTTTGCGCTAATTTGGCAGGAACTTCGACGCGAAGGGGTTACATAGCCTGCAGTAGAAGATATTGGCCAATGAAATACACAGATATGGAAAATGGTTGAGTTCGCACTCGGAAATGTTCTGGGCTTTGTTGTTAGTAGCAGTGTAGGGGTGTAATATAAGCAAACCTGTTTACTACGTTATGTTGCTCGTAAGCACTTTAATGTGAAAAACGCAAAACGAACGACAATTCACCACTGGTTTCGTCTTTGAGTACAAAGTCTTGAGTTTTTACAAGTTTGACACATTTTTGTAGCTGCAAGTCATATTCCAGTTTTACCGCCACCAATTGGAAAATCAAACAGGAACTTGTTGAATTGATTTTTAAAATTCAGGTGGGCTTAACCAATGCCAATAGAACTGGATATTCTGCTACTTAAAAAATCCATTCATCTCTAGCCCTTAGATAGGGAACTGTTTTTTAACTACATTTGCATAGAAGATTGATAGTGAGGTGATATGAGTAGAAGTAGACTTGGTTAGACCAACTTCGAAGTTCGAAGTTGAGAAATCTGGCAAATAGTGGACAATAAGTGGTGGTCTACCGAACTAAATCGGAAGCGGTATATGCCTACTGGCTGTATACCTTACAGAATCCAAAGTCATAGGATGCTTGGATGGAAACATTTCAAAATGGAGGCGTTGACTATAAGGCGTCAGTCAGCTACTACGTGGCCGTCCAGGAAAAGCTGATTAAAGACACTTGTTAGTTCCTTCTTTGACTAACTAGAAGACCTAGTCAGCATAGACTTTAAAAGGCTCTCGTATTTATATATAGATGAAAAATGAAAATTTGACAGAAACCCTACAGTCTACCAAAAATGGGAACAATTTGCTGGCCTTAGTTCTCCGTGAAGAGCGTTCCAGCGAATAGTGTTGCCACTTTTTCATATATGTACCAAAACTACTACTACTACTACATACTATCAAACTCGAGTCTTCCACAGTCTATTTAATTTTTCATTTACCTGACTTACATTAAACTTATTTTGTGTTTTTTTTAAATACAAATCCGGCTTTTCTATAATATTTTAATGAAAATTGGCACCACTTTGCAAATGTCAGATTGGAATTATTCAACTGTGAGGACTTATGTCAATTTAAAACAATTTCACTGTTTGCTATTGTTAGTGTTTCTGCTTTCTGCAACTCTCGTCGCAAAAGTGCAGGTCGAAAAGGTACCTTTACTTTATTTTCAACAATCAACATTTTTTGAAGTTGGCAGGGCTACACAAATGTCAAATTATGCAGCAAAAGAATCGGTTTAGTGTCCAAAAATATATTTTTCTAAAAATACTACCTAATTATTTGGAGCATACTACATTTTTGTGTTGTTTAGTGTGCCATTTGTCCAATAAAGTTCTGCCAACAAAAGAAAACACCGCGTGACAGCTGACAGTTCAGGGTTATTAAAAGTGCAGTACTTCATGAAAGCCTAACGCGTTTTTTTACAAATTAGTTTTGTCAATCGAAATATTTTTACTTCAGCGATGAGCCTTGTTTTTACCCTGCTGGTATTGTTAGTCGCAAGGTTGTCGAATCTATGGGCCATAAAAAAGAACTAATGACTGTTAAGAAACAAATGCCTCCACAATAAGCGATTGCCTGGCGCCGATTCTTTGAATATACAACATTGATAAGTAAATAGCTATCCATCTGCCTCCCTATTAACAAAAAGCAATTTCCTGAAAAACCGACAAAATAAATCAAGTGCCATGGCTGTGCTACCTGTCATGTTTTTCAAACTCACATTTCCAAATTCTCGTGAACCTTCAATATTGTATCCTCAATCATACGTTTAACACTACATATTTCATTTCAATTTCACTGAGCCGTAGATACAAATCGAGGTAATTTTAAGTTATTCTTTAAAACTCTACGCTATACCCACCACCGACCGCATAGACTGGGCTCCTCTTTCAGTCGTCACTATGCAGTTTAATCAGTTTGAGAGGTTTCGGCTTCAGACCAAAACCACTTTCACATAGCAAATCCTCTTTGTGGCTAAAATGAAATTTAATTTGTCAACTGAGCGTAAAGGGCATGTGCATTTCATTAAATTAAGTCACATCCTTAAGACGATATACTCAAAGTGGAGACTCTCCGGGGCAATGAAAAATGATGTGTTCCTAGTTGAGCTATGAAATAATTAAAAAAATATATTTTCTGTTCTGTCGTACACGAGTGACGTATAGAAAAAAACGAAAATCACATTTTTTTTGTTCTCCTCTGAATGTCCTAGATATTGTTCTTGTGTGCGTACTGTGTATACTGTTCAACAGAGGTGGGTAGAAGAGAAGCATCAACAACAACGACAACAGCAAGAGCGGTTCCCCAAGTGTTGCAAATATATATTATACTCTATACGGTGGTTTGCACGTATTCAGCCGCATAGAATAAATCACGTGAATCCGTTGCGTGAGAACAATGGCATAGGAATGCTGTGTGAAAATGGATGTACGTGCGGATAATATTATACTGACTGAAAACTCTTCATTGTGCTTAAGAAGCATTTTTTTTTCCTCCCGTATCATATAGCATAAAGAAAGATAGATAGATACAACATGTGGAGTGAAAAGAAGGTGGATCCAAATAAATTAACCACGTTAGGAGGAAAACTGATTTTTACTTAATAAACATAATCGCCGTAGGTATACCTAGGTTTGTTGCAAAACTGTTCGCATTGCACTGCTAGATAATATTGTTTGTTTGTAGTTTTCTTATTTTCTTCTCTTTGACTGGATCTTTTTCCTTTTTCCTTTCCCCAACATTTAAAAAAAATCGGATGGAATCGTGTGGAAAGCCGGCTTATGTAAATTGCATCACTTGCTGGACTACAAACTCACTAGCTTTGCGGATTTTATGATGAAAAGTTGTTGTAATACTTAGAAAAGCGGGTGTGACTGATTTTTCATTTTTAAAGTGTTTAGCCATTTTAAAAATTCGACAACAAAAAAGTATAAGTACCCATTGACTTTGTCGTGTGTATTTTTTATAAATAAAATATGAGTTCCACATTTTTTGGGCAAAGCGGAAGAACTTAAGGCAGCCAATCTTTGAGGGTCTGTTATCTGTTTAAATTTTCAAAAAGTGGCTACATTTCTTGCAACAAAGTGAACCAATTTTTGTCTTAGTTCACTCCACCAAGAACCACTCCTTAACCGACTAATCAATCAACTGCTTTCTTTAATAAGACACCAAAATCTTATCTGAAACTGGCGTCTTTACTCTAGGACTGTAGCATTTTTTCCGGTATTTGCCCGGAATAGCTCTTAAAACTACTGCACTCAGGTTTTCTCAGTCGCCACTAAAAGATAGAATACAAGTCGAGCATTAAACTAGTACAAGGTCACCTTTTTATCACCCTATCGGAAGATGCTATAATTTTTTAAATGGCTTTGTACCTCAATCATATTTGACATTTGTGAACAAAACAGCTGCACGCTGCAGTATAAAATAGACAAGCAATAGAGCGCTATACTCCGCAAGAGCGTGGAATAATTAATGGGTATTGTGAAGGAAGCTCCCGTTTTGGGGGCAGCCACTTGACGGATATCCTCTTTTCCACTAAACAGAAAAATTTGTAAAAGTCCAAATAAAAATTTTCATTGCTCAGAAAATTGACTGAGTAGAGTAAAATAAAAGAGGAACCGTAAAAAATGCTCAACCGACTCAACACTCAATAGCACAAAATGTGCCTACGGTAACCCACCCAGGACACGATAGGTTTATCACAACAAAAGGTAAATTTAGCGACACACAATCAGCCTCGCTGCACTTGTTTTCAAATGCAAAACCTTTGGCAGCTAATCCCAGAAACTTGGCTGTGAATTACAATAGATATCGCGGCTGTCAGAATAGAACAAAAGAAATTAAAACAATTGGCACACTCTGCTCGTGCTGCAGGAAGGCGGTTCCTAATTGATTATAAGAAAGAAAAAAAAATCCCCACCCCTACATAAGGAAACATATTGTTTTCAAAGTTTTTTCATTATCTTTCTTTCAGTGTGCCATGCCGGCTGCACATACATATGTATACAAACTCCGCAAGGATTAATGCTACAGCACAAATCTCTACACCCTATCTCCGCAACGCACAGGTAAGCGATACTCTGCACATCATGGGTAACTTGTCAAACACGAATGAAACAGATGATTATTATGTTTCCGCTGCAGCAGAAAGCTCATCAGGCTTAGGTAGTCATTCGAGTGATTCCTGTTCCTGCTCCCACATATATAGTATTGCATATTTAGTATGCCGAAACGCGACTTGAATTCTGAGAGGGGCAAAAATTAACAATTTCTGCTGTGAACACAAGTCAGGATATTTATATGTATATCCTTCTGATTTGTTAATATACACATACACGAGCGGCCATATTTACACAACATGACGTAGGTACACATAGATCTATCGTTCATATCCCGTGTGTGTATCCTATATCGCCCTCTGTGGCTACATACGTAGGCATATAGGATACGACTGTGCTTCGTCTCGTAGGATACCCCCATTAACATCCTCGCATTCGCTATGAGAAGGGAAAATTCGATTTTGATGCAAATGTGTACAACCTCAAATCCCTTTTGCAACATATGTTAGATAGATATAGAAAAGTTTTGCTCATCGCCCTCGTGCATTGTTTTTGTTTCCCCATGGGAACACCAAAGGGGGTGGCCTGATAGGAGGCTAACTTTTTAGATTAATGTCAAACTCTAAAGGGGAGTTCCTTCGGTTGCTGTTGCCGCTGCTGCTGCTGCCTTGCTTCGATGTTTCTGTTTGATGAAAAATGGTTCCAAGGATGAAACTGACCCTTATGACCTTCGGCGCACAAACAGTTAAGGATACCAGGGATGAGCTGAGCACACTGCTTCGATGCGAATACATATTTATGTTTCCCATTTCGTTGCTCGCACTGCTGGACCTTATTTATAGCCGAATGAGAAATGTGTTGTGCTTGTGTCCCCAAAGCAGTGCCCGACTTGAATTTTGCTTTTCCTTCGCTTTTGATTTGTAATTTTTCATTTCTGTTTTCGGTTCTTTTTTTTTAAATTTTAAAATAAGCAATAAGAATTAGGAAGGGATAACGAAATGCGAATGGGATAGATTGGAAGGGCAAAGGATGAACTTTGGCCCAGTTGAAATTAGTGTCAAACAGATGGGGATGTGGCGCTGCAGGGGGTTTCTGATTATCCCCATTTCGGTTTGATCGTAATGATGTAATTTGTGAATATTTATGTGCGGATGAAGAGATTGCTTTTCCCTCCGATACATGCCTTTCTTGATGCTCTTCTACGAAGATCGTAATTTGTAGTCCCTCAAATTTTGTCAAAACAACAACAGCTATTGATATTTAAGCTGTATAGAGATTTGGTGAGCTTATCCTCCCTCTGGGAATTAAGACTGCTTGCGGCGGAAAAAATAAAACACCTCGTGCAGAGGTGCGAATAATTCTAAAGCTTTACTCAAAATCAGGTGGGATGTCGAAATAATATCATAGCCACGGAGAGACTATATTTTAAAATATATATTAAAAACTCTTCATTATACCTACAAAATCATAAAAAAATACCTTGCTCGTATTCATTCTGTTAGCATAAAAAGAGGTAACACGAATTAAAGAGTGGAGTGAGTTGACTTAAAAAGACGTGTTTGAATCAAAAATAAAGAATTACTTGAGTTTGACATTAACTCTTCACTTTGGTTGCGTACGCTTCTTAGGGTTGAGTGTTTCACTAAGAATTCCTTCATTCAATTTCAATATCCTTCCTGTCTATTGAAAGGTCAGGAATTTTTGTTTGAAATTTGGATTGACTACGTCCAGTTCTGGCAAATGTAACTAGTAGACTTAGGATTACCATTTTGAATGTTCCCATTTAAAGAGTTTCTTTTCTGTGATTTTTGTATTCAAAGAAAAATGCCATTTTTTGAGATAAATTATCGGATGTTTATTTCGTAATAAAGAGGAAGGTATGCCGTTAATAATGAAAAACAACATCAGCCAAATGGCCACCACGAGCACGCATACAGGACCATATCCTTTTCATGAATTTTTCCATAACCAAATCGCAAAGTGGCATCCCTATGTCCTCGATAGCCTCACGTTGAGGATGGAGAGGCTTCTCAACAATAACTCTTGGGTTTTCCGAGCCCCAGATGCGACAATTTTGCTTGTTGACGTAGCCACCGAGGTGAAAATGGGCCTCATCAGTCAAGATGATTTTTCGATGGAATTCCGGATCATTTTCATGCATTTCAAGGACCCAATCAGCAAAGATACGACGTTTTTTCACCATTTTTGTAGTGAATTTTAATAATTTTAATGCGTTGTTGAAGCGTGTATCGTTCCATTTTTGGTAATGGCGTAGTTTTTACTTGTCAAATGTCAAAGAAAAAAAGATTCAAAAGTGACAACTACCGAAATAGCGGGTCATTCACAATAACACCTCTTATTGGAAAACACTTTTTTATAACACTTTTTTGTCACGGTATGTCATTTGACTTATTTTTTTGTTTTCATTTGGAACTTAGGCCTTAGTAATAGCCATACGTAAATGCAATCGAAAAAGTTGGAAAATGAGTTATTTTTTTCGTTTAGTCGGTCTTAGCAAAAAATGTGTTAGAAAACGATTTCCCAACGAAAACAAATCCATCAAATCAGGCAGATCGAACAGTAAAGAAATAAAATATTTCTGTGGAACTTTTTTTGTGAAATAAACAACTGAGATTTTAGTCGGAAAAAGTTTTCCGTATCTACGGAAAAATTAAGAAATAATTTTATTAAAAATTTTAGAGATTATTTGCTTATTTTTGTTTTTTTTTTGTAACTTTATAATTCATAAGACCAAGATTGAGTTCAACCATTAGTGGTCATAATAAGCAAAAGAACAATTTTACGGTTTCGTTT
This sequence comes from Cheilosia impressa, assembly GCA_948293265.1. Taxonomy (NCBI): domain Eukaryota; kingdom Metazoa; phylum Arthropoda; class Insecta; order Diptera; family Syrphidae; genus Cheilosia; species Cheilosia impressa. Next base: position 127,417,319 of record OX411880.1, on the reverse strand, counting down.
TATGTATGGCTACAACTAGGAACTTATTAAATTTTGTTTCAAGTGTCCCAGGGACCAACTGGAGATTATTTTGCCGTACATAATTCTACCCTTCAACAGTGATCAGTGAAACAAACATTTAAAGGTAAATAGAATTCGTTTTCCTGGTTAAACTTGGAATCCCACTGTCAGTAGTCCAGCCTTCAAAACACTGATCCACTGCGGAATGAAGTACCATTTTTGTTAATATTCAACTACACAGCTGGTCGAAAAAAATAGGCTGAACAAATTGTCAGTAACTTGTAGTTTTTTACTGGAGTTTTTATAGAACTAACTACACAAAGTTTGCTAAGAAAATAAATGAAAGCAGAGAGTACGAAAAATTGCCTAAAAAAATTACTCCAAAAATATTAAAACATTGGAAACAAGTTTTTTCCTAGCCTTACTTTTGAAGCTTGACGCTACCCACCAATCCTCAATTTTTATCAAAAACAATGTTGAATGTGTCGTCGCATTGAGTGCAGCAAATTTCGCCGGTTTACTATACCTATCTGTTTCGGATCGTTACCTATGCCATTGGAAAAAAAAACTTTAACCAACTTTATATGTATCACATTTTTGGCTAGCTAATATAATATTAATAGCATTGAAATTATTAGCTTATATTTTATTTTATTTTACTTCAACATGGGTGGAGGACTCATTATATTGGCAGGAAACACGTTTTCCTTTGTCGTTTCTATTAGAGCGTTATGCCGAAAGCGATGTTTATGAAACTCAAAACCAAATGGAAAATTATTTCCGTGGGTGATTCATTGCATCCATTGAAAGAATGTTCTCAAGTATTTTGACCGCTGGGTTTTTCTAGTACACATTAATTTTCCTACAAGGAATTTTAATGGTTCTCAGAAATATCACTTAAGCACTGCCTTAGGAGAAATTGCCAACACTACCTCATTCCAAATATGGTTTTGGTAGTCTTTTTAGCTGAATGAAACAATTCTCTCATTATTTTCATTCAAAGACGCCTCTGAAACCGAGTTTAGGTAACTCCTCCGCAATTTAAATTTTACCGAAAATCGTTTAAAACGCAAAGATACCGCTTTCCAGTTCCATGCATAAACCTTAAGTGTTATTGAAAAAATTCGCATTTCATGTTTGAAAAATTTACTAAAACCTTTAAAAAAAGACTGAAAACTTCAAAAATGTTTGTAACCTGGGTAAGGTTCCGGTAATGAGCTGCCGACGAGTTGACGTTCATTTAGGTCTGCAGATTGTCTTAGATAGGTATTACCTTTTCCTTTTATAATGTCTTTGTTTATGAAGGGCATTGCGACCTTAAAAATATTTCGTATCACCAGCTTTAAGAAACCATGTTTTTGAAAGCGACCGCTCAGAAAAAAAATTGTAATACCAACAATTTTCGTTGGTTAAAATGAACCCAAGTAACTTTAGTTTTCTGTGTGACCCACCAGTAGTCTGATAGCATATAAGTTTTGCGTTTTGTTTTCTCTTTATTGAGGAACGGTTTATGGCTACACATTCGATGTTATTAAATAATTTTCGTTGTAAGAATTTCTTGCATTTGTGTTGGATATTTTGTTTCCTCCGACAAGCTGCCACTCATTAGGAATTTTGTAAATAACTGACACAGTTAAGGACAGATGTTGAGTCATTTAGCTGAATTTTCCACTCCAAACCTTGGCTACTTGTGCCGAGGGTGCTTCAATCTTTTAGTATTGAAATGACGATAGTACTAGCATTTTTAGTCCATAGCTTAGCTTGTAGCTATCTAGTCATTGCTAAGTTATCTGATGATAAACTTATGATTCGATAAGATGGAACGCACGTTAGCCTAACAGAGCTCGAATTACATCCCATATCGAGCTGTCAACTCGAGAGGTTTTACTCTAAACTGAAGTGTCCTGCGAGATTTTTAATATCATGGGCCTTACCAATAAACGTTTTTAGTTTCGAATCTAAATCTTAGCAGTTCACAGTGGCTATATTTTGCATACAAATTTCGCAATTGTAGGCTTCCCCCCATTGACTCATTGACTCAATGTAAAAATAAATTATTTAAGAACATTTATGCAATCGTGAGGAAAATAGAATATTTCCGAAAATAAGTTGACAGCGATCCTATATACTATTTGCAGAACGTCACAACGATACTTTATGTCATTAAAGCCGATTATTGACCCTTCGCATCGACACGCTCATCCCCTTTCAAATTGTTTCAGAAGATCCCCCCTTGCCCCATTAAATATTAATGCAAAACATTTTTTCTTCGGCAATATACCAAACGAGTCTAGACTCTAGCTTGTCAGACGCATAAAAGTTTAGCAATAAAAACGAGTTTCCAAACAGACTCCCTGAGATTGTCTTTATTATTTATAACTCCCCTAACAAAACAAAATAAAATATCACTTCACTTTTGCGAAAAGTTTTTAACACAACTAAATAAAAAGCACTCAATTGGGCACATAAAGGAAATAAATAAATTTGTTTGCCCTCTCGAATGAGTGAGAAGGAGCAATGCCCAAAACCCAATGACAGAAGCCGAAATACATATCACAAGCACAACTCAACAAAGGCATGGCCACGTTATAATCTTCTTATCTTTTCCGAAAAAAATGATAGACATTCCCCAAAAAAAAAAAAAAACAGGACCCAGAATTTGAACTACAGCATATTTGCGACACCACCATCGATGGATTAAGAGAAGTTCGAATATCAACGGCCACTTAATCTCTAAAGCACAGCGCAGCAGAGCAAGCATAAAGGAAAAGGTCCCGCCAGCTGGGTGTGTATATATTTATTTTTAAATTTTGCTCCCACTTTAGAAAAGGATTCCCTTGCGAACAACAAATAAAAAGAGAAATCACAAACAAAAAATGGCAACAAATTGGAAACAGCAGCACCGAACATCCATTGTCGTGAAATAAGAAGGATGGTCGATGGGAAAAAACATAAACAACCTAAAGCTACTTTGCCAAACAACAATCATGGAAATGTCCCTTTTTTCCTCTCACCGACCCAAAACCAAAACTTGATTTTTTTTTTGTTGCTTTCTTCGTACGAAATTAATGACTCCAGTTGTACATTTTTGGAAAGAGGGAAGTACAGAGCTCTACGACTGATACGAGTATCTCGTCATCATCATCTCCATCATCAGCGGCCTAAGTAGGAGGACAAAAAAGAAAAGACCCCAAAAAAAAAAATAGAAGAGATAGAGCAGTATCTATCGTTTGTATGTGTATAGAGACAGAACCAAAAACCAAACTCAAGGGAGCAAGAAATATGTCATTATTTAAAAAGATAAAATTTCTGCTTGCTCGCTCATGTGTCACTGTTTGTTTATGCTTATTTTGCTGACAGGGAGACCGAGGGCGGCGGCGGCGGCGGTGGTCATAGTAATGGCGTAGATAATAGAGAAATGTCCTTTGGTAATGCAGCAACAGCAACACACTAATGTAAGAAAATTATCTTGCTTAGCTGTTTTCCCTGAAGACATATCGTTGCCGTATGCACTGTCTGTGGCTAGGTATGTCGATATTCGCATTTGAGGGCTCGTTGGGTGTGGTCGTCAAGAGTGACGGCCAAATGGGGTTGGCTTTGGGTTGTTCAGGTCATTTAAATGATTTCGGTATATCAGTGATGATGAAAATGGGTTATTATATCACCAAATAGATACTGTGACGAAGTGACAAACTTCCCATAGATATTAAACTGACAAGTTGGTCCTGAAATCGATTGAAAGATGGTGATGGTGAGGGAACATTTTATCGGGTGTACTTTTCCCTAACTAAAACCGGCCCTGCTAGGGTCCCTTTCATACGAAGGGTTTTAGGCGTTCGCACTATACGCCGGGTAAGAACTTGAGCTTATATGGTTTTAGCTAGCCTAAGGCTAGTCTTTCCCTTCGTCAGTTTTAAAACTTTCTATAAAGTGAATTTTTTGCGCTAGAACGTTCTCTTTACGCTTTTGTAAAACCTGTAAACACTCTTCTCTAAGGAGTATTATAAATTTTGGGTTGAGATCAAGACCTAAGCCCGTGCTTTATTTTTTGTGGCTTTTAAAGAAATGAAGATGTACTTCCAGAGATATCTTCAAGAGCTCACAAACATCGGCCATATGAAGCTGATCACATCAGTTGAGGTATGAATAATCTGTTTTCTCTTCAGAGAATGATGCACTGGATAATCCAGGCAGGAATTTCTGTTGTAGAATCGGCATAACTCCTCATTTAAAAGGACGTAGAGAGCAAGAATGCAAGGAGTACAACGTGTAGCAATATTACCGCCATTTGTGTAACCCGATTTCGGGTAAGGAAAAAACACTAACCAATAATAGCCAAACTAGAAGACCTATACCTACGATTTTAAGTTACCGAGACCTGCTGATGAACACGGAACACCCTTCGACATCGATTAAGAATGAAGGGAACACATCAAGTCAGCCAGCTGTCAGACTGGGTACCTTAATCTTGTCATGTATTAAATTAAAATAAACTTACAACTGCTTAAGCCGGTATGACACTACATATTTTCTCTCCCATTTGTTTCACATAAAACCAAGTTGAAAAGTCAGCTGCGTGTAAAAGAGACAGAATGTGCAACCACAAAATATTAAACGAATTTATTTTCAAAAACTTTGACAACAAAATGCGTTTGGGAGGATCAATATGTATATTTTATCATTGAAAAAGTGCACAATGCAGAATATACGGACTTTATCAAAGAACCCATAAGGCGATAATTATTTTCTCAAAAGCGGCTACTAAATACTTGAGAAGTTCAATATTTTCAAAGAAACCCTTCAGCATTTCAATGAGTTTTTGGATGCAGAAACACGCATTTGCATCGAATCACAGATTGGTCTGGTGTACCTATCGACTGAAAGTATATTACAGGGACGTATGTATATTTATTTGAAGACGGAAATGGGGAATTGGGTATGCAGTGTCAGTAAATCGAGACAAGCAGTGGTTGAGCATTGTTTTTTTTTCATCTGGAGCTGTGTCAGCTATCCGGTGCCTGAATGTCGTACCAACTACATAATATATGGCTCTACTACCATTCATTATTATCTAGATCAAGATCACTAGACACTCTTAAACCCAAGTTCTGATCAGTGGTCCGACTGTGAAAACTGTTTTCCCATTTTTTTTTAATCAGCAAAGGCAATAATTTTCCCCTAAAACAAAAATTTCCTTTATTTTTAAATTTGAAATGATTTTCTTTTCTATTACACAAATTATCGAATAAAAGCATTCGGAGACACAAAAATTCTTACATAGAGGTTCGATGGGCTGTTTTCTTACATATTTAGTTCGAACATTTTATTCTTAGTAAACTTTGAAATTTATTTGTAATGGAAATGCGTTTACATTTTGCTTTTAAGCAATTTAAGGTTGAAAGAATTTTTTTATTTTTTCCCCTTTTGAAGCTTTCCTTTAGTTTCCCCTTTTTCATTAAAAAAAAAGCTCCAAAATTGGATAAAATAACAGCTTTTTCCTTCAATCTGGGACCACTGGTTCTGATGCCGAAAGTTCAATGTTCCTTATATTTTTGGCCGTGTGTATGAAATATGATCCTATCCACGCCCATGAACGGAATGCCTTTACGTGCACAAACTGCATCAATGGCATCATCGCACGCACCTATATTTTTTTATGTAAGGCTGTAGCTCACGCTACCGTCAAGAGAACCATTTTCAAAGGGTGGTCAATGACAACTATGTAGTTTCAAAATTTCGGTAACATCTGGAACAAATGGGTTATTCGCCCAATAGCGCCTATAAATATCACTCTGAAAAATTGGCTCTAACTGAGTTCTAATACTGGTCGGTTAAAAAAGAAATTGCTCAAAATTAACAAAGTCTCGGTTGGAAAAAAACAAGTATTATTTATTGTTAAATATCCACCAGTTGTTGAAATTCCACAGAGTGAGTTTGTTATTTTTTTACAACCAAGAAAATTTGGAGGGAATTGAGAACTTGGTAAGTTTTAACCGAGTTTCAGTTGACTCGGTTATTTTAAATCCAATAACTCTACGAGAGCCACATTAACCATATTACTTGGTAGTTGATTGATTTTAAATAAGTAATTTTTCTGCTTCGGCTGTATTTTCTGACAACTTTGGTTTGCCAGAGTCTTACTTGTGGGATTAATGGTGAATTTGGAAACACCTTCGGTACAGTCATGCTCTTAGATTTTTTTTTCAGAGGTTTTTTTTTAAAGAAGAACTAAAATAATTTCAAGGTGAATTTAGTGTTGAGCTTTGAACCTAATGCAATGTCCAAACATTCGCGATACACGATCTCATTAACTCGAAAAAGTGTGAGCCAATTTGATCTCCCAACTGCACTTTATAAGAAGTACAAAAATCTCTGAGTGCTGCCTTCAAGAATGAAGGACTCAACTACCACTCAAGTACTCATTCTAGCTCAAGCGTTACTTTGTGCCAGCGAGCATTTAGGTCATCCACATATTCGTCACGGACAAATTTCAAATTGTATGGAACAAAATGCGGCACAAGTCTGAAAACCCTTTTAAATATCCTTTCTCACGCCACTTACAGTCGTAGGAGTAGTGTCAGCTGGCACTGATTTATATCTTTTAAATCAAATCGAAAAGAATATTGCGCACTTGGTCTCCTCCAAGTGCTCAACTGAACTTTTTTGCTAAACACAATCTTTTTTATTTTATTGTTCGATTGAACCAGAAAAAAAATATTCCATCAAAAGGACTCTAACCTCGTAAAAAGATACCCTCTTCTATTTGTCAAGTGTGTGGTTGGGCCATTTGGTGAAACTATTTCTCTGGGGTTATTTTCTCGCCCCCCAAAATCAAGGACACACACATTACATGCCGAATGCGCGGCTGTGTACTCCAGCCGCAGGGTGATTTCATATGCTTATCAATCTGATGGCTTGTCTGTGTGCACTTGTACACCGAGAACAGCATGAAATAATGATGGGATATGGAGGAGAAATAATGCTTTTTGTGTTTGATTTTCCGATTTATTCCACTCCACCGTCCACCCCCCAATTATTGCGCAGGCTGCACATGGACCGATTGAACCCATATAACACCCGCTCCTGTGCGACATTGCAAGCCGTACCGGATGAAGGAATCTCCCCCAGGACAGTGGTCACCATGCTTTGGCTGCTACTGCTGCATGGACATACGCTACTGAACCTATTGTTGTGTTTGCCTGACATAACACTGAGATACACCGACAAATGATACCCAGAACGATGTGGCCAAATTTGTTTATCTATTCAAATTGGCTTCGAAGATAATATTTTCGTTTCTGGAGATGAAAACAAAGTTTCCCAACTTTTGTGCTGTTGTGCGATTTTGCAAAAAAATAAACGCTTGTAAATTATTTGTTGCCTGTGTGTTCGACTGTTCGTTGTTGATTTTTGTGTTTTGTTTGTGCAGTGTCAGAAGAAAATATCCATACGGATCAGAACGATTGCCAATGGGTTTGTTCGAGGTAGGTACCTATATCAGGTACAAGGTACGGTAATTATTTGAAAACAAATACGAAATATAAATTTAAGACTGTTTGTTCGATCAGATTGCTTTCGGTTGTTGTGCTTGACTTGGTATACAATCGTTTTGGCTGATAGTCTCGTGGACGGAGTGAATGTCTGCAGGGGATTAATGTATACATAAATCAGCATGGTTTGCAGAGAAATGTAAACAATTTTTGATTTCGTCTGCTTAGTTTAAGTTGCTGGGGTAAATATTAATTTTTGAAGGTACTTGGAATTGCCCCAATGAATATCATTTGTTTTTTCAATGCTTTGCTTATTTTGTTGCACAGTAATTGCCACAAAATAATGGTAGCTACTTCCAGCTTTGTAATTTCTCATACGAATAGTTTCTTTTTCATGTCACAATTTTCTGTGCGATTGCTCAGTTTGTGGATTATGGATTGCTCTAAGTTTCTTTTTGTTCCTGAGCTTGGTGTTAAAATACTTTTGAATCTTCTAGAAGTACCGTCTCCAGGAAAGTCAAAAGTGGTTCTGTAAGTAGCAATCTTCTCTCTTACTTCCTTGGCCATTTTTAGAATCGTTTTACTTGCACATTGCTCAATCACAAGGTGGAAGTGACTGCCAGTAGCACCTTTATGACTGCAATTGGCAGGTCGTTGCTTTAGTCAATAGAATATTTTTAAAGGCAGATAAGTAATTGACCAAAAGCACTGCAACATTTCAGATGGTATCAGGCCATTATCCACTATATTAGAATTTCCGCAAGTATTGAGTTTTCAGTTTATAAAAAAATTCATTTTTTGCTTTTGTACCAAAATTAAGCGGCTCGTGTATGTTTGTTGTATGGGGCGTTGCCATACCTCTTCATACAGCTAGTAACGTCCTAAAAAGGCCAAGTTAATGAGTAGGTACCTATAAGACAGGATAGAGATTCAAAAAATATGTAAAAGACAACTGAACAGACAGAAAGATAGACTCGTCGCACTCAATTGCAGGCACTCAGTCCTCAGAGCCACCTTTTATCAAATTGCTGTACTAAGAATTTTCCGCGCATCAAAAGAACCTGAAACCTCTTTTAGTAGCTAGGTGTGCATTTAGGAACAACGAAGCGGCTCAGTTCAAATACAGAAAGTGTTACTAGCTACGCCATAAAAATGCTGCAAGCTACTGGTGAAAATTTGTAAATCCTCAAAATGCACCGCATATATCCCGTTAATGCCAGTTCGCAAAATGAAAGTAATAACCACGTCATGACTTCGCAAAAAAAAAAATGTAACTGAAGTAATTTTCCTAAGTATCAGTGCGTTATGAAAAAATGTCCTTCGACGGTAAAAAAAATCTCATAAAAAGGCACTCTCTTTGAATAGGTATTTTATTTTTCCAATGCTATTCGGGTAATGACTCAACAATATTAATGTCGACATCATTTCCGCGCCACAGAAAGTCAGTTTATTTATTAAAATGTCATGCGGCTGGTTGTGCGTCGGATAATAAAAATAAGCGCAATGTCAGGCTCCTTGCGCGTTATCTCTTCACTTCATAAAAACACATGATGACACCGGCCGGCATCACCCCGGCCTACTCCTTGGCACCCAACTAAACACCCAGTTAATCCAAAGTGACAAAACAAAATCTATGATCATAACTTGCAATCATTAGGCAAGCACAAATGGGTGGCCCATATCATTAAGAGCAGCACACCATCAGCCATTAATTTCGCCTAAGTGCCCAAGTGTTAATTTTATTCGTAATGCGGGCGGGCGTGTAAACAAATTGCCGCACGCATACCAACGCAGACGTTATCTTTCTGCGAATAAAAGAAACGCAAACAAAATTTCCAAAGTGGTCAAAAAAATAAATAAATGGTTGATTGGTAGCTGCATGAGGGAGCCAGGTATTTCCTGCTATTAAGTGCCGCGCGATGTTAGTTAATGAGACGTGCGACAGAGCCATGTCCTGAAATACACTTATTTTTCGGCTCAAATAAGCCAGTGTGACGAATGACCGTCATAAAAGCGCGAAAGCGTAAAATCTTCTCCCGAAATTAAATCAAGCGGAAGGACGATTTAATTGTGCTGTCAGTAGTTAGGGGCGGCTCTGGTAAATGGGGGTTCGCGGGATTATCTCTTAAAGTTTCGAGTGTCTGAGTGGCAGGGGATTCTAGATGATGGCGCTTGTTGTTTGTTTACTCGCTTCACCGTCGCGTCGGTCGTCCTCTAGTGGGTGAGGATCGAGGATGATTTTATATATATTAGCTACTGAAATTGTTTTGCTCTCTGTTCTTCGTTTTTTTTTCTGTTTTGGGTACGGCTGAGTTTATTATTTCATTAGCGCTGGGGAGCGTTTGAAAATTTAAGTTATATCGCTTTTTTTATCGTCAAGTTTGCAATTATTGTTGTTCAACAGAACGACAAACAATTTAGTGGAGATTTTGTGTAGTGTAATTAATTAATGATTATGATTTTAATTTGTCTGTCCGGTTTTGCGGGTGCTGGCGATATCGTTTGTGGTTATTTATCATGTGGAAAGAAAATGTATTTCGTGTTGGAATATAATTGAATTTGAATGTTGCGGGCGTGTTTCCTATGCGAGACTGTAATTAGTTTCGCGAGGACTATAAAGCGATTTTATATAAAATATGGGTTTTTCTATTTAGAAAAAGTATACATAAATATCTTTGGGAATGCGGATTCGAGTGCGTAACCGGGACAATGAACTTTTCGTGGGTTGAAATTGGTTAGAGAAGAGTTCTTGAAGCAGGCTCAATGAATGCATTTTGTTCGCCCAGTGGTAGAAATTCTACCATTACAGTGACCAGTCTTGTACACAAAATAGTGGAAAATAAAAAACACAGTATTGCATCTCTGCACAACAAACAAAAAAAATTCAATTGAGTGGGTACATTATATTGTGTTTAAGGCAGTGAAAGTGGTTCTTTATTAATTCCCCTCCCACCATACAAGACTTATTCAGTCTTTTAGCTGTCGCTTGGCTATAGTCCCACTGATGGGCATATTAGTGGCGTTAATTTAAAAAAAAAAAATTTGTGGACGGATGTTCGCCTACCCTGTCTTATAAAACTTCAAATTTATATATCCTCTGAACGAGTTGACCGACTGCAATCAAATGAAAACAGAATATCGCTCCATTAAGCTTATGTAGTATTATACGTTTGCACATGCAAACAACTTTATTAAAAGGCATACGACTGAAGGAAACCACGAGGAAATAAATGCGGCTGATTTTACTGCAAAATTTGCCGCCATTTTATGGCAAACTAATTAGAAAAGGGTCCATCGCCAGCTTGAATATGTACAGTCTTCGATTCCAACGTGATGGGACAACCCACTAAAGGAAGACCTAGATAGAATGTACCTCAACTTGGAGGGGGCAACTGAAGGCAATTAGCGAAGACTACGCCAACTTGAGAGGCTCTTTAAGAGGCCTATGTCAGACTCGGACAGTAACGCCATCTAAGTAATTAAATCTAGTATCAAATTGCCTCATACTCAGTATTATGCACTTAGAAGACTAGCGACTACCGCAGTTATTTAAGATTTTCCTGTTGACCCCCTGATGCTGATGTCGTTTTTTTAGGGAAAGTTATGAGTGACCCTCTTAATTAGGCTAGGGAAGAGTCCATTTCAAAAGCCCCTTAATTAATTTTTATTTCCTACCAACTTGCAAGCCAAGAGACAAGAACACGAATCAGTTGGTCAAATGAAGTCATCAGAGAGCACCGCGGCTGTGGTTGGAAGACCGAGAACGATGTGAATTATGTGGTTTCTATTTTGACACAAAGTAAGCAGAGCCCGCATGTAGCTGTGGCTATTGCAGTTCCAGGTCCAGTACATGATTTTAAAAACTCTGATCCTCTATTATTCATTCCTTTAATAACTGCTAGTAGTTTTTGTTTTTTTTTTTCTTAAATCGTGCCATTTGCACTTTAAACCAGAAATGTGACCCACAATCTAAGTTCATTATGCCAAGTGAAGTCGTCCCGTGGATAGGTTCCACAATCTAATGAGTGCTTCATATACTTGCAGATAAACGGAAAAGTATGCTAATAGGATGAGCAGAATCCGCAACGAGAAATTATATCTCGTTTCGCATTGTAGGAGCTAGGTATGTATACATTCAGCTGGTGCCACCGAAAAGGAAATTAAGGTCGCTGAAGACAAATGGCTGGCATTGCAAAGGATATAATTATCTCCGAAACGAAATTTCCTCCACTCCAATTGCGTTCTTTTGATGTCATTAAGAACATGAAAGGAAGTGGTGCAAATGGAGTGGGGGGAATATATTGTTTGATTTTTTTTTCCTTTCACTCATCTTGTTGGGTTTGTGTTGATTTTATCTCTAGAAACAGGTATTTAGTTATAATTCTTAAAGGTTTATCATACCGGAGGAAAATTCTTAAACTTTTCTTAATTGAAAGTAGCTTGAAAAAGTCGTTATTTCTTTTGCAAATTTGACATTTCGTAAAACACCATCCGGGACACAACTTTGTGTATAAATGTATTTCTACCCACGAGTATCTCACCTTTTAAGAGGACCAAGTTTTCTTTAGAAAAAAAAAACACAAGACCTTGTATGCCTTTCAGTACTAATTACAAAATCTTGTCGCTCCTAAACCGGGTCAGATGAAACAACGTTCTTGTGTCCAAAATGTCTGGATTCTTTGTCAAACTTTTTTGTTTGCACTTCTTCTGTATACCCTTGCTTTTGGCACGCTATAAATATTGGATGCTGTCAGCAGAGGTGTTCGATTTGACCTTTTGGATTAGATATCTGTTATAAAAGCTGCTTCTTTGCAGTCAGACTGAGTGGATCGAGTTGTATCGTTCATTGTATGCACATTTGTTCAACGACAACCCACCATTTCTCAGAGACAGAGTAGGTATATACTTTATAAATTTCAATAGAGCTCTTGCAGGTGAGGTATCAACAAGTGCTCAAGTTGACTGAACCAACTCATTTAAATTTAGATTTGTTTTGCGACGTTTCTTGAAGCAGCTGAGAAAATCGATAAATGACTCTGGTTTTGATTGAATAAAGTTTGCAACTTCAGACACTAATCGATTAATGATTTCCGAGATCCGAGTCGAATAAAAGTTGTGTTCAACAACTTTTCTTGAATATAATACATTTTTTTGTGAACTAGTTTATAAGATTTTAGTCTTCGAGGATTTATGTGAAAGTTTTGCATTAATAATGAATTTATGGCGATGATGAATAGTTGTTTTAAAACTTAAGATTAATTTTTAATATAAGCAAAGTTTGCAATAAATTATATAGCGGGAGTTATAAAATTTAAAAATAGAATTTATTGTGTTTAAGAAAAATTAGAAGAGGAGAGAAAAAAGGTGGGAGCTAAAACCCATCAAAGTTTTATTAGAAATATGACGATGGAGCAATTATCTTAAACTTCTGACAACGCCACCAACTCTGAAGTCCTGACAGCAGAGTTTCTCATATGGGTAGAGGAGACTCTAAGCTTCCTACGAATTTACAAGACGGATCAATATTTAAGACCTTATCAAAATGATTTTGAAATATCACAACATGCCTGCAAATTGATTGACAATTGTCAGACCGGTTTTATGATCGGTATGCCGAGTCCCAAAAATACAAAGCAATACTTCCCAGTTTTGTTGAACTATTTGAAAGGTAAAGCAGACATTGCTGCGCTACTAAGTTTAAGTAAAAATTAAAAAAAGTTTCGGAACAGTGGCATACAGGCATTTCATTCATTGATTGAAAAAAGTCCTCATTGCAGGGACAGTGGACCTTGTTTCTCACAATAAATCACAAACTAAAGTTGTTTGTGAGGACTAAATTTAAATACTGCAGCACAAAATTGACTGCGGCTTTCACATTTGCATTGCAAAAAGCCATGATTAAAAGATAGGGATAGAGTCCGCCCGAACATTCGGCTTCGGCCTTCGGTAACTGGTCTTCGGTCGGACTCTAGATAGGAAATATTTTATCAGTATCCATTATCCTGAAGTGGAAATCTAAGCTGATGTCTAAGCAGACAGTATCATTTCACGTACAACTTTCAACCAGTGTTACCTCTGAGAATTTTCGGAAAGAGTCAGAAAAGAAAAGAGTCCCTAATGGAAAAAGGAGTTCCATTTCGATCTTAATATTTTCTTTTTATGTAATTGTAATTCAAATTCAGGTAAAAATCCAACTAAGTAGCCCAAACAATTTTGAATTATGCCAAAAGCATTCTACATTTGTAAAAGGAGTCCGAATTAACTGGTTTTTAGATGAGTCCGGAGTCCATTTGTATGAAAATTTAAACAAGTCAAAAACTGTTTGTTATTAACTCAACAAGTCGTATAATCTTGTCCGCAAAATTCTTTGAAGCTCCATTTGTTTGAGTTCCTCTATGATCGTGTGGCTGGATTTGATAACCGTATCGAATTCGGAATTTTGTACAACAGCCAAATGTTTCTATTACAATAAGTTAACGAGAAATTTAAAAAAGTAAGGAAGGTACCTACTAAAAAATCACTACCCTTTGCGGTCACATGGAACTTTGTATCTATTGAAAAAATGTTCGGAACAGAAAGTCATAGACGTCAGATTGCAAAATTCTCAATTCACTTGAGATCATGAAGTCATGTGTTTTACTAACCTAAGGTTTTACTTAACCTGTTTCTCTCAATTTTCAAAACGAATGCTTAATTTTACCATATTCCAGGTCACTGTAATTGTATACCTAGAGCAATTTACAACCGCCTTTATCAAAATCTGGAGTAGAAGCAGATATTTTCTTGTGACGAAAAGAGAGACAGACAGTTAGCGGATGTCTTTTAAAATGTCGTGAGATGTTCCATTCTACCAGAAACGAGAGGTTGATTATTCGCAAAGGACATTTTATCGAAATAGGAAATCAAAAAAATTCAAATTAAAATAAAACAATATCGCGAACATTTTGACTCGTCAATTTGAATAGAAAACCGCCACAAACGACTTTCCAAGTATTCCGACCGCTCACAATGGCATTCAGTAAAATATTCGCTTTAAATCTCCTCAAACACCTTCAAGGCTTCCGAAGCCATTGGACTGCCCTAGAAACGAGTAATTAAACGTCGAATATACAGCTACTCCCCCCGGGGCAAGTTTTATAAATTGCTTACCAACAGACTCCTATTTCCCACTCCAACACCCAATCGCTAGCGCACTAATTGCGGAAAATTACACTCAACTTCATTAATCCTATGGTAGCACATTGTTCGCAACATCGATAATAATAATGCCTTGCGAAAAACTTCCCCCAAGACTTTACTATTTCAGTTTGCATAATTTAAATTAACCCAATGAAGCAAATGAAATGCGAGAGCCCGCGCACACCAAACCATGGGAGGGGAGACATGATTAATTCAACTTATCGTGTATTTTCTAATTACCAACTAATTAATGATTGGATCAGAATCACGGCAGTTATCCGCCCCCCCGTCAAAATCCCCAATAGCATCAGCGTGTATCTTCACATCATCCCATTGCCGAGTTTGATTCATTCATCATAATTTCGCCAACATAAAGAAATTACAACGCAAAATTCCGTAATGTCGGACTCCATCCGCTGTATACAAAGGACGTACATAAATAGGTATACACAGGCAGGTCTTACTTCACTCTGGATGGTGATGTTGCATATTTCGTCGACTTTGACGGTGTTGGGCATTATTTTGTGGCATACAGTAAAATCAATATTTAAACTTGGGCAGACGATTTCTTAGGAGCTAGCTGAAAAATAAGATGGCGTAGATACCTACACTATACTCAGCTCTCTGTGGAATTTTGTTGAGATTTTGAGACTTTTTTATGGGCCTTGAATATCTCTTGGAACAATTTTTATATTTTTGTTTTCCACCCGCCAGTCTTGGAACAAATTTTATTCAGAAGGCTTTTTCAAGCTCTCTTTTTGTTATTTATAAAATGAGATTTTTGTTAGCTCTCCACTTAAACTTGTGTTAAACGCATTCGATATTGGTTCATAAAAACCATAACTCAACTCCACTGTTCAATCATAGCAATTGGAGATGGAGTCAAAGAAAGAGAAATGAGAGAAACCCCGTCTCATTAAAGGATCTTCCTCATTTCGAGTGAAAAAACGACTTGCTTTACGCAGCACGATACTGCGAGTGGTTTTTGTTTGAATGTCAGTTCGATCGAGACTTCCACTTTGAACGGGCGCAGTGTCGTGTTGTGAGTTTTCAGTTCGTTTTAACACTTGAAAGAAATTATATTATTAAACTTAAACTTAGTTCATGGAAATTATGTGGTGTAGAGTGGAGTGGGTTTAGGTATAAAATTGTCCTAAATCTTTGACCCTACGTAGGTCCACATTTATTAGGAATAAGCCCAAAAACTTATGACAACTTTAAAATAACAAAAACTAGCTGTAGTATGACTTGAATCAGAGACTCTGCCAAAAAAATGTTTGTCTTTGTTAGTCCTATACGGTTGTTAGTCTCATATGAGAGTTTTTGCTCAACAGTTTCTTTACATTTGAAAACACTAAAAGCGCAAAATTGTGTATATCTACAAAGAAGAACTTCCTTTAGTTTTAGCTACAAAAATTTGTTAATGGATATTTCTTTTACAAATTCATTATTCTTATTAGCGATTAGAAACATTTTACCTATAGACTAGGGAATTTGTATGCCAAACGTCTGGCAGCACTGGAGATAGTTGGAATGGAAACATCGCTTTCCGAATCAAAAAATTTAAAAAGCGATCCGACAGAATACAAGTCTTTGCTTTTTATATAGCTTTCCATTGTACCAATTAGGAAAAGCTGGACTATTTGTTTCCGAGTACCTTCGTAGTTTTAGTTCGTCAATAAAACTCACAGTTACTTTTTAAAGAACACTTAAAAGGTCTTCTGCGAAAACAAGTTTGATTTTCGAGGGCCTGGAACATCGAAAAATTCGTATGTCAGGAACAAGTACAAAAACATTAAAAAATTAATTTATTAAAGACTCAGTTGTGAGACGAAGAATCAGTAATTGTAAACAAATAATCCATTCCAACCTTAAAAACACTTATGCAGAAGAAAATAAAAAAAATGGTCTAGTGGGTTCGGACGGACAAAAGCAGAACTTATAAGGTTCCGTTTTTTCCATTTGGGTGCGGAACCTTAAAAACCGTGCTGCATATTTTGCTTATTCTTCTTCTTTGAGCTCGCATAGTTCATCTCCATAAATTTGCGCATTGCTCCGTGTATATATTACTGTATATCCATTTGCATGGTTTTTAGAGTAGCTATCGCAGAAGATGACTTTTATATCGGCATTCTGCGCGATCCAAAACATTTTACATGAAGCATCGCCAGGGTCTTTTAGATGAACTCACTGACGAACGAAATCTTCTTACGGGGAACTTAAAGCAAATGAAATGGAAACCTGCTGGCCTGATGGTTAACTCATCTACTGACGACGCACTATTTAAAATTTCAGTCGGACTGTGAATTTCCTACGTATGCTTGCAGATCTATTATATTTTCTCAATTGTACCTAATTCAATCTTGAGGAAGGTGAAGGTTAAAAACTTTCAAAAACTTTTTTTTTAGTGAAGACGGTTTTAAGAAACCCTGGTAATACTAGAGTAACACATTTTTTTTTTGACAAGACAAGCAGCACCGGCAGCTCTATCTCTTTCAACACTTTTTCTAATGCTGGTGCTGTTCAAGTTTAAAAGATTTTTTTTTTACAAGACAATTGAACAAAGTTTTGGTTTGTGTTACAAGTTTTTGTACGAGTTGCTGACTTTCGCTGTCCTTCTGCCAATAATTTGGCCTGAAATAGGGGTCAGTATTTACCTTTGATTTGAAAGTAATACTAGCTTAGATGAAGCATGAGAGCGAATCTACAAGCGACATTTACAAACTTTTTAAAGTGGCAGATATCCCCGAATTCAGACCCGTTTTCGAAAGTTGATTTCGAACGAATTTTTCATTCGTGGATCTGTGTATTATGTATTGAACGTATTATGTGGATTGTAAATAGAGTGTGACAGTTCGCTGCAGGAAATTTGTATTCGCGGGCTAATTGCTTAACCGCCTTATTTGTAAATTTTGCCATTTAAAGCAACTGAGAATTATTTTTTTTTAGATTCATTAAATATAATACAATAAATTTAGTGTAGAAAAAAATGCAGTATTTAATTCATCAAAACTTTTGAATTGATTTGTTTGCAATTCGCTCTCTTGTGAATAGTCCTTTAGGCAACTCTTTGTAGCATAACAGGGCAATCGCGCTAAATGATGCTGATATCCAATATTTGAGGATAGGCAAAGCCGAACGGATATACCTAGCTCGAATCAGAAGAAAGCTTGTAGCACTATTAAAGTCATTATAACTAATAAAATATAAAAGTGAATTTTGCGTAATTAAATTTTCTACCAACAATTATTCTGAGAAGATTTCCCGACCGCCGTGTATAACTTTTCAATGGCAGCCTAATAGCCATTTCAAGGATATCTGGTGTCCTTAAGTGAATGAAAATATCGCCTTACACAAGTCGCTATTAAACGCCACAAGCAAAGTCACTTGTTCAAGTATTATATAAGATTTTGATTTTGCTTCTCATTAGCAAAAGAAACCTCCTACTGTGTGTTGACTTCATCTAACGAGAAAATTGTTGTTCGGGTTTATTTGATTTTACACTTGCTCCATAATTAGTAGTTTGAGTGGTGCTGAGCCAGGAAATTAGTTTATAGTTTTTTTTTTAAATATAACTTTCCGAGCGGTGCCACTTTAGTGGGCGTCCACTGTAGTATTGAGAAATGGACCAAAATGGCAATGTCATGAATCTGCTAAGTGCGACACCAGAATAATTGCAGACTGAGAGAAGTCATTCGTGGTTGTGTCAGATAAGTATAGTACTATCGATCAGTTCAATTTGCATACTGACAGAGTTTTCATTAGTCTAGTTTGCTCGATATCTTCTTTTTATATCTAAATTCTTATAAAGTTGCTACTGATTTTCTCACTCGATTTAAATGAATTTCCTGGTAAAAAAAAGTGTGCTGTTTTAGGGTCAGCTACTGTAAATACATTTACATACAACGTCATGCTGAAAGTAAACACTTGCAACTGCATAAATCCAATTACCTATACACACTTCAGTCCTTAAAATGTCGGAAGTAAATAAGAAGCATCTTACTTCAGTAAGCTATCACGCAAAAATAGATTTCTGTCCAGATTCATGATGTAAAAATATTCAAAGGAATTAACCCAATCATGGTCGCTGTCAATCCGAAAAGATATGCCCCCGCAGGATGCCAGCGCACCATTCACCCACCCAACATACCTTTGCTAAGAAATCGTTCGAGAAGACATGCTCGCTATCACGATAGCAGCTATTTATAACTATGCAAAGACATTCCATTTTGACATTTCCGGTAAGAAAACATACACACAATTTTTTCCTTTTTGGAAAACAAAATGTGCCCCCACATAGTATTACCAGCATAAGTAGGTACATACCGCTACACACGCAGGAGGTACCTGGTTCCTACATGAAAAGCTAAATACGATATAATCCGCAATAACGGGCTGAAACTAAGCAAACCGTGTAATAACGAAAACAAACGGAATAATTCCAGCTGATTGCACACATTACGCCATTAATTATATAGATGAACATGTTTAAATTGTTCGAAAGAGAAAGAGAGAGAAAGAGATCAAATAAATAATAATCCTTAAACGGTTTTTAAATATAAACACCATTATTCCAATGAACGTGATTGCAGTCAAAATATAAATTAAAAAAAAACCGCCATTAAAACAACTTTGTATGTAGTATCAGTTTACTGACCATCCTTTACGGCAGCTGTAAAATCCATCATTACGGATAGGAACAATAAAAACCCTGCCTGCAGCTCCATGTCGTCGTCCTCATTAATACTCGCCTACTGCTGCTGCATGTGCTATTGATTTGTGAACGCTGTATCGCGCAATTCACTGCTACTTGATTTTTATTTCCAAATAAATTGCATTGCAATAAATTTAACACAAAAACACTTCGATATACACACAATGCATATCCTATCTATTTTTTTTCCACTGCACAAATTAAAAATTATCTTTTACAAAAAATGGGCAAAAGCAAACCGGGGAAAGCTACAGCACGAAGGATTTTTTTTTTTTTGAAACAAAACTTCTTGTCACAAGTCAAAGTTACCAATCAGCAGTTCATTCTGCAAAAGGACACATCCGCAGTATGACATTCGATAATACAATACAAAAGGAAAACTTTTATTCTTTATTTTTTTTTTCTACAAAGAAGATAATGATATCCTTGAGATGGGAAGAAACTACCGCACGCAACACTCAGCAAAAAAAAAATAAAAGAAGAAAAAACTCTTCACGCACTTGACACTTCCTGTTGGGAAAAGGACACGAAATCCTGTTCTTTCATAACACTTGGACTAATGCGGAGAGCATTTTTTGCATAACGAAGCTTTTCCGCTTTTTATTTTCGCACAATAACACTTGCAGTAAGAACTTTTGCTTAACCGCATTTCCTTCATCAGCGTGGTATATTTCCAAAGAGTTCCATATATAAATTATCCTTCAACTGTGTTTGGGTTGCGCGAATGTAAAAAAAAATCCCAACCACATCGAATGGTGTTTTTTTCTATTTAAATTCACTGTTTCAGCAGGTGTATCCGTTATTTTAGTGGAAATCAATTGAATTCACGATTAAAAGCGTATTTGTGGCAGTTGTCAAATTAACAGTCACCAACTCAATAATCCGACAGGTAGTATAGCAAACGTGCGAAACGCGAAATGGAACGGACCATCTGATTCGCATTCAAGTCCGGGATAAACTAAAGGAGATAACTAAAGGATACTGGACGAACCCCACCTGGAGTACAAAACAGAAAAAAAAAGAACAACACCAAAGATCTAGAAAATATCTCACAAGGAAAAATGTCCTTTTTCTCTCTGCGAGCGAGCACATCCAAAAGAAATCCTCTCAATGCGATGCCTAGTTCAATATTATCAGTCGTATGTCGTTTTCATGCCATAGGAAGCCTATAGAAACAACCATCCCAATCCTGAAAATGTTGTCCAATGTCCTTCCGAAGACAAAAGAGAAAATATCCCTTTGCTCTTAATGGGTCTGCGCAGGGCTGGTGCTAAACGATTCGGGTATACCGTATACCAAAACTTTGTAGAGCTTCGTTAAGTAAGTCTCCACTGGAGCACGAGCAGCGCCGGCAGCTCTCTCTCTCTCAACACTTTTTCTAATGCTGATGCTGATGCTGTTCGCGTTCGAGACCCAGACCCAGAGTCTCTTGCTCTCATTTCAGTTTTCACACGCAGTTTCCGCGAGAGTTAATTATTTCGAAATCCAGCCTTTGGATTGTGTAGTCGATTGTTACATGGCTCGCCAGGCATTCCGTTTTCGTCCTTTTGAACCAAATGAGGAGTGTAACATAACGAGCAAATCTGCTTTCTTTTTATCGCGCACTATGGCGCAAAGTTGAAATGTCCTGGTCCTGGAATGTTGATGGACTCTTTTTTCGTCATACTTGTCTCCGTTGGGTACTTGGTGTATAGTTGTTGGTCTACTGGGGGGCGGTAAAAGGACGCAAGATGGAAAACACGAGTAAACTTGCTGTATACACTTGTTTTTTTTTTTCTCTGGTTCTCTTCCTTTTTTCAATTGCGGAAGGATATCTTCAAGTCCTGTGTATGCAGTTGTTTTCCATTTTGTAGTACATTTTCTTCCTCTTCGCTAAGACAAACATCTCCCAAATGACGAGGAAGGACATGTTCTCCCCATGTGCTTTTTGTTTGTGTTTTTCTTTTATTCCGCTGCTTCGTCTCGCGAACCAGTACCGGGGGCCGGGGTGTTATGCTATATGCGCGCTGGTGGTTCTTCCAATTAGCTGTGCTAACGTTAAAGTTTTCGTCACCATGGCTTACATGGAATGATAATATTTTTGTTCGATGCTCTGCAACTGGGCGGGCGGGAGCCGGAAGAAGGACGTGGCGTCACCATGATGATGTGAATGAATGGATGGTGTAAAAGTTTCAATGGGTAGCTGTTTTCCTTTGGAATTTTCAATCAAAAGCGCAAAATTCAAACTTCGCAACTAGTGTCAGTGGGTGTGAATATTTTTCGAAAAGTTCGGGATGCTGCTACAAGGAATCAACAAATAGATGTGTGTGTGTGTGTGCATGTGCAATTTGTAAACTTTCAAATGATCCCGGGTTGCTCAGACTGAGCGTTACCATGGTTAAATGAACAAAACATTTGTCCGGGATGAGCAATTTATCACTGAAACTGTGCAAGCAAATGACAAGAGGGTAGTGAACCATTTCAAAGAAGAGCCCCTCTTCGGTATATGTGTATGAGTGTTATGGGTATTGATGTGCGTGTTAAAATGGTTCGATCACCGCTTTAGGAATAAAAATTGTTGCTATTAAAGAATGTATGGAGGGAAGACATTTAATGGTGGCTCACCTGATTCCGCACTCTACAGAGGTGTGCACTTCAGTAAGGCAGCTGTCCTTATAAATATTCGCCTTCACATAGACGCAAACAACTTGACAGTTGTTTACTAGTAAAACTCGAAAAACGAACGTTCATGACACCACGCAATCTCTGCGCTTTGCCATTGAAAGAAAGTCAGCCGATTGACAACGGATTTCGTGCCTGTTGAAAGAGGTGGCACTATGAAACACTGCACCATTACAACGGGCAGCGGAGGAAAGGTATCGAGACTGGAGAAGGAGGAAAAAGATTAACGTATAGTCTTTCATCTTAAGGAGGTAAAAAAGTCTCGTGACTGGAGTAGCATCCGGAGGTTTAACAAGTAGCTGCATGCTGGATTTAACAACGAATCACGAGCTCTACGAAAAAACGACAGTCCTTTAATTTGCTATAAACAAAACTTCTTAGGTAACATTTATTAACAAGTTTGGCTTTTTTAAAAGCCTCCTTCAAAATTTTGGACTACATTGCATATGCAAGATTATAATGGTAGGAGGTTTCTTTCGAAATAGGTCCAGCAAATGCCTATCATCGATCCTTGTGGTGCGCCCTTGCTAGCTAATTTATTACAGTGGTGAAAGTGATTTGAATCCCGACAATAATTTCAAAAGAGCTTTTCGTGGGCAATAAGTTTAGGCAAGATCCACGGAACGGCTACAAATTAGGCTCCACTAGCAAACGGAAAAGCGAAACAAAGTGCGACAGGAAAACAAGAACGGCCTCGGACAAAACTGATGACATGGATCGCTTATTAAATAAGAACATTGACTTCTGTGCACCTTGAATGAAAGACTTTCAATAGACCGCATGCTGATGAAGACCTGATGAAGTCATAGTCGATTCTATAAATTCAAAAGAGCGACTGCTGCAGAGTGTCAAACGGCAATGACGAGCTAGATTCGACTATCGGGATGGTAGGCATGGACGGCTCCCGGAAAATACGAGTGAGGAAAAAATTGGAAAAAACGCCAGAAAATTTTCTACACAAGTCTGAGTCGGCATTCTGTAAGCCGAAACGTTCAAACGTTTTCGTGTGCACGAAGAAATTTGCTTGAGTAACATAGGGCAAATCATTCGTGCGCACGAAAACGTTTGATCACATCGCCTTACAGAATCTGACCCCTGGCCTTTTTTTCTAGGTGGAAAAGCCAGAATTTGCAGCCTATCTTTCCGAAACATAAACCTCATTAACCTGAGGTGGTTAGTCTGTTGGACTACTAAGCGAGGGGTCCCAAGTTCGAATCCCTAAAAAACCCAAATTCCAACCCAATGTTTTTTTTCCACTGCGCCAACGTCTTACAAACATCCGAGAGTATAAGCGTCATGAAAGAGCCTCTCAATTGGCCGTTTGGACTCGGCATAAAATTGTAGATGCCTTCCATTCATAGCAAAAAAAAAAAAATTAAAAACTCACACAAGACGAATGGTTGTGAGAAACTAGTCCTAGGGACCCTGCGGACCTGTTGCGCCAACTATTTATTTTTGATTGAATTTTTTAAAGTTTTTTTTTATTTTTTCTTCTCTAAAACGATTTTAAAAAAATTTGCCAACTATTTAGCGCAACAGGTCAATATAAATATAGAAAAGTAGCTTCACTCAACCAATCGGTTTGGGGAGTTCTGTTTTGTTTTCGGGACGAATGGAAGGGAGTTGCATCTGAATAGAGAGATTTGTCGGGACAGCTAGACATATGTCAGGCAGAGGCCGATTTTAATTTTGTTCATTTAAGTAGCAGATATGAGGATCAATCCCTTGAGGGTCCTACCTCCTATGCTATGATGGCAGGACTTATATTGAACCCCACATACGAGTAGATGTACTTCAGAAGATTAAGTGTTGTCGCGTACCAGTTTAATAGTTCGCCTTTTATTTACAGAATTGCTGTGTGTAGTTGTCAAGTTCAAAAAGCGGCAAGTTTAAGGTTTTCTTCAAACTCGTTGACGTCAACTTGTGGATGAATTCTGGAACGAATGCGCCTCCATATAAGCGTCGATTCCAATACTATGGGCGAGTTCATAATTGCAACATTGTTCCACATTCAACAAATTTTGATTCAATGCAATTATGAACAGAAATACTGCTCCAAGTTTGCAGTCGTTTTGCGTTTCCACAAAACAGTTTAGGAATTTTTAACTTCTCTTTCTTCTTTTTAACAATAGGCGTGTTTTTTTTAGTTTCGATCTCAGCAAAATTCGTCTAATTGACATTAGCCCTGTTTTGTTTAGCTTCGATCTCAGCAAAGCAATGTAAAGTAGGATTTTCAGCACATTTATTAAAAGAAGTGTCAAGTAGAGCGTAGTTGTTGTAATTGCGTGCTGAAAATTCTACTTTACTTTGCTTTGCTGAGATCGAAGCTCAAAAAAACAGGGCTAATGTCAATTAGAAGAATATTTTTAGGACTGATCCCTTAAATGGATCCAACTTTGAAAGTGTTCAAGCAAAACTTTCTGAAAGAATTGGAAGCAAAATTCAAGGAGAAAGGAAGATTATTTTGATTCGAATGAACTAGATTTCAAGAAGCATTCCAAAAACTAGGAATTTTCTTAAGACCACTAGGGAATTTCCAAATAATGTCTTGAGTATTTTCGTATGGAAAAATTCCACATTTCATGGTTCATTTTCTATAATGCTACGTTATAAAGACCTTAAATCTAAAAAATTTTCAAAAACTTATTTTTTTAATACATTTTAACTTTTTAATAAAAAAATCTAAAGGGCTTCCAATAAGAGGTGTTATTTTGGTATTCAAAGAAAAATGCCATTTTTTGAGATAAATTATCGGATGTTTATTTCATAATAAAGAGGAAGGTATGCCGTTAATAATAACAACATCAGCCAAATGCCCACCACAAGCACGTATACAGGAATATATCGTCGGCTTAATAAGAAAAACTCGTAACTCCAAAATTTGAAATTTTGCAGGAGGAACGAAAGTTTCTTACCAAGCCCAGCTGTTTAGTTAACGATGTTATTTTATATCCTGATTTTTATGAGATTTAAAGTTATTAAGGAGCTACGAGGTTTTCCATAACAGTGCGCCTACTGATTTGCTATAAGAAAGCATCAAAAAGTAATTTTTGCCAAAAATGGAGTTACGAGGTTTTCTTATTAAGCCAACGATATCCTTTTCATTAAATTTTCCATAACCAAATCGCAAAGTGGCTGCCCTATGTCCTCGATAGCCTCACGTTGAGGATGGAGAGGCTTCTGAACAATAACTCTTGGGTTTTCCGAGCCCCAGATGCGACAATTTTGCCTGTTGACGTAGCCACCGAGGTGGGAATGGGCCTCATCAGTCAAGATGATTTTTCGATGGAACTCCGGATCATTTTCATGCATTTCAAGGACCCAATCAGCAAAGACACGACGTTGTTGATGATCGGCCGGCTTGAGTTCTTGTGTTAACTGGACTTTATAAGCCTTAAGACCCATGTCTTTATGCAAAATACGTTGTAATGACGTTTTGCGGAATGCCCAATTCCAAAGAACGACGAGGAATGGACAAACCTGGGTTTTCTTCAACACTTTGGGCTACAACAGCAATATTCTCAGTTTTTTATTTTCGGGTTTTATTCTTCACATCACTAACTTGTCCCAACAGCTCGAATTTTTCCACCAATTTCTGTATTGCGGTCCGACAAGGTGACTGTGACTGCAATATTTTCACCATTTTTGTAGTGAATTTTAATAATTTCAATGCGTTGTTGAAGCGTGTATCGTACCATTTCTAGTAATGGAGTAGTTTCTACTTGTCAAATGTCAAAGAATAAAAGCTTCAAAAGTGACAGCTACCGAAATAGCGGGTCATTCACAACAACACCTCTCATTTGAAAAGCCTTTATTAAATTTTCATTTATCTTACTTGCATATTTTTTCCTGCCATCTTCCTGCAGCTCGGCAGCAAAACACTACTGTCATTTTTGCTTATAAATATGAACGCAGATGACAAAATAATGCCGACACGCAAAGACTTAAAAATTACAGTGCTGCCGCATTTTAACTCAGCCTATTTTCAATGTTCTAGTTCCGTGTTTTGAAAATACACTTCCAGAGACTCTAAACAACCTCAATTCCAAGTCATTTCTAATCTACAGCTTGTAACCGTTTTGAGTGTGCAGCTTTTATCACAAACCCTCATTTATCGCTTGACATTAGAAACGGAATTCTCAGTACTTGCCGCCAACAATTGCAACAAAACTCCTCACCGGTCGAGCACAACTCAGAACATGTCCCCTCCACATCCAGCGCATACATACTCATGTCTGTTCGTCCGGTTTTGCGATTTCAACATTCATTTCAATGAACAATGTTCACATTAGCACACGTCTAATTTCACCTAATTTTCAGCTAAAAGACGATGACGTGTACATGTATACGACTATAGGCACACAGGTTCACACCAAACTCACTGTGTGAGAAACGTTTTGACTGTATTCTTCATATCGGCACTGGCACAGCCAGCCAACCCGACAGCCAGGGCTATACACACCGTCAGAATGGGGTTGTGGGTGGTATGCCCATGCCCAGCCCATTTCAGGGCAAATGCAGAGCGCGGTGAATTCCGTTGGAATTGCTGGGCAATTTTGGCAAAAGTTCTAGTTCCTCGTTTCGCCAAGTGCAATGTTTCATGTACCATTGAGTGAGAACTGTATGCGCCACAAATAGTTTGGCCAGCATAACTGATTGCTAAGTTGGCCTACTTCTGTTCACATGGCAGTGAACGTGGCGGATGCATCAGTAAATTATTGTCTGGGGACCGTTGTGTGACGATGACGACTGAGCGTGTGTATGTGTATGCTATTTGGCGCACCAGATGACGGGCAAAATGCACGCGGCTACATTTCTAGGACTAATTAGTAAATTGATTGAAAATATATGCGAGCATATTTACCGCCGAGGCTCGTGCTGTCAAAGGCCATTCAGGGGTGGGTGGGCTGATGGAGTCCGACTGTCTGCTGAATGGCGCGTGCAAACGTGAATGGCAAATTTAAATGCGAAATCATTTTTCTTTTAATGAGTCTGTTTGTGCTTGACAATTTTGCACAATAGGAGTGGACATTGGACAAATCGACGTTGTGCGTAAGTAATTGTCATATGATTGCTGTGTATGTATTTTTTTTAAAACAGTTTTTGACGGTGCCATTGAATGAGTGTATTACATGTGACTGTCAATTGAATGTTTTATGCATCGATGCAGAGTGCGATTTTTATTTCAAATATAGGATAAGTGTTATTAGAGCGGCGACAAAAAAAAGCCTCCGAACGTTCCATAGGAGTTGGCTCCTTGTCAGCTCCAATACCGCATGTGACAGCTAAAAGACATTGCAAGTACGTTGCCATGTTAAACCCTTGAGTCTTAGATAATTGCGCTCTCTAGATCAGAGTACACATCTAAATTCTCAGCACTAAATCAATCAATCAGTACCACTTCAAGGCGCCTCTGATCGTCCAGCCGTTATCTTGCAGCAATCTAAAAAGAATTACTCCCACCAATGCTGGCCAAGTGCAGGTTCTAAGCCGAACACATCCGCATCTTCCTGCAGTGCTTTCACTTTAATTAAAAATCCACTTCAGTCACTTTCCCTTGCCCCCTTTGAGATCACAATCAACAACAACATCCGGCCGAAGGCCATCACAGGATAAAACAACCGGCAAGGGTTGTATCCTTTTAAAGCGATTGCATTCTTTTTTCGCACTCCCGCTGTTTCATTATGTTACAGGACACAGCTCCACCTTAACACCACCTTTACACGTTTTCCTATTTTTCACTTCAACTCTGTGTTCATCTTTGGCGTGATAAGATTAGGGATTTTATGTTTTGCAAGAAATTTCGCTCCACTTGGTCGTTTTTTTCTCTCTCTCTTTATTTGTCCCTTCTTTATCGTGATGGAGACACAATAATCATGGCGTACAGCCCATTTGGACGTCGGATGTTGCCAAGCTAGCGCACAAACACATCGACTATGAGAGATAATCTGGTAATGCTTAGGATTCATTTTGCAGGCTTTGGTGCTGCGCCCAGCGGCGGCCCCTCGTTTCCGATTCACATCACCTACGGTGTAATTATTTTTAGTTTGGCCGATTGATTCAGTGTGCGGGAGTCGTGGCTCCTTCGCCCCCGGCCAGATTACGTGCACAGGCGTAATGTCAATTCGCTTGTAATACCTTGCCTTTAGCTGCCTGTCGTTCATCCTTATTCGTCCTTCACACAGTGTCGGAAATCAATATTCAATTTACCTTTATGTTGGCGCCCTTTCATTGGGCGTCGTTGTCGTGTTTGCCGTCGGTTGTCATCCGGATTGATTCCAAAAATGACACCCTAATGCCGTTTGCCAAATCCTGGGTTTGACTCTTATTTGATTTTAATTCTGCACACGTGAACTGCACGAAGGATGTGAGGAGTACACTCTTATTGGGGACGTGGGAAATTGAATTCGCAGAAAACCAACCTTGGCTAGGATTCATCATCAACAGATTTTAGGAAGCTCGTGGAGGCCGTAGGTCTGAAGCTGATTATGACACTTAATCCGTTTTCGCATATTTAAGCCTCTTACGGAGGAAAAGGTTGCATTCGAAACGCGGTTTGGAAGGCAACCACCTTAGGGTGTGTATATATGGATGGATGGTTATGTGTAGATTTAAAGCGACTCCATCAGGTTTAACGACTTAAGCGATAGTTTTAATAGATCAACTGGAATCAAATTTCTTTGCAAACTTGCAGCAGTTTCCTATTTGTCGGACCAGGTTTATTGTATGAGCCACTTATTTGTATTATAGATACCATGGCCATTCGTCCTATTTTTGAGAGAGCAGTCTACTCTTTCTCTACTTTTTCTCACCTTTTTTTTACTAAACGAAAGCAATACATTGTCCTCTTTTTGTAAAAAGTCGTCTTTTTCCCTAAAGACCATCTTACTGCCATAAGAAATATGCGAGATTGCGAGTATAGGTACCTTCTCCAGTCTTTCCAAGCTTGAGTTAGAGGTTAATCTTGTAGTGATTTTCAAAGGCCAATTCAATTCCTTTTATCAAACCTTCAAAAACCTACAAATTTTGATAGTTAAAATGTATTTTTGACTGCGTGGTTATTTTTAATCAAAAAAAAAAATTTCCTCCTCTATGGGATTGAAAAAATGGCCACCGTAATGATGGATCCTTTCATTTGAGCGAAAATTCGATAAGTCCACATAGGGAAATGGGTATAGGAAGCAGGCTACAGCAACATAGTTGGCGCAACAGGTCCGTAGGCACCCTAGGCCTAGCTGCTTACAACCATTCGTTTTGTGTGAGTTAAATTTTTGAGAAAAATGCAAGAGATCTAAAATTTGATGCCGAGTCCAAACGGCAAATTTAAAGCTCTTTCTGAAAGTTCTACTCTCGGATGTTTGTCAGACTTTTGCGAGAGCTGGCGCACTGAAAAAACGTAAAGATGGAATTTGAGTTCTTTCGGGAATCTAACCTGGGACCGCTCGCTTATAGTTTAATTAAGACTGCGCTAACATTTTATTTCACACATGTAATATTCACTGACCCTCTTAGATCGAGCAGGCAGTAGTCCTTAAGCTACGGGTTGGATTGCATCATCCTGTCAGTTTAGATGTTCACTTTTTTAATAACAAAAGCAATTTCCAAGATATCAGCCAATGGCCTAGTTGGAGCAGTATCACAGGACAAACAGATATCTTGAGCACAATTGCAGTCCACAGATGTGTGGATATATACGACTACTTTTTGCCATGAGACCTATTAAAGAAAATGTTATCATTAAAACCTAGCCCTTCATCTGAAGTTCAGCTATTGCGATACTTGATCAATACATTTAGGCACTGGATGCACTATGCTAGCAAACCGTATCCCATAGTCCTTGTCAGTTCACATTTTGAATCGCAAATTTTACCTCTCTGCCGCTTAATATTGTTCAATAAAACAGTACAGTAGGCGTATAAACGCGTAGAAGATGTAGTTCGCACAAACGAGGACATAATTAAGTCGGTAACGGGTGCCGGAGACCATTCGAAATGTATTCCCTGCCCGTGGTCATTGTCGACCCTATTCGTTTCACCTCCAAATCTGGCAATCCTCTTAGATTTTCGTAAATATTTACTTAGGACAAAGACTACCCATTCGCAAATAATTGAACTTCAGATGTACCTAATCGTTGGTCCAGTCATCACACAAACACAACAGGCATTTGTCGGACAGACCCCAACACCCCATTAATATTAAGTAACGAACTTCCATCTATCTGCACTCGACGACACGTCCAATATTTAACACAAATTTACTGGTGTTCATTATAACAATTCGTTGGCCTATTTAGCAGCTGCGTTTGATTGGACCTCATTCACAATGTAAATATGAATGCAAGAAAAGTCCTGCTGCTTCATCAAGAAATCCCATCATTTTTCTTGCTCCCTTCCTTTGACCGTCAGCGATCACTTCTAACGTCGTCGAAGGGTGGCAAAACCTCAGCTCCGTCGCAATTCAACGAACACCGTCACCAGACCAGCACAGCGGGAGTTTACCACAAACATTGGCCACCAGACACATACACAATCTTTTCTCGGCAGCTATATATCTCATCCGGCGAAAGCAAAAACACCAATTGCACTGCATAATTTATGGCCACCTAATATCATCGTCTTAATAATAGAATTCTCGTTATAACTGAATGACCGCAATTATTCCCCCGGGGAGACATTTTGTGTGGCTGTTTGTGTGTGTATATGGGCACATTGTAGCAGCGAGCGCGTCCTTTTTGCGCAAAACATCGCATAAGTACCTCGCGAAATACAGTATCCGCTTTCCCAAACCGCTCTTTAGAAATCCTTTTATGCGATATGCAAAATTCATGCTGTGCTGCCAGCCACGATATTGCTGCCTCCTTATGGTTCGTGAAATCGTCCGTCGCATCGTCGTCGCTGCCATATATACCTACGGTTTGGGTATCATTATGAACAGAGCCAAATTCCAAGTCAAAGTTAAGTCAAAAATGCTTCCTGCTCCACTATCCTAATGAAATATTGACACATTTTTGTAGTACACAAGAAGGACTTTCTGTCGCGGGGGACTAATGCCACAAGACCGACATGATAAGTGCGCGCGGGACTGTGCAATAAAATGGCTACCAATGCCTTATGTTGGCGTTGAAAATCGTCTTTTGTGCGAATGAAGTGAGAAGAAGACATATCGTTAAAAATGTATGGATTTATGTGCGGAGCGATGAGGTGTTGAAATGATGTCGTGTTTCGTGATAAAGGACAGGAGCGACATGAACTCAAATTCGGATTATGTGGAGGGGGGTCGAAGAAGGACCTAGGTGGCAGATCACAATACTGAGACAGGTGTATGTTTTTTTCTATATATTTATATCAATTCCAATAGCAACAAGGCGACAAGCCCAAGAGAAGGAAATGATTGTTTTCTGGAAATTGGTTTCTCTTTAAAAGATTGTATGCTTTCTATCACCTATTACAACAAATGTATAGGTGTAGATACTGCGCAAAAGGATGAATTGCAATCTTCGTAAGGGGGGTGTCACATCTCCTTTAAGTCAGCTAAAAATATTTTAGCCGAATAAGGGTACAGTTCCGAAGTATGAACCTCATAACAGAAGCTGTATTTGAAATCTGTAAAGATCTAAAAGAGTTCAAATTGTAACAAGCACCGAGTTAAAGACTTAACGGTGTCCTAAGTTGATCCACCTTTAGCAAACAGATTGAAAGACCCAGCGTCGCTTGTTGTATTGTTTGTTGAAAAGACCCTTAGGTTCTTAAACTGTAGATATCACTGGGACTCTGCACCATGAAGGGCGCCATAGCTAAACCATGGCAGAATGCCCAAAGACAGAATTTTATAAACTTCATAAGCCCCAACTACAAAAAGGGCAATACTGGGTCTACTTTGACATGGCTGTCAGAAACTGCGGACCCATTTCTATTTTTACTTTTTACCTTGAAAAGAACTTAAACAAGCTTAAGAAAACAAAGCTGTTATGTCCTCTCTCTCTCTCTCTTCATCTCGTTGGCTCGCTTTGCCTGAGAGCTAAGCTATAAATTCCAGTGTAACATATTTGGACATCATCTTGTGCCTTCAACTTGTTTTTTTAAAAATCAAGTATTGGTTACCAACTATTAGCAGCCTTATTTATTAGAAACACCTAAACACCTGTATAGTTATGCAGTGTATATAAGTCGTATTTATACAACCTTTATACATCCTTTCAAAAATTATTATTTATAACACTTTTTTTCATGCATACTAGTTATATACGGATTGCGTCAAAAAAGGTACTGAAAAGGAGAAAAGGAAAAACTATGCAACTTGTGAAAAATGCAAATACAAATAGGAACTAAAAAATGGAAATGTGAAAAGAAAAAGTTGGGAGACTTACTAGAGACTCCTCACCTTGGAGACCAGCTGCGGATATTGGTACGGCCTGTTGAGAAGTTTGCGTAAACCCACCATAAATTTTCAAGGTCCGAGGAGAAAATATCTTCACAACAGTAAATGTCATAGACTTGGGACTCCTATGAAACGGCAGTCTTTTCTAAATTAAAAAAAAAATTTTAAAATAATTTAAAATGTCGATACAATATATCAAATTTATTTTTGATTCCATTTAAAATAAAATGTGTCAGAATTTTTAGGTCAAAATTATATTTCGATACTATTCCACTTCCGAACCGGCACTAAGCTTATACAAGCTCTATACAACGCTTAATAATTTTTATAAATAAGGTTTATGCGCTCAGAGACATTTTTGAGGGTGCATAAATTTATACACTCTTTATAATACGTTTATAAATAAGGCTGTAGGTATTTATCAACTAAAAATAAGGAATTATTTAAACTGCTTATGTTTACACAGGTCAAAAGCTCCACAAGCTTGGGAAATTGTATTGGTAAACTCGTTTTGACGTTGGATATATACACACATCATGCAAGAGTCTTCAATCATTCATCGTCGATATTAGCGCGAAAACAAACATAATTATCATAAACATCAAATTATTTACAGAGCTCTATAAAAGTAAATGCATTTAACGCGGTTTAAACTCCCTACATCTAACATAGATTCAGTATTATACCTATTAAGCTGCCCAAAATGTGCTATCTATGTACTCTTAGTATATCGGAAAATATGTAATCACTTTCATTTCGTTGACGATTCAACCATCCTCCGTTACTTCTAGAACTTATAATTCCAGAGGACAAAACCGCACCAATGCGAAAAAGAGAGAAAGGACTAAATCAAAAGTCACCCTCTGCCGCGAATACAAAAAAAAAGGAGAACACCACCAATTTAAATGCGAGTTTTTCTTCCTTTTTTTTCTTAATTCTAATGAACTTTACCAATTTAAGCAGAAATTCACTTTTAAGTTTACCCTTAAAGTAGTCTCCGTAGATGTCCCTTTTCCGACTATTTGTATATACAATTTTCTGTTTCCCTTTTTTTTCGAAACTTGTATCAATTTTTTTCGCGTAGAGGTTTTTTTTCTTTATTTTTCTTGTGGCCAAGGAATTTGTGTGTGTTCCCTAATTTAGCCTTTTTTTTGTCAAGACTAAATTTGTCCTCTAGAATGGAACATAATAATGAGAAAACTTTTATTAGTTTCGACGACCTTTAGCTGAGCAGCATCGGTGATTTAGTAAGGATGGTCACAACGAAACGGAAAATAAAAAGCAACACAAATTGCACTTTCTACTGCTTCCTGGTTTGTTTTAGGATGTATTTAACAGTATTTTGATAACACTTTTTAATTTCCGTCTTGTGTGGGTAAACTTTAAGTAATTGTTTTAAAAAAATATTGGAACTGTCTCAAGAAACAATTGGGTAGTGGAAGGCCATACTTTTGGATCGAGTTTTCGGTAAAATTAACCAAATTAAAAAAAAAAGAGTAAAGACAATCTTTGACGAAAAGCGATGACTGAACAAATTGATAAGTTGATGTTATGGTTAAATAATAATGAAGGAAATGATTCCCCTATGTCAATTCCTTTGGGCGCTATCGTGCTTTCAACAGACAGACAAACGGACGGACAAACAGACAGACGGACATGGCTAAATCGATTCAGAATGTGATCCTGATTCAGAATATGTATACACTTTATGAGGTCTCCAGTGACTCCTTCTTGGAGTTACAAATGGAATAACAAAGAGAATATACCTTCCTGTGGAGGGTATAAAAATGTAAAAAGGAATTCATTACACATTGCACAGGTTTCTTTGTTCTTTCCAACTGATGGCGGACGTCTCATTTTATGGTTAGTACCTTCCAACTACTAGTTTTCATCACATATTTTCAAAAAAAAACACTCAATTAATGCCCATAACTAATATGAACGAAGTTAAGTACAAATAATGCACGATGCTATTACAAATATTTCATATTCAGGCTCTGCTAAAAAAATATTAATTAAAATCGCTAGCTATCTCCTCCTTTTACATTATTTAAAAGCAGAAATTATCAGGATTTTGATTTAATCCTCTTAGTTTTTCGGTTCAGTCATAACTTTTAACTCACAAATAAAAAACAGTAAGCTGATTTTTTATTTGATTATTTTCAGAGTCTTGCAAACTGAATTTCGAAGGGAGTATTTTGTCAAACAGAACAAAAATTAAAAACTGTTTTTGCTGATAATGAATCGTATTGACTGCACTTATCCGAGATAAGCTTAAGATTTTGTTAGAAGAATGTAATAACTAACTGCACTTTACAGTTTGTTGTCCAATCCTAGATGTTGGAAGTTAGTTCCCCCTTCTTATTTTTGAATGTGTACTAAGTTCCCATAAGAAAGTGGACTCAGTTCCCATCTTGCATGGGAACTAAGTCCACTTCACGAAAGTGATTTTATTTCCCACTAGGTGTGAACTAAGTCCCTCAGTGGACTTAGTTCCCGGGGACTTATTTCCCTGCACCAAATGAAACTATGCCCCAATAAAAAAAAGGAAATTATACCTCAATTAAATTGGGGCTCATTTTTAAAGTATTGGTTTTCAACTCTCGATTTTTTTTAAGTTGTACTGGTACTCGCTTAACGTAAAATGAAAGCCTCGTGTTAAATATCGCGCGAATTTTACTTCTATTCTGTTTCTCACTGATGGCTGTCAACACAAGGATTATAATTTAAATAAATTGCTCGATTTGTTCACCTATTCTGCTAGTCGCGAAAATTTATTTAAAATGTTAGGCTCACTTTGAAAACCATTAGCTCTAAAAAAAAGTCGCGTTTTTTAGCTTTGCAAGTTCTCGAACATGTGTTATATATTTTTTAATAAAAGTAAAAATAGTTACGAAAATAACGTTGGCTTCTTACAAAATTAGGTTCCAGCCAATTGAAAAATAAAGTTAGGCCCCAAAAAGAGAAATTTACACAATTTTTGTCGTTGTTATTTTGTATACTCATTTTTGAGGTCTTATTTAATTTCTACCTTTATTTCGCGGAGCCAGTAGGTACCTACTAGGCGTAGGCACCTACTTGTATTAGTTTTTGTGGTCGCAAAAGTCTGTTAGGGCCCTAGGCTTAGCTTCCCACAACTATTCGTTTTGTCTGAGTTTCTCCTTGTGACAAACGGAAGGGATCTAGGTACAATTCTTTTGGGAATCTCTTCCATTACAGTTTCACTTTCGGCTGTTTGTCAGACGTTCAGAAGTGGTGGCGCAGTGGAAAAACCCTGTACATGCAACTTGTGTTTTTCCCGCCATCGAACCTGAAACCTGGCTTTTTAGTCCAACACACTAACTGCGCCTCTACATAGCTACTTGATTCCCGCCAAAGGGTCTCAAATTGTTGTTTCCTCAAATATTTATTTAGAGCACCTCTCGTGATTGGTGGCAACACCGCGGATCATTTCAAAGAGAGACGAACTCTTCACTTACACTAACACGTTACACCTACGAGTATTCAAGGAAATATTGCGAAAAAAAGAACATCCTTCAAATTAATAATAAAAATCCTCACACTTTGCTTTTACCAAAGAGATGCCCATAATCATCCGCTTTGATATTATCGCAAAGGAAACTCTGAGCATAAAATTAATTACGAAGTTGTGCTCCTGGCTTTATACACATACCCATAAGCCGCGAATACCTTATTATATTAACGATCTATCCATGAAAAGTTTGGCTAAAAAGAAAATAAAGATATAAAAGATTCACCCGACTTTGTACCTTTTTTTTTTTTTTTTTTTTAATATCTTTTATGCTTATTGCATGAGCATAAAATGGATGTTCATTCGACAGATCTCTCTCTTTCCTTTTTTTGGTCGTACTGTGCTGATGGATTCTTTGGAGATTGTGTGAAAGACATGTATGTAAGTACCTACCCATGGAGTGGGTGTGCAGAGGTATAATAAGTAATGCTTTTCCCAAGAAGCCTGCTGGTTTCAATTTGCAAATTAAAAATCTGACGACATGTTTAATGCTTTTGAAAAAGATGATGCTAATCATATCTTGCGCCATGGCTGCAGAGGTTTGTTACTGAGACTGTAAACAGCAGGATGTGTCCTCACTGCATGCTAATGAAAATGTCATAAAGCGAGTAGGTACGTATCGCACATTTGTGTTGAGCAATCTATGAATAAGAGGGAGCAAGATAATGTGGGGCAAAGCGACCAGGTTTCCTTGGCCTTAAATTATTTTGTCGGAAAAGAGTGCTTGGTATTTCAATAGCAGACTTTAAACTGAGCACACTCAATTGTTCTCTACAGTTAATGACATATAATTTTGAGGGTCACTTTTACGAACTCACAAGGGGAAGATTCCGAGTAAAATTATCCATATATGTATTGTGATTGAGGTAGGTAGGAATGATTTCTAGAAAAGCCCTACGATTTATCCTCACCTTAGCTACATCTTTTATCTGTAGCAATAGACTACTTTGGAAATGTTGGAAACATTGCAACTGAAACTGACAAAACCCCACAACTGAAACTAGAATTGAAGAAGAAGAACACCAAAGACTTTCCAATTCCCCGCTAAACTAGTTCACACCAGGCGTATACCGACAACTGATAGTCAACTCTTAGTTACGAGAAGATACAACCTAATGACACTATTCCCATTGTACTCACTTTCAACAGCAGCAATTAAGTGACAGGAAATAAGTTTTATTTTGCAAGACAAGTGCTGCCAGATCACTAATGGCATTACGAACACAACACCCAACCATTGAAAAGCAGTTTCCAAACGAACAAGCAAACGAATCTCAATTTAATCTCATTCTGTTAAAAAAAAAAAAAAATATCTATGTGTATATAAAATCTCTCCCATCCTGCCCATTGTCGCTGCCATTGTCCAAGACTTAACTTGGTAGTACTGTCACGTTTACGTATTGAAGGAAAGAATAAAAAAAATCCAATTGTCTTCAATTTTGTGTAAAAAAAAATAAATAAAAATAAAAGAAAGGACGCAAGGAAAAAAAACAAACACGCTTCCTAACGAAGGCCAATCGGCTGGCAGCACCAAATCGAATTAACCGACATCATGTGACTCTGAGCGGAATTCCATTCCATTGTCATTTCGAAAGAAGAAGATGGCCGAACCTTATTGCTATAATACGCAGATAATACGTGATCATTTGACAGAGAACAATTTATGCCACTTAAATCGCATCACAAGGATCAGCCTTGGGATTTCCACACGCTTTGTTTTTCGTTACACATATTGAGAGTCACTTGCGAGCAATACCGTGTTCCAAAATGTGAATTGTGTACAAGTACAGTTTGGAGTTTACCTGCCTATTGATGTATGACAGGTCCATAAAAATTTACTGAACAACAAAATGCTGGAATAAATCAAAGGCGCTGTAATATCCTGAGAAAATCGCATCGCTTGAACCGCATTTAAGGTTTATCTTTGGCCCAGCTTTCGTCCCTTTTTAGATGACTTCTTTTTCCCATTATGACGATCAAAGGAAAATAATTGCAAAACGAGGTCAACTGTGTAATTGAAAATGTGATTTTTTCCAGCTGTTTTTTATTTATTTTTTTTTATTTTTTTACATTTCTGCTAACGGCGTTGTCGTGCAATCGACTCTTGCAACGCTAAATTATCCCATCATTCTACAAATGGGAACCAATCATCCATCGACTAATCGCCTTTATTAAATGAAAATTGCTAAACTGATTTGAGGGCGAACAATTTTCCAGGATCCTGAAGCTGCTCAAAAGCATTCGGTCTGTCCTTGGCGATTGGCGAATGGTGAATGGAATCGTAAAGTTCATATCTTGGGAGCAGTCAGAATGGTCGTGTCAGAAACAAATATTGGTGAGGTTAAACGATTCGAAGGGGTGCGAGAGGTAGAATTGCACTGAATGGACCAGGTTCGAAGATTACGAAGAAGGACGTTGGTTGACACTGAAGGGTTTAATAGCGTAGCTAGTTGGAAATGGTTGGCATGTCGGTATGTTTGCGTTGGAAACTGGTCTTTCTGCTTTGCTAATTTCCTATAATGAGTTGTAAGGATTTTTTTTTCTAAAAATTCATGGGCATAGTATGAGGTAGGGCGAGTAGGGTGTGGACTGGTTACTTGGATTTCAAGTCGATGGGATGTCTGGGTGGTCAAAAGGGTGTCCCATAATCCACGCAAAATGTAATTTTGATAGAAAATACAGAAATCTTTAATATGAAAGGTTGAATTTTTCATTGACTCATGGAATATACAGATTGGGGTTATGTATGGAATAGCACGTCGGATGAATGGACGCCACGCACTCTTTTATTGAAATTTTCTAAAACAGTTTCGCAAAAATGTGGCTGAATTTCATCAATACACCTCCCAATTTCCTCTTTGTTATGGTCGTGGCCTTGTTTGCATAAAGTTTTGACTTCAAAAAACCCCAAAGATAAAAGTCCAATGCGACAGTTTTCTCGATTAACGAAGCCATCACGATGAAAATGAGCTTCATCACTGAAGATGATGATCCATTGTTGTTGTTCCAAAATCCATTCAACGAACTCTCTTTGCGCCTCAAGGTCAGTAGTCTTCGTAGTTCTTGAGTCAATTGAACTTTTTAAGCATAAAGTTTCAAGTCTTTCGCGAGAATACGCTGTAGAGAGCTTCTTGAAATGGCCAATTCTTGACGAGGGTGCCGAATTGACGTTCCTGGACTGTCAGCAATACTCTCGCGAACTGCTTCAATGTTTTCTGTTGAACTTGTGACAGGACACTGAGAGTGTTTAAGATCACTTATTGATCAAGTGCCAGTCTCCCTGAACTTTTCAATTATTCTCTTCACAGTTGATGGTTTGAAATGACTGCCATATTTTTTATACAAAAATTGCGGACTCTAGCTGAATAACCTTCATTGTTTTTATTTTTATTTATTTTTTAAATATTGTTCTTTGTATAGCGCCCCATTTTTACTAACCCCGAACTGTCAGCTGCCACATAGTGATATTTTTTTTTACGTTGGCATCACTGTACTATTAATTGGCGCAAAATTAAAATTTTAAGTGAATTATGGGACACCCTTTATATGAAGATGATAAACTGGTCCATCATACCTTCCATATGATTTTAACAAGTTAACAAAATTTAGTACCGCATAATTTGCTGAGGAATAAATAATGTCCACTCTGGGTCGTTCGAAACTTTCGCGTAGCTTGGTAGGGGTCTTAATTTTATTGACTATGGTTTTCATTTAAAAAAAAAACAAAGATTTTGAATGAAGATCCCGTACTTCATTCAAAATCATTAGAGCGGCTTGTAAAACTATCCAGTCCGGTGGAGATATTTCCCCAGGAAGTGACCTCCAAAATTTACTTTTCGTGTAGCCGAAAGTGTTTTGGAAAAGTGATATCCTCGCCATAAATTAAGTATTATTATGTTCCTAGCGGTTGCCAATTGTTGATCTCCTTTTAGACAAACTTCTCGTCTCTAGGTTAAGTGATATATTTTTTTAGGCCGAACTCCATATATGGAAACGATATTCAAGGGCTGTTACGGACCTGTTAACAAAAGCTGCATCCGGCTTGAGGAACCTTATTTATGCTAATCTTTAAATTCAATGTCCTTGGGAGGAACATTTTGTAGAGAGCAAAGCAAAAAACTTTCAGCCTAGGAATTGACTTGCGACTAAACCTCCCATACAAAACCAATTTTGCATGAATTGTATGCAGTGGAGGGTCTCAAAGCATCGGCCAGGCCACTTTTATTTGTTTTGCATTATTATTAATGAAGGGCAGCAATACCATCTGGTCGCGGTGGCGATTAAAAATGAGCTGTGTCCGCTCCCACTGCCTCCCCACTCTTTGTGGAACTTGGCTCACATTCATCGTCTTCGGTCCAATCCAACTAGCGCGTCTTGTGACCATCAGTGACCAAGCAGTTGCACTTGGGATGAGGGGGTAGTCTTTTCTAATTTGTGGTACAGTCAGCGCCTTTTCATTGTAACCATGTCTTAAATTGGGTTAGAAAGTTTCTTCTGTTCTTTAAAGCTGGCCAAGTTTTCTTTTCCGCACCTTCAACTGGTAGCCAAATGTTTGAATTAAACGATGTGTGCTGCAGTACATGACTCTTAAAAGATTGACAGAATGGACAAAGTATTACCCAAATAAGTCGCCAGACTTGCAGTTCATAAAGACATTCATTGAAACAGTAAAAAAGGTACAGCTATTTGTATTTGCTTCCTTTTCATGGCTCACAAATAAAGAAAGATTGTTATTACTAAGGGTTTTGAATATCTTTGTCACACCGTCCCATTTAATCATTTACTACAATGGCGTGCTGGATATCCCAAGTATAAATATTATATTTTTGCAAGTTCAAATGCTAACGAACGCCATAACCTTTTTTAATGGCTTTTTAAACAGTTCTCTTTGATGCTAAGGAGGCAAAATCTTATTGAAAGTAATCCCTCAATACCCTGCAAATAGAAGCTATTGCGATGCCGTTGTCCCAATCTCCTGCCAAATAAAAGAGGACAAAACAAAAAACGCCTATAGTACAGAGCGCATCAAAAATAAAACCTAAAAAAACTGTCTCGTTTGTCGAATATGTAAATTTCTCTCGTTCAGATTAAGGGACACAAGGGATGATAGCCAGATGGACATCATCACAGTACGATGTTAATCCGTTTCGAGTTTTTTTTTCCCCCAGCATATCTTTTTTTTCCCGTTTGCCCTCTTCTGCGTTAAGACTTTAATTATTCATTTGAAATTTAAAATTGCTTGGTATTGCGAATATTCAATGCTTAAACGTATATCTGGGCTGTCTTCGGGCAGGGACGACGACGTCCGGTGCACCCTCCAGCAGATTCACTCAACATTAAGTGCTGCCTGTAAGGAAGTTTTCTTTTGAAAAAATTGTTCGCAAAGAGAGCGAAAAAAAAAACGTAAGCTGTTGGAAACTTTTTTTGGCATTCCTCATTTCCACTTACGCAGAAAGGCGAGGAATCAAAAGATGCGAAGATGGGAGGAAAAAAAACCCTGGTCTTCTGTATCGACAAGCAAAAAGAGGAATAATAATCTATCCTACCTTGTATCGAGGCACCGCCGAAAGAGGAGTAGGTAAAAAATAATTTCAAACTAAACAAGTCAAGCATTGATATAAACCAACCAAGGATGCCAAGGATACCGCACCGAGAAACCGAAGCGAGGAAGATAAGGATGCAAAACGGATGGGAATATTTTCCGCTACGAATTCTCCAATTGGGCCACTCGCACAGTTGCAAATGCATAATGGAGGAGCAAAATGTTCACATTTTTTTCCATGTTCCCCCTAGAGCTGCTAATTGTGTTTGTGGGAAGGGTGAAGGTCCTGGTTTCGTTCTTTTGAAGAATATCTTCAAGAAGCTGGTGAATAATTTCTTTCATCTACTGTCCTCCAGACACACTTCCCTGGCGCTGCAGTGCAGCGCAATAAAATCTAAATATTCACAGTTCAATTAGAGATGAAAACCGCATCTTCGCCAAAAGGATATCAAATAAAATTCAGTATACCCATTGAGGGAAACACTTGAAAAAGGCACGTGGTAGTGGGATCTGGTTTTTACGCCATGGTATCGATTTTTTGTTGTTGCTGTAAAGTGTGCATTGTTGACCGACATAAGGATGTTCTTGGTTGCCTACATTAAAGGGATAATTAGGATGTTATGCTTATCTTATGGAGTACCTATAGTCGTTTGTGGTTTCTAGTTTGTATATCCAGTGAAGAAGAATAAGACTGCTTGCGGGGTAAACGTTTTTGTGCAGCGACCACCATGATCGCGGTAACAGTTGGTTGCCGGGGTGGGCAACACCTTAAGATGCAAGCTATTTATACTTCAAACAGATACTCATTTAATTTAAAAAAAGGACCATAGTTCCATACAAAATATGACGTGATATTTATTTTGGCGTAAAAGCAGAAGCAAGTCACAAGCTTTGTGGATAAACCAAACTAGCTTTCATTAGGTTCAAAAATTGTAAAGCAGACCCTTGTTTTCTTAAAGCAAGTACGCAAAGTACAAAATAAATTTGTAAAGCAAGTGCGTTTTGGGAAAGCTGTCAGGAAAACGTTCCAAGTTAAGCTAAAGTGAAACGCCACAGCCCTTTTGCAAAGGCGGCTGAAGGGTAATGCATACCCTTAGGTGTTGAAATCACTCTCGCGAGTAATTGAATTCATGCGAAATGTTAAGAGAGAGGAGAAACCGCGCGTCATTAAAATGCAATTAAAACTCGCACTTGGGTAAAGACCACCCATCCACAGCAAAAGAAGGAACACGACGACAGAGCGACAGCATAAATGAGCCGAAGCACTTATCTTTGCTTAAGTGGTCGCACTTTTTTTTTCCCTTTTGTATTCTGCTTTT
The DNA here is from genome assembly GCA_948293265.1 of Cheilosia impressa. Lineage (NCBI taxonomy): Eukaryota > Metazoa > Arthropoda > Insecta > Diptera > Syrphidae > Cheilosia > Cheilosia impressa. The sequence continues at coordinate 127,374,505 of OX411880.1, read as the reverse complement.
CGGTGTTTTATCCCTGCCTATATATCTACGCTGGCAAGAATGAGTTTTATACTAAAATTAATTTCAGGATATGCCGCAGGTAGAATCGTTTATTTTTTTTTTTGTTAATTTTACAAGGTGTCCTTTGTCACAAAGTTCAAGCGAAGGAAAGCACAACGGAAAAGACTAAAACGGAAGTGAGATGGAAACACACAGAAAGAAAAAAAATGAAGAAACAGCGCAGCGACAAATTCCGGAAATCTAATTTAAGGCTCAGGCTAAGAGCCTCTCTACCATAATTTTAGTTTCTTGTCCGTAATGGTTTTGCACTTAATGCTTGCCGCTGGTTTGTCAATGTGAGTGCAGTGGTCGGAATGTATACAGGGGACGAAAAATCTAGAGGTTCATTAGGGAATTTAGCTGAGTATTTCAAAGAGCTTCCCAGACCGTATTCAAAGTGAGCATTAACTGGTCACACAAATCGGATAGGGGTGACGAAGAGATTGTTTCCACCAGCGACAGCGATAATTAGGATCAAAATGTTTTGCAATTTCACGTTTGGCCGAGCGGGAATGCTATGTTTCGAAATTGCACTCCTTTGTGCATTTGCCCCGCCTGTCAGTGCTGTTTGAGTAAAGTGGATAATGCGCCGCCCCAATGTCAAGTCACCAACTGTAGCCTGGAGGACGCCGTCAACTTGGTTATGCAAATGGCAGTGTAAATGCATACACACCAGAAATCGGAAAAAAGCATACAATCGAGTTTCAGGGGCACATTTAAATGATTCGACCTTTAATGGTAATGACGGCGGTGGTGAAAAGTGTTCAATGTTAAGTGTGTAGAGAGAGAGAGACATATTACGTATTTTATTTCACAAAGCTAACGATGCTGCGCGCCTTCGCGATGGTAGATTAAACTTTTTACATTTGGGGTTTGAAAATAAATAAATAAAAGAGAGATGAGAGATAGGAGAACCGCTACTGACAGCGAGTGAATGGATATAGCCCTCATCAATCCATTTCCGAAAGGTCAGATAAGACTCGTCGAATGGGTAACCGAAAAAAGGAAGAGGGTTGACTATTAAACTTTTCACATAAAAAATGAGAAAGGACAAAGTTATTTTGGGATTTCAATCTACAGTGATGTTTCGCCCTAAATGGGCAACTCCTTTAGGTAGAAAACGCGAGAAAAAAAGGGTCAAAAAACCCGTCGAAAATTCGTTAAAAAGCGAGTGAAAACGGTTTAAAAAACAAGTGGAAAAATGAGACAAAAAAAGCTTGAAAAACCGAGTCAAAAAAGCGTGGAAAAATGTTTAAAAAAAATCATCAGAAGACACAAAAACACGGACGTATAAACCCTTGGAATAATATGTCAGAATCACGTGGAAAAAAATGCCAAAAACCTTGGAAAAAAAAGTCAAAATCGCTTGAAAAACGGGTCAAAAAACGAGTGAAAGACTGTTAGGAAAAAAAGCTTTAAAGGCACATAAAAAAAAACGAGTGAAAAATACATCGAAAACGCGAGAAAAATTTTGGTCAAAAAACAAGTGGAAAAACGTGTAAAAAAAAAACGCGTGGAAACATGCTGTAAAATAGTCGTCAATGGTAGCATAAAAATAAGCGAAAACCGCGTCAAAAATACTCTAAAGACGCATGGAAAAACTGGTCAAAACCCACATGGGAAATGCGTGACAAACGCAACAAAAACGCTTCAAAAATCAAGTCAAAAACCGCGTCGAAAAATGTGAGTAAAAAGTAGTCGAAGACGCATAAAAAACAGTGAAAACTACGTCAAAAACGCGTGAAAAAGGGGGTCAAAAAACAAATACGTGTAATGCTATTAATGCGTGAAAAATGCGACAAAAGACGCGTAAAAAACCCCTGGAAAAAAGTGTAAAAAAACGCTACATGCTAACCTTGCAATGCAAATAGTGAAACCTGTTATGCTCCATATCCACACAAGGCAACTTTTTGGTCCGTTCAATTGGTGTTGCTTCTCAAACTCATAGTCCTCCCGGTTTTACCTTTAATTCAACTGAACTATATGAATAATTGAAATGCGAGCAAAGTTCATCAGCATCCGGCAGCACGAATTCTCGGATACAATCTCAGGCACTTAAAGAAAAAACGTCTCTTTGTCCATACTACTTGATGTGAGAAGTTTATTTCTTCACCTTCCATCCGCTAACATCCGCACAGAAGCCTCGAGAAAGCCTCCAGTTAACACGCGCGCCGTTTGCTGCTTTAAGGCAACCCCCAAAAGGAAACCCATAAACATTACCACCGGCATTAGCTTGGTTTCCGGCAATTTTCTCAATCCCTATTCAGATCGCCACAGACGATACTTTCTGAAAGCTTTTTCGTTGCATTTTCCCATTGTGTGCGATTGGAAGGCAAGTGAAAAGAACAATCCTCAAACCATGCAAAAAGAAAAAAAATATTCTCAAGACATTCAAGCGACACCGGAAAATCCTTAAAAAAAAGAAAGCATTTTACCAAAAGTGGGCAGAAAATGTATAGCTTATTAGGTAAAAGGGAATTTCGCTCACACGTCCTGCTGCATATATTCACGGCCAAGTCACAATGAAAAATTAGAGGAAATTGAAATTTCGTGTAATAAACTTGCCGGGGATGAAAAGACGCGCAAAAGAAACAACAAAAACAACTCAAACTATGGCAGCACAAAGAAAAAAATAAGAAAGGAAAAACCGAAAATATACTCACATTCCAATCGTACTTAGGTACACTTTGAAGCCTGTCAACCTGTGAATTGTTTCCAGGATTTCATTTCCTTCTCCAGGGAGATGAAAGGTGGGTTTGTACAAGACGTAAATATCTATACCAACCTCTGGACCAAAAACTCCAGCTAAGTGATTTGGGGTGCGAGCAATGGTTTTGCTTTGTTAGAGCAAAGTGATTGTGTGACTTATTAATGTGACAGACTAGTACGATGTACGACGTGTCTGTTAGACAAATAATTGGTCTGGCGGAAAACACTGACAAATGTTATGAGATTTGATGCGAGGGTTGCTCACACTATATCCGAGAGTGTCCTTTTTATGGTTATAATTTTAGGTAGACGAGTCGTTTGGATTTGACCAACACCATCATAGATTAAAAACCCCTTAATCACAGTCGCCGTCATAATATTTACGGTTATCTTCGTCTGCTTTGTCATTTGCAAAACTAGTAGTAAACCTCCTTTTCGTCGTACAGCGACATTAAACCCAACAATGGATTTTCTTTCCGAAGGATATATCTTTCGCTCGGAATACCTCAGTGGAAGCAAAACGGACAAAACAAAAAAACAAAAAAACCTTACAAAACGCCTGTAAACGCTGAAAATTCATGACCTCAGCATAGCATCGACACAATGATAACATTGTCAGTACTATAATTTATGCGATATCCCATATAGATGCCCGCCAAGGCATGAGGTATAAACCACAGTAACAACAGCACAGCATACCATCGACGATATAGCCAAGAGAAGAGTGCTGGAGGATGCAAGGATCTGTTTGGTGCATCCGGTTAAAGAAATAAAAATGCTCGAAACGTTATCACATGGGGAGAACGGTTTTCCTGATGATGCGCCCGCCCCCTCGAAGATTGTCGTCATGGAGAAGAATGGCACCTAAAGCAAAGGACAAACATTCGAAGGAATAAAGGGGGGCGTTTTGGGTCGTGCTTTTCAAAATCGTAGCCATTGTTGTTGCTGTTACAATTCATGCTGATGTTTACTTATCGTTATGAATTTTTTTTTTTCGTTTATTACAAATATGCAAAAGTGAGTTTTACTACCTTCTTTGTAACCAGATGCAGTTTAGAAACTGTGCGGCAACACTGAAGGTGGGTTTTTATTTCACGGAGGCCGGAGTTTTCCCCATTCATTTCTGTAGATACAAACAAAAAAAATACAGTTTGCCTCATACATAAGAATTTTTGAGATAGTAGGAAAAATATCCACGGGGGGGTATATTATATTGAGCTCACGAAAGGCAGTTGAAAGGCGCGTTCCTAAATGAAATGACTACTTATATTTTTTTCGACATGAGATCAGCCGCATTCTGCCTACTGTAAGAGCAGAGATAAGCCGGTTTAAATACGGGGACGCCCCGCGCAGTCAAATTTCATCAGCACTCAATACTGTCCTTGACATAGCAAACGAATATGCGACATCCATGTCCAATGGATTGAGCACACCAACTGGTACCGACTAATGAATTCCAGTTCAAAAATCGGCAGTCCCCTAAAGCCGATTTCGTGAAAAACACTACTAACTCCATAAAGAATACAAATAGTGCTACAAAAAAAATACAAAATCTAAATAGAACACTCTACAAATAAACGGTAGCGTTTTTTCCGGGCTGCAGTAAAACCTAAACCCTTTTCCATTAAGAGCTTAGTGTGGAAACCTTTTCAATTCAGGTGTTAAATCAGAGCTGAACTGTAACTACAGGCTGGTCGCATGGATGTAGATCCAATAAAGTGGTGTCGCGACATATCACCAGGAGACCAATACAACTCTAGACTTCCGCTATACGAACATCTGATGGAAAATGGTTTTCCATTCGAGTCACTGTAGCATGTAGAAGAACCTCGTGAGTCGTAACCCATACGAATTTAAAACTATTTTCCCTGAAGGAACTTTGCCAAAGTCCTGCAAAAAAGGTCTGGATACCTTTATTTGTTTTGCCACATCAGGAACTCTCCACTCCATATTAAACGATACGCAAGTTTTCACAGGGATACCTTTTAATCGCACGGAAAGCTTTTAATCGCCTTCGCAAAGGACGAACGGAAAACAGGCATTCGTGAAGCTGCATCGCTGAAAAGAACAACAATTGTAAGTTCATCAATGTATAGCCTTAAATAAAAATCCCAAAAACTAAAAACGACACCAAAGTCAACGAGCAGTGCATCGCATTCGGTATTCTCTCTCCTCCTGGAAGCACAGACCCGGCTGCTCTACAAAAAGGAAAAAAATACAAAGGGCCTCACCAATAAACACTTTTCGTTTCGATTTTAAACAAATTTCGCAAATGGTGGGCTTCCGTAAATTTAAAGTCCACACTGAAATTGCCACAAAGTATCATTGGATGGGCAATTTTGGAACTAATCCCTTTTGAAATTGCGAAGAAGTTCGGACAGGACGTCGAAGTGAAAATAAGGCTTTATTCCACCACATCGTTCCATATAGTCGTAGGAAAAAAATCAAATCCATTTCAAATGGAATGCATTTGCAAAACAACAAAAAGAAGCTGCTACGGTTTTTTCTTCATCCCGTTTGCATAAACCATGCCCGCCACAGCCCTGTATATCTGATTGTTGCTCCTCGAAGGATTTTTGCACAACGATGCTTCGCAGAGGCGACTGCGGAGGAGTGGCGGTGGCCAGCTAACGGTTTTGTATTTCGTGTCGCTCATATCCCAAGACCGTCGTCCATTTGCAGGACAACAATTCCAATGTAGAGCTAAGCAAACCAACTATATATGCACTGATGGTTGAGCGATGGATGACAACAGACAGCCCCACAGTCGGTGCGTTGTCCCGCACTAGAGGTTTATCAAATGGGATTGTGGACCGAAGCAGGCCCTGTGCCATTGCCATCTCGTGTGGCAGGCAACTAAAGTCGCCAAAGAACAGCAGAACAAATTTCATGGTATTATAAACAAAGTAAACTAGTCCAGGCTTGGACAACGGGCCGAATACGTTCGGAAGGTACGAGTATACAGTCGATGGTCAGTCCTGCTGATGGGGAGGATTTGTGTCGAGACAATTTTTCGGGCTATCCTTGAAATGCAGGTCCGATTCGGACCAGAGAGCCTGCGTTGGTGTAATTACACTTCAAGGGTAGTGTGCGCTTTGTTACGGACATTCATTGTTTGTGATAGCATCGCCGAGAAAGATAACATGATTGCGATTTTAGACTTTTGCCAGCCTGCCGTTGGATAATGTAGGCTTTGTGTAATAAGGGTATCAACCGCAAGGCATGTAAAGAGAGCCAAACATGAGCCTTTGACTATGAAGAAACTGATATACCCGTGCTTTTAATTTGGAGTATGATGTGAATGTGGATGTCCTATCTGCGTATAGTTCTCCAAATTAGCTATCTCTATATCGAAATTAATTAGTAAATTTTGTTGGAAGTGGGCCCAAGGATTTCCGTATATAAATTTCTGAAAATTTGCGCATTAAGATTTTGTTCCGAAAAATAGCGACATCTGCTCGCTATTGTTAAAAAATGTTCGACTTTGTAAAACATAGTAATCACATGGAATTAAATAGTAAAAGTGCAACATCGTACAAAGTTCCAATGAAAGCACGCAGAAGGAGAGCCTGGGCCAAGAATTCCAGGTATAAAAAGAATCGCAGTAATACCAGAACTATGGTGGCCTCCGACATGGAACAATCAAAAACCGAACGTTTTCTGTAGTCAACACGGAGAGCCCCAAATACCCATAGCGTGGTGACGTAGAAAAGGGAGAAAGCTTTGATCCCATTCCTAATCGAGATCAATAACATCGGCGGAAAATTAAGAACATACTTAGTTTTGCCTTAATCACAACTAAACCATTGCAAACGGGACCGCAAACGCCCAGTGATTTACGCCAATGATAACAATATCATCAGCGAAGTAAATAGGCTTTTGGAACAGAGAGCAAACTTTTTTTAATTGAGATGCTGGTGTCGCATACCGGTGCTCTTTTTTAACTTCAGAGGTCTCCGTGAGGTTGTGTCCAAACTTAATATATTGTTTCCCATGGTGGTTTTGCAAGGCTCAACAGTTTTGACAGGTATTGTCAAAGCTTGGACTCTATAATAGCTCAATTATTTGTGTGTTGTCTATGGACCTAAGATTGATATTAAGATGACGTTCAGCACACCCGATCTTCTCTCTAGGATCTAGTGGCGTAAGCTGCGCGCGGGGCTCATGGGCTTGCTTGGTAGTTTAAAAATGGTTCAAAATGGCAGACGCATTTTAACTTTTCGGTCCTCAGATCATACAAACTTACAAAACATTTTAGCTTTTTTTTTTTCTTTTAAGAAAATCGTACGAAGGGTGCAGAAATTGTCATTCAAAATCGGATTTAGTTTTAGTTTTTCCAAAACTTAAACCACTCACTTACGAATCAGACATTCAAAAAATGCCGAGTTTCCTCTATCTGATGGCTCAATCAGAAAGCGTTTCCATTCCCCACAAACACACCGCTAACGAGCCCCAAAATCAAACCCATCTCAGTGCGGGTAACCCATGCAATAAAACTAAATCCATTTATTTTATCACAGCCTACATTTAAAAAGAAATAAAAATCTTGATGCTTAATTAATGAGTCCATCCGCAAGAGCACTGCTCTCTGAGGATATATTTTTTGTCTGCTTTCAGGCCATCCTGGGTGTACGTATGTGCCTAGGCAAAAAACTACACTCACATATCAGTAGGCATCTCATAAATTTCATCGTCATTCCTCTTTTGTGGGACTCTCTCTGTGTGTGTGTGTTGTGTGTTGTGTGTGCTTTTGTCTTTCTCTTGTCTTAAGAATAATTCAAAGACACTATAAAAGCACAGCATTAAGAATGTTTAAGTGGAAAAATTTATACTTTTGTTCATGCAATAAAATGTTATCCTTAGAGACACACATAGCTCTGTGTATCTATCTGCCGCTTGCCATCCCGTTTGTTCTGTCTTTCCTCAATCTCGCTCAACTTTTAGTAGGTACTTCATCTTCATTCTTTCGAGAAGAGCGAACGAAAGGCAAAGAAAAGAAAAAAAAAGAAAAAGAAAATGAAGGACAAAATAGCAAACTCGAGCAGTTGGATGCTTCCTCTGTCATATTGTTTCTGTGCTAACTCTTAAAAATGACAGGAGAAAGAAGGAAGAACTATTCCCTTTGAACGTGCGTTGTACCTACTGCTTGTTTGGATTCCTTTCTGTTTCGTATTCCTAAACTTCAACTTCAAACGTCATGAAAACATTGAACGAACACATCCTTGGGGCATTTCAAATCCGCGGACATTTCTTTACCTTTTGCAGATCTCCTTTGTGGAGGTTTATTATCCGCTGCGAAGGACACCGTGTTTAACGTAACATGTTACACAATTTTAGGTGCACAAGGTTTACAAAATTACCCCAAGATGATTATGGACCATGGCGGAGGTTTTCCTTATATTGGATAAGGCACGAAGCGACGCATCCCAATACATCGTCAATCTATTTCTCAGTCTCCCCGCTAAGAGTTCTTTTTTATTTATTTGCTTGTAAGTCATGCACATACAATGCCATGGTTGACTTGGTGCGGCCCAGTGAACCGGTAAGCGATTTTCCAAACCCTAGAAATGACGAACAACAACAAAAGTGGGAACAAAGAAAAAACAGCAAAATGGCAACAAGGACTAAACAAGCAAAAGTGCAGCAAGAGGTCGCAGAAAAAAAATTGAAGTCGTTATTTTCCGAACATCGATTAAGCCAATAGCGAAACGGTGGAGAAAAGAAAATTTAAAATTGTTGTGTTTCGGATTGTTGGCGTTCATCCCTCATTTCCAACGTTCGTTCGTCTGTTCAGTGATCTTCGCATTTTTCCAGTTTGTTTGGATGTTGCCTGTTATGGTGTGGTGATTCCTTTAGTAAAGGTAAAGCCATGGCTTCGCATGGAAAACACTCTAATTCGAAAGTTGTCCACGTCGACGGGGTTTGGCGTTTCCTGTCTGTTTTCAATGAGATTTCTACTTCTTCAAGGATCTAGTCATACGTGCATTTAAGTCGGGTGTAGTATGATGTGCGTTGGAACGGAAATGAATTTTCTGATGGTAAATGGCGGCACATGCAGCAGTAGCACACATATGTCAGGTGGTACCTATAGCGAAGTGTATCGGATTCTGCGAAGCTGATTAAGTTTCGACAGGGTGTTCTTGGATAAGACTCTAAAAGACTAGGGGTGGACGAAAAGTGTAATAGGTGGATCAGTATGAAGAAAAATTAGAATAAAAAATATTCTGTGCTCTAGGCCAAACATCTTAGATCTATTTTATTTATTTGTCTTAACTGCACGATGTTTTTTTTTTTTTTAAAAAAAAACCTAACCTCTTTGACCAAATGTCATAAAAGTCGTTCCGTCGAATATAAAAAATAAATAAAAGTACATAAAAAATACCTTTATGCCCTTTAAAGCTTACAGGGTCTTTCACGTTGACAGGAAGTTATTTAGTGAATCACAAACATGTTTGCAAGTCTGAGACATGATCGTGTCATCATTTTAACGGGGAATTAGCTGCTTTCCTCAGAGCTTACCGGTGAGTTGGTAATTAGGGACTTTTGCTTCCTCGACTCCGCTTTTAACTCTGAAAATAACACCGCAGCATGAATCCAGCTAGGAGTTACACTTGCATATCGCTGCTACTTTTGTCTAAGAAGGCAATTTATAAGTCAGGCTTTGCTAAGAAACACTAAGGCGACTCTAAATAAGACCTTTATCATCCCAGTCCCGCTCTAATACACCGCTAAAGCGTGGACGTTAGCAAAGGCGGATAAAAAACTCCGAGGTCGCTTCGAACGCAAAATGTTTCGAGTTACTTTCGGCCCCGTTTGCGTTGACAGAGTGAAAGGAGATTTGACAGCGAGCTGGTCAGAACATTTTTAATATATTGCCCAATATAGATAGGGAGAGCAGATTTGCACCAACCCACTTGCTCCAAGAGTCCTCCATTCCAACCCGGAGGTACAGCGCCGTTTTGAAGGCGAGTTCTTTTACTGGATGGGATTGCCAACAGCCTCCATCAACACGTTTCGTGTGCAAGTCTGTTTTGGTATATCTGATCAAAACTCTGGAGCCTCAGCACTTGATGCTTGTTGCCGAGGGCCTCTGGATAGGTCGACCTATACGCGATCGTCAAAGGTTCTGGCAGTTTGTTGCGACCGGTGTAATATGTTATTGGTATTTCAGAGTTCAGCCTTTATGGGGATTTTTTCAAGACGCTTACTGAAGAGCAGAATGCTCAAGAGTATCCGCCCTAGACTACCTAGAAATACGCATCCAGTTCTTTGTAGGTGGAAAAAAGTGGGACGACCTGCAAGTTAAAATCCGTCACCCAACTGCTCGGTAAAGGGGTCAAAGTTTGAACTTTCGGATTGAGTCTCAATTGAGCCAGCTACGGTGCGCATGATATCCTAAAATTTTATTTACACTAAAGAAAACAACAGGGCAGCTAATACACGTTCCATGCGTTTTATTTGATTTAAGTTGTATCCCTCTGAAAACCAACATCCTTCATTAACTACTGAACAGTGAACCTCTTAAATGTACCTACTTGTCCGTCACACCCAAGTCTGGTTTGGTTACCTCACAGTCGATAATCGCTTAGACCTTTTTGGGCTAGCTACGAGAGCAAAAGCACATCATCATCAAGATGACCTAAAACGAAATGGACAAGTTATGACATTAGCAATAGAAATTTACAAAAACAAGGATCCCCTCAATCCATGGACAATAGCACGCTTAAAGCTTCAAGTAGCAGACTTAATTATATCACAAATGGTCTGCAACTTTTCCGTCTGTAAATTCAATTCCACTTCAGGTAAAAAATAAAACAAACAGGGACACCTTTCCTAATACAATTAATCATCACGTCCGCACCTGTGCGATTCATCCCGTCAAAGGGTTAACAATCGTTATATCATGGAACAGAAAACTGATGCAGACAACAACGACGACAAATTACATCGACTGCCATTTTATTGTCTTACAGAGAGACGGTTCCTTTCACACTCGACACGAGCAGAATAGAATGATAGCTCCGCACAGTCCGCAGTCCGGAGTCCGGACGCTCACAGTCACAGATGAATGAATCAAAAATGTACAAAACTAAAGACACAATTTGATAACAACTCATATTTCCCCCAGGACTCATGTGCTTGAGAGATGGATCACAAAAGAAGAAGAACGAACTTATTTTCAGCCATTAGTCATCGGGTCTTAGGACACAGCCACAGACACAGATACATATTCAGACACTGATAGAGAACAAGTTTGCCATCCTTTTTGCGAAGATTACATTCGTCTTGCCGGTACCCTTTGCATGCATCCGTTTCCGTTCTACGAACGAATATATACACTCTGGCGCTCATAATCGTGATTTACAAGGACACCTATGCTTGCGCTGGTCAAATTTGTAAGGAGGGCTTGTTTTAACAATCGGAACATTATTAGGCAGTGCAGTAGTTGCACTCTCCCTGCGGTATCGTCATTATACTCCCACCAGACAGACGTATATTCACCATCGGATGACATGTTAATTTTGGAGTGGAATTAAATTGTTCTCTGATTGGGGATTGCGGTAGGGGATGCAAGGCATCTGAGAAATGTCTCGTCTGGCGCGACTCTGACTTCGATATATATCTACTATATATGTACACAGTGTACCGCAATGTTACTTGGATGAAGCCGTCTAAGGAAGGAGCGAGCGCTGCCACCCGCACTGCCATGTAATTCCTTCACAGCCAATTGAACATGACAAACACAAATAAAAGGACGCGAACCAAAACAGCAGAAAAAAAAGGAAAAAAAACAAAAGACAAACACGTCTCGCAGGCAGTGCATATATTACGCACAGGAATACTCATAAATCAGAGGCAATTCCGACGACTGACAGATTGACAGTGCCTGTGACATTTTGTCTGATTTAGCGTTCGTGTTGTCTCGTTTTTCGTTCATTAATTCGATTCAAACATGCAAATTTCGGTTGAAAACTGCCGCAGTACTGTAGGTAGTCGTGTGGAAGGTGGCAATACACTGAGTGCCACAGAAAAACGAAGATGCGCGACGACGTCAATTATCGCCTTGCGGTGGAATATTCCTGCGTAATTGTGCGTTCTAGTGAATGATAACAATTTAATAAGGATATTCCGGAATATTAATGATGCATTCTGACAATGGTAATTTCGGCTGTCTTTCGGGTGCGATTAGGTTCTGCAGATTTTAGTTGTTGTGAGATTTTGTGGCTGACTTGACTTGGTGGGCGGGCAGGACTTATTTGTTTTACATCGGATGACAGATTCAATTTATTTGGAAAACAAATTTCACGCGACTTTAGAGGGAGTAATCGTTTGTTCATTTGCAACTGACTGATGGGGGTTTAGCTGGTTTTAGACAAGCAGGGGATGGGAGTAATCGTGCACGTTTTGACTTCAAGGGACTGCTGTGGTTTAAATGCAAGATGGAGCTTCCTTGAATTTTTTAGTTAAACATATGTCCGTCATTCTAGACATCTATTATGCTGTTGCCTGCAAGTTGTGCAAGAAGACAGATTACACCTAGAAATCTGTCGAGACTGCCCACATAGGGCTTAGGCTTTGTTTAAACATTCGAAATAAAGGTCGTATACTTTGTAAATATGAAAGGTAGGTAGGTACCTACTTCGCTTTAGTGATGTGTAATGTAGATGCACACACATGGTGCCTTTTAACAGCTCTGCAACTTCATCTATTTAATTTATCTGTTTTTAATACGGTTGCCTAGGATGGTTTTGACGAAGCGAAGGATATAAGTTCTCCTGCCACCGCTTGGGGCTCCATCTCACCTCGTGCAAATGTGGAATGCGATATCCTCTGCTAATGCAATACTATCTCGCAGAGTACAATAGGGTGGAGTCTTCATCTTGTAATTCGAGTAAAAATCTGCTTACAGTTCTTTCTGGTCAAATGCGTCCTCCTGATAAAAGTGCCAACTACCTCTGCTTTGTTTAAGAATTCCCCCACAGATTTGAACCTATCAAATTCAGCACACTCTTTCCATTTTTATTCAGAAAAACTGCGGACAAAATATCCATGAACCAAAGGACTTTATGTGAAATGTCTAGCAGAAGAGGTGTCTTTATATTATTATATTATAAGTCCCCCTTACCAACCTACAATTTCTTATTCTTATGTCATGGAACTGCTGATAAATCCGCAGAAGGTAAGTATTATTAAATTATTTTGAGTCTCGAAAACTCAATAACGACTGGGAATACAAATTTCATGGCAACAAGTCTACAGGCGATTTTCTGATTTGATTACACTTCTATAAAGCGAAGATTATTGCTCACAATAAGCCCTAGGAACTAAACAGAGACGGTCAACAAGCTTTTTCCTATTAAAAATCAGCGGTTATGGCAACCAGACATCTTCTAAAAAACATTTTACCATTTTTGCTTCGAGTCCGAAATTCACAATATAAATACTGATGTTCCCCAAGGACGCGATTTGTGTTTGCGACTCTGTTTCTCATTTTCACAAAAAAAAAGTTTGTCCATAAAATTGACACCAATGACAGGGCACTTCCAGTACCTTTATATTCATCTTGAGAACTCAATTTTTGTCTCTGGTTGCAAAACTTAAAGGGGTGTGTGTACGTTACACCAAATTCGTATCAATAGGATGCGGTTCAGGACTAAAAAAATTAGAATTATGTTTAGAGCTTTGAAATAGCAATGCTGTCTGGCAGTAATAAAGTCGAAATTCTTATCTTCAATCGTTAGCCGCCACTAATGTCACTTGCATCACTGAAGACTGAAGCCAATAGACTTTCCGTTTTAGAAAAATGTGTTCGACGTGTTAAGCTTCCTTATTTGCGAAGAAACCCAGTTTCAGTGTTTTAAGGAAAAATAAATAAATACGATTTGTGTAGTTAGTGGAAAAAGGTTCAAACCAACTGGAATATGGAAATTTGACAAGGCTTCACTGCGGGCAAGGAATCAGCCAGAACTTCCTGACGGTGGTAAAATATTCATATATATAAAAACACGTTCCAGAAATTTTTTTTAAAACTTAAACATAAAAAAAACCGACATTCTTAGCACATTAGTCTCATAAATATATAACATTTTTACGTTAATTTTAACGAAAAGAAAAAATGAAGTGCACGACTGCTTTGACTGGGTCGCATGAAACTTTCTCGTTCATCAAAAGCTTAGGTGCAAATGAAATTGGAAGTTGCCTGATTGTGTAAATTTCAAGTTGTTGGATTTATTTTTAGGGTGCATATTCAATATGATTGAAAAAAAAGTTGGTAGTATTAGCTAAGAAAAAGTTTTGCGTAGCTGTTATTGTACTTTCATTGGAAATGGGCCAATATAATTATTTCAAAAATGTACCGGAGAAATTTGAACACAGGTTAGGATTTGGGTACCTACTCATTTTTGAGAATAAAGAATACTACTTATACATTATCTTTAATATGCATTTTGATCAAAATCGTTAAAGCTGTTTTTGTATAATTTGGCAGACGAAACAGGACCAAATATTGCAATGTATAGTTTGAAAAGTACAAGTACAAGTACTGAGTTTGCCCTCAAGTTATAAATGACCATATTACACAAGAAATTAATTTTTGTTACAATTTTATGAAACGTTTTCGAGATATGTCCAAATTTTAAAAGTACCCAAACTCGGGCAGCCTTTTAGGATTTAGGCCTCGGGACATACGGACAGAATTTTGCAACCCAATTTTTTTGAGTTCCTCTATAGTCAGAATTGATGAACATCTCGAGTTGGAAATTTTGTACGAATATCTACAATATCTTTCTCTTACTACGTAATCGAGAAGGTTAAAAAGGGAACTAAGATCACAATGAAAATACGAAAGTGAGTAAATAAGTAGAAAAGCTTCAAAGATAAACTTGGAGCGAGTTTTCTTTTGTTTTCTAAAATTTTTAGAAGTAGCCAAAAGTATCCCGAAATTCGCAGAATTTCTTAAAAATAAAAGCATTTCAAAATGGACATACATAGATACTTCAATAGATATTTATTATGGACTTTTGTCCCACTTCCGTATGATACATTAAGTCCATACTGGATATATGTCTCGTGCGGGTGCATTTATGGCCCGTGGCCCACATGTTGCTATGTGTGTTGATGTTTTTATTTGTTGTTGTTGTTGATACCAATAACCGCTGGGTTTTTAAAATCTTTTCGCTATCATAATTTTAGATTGAAGCACTGTTCCAAATCAACGTGGGACATTAGTTTCCCAGCCATTTAAATGCATTACTCCCGCAGATGTATAGCCAAAGCCAATTACACATGTGTTTGAAAGCCCATTACCCGGTTCCATTCTCACCAACTATCGTTCGCAATTACCCTGCACTCGCCGACATAGACATCTACGGACAAACGTTGTTTACTGGTGCACGCAATTTCGCAAGCCCGGCAATTAATTAACTCATTAACTGCCAGCCGGTTCCCACCCCACCCAATCACCACCACTTGGTATGCTCCTGCGAACAATGAAATCACACAAACTGCCAAACCGAACAAGAACCTGCGCTAAGGTGAAAAAATATATCCGCACGGAATTAGTTTTTGCCAGTTTCGTCGACTACGTTCTACAACTTCTATCGTTTCTCCACAAGAGTGGGAAAAACCTTTTTATGATTAACGGTAATTATTTGAAGATGTTCTCACAGCAGAGCAGGAAACTGCAAACACGCTTTTTCCATTACCTTTTACACAATGCGGCACTTCCGGTGTGAAGGTGGCATCATACAATGATTTTGCCAATTTTTGTCGTTCACCGTGTATTTTTTTTCTTCGCCATCATCCAAGGATTTTTAACCCCACCATCATCCAAATGCCACCTACCCTAATCACCCATGCACGCTACATCAGCAGGATTCTCTGCTCTCACTCACATGTGTCTTGTTTCCCAAAAAAAAAACAAAACAAAACCTCCTCGTCCTTGCCGGCAATCGCCTAAGTGAAGGGAAAAATTGTGTAAAAAGACTGAAATTGCTAACCAAAGTTCAAAACCTTATATTGGTCAATAAAATTTCGAAAAGTTCCTTTCTCCTGTTCACTTGGGTTAAAGTGCTTTAACGTTTTTCCATCCAAGCATTGTTGGGTTGGGTTCGTTTCCCACCCACCGCCCATCTTTTGGGTTGCCCAAATGCCCACTCGCCATTCGATTTTCGATTTTATCGCTTGCTTTTGCTGGGTCCTGTTGTTCTTTGCTGTTGTTGTTGTAGTTGGTGTTGTGATGCCATGTTGTTTGTCGAAAAAAAAAGAAACAGAAAAGAAAAATACGTTCAACAACACGCAAAACACTGACCAAGTAAACCAATCATCCACTTACAAAACCAATGCAGGATTCACTTCACCCCTTATGCTGCTGGTCGGGGTGGCTGTCCTTAAAAAAGGAAAGCAACTAAAAATGTAACAAAGTGTGACTGTAAATTTATGAATTCGATTTGCAGAGTGGTTTTGGTATTTTTGGGCTTCCCTGTGGGTAAAGCTATCCCCCATATGATGGGAGTGAAAACAATGTCGAAGAGAATGTTTTCCAATTTTCTTTTTCTGTTGGGAAACGACAATGAGCGTCAGTATGAGACCACCGCCGCCGCTGTCGACAGGGATCGACAATACCGTGAGAGCATTTTGATGTCCTATGAAAAATGTATCAAGCCGCAATGTGAACTGGCAAAGTTTAAGGATGCTCTCGTACGAAGGTGAGCGCTAGCAGCTTTCGGTTAGATTCGAGAGGACTAGGAATGGCGATTGTCACAGTTTGGATGGTATTGGGTGGCGGATTTAGTCTGCTGGTAGTCATGGAATACATGGAATACGTGTTGAAAGTAAAGCTGCAATTGCAAAATGTTTCCGAGTGTTACTTCTGTTAGAAGGGGCAAGGAGCCACCAACCTCAATTTTTTATCTGCGCGCATTTATTATCGGACGCTTTCGTTCCATTCAGTCTTCAATTTGCTGAGTTAAAAAAATTATGGCTTAAAAGCATCTGTAAAAAAGTTGGTGCTCTGCTGGAGAAGAGGTTATAGCAATTGCCGGTTTAAGCCGATCTTAAAAACTTGTACTGAAACAAGGGTGGACTCTACGTGATTGTGTAGCAAATATTTTCCTCTCCCGATTTAGCTACTGAACTTTTTTCCTATAGTTTTGAGATCAAATTTTGTAAAAAACGAAACCTTCGCTTTAAATAAAACGAAAGCGATCATGCGAAAGCGAAAATTTGCTACAAGTCACTCCTTTTGTTTGGATCGCGATGGGCCCGCTAATGTGCGTAGTGTCTTGTGAAGGTTCACAACCCTGCGTCTAGCCTAACCTAACTCCTTTAGTTTTCGTTTTCTTATTCGCAAACGTTTAAAAAGTAATAATATAGTTTTACTATAATTTTCACATTCGTGGACTAATTCAGGACTGACAAATATAATTCAGTGCAAGCAATTCATTTTTCAATTTTACACCTTATTCGTTGAGAACAGTAGTTGTGTGTGGTAGCCACAAGTGCTATTTACACTGAACAAAATAATCAAAGAAAATGACAATCGTCAATGAAAAAACTGTAGTTTTTTACGCTTCGGACGAAACGAACATTTCTTTCGTTTTTGGAGTTATAAATATAAAGCTTTCGTTTTTTTGCTTCGCTCACCAACGAAAATTCCTATCGTTTTCCAACTTCTATAAAGCAAAACTTACGTGCAAAAGAAAACGATTAAACGTTTTCATCTAACAGTGTTGAGCCCGTGGGTATAATTCAGGGTAATTCACCTAAACCACGACCACCAGATTACGACATTTATGCACTATCATTTTTAGAACTTTTTATAATGTCAAATGTCACTTGTTGTGTAAAATGTTCAAGCAAGAAATTCGTGTACCTAAATCATTTTATTCAAAAAACAAATGCCACTGTTCAATATTATTCTGTAAGAAAATTTTTCAATAATTTTAATCGCATCTTTCCGTGCAATGGAAGAGCACAAAACAAAAACATCTCTAAAAAAGTAAATAGCTACGTGATGGGATGTAGGTATGGTTTGCAAGACTTATTTCACGACGATTGTGTTTTTGCTGATATTGACGAAAGAAAAATGCGGTCCTATTTCAAGTTAAATTAAATGGTTTGGCTCATAAAAGATAAAGAACTTTATGAAATCGCACTCCACTCATAAATTATTTTCCTCACATTTCACTTGTGTTAACTTTAGCTAGAGATTTTTTTTCGTAATGCAAATACGTCTTTCCATGAAGAAAATTAATTTACATATCTACAGGTATCCGTTGAAAGGTTGAAAACACGATAAGAAATGCAATTATTATATTTGCGTTTACTTGTTCAATTGAATTCTTGTTATTCTTGCATTTGGTACCTCTTTATATTCTTATTTCTATTGCTTCATTTGTAAATAAAAATTTACCCTGGAGTGGTAAAGTAAGTTTTCTTTGTTTTCGAAATCAAATTCACTTGAAAAAAGTATGTGTTCTTTGAATGAATTGAAGTAGTAGCATTCTTTTAGTGGTTCTCGGTCTACTATCGAACCGTACCGTGAAAATAGAAAAACGTTATTCATTATTCTCCAAAAACAATGCGGTTGTAGTTTTTCTTTTCGAATCTATTCTGGACTATTACTTCAAGTACATTCACCTAGTATACCTTTACAGCGGACATTTTAATTTGCAGTCTTTTTAGCCATAGCAATAAAATATTAGCAAGAGTTCCTCACGACCACCCCTGTTGCTTGAAACTGTTACGCATAAGTAGCAACAAATTCTTATTAATTTTCACACACCATGAGCTCGTCAAAATATTTTTTTTATTAATTTCCAACATTAATTTTAGCGCAAAGAATTAGTTGAGCCTTCAGTAACTGATGTTTAAATTATTTGAAATTTTCGAAAAGTTGTTCAAAAAATTATATATCCCGGTAAAAAAAAAATTTGTCCCAAAACTTTGTACCACCCCATGTGGTTTTCAGTACACGAATGGTGTTGACTATAATTACAGTTACAGCATATAGGTTTTGAATAATTTAATACAAAAGTTTGACATTGTTTTTGGCTCTGTCATGGACTTTAGTGGCGACAGTCTACAACAATGTTGGCGTTGAAGCAGGAGTAAATCGTTTCTGTAGATTATTACAACTTTTTTTTTTGTTTTGAAACATTGTGTTGTGACAACTTCTCGGCTGGAATTTTCCGTTGTCTGATTTGGAGTGGAGATTGTGTGACCTTCACAGTGAGATTGTGGAAGACAGTTTTTTTATCACTGGGGGTGGTAACAAAGATCGTAGCTCCACTCAAGCTAAACTTGCGGCCTGAACGTATTTCAAGCCTTTTGAAAGAGCCACGTCGCTGTACAGCCCCTTTAATCTCTTTCTTCACATTCCATTGGTATAAACAGACCGAAATGAACCCCAAGAGATTGGTCTAGCAAAGCGGCCCAAGATGGATTCATTTGTCGTTGACGAGGTTTATTCTTCTATTTTTGTGGTGATAAAAAGCGTCTTGAAAATTATCCCCTTGCACTATTAAAGACCGGAATTTTTTAGATTTCTTAACCGAAGGAATGGCGATTGGCAATATCGGTTCTTTAAGTATCTAGTTGGTGTAGATTCCTTTCAGGCAAAAGACCTTACTAATAATCATTTTTAACTTTTGCCTTTTATATTTTGTAGGTCACAAATGAAAATATTTTGCCATTGTGAGCTCGAAAATAGCCAGGACACTTAAAATTATTAGTATCGAGCAAAGTCGTTAACTTTTTTAAAGTTAAATCTATTCATTGAGACGTTTCGAAGAAATCGCCAGTGTTGACACTCCTTAAGGAGGGGGCTCAGCGCACCAACACCTTAGGACCGTAAAAAGGTGCCTATGAATATTGAATCCACTTTGCTTAGAGAAGTCGATATTATTATAAATTTGCCAAAATAAAATTCAGAAATATTTATTTGTATAAACTTGATAACCAAAACCTAAAGCAATCCAGGGGCCCCTTGATAGAATTTGCTACATTCCCCGCACTGAATTAATCCAGCACAGCATACGACAGTAAGTCATTAAGTCATTGCGGTCCCTTTATTGCACTTTGTTCCCCAAAAGCAATTAACAAAACAGACTTTATCTGCGCGAAAAGAACTATCGAATATTTTCACCTCGATACTTGGAGAGCAAAACTCACGGATAATTATGGTAATTCGACTTTTAGTTGCAACAAAGCCAAGTGTAGGTATGCCGAAGGCAAAAGTCTCTCGCTTAAGTGCTATATAGAAGGCTCCACTTTAAACTTTACTTCCAGCTAAGAAATTATTATCAAGTGAGAGCGTCTATTATACTTTTATTCCGATAGAGCCATATGCCTTATGTACACATTTGCAGCGCCATCAAATTATGAACTCTTGCGAAACTTTAACAAAGAAACTTAAAATGCTCACCACGCAGATTCCCGACTGTGTATATGGAAACTCAACTACCACTCGCTGCAGGATGTAAATTTATTCCATCGACTATGAAGCAATAAACATGTCATGACATGGCGAAAGTTGTTGAGGTGGAACTACTAAATAAGTTTACCCAACCTTTACCTTTAAGTCAACTATTTCAGATATTATTGTAATTTCTGGCATACGATCTTAGCATAAGTACAGGCGGGGTGTATACGACACACACTCGTGCTGGTGGAGGGATTACCACATCTGAGGGCTAGCGTGTAGGCAAGCAGTGTGCAAAACGACTTGCTGTTGTTGTTGTAACCCTTTCTTTGCGCCTCGAAGGGTATCGAACCGTCAAATAAATAATTCGAGGCTTTCATGGGTTGTTTGTTCGGCTTGTTCCTCGGTCTCACGTCATTAATCTTTAAAGTTGGACTTTATGCGGATGTGCATGACGTGTGTGTCTAGGTATTCACCATAAAGCGATTACATGCATGAGCTTCGCTGCGGCTCATCTTGAAAGATTCATGCGGTGTGGATAGGGGTAGTGCTTCCTCCTCCTTACGTACATATTATGTTGAACAGGTATCTTACTGGTTTTGGTAAACTTCCCACAAAAGGTTATTTTAGGTTCGAGGGAGTTATGACGAGCAGCTCAGTAGGTACCATAAGACCTTTAACTCAGGTCTTACATTTTTCTTTCCAAAAATCGGTATTTTTAATATGGCACCCATCTCTTTGTACGCGATGGAAAACTTTCCGTCTCCCCTTTCAATCCATATTTGTATTAAGTCCCGTGAAATAATTTCATTGAAAATATTTTGCGACGGACGCGGACGGTTAATTAGGAGCGGCACCACCAAGCTTCCTCCGTTTTGGTAATGCAGCAAACAAAAAAAAAATCACAAACTTAACCACAGCCCTACGAAGCGAACTATCCCCCAATGAGCTAAGGAGCTTGCATAAACTTGAGGACGACAGTTTCTCCCAGTTTCGCTCTATGTATTTAATGGAGAAGATTTTTTTCTTTTATGATTTTCCT
Source organism: Cheilosia impressa (assembly GCA_948293265.1). Lineage (NCBI taxonomy): Eukaryota > Metazoa > Arthropoda > Insecta > Diptera > Syrphidae > Cheilosia > Cheilosia impressa. The sequence goes on along the minus strand of OX411880.1, from coordinate 127,353,293 downwards.
TCGTACTCTCCTGCTCTGGTTCAAAAAATTGCAACCATTTTCCCTTCTATTGGCGGCAAAAATGACGATGATGATGATGTTGGTACAACTGCAGCCGATGGTCCTTGGCTGGACTATACGAGTAAAGACTCAGCTAGCTAATCCGAGATGAGCTGCTGTGAAAACAAAGCTGCATTTAACTAATTAATCCGTTGTGGCAAACTCGATTACTCAAAGCCCATCGGTTGGGTTTTGCTATCGCCTGTGCGGCAGTTTTAGCCTTAAGGAAGAATCACTCCCAACACTGTGCGAGATAAAAGAATGCGGCGTAACTGTGGAGCATTCTTTTTTTTCCCCAGAAAAGTATATGAACCCGAGGTAGTGGGCTGATGAGTGTTACTTGGCAGTGCCATTGAGCAGGGATTTTCATTACCATAATTCCGCCTTGGCGCGGAACTGTCTGAATAGTCTGAAAAAGGGGACGTCGTTATTTCTGGAAATAACTGTCATTTGCAAATGCATTGAGATTCTTATGTGCAGTGTTTATGATTATAAAAATTAATTTTGTGGAAAGAGACCTCTAAAGGCAACATTTTTAACCAAATATATTTTAGTTTACATACAAATACACCGAACCGCTTAATTTGTTCTTACTCTCTTGGTAAATGCAATTGAGTAGAATGGATCTGCTTTTCGAGACCATATATGAAATAGGTAGATTTAAAAAAAATTCTGGTGGCCCGAAATTCGAGACAATCGGCTCGAAAAACCATCAGCCAAAACCCGTATGTTAAAAAAACCCCAAATCAGCCGTGAGTAATGACGCTGTCCGCGAAAGTGGACAGGAGAAGCCGATGCAGTCAATTCCTCTCCGTGTACAAAAAGTCGGCCTTTCACAGACTTCGACTTTGCCCAGGGACTTGGCCCTACATCCGTACAAGATTCTACTGCCCCAAGAACTTATAGTAACGGACGATAGACCGTTTGTTCGCTGACAAAAAGTTGCTGTTGGGTTCGGATATCTGGCCTTCGTCAAATGGTCCATATTTTTGGAAAATGACGTTGATAAGGCCATCAACATCAACATAAAGAGCCACAGAACGATGCTAACCGACTTCTTTTTGCCCAAATTGAACGATATGGAGGTAAATGGCACGTGGTTCCAAAAGTCGGGACTACGCCCCACACAGCAGACATTCTTCATAAACGAATTGAGGGTAACGTCATCTCTCGTAGATGTGACGTCAATTGGCCAACAAGATCGTTAGATTGACTCGACTCGACTTTTTCCTTGCGGGTTACATAAAGTCGCTGGTCTTTGCCGAAAAACCGCAGTCGACGGATGTCCCACCGACAAATGTCGATCAGCTCAACAGTCCCCTAACAAAAATCAAATTATTTCTCAAATTAATAGCTCGATGTGAACCACTGCATACGGAATGTTCAATTGAGTGGAAAAATTACTCGAAACTAGCCTAACGTTAGCTAAGAAACTACAGCCACGAGGCAGGGCACCTTACAATGCCCCCTCGCCTAATGTCACAGACGGCAGCTTGAACTAAGCTAGCTTTATGGCAACCTCCAATAATGTGGGCACCATAAAGTGCCATCATCTGTCATCAGCATTATAATTTGCAAACTTCTGCAAAGAAACAACGCCTGAAATAATTAAAAAAATAAAAAAACTCCCATCCTCTTATTTAAGACTGCTTGAAGGCCAGCCCAAGTCCGGTATGCTATAATTGCTTCCACTTTCACAAAACGGCTGTCAGAAGTCACACTTGAAAATCGTTTCAAAACAAAAACAGAAAAAAAACAAACTCATTCATTATAAATATGCAAGAGTGCCTACAAAGTTTACTTAATGTGTCATTCCAAGGTCACTCTCAAGCTAACAAGATGTCAATGTTTGCCACTACTTGTACAATGTGTCTATCCCCCGGGCGTGGGCGCTTCATGTAAATAGAGCCCTCTCGGCGAAAAATGTTTTCCCTCAGCCCTCCAAGAAGACCAACCCATCGCATACAATCAAAAGATAAAACAACAACTACACACACTTCTTTTTAACTACGACCCAAATTTATGCTAATTATGAGTGTTTGCCGCCTTATCATCTGACTGCCAGGAGGACCCGAGTTTCCCTCATTAACTTCGTCGCATCATCAGCCCCATCAACATCATGGCAGTTTTAATGCAAACATCCCCGCCATCCGAAAACGCCAAACAACTGTTTCCATGTTGCCATAGACGATAGACCACACACACACTACTGACATAATAATAATTCTGGGGCAAGTTTTTGAGCAGTTAAATTTGTGTCTTAATTTGGTGGTAGCACAACAAAATGAGCGCCTTTCTCTCTCTCTCTGTCATAAAAGCGATGTAAGCAGTAAGCGGTGTGGGCGAAAAAGGTTTTGTTTGCGAAAGTTATTATTTTTGTTGCCAAACACACACACAGCAGCCGCATACTGACGTTTTATTGCTCCCTGTCGAGTATATAATTAACCGAGTAAAAAGTGGCGTTGGCTTGGCAATAGTTTTAACTAGGACGAATACTTGAGTCCTAAGATGACGTATGCAATTATCTAGACTTTTGCCTGTTCGCCTAATCGTGTAAGGAGGAAATCTGAATGCGACGTAATTTTTATTCAACCAGTCTGGTGTGTGCATAGCCCTAGCAATCTTGGATGCAGCCAGGAACAGTCAAAAGCTCTTGCTACGACAAAGTTTTAATGAAATTTTTGCTGCAATGTGATTCGATTTTAAATTCTCTGGGGAATTGATATAAGAAAAAGCAAAACAAAATTGAAACTGTACTCGTTTGGTATCTTATATTTCACTAACCATGCCGCATGTCTGTTTATATGTGTGTGTATGTGTGTGTGGGTCTATATCCGTTGAAAGAACTTTCGCAATTGTTTCCTCCGACAAAAGTCACCGAGGCAAACATCGAGTGTAGTTTGGAGTTTGGATACTTAAACGAGGATTAAGAATTCCTCTCAATTATTTCCAAGTCCTGGGAATTCGAGACTGGATTTTCTGTTCCATCAGCAGTGTGTCCTAGCAAGAAGGATCCTCTTCACGCTGTGTTTTCTATTCTTAAATTAAAAACGTTATTGTGTTGGAGTTAATGACGGCAACTAGTTCGTAGTGCAGACTCCTTATGTGGGGGTGTGTGCTCTGTGCTCGGGGATTCATGTTAAACACTTTGTACTACACACTAGCTGTAGTGGCGATATCTGCGTATCGACACAAAACGAACTACTTTGATATTGATGACAAACAGTACACATACAAGTGCGTCCGATTGTTCATTAGACTCTTAAATTCGATAACAAAATTTAAAAAAAATAAGTAAATTGTCCGAAAGGACCCTAGGCCTATAGCTTCTCACAACAATTCGCTTTGTGTGAGTTTTGCATGATTTTTGCGACAAAATGGAAGCTTCTACAATTTTATGTCGGCCAATTGAGAAGCTCTTTCATGACAGAAATAGGTACTCTCGGTTGTTTGTCAGACGTTCGCGAGATGTGGCGCAGTAGAAAAAAACCGTAAGATGTAATTTATGTTTTATTTTTCTGGTAATCGAACCTCGAACTCATGAACTACTGCATAAACTAACGTAGATGGTTTTGAGTTGCGGTGCTCTCCTCCTACACCTACCACAGGCACACCTAGTCGATGAACACATTCAACTGTTGAACTGAACGCTCCACCTAGTTCATGCACTTGTGTTAATTTGGCAAAAAAAGAATCCTGATCGTGTTGGTCAATTGTTTTTGCCCGCATTAATTTACTCGTACACTAGACTTTTATCAGGGGAAACTGATCAAGGCATTCAACACCACTCGACAGATGAAATGACAGCTTTAATGAGTTCTGCTATGGCACCAGTGGAATTGTTGTAAGTGAACCTCTTCAGGTTGATAAATGCATTACTCTCGAGTCGGTTGGCTTTTTTTTATGCGACTCAACAAAACTCACGCCACTTAGAACGCAAACGAGTAGTCCCAAATGTTGAACAGCGCGTTAAAAAGGTAACATACGCAACATTGATTTGGAATTGCTGCTCAACGCGATGCCCAACTATGCAAGGATTATCGATATCCATACTTACTTATCGTGCAGCGTGGAGCTATCCTCAACCATCCTAAGTAAGTTATTTGAATAAAGTTGAGATCCTCGGTCATTAAGTTGAAAGCGTAAAATTTAAAAGTAAGCGTGAAATTTAAAAGTAGCATTCCGTGCACGTAGTGTACGACAGCCATTACTTTTCAAAACTTAGTACATTTTCAGAAAGCGAAACATAATTCCTTCAACAGCGTAGTTTGTGACATCAAAAGAATTTAAAAATCCAGTGCCACCTAAAATACAGTTGCACCTAACCACAAAAGGATGACTGCCAAAAGGCTGTTTAATGAAATGCAACAAAATATGAAATCCATTTCAAAAATCTGCTGGCTTACAAAACCCGTAATTTTAGGCCCAAGCAGATTTTTTTTATTCATAGATTGTCTTAAGAGACCTACGCTCTTGCGTGTTTTTGTTTATAAAAATGCAGCATGAAATTGGAACGAGAAAAAGTAGAACGCGACCAACGAAAACACACAACAGCAGTACTGACATAAGCGACTTATTCCATCACCATTGTAACCAAGATGAACTACTGAACTTGCATGGCATCGACTCTACAAAATTAGGTCCTGACTTGTCCAACATACAGTTGCCAATATAACCACGCTGTGCCCGATGTCCTGCCTCATATTACAATTATTATTTTTCTTCTGGTAAAAATTCGTTGACTCGTCTGCAACTCGTACAATTTGAAAGACAAAGCAACGTCGATGACAATCAAATGAAAAACTTTTATCCTTCGGAGACAATCGTTTAAGCAATAGAATTGAGATGACGAAATGTACAAAAATAATGAGGGCAGAAACAGTAAAATATTTTCTTCCTGTTAGGGAGGAAGAACATGAAATTGCATAGCTCCGGAGGAATACCTATACCTATAGTCTCGAAATGAAAATTTCACTTTTAGTAGTTGATCCTTTGACTGCCGCCAAAAAAATCAAGATAAATTTCATTTCAACTTTACAGATGCTTTCGCTTTGGATTTTTCCTGTTTTCTACAGTTTTGTTCTTCGTTTTATTATATTTTTTTTGTAATTTGCTGAAAAGGTTGCTACTTCCGCTTGAAGTCATCCATCCATAACCTGATGCTAAGGGAGACAACAAAACGCAGGACATCCCAGCGAGCCAGCCAAAGAGCTCGCGGCTTAGGTATACTTACGCCTACATATATCTTCCGTTCCGAGGTAGATATTGTTTTGGATTTTTTTTTCTTTTGCCGTTGAAACGCGCAAACGGAAACAGAAACAAAAAAAAATGAAAAACAAAACCCTACACAAACGAAGTCGAGCAGGAAAGCAATTTTTCATTTCATCGCGGGGTAGCGCTTGTTCGTCGCTTTGCTCGTTCGTCCTGTTTCTTATGTCTTGTAGTAGAATGATTTTGATTAATTAAGGTGCAATCATTTATGATATCATTCCATCATTTATTATCGGTCAATTTGATTTGATATTGTGTCCAGTGACGAACGGTTGCCTTGTGCGCTCATCAGTTGCGTTGTTAGATATTTTGTCGGCTAATCTATTTGCCTTGACAGCATAAATATGCGACGTGCTGATTAAATGATTTTCCATCAGGAACTGGGGCGGAACCGACATCACAATTTGGTGATATATGAACGGGAACCGAAGTGTGTATTATGTGGTTTGACTTAAGTAAGCCAGCGGCTTATGACCCCAAGTCCTTGGCTTTATTTTTTGTTCGTGTCTTAATTTAAGAACGTGCAAGCTGAGTTAAGAATTGGTCCCAGAGTTGCGTTGATTTACACGGGAGCCACGTCTAATTATTTCGTTTGCAATCCGCAATGTGAAACAGGAAATTTTGAGCTATAGAGTAATGACAAATTTGTACAGGGTGGCCTAATGATTTTTTTTTTTGAATAACTTTTGAACGAAAATGTGCTCCGTCGGCAATAATAAAATTTTCCAAAAATTCTTTGTCATTTTCGGTGATATTTAGGACAGTTCTGCAGTACTCCAGACGTTTTTCTGGATCACCGGGATTGAGCTGTTATACCAAATGGATCTTGTAAGAGTATAGGCGCAGATCTTTCCTCAAAATCCTCTGAATCGTGCTACGCGATAAGCCTAACTGTGTTGAACGTCGTCGTGTCGATTTTTGAGGATCTCCACCGTTCCCATATTGCTCAAATTTGGCCACAGCAAGAATAGTGGTTGCTATTGGAACATTTCTAACGCCATCAAATTACAGGTAGTCACGTGGAGTACAAAATTTCGAAAAATATCTTAACTAGTTTTGTTCGCTATGCGATCTTCCACGCCTTATATCTGAAACAAAAATAAAAAATAACTCAAAACTATTTATAAATAAATATTTTACATAGGAAAGAGACTTTTGGGACACCCTGCATTAATCTACTGGCTTGTTATTCTGAACTAAACATATAGACAGGAGTAATGGAAAAGAAGGACAAAAACCCCAAATTTAGGAACTAAATATGACAAATAATTTAAAACTTTTAAGGGAACATTTTTGAAGGGTAAAATTGTCCTCTACTTCGACTGCGTTTTGGCCCGATGTTGTGCATGGGTCCATCAGTAGATAGTATTTGCCTGCATAAATAAATAAATTAAAATATAAATAAAAATTGAAAATCCTTCTGTTAATAGAATACACGCTTTTTTGTCGTACCGATTGCGGCGTTATTTTAAAGCCGAGTTTAAGGAAATGTGTGCCAAATAGAAGGTGCATTCCTGCATGTATTGTTTGTCATAAAGTAATAACAGGTCCTACGTTGTATTAATAAAAACAACAAAATTTTTTTTATTTATTATATTACATGTATATATCAAGTAATCACTAAAGTATTGTAACTTTGTTTAATGAAATATACTAAACTAAACTAAACTAAACTAAAAATAAAATAAAAAATAAAAATTTATAAGCATACAATATGTTTAAACACCTGATAAGAACATCTTAAAAATTGGTTCGTCAACTTTGGAATCAGTTTTATTTTGGAACACCCTACAAAGTCATGCACTTTTTCACAAAATCTGCTAAGCCAGGACACAGAAATGAAACCCAACTTAACCTAAAGTATTAACAACTATTTTAATTTCTTATCCTTTAAAAATAATCGTATTCCGACCAACGATCTTCCAACACCCTGTGGAGTAATTTTCTAAAAATTTACAGTTCTTACATTTAAACTTGTTAGGAATCTTTATTTATTCAATGATTTTTGCAACGAAAAAAGTAGTTTTGGACCACAGCCCGCCGGTTTTGCTAGCAGCGTTTATTGATCTACCTCATTCGTCAAACCGAAGGGCTTTGTGGCGGAGGTCGTCGGCATTAGTGATGTCTTTCTGACAATGCTGGCATCTTCTGCGGTAGCTGGTGCTAGAAAACGAATCATAAGGTATCGAATTAAGCCACTGGCAAATAGTCCTCAGCGATTGCAGCTATATTCGTCATCACAAAATTTTGCTGTTGGGGTATGTTCAGCAAGATTGTTAATTTGACAAGCCAACGTTGACAACGGCTGCAATATCCATATCCTCTTATGAATTTTTCAATATATAGGGGGGACTTACTAATAATTATTCTTAACCCTCGCACTAAATATTTTGTAGGTCACAATATACAATTTTGTATGGACAATTGACTACGAGGTAGATTTAGTCCGTAACCGCCCATCAGCTGAATCGGCTCAGTTTTATATACTACCTCCCATATTGGACAACGTTTAAGGAGCGTTGTAGCGCAACTTCTTGCAAAAAGCCTTTACGTGTCGCTTCCACCGTCAAAGCAGATTCCGAATTCGGCTATAGCCATATGCGGACGCGGAGCTCCTGCAGATTTCGAAAATGTAAGCATCTTCTCGTGTCTACACAGGGATAAAGTGATATAACCAAGGAATATGTCATTCCATAATCACAACGCAACAAGGAAGACTGAGATAGAAATGATTACGCTTCGTTTTTTTAACGCTCGGCATAAAAGCTGACAAAGAACAGGTGATCAGCTTAACTCTGTCTGTCTGACATAATCCCAAATACATAGCACACCTCAAATAAAACCCACTTTTATCTGCGATGATGAGGATGTGCACGGCTAACCCCCGCAGATGGCATGTAACATTTTTTCGTATCCTCTTCTTCCTTGCCTCCACCACGGCTAAGTAACCCAGAAAGAAAGCTTGTGTCACCCAAAGAATGATTTATGGTATGCCACAGTTTCCTCTTAATTTATGATCTCGATAAAGTGTCACATCCTTCAAATCCTTTCCCAGCAAAAAACGTTCACTTCCAATGAGCACAACAAAAAAACTATAAGCAAACTATAATTTCCAACTCAGAGCGCGAATCAATTTGAAATTCGAATGCAAAACAGCAAACTTATCTGTTTTGAGTAGCACTTCCTGTTTCGGTCTGCATCCGCTCTTATTGGTCGTGTTTTCATTTATGTTGCTATTATCCTGTTATTGACTTTTTCCATTGTCGTAATCCGATTGGAAATAACTTAGAGCGCTCCCAGCAGAAATCTTCCTTCGTGCATCCAGTGTGCGTGTGTTGCGGATCTCCGTAGCTGGCATTCGTAATCGTAATCGAAGTTTTTATTTTCATCCAATGCTGCCTTTCGTTCTCGACTTATCCCCAAGAAATTCCCTACTTAGCGCGCGAAAGGAGACAATAACATGGAGGCCACGACATACAACTTGGATGGGATCTTGTGTGTGTGTTTTCGCGAAAGAAACAAACATCCACCAAAGGACGAATTATTTCCTGTTTTTCCTTCGTCTCCGGCTGCAAATTGATTTCGAAACGAATCCTGTCGCTTTAGACCGCGTCAAGAGCATGACTGCCATGACGATTATGGAAAATAATGTAACAATGATGGGGGGTGGGGGCGGAGGATTTGAAGTTCCTTGTCAAGGAAACAGCGAAAAAAAAATACATATTCCGCCCTCAAGCTCCGCGCTGATGAGATACTTTTCGCTACCTTAACTTACGCCACTGTGTGGAATGTGGATTGCGGATCCCGAATGTTTTGTGCTGCCGCCACACGTACTGCCTGTTGTTCTTTGTGCTCTTCTCCTCGCTCATTACGGCCTTTTGATCTCCCAACACATTTATACTGCTGCGGAGTTTTCTTTCTCGTGCTGCGGATTTTCCCGTTCCGCCCCGCGGGCCAGTGTCCCAGTCGATGAATATTTCCGCTGTGTTAAATGTGGCTAAAACGATGTCACCCGACAGCATCGATTGATGTTTATTTTTGTTTCCTTTGTTGGCGTGCACCTCGGTTGTGGTTGTGGCGCTGGGGTATTTCTAAATGACAAGAGGAAATGAGGAAAAACTGTGTGTATCGCAGGAGCCGCATCTCCAATCCTCAATTCACTATCAAGTTATGGCAGTATAAAATGATTGCCGGCATAATGATCTCGATGATGATGACGATGATGGTGATGATGGGGCTGACGTGAAGAGTGAAGCACCAAGCCAAGGACGACAACGATGACGACGCTGACGATGATGGTGGTAATGACAAAGTGTTTAAATCAAAGCGGAAATAATTCAATTTGCTGCTGGGTTGATGTTGTTTCGGTGCCATTGAGCAATTGGGAATTCATTGATCTACCGATGGTGCTGGCATTGAACGTAATTTTGGCGACCTGAATTCGGAGATGGCTGCATTATGGGTCCGTAAAAAATCTGTCTGTAATGTGATACGGTCTTGATGAAGAAAATTGCCGACATAGTTCCATTAAGCATCAATAAGCCCAGGTCTATGTGGGGTATCACGATCTAAAGGTGCTGCAGAGGAAACTCAAAATGGTTGCGATTTTATTGCGTTTCCGGGCGGTGGGTTGGCTTCCTACAACTCCTTTCGCATATTAATGTAGTACCGATTGAATATGTAGTAAAATAGACATAAATATCGCTCCTGTTGCAACTTATTTTAGACTCGTTTTTCGACTTGTATTTTGAAGCGTGTTCCAACGCGATTTTAGACGTTGCATTCTTCGTGAGTTTTTGATTCCGATTTAGGCGTTTTCGGCTCCTTTTTGACGAGCTTTTGAAGATCTTTTATGACCTGATTTGAATACAGTTTTTGAAACGCTTTGAGCTGTTCTAGCTCTTTACGCTGCGTTTTTGGACGCGATTTAGACGATTTAGTGAGACTCTTTTTTCCATGGTTAGTTGGAGAATTTTTGGCCTTGTTTAGACGCGTTTTCAATGTTTTTTCTCACATTATATGACGTGATCTTGGTGCATTTTTAAATACGTTTCTGACGCGCTTTTGGAAATTACTTTCGACGCTATCTGATATCTTTTGGAAATCGTTATGGAAGCGTCTTTTGATATGTAGCTTGGTGCATGTTCTACCCCTTTTTTGACACAATCTTCAAGCGTTTTGGAATACGCTTTTGACATGTTTTTGGACGCATTTTTGGACAAGTTTTATGCCGCCTTTTAAGAGACGTTTTTGGACGTGTTATTTATCTCATTCAAATCTTTCGACGCTTTTTTAGATCCGTTATTTTGTACTGTTTTTGAGACTTCGATGGTTGTATTCTTGAAATAAATCAATTGAAATTGGTGGTAATCAGATATATGTCTGGCCCAACACGAATGTTCTGCCGTTGAATGCGTAGCCCAGTCCAGTATTATGTTGATGGTCAAATCGGGTGAGGCTGTTTTATATTCGCATCGTAAATATCTTCTTGGGCCAGTGGCTTTTTGGGGTTTATGCCAACCGAAATGAAAACATTCTCCATCTTGTCGTGCAACAACATTCGCTCCTTGCTTAAAGTTATTTTTCACATGTTGTCCTCTGTATAAAAGGTACTTCGCTGACGAAAAATAATCCACTGTTGACACAACTACCCAGTTGCTTAGCCTTTGAATTATTTCACTCTTCAATGGTGTCGCTAATTTTTTTGTTGCCTATTTGAAAGTCAATTTTTTACTTTGAAAGGTCACCCAACATCATTCATTCCATGATAAAGCAAAGTTGGAGGTGGCATAAGACTCAGTTGACGTAGATACGTTACGAATTCTGGTGTAGGAAGTCTTGACCACGAGTCTTTCTCATTGTTTTTCCTGTGATTTTTCTATCCAAAAGGGATGTGTTTTTTTTTGGAATTTCGTCAGATTAAGGCAAGCTCCCAAGCTCATACCCAATTCAAATCATTGTCGGCAGCATTTTTCCTCTCCAGAAAATAACAAACAAAGACTTCGATTATCGTTCTTTGTTAAAATACCTACAAGCTTAAAACTGTAATGGAAAAATGCAATTTATTCTCCCACACCTAGCCGCCACAAGGAGAGAAAGCACATACCTACAACAAAGCCGTGCAGATAAACCTTTTCCTATTACACTGCCGCGTCTTTTCATGGTGGTACTGGTACGAGAATGTTTTCGTGTCGGCACAGGATCAAGGACTGCAAATTGCTTTCTGTGGTATATATTGGAAACAAGATACCTATACACACTCTTTCATGTATAAAAAGTTTATTTTTTAATAAAGATTTTTAATTTTAAAAATCCGCCCCTTTGTGACCACCACAGCGTGAGGGGCGGTCTATCACCGTCTACCCCAACCATGTTGTATCTCTTTGACACAACGGAGAGTACATCGGCGTCGCACACCGGTTTACTGAACTGCTCGGTATGGTTGAGGATAGAACGGATTGGTGGTCAGATAGATAGATGAATGTGCACGGTACAGAGAGGACCTAACTCCACCCACGGTACCAAAATCCCGTATTCGTTTTGCACTTGAAATGGCAATTTATTGACGTCAAGCGAAAAACACAAAGCAACTAGCAGGAGACAAAAATAAAAATGTTTGTCTATGAATAATGGATTTGTGAGAATGACAGGTCGGCGAGGACAAATGGGTCGGGTAATGGTAATGGGAAGATCCGTTGCGAACTGCGGTCAATGCTATACCTTAAATTAACTTTTGAAAAACATTTAAAGGGCAAATGCGGATCGAAGACAAATTACCGCCACAGAATGAGGGACACCCGGGGAGGTATAATTTTTGCTTCCAAAAAAAAAAAAAAGGTTCTTAAGCTGGGGTGAAGTGTGCTGTTGGTTAATTCATTGTTGGGGTCGTAGCTGGAATGTTCTTATGTTTTTCATGTTACCTTTGACTTGCGGATATTTTTGGCTGGTCAACGGTATTGTTGCCTGCGTCCTGACTATTGTCTGCTTTTGCTGTACTGTGAGAAGGATTTTGTTTCCTTTTGTTCAAAAGTTGCAGAGTTGAATAACATTTTACTTTCATATACATTTGAAGAAGTTTTTTATATAGCAAAAAGCCTCGGTTGCCAAAAAGAGGTTCTTCAAATTTCACATTATGAATTTCGGATCTCATAAATTATGCATTTAATGTGGGGTTGGAGTTGGTGAAACTTTTCGCCAAGCACATAGCTAGTTAATGAAAGCAAACTTTGGGTAAGGGTACGCGCAACGCATGTCAGGGTTCCAGGAACCGGGATATCGTTAAATTAAAAATAAATACTGGGCGAACGTTCACTTTGATGCGGTGTTCAAAGGCTGAATTGGGAACAGAATCTCCAAAGGGGCGGACCAGTGAAATTTATTTTCTTATTCTTAAGGGTTGAAGTTGGAACAGTAGTAGCTTCACCATCGCAAAGCGAAAAGGATATCAAAAAATGCAACAAATTACAAGGCGTATTTGCTGGTTTTCCTTAAAAACAATAAAACCGTTTCCTACTCTTATTTTGGTACATAATATATTCTGAGGACGAGGGAGGGGAGAAGACTGTTTCTTCAGTAAGACAGCGGAAGTTCGAATCAGCGTCTACAACCTCAACTACAGGTTTTCGACTGTTTCAAGCTTTAGGGATCTTGAAAACTAAAAAAGGGTATTGAGAAAAGAGTGGCAGGAAGTCAAACAGCGCATACATTTCTCAGTAACTTGCAGCCCCTCGTATAGTGTGTTTAACAAGGAGATGAGTGTTCTCTGGGGTAACTTATCTACCACCGAAAAAATCAACCAGTCACGGAATAATGGAACCCTCGGAAAAGGACGGCTTAACTCTCGATAAAACTGCAACAAATAACCGCATTTGAATCTTCATGTGGAGTTTTTCCATGAGAGATAAGAACTTAGGCTTCCAAAAGTTGTGTTGTTTCTCTACGAATTTTTAGTGGCCCTCGTTGAAAAAAAAAACAACGACAAGTCAAACTTGAACAGAGTGCAGTCTTCCGAAAGCATTTGCATTTACAGTCTTCTCTACGTTTCCTATACATGTGCGCATGTACATTATTTAATACAGTAACCATATACTCCTAAGCAGGTACCTACCTATACATCAAATATTTCACACAAAGAAATGCGCTAATGCACAAACGCTGCAACTGCAAACGACTGCGTATACATGCAATGCTAGCCTTCACAATACCACCGTCGACAATGATATTAAAATAAAATTTCCCAGAAGGCTGAGTCCGGAAAAGAAGCAATTTTTGCATTTTCTCCCTAATTTGCTTCTTCTGCATTCACAATTCACTTGCACACATAAAACAATACAAAAAAAAAAAACTGAACCACAATGCAATACAAAAACAAAAGCATGCACACAAAGAGTGGAAAATAAATACACTCTATGCCATCAGGCGAACGCACAAGGCAGCGTACAAAAATATACCCAAAAACACTATAGGGAAACAGCTTCAAAAATTTCCTGTCGCAAGCAGAGGCAATCCCAGGCAAAAAGTGCCATATTCTCCGGTTCCTTTTGCCGCCACCCACCTCACTCTGACGCCAACAATTATCATCATCATCGTCGTCGTCGTCCTCATCAGCAGCATCGTCAGCATCCTATGGTGACTGGCCGGGGTGGAAACCATCGCATCGGCGGGTGGACTGCTTTTGAAGCCCTTCTCCAGTGCCTAGGGACGGGCAAGCGGCGGGGCGGGGTATACACTATACGGCTATACCAAGAAGCACGAGAATATAAATTAGCCCAGTGCATTTTATACTTGAATTTTCCAAGTCGTTAGGCACGATTCTGTTTTTCAGACCTTAATGACTTCTCCTAAAAGCGCTGCAGTATAATTATAAGGATATCTAGATTTATACCATGTTATTCCTTCTCCAGCCCGCATTTATTATTTTGCCTCTCGTTTCGGGGTGTTTATTGGTTGGGTTTTCCCTTTGCGAGCAATCCAATGCAGTAGAGCTATCCGTGGTGGTGGTGGTGGTAGTGGTAGAGAGGACGAAAGAAAAGTCACGACCAACAGTGGCATATGCATCGCTCAATGTGGCCGATCCAGCAACATCGAATGCGTGATGAATTTGTTCAAAACGACCTTATTCTGCATTTCAATACACTGTGAGGAATTCGTTGCATAGATTTTATAAATATCCTTTTTCTTTTGTTTTTACTTTTCGAAAAAGGTCACTAATTTTTATTTGATTTCAGACAACAGAAAGCCGAGTATATTGTTCATACCTTTGCAGTTTGGCTTTTTGGCCTGACAGTGAGCGTATTTTAAGACAGTAGATATTTCGAAAGGTAGTTCTAAAGGATTCTTCCTGCATACAAAGTTGAGTGCAACAAGTGTGCCTGTTGGTCCTTTGAACGTTTCCAGAGACTCATTCTTAAAAACCGCAAAACATCAATGGGTATCACTGAGATGACATAAACTTTACTCGTCAGGCTTCTGACTAAATGGCGTGGCACCACAATCGCAGAAACAACAAGTAAAAGTGTTACCATCGGCCTGGCCGATGCTTTGATACCCTCCACTGCATACAAGTCATGCAAAATACCAGAACTACTTGACCGACATAGCCCATTTTGAATACCAACCTAACGACGATAAAAGAAGTCCTTTCACAAAACTTCATTCACCTAGGTACCTAGGGAGGTACCAGAACTACTTGACCGACATAGCACATTTTGAATACCAAACTGACGCCGATAAAAAGAAGTCCTTTCACCGAATTTCATTCACCTACGTCAATTACTTTGGGCGCTATCGTGCTTTCAACAGACAGACAGACAGACAGACAGACAGACAGACGGACATGGCTAAATCGATTCAGAATGTGATCCTGATTCAGAATATATATACTTTATGAGGTCTCCGGTGACTCCTTCTTGGCGTTACAAATGTATTGGCAAAGTGAATATACCTTCCTCTGGAGGGTATAAAAATCAAACACGCTTTAAACGCAATTTCTTGACACTTTTGGGTAGCTAGTAGAAAAATCTGGTATGTCGACAGTCGAATAATGTCCGTGTCAGGCCTATCGACAGATGTGGGTGGTGTTTGAGGGGCATCTTTTAAACTACAAACCATGCTTCAACAATGATGCTGGCTGAACAAAGGTATTCAAAGCTTTTGGTTGCAGATGACGGTTGTTGAAAGTATGAAATTATCATGCATTTGATTGCCAAATTAACGAACAGGACGAAGAAGGTTGCTCTGAGGTCTTACACGAAACGCTCGATGTGCATAAATAAACTGGACTAGTCCTTTTGTATCTACTTGGTGATTAGAACTGTAAATTTTCGTGGAAACCTAATTTTATCTAGAAAACCATCAACCCCCTGCTATTACAAGAAAAATCACAATTAAATAGTCCTTGTCCAAAAATCGTTCTTTCACTCATACTTAGTACCCGCTCATTATATTCAAAAAAATTAAATATTCCCATTAGCTACCTTGCAGTCCCTCGCCGGAACCCCCTTTAAGTGTTGAACTCTTTGCAGCATCTTAATGTGCATCAGCTTAAAAACAAATTTTCATTTCACTTGCTGTTGCAACCCCTTGCCCGCAGGGGCAGTTGAGTTTTACTGTTTGGGGCAGGTGAGTTTTACTGCTAGCATGGATTGCAGGCGATAAAATCTTCTTACTGCTCGATGACCAGCAGAAAAACTATGGAAGGTATAGAGCACACTTGCATCTTACACGAGGAGTCCTCATCCGACTTTTCTCAAGCGCAATGCATTCCTTCCTTTGTCTGTACTTTAAGGACTTTGCACTGGTGTCAGGGAATTGTTGAATTTAACCTTTCTTGGTATACCTGACTGAACTTATGTCGTAACAACGAACCAGAAATCACACTATAAAAAAAGTTCAGAGCATTAACAAAGTCAGGTACTAAAAGTTATTGAAGTCTTTCTGCAAGGCATATTTACTGGTGACAACTTCTTGTCCTTTGGCAATTCAGAAAATTCAATTAAATGTAAAAACTGATGGTTCGGAAACACACAAAATAACAACTGCACAAGTTCAACAAGCACCTCTTGATAGTAGTAGAAAATTTCGAAATTATTGTACTATGTTCTTGAAAACTCACTTTAAACTAAAAGAAGTTATACAAGTGCCTCTTTCCCTACAACAAGTATTTACAATTCTGTTTTAAAAAATATGTTGCACTCATAGAAACCATTTAAACTACCCGACCCGTACTGTTAAGGATGATTTATTGTTCCAAGCCCATTAAGGTGCTAATCTGATTGGCACATGGAAGAGTTCTTGCTTTTACAGCATCAAGTTCTTATTTTATTTGCGACATGCTTAAAGGTTATTAAGCTGAGCGCCCTAGTTCAAAGAATTAAATTTTAGAATTCAAGAACCCAAAGCAGCTTTTGACCTCACAATCTCAAGAAGTGCAGGTGACGAAAGATGGTACCCAGTCGTCAAGTCCGATACAAAGCCCGAGGTAGTGATATTTATGCTTAAGTGAATGCGGGACATTTTCGGACCTAATTTTCTCGGGCTCCTCGCGGCCTATATGAGTTGCGTATTGCGGGAAAAATTAGAATCTAAAAAAAGGTTGAGCTGTGCCAATTCCATGACTTCGGAGGTATTTTTAATGGCGATAAAGTCTACTGATCGTGGGAGAAATGATAGGTAAGTGTGTTTGCTCGACATCAGTTTACTTATAATTATATTGCCTGATCCTCGGTGGTTTGACAACGACTGGACCGAAGTTAAAGGCAATCCAAACCAAGCTTTCTCGATGGATATTCTAAAAAAATAAGAGAAAAGTTAGTGAATCTTGCAGCTAATGAAGTTTTGGTTTGGTCGATATAACGATACATCTTTTATGAATATTATTGACGCAGGAAGATCTGTTTGACTTTTCATTAAGATCAGTTAAGAATTTTTGAGAAAAAACTTGAAATAGCCAAAGTACAAGGTTGAGCGCACGACTTCGCGACACGTTTTAATGTGAAGCTTAAGGCCAAGCCTACTTTATAATTCTAAATATGCACTTAAAACAGGGATTATTTTAGTGGAGTAGTA
Source organism: Cheilosia impressa (assembly GCA_948293265.1). NCBI lineage: Eukaryota > Metazoa > Arthropoda > Insecta > Diptera > Syrphidae > Cheilosia > Cheilosia impressa. The sequence goes on along the minus strand of OX411880.1, from coordinate 127,335,917 downwards.
TCCACGTTCCATGCTCACTAGCACATCTTTCTCTACCTATCAATCCGAAACAAGTATAGGTAAAAACATTGGGACTGGAGGCATGTAACTCTTGTAGCCATTCCGAGGCGAACTTACGCATTTTTGAAAGTCTCATTCCTGCAGGGTGTGAGCAATATGGAATGATGAATAGAATCTAGGATCCCCAGCAATACTCTGCAACCTCCCATTAAGATACAAGAATCATGTCAAAGCTACAGTACCTTGCCATATTATTAGACCCAAGTAAAAAAATTAAAATTTTTTTTTTTTAAATTGTTTAAGAAGTATGAAGTAGGTTTATTTTATTTTTCATTTATATTTTGCGTTACCTAGGTAATTATTAGGCTTTATTTGAGACTTCTTTACGGTATATTATGCAACATTTGAAGTTTCTGTTAAGTAGTGAATGGTTGTGTGACTAAAAGGTTCAAAAAGTGCCTTAAAATTATTTGCATATTTCTGTCAAATAAAGCTCGTGTTTTTCGGTAAGTTCTGATGTTTTACGTTTGTTTATGGGTAAAACTATGCATACAGATAGTCATAACATTAAAAAAAAAAAATTCTTAAGGGAAAGCATGCATTTCCAACTCTTAAATAAAAAAAATAAATCATTATTAACTAACTAGTAAAACCTTTCCGTCTTTTTTTTATTCCTGATATTATATATTATAGTAAACAATTTCAATCTAGAACATATTTATTACAAATTTAGTCACAGCAACCATTTAAGACAAAAAAAATTTTTTTTTATGCTGGGTCTAATAATATGGCAAGGTACTGTACTTCACCAGTGTTCAAATAAAAGGTCCTCGGACCCCTCTCACAGTAAAACAGTCATGTACAGACTACAGATTTGTCAGAAGCTTATTTTTAGTCCTAAAAGTGATACCCTTCAAGCAGTGGATCACTGGATAGCTCACTGGATTACTGACCGATCGGTCTTATAAGTCTATTTAGAAGGTTAATTGCTTGCCACTAAATTGCATCATAAATCCGTCTTACAAACGCCTTTTGGAGCCATATAAAAAAAATGAGTTCCTGCCTAAAATGTTAGACCTATCATTAGGATACATAACTGGCACCAGAGATAAAAAAAGTTCTCAAAGAGTTCTCCAACTCTAAGTTGGTTTATTGGTACCTAATGATTATCAAGTCAATCTTTAGAAAGGTCGAAGATGGTTGCTCCAAAAATATTCAAATTAAGCAGTTTATAGCAGTTGGAAGTATAAAGATTGAAAAATTAAATTAATCTTCTCCTTGAACCATACAAAATTGTTAAGCATATGTTTTTATTTAGTGAAATACTAGTCCAAGACCCAAGACCAAAATGCCTTCTACAAAGAACACTCGAGAAGAATGACTCGAAACTCGAAAAATAAAATATTAGCCCGATAGCTCACAATCACAATCGTTCGTAATGTGAAAGTCTTAACTTTTATGTCGAATGGAAGGCACCTAAACTTTTATGCCGAGTCCGATCAACCAGTTTGAGAGGTCCCATAGGTATCATGAAAGTTAGACTCTCGGACGTTTGTCAGACCTTCGCAAGAGGTGGCGCTGTGGAAAAAACTTCAAGATGGAATTCGGCTTATTTGGGGATTCGTAACTGGGACCTCTCGCTTCAACAACAACAGCTAATCCACTGCGCCTGCGTATACCTTGATACGTTTATAAAATGTAAACCACAATAGGTACTCAAGACACATGTGTGGTCCTGAATTTCTTCACATGAGGCCATACTTTTTGGCCACGCGGGACATCTATCAACAAGTTCATGCGACAAGTTCTTGCCCCTTATTTACTTTTTTGCGTAATTGTTTTCCAGGCATTATTACAACAGTACGCTCCTTTAAAGAAAACTCTTACTTCCACTTGTGCCACGCTGTTGTGATGATTTCCAAAGCTGATGCAATATTTTTTATTTCTCAAGGTAAATTTATCCGTATACCAGCAACCTGCAAGTAGGTAAACACGGGCAGAGAAAATAAAAAATAAAGCTCAACATGTACTTTTCTTTATCTTAGTTGTTTCTTTACGCTTTTCCCTTTGGTCTTTTTTTTAATACTCTTTTTTTTGCTGTTCTCAGTCCGAATCCGAAACAATTATTTTTGCTGCCAGTCCGGAATCAACAGCGCCGGAGAGTGCCCCCGTAAGCGCTTTGCCATAAAAAGAGAACAAGAAGGAAAAGAGTAGTCCATCTATATGTGGATAGTGGAAGTAGCAATAACATCCGTGACCACCTGAGGAGAAGTGGGCATTGCACAGATGTTTTCATTGTACGAAGTTTAAACTTCCAGCTGAGATTTAACACGTAAAGAATACGAAAATAAATATAGCGCAGAATTTGTCGAGTGCCATTCTCATACACTCGTGACTCATCTTGCTTCTGGTTGTAGGTTTCCTTTTTGAAAGTCAGCTCTGTGGTGTATTTTAAAGTTCATATAATATCCGAGGTACTTTTGTTGGAAACTTTAATCGTGATATGGAGGGAGCCACATTGGCAAATGGAGGTTCTTTGTTTGTCAATCTTTTTTGAATGTTCTGAAATAAACGGTAACTTTTTTAACGACTGTTTTGTATCGCCTGATGAGGAAGCTTGACCTACAGCCCTACAGCCCTTCTACCATTTTTAAACGGTCTATTATCCTTTTGGGTTTGATATTTTTTTAAGCTTAAGGAGAAAATTTTAAGTATGTATTAGGTTCTCAGCTTAGCGTCAGATGTTTCGACTATTTGTCCTATCTTCGAAGGTTTTTATTCATCGTTTAGATATACATTTTCTGACAAGTTTGTTCCTGTGGAGATGGGTGTCGATTAAAGAACTTATAAGGGCTCTAATTTAACCTTCGAATTGAACTCGAATTGGATAATGTTAAGCTGTCAGATGGCCAGTCGAAAATAGTTAAATGCTTTGAAGTCCGACTTTAACCAGTTTCGGCAAATGTGGTCAGCTTTAGCTTGTCAGATAAGGTTTCAAATCGTTGCGGACAGATTTAGATTTCGAGCAGTAAATAGCGATCTTCTTGGGCCGTAGAGCCTTCTTTTCTATCGGAGCAGAGTCAATAAATTTCATCGAGTCCCAATCACATGCCGACAATTTTTTGAGTTAAATGCTTACGTCTAGTTTTGTGGCTCGTTAATAATTGAGTCACACTCTCCGCGGACTTGCACAATTTTTGTTTTGTCTTCGTTCGCAAAGCTATCGCCAGCTAATCGAGCTTTGTTGTTCAATTCGAACTAGCAAAAGCTACATTTCGAGGTATAAGTTTTGGAAGACCTAGTGCAAACAGAAAATAGTCGATACGGTAAATTATTTCAAGAACGACAATTCTTTAACTTCATTGACCAATTTTCCCCTTAACATCCAAAAAATGCCCTTTACATTCGAAGTTTTTATACCAAAAGTCGAACTAAATCATTCTGGGACCAACTCGGTTTTATTGATGACAATTCCAAAATTCTTTACCGCACACAATCAAATCAATTCCATATCATAAAGCTGAGTAAAGCTCGACGGTCAGTATCTATTTCAACATATTTAAGGAATCCATTTCAAATGCATACCGAAGGTATTGTGTGCATGAGCTCAATCTCATAGCCCGATAAGCATGTCAATCATTTCGAAATAAAGACAAACCATGCATAATTATTCATCCCATTCTGATGGCAATGGTCGATTATACCCTCGCCTTAATCCATACCCAAGGACGAACAATATACTAAATAAAATATCAAAATAATCTGCAAAATGTTGGACCCAAAAATTATGTGCACAAGTTTTCATGAGCACATTCTACTACATAATTCTATTGAATTCCTTACGAGATGTTCGCACTCTCAAGAGAGTCTACTATGGGTCCCATCGTTTGATCCTTGTTACGATAGGACTTTAAAATCAATTTGTAAGGATTATTCAAATTGATGTATGTACGGGCATTGTGTACATCGCAGATGAGTTGAGTTTAATCCAAAGTGATGTGTAGAAAATGACGTTAAACTGGGGTAGGGCATGCTAAAATGGACATAATAAGGACCGAATATAGGTCTGACCTGAAAGGGATTCATTTCGGCTCTACAATATTATATACCTAAGTTGGGTTTCCTGGAAAATTTTTCCATATGCATAGTTAAGATAAAAATTAAAATTCAACTTTAGTTGAGCCGGAGAGGATCTACTCTCTGTTTTGCATAACTATACCTTCCCCAGAGATTGTTTAATTATTAAATGTTCTGTACTTTGCCTCGCAAATGGTCGTCCTTTCTTTAATTATTTAATAACGAAAGTCTGCATAGAGTGGTTAAGAGCAAAAGAAATTCCTCTGAAACTTAGTGTAAGAAACGCAAAACAAAATTTTTACTTTCCAGAAAGCGGATGCGGAAGGTCTATCGACTCGAAAGCCTGTTGTGCGGGAGTAAGACGTTAAGTATTGAAGGCGTTTCAACACATTCCCTTCACTCTTTGTCAGAAGCATGGACTCGTTCTCCAGTTCTACGGCTCAATCTCAATCTAAGCTAATAAAATGTGCCAGAGGAAAGGGATTTTTCTAGAGCACAATAATATTGTTATTTTACAAAAAAAGCACCCACTACAAGAAGTTGGGTTTTACTAAGCGAGAGCTCGCGTAAGGTATCATTTTTGTCTTGTAAGTCCAAGAAATTACCCTGTGGCCCGTGGTGCACTGGTTCAAACGAGACTGGCTACGAAAAAGCTCTTAAGTGGCAAGGTCACCGATTACCAGTTATTACATCGCATCATCCAACTGAACATTATGAAAACATGGTCTTCAACAACCGATTTTTCCAGTGATTCTAGTACTCGCTTTCATTAATGGAAAATGTAAGCCTTGCGTTGAAGATCGCGCGATTTGTTCAATTGTTCTATCGCTCGTTGATAGTTTTCAACGAGAGGCTTACAATTTAAAAAAATCGCTTGATTTGCTCAGCTATTCTGTTAGTCACTTTCATTAATGGTAAAAATTAAGCCTCACTTTGAAAGCCATTAGCGCTGGAAAAATTGCGTAACGGAATAGCTGAAAAACGCGTATTACGTATTACGGCGAACTTCGTTCCACCCAAAATTGTTTTTGATTGAAATTTTATCTAACATCCAGGATTCTAGCCGAAATTGATTTTTTTTATCAAACATTCGCGGTCGACAACAGACATGACTTCAAATGAAACAATTTTTGAACTCGATTAAATTCAACATTCCTTTATTTACACGGAATGTAAAGAGGTAGAGGGAATAAGATATCAGGTTAATTTAATTGTGGTAGACTTTGTCCGGCATATTAAAAAAATAAAGACTATCCTAAACACGCCAAACAAAATTTTGTATTCGCTAATGCAATGAAAACAGTAAAAACGTTGAATGTTTTCTAAACACACCACTTCTCCACTTCATTTAAAGAATAGGCCTGTTTTTTGTGAGCTTCGATTTCAGCACGCAATTACAACAACTACGTTCTACTTGACACTTCGAGAACTCAGAGTAGCTATGATTGGGTGCTGAAAACCCTACTTTACTTTGCTTTGCTGAAATCGAAGCTCGAAAAAACACGCCTAATATTGAGATACGGCACTGAAAGACAAAATACAAATAAATTGAACAATTAACTATGAATAAATAGAAAACAATAACACTAAACTAAACTAAATTGCTTCCGTAAAGAAAATCTCCTAAATAATTAAATTCGGGCAGAAATTTTGACAAATACGATCTCAGTAAGAAAAAAAATTCCAGGACAAAATGTATAAAAAATATATTTTTACGAATTTTCAAATTTCCCCTTAACATTTTTCAATTTTTTTCGCTGTAACCTTCCTTGCGCGTAGACAAACACAACATAAACAAGTAAAAGTGTTATCATCGGCCTGGCCGATGCTTTGATACCCTCCACTGCATACAAGTCATGCAAAATTGGTTTTGTATTGGAGGTACCAGAACTACTTGACCGACATAGCGCATTTTCAATACCAACCTGACGCCGGTAAAAATAAGTCCTTTCACCAAATTTCATTCACCTACGTCAATTACTTTGGGCGCTATCGTGCTTTCAACAGACAGAGAAGCATGGGTCCAATATAGGTTTTGTATGGGAGGTACCAGAACTACTTGACCGACATAGCCCATTTTCAATACCAACCTGACGCCGATAAAAAGAAGTCCTTTCACCAAATTTCATTCACCTACGTCAATTACTTTGGGCGCTATCGTGCTTTCAACAGACAGAGAGGCATGGGTCCAATATTGGTTTTGTATGGGAGGTACCAGAACTACTTGACCGAAATAGCCCATTTTCAATACCAACCTGACGCCGATAAAAAGAAGTCTTTTCACCAAATTTCATTCACCTACGTCAATTACTTTGGGCGCTATCGTGCTTTCAACAGACAGAGAGGCATGGGTCCAATATTGGTTTTGTATGGGAGGTACCAGAACTACTTGACCGACATAGCCCATTTTCAATACCAACCTGACGCCGATAAAAAGAAGTCCTTTCACCAAATTTCATTCACCTACGTCAATTACTTTGGGCGCTATCGTGCTTTCAACAGACAGAGAGGCATGGGTCCAATATTGGTTTTGTATGGGAGGTACCAGAACTACTTGACCGAAATAGCCCATTTTCAATAAAAATTTCATTTACATACGTCGATTACTTTGGGCGCTATCGTGCTTTCAACAGACAGAGAAGCATGGGTCCAATATAGGTTTTGTATGGGAGGTACCAGAACTACTTGACCGACATAGCCCATTTTCAATACCAACCTGACGCCGATAAAAAGAAGTCCTTTCACCAAATTTCATTCACCTACGTCAATTACTTTGGGCGCTATCGTGCTTTCAACAGACAGAGAGGCATGGGTCCAATATTGGTTTTGTATGGGAGGTACCAGAACTACTTGACCGAAATAGCCCATTTTCAATAAAAATTTCATTTACATACGTCGATTACTTTGGGCGCCATCGTGCTTTCAACAGACAGAGAGACATATGGGTCCAATATTGGTTTTGTATGGGAGGTACCAGAACTACTTGACCGACATAGCCCATTTTCAATACCAACCTGACGCCGATAAAAAGAAGTCTTTTCACCAAATTTCATTCACCTACGTCAATTACTTTGGGCGCTATCGTGCTTTCAACAGACAGACAGACAGACAGAGAGACAGACAGACAGACAGACAGACAGACAGACGGACATGGCTAAATCGATTCAGAATGTGATCCTGATTCAGAATATATATACTTTATGAGGTCTCCGGTGACTCCTTCTTTGCGTTACAAATGTATTGGCAAAGTGAATATACCTTCCTCTGGAGGGTATAAAAAGATAGCTCAAATCTGACGATCCGTTCTCGAGTTATGGGCGGTCTTACGGGTACAACTTTGTTTTATATTGATGAAATTGGGCCCCAAAAATAATGTTGGGGCTTTAATTCATTTGGGCCTTATTTTACATAAACCCCCTGCTTGGGGTCACTGTTTGGAGGTTTGGTGTAAGCGAAGAAGCATGCAGAACATGAATACAAACAACTTTGCATCCACCCAACATAATGGAGGGTTGCCAACATATTCTCCTTGTGGTTTGGTCATATTTCCATCAGTTTTTATACCCTCCACAGGAAGGTATATTCACTTTGCCAATACATTTGTAACGCCAAGAAGGAGTCACCGGAGACCCCATAAAGTATATATATTCTGAATCAGGATCACATTCTGAATCGATTTAGCCATGTCCGTCTGTCTGTCTGTCTGTCTGTCTGTCTGTCTGTCTGTCTGTCTGTGTGTTGAAAGCACGATAGCGCCCAAAGTAATTGACGTAGGTGAATGAAATTTTGTGAAAGGACTTATTTTTATCGGCGTCAGGTTGGTATTAAAATTGGGCTATGCCGGTCAAGTAGTTCTGGTACCTCCCATACAAAGTCAATATAAGATCCACGTGTCTCTCTGTCTGTTGAAAACACAATAGCGTCCAAAGGAATCAACCTAGAGGGTAGACGATTGGTGAAAGGACTTCTTTTTATAGTCGTTTGGTTGGTGTTAAAAATGGGCTATGTCGGTCAAGTAGTTCTGGTACCTCCCATTCAAAATCGATATTGGACCCATGTCCCTCTCCGTCTATTGAAAATACGATAGCGTCCAAAGGAAACAACCTAGGCGAATGAATTTTTGTGTCAGGACTTCTTTTATTATCGTTAGGTTGGTATTAAAAATGCGATATCTTAGCCAAGTAGTTCTGGTACCTCCCATACAAAACCAATTTTAAATAACTTGTATGCAGTGGAGGGTATCAAAGCATCGGCCAGACTTGTTTTTTTTTGCATTATTTTGCTTTTGCAAAAACGCCTTCGGACAAGCCCCATACTGAGCTGACCTATACTTTGAAGGAGTAGGCAACTCGGCTTACAAAGCGCTCATCAAACGTGTCGGCTAGTCTTCAAAGTTGGAATTTATAAGCCTGCCATATTTAAGAGCCTTTCGGAGGTTATAGTTTGTATTTGCATATATTTTTCATAGGTGTCAGGAAAAGAGCCTGTTAAAAAAAAACTATTGGCTTGGTGCCTCCTCTGCAAAGCAAAGTAATTTTATAAACGGTGACATTGGCAGTAAAACGTTTCGAAAAGAAAGACCAAATAAAAGACATATGTCCTTTCCTGGTGATATGCTCATACTTGGATCCCCAAACTAATAATCAGTACGCAGTCAAAAGGTAATGTTTGTAGTCACTTGCACTGAAGCTAAAGGATGAAGAGAAGCGTAAGTAAGCGACACTAATAATCCTTTTTAAGTGTCTAGGCTAAATTTTTCCAGCTCACAATGGCATTATTTTGCACATTGTGACCTAGAAAATATTTAGTGTGGAGGCTAAAAATGATTATTAGTAAGGCCCATAGTCTCCTCCATGCAAGTGGAGTTGCATTACATTGCCGCTGATGTTTAAATACTTTAAATGCTTTTTACAAGCGAGGGGAGAAGCAGTACTGAGTTTGTTTTTGTGTGATCCTATTTTGAAATACCTTGGCCGCTCTTTTATATGGAAGAACAAACCTGGTGTCAAGTTCAGTATTTGTTTCGACACTTACCTTATTTATTGAAATGAGTTTTGCTTTCTCATCTAAATCGCTGATACAAGCTGTCGCCGCAGGATTTTCTTGTTGCATTTGCGGTTAATGATGGTAAATAAACATTTTATGAAAACAGGTGCTCAATGTCGATCATCTACCTCTTCAATTGGAGCGTTCGATGCCTTAGGCAAGCTGAGCACGTCTTCTAAATTCAGATTCCTAGATCAGTCCTGCGGGTCATCCCTTGAATCAAGATTCGTCCATGATGAGATGGTTAGACTAAGTCGGACATCTCTTTCTAGTCATATGGGGATTTTCACTGATGATTTGAGCCGGCAGAAGGTTGGCAGTTCGGACTTGTCCCTATGATTGTCGCCAGCCTTGTAAGTTCAATCCTGCACATTCTAGTTTTCAACATTTTTCATAACCGACACATCGATCACACCAATTTTCCCGATACTTCAATGGCGACCATATACCTAGAAGCTTACTCATGGGTTAGTGGTCTAAATCCACAAATTATTGACAGAAAGACATCCGATGGACTCCCTACGGTAACCCTGAACATCTAGAGGGCGATCACAAATCCATTCACTTCAACAATCACGATCAGTCTACGAATGGCTTCTACAGAAAACTTTTACCGTGTCATGCCAGTACAGCTGCACAACCACACGTACTTTACTGCATCAATTAATCTTCGACTCTCATTAGGGTCACAGCTTACATGCTGTGTTACACCCAAAGTCGGGACCCCCTAAACAAACGTCCACGTATTTGACAAAACCCAAAAACCATTACTTTATTACTGGAATACGAGCACGAGTATATGTATCTAAATATTTGCACAAGTGCGATGGCAATAAAGTATCTTTGGACACAATAAAATATCTCTGCCATTTGGTATCTGTCCAAATGTACATTTATATTTCACACACGCATACACACTCGGCTGTATCCCTGTGTAAAATCTACATATGCGACTGCTATTAATGGTCACCAGTCACCACGGACTCAGAAAGGTTTCAGTGTAGCAGCGAATAGGGACAGCCACCTCCCTGCGAAGGCATCACTATCACGCGTTCAACTATCGTTTTCTTCCAAGTTCATTGAATGAAAATTGTTCGCCTCAAGTGGCATATCCTTGAAGTAACTACCGCTTCGAGTATATTTATCTACACTGAACGGTCAATTGTCGAGTTGAGTTGCCGGCTCCTACGTAATGGAAGATGCCAACTGCGACAACGACTGTACGACGATCCAGGACCCATTGAGCTATCGAGAGCAACGGAATTGGAATCAGTAAAAATTCCCCCCGCCCTGGGGATAGGTAAATAAGATAACGAGACTCATTAAATGCAAAAACTTTCACACTAAGCAGTGGGCGGTGGCTGGGTGGCTCAACATCTCGTTCTCACAGTCGTCATGGTATGTATAGTCGAACGTCTGACAGGGATACGCTCTGGCAATCTGACGGCAACGACGAGGCAAAGTGATTATTGGCAGTATGGTATAGAGGAATCCACCGGCAGGAGGGAAAAACTTGGACACTTGCTAAGTGTTGGTTGGGTTCTTCCGAATGGATTTGGCGTTGTTTTAAATGAGGACTTCCGTCCGTCGTATTGTTGTTATCGCAGCAATAAAATTGCATTTTAATTGTTATTGCCTTGATTTGATCGTTTGTGCAGATAGGACACTCTTCTCAGAGATGCATTTTTAGCGACAGGATGCGACAGACATGTGTTTCTGTTCATATATCTTGAGTGGAGTTTTCGAAGAAAATTTCAAATAAACTGGGCGATTATGGAACTTATGGTGTGTAGTGTAAGCAGCTTGCAAACGATTGATTAGGATCGATTTAGTCGCAGGAATATTTGTGCTCTTGGTTGGACCGCAATCTAATCGGTTCCATAATTTAAATGACTTCAAGGCAGAGACTTGAAATGTCTTTTTGTTTGCAAGATTGTGGAATAATAAGTAAATCCAATCTGGTGTAGTTGATAGAGTAATTTTTTGCGACCCGAGCAGCCAAAGTTTGACTCCAATCGTTAACCAAGGCTCAAAAGAGGTCTCTTCTATTTCGAGTTTCTGGAGTAACTTTATCATCGGTCCAAGTGGAAACAACATGAAACGTATTTAAGTAGACTGTCTTACGAATCATTGAGAGGTTTTAGGTAAACAAAACTTTATTTATAAATGTTCTTAAGACAGGTGGATCGAATTAGGTCCATCGGGTCTTTATTACAAGCGATTGTAGTTCAGGATTTTCTTCATGAATGGCCATGCTGGGCTATTTCGACACCTATAGGTGATTTAGTTATATGGACGACCAAACTTGGTGTCAAAGTTGGTGGTTTGTTTGGACTCTTTGTGGGGTCTATAATAGGTGTCTAAGTGAGACTGATCCATTCCTTGCGACGGTTTCCGAGCTGGGTCGTACCAGGAATAGCAGACTGCATATCGTTTCGTGGTAAGGACTGACATCGTATAGGATGACCCGAAAATTTGATTGAGGCGAAAGTATTTCCGCGTGAACCGACTTAACGGCTCAAAAACGTCAAATAATGAATTTTGTTAGAATTCTTTGAACAGCCATCGTCTGAACTACTTGAAGAAATCCGCTCGGTAAGGGTGACATACATGTTCCTTACTATTTCAATACTTTGACAATGAAGAGTCTATCCTACCCACAGGCGCAAATAATTATTATTCGTTTGTTTCAGTTTTTAGGGGCAATTGCATGTCAATGAAGAGCAAATTCTACCACACATCTAAAAGAAGCTTGGCATAGTTTTTAAGGGAAGCGTGTCAAAATTCTGCTTTCCAAAATTCTGTCTTCTTACACATAAAACAGATAAAATAACAATTTTAAATTAAAAATTAAAACATCAGAACAAAAATTAAAAGAAAGAAAAAAAAAATAAATTAAAAATGAAAATTTAATTCAAAAAAAATAAGAAAAGAGGAGTTAAAATTAAAATATAGATAAAGAAATATTTTCTCCATCTCTGCTTTTTCAAAGCGCGCATTTTAACATTCTTCAAAATGTTTTTACTGTTTGCAGAATTTTGAAAAAAGGAATTTTGAAAAGCAGAATTTGAAAACCAGAGTACTGTAAAAAGAATTTTGACACATCCAGACTTTCGACCCCAACCCGATATTAAGAATGTAAAGACAATGCCACCGCTTTCTCCAAGCCTGCCCTCATAGCTTTTTTAAATAAGGAGATGATGTTTTTGTAGAATATATACAACGAAAGTGGTACGAATGTTGTTGGCCATACTAGCGTCCATTCCGCTATTATAGATTTACTATCAAAAGTTCCGAATCGCTATGGCAAAATCTAGCGGCAAAATTCATCTTTATATCTTATTAGATATAATAAGATATATCTTATTAGATATATAGATATATATATTGTTAGACTTAACAAACAAGCCTTTCGAGCCACTCCAAACGTGCATTGAATACCTACGTTCAGCTACGGAGGTAGGCATCATCAAGGCCACTCCAAGCGACTCCTCTTATGGAGTCTTTAACACCAGATGAAATAACAGGCGAATTTAAGTGATCTTGCAGTAAACGAGGGCAGCTTTAAATCTGCAAGGAAGCAAACATCTGTCCAATACAATTGACAGCATAAACCTTGAGATGGATTCGATGATGTTTTTCAAATCCCAGCTACAAAGCTCAAAGCGAAAAACAAGTCCAAACATCTGTTTTGAGGACACTAGATAGTGGCAATCTGGTATAGTGGGCGCAATGGTTTAACGTTAAGTGTTGTGGGCTACTGAGCTAGAGGTCTCCGGTTCGATCCCCGGAAAATCAAAGCATTTTTCATTGCGATACCTCTAGCGAATGTCTGAAAAATGTCCGAGAGTACAATTGTGTCGATTTTTATTTTTAAAAAGGCTTTTGCTTGACAACTGCTGGATGGAGTGTGCCCTCGCAAGAGGCGACAAGCAGTAGTATCTAATCTATCTCAGACAAAGGCAGGTGACACGTCGAGAGTCCATTCTGCAGGCAGATGAAGCTTATACCTCGCACACATGGTATAAATAAAACAGTAAAAAATAAACCAAGTCTCTGTTGAAAAGATCAAGCATTCGTTGTTAAATCTACCGGTGAAATGCGTTAAAATCAACCAGATAGTTAGATTCTACAGAGTTACTTTGTTAGATATTTACAAATTATAACCAAGAAGATTTGGAGGAAATGGAAAATTTTTAACCAAGTTTCAAGTTGACTTGCCTATTTTTAATCCACTAACTCCGTGCGGGCTATATTACTCGATTACTTGGTAGTTTTTAACCGAAATTTGGTTGATTTTAAGTAAGTGATTTCTCTGCGATCATAATTGAAACTTAAATTGAAGCTCTTTTGACATGCATTTCGCTCGTCAAATTCCTTGTACAACAGTTCAAGTATTTAATACCAAATACCATTTGCGAAAACAATCAACCCTCCGGTGTAGGTAAGTGCCCTTGTTTTCTGAAATTTTTACGTTTTCCTATTTATAATTAAATACTAAATATACCCACTATGACTCTGGATCTGGATTCACTTTTAACACCATCACAATGTTTTGACATAAACATTGCAAGAATTTTTGTTTTCTTTCCACCAAATGGATTTGTTTACGAACATATTATTCACTTCGTTCCGAAATGTATGAAGAGATAAAATCGTGCTACCATTTAAATTTATTGCACTTATTTTACGGGTATAAATACCAGCATCAACAACATCATCAACAATTCAGGATATTTGAATTTTCTGGCGCCATTTATTCAAAAATATAAAAAGAAATATACACAAAAAAAACAAACCACTGTCACCATTTTTGACGGCTTACAAAACAAACATCAACACAAACACATAATACATGCAGGATATAATGCTCACATTTATATCCCTAATATTGGTTGATGACTTATCAGCCCCTCCTTCAACTCTGCCAGATTCAATAGGAATCTGAATAAAACTCGCAACCACACACTACGAGTTTTGGTGACTGACTTCACAATTTCCTGGTGCTGTTAAAAAAATATATATCGCGTTCGATATTAAAAAAGTCCTGACATCAATGATGGGGTTCGTGCAATTGGAAATGTGCGTTTTGCAATTTCGATCACGGATATAATGCGCACATGTTGGAAGAAGTGCAAACGTTTTGTTTTCGGTCGAGTGGGTGAAGCTTCCTATTTGTGATTTGAGCTGCATACGCGGGCTGGTAATTGTGAGCTTTGGAATGTAGGCTATTTTTGTGAAATGGCACAGCGCTAAATTGCGGCCTTTGGAAATATTGGGAGGTTTTCTTCTTTTTTTTCCCCATTTGCACTCGCTGTTATTAACTTTGGCGATATGAGATGAATTGTGGAGCTGGTTCAACAGAATGAGATGAAGTTTGCCCAATCGATTTACTGAATGTGTTTATATGTACAAGTACGAGTTTCGTGTAGTTCAGATCACTTTTCATATCCAAACTGCTGCCGCAATTACTGCCTCAGTCAACTAATAGTATAGTGGAAATTAAATGTGTCGGCTGCTTGAGGGGTATATAAACTGCTTTTACCGGAATCGATCTCTCAAGCTACCAGCCCACAGTTGGGGTTGCATTGGAGCTAATTTTAGGGACATATTTTTTCTGGCCGATTTAGAATATAAAACTTATTCCACTACTCCGAATTAAGTTCCAGCTATACTTAACGCGGAAGTCTCTTCGTTATCAGTATCGTAACGCAGGCGACATCAGCGGTAGCTCTTAGAAATGAGAGATTTCAGTTCCCATTTGCATTAACGAATTTTTCAGAGGACAATTCAATGACAAATTGTTCGAGCTTAACATCGGCTATGATCAAGTCAAAAATGTAAGATAGTCAGAAATATTGCCCCAAAATCGTTGGTTCTTCCTCAATGAACTGAATCAATGTAGATGAAAAACCGATGTAAGGTGAAAAGTTGAAAAGTATCTGAACGCAACTACAAGCAAGAGGCAGCAAAGCCAACTTGGAATTTTAATTTCATCCTAGGGTTGCCACGTCCTTCCACGTTTTAAGAAATTGTCCTCTTTTTTCCCCTTACAAGGAATTTTAGAAATGAATAAAATTAACGAACTTTGAATTAAAAATAAAAAAAGAGCCAATAGAAATCTGATAAAAAACATAAAATTAAACAGATCTTATTTTGACTCCCATGTGTCAACTCTTTAAAAGTCTAACTGCAAAATTTAATTGAACAGTTCAGCTTCATTGTAATTTGTGTTGTTAATTTTCCCTTTCACCAAGAAAATAAATAAATATTTTATCAGGCGTTCGGTAAGTTGCAAGAAACCAATCTTTGTTTTATTTGGTGGTTCAAATTATTTTCTTAAATATTATTTAAATTAAAAAAAATCAACATGAAGATAAATACGAGCATAAAAAGACTTAAAATTATTTAAAACATCTACATACTTTATAAAATGTTCTTTTTAACCATAAATTATTTATTATTTTGAATTTTAATTTATGTAATTTTAAAAATGAAAAATATTTTTGTCTGAGTTCATGGACTTAGTTTTTGCTTTCAATTTGTTCTCTTTTTGCAATCTTTTTGTCATCTTTTCTAAGGTAGATGATGTCTTCCAAAGTCCGAGATTTTAAAAATTTTTGTCCTAGGTTAGCTTAGTTAGAATTACCTATAATAAATTGAAATTGAAATTGAAATACTCAACACTGGTGACCGGTAGCTTAGTTGGTACACCAATCACTATGTCAGCCTTCGGGTGACAGAGAAAACCAAAAGCCATTTGAATGGAAAATATACTAGACAACGTCACGTCGGCCCTCCTCGTAAGTAATACATTTCACTTGGTTTTACGAAGCTCTTCATGTTTAAAATTCAATTATGAGAGTAGCATATATGTGCTTGTGCATGGTAATGGTACCCAAATTTCAAAAATAAACTTTTAACCGGACAACTTAAAGCAGAAGGCAGAACACAACTCAAACCGTACAGTGGCAAAGTGTCCTCAATTTAAATTGAACGCAATATCGCCCTCAACTTAAAAATACTCTTCGACTGACTTTAAAAACAAAATCCAATTTACTGCAGAAAGGACTCGGCTGTCGTCTCATTTCACCGGCACAGTTCCTGTTTACGCTTCAGCAAAACCTAATTAAGCAATTCAGAGAGGATCCAGACTTAATTTCAAGGATTATTGTTTCCCTATTGTTCCGGGCTAAATTGAAATCCTTATGCAGTAAACAATTAGAAAGAAGGACAAAAATAAAAACAAGTCGTAGGTAGCAACAATAAAGGCACGAAATGAAATGTACATGAAAGCGGCATTTGACAAATATACAAAAGAAAAGTTGTGTGTTTCCCGACAACGACAACGCTACAAAGGCTATCAGGCTATCAGGCTATCACGTTCAGCTGCCGTACTGGTGAACCGTTTCTGTCCTCATCGTCCTCGTCATATACACTATATGTATATCTACCTGACGATGGATTCTTAAGCAGTCATTCCATAGTCTCATTTGAACTACCCCGCATCGGTTCGGTTGTTTCATTGTTTCCAATAATGAGAATCTAAACAGGCAGCAGAAAAAAAAAAAAAAAAAACGGATGTCTCCTTCAGTCGAGCATATATGCAGGTGAGCCGCCCCAACTCCACAGCAGCGAGAAAGACAGAGAGCCTATAAAACTAATAAACAGCGATCCATGTGTTCTTTTTTGCTGTGTCATTTGCAGGTGAACAAGGCTCCAAAGGAACATCTCTGGCATGTATTTGTACACGTATGTCGCATGTGACGCCAGCCAACCATGGATTGCCTCTTGGCAAACGTTACCCACAACGAGTCGAGTGGGTAGCACAGCAAGTTGTTATGGGCACGCCATCATGTTGGCTCAACTTGTCGTAAAAGTGGCATTTCCGTTAGGTTGAACGTCATATTTTGCCGACGACGTCATTATGTGCCACAGGTAATTAAAAATCAATGCCTCTGTGGGTTCTGGTTAGAGGGAGGTCCTCTTTTGTTTGTTAATTGCTTTTCTTTGGCTTTTTGTTTCGAAAGCAAAAACAGCACGAGACCGAGGCACGAGCAAGCGCCATCACCCATCAACCTCCTATATGCGAGCAAGTGGAGATAATTTTTCCATTTCTGCGGGCTTAATCGCAGTGGTGGTTCAAAAAAGCATAAACATTAATGCTGCCAATTGAAGGATGAACTTGAACTGGGAGTAATTTTATTGAGGTAATTGAGTTTTGAATGGATCCATCCTGTGATGGGGTTTCGGGTTTTCAATTAGTTAATTCAAGCTTCTCCGGGCGGTAAGACATTTTCATTCCTGATTGGAGGTGTATTGATTTTCAAATTCTACGCTTCGATGCTGCGAAGGGTTTGTTTTGCAAGGATTCGCTGCCTGTCATGCTTATTTGTGGCTGTGTAAAGCTTTATTGTCATAAAAAAAAATCGGTTTGTGTGCGGTACCAAAGGAGGAGTCCCTTTTTGATCGATTGTTCTAGACAAGTCGACTATAAAATGGGACGCATGCATGCATGCAGGCAACCTTAAGGAACAAGATGCGTTTTCTGACCAACACCCTTCGACATTGAACAGGTCTACCTTATTGCAACTAAGTGTCCTATGGAGGATCTTCATCAGGAGAAATTGCATTATTTTTCAATCAACGAAAATGAAGGCAATAAGAATAAAACGGCGAAGTGACCCCCAACATCGACGAATCGGTCAGAAAGCGACAATCGACAGCTATAAGTTTGAGGCAGTAAAGGACTTTGTCTACCTCGGTAGCCAAAATTAATCGTACCTACTCCTGCCAATCACTTTTTTTTGGCTAAGAAGGCAATAGAGTAGTAGCCCTGTACCCTTACTTGAAGATTGGATTATATTAGCGGTCTTTTCAAGAAGAAGATTCTTCGTAAAACGGCTGGTCCTGTTTGCGTTGAAAGAGCTTTGAAGAATAAGATTCAACGACGAACAATGCGAGCTTTTCAGCGACATCGACCTAGTCAACAAATTAAGCAGCTTAAGACGGATTTGACATGCAGTCAGAGCGTATGGCCACACACGGCAGAGGTAGACCTTAGCTCATACGACTTAAAGTGCCCAAATGGGAGCTTAGGACCGGGCTAACTGAAGGAGCGGATGGTCACACACACGGTAGAGGTACCTTAGCTTAACCGACGTCAAGTGCCCAAATGGAAGCATAGGACCGGGCTAACTGAAAAGGCTTGTTAATTGAGGCTTATATTTACCGCAAACTGTAGAGGCGGAGAAGTAAGTAAGTATGACTTGTCCGACGAAGCCCATTTTCAACTCAATTAAACGGAAGCGAACGACTTTCAGCCTACTTTGAGTCATAGTTTCTCGGAGTATCAAGGTCTTAGCGCCTCATGGTCTTTGACGCAGCAAATGGGAACTAGTCCACCGTTAAGTCACCAATCTTGAGCTTGCACTACTGACCATTACGTTTGAGTGTGATTATCTCAGAAAATTGGCCAACTCGTTCTCTGTAACAAACAAATGTTCAGAACTAATTTCCTATAGGGTTTTTTGAGTTTAACGTTTAAGAAAACATCCCTAGTGTATTGCACCCCTTTAACAAAAATAATAAAGGCTAAAAAAAATTGTAACAAGTAAAAGTGTTATAATCGGCCTGGCCGATGCTTTGATACCCTCCACTGCATACAAGTTATTTAAAATTGGTTTTGTATGGGAGGTACCAGAACTACTTGGCCGAGATATCCCATTTTTAATACCAACCAAACGACTATAAAAAGAAGTCCTTTCACCAATCGTCATCCCTCTAGGTTGATTCCTTTGGACGCTATTGAGTTTTCAACAGACAGAGAGACACGTGGATCTTATATTGACTTTGTATGGGAGGTACCAGAACTACTTTCAAAAAATTTCATTCACCTAGTCAATTACTTTGGGCTCTATCGTGCTTTCAACAAACAGACAGACACAGACAGACGGACATGGCTAAATCGATTCAGAATGTGATCCTGCCTGCGGGTTTACGCATCATCTACAGAGAGGTATTTCTCTACCGGCGGTCTCAAGTTCAAACGCATCATCTCAAGTTCAAACGCATCATGTTTCACAAGTCCATTCAAGGTTAAAGTCAACCCAATTATTTCAACTGTTTTTCAATAAAATCTTCGCACAGCCTTTACCAAAGTAATCGGTTAGAGAGGCCGGTTTAATTCAAGATTTACATTTATTTTTCCAGACTGCCAATGTACGATACGATTCCTGCGGAGGTACCACTGTCTTATTCTCTGCATGTGGCGCTCAGATTCGAAAAGAAACATGGAAAATTCTCATCACGAATGACCCCATTAAGGGTACTACAGCGCAACCCTTGTGTGTGGCATCGTTCCTTCGTTATGTGCTTCGCAGTTCAACTTGAAATGGTCCTATGTATACACACAAATAAGCTGGGGGTGAGGTGATTTTGAATGATGGTGTATCTTTGAAAAATTGAGACTGAAGGCCATATTTGAATATGATTATCATGAATTTTAATGCGGGTGTAGGCTTGTTTGCTTTGGCATTGCTGGTGGAATAGCCGTACACCCATGAACCGTGCGAGGGGTGGTTATCGGTTATGGTAAACTGTTATGCAAACGCTTTTTGCTCGTCTATTGGGTAGATTTGTATTATGTGCTTATGGGCGAATCCACGTTCTAGATTTGTGAATGAATCAAGGTCACTCTATATGGGAGTGGTGCAATGGTAGAACGACTAGGAGTTGCCCTCAATTTTGTTCCCGTTCAGTGGATTTGTTGTGAGAATGACGGGCATGGGGTATTTATAAAGATGATATATTGAGAGTGTTTGTCCATTTAAATTCATGGGAGCCATATGAAGCCAATGAAGTTGCCACGCCCTCTTTTTTATTGAATTCCACATAAAATAGAGAAACTAATCCGGTGGAACTGCCTACATCTAAAAAGTGAAATAACATTTATTTTGGAAATCCAAATAAGATCCATCCCATGTGGGCAGTTTGCTTTCTGCAGTTGCTCTGATCAAGGATAAATTTTTATCATAGGCAATCTGCGAAAATTATTATCGGTGAATCGATTTCGTAATGGCTACCTGATTAGCTTATTCGATTATATGTTGGCTTGATTCGAATTGCTTTATGTAAATGAAATGCGATACGAACGTATGTTGTTACGAGCTCAATCATAGTATGTAAGACATAACCATCAGCCCACTGGCCATGACTTCTTAAGCAAAGCCTATTTAATTTTCCTGTAAGTACGTTTCACTTATTGCCATGCTTTCACCGCCGGTAAAAAATTCGATGGCGTCAAGAGTGTTAAAATATATTTTCCAATTAAATTTTCCAAAGCGCTATCAGGGAGAGTAGTTATATTAACAATTTAATTTTGACGAACAAAAGAGGTAGCTAATTTATGGACAAATTTAACTAAAAGTTAATACAACCAACTGGAGGTGAAGTTGTTTCCCATGTGAAGTTATTCCCCGTGAAGTTATTTCTCAGCATTTTTTTTTTACTTCGCACGTTATTTTAGAGCTTTTTTGAATGAGTTTGTCAAAGCGTAGTTTAAAGCGGTCTAATGGGTTTTTAAAGCGTTTTGATGTTTTAAATTCTTTTTTCATGTTTTTTAGAAGCGTTTTTTAATAAATTTTTAATGGGTTTTAGAAAACACGTTTTCAAAAAATTGTTCAATGTGTTTTTATCCATTTTAGACCTATCAATCCTGGGGATGGCGATGGGCCCGTACTGGTGCCTGGTCTTTTGTGAAGATCTCACAACCTCACTCAACCTAACCTAACTTAACCTAACCTAGACCTATTAATATTTTTTTAAAATGTTCTTAAGTCGTTTTCCACTCCCTTTTAAGCGTTTTTTAAAGACATCAAAAATATGCCTTGTTAAATTTTTTTTTACTAATTTTTAATTGTTTGTAATGCCTTTTTAAAAAAGAATTAATAAGTTTTTTTAAAGTGTTCCTCGACGCGGTTTTTTGATATGTTTTTAAATTTTTCTCACGCGTTGTTCATGGGGTTTGGACTCAAGTTTTTTAGTTGTTCTTAAATGCGTTTTGAAACCGTTTTTCGAATTCTTTTTTATTAATGTGTTGTTGAGCCTTTTCACTGCATGTTTTAGTGTATTATTTTGGCGCTTTTCAATATGCCCTTTGACCTGTTTTTCATGCTTTTATAATGTAAAGCATACCAATAAAAAACCCACAAACAGCACAATAATTAATTATATTTAAAAACGCGGTCGGTCGAAAAACGGATTGAAAAACGCTTTAAAGAATGAATTAAAAGGCAATTTAAAAAAGCGTCCAAAAACACCTCAAAATTGCTTTGAAAGCGCATAAAAAACGCTTAAAAATCTTTCCAAAAAAAAAACCTGAAAAATGAAAAACTCATTCAAATTCCTAAAAATGATTAGTAAATCGCATTGAAATAAATTCCACAAAAACTCATTAAAAGGACTTAAAAACACTTCAAGAAACTTTCAAAAATACGCATTGAAAACCACATAAAAAGAAGTCTACGATCAATTAGTGGAGCCTCCCTAACTCTCGGTCTACCGCCACCGACTCTTAACCAACAAGTGCAATCCCTATATGCTTTCAACGGACATTTCAAGCTCGATCTTAACATTATTTATGAAAAATAATTTTCTTTACAAAACACTAACCGATTGACCCCTAACAAAGGTTACGTCCGTCTAGCCCTTCGAACTCAAGTCATGTTTTCAATTTAAAGACATAAATTACTCGCCGGCTCACGAAAAAACGGAAAAAATCCTTTGTAGATACTTAAGAACCGTCAACATTCTAAACTAACTCAGTTAATCTGACATGAAATATAGCGCTTCCCTTATTTACAAGCTCCATTTTCCATAATTAAAGCAAATTAGCCTTTCAGCCCCTCCCCAACCCCAACCATCAGACGAATGAATGAAATTTCCATATTTTCCTTCTTTTTTTTTTGGGAAATAAAAATCCGCAAGCAAAATCAAATTTTTGCAATTTAATTAAATTACTACACTTGTTGCCTACGGGCCAAATTGATGATGAGTACACTTATAAATTAAACAAAATTTTGACGCGCCCATTAAGCCATCACCATCATCATCGTCTTCTTCATCGTCGTTGCTTTTCTCGTCTAAAGCAAGCAAGCACCTGCCTAGCGCTAAGTGCCAATTAGTTGGATAATTAAATTAAATTAACAAACGAAAAAAAAAAATAATAAAACGAGTAGAGAAAAAATCCCTACAAGCTCATGGACCGAATGAAATAAACAAACAAAGGCCAGCTAACGCGCCAGGACCTTTGCCATTACGCTCCGCCTGGATGTATCTTTTGTGTAACCTTTCCTTATGGCGTAAGCACTGCGCTGCACGTTCAATGTCCTATTTGAATTTACAATCAGTGAAACCATTTGGGAACCGGCCATGCTGGACGAGTTCCTTTTGATAAAAATGAGCAACAGCAAAAAATGCAATTAATTCGGGTTTATGACTCAGGGAAAGGTAAGGTATACCTACACCCCGACTGACTGAATACAATAAAATGGCAAATTTTGACCCTTAAAATAATTCCCTTCGACGTCTAAGTAGAGTAGGTACGAAAAATAAAAATTGCATTTGACTTCTGTGTGAAGAGTGATTTTTATGTGTTCACCGATTGTGAATTCCCAATTTCAATTTCGCAATATGGCGAAGATGGTTACATCAATGTACGCACTGATTGGTTTTACATTCAGTCAAGAGGTTAAGGGCAGGAGTTTTCTTAACCGGCATATCACTATGGTTACGATATTGAAAAATCATCCGTCCACTAGTCCTTGACTTTGAAAAGCTCAATGTGGAAACCCTTTTTTACTTCATGGGTCAATCGAATTGTAATGAATTTTCGTATATAAGCACATCCACACTTGAGGCACATACTCATATACAATTACTACGTTCTAGTGGCTTCACCTCTTGAAAAGCACATTCTAAAGCCTTGATAGGTATCGAAGTCAACAGCGACCACAACTGCTCCGAGGAATTTTCTTTCAACGCTTTGTAACCGATGATTTTTCTTGCAAACTCTTTTTGGTTCCAATCGACTGGAGCTCCCTCAGAGTACATCGTCACAGGGACTTGTGTGCAAAATTGTACATCGTGATCAGTATTACATATGTTGGGCGTGATGAATTTTCGTGGCAATTTCCATGCTAAAAATGCGTCATGTGGGAATACAGAAAAAAAATAGTGCTCCGTGAAAAATATCTTCCAAATTAATAAAAAAAAAAAATTTTTAAATATTTAATCTAAGCTCCTAAGTCCTAAGATATTTGAACTTTTGTTCACGAACTTATGGTGTTTCAACTTAAGTTGTCATTGGGAAGTGCTGGAAAATTGTAACGAAAACTGTCACCGAAAGGGTTCCGCCAGATCTTGTTTCGTTCCGCTTCAAATTCGTCGGTCTTTTCATTCATCTCTGCATTACCCACTATGCTTTGCCTGATCATTTCGGATAGAGTCAAATGAAAGAAGTAGCTTCAATCAAGCTTTAATATCTGCAGTCCGTCTTGTCATCAATTATTGGAGCTCAATAAAATCTGCCGATTTCTTTGAAACACTCAGTCCTCTGGAACAACATAGAAATTTCTATGTTGAATTAAAACATTTTCCCTACTTTTTTTTTACCTTTGCAAATTCCAAAGAATTTGTCTGTAGGGTATTTAATTTTTTACAAAGTACATCACAAATTTTATTCTTTGACTTCAAACATAATACTCAACCGATTCGAAGGACATCATACCTAAAAGTACTCAGAAAGATTTAATTTCCTTAAACAATATTTAACTCTTTCGTATTTCATGATGTGACCTGAAAATAGCATCTCAACAGTCAACATCCCAATGCGACCTTTTTTAACATACAAAGTCGCAGCACAAGGAAAAAAGAAGAAATATAAAAAAAAAATTTTCGAATCCTAAATAAAAATCCTTTCTGTATTCTATTTGACATTTCACTGGAAAACAAAAAAATAAGCAAATATAAGAAAAACTCTTCTTAGTATCCAGTCCTTTCTTAAGCTTCTAACAAAATGTAGTTAAAGGACGAAAAAGGAAAAAAAATTTATATTCTAATTATTACGACGATGACAAAGTGATTTCGCTTGAAGGATGTAAATGACACGAAACAAAAGGTATTCTATCACGAGAAACGAGATATTCCCTTTCAAAGGTTTGCCCATTTCATTTTCGTCATCGAGATTAATGTAATGGGGCCGAAATGTAAACAAACAAGGACACAGTGTTCATTCTGTTAGCAAAGCAATGAAGCTCGTTTTAAATTAAATATTTTTTTTAATAATTCTTCACAAGATCTGTCCAAAAAGGAAAACATTTTTTTTCGCAACAGAAAAAATTACTTAGATAAGTTTGAATAATGCTTAATTGTTAAAAGTATTTGAGTTGGATGGTTGGTTGAGTAGGACGCAGGCGTTTTATTTAGGTTGAAGGATAAAGGTCATGCCGTGGCAGCAAGTTCTCAATTTAATTGATAATCCAGCGAATATTTAATAACCGTATACGTAAGTTTCAATAAATTGAGCACAACATTTATTTCTACCAATTTTATGTTTTGATCCTTATTTTCATTTATTCCTTATGCCATTTATACTTAAAAATAAATTAATGGTTGGCGCAACAAGTCCGTAAGGACGGTAGGCCAAGCTTCTTTGGCGTTATTTCGAAAACAGAATTTATGAACTATGTACTTGCATTTGTTGTCACAAACAAAACACAAGGATCCCAAAAATAACTATTAAAATTCGCTCTGAAACGCAGCAAGACTTTGGCAATTGGATTTTTTTTTTAAATTTTATTAGGTAAAGACCTTACAAGATTTTGAAGTAGCTTTCTAAAATACTGCTTAACTTAAAGACTTGCCTAAGACTTAAAGGGTGTTTTTCTGGAGGTATAACTAGAACTTTGAGTTGGCAGCACTATTTTAACTGGCGGCCATTTTGTCAGCTGTCAAATGATTTACTTTAAATTTAGTTTGGCATTTCAACATGAATAGACTGACGCCTGAACAACGCTTCCAAATTGTGCAAATTTATTTTGAAAATCATGGTTCTGTTCGAAATACGTATCGCGCACGTTTACTCTAAATGATAATAGTAGAGTGCGTACAGAAGAAGTTATTGCTGCTGTAGAGCTAAGCGTAGAGGAAGACCGTATTTCTTTAAAAACGATGCTGGCCAGAATGTTACAGTCAATGGTGACCCCTATAGAGCCATGATTACTGACTTTTCGATCATCAATTGAACAACCATGATATGCAGGAGCTGTGGTTTCAACAAGACGGCGCAACATGTCACACAGCTCGTGCCACAATTGATTTATTGAAGGAAACGATTGGTAACCACATAGTTTCATATTGCGGACCCGTGAATTAACCTCCAAGATCGTGCGATTTAACGCCGCTTAACTATTTTCTGTGGTGATATGTGAAGTCGCTTGTCTACGCCGATAAGCCCAAAACGATTGACCGCTTGGAGGACCACATTTGCCGCATTATTGCCGATATACGGCCGCAAATGTTGGAAAAAGTCATCGAAAATAGGACCTCCAGTTTAGAATACGTCCGAGCCCGCCGTGGCGTTCATATGCCAGAAATCATATTTAAATTATAATCCCAGAAGATTATCTTTCAAATAAAGTAAATTTCATGTCAATTTAAAAAAAATCATCTTTGTCTTATTGCTTTTCAAAGTTCCATACCTATAAAAAAAAAACACCCTTCAGTTGGATCAAACGACGTGCTGATCCCCTTGACGAAAAAGGGTTGTAAGCAAAAAATAAGAAATACCTTCCAATTTTATGTGATTTAATAGATTTAACAGAATTAATTGAGCCGGTTTAGTAAAAGTAAGACGGCGTAATACCCATCAATTGAACTGCTACGTTCTAACTTTAACATAAACCCGAATTTTTGAAGCCCACAGTTGATGATGTATGATTATTTTTAAACTAAATTCCCCTTATTGACAAATAATTTATTCCTGCTACTGATAGATGCTACGGCACCCGACTACGAAACAGCTATACCTGTGACTATCTGCCGAACTCGCTATATGCAACGGCCAATCGCTTGCCACTTAAACGACTTGCAGTCAAAAAGCAAACGTTAATTTTATGTGGAAGCATTTACAGCTTCCACTGCCACATATGTAAATATCTATTCGTGAAAATGCATAAATTATCCAAATATTCGCTTTATTCTAAATGTACGCACACACCGCGCCATCCGTGCGAAGCGTAAACACGCCGTGTCAAACATAAACTCACCATCTGCGATGTGACTACAAGTGTGTACATAAATCGATTAACACCCTCGGCACACATGCAACTACAGAAGTCGCCCCGCGGATAATGACCGAATAATTACGTTGTAATAAACACATCCATTGATTTGTCGACAGTCCCCCAAATCATTAATTTCAAGCGTGAAGACACAATGGCGGTCCGGTTATAACATAACAGTTGCGATTGCCCCTTGGTCATCATCAACACCACCGCGCCGTCATCATCATCATCATCATCATCATCATCGTAATTTCCATAATCATCGGCACAATCAACATCATCGCTGTCGTCAATCAAAAGTTGTTTTAATCCGCACAGCCGACACGGCCTATACAAATTATTATTGCCCAAAGGATAAAGCGGTCGGTCTTCTTGAGCGCTGCCTGTCAGCGCCACCTTTTATGGACCGTAAAAAATTATCACATAGTATTGTGCGAATTCCGAGTGTAATATTCGCAGCCATTTCCAAAAGTACCACAAAACGCGTGTCGAATGGTTCATAAAACAAATCTCACAAATGACCGAAATTTATGTGTCTAAGCACGCAACGGCACACCACAACGGTCGGAGCAAAGCCCCGGGTGTACCGATACCGAACATACACTCTTCCAGCTACCCAACTGTGTTTAGTTTCATTTGCAGATGATTTATGAATATTTTTTTGCTATAAGCGGGGGTGCAAAGCATCCCACTGTCAACCCCCCCTCAATCTATATCGTGCAGCAACAAATGAGCGTTATCTAGAATTTTTATTCGAACAGGGGTGGTGCGGTGTTGCCTTCGGTGCTCTATTTGCATATTTTAGGGAAAAACGCGATTGGAGCGGCAGCCAGATAACCAGCAATTGTGGAACGCACCTCTGACCTTTTGTGCACTCTTGTGCAGGATGAACTTTCTTTAGTGCTTTGACCCCTGAATGGGGGCAAAAACAAAACCGAACGACAACCGTGAGCGGAAGGATCGTCTTGAGGTGTAATGGACTCACTTTTTTATCAATGTCAAATGGAGAAGTTGTAATGGATGTCATTTTGTAATTGCGGAGGCGATAAGAAAAGTTCCCTGCAGAACGAGCTGGTTTATTTTTGGACTTCCTGTGCGAACGACACCAGGTAGTCCCATTGAAAAACTTCAGCAGGTGAATTCTAAAGTTTTTCAATTACTTTCTGTTGCAGTTGCTGTGTATATTTCCGGAGAAGGTAAACAACAATTGTTGTGTTTCCAAGAAGGAAACGCGAGAAGTCTGGTTTACTTGGCTTGCTCTTACTGCGAGGGCGCCAGCAACGAAGGGAAGATATGGTATTGCTAGAGGAAAGAAGGAAATTTCAAAAACGCATAAAAAATAGCAAATGGGAAGTGATGACCTAAAACATGAATAGTGGGTACACTTCTGTGGATAGGCCGATAAGGTACAAGGCATATAGCTGCTGTAACAAGCACAAGCTTAAGAACAATTGTCGGCGGGCAGTATTAAAAAAATACCTACTATGGTTGATCTTTTTCGCATAATAACAGAGCGCATATGGAAGCAATCCGTCACAACTTCGAGAGATCTGTTAGAAGCGGTACAGTCAAACGAAATAAGCCTACTAAAATGAAAGGAGTCTTAGGCCTAGTTTTAAAAGAAGTCAGAAACACTATAAGCAGATGCCTGGCTGAAGGCAAGTTGTAAAATGCTGCGCCTTCATATTGACATTAATGACCGAAAAGACACCAAAGCAACCGTCGAAATGGGGACCGTTGTGTCACATAGCGCTTTGATAGAACCAGTCACCGAGGTAACTATTGACTTGCCGTCCGGGACAAGCCCCAGCTGGGCTTATTTAAAGCTGTTTCGGAAGGCGCAATCGACTACGGGCCCATAATAAATTCATTCGAAAAGTAGGCATCGACGGCAAACGCACTCTACTCACTCTTCCACTGATCTGGAAAGAAATTTTAGAACCACGCTTGTCGAATGAGACCGCAACCGCCCACAGCGACCCTTAAACTCTGAATGGTCAGCATTTCAAAAGAGGATGTGAGGATAGCACAACTTGTATAAAAATGTCTAGGGGTACTCATGGAGAAGTTTTCAAACCTTACCCAGCCAAGAGTTGACGCAATACCTGGAAATCAGTCTTCGTGTTCTCGTACATTTACCATATACAAAATTCAGTTATGATGCCGATAAGTCCTGCCACTAACTCCTGCGTTATTTATGTAAAAAAAACTCGGTTATGATGCCAATTCCTCCTGTGTATAGCTCTTCAGGAAACAATTATTTTCGTTATGAAGGATGAGCACTTGCTGCTGGAATGCACCTTAATAAGAAGAAGCATCTAGAAATGTTTGAAAATGGTAAATGGGCAAAACAGAAACCTCAAGATGACTTATATCATAAGCTAGCTAATTAAAAAATACCGCAAACAATCATTATCAAGGTCAATCTTCGAGAAAACAAATTATATCCTTGATTTCTTGATCTGATACCGTTCTTCAGAAACCAAGCGAAGAGGTGCACTCGCCAATCGATTTTTCTTCGCCTTGAAAAATCAATTTTATTGTAAGGCTTTGCTAGGAAACAGAACGAATACGCTTTATTAGTTCCACATACACCCAGCCATGCGGTATGTTAGAGAGAAATGGAAGCTAGTGAAGCAGTTGAAGCTATCTTTCGTTGCTTCGAATGCAAAATGTCAAAAAGTCAGTTTGAATCTTCAATTTAGTATTTAACGTCAAACAACTGCATCGAGAACGGATCAGCTACCTTTCACCCCTAATATATTTGATATTTGATATTTATTGATATGAAACGCTGTACATCAAGTATCAAGATATATGCAGTAAGTTATGTGTAAAATTAGTTTTGCATTCGTTCGTATAATTCGCACTCGCTTGGTGATAGATACCCGTACACATGAGCCCATCTGAAAACCGCGATATATTCTACTCTAGTGGAAACAAAAATCATGATAGCGTTATATTTTGGATGCTACGGCCATATTATTCACTCCTTTTAAATTTTAATACGGGCTAAAGTTCGCACCCGGATTTGAGTCAGTTTAAACCAAAAATAGCAAGAAGGTAAAAAATGGACTTCATTCGTGAAATGTATGAAATGTTGATGTCGTCTGAACTCTGAAGACGAATTTGTCGGAGAGCTGATGAAACAGCAGTTGATGGTAAATCAACATCGGTCACAATGTAATGGATTTTCGGAATTATTTCTGGTTAAAAAAAAATCATTTTGCGACTGACACAAGACGTAAATGAGGAAATTTGGAATGAAATCAAACCGCCTCCGACACGATACATTCCAAATGCATCTAAACGAAGACAAAGGCGAGAAAAACATTGATCGTGATCAAGAACAGTAAAAATAATACCATACGGGTAAAAAACAAAAATTATTTGTATAGTGCGTTTTTTAATTCATTTTAAAAAGTATAAATATGAGCCCATTCATAAATGCAATATTGCGCAAGATGTGCTAAGCAGAAAGTTCAAAAATGCATGAATTGCATTCACTGCTAAGCAGAGAATTCATAAATGTAGTAGATTTTTATTTATTGCGCAATTTTTAGCGCAATCGTGCAGGTGTAAGAGTCGTATTGCATTTGCATAACCTGTCATTGCGCTGTGGATAACTTAATTTTTAATTTCTTTTTGTTGAAAATGGGTGAACATACTACAGATAAGTAAACTGCTTTGAATTCATACAAAAAATGTGTTTTGCGACTCATCCGAAAATGATTCCAAAGTCATTTCTTAAAATTACTAGTTTTATTCAAATTTCAGTTGTTTTTTCTTCGTTTATGTACCTAATGGTTGAGAACAATTTATCACATACAATATTCAAATGACAGCGATCGACATAAATTCCATTTTTACGCAGTTGTTCGTTCATAAACATCTGATATGTGCTTTGCAAGCGCATGCTTTGCAGGAAACTTTCAACTTCAACTTGCGCAGTGTTTCCTACTTTGCAGTGCGTTTGCTTTGCAAATCTTGGATTTATGAATGGGCCCTAAATATTTCATTCATTCGCTTCCAACTACAGGTCCTCGTCTTCTATTTTATCGTCGACGGACGACACTGCATGGAAACTTTCGTAATTTTTGTAAATGTTGTCCACTTGGGGGTTTCATTTTCATTTTACGTTTATTTATACTTTTCGCCGTTGATAATTAATGCATCTAAAAATAAAACTGGGCACAAATCTAATCAAATCAACTTAAAAGTGCAAACAACAAAAACCAGATGTAATTTTTTCGGGAAATTTGAAATCACGTTAAAATCGGTTTGAACTGTTTTACATCCGCGTTTAATTACATTTTTAATGCATGTTTTTGACTGAATATTATGGATATAGATTTAAATTGTCGAGTTTGAGAAAGTCGGATTAAATGGTCGTTTGAAAAGTTAACTTAAATCTCTTCGCTCAGAAATGGCGCTGATTAACTGGCGCCCACACGATGCAACTACCTGTGCAGCAACCAGCAATCCAACCACCAGCAACCAGCGTCACCACTTGACAAAAAAAACGCATTTTAATAATGCCGGCACGTTCCCTTCACTCATAGTCTCCGCTGTCTTAATCATAAAAGTTATATTTTCGCAGATAACATGTGCAAATACAAAACGAAGAAAACGCCAACAACATACGCCATCGTCAATGACATAAATCCGCAGCCGACATAAATCCCCCGCAACGCAGCGTATTATATACGAGGATCCATTTGTCGCCGCCACTATCTGTGTGTGTGCGTGTGCGTATGCTCGTTTTAATTAATTAAAATTCTCCTGAAGCACGCTTCATGATCCCATATTCCCATGTGCGCTAATATTTGCTATCTATGCCCGTGGTAACGGCAGCAAAACCGGCTGAGCTGTGGCTGCATCACTAGTAGTTGTTCTCTCTGGTCCACCATGGTTGCCGCCGAATCAGCCATTCGAGAGCTGCAATTCCCGAAAGTTTGCGGATATATTTCTCGCGACTCCATTAAATGCGATGACTGGCAGTGAACTTTTTGTTTCTTCCTGTATTTGCGTTGTTTTCTGTTTTACGTTTTGTTCTTTTTTTTATCTGTCCATGCTACCCTTCGCAGCTGGAGAGGAATGTCTTTAGCCGACCCAATAATTGGACTGACAACGGAGCTATGCCAACAGAATACGAAATTCCTTTAATACGACATTTGAATGATTGAAGTTGACGTCAAAAGTACCTACATCCTTGGTGTGGCGAAGGCATTATACGATTCAAGAGTATACTACATGGAAATGCTCTTTACTCGGCTGGCTGGAGTGCGTGCCAAAGATAAGTATCCTATATCCTGCGCATAGTGGGCGGCTTAATCGCCTCCTTATCCATTGATTCGTGAGTCCTCACTGTGTAGTTTCTTTGACGGAAATTGCATATACTCCTGCAAATAGACAGGTGTACTAGGTATATAGTCCTCGAATAAAATGATTATTCTCGGGAAACACCAGCCGAAGGATATCTCTAATCATGTATTGGCAATCGGTGTAGGCAAACAAAAAATTGGACATAAATTTGATGGCGAAATTTAATAGCGATACAGGGTTTTTGTTTTGCAAATCAAAAACCATCTCATTTCAGACAAGGATGCGATACGACGCCGATGACGTGAATTGTGTATTGCGGATAAGAGAATGAACTAGCAGAAGGATATTGATAACCATAAAAGCGGTTTTATAGCAGAACAGGGTAATTTTTCTCTTAGTTCGCCAAAGTGTAGGTAGGTAATTTCCAAGGATCCCAGATACTCGTATTTAGATAGTCAGAGCGAGAGAAGGAGTAGACCACTGGCTGGCTGGCTGGCTGCTGGTTCTGTGTAATATATCGTATCCATTTAAGGACATTTTCTGAAAAGGATTGAATGTACGGCAGTAAGTGTGGTTTGATGGAATTGGTTTTACGGTAAATAGGTTCACCTTTCGGCACATCCCAATATTGCGAAAGGATACGCGTTGTTCTGTTGGAAATTAATGACCGAATTTTAAGATCAACATCACACCGCCACAAGGATTGAAGTTAAAATAAATTTTGGTAGTACGGCCTTCGACGGCGGCAATGAGTGGATCCCAGGGGAGTGTTTTCTATTTATATGTGCCTAATAAAAATGTATTCTCCCCATATTGGGTTAATGAAAGTCTATCGAGGATGGAAACGTTGGTAATGTCTCTCGCTTAGGAGTGGGTATGGGTATGTTTGCGGATCAATAGTTATGGGCCATTTTTGAGGTGGCACGTGCTTTGTATACATGTTGTACATTGTGCGGCGACGGGTGTGTTAGCTAGAGTCTTGCATTTAACTAGAGGCAGGTGTGGCTACTCATCTACCAGTTGGTAAGAGAGAGTCGGACGGGACGCTTCTAATTGAACTCTAATGATAACAATTCCGTGCAGTGAAAGGGATATGTTTTGTTAGATTAAGTGATTTAAATAGATTGCCGCCTTTGTGCGGAAGGTAGATTAATTTGCGCATAACAACGGACTTTGGGAAAATGTAGCTGGGGATAGTGCAAAGTATCCTGGATTTTATTTTAATAGATATAACATATATTATGCGATCCGCAGGTCTACTGTGGGATTAAATGTTTCAATAATGATTCAACAAAGATTGAGAGAGTAGCTTCGAGTCTTTGTTTTCTTTCCAATCTGATTTTTATGACATATGGAATGTTGAGCCGCTGTTTCTTCCCGTAGTCCGTCTTATATCGCCCAGAAAATCAATTGAAACAAATATCGATCTTCGGTTCAATTGCCATGGGTGAATTTCTGTACATCTGCCAAACATTCCCTATGCAGATTGAACTGTCAGAATTTAGCAAGAAAATTAAAAAGGAAAATCTTTTAATGATTTGGTGGTCTTGTTCGAGAAAGTTTGTAAAGGAATTTTTTGTTTTTTTTTTAACCATCACTTCATGAAACTCGCCAACCAAAAGAAATTGTTCAAGGACCCCATCAGAATTAAGGTTGAAACGCTGTAACTCTTTGCTGTCTGCATTCCTATATTTATTGACATAGGTACTACTTATCATAGTTTGGATTTTCCAGCATTAGTTATTTATACTGGAAAATTCTTTCTTTTTTTAGAAATACCTAGCTCTGTTTATCTATTTTCCATAAATACTGAATATTCCTAAGAACTCGACAGGAAGGATCAGTCTTTTCAATCTTGATGCGACAGTATCACTCGTATTTTTTTTATCTTGTCATAAGTGTAACTTTTATAATGTAAAATAAAATTCTTTCAAATGCCTTTTAAAATAAAATGCTTTCCAACTGCGAAAGTTTTTTTTGGCATTTATGTAGGTCAAATAAGATAAGTCATTATACATTAAATAGGTTTTATTCTTTTATTAATCATTTTGCACTTCCAGACCGCCGACGCATCGCATTCCGAAATAGTATATCAGTACAGCACAACCCAGTAAATACACCGTCACCGAGTCCCGTATTGTTATACCACATATCAAATGAGTGCACTGGTACCTAGCCTAGTATCGATACCGCGATGATACACGGATCAGGTTGCGTTCGCTAGGAGGGATGACCTGATTCGTGTGCGGTTAAATACCGGACGGCGGTATGGTATTCGGAGGAAAGCAACACGATGTCGAAGCGAGCATTGGTCTGTGTTCTGGTCGCTGGAATGTTGGGGATCGGATGGCTGGTGAGCTGGGCAACGAAGGCGTGGGGGTGGTACAGACTGCTGAGTCGCATGTACCTCTGGGAACTGCTGTGACTGGTGACTGGTGACGGTGTCTGGGGCGATCCGTTTTGTTGGGAGTTGTCTTTTTTTACCACGACCGAGCGAGCGACGGCGGTCCGGAATTGTAAAAGCCCATAATTTGTTTAACGTAAATTAAATGTATTAATGTAAATTAAATGTCTTAATGTGAAATTCAGAACTCTCTTTTGTAATAAATTAAAATCAATTATTGTGAATTTAACCACATTTATTGAATTATTTAAGAAATGATCAAGACTTGCACGCTAGAGGCACGCTTTCGTTTAATTTAAACTTGTTGCGCGATACATATAATCATATTTAAGGTAAATTTTACGAACTCACAATGGCGAAACTTTTCGTAAAAAATCACCCATTTCGACCTACAAAATATTGAATGGCTTAAATTATTATTCTTATTAGTACCAATCCCAGATTGTGTTTTTACTGGACAGAGAAGAAATGTAATGTTCTTCCCTCGTATTTTATTTACCTATGTATGTCTGTTTTGAGGTGACCTCATATAGCCTAAGCGAAAGAATGAGATGTCATAAGATTCATATCATATGCTAAAAAGATTAAAATAAGGAAATTAAATAAAAAAAATCGGACAACTAAAAACATGTGGACAAGGCGCATTCAAGTTTCAAGTATACCTACCGAACTATTTGACAGTCGGAGGCTACGCATGTTTTTGTTAGGTATAGTCTGCGTAGGTATACTCTCCGATTGTCTACTTGAACGTATCTTGTTCACATCATTCAAGCTCTTTAAGTCAGTAGGGTTTTTTGATTTTTTTTTTTAATTTAATTTCTTTTAACATTTCTTCCTAAGAAACGACACTACTTTTGGCTCAACTGGTTTGTGTTCAATCTGGTTTGCCATTTGTGGAGTACATTGGAGCAAATCCACAAGAGTCACATAAAACTTGATTATAGCCTTAAAACTGCTCAGTTGAGTTGGGTCTTCACGCTGCTGACGATGTTATTGGTCCTTTTTCTAAATGTTTGGTACAGTGCGAGTGCGTTTCAATTAATAGCCAACTTTGTTTATTTCTTCAAACAACATTTATCCGGCTCCCAATATATCTGCAGGAGGGCAGCGATAGGTGCTCATGCTATTTGACGGCTAACTCTTGTGGGGTTTATATTAAGTACTTGCTTTGTGCTGATAAGACTTCTCTAAGAGGATCAAATTCAAATTATTTCAACAAAAATGTCAGCAACCGCTGATCTAAATATAAGAAGTGTGTCGTATAAAAAAAAACTGTCCTCAGGAAATTTAGCTCGGAATGCTATTTTTTGACATTTTTTTCAAAAACATTCTAATGAGTAAACTATTTTTATGCAAAGAAAGGCAAGCCATGTCTACAGTGACAACCTTCTTCACTCTTTCGTCATTACAAACAAGTGTGCGCTCTTTGACATTTGAAACTCACGGATAATAAAATTGTAGGCGCAGAGTGGCTTAGTGGTTAGTGTGTTGGACTACTAAGCGAGGGGAACGAATCTTTGTGAGAACTGAGAAGCTATGCCTAGGGTCACAAGGGACCAATTGCGGCAACTATTTATTTATTTATTTTTAAAATGTGGAAACTATTTAAAAATTTCAAGAAACCGCCTTACCTATATTTTTAGCTGTCGTTTGCGACTTTAAGACAAGAGGGATCTAACTGACATTTATTCTGGACACAATGGACCCAACTGATGGTCAAAGTGAAGCTGTGGCATTCGTCACCGACCTAACTGACATTTTTGCTCTATAGACCTTCCGACTCTAGTTTGTCATGTGCGCAATCATTTTTCGCATACTTATCTCATGCCGATTGAAACGTTACTAAGCTTCCTATGTCCTGAGACTTAGCAGAGTGTTAAAATAAAAGCGATGCACAATTTTTTGTGATTTCGTAGTGCGTTCTAATTTTCGAAAATCCCGGCCAAACAATCCTTTTCCTCGATACATGCACTAGCCATACCATGTAAAGTACTGCTTAAAAAAGGGATTTTCCCTCAAATGATTTCAGAGTACAGCAATTACATTCAAATGACAAAAATCTCATCACTCCACTTAGGAACAGCCACCATGCAAATAAATAAAACTTCGCCATACAGACACACCACACTCCTCTATTGGACCTACAAGTATATGGCCTGAATCAACTAAAACTTTGCATACACAAAAGAAAGAAAAAATTGAAGCACAAAAATGCGAAATGACAAAACTACTATCGTCCATTTACCACAATGGTGTTGGTGCAATTTATAAAACCAACAATAGCGCACTCCCCGCTCTCGCAAACACAAGATGGTAATGACAAACTTTCACGCTCTGCCGCCAGTAGCTACAAATTTATCCTTTTCCACTGCCATACTACTTCATCAGCCATGCACACATGAAGAATTGTTAAGCGACAACAAAAAAAAAAATAAATAAATGAAAATTCGCAGCTAAATAACGCCGAAGCACAAAACCGTCCTAAAAGCAAAACTAAACCCTGTACTACGACCGACGAGTGTAGAGTACACATCAGCACAGAATAACCCAACTGTGAACTTTCTCCAGGACACTATAGAATTTTTTGTTTGTTTTCCATCTGCTGTTTTGATGGAGCGGGCTACCGACGACAACGAGAAACACCGAATCCCTTGGGTCTTGCGCGCGCGTTGATGGCCTAATGAAGTGAACTGGAGAATCAGAGTGATATAGAGGGTTCCAATGGCTCTGCATTATCCTCTGACCACACTATTTGTATAAAAGTTTGGTCGGGAGTTAGGTTAGTTGGATTGGTGGTTCTTCTTCTTCTCATTTTTTTTTTTTTTGGTCCCTCTAATGCTTTCAACATGCGGGCTACCCCCGAACTAAGTTCACCATATTGCTGCCTAAATGCTATTATCCTATTTTGAGGACTTTTTGAGCTCTGGGATTTGGTGTGTTTTGTCATCGGCATCGCTGTAGGAATTCGGCACACGGTGGTAGTCCCTAGTCATCCTTGTTTTTACATTCAAAGTTTCGCTGTTTGGGGTTGGCGTATGGGGAGTATGGCGTAGGGAGTATGGCGTATGGAACATCGGGGGTGCGTATATAGATATTGTCGGGCCGAGAAGAAGGCCCTCTTCGAGAGGGCGACTTTTAAGAGCTTTGCACATATCCGATTGAAATGTGCTGTTTTTTGTGCGGAGTAAAATGGTGCGTGTGCGACGGCTGTTAAATTCGAAATTGTATAGGCGATGTTTTACGGCCGTGATTTTATTTTGCAAACACACACACAAACACACGCACACACAGCTATAATGGATCTTTTATGCGGCTACATGCTGGATATAACTTAGTTCGCCGCTGTGGGTCTATTAGTTTCACTTTTTAGGATCGGCTCGAGGGCAAAGTAAACATATTTGGATATAAATTTCACGAGCATTTTATGGCTCCACTGGGGCGCACATGACTCTATAGTAAATATTGATTTGAGGGGACGGCATTTTGATGTTTTGCCTAATCGTGTAGCTGAAGTGAATTTCATCTTTTAACTAGATAGTATTGGGTCAAACGTTTTGGTGTGGGCGGCGACGTGACTGTTTTACGTGTCGGTAGGGTGCTTGGATTTAAAATTCAATAGATTTGCTGAGATTTATGGCGATGTCAAGTGGAGTGGAACGACTGTTTTCCAAGGGCAGGGAGCGGGGCAGACGGGCAAGGTACAAGTAACTTAGGATGTAGGTATTACTGGGAAATAGAAGTTCGAACCTTCGAAAAATCGTTCTCCCTGTCACCTAACAAAATCATAAGTGGTTTGCACGGATCTGGGCGACGGACATTTTTACAAAGTGGGCCTTTTGCATTTTAATTTCGATGTATCTTGATGTATCTCAGTTCGAAACAGGAACCCTGTTTTTTCACAGAAAAAATGATCACCTCCGGGTTCTCTTATGCTGGACAAGAGCTCACGTTTGCGTGAAAAACAAACCAGAAGCAAAAATGTCGCCTAGGCCCAGGGTCCCTACCGACCTGTTGCGCCAACTATTTATTTATTTTAAGTATAACAGGTTTTCGTCAAACTTGGGTAATCACTTTTTACTAAATAGAGTCTTCCTTCCGAAAAACAGAAATGAAAAATTTCTATTCAGCCATCTGCGCATTTCCTAAAAAAAAACATTTTGACTCTAGGTACTCCAATAGGAAAAATTACACACAGTACTTCCGATATACCCAGTACCCTGAATCAGGCAACGATTTTGGCGAACAAATTACATTTTTGTCAAAAACGTCCCCAAGAAGTAGGCGTGGAGCGAAAATCCTTCTCGAAAGGTTTCCAAAAAAAGATTCATTTAAAATCTGGACAACAGTTTTCTCATCAACCGCAAACAAACATCAAATCCCCAACAGTTTTATTTTGTGCACACTTTTGCGTTGTTTTTTGACAGCCGCAACACTCCTTTGCTGTAGTAGCGAGGCCGTTTTTCGTTTTGGAAGCAGTACTCCCTGCCTACATATATTTTAAACATTGCCTTCATATATTCAAAACATTGTTGTCGCGGTTTCTTTCTTCAGAGAAGGGTTAACAGTGCTCTAGCACCTTTTCGCAAGAAGACCTTAAGGTCCGTTGTATAAGTCCTTGCATGCTTTTAAGCAAATTAATTTGACTTATCCACTTTGCCATTGCTTGAACCAGTTAATGAATCTTGTCTAATTGGGGTAGAATCGAGATTTTCATTTTAGACAGTGCATACAGGCTTTCGAAGTTGGACTTAAAACCTAGACATTGAAGCCATCGACTGAACCTCTGTTTTATCCTCGCTTTAAAAGCTTCTGCTGAGATTATTGGTCGTTGACAACCGAGGGACGTCGCAGTAGAGGAAGACCGCGACTGAGGTGGATCACGCAAGTGAAGGGGACCTTATCCAACTGGAGACAGCTGGCTAGAGAACGCGCTAGCTGGAAACGCTTGTTTGTTGATGATAGAAAAGTTAGATTTCCTCAAATGTTTAGTTTCACTACCAATTACCCCTCGTCAAAAATTGTTTCCCCTCTGGAATAGACTCCCAAAACAGCAAAATCCATTCGGCTGTTCCCTCACCCCCATACAAACACATTAACATTCGACTGAATAAATTCGCACGCTAGCAGTCGGCGCCGCCGGCCCAATTCATGCCTATTCTTGGATAAATTCACAAATTTTCCACTTAACCACTGGACTATTTCACAGCTGCCCGATTCGCAATCAGCTCCTCGTTGTTGGTCAGCGGTCGAGTGTCCCGCAGCTCCTAGAAATTATATTCATCAAATTAAATTTACCGCCGGGAATGTGATTTTGAAATAAGCATTCAAATCCGTTTACAGGGTCATTCCCTAATCAAATCTCCGCCCCCCACTCCCCTCCGCCTGCGAGCGCATTAAATTCTCAAAAACGTTATTGAGAGTAAGTGGACATTTGGCGAATTGAAAGTTTCACCAGAACTATCATCAGCATCGCGCCCATAAACAATGATCAAGCGTGGTCCAAATTTCTATGCGTCTGTATGTATTTACTGGCGAGTGTCTACATGCATGAGAGGAGTTACGTAAATCATTGGGACTCAAGTACTTGTGTGTAATTTGCTGCCATCGAAATGAATCGAGAGGGCCACAAATTTTATGATTAGAATGAAACCGGTCTCCACATATAGCACCTCCCGCATGTACGTGGTCCCTCGGGTCCAACCGTGCATCCTCTTTGTCATATCGACGTCGATCGTCGTCGTATAGTTGGTCCGGTTTGTCGCACAAAAGGGAAAATTTATTTACAATAGTACGATGGATGGATGTGGAAGTACACAGTTTAAGGATGCGTCGCCAGCAGAGTGTGGGAGGGAGAGAGGGAGAACTGGCTTCTGTTACGGTATTTAGCATTTTGATCTTCGAATTTGAATATTTTATGCGAATCCATTACGCCTTACTCGCATTCGTATTTGAGAATCGCTTTAGAGAGGATTCCATCGGCTCAGTGCCCACTGCCCATGCCGACACGTACGCCATGTACCTATACTCGTATCTCGTATGTTGGATGGTATGAATGTCCAGAAAGGACAATGTTGATGTTTTCGTCAAGCCATTTGGAATTCCATTTGGAAATGGTGTCGGTCAATTGAATACCTACAACAGTCAGTCGAAAAGGAGGAACAGCGGTACCTACATAAGAGAATCAAGCGGGTCCGGCTTGATTCATTGAGCCGGCATGAGATGTACGTAACGCACATGCAGACGATGCTCACAATGAATACCGACACATCATCGCGCCCCAGCAGAGAGAAATATGCGTAGCGTTTGAGATGAAATTTGCATAGAAATGAGAATTGATTTTTCGTTTGATAATCATAGACGAAGAAGAGACTTGGCCATGTGTGAGGTGGGCGTGTGCCGAACTGTAAACTGGGTAGGTACCCACATATTTGGCTAAATTTGCAATTCCATTTGAAAAAATCCCATCTGGTCTAACCAGAGCTGATGTTTAAATTAATTTGTTTAGGAAAATCTTTTAAATGTTTGAAGCTGACTCATGGATGATGAATATAATGGCATAAGATCTGAATATGATATGCAAAATAATTTATATATGTAACAAATAACAAAATTTAGTCTCGACTTTAAATTTACGGAAGCTCACAATTGCGAAATTTGTATGGAAAATATTGCTACTTTGAATTACTAAAATTTAAAGTCGAAAACTGTTTATTGGTAAGGTTCATTTAGTATATTGTTTTAATGGTACCTATCTTAGCCCCCTTACAGAGTCCCGAGATTGCCGACAGATAGGCTTCTTCCCTACCTGTGATTTAATTGTTGCCAGTGGTAGTCTTCTAGAAATATGTCTTCTGAAGTTTACTTTATTACCTAAGAAGCTGCGCCTTCGTAGGGCTCTCATATACAAAATTTTAAGAAATAATGATCTTGTTGAGTATTAGTGGTCTTTAATTAAAAATAGATCCACTTCAAGATAAGTCTCTTTTTGATTGCAAAATCATAAATATCGGCAATAATCGGCAGTGCATTAAGAGCATCGCGCAGGGTCGTCGACAGAGAGGGGGGATGGGCAGTACAATATACTTACTAACGCACCATAATTTTGTTATCGATTTAAGTTGATATAATTTGACAAACAAAATTTTGATAGTATAAATGAGCGCGTTCTTGGCGACTTTATGGCAACAGTGGTAAGCTAATGACATTGCCATGTAGGAAATATGTAGTTCAGTATTTCGCTACCGTCAAACTTTTTGTCGGCGGGCTGTTAGAACTACCTCCAATATTTCTAAATTAAAATATCAATCAGACACCAGATCAGTTTTTTTTTTAGTTTTTCTAAATCGTTATCTATTTATTTTAATAGGTACGTAAACATCCAAAGTGTTCGTACACTTTTTTAGTATTTATTATGAGATGAGTAGAAGGAAACTTATATCATTCGAAAGGTATTGTGCCATAAATGTGCACAAACAAAAAATTGTGGGTACCTATATGTCGCCATTAAGAATTGTAAAATTGAGTTGAATTGCCCATACTTAGTTTTTAATTTAGAGGCATACTGCGAGGTGTTGACTGTTGGTAGTGTCGATTTTCGACCACAAGCGAAACTAGTAGGTACTTATACAAATATGTGCCTTAAAAGCACCAAGAATCTCTGATTTCCGGAAGTTGGTAATAAAAAACTTATTTTGTACCTACATATGTATTATGCATTGTTTTGACGCTTGCGTATTCTTCTGACCGCCAGGCGTAGGTTACACGCGTTCGGCGGTCGACAGGCAGCAGCTTATGCACGGACTGGACTTTGTACGGGAACATGCGCAAGTCTTTGACCAAAATTCGCCTTAGCGACGACCGGCTGATGGCTAATTGCGAGGCACGGCATCTGGTCGGTGTTTCCGGCGACAGCTCGACATCCTCGTCAACAGCGGCGATATTCTCGCGCATCGGTAACTTAACTGAGCTTATTAGTGAACACACGTTATCGTTAGGACCTTACGACAGCAGTAGTTGCCTGTGTCGAGAAAAGCTGTTTGTGTAGCGTTATAATAATTTTGGTTGTAAAGTATTCAATCAATATTCAGCTTCATATGTCTTGCGAGGGCCAGTTTTAAGAACTGTTTGTGTTTAAAGTTGAATATTGTTACAGATGAATCGCTTCTTTCATGATAAAAAGATGGAAAGCTTCAACAGTTATTGAACACGGAATTTTATGAAAAATAGACCCAACGAAAGGTAATCCGTAGTTGAATTTCTTCGTGTTTTTTTTTTCACTTGGGCGTCCATCTCACTTTATCTTTAATGAGCGTTCTCTATAAAATCCCCTAAACATCTGCAATTAACTGATTTGATTTTTTTTGGGATAAGAGTAAAATAAGAAACAAAAAAGCCGTCGTTGGTCATGGAAACTGCGTTTCAACTAATAGCTGAAGATTCCGCAATCAAAACCAATTTTGTAAGTGAACTGCTAAAAGATATTTCTGGGCGGAATAGGCACTGCTACGTTTGTCAAGGAGGGTTTGTCAGAGGTAAATTTTTTAAGTGAATGTAAAATATAAAATATATGCTGCAACATTTACACAAACCCCCGTAGAAAAGTTGCTAGTCCATGACAAAAATTCAGTAAAAACTC
This sequence comes from Cheilosia impressa, assembly GCA_948293265.1. Lineage (NCBI taxonomy): Eukaryota > Metazoa > Arthropoda > Insecta > Diptera > Syrphidae > Cheilosia > Cheilosia impressa. The sequence goes on along the minus strand of OX411880.1, from coordinate 127,293,085 downwards.
GTACAAATCTCGATGCAATTGAAGATGACAAATCTGGATATTGAAGCTCTGCTCGAATGGTTTTAAATAGAAGTGGATTTTAGTTTTTAATTGTCTGGTTATGTTGTGCGCAAATGCAGAAGTTTCATTGGCTTGGCTGTTCGTTTAGAATATTGAAGCCAATTCATGTTGCGTGCATCATGAACTTTGGGTCCCATTGATGTTGCATAGATCCACTTGCCAACCTCCCAAATGATGTCAAGACTACTTCATATTTAGTCGTGCCCTGGGATATTGCGAACACCCTTTTCCTCTTAGCCAGTAAAACTGTTGAATATCTTCATTATATCCTCTCCGCATAACATTCCGGTCACATTTTTCCAAGTCAGAAATGTGTTGCCTACATATTTGACAAGCACACAACATGGTGGCAAGGTCCCACCTAAAATACGAAACTTGGGAACTGCACCCCAATGCCATTGTGACTATTTGTTCGACAACATTATTATTATGCTGCCCATATATAGGTGCTATTCGCATGTATACGAGGACCGACACGCATATGCATATGAATACTAATCGTCGTCCCTATGCTCACTAAAAATAATAACAACAGAAAATCTGCCATCTTTGCACGACACAATAAGTGCTTACCCAGGTTTTCTTCGACATCATTGTCGTTCCCGCATTATAGAGGTAAGTTGCTCCCCACCTGGCCGGCATTCCTAATGCAAACATCTTTAGCAATGCAAGCAGAAAATGCCCCACCGCTGGTGCTGCTCCTTGGCGGGAAACCAAAGACCTTTGCCTGCACCCTATATTCCGTAAGCCCAGGGATTTCAATGCGCTACAAGGATTTGCATTTAACAATTTACGTGTCTCTCGATCTGAAACTTCAAACGGACGACGTGACGCTCATACCAAATTCAATCAGAAATGCACCTCTCTCAATATATATACTAAGTATGTACAAAAGTAGGACTCGCCTGCAGGCGGCGGATAGTCTTTCCTTGGTAAGATGAGGGTTTGGCCTCCATATTGAATTTGAATGATGCTAACATAATAACACCAAGAGCGGTACAACAATGACACAGCATATATACAACTTCCTACACGAGGATAACAAAGGGGAAACGTTTTTTTGGAAACGTAAAAATAAAATGGAAAGGGATTAGAAGTTTTATTTCTTGGTGGTCTCGTTACTTGTTACACCGCAACTTCTCTGCGGCGCCGGTTGCTTGGATAGAGGAAAAAGTTTTCCTTTCACATTTTTATTCCTTCATGTCCTTTTGCGCTGTCATTGTGATTTTGCTCAAGCCCCGGTCCGCATCCACAGTGTGTAACGCTGTCGTCATTTGGCTGTGACAAGAGAGCATTGTAAGTCTTCTTCTATGGAGTAGTGTGGTTCGTTCGGTTCGGTTCTAGTGGAATGTTCTGCCTCTGGCGAGGGAATAACGCTAACAATTACTGTAAGTTAACCGCTAACACACCATTAATCTTCGTGGAAGAGTCTGCTGCTCTGTGGGTGGGTGTATGCAGGTTTTTTCCCCTTTCTCTCTCTATGATCCCAGTTCACAACTCTTTAGTTGCTAAGGAGGAACCCTGTGTGTTTGTCTGTATGGGTGGGTGGTTTTTCTTTTATTATTTCTATCAAAGGGGTGGTTGATGATGGTCGATACACCACAACCACAAGGGCTAGGCGATAATGAAGTGTTTGCAGAAATGCAATTGTTCGACGATTGAAGTGATTTCCGTTGTACCTCGTCCAGTGCGCACATCGGATGGCTATCGTATAGAAGAGTAATCATGAGAACAAACAGTTAATTGTTGGTACCTCTGGATATATCTGTTGATTCGTTGTGCTCTAGAATATGCGAAGGCACAAAAGCTCTCAAACACAAGACAAGAACACCAAGAACAGGGATCTTCGGTATCAAAAAAATTGTGATGAAAGCTTTTCGCTGAGCAATGCAAGACGAATTGCACCAGAACAAGGACTTTGAAATCCAAACGGGTAGAGCTTTGGTATTACAACAACCTCTCTGGAATTTTGACCTCAAATATGAAGCTTTTATAAGCAATAGAGCAATGTTAAATATATATGGCTGCTGTGATCACAGATTGAGGGGAAAAGCGTCGAATCGTAATGATAAAGGGGAAACTGAGGGACAAGCTTAAAAAAGGGGAAAAAGTTGAAAATCTCTGCGGAAGTTGAACTCCCTAAAAGTACAATTAAAACGCATTTTTATTACAAAACAAATGTCAAAGTTTACTCAGAATGAAATGTTGACACTAAACATGAAAGACAAGAGCCCATCGAACGTCTACGTAAGAAGTTTTGTGTAGGTATCCGAATATATTCACTCGTTTTGATGAGTGAAATCATTGTCGTTTTAATGGTATAAGCTTGTTAAATAAACAGGCTAACATCTTTTTAATTTTTTCATACGAAAAATAAGCAAATTTTACCCAGGGGAAAAAAGGGAATTTTTTTTCTAATTTAGGAAAAAACAAATATTTTTTCTTAAAAAAAAAAGGATTACAGTCTTCAAGGCCTGGAAACACTGGATGGCTCGACATTTCGTGGAAATTCAGAGCAAAAACCGCATCAAAATCCCTTTAGTGGTTCCCGAAATTAGTGCACATAGACAGATGATCCAATTTTATTCAAACTGCCTCTTAAACATAGCTGCCTTCAATAGGCGTAGATTGTTAAATGTTCAGCAAAATCATATGAGCAGTTTTTGAGCCTATAGGCCACAACCATGAATACCTTTCCACTTTTATTTAATAGATTTTCGAGGTTAGGTTTGATTATTTCAAGAGAATGTGTTGTTTTCTTTTAAGTCTCAAATCTGAAACGGGGAAGACCTTCGCTCAGTAGTCCCGCGGACTAACCATTGAGCCACTAACAATTCTTCGTTCCAGCAGAGTTAAGCGCTTAAGACTTTTGGTGTAAAATTGTTTGGCATTTTTCGACTGAGAGTCTTACCCGTTACATAACTCAGCTATCGTTTTGATTTCCACTGACATGGTTCATATTTGCAGTCGCGCAGCTCTCTACGACTCGCATAAATCATTTCAAGAACGTCCCGCTGGAAGTAACCACTATTCTCCGCAACCAAAGTAATACCTACCTCAGACAAGTTCAACTGGCATCTGAACTTCCCGCAAGTCCATTTAAAAAGGTCACACACAAATGCCTTATGTGGTACAATAAGTATAATAAATTATTCCGCAACGTATACGACGACCAAGTAACACCCTCTCAATCGTTGACGAATAATTTTCCACACAATACACTCATCTCCAATTTTCGGTTGTGTCTGCGATAATCAGCACAACTCCATTACATCCAACGTAATCTTGAAGGAAACTCATTCATCCACCCACAACTTGAAAGTCCTGCTATACGCCCCATCAATTCCTGAGACCCCCGTCGCTCTCTCTCTCTCTCTCGCTCTTTTAACCAAACACCGAACAACTGTTTCCCATGTCACTGTAGACTGTACACTGTGCCGCACAGGCGACTACGACTAGGCGAGCGGATAACAACAAACTTAAACTATTTCCACTGAAAATCGCCAAGAAAAAGGATTTAAATTGGAAAACTGAAAACTCCCCGAGGGTATTTATTTGGAAATCCATTACAACGATTCCAGATAAGCCATACGAGGATGGCGAAAGCTCCGCAGATAAACGATTCCCGAGAACAAACTCAGTAATAGTGTGTCTCCTCAAGAAGAAGATTATTTTTACTCTCGGAATTCTTTTCGGATACATTGATAGGAAAATGGTTTTCGTTTTGTGTGTATTATGTCCTTTCTCGTTTGCTTCGAAAAGGTTGGAAAGTTTCCATTGAACGAATGCCCCACGGACGGGGCAATGCCTATAATATGAAACTGCTGTTTGGGAAATTAAAAGGTTAGTGTTGTTTTGCAATTTGCATTTGAAATGCTATTTGGGGCCGGATTTGTATCTACGTGTCGCCGTAGGCTCATTGAGGATTCTCATATTCACTTTGGAGGGATTTTCGGTTATCTCCTTGGAGGAAAGAAGTAATGAATTGTAAAGTTTATCATATTGCAATCTGTGGGAGTTGAGGTGGAAAATCCTTACGAATGCAGACTATTCTATTACCGCACATGTAATGACGACGACAGTTCCCTGTTCCCTATCTCTGTGGTCTTTAAGCACACTTGCGATGCCAACAAATTTGTCAAGCAACCAAATAAAACAATTCCCTGTCAAGAACCCGTCACAAATTCAGAACGTAATCCCCGGTTTTTGATAAGAATAATTCACAAAGGCATCCAAAACTTCATCAGAGAATATGCTCCAATCACAGTGGGTAATTTGACAATCAAATGCAAAGACGCAGACCAAAGCAAGCTGCGTAGGAATTCGAAACAACACAGCCGACTGTATTCAAATTCTTTATTTTCATAAGGACAATCAAGCGCTTACTCCTGTCACGGTTTTGTGTTTGGATTGCATTTCACACCGGAACCACTGTAGAGCAGCTTTTGCCAGGCTCATTATGTTTTGCAGCGGTATTCACTTTTCTAATCTGCAACTTAGATTAAGTTACCGAGACCTAGCGCCCGAACTCACACTTCATCTAGTTCATACCAGTTCATTTCGCAACGAAAGAAAGCATCAGTGCAGATACTGAAACAATATCCCAACCTGGCATATTCGTTTGTGGTCGTTGCTGCGAAATGTGTGCGATGCAAGTTAGAGCGTCATCTCGATGGGGTAGATATTCCTTTGTTATGTCCTCTTCCTGGATTCCGGCATATTCTGGTTTTCGCTACCTCTGTCGACCAGCTATGTGTGCGTACACAGGCATCGTTATCGTCGTCGTTGCTGTCCTCCTCGAAGGCAATAGACATACCAAGTGCATTTGGTGTGCATACCCAAACCAGACGGGGTAAGAAAAATCCTGAATTTAAATGCTTAGCATTCCAACGACAGTTAGCCCTGGGAAAATAAACGCACAAAACAAACATCCTATTTACGCTTGCTGCTGGATGGCATAGGTATAGTGATGGGACGTGCACAATAAAGCAATAAGGATACCACTGTGATGATGACGGTGACGACAACAGCAGCAAGGAGCGGCAATGCCATATAAGAGGTCTTTGCATTGCGGATCGTATTAAGCATTCCCGTCTGAATGTAAAGGCGATGTTTGCTTTAACGCTCTCTGGTCTCTTATTCGGTGGTGATAAATACACAAAAGACTGGGGCTGGAGCCTCGTAGAGTTACCTCTCAAATTGTCCTCAGTTGTGTGCGGTCTGTTAAAATTATTATGTTCCACCGACCATAATGTGCTGCACCTCCTTTTTGAAATTTTCAGCTGGCAGGAGTTGTTAGTAAGCCGGTTTTTACGAAGCTGGTTAAAAACAAACGATTTCTATCGCTTCCACTGAACGTATTCATTGCCGAGCTTCGACATCAAAGGTGGGTAGGTATATCTAATGTCGACATTCAGGCAAAGTGGATGGTTTTGCTCGAATGGTTGGTTGGCTTTAGGAGGTTAACGAGCGTGTGTTCTTAGACCAAAGTGTAGGTCCATTGTACATGTACAGGTCTATGGTTTGGTTTCTTTAAGATTGCTAAAACCCTGAATTTCCTCATTCATGCAGATCCTACAGAAATCATTGTTGGATCTGCGGTGGTTCCGCGGAGGGCAAGGTGAATTTAGCAGGTAAGAATATGGCACAAGTTTTCCACCTTCAATCGTAAAAAAAAACATGCTTGGCCTGCCTTAGACTTATGATGTTCTGCATTTTGTGTGTTCCCATCCATTGATGGCTGATTTATAGACGATTTGGGAGTATAGCAGAAGGGTTCAGGTCCAGTGAAGGGAGTTACAGAGCCCATTCTGGCCAGTTTGTCGGCTTTCGCGTTTCCCTCAAAACCCAGGAATTCACCGCAGATTGGTTTTATTCCTGAGGCTAAGTGTTTAAGGGCTTATAGCGAAATAAGTGCGACATAAACTCTTATCTCTTATGTGACAGTTTATGCCCTAAAAACAGTAGCCCATAAGTATATAAGAAGAGCTTAACAGCTAGGTTCCAGAATCCGAGCGAAATGAAATCGAAATCGAAATTTCAAATCGAGTGAGTTCGATTTTAGTGTTCCACATTTCCACCGATTTACTAATATCAAACATTTTTCGAAATCACTTTCTGTGAAATTAAAAACGGCTGATATCTGTCATTTGAAACGTTCCAAAAATATAATTTTGATAAAAATGGTTTGCTTGTTTTAAATTTCGACTCGTGTTCGCGATTTATTTAATAATGAGTGTTGTGTTAATTGCCGTGTTGTTGCAAACCCAAAAAGAAAAGTATGCAGAAGAAAATATTAAAAGGCGTATGCTGAGAGACCATTGAAATCCATTGAAAATTGCAGATCCTGCGTACATAACTACAATTATTGCAAACGAACGTTCAAATCTCTTATTTCTTATTCCATATAGATTTATATCATACTATCGACTAAATAAATGTTCTTTCTTAATATTGCTGCAAACTGTTAGGCCGCATCTTAAACAATCTTCGATTTCTTGTACGTTGCAGTTAGCTGTAGCTCTTCGTTTTCTTGCCGAGGGAAACTTTCAACTTCCAGATGTTGTTTTGGGCCGAAGCACAGTTTCAAAGATTTTGACACAAGTTCTTAGAAAACATTCCTCTGCTCGGAACGTAATTGAGAGGACAATTGGCGTTTTAAAAAACCGTTTTAGGCGCTTGGCGCGTTCTCTTAAATAACGGCCAAAAAAAGGTGGTACAAATAACTAATGTTTGTTGCGCGTTGCACAACATTGGAAGGCACTTTAAGCTAGGAAATGAAGAAAGTTTTGAGGTGGGGAACGACACAAGTGAAATTGAAGAAGCAACGAATTTACAGAAAAAATCTTAATGAAGCCATTCAAATAAGAAAACATATTGCGAATGGTATACTCTTTATTTGAAAAGGTTATAAAAGTGCAGTATTCTTAGGCTTGTCCCTTAAATTATACATATATTTTAATAAATTTATGGAGATGTAATTATTATTATACATTTTCAATGCACCTGTCGTCTGCTTTTCACTATTTCACACTGATGGATATGATCGATTTGAAATCACTTTCAAATCGATAAAATCGAATTGTGGAACCTCTCAATTTCACTTTGTTTGAATTTCGAAAAATTTGAAATCGATATCGATAAAAGTGAAATGTAGAACACCAAATTTCACTTTTGGATCGATTTCGACTTTGTTTCGAGTGAAAGTGAAATGTGGAACCTAGCTGTAAGAGTCGTATGAGCAAACGGCCCTAAATGGCCGTACCGATTTGGATTCAATTAATCAACGAAAGCTATACTTCCTATTGCATCAGGAGAACTTTTACCACGTCCAATGGGGTTCTCTAAGGTTTTTAAATGCACGAATGAATTTTCCCAGCTGTACTATGTCTACAAGTATCCATCCAAGAAACTATGTGCCGAAAGTTGGTTATGGTATAAACATCACTTAATAAATTTCGTATATCGTTATGGCTTTAGTTTTTGTCCGCAAAAGGGCTAAGGATCCATACTCGATCATGTCCAGATATCTCGCTCGGTGAACCGGCCGCCGACCTCTGACATTATGCTCGGCGCTGTAGAGCAGCGTTGCCACAATGTGCCCGATCGGGCCATTTGGCAATCTGTTTCTTATTTCGGCCCTTGGCCCGGTGCCAACAGGAAATGGCCCGCATATCTTTTTTTTGTATTCCTTTAAAAAGCACACCTTCTTATTATCACAAATATTAGCAATATGTTCCCTCCATAAACAAGTTCACATATTAAAAGCGACCCTGAATTCATTCATTCTGACTGACGTTTCATTTTCGTTTGTTCCTGTCATAATAATTTGACTTCATTTTATTTGTGCTCACTGTCACTTTATATTTATGTTGCCTTTATAGCTTTTTTAATCTTTTTTTTTAAGGGTAGTTTTTCTCTGAAGGGTAGTGGACCGCACTTTTTGGAAATGGCCCTCAGAAAGGCCATCAAAATTTTTTTCTTTGTGGCAACGCTGCTGTAGAGTTCAATTAGACTGCCAATTTAGTCCCGAGCTGTATCATTTGTTGTTTTTTCTTGTTTGTCACTATTCTGGGCCAGTGACAGTCGTCTTGGACGCTCCAATTTTAGCCGATGACATCGGCTCAGAATGCGAACGCGAATTGAAGGTTGCTTTCCTCTACCAATATAACTTCTATGCAAATGAGAGCAAAAACTAGGACTCAATTTATCGGAGAAGACTACTACCGGCACCATTATAGAAGACTAAAATTTCCTGACAAATTGTTGTATGGTCTATATCTTTCCTTTAAAAGTCCTGAATGTTTTCAGAAAGCGATGTCTAGTTAATTTTTTTCCAGCAAGGCGACCATCTACAGGGACTGACATTTTCCTGCTGAAAATGGCAATGGGCTTAAGATTAACCCTGATGCACACTGGAGACGATATTCGGACCTTAGCTTATCACGTCTTATCACTTTACACGAGGCAGTAGCAGTACACCAGCCAACCTCAGCGTGTTTCTGTCCTGTCATACGGCCGATAGGTTTTTGTGAAACAGCTGGAGCTACAGTAAGAAGCGAATTCCCCCTGCCACAGTCTGCTAAAAACAACTACCGACTCAATCCGAAAACCCATCTCGACCTATTTAGGTGATTTATACTAAATTAGCCAAAAATCTGTCCATCAAGTTGGCCCAATATACGAGTATAGCTGATTCACATAAAAGTCTGAAACAGGAAAACAACCTATAAAACACACAAATGAATGGAGCAGCCTCACCAAATGGATTCACTTCAGACAACATGCCGATGACACTTAACAATGTCCCTGCTGATTTGCATAATACGCCATTCAATTGAGCCGACCCACCCTCCTCCGTCTCCTTAGAAAATCCTGCCTTAACATGAATAGGAAATTTAATTTGGATGCGACGATAGGAGGCAGCAGGGAAGCAAGATCAAAAAAAAAATACCTAGTAGTGTTTATATTTGATTTAGTAAAGCGATTTTTATCCTCCTTTTTCGTCCTTCGCAGGGTATGGTATGAGTGATTTTTATCCATCGTCCTTTCATTGGTTATGTTACAGGCACAGCTATTACTACTATAGTATGGTTGTACTACTGCTGATATTGTTGCTGCTGCTGTTGTTGTTGTTGTTGTTGGTAGGGTTGGTGGTGTATGTGCTATGTGAATGTAGGGCGCTTTACGTTTTTAGAGCTATTCATTTGAAATTGAATTTTCCTATGTCCTGATGGAAATATCCCTTCAGGGATAAATTGATAAGAGAATATTGCACCTTTTCAAAAGGAGTGAAAGGACTTTATTTTTAGACTTTGTTATTTTTTTTTTCCTCCTTTTTTTCCCATCCAAGGCGACGACAAAAAAAAAGACAAACACTACTGAGTGTGAAAAATAATTTAAGAATAAAAATGAATAAAAAGGATATATGGATAGGTCTGGACAGAGGAGGCAAAGATGCAGCACAGCACCAGTCAAGCTGATGGCAAATGTTTTGCTTTAATTATTTCTCTTTTACTTCGAGGAAACTCCTTAAAGGACTCTGCTTCGCCTCATTTCGGCTGGATGGGATATAGACACCCGTAGCTCAAAAATTTGCGTTTAAAGTTGTTTCTCTCTGTTCTTCTTTTATTCCTTCTCCGTCTGCATGGATGAGTTTTGAGTTGACTGAGGTGGCGCAGGAGAAATCCTCCATCAAGGATATAATATGTGTGTACAAGAAAAGCTATTCAAAGGAGGAATTTATACCTCTACAGTCTCCACGTGTAGTATTATGTATTTGGCAAAACGATTTGTATGGGTATGTTGGGTGGATAGATTTTGTAAAGTGAGCGTTATTTGAATTTTCAAATAAACGTTCGGGTTCACAAGTACAAAGTTGCGATATTTATTTCCATGTAAATCACTTTGGATGTGCACTTCCTTTATGTTGCCGTGAAGCAGGTTAGCGTGAACCATATTGGATACGAAGAAATGCAGAGCGTCTGTGTGTGCGGTGCTTTTTGACTGAACTGCGGGCGGCTTTTATCATGAATCATTGCTTTAGGTATACGGGAGGCCCTTTGGAGAAATCCACCAGAGCAACAGAATGCTGTGCTGTTTAAAATTCATTGTTCAACATTTCAAAGAAATGTTTCGAAGAACTCTGTGTGAACAGAGACAGTGACTCCTCGCTATTCTACAAACATAAAGAAAGGTCGAAAAGGACACCGAGTGTGAAACGACTTTAAGTTAACTAAAAAGGCAACAAAAATAGTAGCAGATATTTTTGACAATAACTTCGCCTTGCATAAACCCGTATATATATACAAATTGGCTGTGGGAGTACTGGTCAAAAGACTCGTGTCAGTTAGCGGTGCATTTCTGAAACTTGTTCTGTTGACACCAAAAGTTAGAAAGCCTCGAGTCCACTTGGAAGCTTGATAACCCAATGCCTTCATATTGGATTTTATTGGGCGCTGTTATCACTGCCAAATTGGCCCACGGAAGAGTACCTGCATGAGCTATTCAATTCGGTGTACCATCGGTCAATCAACGCTCCATCTATTACTTTGTTGCAAATGCCTGCCATTTGGGTGTATTTCTCCAACGTCCACTGTGAAGCGTCATTACCCACAATAACAACGAAACGCAAAAGCCATATTTTCATATTGGAAACTAGTGCTATTTCCATTTCGTTATCGCTGGCAGAAACGAACTGTTTTCGGGGGAACTTTCCAAAACCAAACGATCCCCACAGCGTAGATATATCAGTGCAATCGGGCGGCGCGAATATTTTCCAGTGAATTTCGCAATTTTGGTAGCGAAGCGCAATTCACCACCCACTATGTAGCGTGACGAGGATAAAAGCAGTAAAACCAGCCTCGAAGGGATGAGGTCACGTGATTGTCCTGAAAGTTTTGCTTATCGCGAGCGACCTTTTCAATTTATGTTTATGAGAGTATACGGCCGCCTCCGGAAGGAACAGAGATCCGATTATATGGGTCCTGCTGGTCGTTGGAGATATTTTCCAGCGGTATCATCATCGAGGGGAACCAATAAGCGGACAACAAATCGAACCGGATTGTTGGAGGTTTTTTTCTCCTTTTTTTTTGGCTTTTGTGGTAGTAGAATAAAAAATGGGCTTTGGCTTTGGGGTTAGAAAACACTGGTAATTAAAGTTGTATGCGTTTTAGGTGGTACGTTTGGAGAAGCTTCTTATTTTTGTTGTGGGTGTCATGCGAGGGGTCTTTGATTGACTGACTTTGGTTTTGTGATGTAGAGAGATTTAGTACATCTTGGCTTCGAAATATACTGCCTTCCAGAAATGAACAAGGTAGAAGGTGGTCGAATTTAAAAAAAAAAAACTTCAGGCATACTACACAAGTAGAAGACGACACTTTCCCTCGTGTTGCATAAATCCCTATTTGCAGTTGGATTTGTGCAGTTCCTCCACAAGGTACTTTTTTTTATCGCTTGAAAAGGATTTTTTTGTTGGTTTTGCGTTTTATTATTTTATTTCAAAATTTACCTCCGGACATTTATTTCGCGAGCTATAAATGAGTAGAAACTTGTCATCGGCCCATCTATATAAAGTTAAGAATTTAGCGTGCGAACGGGATACTGCTTTGCTAAAATGCCTCTCCAAATTTAACCTTTGTAGACATTTTTGAATAGGAAATAATATTAAGAGAGCAGTATACTAAAGTTTAATTTGGAAACGCGAATCAATTTTGTGCAGAAGTATTTAAATAATATTCCGGACAGACACCTCACAGTCGGAAAAAAAGGTTTATAGCCAGGAGGAGTATGATTCGGCTATTCTATAATTTTTGTAGTGCGTTAAATTAGCAAATTTCTCGTTTAAAACCTTAAATAGACCGACAGAATTTCAGAACTCACTTTTTGAGCTCCTCCATCATCAAAATATTATAAATGATTCAATTCTCGAAAATTTTGTACGAAAACCCACTGGAAAGTATAAAAGCCGTATAAACTGCATAAGTGGCGGAAATTGAAATTGACTAGCTCATAAATCAACTGTCAGATTTTGTATGGAGATTTTGTTCAGGCCTTCTTATTTTCGGCGGTGAATTTGGAAACTAGCCACAGAAAATTATGCCAACACATAATTGTCAAACTTTGAAAATATTTGTTTAATTTAAGATCGGATTGACAGTTGATTAAGTCTACTTAAAGCACTGCAAAAATGTATAAATAAAGTTGACAGATAAAGTGAATATCGAGACCCCATTCCCAATTATGTCAGTCAAATAAAATAATATTCAATATTCAATAGAATATGAGAAGTTCAAGAACTGATTTGCATTTAAATGTACTCGTACCAACGTATTTTCCACGCGTTCGGTTGGTAGCAGTGTTGCCAACTCAGGCACATTTATGCCGTTTAGGCATAATTCCGATGCTTGGGGCATTGAGGAATAATTTTGAGAACAAAGGCATACATTTTTGTGATATGTTTTTACAATCAATTCACACAAATAAATTTTGTACCTTCTTTGGAGTTTTGGTACTTTGATCAAAGTCGCATCACTCATTTTCATTCGCAACAGTGCGTCATGAACAAAATCGTCTGTGTAAGCATTTTGGAATACAGGGAACAAAAAAGGTTTAGTTACCCGTCCATCGTCCAACATTTTGTTAACAAATTTGTATGAACTTGCACCATAGTAAAATATGCAATTTTTATCTTTTTAACCAAAAAGGGGATCATTTTTTGAAAAAGCAATTTTTCGGGTTTAGGCATAAAAACTTCATAAAAACTTGGCATCACTGGCCTGTGGATTCACGATCAGCGGAATGAATGACACACCCGATCAAAGTTTGATTTGACAGGTGAACGAAACAGGAGACGCTATGCGATGGTTTTGTAAATTGAAATCAAAACAAACTCAACCTTTAATCTTTTCTTTTAATATTGGTGAAGGTGAGTAGATAAATGAAAATGCCATATCTACCTACCTATTTTCTGTTTGTGAATGGACCTGGACGGCTCTCAACGAAAAGCGACCACTGAGTCTTAAAATCTCTTCTTCTTGTGCGATGTTTTTTCAAGTGACTAAAATCGCTAAGATCGATTGCAGTCTTATAAGTCGGCATGAGGGTGGACTCGTCTCAAAAGTTTGTAAAATATGTATATTAGTTTGCAAGTCATTGGGATCATGATAAACCTTAGCCCAAACGAGAATTTGAAAAAATAATTGCATAAGCGAAAGAGTGGACAAGATATGTTTTTGAGCAGGCATGGTTTTTATGGTGGAAATAAAGCTTTACATTCCGCGTTACTAATAATCATTTTCAGTGTCCACGCTTAATTTTTCGAACTCACGGTAGCTAAATTTTTCATACGAAATTGTGAAGGTTCAAAATGGTCCTATTAAGATAGCCATTTCATTTTCATAAATTGTATTGAGCGGAGTAACTTTTAAAAGCTGTCTACGAAGAGGTACTCTTTTTAAGGCAGCTAAAAAGGAAAGCAAGTCCTTGGAACGTATTCATTTAACACTTAGGGCCAAAGCATTAGTAATGCTCTCTAAAAGGTGGCGATGGCTCTGAAAATAAATAACAAGTAATAAGAAATGTTCGTCAATGCGTCATTGTCTGTAAAGAATAGTACTTTTAGCTTTATAAAACACTTGTGTTTATTTTTGGGACGAATGAAAGGGACGGCAATTGTGTGCGGTGGCTTATAAGAAGCCTTCTGAGAACAGTGGTGTAGAATCAGAATATTACCGCATTAATCCATCGTCGTCTAAACAAAGTGAATTGACGGCTGAGCAAAACAAGGTAAATAATTCCATTAGCAAACTGACCTCAGAAACCTCGTCTGCAGCTCTAAAAAATCCAATCCCGACTTTACCATTCGAAGATGCTCTGAGTACAAACTCCATATCTGTACAGCAGATTTTTCGATTTTTCCTTTCTTTCGAAAATGTTAAACTTAATTTTTTTTTTGACACAAGTAGTAAAATTTATTCCCGAAAATGAATAAAAACAAGGTATAATAAAAGATCGGTCATTAAAATCTAAATTTAGAATTTAGCAGTACTTTTGTTGGGCAAAACAAATTTGAACATAAAAGTTATCTGTGACATCTGCCTTTAAACAACTATGTGCGCCGGCGACGAAGGCTTTTAAAGTTCAAGGACTACAGCTAGAGCCGTAAATTTAATAGACCCACCAAGTCGTCGGGGTGCATTGAAGCGTTCAGACCAAATACAAGTCGTTTGCATAAACACTAAACAGACTAGAAAACCGCGAGTTTTCCAGACTTCAGAGTTCAGCGTATATCCAGATACAAGAAACAATGAAGCCATACACTCTACGACTCGTCAAAGTTGCTCAGTCGAATTTTATGCGCCTAATAAAATGCACATTATTCACTCAGTCATTGAGAAGCCATCAAATTGCCAACGAAAGCGATGAGATCCTTGAACGCACAATATAAAAGCCAACAAAATGGATAGGAAGCCAAAGCAGTGGAGTATACACCATCCACGAACCGCGATGAAGGATTACGGGAAAGGATGCTGGTGCTGGATGGTTGGAGCTCGTGAAAACAAAATTTCCATTGCTTAAACATCCTTGTTTTTACTTTGAAATTGTGTGTTTTTTGAGCAAAAAATATGATGAGTGGATAATCTGCGTTAGGATATGTGCTTCCTTTTAACTTTTATTCACTTGAAGTGGATTAGTGTCTTTACGCGCCTTTCCCACCCACCAAACACAGACAGCTACAGGGTTTGAAAAAGGAAGAAAAAAAAGAAAAAACAAACATTATGGCGATGTGTGTCCTTTCGTGAGAAGACTCAAAAATTCTTCACATATTTTCGTCGCACTTATAATTTATGCGTTCGGTATAAAATAAAAAGCAATTTTATTTTCCATGTCATAAATTTACCCCGTTTCCTTCCGCGTCCGCGCGGATATTTTGTAGCGAAGTCGTACCAAGCGTTCCACCTCAGCAGCGGGTATGCTTTGCTCAAAGGCCGGGGCACACACCACCATGTGGAAGGGCTCCTCCGGAGACAAGATAAATAAAGTCAATTTGATGATTTATGTTTGCTTCGGCTTTTCGATGTTTTTCCTGTTTCGCTGGTTTTCTTTTTCATATTTTAAACAGACATTCTCCGTTTCTGCGAATTAACCAAACAGACGACAGGAAAAAGGGACGTAAGCATGAATTTATGTTTTATGATCTGCTTAAAATGTTGATGCTAATGATGGGAGCTATGAGGATGACATTGAGTTGGTTGTTTTTATTTTGCCCCCGCCTTTTGCCATTGACGCAGATACTTAAAAGAAGAAGAAAATACCTACTCAAGTTGTTTCGTTTAAAAAAAAAAACATATAACCGAATGGCGATAAGGAGGACTCAGAGGCCTGTGAGTTGTGATCCCAAGAAGACATAAATGATGTAGGGGCCATTTGGTAGGTAACTATACCTACTCAATGCGGTAACTTCTGCTGGCTTCATGGAGGTTAAGTGCGTATTTAATAACAAAATTCTGAGATGAGTTCACGCCCAAAATTTTAATATTTAAATATTCGAGGAGTGGCAGCGTAGGAGCGTGCAATGTTTGGATATGGTCATAGCGTGGTACCAATGACAAATTTTAGTCTCAACTTTTAATTTACGGTAGCTGCACTTTATCTGTCTGGTAGGAACCAAGAAAAAATTATGTTAAGTTCCTTGTTCCTCTGAACATCTGCTTTAAAAGTATAAGTAAAGGTTAGTTAGGTAAAGGTTAGCGACTAGTTTTCTGTTTGGCAGCGGTTACAGATTTGAAGTCTGTACAGCTTTTCCTGTCACTCGTTTCATACATGGAAGGAATATTCGAAGCTTCGACAAACCGTCGCTTTACTAATAATGAGGAGCAGCGCTGAAGCACTCTTTGTTCCAAATAGGCAACATAACTTTGATGGACCTGATGTATTATTTTAGACTAGATAAGTGGTGCTGCCATATTATTTCTGACTGTACCGTCAGTCCAAAAAGGTGCATGGATTCCTTGAAATTGCTGTTTGATGTTTGTTATAGGTTCGCTTTTTCCAAGAGATCTGGGAGCAAAGTTCCAGGTGGATGAAAAGAGAGTTTTATTGGTTTTACATCAAAGCTATTTGGGCGAATTCTTATGTGTCTAGGGTATATCGAACGATTAATCCTTAAATTTGGAGGTCTTGGCTTCCATCATTGATTGAATAGCTCGCTTTGCCAGGGAGTGGAGTATGTAACCTACTGAAGATGATTTAAGTTTGGAGAAGTAGGTTTTCGATATATCCTCAGCACATGTCTGTTACTCTTGTTAACCTTCGAAGATCTTCCCTACCGTTTTATACCTTTTGCTATAAGCTTTGAGAAAGTATTCCATGTTTTCCGGCACATGTAGGCTTTATTGGCCTTGCTGACGTGTAGTCTAGGTATGTTATATTCTGCACATTGTTCACTGGTGATATAAATGAGCTCATGAGAAAAGTATTGACGGTAATTTTCGTACTTTTATCAATCAGATGTCGAAAGCTCAAAACTTCTTGATAAATCTGCCTCTTGTAGCAAATCCATATCGTAATACTTATGCTGCTTTCATTCCGTCTAGCAACAGTTTTTTTAAATGTTCAACACCGTCGGATCAAAATATCGGTTCAAATGCAAGTTTTTAAATTGTTTCGCGCTCTGAATTGGCTGAAATCGACTTTCACAGGTGTCAAACTAATCGATTTGCTCTCAAATGTGAGACAGCTACCCACTGCTTGATGGTTTCTCCATGGCAATCTTTTAAATTGATTTCAACTGTTAGCTTTGTATCGAACCCGCACAAGCATAACTTGTGTCCGACAACCTCATTACCCAGGATGAAACCTATATACCTAGCTATGCAATGTTCATGACAACTTTCGAGTTGAATTTCCTGCAGTTACAATTCAATCGAAAAAGTTTCAACTTTCGAAAACCCCTTCGGATCTCGAACCAAATCGAGTCTCGTCATTGGATTTGTATACCGTTTGTGTGCGGGTGTATCTTTGATTGCATTGAAATTTCAGAATGATTGCTTGTTGTTATCGAAAAGTAATTAACGACGATTGGGCATGTATTGGGAAAACACAATTTGCTGTGGTGAGCCAAAGAGGATATTAGCACTCCCGACCGCATGGTCGAATCGATTTAGGCCGCCTTAACAATGCATGTGAATTGGAGCGAATTGAAACAGAGATGCATTTCGGCTATGCGATAGATCAAAATTATGGGTCATCCCAGTACCATAGGGGCTGGTGGCAAATATTGGAACAAGAAGATGGGAATATGTCTTAGAATTCATTGTGGTAGCCAATCGGCTATGGCGAAGAGTAAATATTTCCAATTTGCAATGCCAATGACGGAGATGAGATTGTGTATGTGAAAGGACTGCTGAGACTTTTTGGGTTTTGTGCGTATTAGTTTAATGTTTGTATTTATTGGAGCGAAACAATTCTAATTGCGGTGATGGAAATCGGGCTTTAAATGCATTCAAACGAATTTATTCATTTCGGTCAATAAATTCGATATGGAAGGCAGAAAAGGGTAAACAACTTGGAATAGTATGCGGGAACCATTCTTTTGAGTGAATTTTGAGTGAAAATCATTTAAATTTAATCAATTGATTAATGAGTAGTTACGACTATTTTAAAGGTAAAAGTGTGGACACTCGATTTGAATTAAGTAAAATGCCGTACAAAGAGAAGTTTGCAAAGAAAAGAAAGGAAAAGCAAAGACACAGCAAGAAATAACGCTGGGAAAAAGAGATAAAATACTTTTGGAACAAATTCCTTGGGAAATTCTTCTCCACTAACCTGAAAGAGATACCAAATACACCAACAGGCAAAATCGTATCCAATACCGAAAAAAAACCTTTTATTGCCAACAATTTTCCAATTTTCGTAGGTTAAAATGAACCCAAATATAAGATATTCGATTCAAGAATGTATTGTTGGCAATGATGTAAGAACAAAAGTTATGGAGAACATATTATTCTTACGCTGAATACTTGGTTCTTAAAAACGAATTCTTGTTATCAAAAATTATATTTAAAGCAAGAACTTTTGGCTTAAATTTTTTTAAAAATCTCAAAACTCTTTGTTTTTTCTTCTTTTTTTCTGAGTGATACGACTGCACAGCAAGTAATTTACTGACAACAAGACTTAGGGTACAACGAGTGAGGGGCGAGCCTTTGCACTGACGGGTATCACAACGGGTCAATATTTGTCAGAGATCGGGGCGGAGTACTTCTAACCTACAGCTTTCTCCCTCGAAGAAAGGAAAGAA
Organism: Cheilosia impressa; assembly: GCA_948293265.1. Lineage (NCBI taxonomy): Eukaryota > Metazoa > Arthropoda > Insecta > Diptera > Syrphidae > Cheilosia > Cheilosia impressa. Next base: position 127,274,727 of record OX411880.1, on the reverse strand, counting down.
AGCTGCCACAAAACTAAGTCTTCGTAGTCTTTACCGACCTTAACTAACTGCCTAATTTAAGCTTAAGTGTACCGAAATTCCTTAGCACGATTTTCTTTTCCATGGCGGTTTAAAAGTTCATCTATAGAGACATGCCTGATGATGGTGGCTATGATATACGACCTTTGGTTTCGTAGACAAAACTGAAAGGTACTCCTCTGAAATTAAGTGTTTATTTTCTCTACGGCAACTCCAAAATCGCAGTCACCATTGACGACTGCAAATTGTTGTGTCGCCTTCTTTTGTCATCAATTGTTTTTTTTTTGTGTAAACTTTGGAAACTGATTTGTCATTCAAATGGGGCAACCGATTCCACAATATCTCTGGGCCTCGTAACAAAAAATGTTCCGTGCTCCCTAAAAATGAGCTGCAGGTCTCAACGTGAACAAATAAGAATCAAAATTGCAACGATCAAGGCAGAATCAATTTATTTTATTGAACCCATCTTGTTACCGAAGATTTAAGTCTTCAGTCAGGCAGTCTTGGTCTACCTAAATAAACGTTTTGACTACCATCGGTCCTCTATGCGACTCTTACTTACAACAGATAAGCCATCCAATGCTTGACACACGCCCCGACAAAGCTCTGCGGTAAAACATTGGTCTTGCCAAGTTTCAATTGCAAGTTCATTTAAAAACACAGCTGCAGTCGTCGTTCAACGGATGCTCCCTCAAGAAACGCATTGAAAAGTCCCAAAAGAAATTTTAAGCTCCTACGCTATAACAGCCATGGACTTTGACATACTCGCTTAAAACTCCCTGCAAATTTCATTGTCCTTTGACTATGAAAAACATATACATATAGACAGTGTCACTTCTTCGGCAAATAACGAAATCAATTTGTGATATACACAAAAGCGGAAGGTTAACACACAACAGGAATGGATGTATGTTTGGAATTGAGTTTTGATTATACCGTCCATGAGGATATTTGGCTATGGAATTCACTCGAGAAGGGTCAACTAGGACGAGCAAATAAACACTTAATTTCAGATGAGTTTCAAGTGAGTTAACTCAAGACATGCAACGCAAAATTAAATGTAAACACAGCAGGACTTGAGAAAGACGCTATTCCGGCTTCGGCTCGATACACAGGGACAAAGCGAATATTAAATTCGAGCAGAAGCCTCTGTCAATACTCGTGAAGTTGTGACAATTTCTGCAATACAGTGCCAGTCTATAGAAATTGTAGCCATATTTGGATATATTGCTGACAGGATGCATTACCAATGCAGGCTATAATGAGATTTCTATCGATCTTGCAAGTAGCTAATATCCCAGGCAAATAAGCAAAGCAATTGAATAACTGTGCCAGTGACAATTTGATGTCGACAATGAGTTGGAATTAGTTTCTATGCATATTACTTGTGACAAGATTATTATGTGAATTTGCTTGTTCTTTCTCGGAATGATGCCACAGACAGCGCAGTGCATTTAAGAAGAAGATGGTAGAGAAGATGGCCCCCATTATCAATCGAGGGTAAATGCACTAAGAAAAAATAAAATAAATAAAACTAGAACTGTATTGTGATTGGAAATCTCTGCAAATGGCGTCCGCTTCAAATGTCAAATTCAAGCGAATTATGTTCCTCTGTAATGAGGCCAAAGATGTTCGATTGACGAAGGGCATTTGAGTTCTTCGGAAATTGATTGGGATGGCTGAGAAATGACAAAATAAAATACAAAATTGTCTTCGAATTTATTGCATTAAATGGACAAACAGAAGCCAATTTAAATAACGACTGATTAAATCCCTTCAAACCAACCCAGGCATTGTAAAAGGGTTGGCGGCATTTGGACAAATAAAAGGTAGCATTAGGTAGTAGCGGGATCCAATTACAGTGGAACTGAATGCACTTGATACACAATGACTTTGAAATTACGACATTTTCTCTAATGAAGATTTTCCACACATAGTTGTTGTTAAGTCGAAGTCAATAATTCTCTAAGTAAAATCAAACCGATATAGAGGGCCTTTCATTAAGGACTTGACAACTTATTTTTTAAATAAAATGCAAACAACTTGAGAAATCTCAGATAAAAAATGTTATTGGCTTCAGTTACTATCAAAACATTTATAAATGGAACTCGACTTCGTTCATATGTCCACCGCGGGAACGTATGCAGCGGTCGATACGTTGAACCCAATTTGCGATGACTCGGCCGCACATTTCGACCGATATTGGCTCCAATGTTGGCTCTGAGCTCCTCTAACTTTGCCGGCTTGTTGTCATAGACCAATCTTTTAATGCAGCCCCATAAAAAAAAAGTCTAGTTAAACCACACCATCTCGTGGGCGAATAGACGAGTCCGTTTCTCTAAATAACACGTTCAACGAACTGAGACTTCATTAACTCGATTGTTGCACCCGCTGTGTGTCTTGTGGCACCGTCTTGTTGGAACCACACATCACTGATGTCCAATTCATGCAATTGTTCAAAGAAATAACGTTGCAATATATCTTTGTAGCTAATACCATTTACCGTAACGTGACGGTCATTTTCATCGACGAAAAAAGAACGGCCCAATGACGCCACCGGCACGAAAACCACACCAAACAGTGACTTTTTGCGGAAGAAGTGCTGTTTCGTGAAGCACATGAGGGTTCTCACCTTGTTCAGTAACGCATATCTTGCTTATTGACGAAGCCGTTTAACCAAGAATGCGCTTCATCGCTGAAGATGATTTTGCGATGAAATTTTTCATTTTCTTCCATCAAATCTAGAGCCCAATTCTAGAACGTATTGATCAAGTGGTTTAATTCTTGAGTCAGCTTGATCTTGTAAGGGTGTGGGCCTTGATCCTTCATCAATCAGTGAATATTCTGACTCAAATTTTTCCAGTAGACTTTAATTGCTTGTCTACTGGGACGTGAATTACGGCCGAAATTTACGTTAACGCTCTTAAATTTGCGACCACCGATTCGGAATTTCGATAGTAAATTTAAATTCTTTGCAAACGTTGCTCCTTCGTGTACTTCCCCAAGATGAAAATGTTGATTTTAGTGTATATTTTGACATTGACTGTTCGGTAATCGATTTAAGGGTGCGTTCACACTGAAAATTTGAAGCTGTCAAGTTGCTAATGAAAGACCCTTTACAAAAAGTGTATGTAGGTGCAGCAACACATTCAAATTAAAATGGACTACAAAAGAACTGAAATTTAACAAGAAAACAGCTTTACAAACAAAAGGTACGCTGGTGGACAGTAGGTATATTCAATTCTTATTGTGCCAGTACTCAGTTTATACTGACTGACAACAAGCTCCACAGGTGGAAGAACTTCCACCTTCGTACGATACGTTGAACTTCTTTCTTTGTTTCTATATATAGGATCTATCAAATATCACCTTTAATTCGTAAAAAGACCCAGGATATTTGCCACTAAAATACCATATACTACTAAAATTTTGAGTCGCAACTAAAAATGTTCATTGATCATAAGGCCCAGTGCCAATGTGTGCACCATATGGTATTTGTAATAAAACATGTTCTTGCTTCTTGTTCCTTGTTTTCAGTGACCTCAATTCTAGTCCATATTGGGGATATTGGGGTTTCAAAAATGTTCAAAACCTCTGACGAAACATCTGTGACTGTGCGCCAAGTGAGAGCCAAATCCAGAGTATATCCATTAATGAGTAGGGACACTCTCTCTACATATGCATTTGCTACTACCACAAAGCAAAGTGCAGAAAAAATCGTACAATAAGTGGAAGCAGGTCGAAAGAATACTTTTTACCTGAATACAACGACCGCTTGAGAAGAAAAGGGTACACAGCACATTTTACCTGTACCACTACATGGGGCTTGCTGCGTACGACGAACGATTGTGGGTTTTTTCATAAAGCATTTTTAAAGGCGGGCCGGATTGACTGTCAGTATGTTAGTATTTCTCTCAACCATGCAGGCACGAATTAATATGATCAGGAGACCAGCTTTGCTTTAGTAGAATTGGTAATATTTGTATTTTTTGCCATTGGTTATTGATTAAATGGTCTTTGTTATGGACATGAAAAAGAAATGTTTCATTCTATATCACGAAATTCAACCCTTTTGCTTTGCTACGACTTCGTTAATAACCATTTTTTATGATTTTAAGTTTTATTGCAAGCACTTTTTAGGTAATATATTTCATAGCAGATGGTCACACTAATTACTTAGGTTGGCTGTAGAGGGGATTGTTTACATTTTTTTCGCACGTATTTTTAAAGGCGGGCCGGATTGGGATTGTTATCAGTCGTTCATTACCATCAATTGACGAAAGAAAGGGTGTTCCGTGTCTGAAATATAAATAGTGAAGTTGAAGTGCAAGTTTGCATAGTTTAAAAACTCTTAATAAAATAATGGGAAAACATTATTTTAAATGTTTGGCATGTGGGCAAGAGGAGAAAGAAAATGTTGGAGTTAAATATTTCAAAATACCGCCTAAACCACAAGTGTGAGTTAAAATTGAGTCCGGAACTTAACGTTTCCTCCCTTTTTACAGATTTTAAAGAATATGAAGATGCGAAATTGACACGGCCCAATCAAGAATTTTTAGACTCGTTAGAGAATCTTGAACAAAAATTTATTTCTTGTTTTCCAAATATGTACTACCTAAATAATTTTGAGTGGAATATTTTTAACTTTTTGAAAAATGAATTTCAGTACAATTGTTGCAAAAATCAAAATAAGGAATTTCTTATCAAATTTTACGTCCGAGTACGGATTTACTTTATTCTAAAACAGTTCAATAAAAATAACAAAAAATGTGCCAACAAACAAAAATATTTAAGTGTAGCACACATGTGAATATATATTAGATATAAAATGTTCAATAAGAAATATTACAAATTGATTTTGCTTTTTTTTTACGTCACACCCTGTACCACATTTTGAAATAGTTCAACTACTCTTCCATCCCTCTTTTACTAGAGCACTTTTAGTGCCGTCTATTTCTCGTGTCTGTGTACTGCAAATTGTAAACTGATAAGAAACACGTGGAGAGTGTCCCTACTCATTAATGGATATACTCTGGCCAAATCCAACTCGTGCCCCACTCCTTTTTGACAGATAGATACCATCAGCGTTTAAAAATTGCAACCGTCGGAGAAGTGCTGAAATTTTTCGTTTTCGATCTTAACCGGCACATTTACGAAGACTCTGATTGTTTAGTCTTAAATGTGAAACAAACCCGTGGAAAGGTGGACAAATATAATTGCAAGATTTATCTACGCCATGTGTCTGAACTTACATCGATTCGGGCAATACTAATGGATAAAAAATGTCTGTATTGCTTTTACTTACTTACTTAAGGTGGCGCTACAGTCAGTGTTGTCGCTTTGTAACTCATAAAGTTTTCCGTAGTCGGGCAGTTACCCCGGCGTACAATCCCCAACCTGGAGGGCCAGGCCCTTTGTTGGACCCCTTGGACGTAAGGGTCCGGATCTTCCGGTGTCAGGGATGTGAGAGTTGTCTTTGGCCCATAAAGGGTTCATCCGCCACCATCTCTGTTTCAGCACCCTGACTAGAGCTGAAAAATCCTCACTGACCTGAGCTCCAAATATGTCGGAGAGCTCAAGTAAGGTATCTGCCAAGTTGACTGTTGCCGTCACCGTTGATTCAATCAAGTGAACTCATCCGCCGTACGTCCCCTTTCTGAGGAGCTCTTGTAAGACTTCTGAGACTCGTTCAGACAGTCATTCCGACAGAGCATTATAGTGTTGCTATTTTCTTCGTGTTCAACACTCGCGCTTATAAGTTTAACAAGTCAAGTCCGGGTGTACGAGACCAATGGTTACCACGGGGAGGTAAAATAAGCACAATTGATGTGTATGAACCAGTTGCAACAACTGGGCATCGCCAAGTTGATGACAATCAGTGCCTACCCTATTCATACAGCACCCAACCACTGTAATGCTTTTACGCAATATTTTTCATTTTGGTGTCGGCATCTAGCAAGGCAAATCTATCACCCGGTTCTGGCAAACCTCACTGATACCTAATAATTTGCAAAGCCCTCACAAGGTGAGCTGAAATTGATTTCAAAAGGTTTCCGTTTTCTGACGTAGTGAGTTAATGGCGCTAAACTAAATTCACAACAAAAATAATAAAAAACAAACCAATAGTCTGCCAAGCAAGTCGACTCGCGAACAATAATAAGGCTCTTCCTCTTCGATGACGATTTGCTCTAAAAGTTTGCCAATTCTACCGAGAAATAAAGACAGAATTTGACAAGACAGTCCGCATTGTTGAGGGCGATGTGCTCCATACATGCCCCAAGGGAGTAGTTCAAGTGGACATATTGGTCCAAAAATGCACCTGCCATCCCTCTAGAATGTCACCTGAGGACAGAGGACAGAAACTACCAACAAGAATTCTATTCCAAATTAGGAACCAATCAAAATAAAAGCCAAAAATCAAACACGCAAAACCCTTTTTTTCCAGGAGACACGAGTATATATTTGCAAAACGATCAACAACTGCTACCAATTGCAAAACTCAAATGCACCGAACGAGGTCGTTTCAAATTTGCCTGCCTTATCAATTTGCAAACGCCGTGGACACGAATTCCGCAAAACTACTCTGCCTCGGCGATTTTTGTTCGTCATATTCTATTCGACCGTTATTCAGTGCAAAACGAACTGAATATATGCACCCAACCGTGCATCGCTGAGATATTAAAATTTATTTCAAAATTTCAAGTGGATCACTTTGGGAATTTCCCATCTATACCCTGCCATGTGATGCAAACTGCAAAAAACTAAAAAGCGCACGCAAAACGAAACTTTAATTCCGCAAATGGCCAAGCGGACACATGCAAGCACTGCGAGTGTATTCCATTTAGGTTAAACTAAACTTTTGCACAGTCCTTTCTCTTGCACACTGCTGGCACCCACAATTCGAAGCATCCTCCATCCTCCAGAGGATGAATGACTCAGTGGATGAATAATTTTTTCCAATATTTTGCAGTCATAAAGCAACAGAACGCCGACCAGAGGGTGGGCGGAAAATTCCATCACGGCTATCGCTACAAATCAAACATTGAACTGTGATTAAATGCAGGAACGAGCACCGACAAAGAGCATACTCCATAGATACTCCCCCTGAAGTGTGTCATCCATTAGGGGGTGAAACTTGCTGTTTTGTTCACTCCAGCCCCCACCCACCAGTTGTAGTTTACCGCCACTGTTCAGTGGATTCCTCTTTCGTTAGTTTGTTGCCTCCACGTCGCGGTAGTTTCCCTATGCGAACGAACAAAAGGATTTCAAAAAAAAATAGAACTAGAGGAATCCTTAAAGGACCTACATATCTATGCATCCATATAAAACGTGCGGAACAAGTGCAACTAACTTTTCTGTCTCCAATTGAACGAATTTTATTCATCGCACTCCATAAATATCCTAGCAACTTTTATGCAAACTTTTTCACCGATTTCCAGGGCACTAAATGTATCTACGTTCATAAGGAATGCAAGAGAGCGGGGGTAGGTGGAACTGCGTTTATTTAGGTGATATCTTTGGCTAAGTAGCCAGAAAGCGGACGGGAAAAAAAACAGCAGCGGAGCGGAATGGATTTGGTGAATTTGTTCAGCAGCGCTTCTCGTTCTCGGCACGGATGCAGAGTCCTTTAAGCGTAAATGCTGATGTGCTCTAAATTTCCCTTTGTCACGAAATTTCACAACATCGATATTTCGATATGAATATTTCTTTTATCACTGGCAGCAGAGCTGTCCTCGGCTTTGATTCGATTCCCAGCACTTAAATGTGTTTTGATGCATCGCTAAGTAATAAATTTAGCGAAGTGCAGTAAAAGCAAAACGGTGTCAAACGAGATAGAGATGTAGAGGTGGATGTGTGCAGGATAAAGCATTCAGCGAAATTGGAAGGTTGTCTTTTCTGCTATTTTCGTTTTACTGTTGCGACGGATTGAAGCGAAATTGATTTGGAAAGTTTCCCCTTGACCCGAGTCTGAATGGGACAGATCGGTGCGATTCGAAAGGCATTAAGGGGAGCGTCATGCGTTTTGAAGGATTCATCATAAAATCGTCCTGTAATTGGGTAAATATCGTGAAATGAGAGTGGCTTTTCTTATTCCCAAAATCAAATGGCAGTTGCAGGGGTGGAAGATTTTTTTTATATTGCCAACCTCCTCCTTCTTATTTACCACCCTCCGAGTTTGGGAAGCTCTGTCAGATGCAGATAATATTGCCCTTATTTTTTCTTTGTATGTTTGCATTGCAGTTGGTTGTCCTTTTTACTAACTGGCTCCTATGAGACGTTTTGTGTAATGGGAAGGGAAAATATTGTTTCGGTGACATTTCGAACTCAAGATTCAGTTGGAAATCAACACTCAAGGCAATATTATAAGTAGCCTTAGAATGAAGCAATATTTTTGAATTAAATTAAAACAAATTGACGCATTTATTGATGCATTTCAAATTTTTTTAAGCTTTTTCAATTGTTTTTCAAACGTTTTTGGCGGTTTCCGAAGGGTTTTTGAGCCGTTTTCGGAAATTATGTCTTTGAAAGGTTCTTTACGCGTTTTGTGATGTTGTTATTGTGTTTTTCTGAAGGGTTTCAAATCGATTTTCAATGCATTTTAAGACGCGTACTTGACTTTCATTTTGTTAGAGAGTTTTTTTTTTAAACATTTTTCGACAAAAAGTTTTTGACGTGTCAAGCATTTTTCAAATCTTTTTAAAACAAGTTCTTTAGGCGTTTTTAAATGGTGTTGGATCGCATTTCTTCGAAGGTTTTTGACTCGTCTTCTGATGTCTTTTTAACAATTTTTCTACTACAGATGTTTTAAGATGCACTTGGTGTATAGCGAATTGTAAGTTTCCAAATTCTGATCTGATTATTCGAGTTTAGTCTTCTTTTCTCTGTTATAGAGACTGTATAAATTTTTTTTGTAACGTCGCCATAAATGGTGTAAACCAAATTCGCCTATAAGTTGTTACCTCTATTACTAGCTTCAATTGCTTAGGTATCACAATTATTTATGAGTTGAAGTGTTTTAAGGACTATGGATTATATTTTCGGACACGCTTTTGAACGGTTTTGCTTTGGTTTTTTAAACTTTTTTCGACCCGTTTTTGGTAGTTATTTTGACTGTTTTTTAATCGTTCCTTAAGCTATTTTTGACAGGTATATGTCAGTGTGTTCTCGGATGAGTTTTTAAGATTCTTATTCGGCGAATTTTTAGATGGTTTTTGATGTGTTTTTGACGCATTGCTTGACTCATTTTTATCGCCTATTTGGTCCCTTTTTGATGCGTTTTTTTAAGGTTTTCGGGCGATTTTTTTGCCGCATTTTGAGGCAACATTTTTGATGTGTTTTAAAACAATGTTTTCCGAGTTTTTGACACGTTTTTGAACTTGTCATTTACGCCGATTTTTAGCTCAGGTTCGTAATCATCCGACTATGCACAACTGCATTTGGGAAGACCGAGATTTTTCTATTTACCGTCACTAAGCAATGTATAACAAAAACGTAGGTTTAACAAGCAGGATCACAGTTTGAGTGTATATCTACTTGTAGAAAGTTTTAGAGTTTTTCGAATGCTTGAAAGAATATGCTCTACGGTTAGCATGTTGTTTGTCGAACCAAACGACTCCATGTTGGTCGAACAAGGAGTAATTTTTTAATACTTTGATTCATCAATTTGAGATTGAAGAGCTTGAGATTTTATTTCTCCAGCTTCTTATTCATCTGGTTTTTACTTGTCATACTAGTTCGATGTCGCTGAACGCCTCGGTCAATTCGCTAGTAAACCGGTCAGTTCGCTTCAAAACGGCACACGCAAAAGGAACCGAAAATAGCTCCAATGATTTCGCATTCGAAATAAGCAATTATACCTTCATTTGTGTCGATGCTTTTTCGCCATTCAACAGGACTGGCCTTTATTTTTCTTGACAAGGTTTGAATACTAAATTGCCTTCTTATTTATTTGGTTCAACACACCAACTCCATAAGACCAAAAGTTAAGAATAATCATATTAAATGACACAAGCAAACCCAATACATAGAATGTGTAATGAAATCAATAAACGAAATGACGTTGGTACGGTTAGGATAATGGGATATCAATTTACAGTAAATGCAATAACTCCAATAACTTTGGCATAAATTACGTGGCACAGTAGTTTGTATAAGCACCAGCATCTGCGCCCGGATTGTTTATAATTGAGTTTAATGTTGCACAACCGACGCCATGATTTGTGCAGCACGTTTTCATCGTGCTCATTATATGTTTGCTGACGCTTGTGGGTACAAGCGTCTGTTGGCGCGTGCTTTTCGCTGACATAAATTACCTCTCGCTAGTTTCTCTTTAATTGAAATTGATGCCCGCTGGGCCTGGTAATTTTCGCTATTTCCGTTAACTGCTGATAGAGCGAGATATAGGTCGGTATCCTAAGTGCTCAGGATTGCATTATTAGCTCCATTTTTGACACTTTTAAGCCCTAGAATCTCTTAAGCCTCTAGGGTTTTATTTCAAAAATGCCTGCGATAGAAGCAATAAGATTGAACGTCCTTTCTGCTTCTGCTTGTGAGGCTGACAATGTACGGTTGAGAAACAGATTGAGACTACCACAAACTGTTGGTTGCATTCAATTGCATTCCCAGATCACCAATTTTTTCAAATTCCAGAAAAGATAAGATGAGCAAGTAAAAAAGGTTACGTATACGCCCCCGATGCTGTCTTTTGTAAAATTTCTTTAAACAGCCTGCTTTTTTCTCTATGTGGCTATTAAAGGGCATCATTCTGACCAAGGTTTTCTCAACCCAAAAAAGGTTCGAAGGAGACAGAGAATATATTTAAAAGCAGCCAAATGAGCGCAGATCAGAAGCCACCTCATACATACTTCTCCTAATCCCATTGTCCTTTAACATCCGCTCTAGCACCAGTAGTGAATGTCAGAAAAATGTCAGCTAATGCATTAGATAACCTCCCCGAAGAGGTAATAAATTTTATTATTCTGATTTCCACAGCCCTCCCTCCCGCTCGCATTGTGCACACCCATTACCAACAGACACTGCATAAATCCCAGCTCATTGCAAAAATTTTGCATATCGTCTCGCTTTGGCTTGCGTGGCTCGAAAAGACGGTGACCCAAGGAACCCACATATCAGCATAAATGCGTGGCCCAACGAAATGGAACGGTTTCGCATATATTTCTGATTCGCACACTTTCCCCAACCACCCACCCCGCAGCATCAGGATCAATGCTATTTCAGCAGATAGATGTTGTCCTATTATTTTCCAAGCACTTAACTCTGACTTCGCATCCGGCAGTGCTAACGCTCTTCCACAGCATAAAACTGCACACATGACTGTAATGGCCAAGTGACACTTGGATGCGGCGGGCAGAGCGGAGTGCAAGTCATAAATAATTTTTCATTTCGTCCCCATTTTCTGGTACAAGTAGGTACACCTACCACCCGTTTGGTGGCCCATTGCATTAGAACTTACAACGAACCCCGTGGACCTGGCGATTATTTAACCTCGCCATTTACAAACGCCATATACCGTGAAAGCCAGAGGGCGCAACAGCCAAATTGTGAAGACCATATGAGTGTGAGTGCGGCGAGGGATGAATTTCCTGAAAAGCCAAAGCGTAAAACTGCAATTTGCCATAGATATTTGCTGAGAACTTTTGCCACCCTTTGCTGGGTGTTTTCCTTTTTTATCGTTTGTTTTTCTTTTTTCTAAGCTCTTTCTGCAACAACTCCCATGAATGGCAACAGAGTGGTGCGGCAGTGGGTATGGACGAGCGACGAGCTCGACTATATATTCGGCTGAAGGGTGCAGAGGTGGTGTGGATAACTTTCAGCGGGGATGTGTGCGGTAGATTTAGTGTATGCATAGCTTCCTTGCGGTCAGTAGTGTGAACGCAGAAACGCGGCAAGTGCAATAAATCAACTCCCCGTTTTATGTAGCGTGTGTTTGCTTCTGGCAGCTATCGGTTACCGGTTTCGGTGTAATGGACTGTGCTGGGATGGATTTGCCGCTGAAAGTCATGTGAAACCAAATGGGTTTATGTTCTTTGATAATTTTTCATTTTTCGAAGAGTTTTGTTTTTTTTTCTGAAAGCCCTGCGAGGTGATTGATTTTGATTTCCTTTATGTTTGGCAATTGGTTGGTTGGGGTAGTTAGTTCATGTTTTTTAAAAACCAATTCAACTGCTGTAGTCTTCGATGATTTTAATATGCTTTCATGGGCTGGTACTCAAGCCATCAGCGTGAAAATTGATTACATCGACAGGATGCAAGCAGCCAAAGCTGATGGCTTTGTTCAATGTTTGTCCTCGACGATGCGTGTTGCCGCAAACCTGGTATGAGAATGTATGCTATGTGAATGGTGCTGAGCATTCGGTTAACTCAGGGCCTTACAAGGCGTGGGCATTCGGTTAACTTAGAGCCTTACAAGACATGGGCATCCGCCAACTTAGTAAAGTCTGACGCAGACAACCATTTCTTGAAAAAATTTGCCGACTGCCCATCTGTCAATGGAAAAATTGATCTCGGTTGAGAACAGACTGCTGTCAGACTTGCCAAGCTAGGAAATCCACAACCACAAAATTACTACCACCGAATGAACCCAAATATCGCTGTGAACCCATGTAAAAAGAAACGGTTCAAAAAATGGGTTTTTGGGACACCAACTTCTTTGGCAACGAGGAACACATAATTCAACAATTCAACAGAGAAGAGCTGGTTCCGGGTGCATTCAAAACAAATTATGGAAATTACTCGAACGATTAGGTATGTGACCATTTACGAAACCTTCAACAGAAAGCTGCCGTTTGACTTCTACAGCTGTCCATACGGAGAGCCATCTTCAGATTCTGGGCTTCTGGCAAAGTATTCGGACCTTAGCTTGCATTGTTTCAAAACCGATTACTCTACAAAATGGTTCACAAATTCGGCAGGACCTACATTGGACTACAGACATCGGACGAGTTCAGCAGCAAGCAAGGGAAAACTTCTTATGACGGCTTTGGACTACCTGCAAGAGGATTTTGAGATATGGGCTTATGCTCGCAGGCAAGTCAACTATAGAAACCCAATCTGAGTCAAAGTGGAGCCGCTTATGTATCGAGGCGAGTGACATAAGTGACCGCCTTAGAAGAAAACCTGCATCAGGGACGATAACTACTTATGAGTACGAAAAAACATGTATCCAAGCAGAGCTATCTGGAACTCGGATGAAGGACATAAAAGCAGCAACCCTATAAATTGGATACATCGATAAGTGAAAGAAGAGTATAAGAGCACCAGCCAATGCTTGCATCTGATCATGCGAGCACATTTGCTCAGTGATTTATGTGCTAAGCAAGGGTCTCAAATTTGATCGGATGTTTGTCGGACCTGGAAAAGCTTCTCAATTCAGCCGTACGGACTCGGTTTCTTCTATTCGTCCGGAAAAATAAAACAAAGGGTTTTGCGTTGCTATACCTTAGGTCTTATGCTAAAAACATTTTTGCGTTTATTAACCCGTCTCTGTCTGTATCTCATACATGTTGCAAGTTCAGCGACTGCCAGGCAGATAAAGGGTAGAAATAGATTTGTCGGCGTCCCATCAGTACCGAAATCATAAGTGAACTAAAAGCCTCGTACCCTAAATTGGTTTACTTGCAGCTAACAAAACAATGCCGCCCAGCAACCCATTTACTAACCCGCACCGAAATCGTTTGTCCTCATCCACCCAAAGCATCTCATGCCCAAAATCAACCCTGCCTATCAGTTGCTCCAATTAAAATCAAAAGACCGTGAAATTGAGTTCGCACGCAATTCGCCAGGACGAAGGGAGAAAAAAAAACACTGTACAGCTCAAAATGGTACCAATTCGATTAATTGTAACAACCGACGCGACGCCTAAGCGCATAGTGTCCTGAGCCGAATGAAAATTAGAATTCGTTTGCGTATCACAACTGGAACCGACTTTTAATCCATATCATCTAAATTGGTCCCCGAGTAATCCCTTTTTAATGAAAATTCCATGCAAATACCAGAAACAAAAATACATACTAATATCAAAGAGTTGGTGGCGCCAACAATTTTTTTTTTGTTTGCTGTCTTTTCCGTCATTTAGCTTGTCAAAAACTTTAGTGGCTGATAAAGTATCGAAAACTGGTGGCAAACAATTACACTTTAACACCCTCTCATGTTGATTCTTGATCAGCCTTCAGAGGGCGGATGGGTATAAAAATAAAAAATAAAGTTCGACACTCGAAAATTAAAATGAAATGTGAATAAATTTTTATTCGGTGAGGTCGCTTTTGGCCTAAGGCCAATGTCGTTGGACTTTGGCTTTTTGGCAAGCTCACACGGAGTCATATATTTTCCCAAGTACTGCTGGGTGTAGTAAAATGTAATTCATTTCGGGCAACGCAGCCAGTTGCTTGTCTAACTTCACGTAAAACAATTGCAGAGGTAGATTTAGGAAAGTGTGTCGGCTCCTGCTCACTCCATCGTATAGTGTAACCTGATTCAGTCCCATCTGGTTATCATTTCGGAGCCAATTTTGGGATTTTGTTGCGTTGTTTTATTTATTGTCCTTGTCAGCGTTGCTGTTGTTGTTGTGGTACAATGTTCTAAAGCCGTGTCGTATCCTTGTTATTTGCGAGATATCAATTCGCTTTGTTGTGATCTCAATCGATTTAGGGAATCGACTCAAATATGAATTATTCATTGGGCGTCGTATGTGTGAACGGATGAGTGGGGCTGGGTGCTGCTTGCCACCAATTTGCATTCGTAATGAGTTAAACTCTCTCTCCATATAATATATACATACATTTATTGCCGTTGGTTGACTATTTCTGGCATTTAACTAGGATCAGGGACGCGAACAATTACGATTACGTGCAACGCGTGAAGCGAAACATTGAATACTGCGTTAGAGGTTCATCTGAGTACTGTGTGTGTATGGTGGTGGTCTTATTAATGCGCCATCAACCAGAAACGAGAGGTGTGTGATGTTTGTAGGGTATATCTAATATTTTTGGGAAATAAATTGTAAGGGTTGATTGGTTTTTTCTAAATTCTATTTTATAAATTATTTTACAAACGTAAAATAACGTCACAAGAATTCGGTGAAAGCGCACTGCCACAGCCCGCGTGGCCATGCTGATGCTTGACATACAATCACACGTAGTGACAAATGTAGGACAAATGTTTACGTCACAATGGCGTCGTCATGTCAAAATTAGACATTAGACATAAAAAATGGCATATCTAATGGTGGTTTGAGTAATTTAAACTAAAAAACGAGATAGCACAGAAATTCGTTGTTCTATTCTGTCTACTACCAAATGATTTAAAATTGAGCATGAAAATCGAGGATAAAAAAATGTATGTGTATGTAAAACTCTGTAAAATAATCAATCGGTTCTCTAAAGCTCTAAATTTTTATTAGTTCACAGTGGCTATATTTTCCCTACAAATTTCGCAGTTGTGAACTTTCCTTCATTTAAAGTCGTGACTAAAATTTGTTATAAGTAAGGCGCAATATCTTTCCACTATTTTTGTGTACAAAACAAGTCTTTCAAAAAATAAAACTAATACCACTAGCAAAAAGCTATAGTTTTTTTTTGTAATAGTTCCTTTATTATTTTTCCGGATTTAGGCATCAACCTCAACTGTGAATTTTATAAGCAATAATTTCATCGAAGCGTAAGGGGTGTGAAAATACCTCAAATTCGAAATTCCTACTTTTAAGTCGAATGTAGGACATATTTAAAAAATAATGATCACTAATCAAAAGTAGAGTTTTTTTGGAAAAATTGGCAAACCTATGGGTTTTGAAATATTTTCATAATCTGGCAACGCTGGTAACATTGGAAATCAATTATTTTTCCTGCCTTCTCTCTGAATGTCGAGAAACAATCGGTAGGTACTCCTCCTCCGCTATTTGGCAGCGAATCGTCTCTTTTGATGTGATGAAACCCATCTTGAAATATCAACGCTGCGATTCTTATTGAGAACATTATTTTTAGAGTTTTTCATATTCAATATTGAGCTATGTCCTACTGCGTATGAAAATATAATGGCAGGGTTTGCATGTGTAAAATGATGCTGAGATGTCTTTCCATAGTTCCCTTCGCACCAGACACAAATCGGAGCCTCGTCTGAACTTTTAACATTACCAAAGTCATAGGAATTTTCATCGAGGTGGAATAACTAGGAGTTACTGTAATTAAAAAGTAACAAGTTTCTTGAACAGATCCGTATCGGCGAGCTAGCACCGCACATCTGTTCGTTTTGTGTGAGTTTTTCAGTTTTGGGACGAATGTAAGGGATCTACAATTTTACACCGATTCCAAATGCTAATTGGGAAGCTCTTTCATGACAGCTATACTCTCGGAAAGCTTGCCAGACATTCGCGAGAGGTGGCGCAGTAGAAAGGACCTTAAGAGGGTATTTGTGATTTTCTGGGGATCGGTAGTAGACAAACACACTAACCACTATGTCACTGCCAAGATTATCTAAAGTAGAACTTGCAAAGAGAAGAAACATCTACCAACAATTGAAAAACCTTCTTTTGTTAATGTTTCATAAGGTATCGTGCACTCGCTTTCAAGTTTGAGTTCTAAGCTATGATCAGGAGTGGTTTTTCCAAAACATAAATGACAACTCACAAGATTTATAGACGCCCCAAAATCTGCATTAAAAACTATTGATAAATACGTTAGGAAGCTCTAAAATTGTTTTGTGAGTTCCGCCTGTGTACGCCCAGTACGCCACTGAACTCTCTGTTCTCTGTTGCCGAATGTGCTCATCCCTATTGAAGTACCCACATGAGTTCATGTTAAATTCAATTTAGTCAAACATGGTTCATACCCATGAACTACGAGTATGTAATCGAAACCAGCCTGCACAGATTTTTTGTCATATCAGGCGCACTTCGAAAAACCGTAAAACTGCACCATATATTTCAAAAGCTACAAAACCGACGAAGGACCACATCTCTGCCCACCATAAACTATTTCCATTCAGCTGCTACCATCCAACTTGGCTTTGCTACACCTTTTCGGCTATCCCATCAATTGCACATGCCAACACCTTCCGTAACTCCTCTTGCAAAAAAAAACACACAAGTGCTCACAGAAATTTAATTCTTCCCAATTACCATTCAATTTGTACGCCAATTCACTCGAATGCATTCTGCTCGTACAATTTATACAATTTCATCCTTTCGCCAGTGCCACAGCAGGACGTGCACACCGCACAATACGAAATCATAACATTCATGTTTTTGTGTTAAAGTTACTCGTCATGCTGCCGATGCGATGGTGGTGGTATGGTAACTGGTGGTACCACTACGAACAGCAGCCATACTCGTTCTAATAGTAGTTACAATCAGTTTACTGCTACTAGTAGTAGTCTACGGAAGAGGAATTCTCATTATTAAATCCTGACGCATCGCCGCCAGTTTTACTACTTATTTGGTTCGAAAAACTACGTGATTGGCATTACATTGCTCACCCAACATTGCCACTCCATGTCCATACCCCAAGCTGTGAGTGAGACGCATATAGACAGCGTTGGAGAGAGAAAGAAAGAGGAAAAAATGTTTCAAGTTGCAGCCACAATTTAATATTTTCTGGCACGACAAGGACTCAAATTAACATCAACGAATTGCAGCCCACATCCGGCTGGCAGTCTGCTGCAAAACTGTGTGGCAGTGCAATGTGCTCTCGGAATATTTGAGAGCGGGTACATTGCACAGGCAAATTCCTGAGGATGTAAATATAGATAAATGTCCGCAAATGGCAAAGGGCAGAAATGAGTTTTACACTTGAACTTTCGAAATGCCACAAACTGCCTCATAAATATGTGGGAATGTTGGTTTTGGGTGCAAACTTCTTGAAGGTTGGTCTAGTTTAACATTTTGTTATAGCTACAGACAGTTTGTCATGGGGGCCTCATAAAGATTGGGGGTGCGCTTGGGTTCGTGTACGTGCTGATCGAGTGTAGCATAATTTGCTATGGTTAGCCGCAACTGGTTGATGTGTTAGAAGGGTCGCTTTTAATATTATCTCGCACAAGCTTTTGAATCTGTCAATACTGTAAAATTTTAGGACTTTTAACTTTTATCAGAAACTTTTGCTTGCACACGGGCGAGGCTTGGGAACATTTTTATCGTCTATTGTTGACCACACACAGGAAAGGGAGATATCAAGCAGCCTTCACCTGTGATGACATCTTGCTAGAGCCATGAATGTGCCATTCTTTTACTTAACCTTTCTCGGCCGGACGAATTTAAGTCAATTGTAAATCCTGGCGACTACTTTGTTAGTAAGCGAACTCTAGCAACAGGTCCGTATGGACCCTAGGCCTAGCTTCTCACTACTCGTTTTGTTTGCGTTTTTCATTTACGGAACGAATGGAATGGATCTACAATTTTATGCCGAGTTCAAACGGCTTATTGAGAAGCTCTTTCATGAGAGTTATACTCTCGGAAGTTTGTCAGACGTTCGCTAGAGGTGGTGCAGTGAAAAAAACCTTAAGTTGGAATTTGCGTTTTTTTTTTCGGGGTTCGAACCTGAGATACCTCGCTTAGCAGTCCAACACACTAACCACTAAGACACTGCACCGAAACAGATAACACTGCGATATCATCGAGCTTCTTTAGAGATGACGATACATGAATCAGATGGCCTACATTTTCTGCAAATTATTGGGCTTTTTGTGAAGGGGTCTTCGCAACTCATCCACAGCCATTTATTTTCCATACAACTCAGGTTTGAGACAACTGAGCTTGAGGGCAACTCATCCATGGACATTTCATCCAATTTTTTCTCACTCAAAAATGATCGTGGATCAAACGTCACATTATTGGGCCTGGAGTTGAGTTGAATACAAGATAGCTCGTATGCGTTCAAGATGGTTCCATGAGGTGAACGAAGCTATAGCCACAATATTTCTAGGAACATACTTCCCCGAACCTTCATAGAAAGGGTCTTTCATTAGCGACTTGACAACTTCAAACTTTCAGTGTGAACGCACCCTTAAACCAATTACCAAACTGTCAATGTCAAAATATTCAGTAAAATCAACTTTTTCATCATGTACAACGTTTGCAAATAATTCAAATTTCGCAACTTTAAGAGCGTTAACGCAATTTTCGGCCGTAATTCTCGTTCTCGAATTGGGCTCTGGACGTGATTGGCTTTTTTATGGGCCTACATTAAATCATTGGTCTACGGCAACAAGCCGGTGACGTTAGAGGAGCTCAGAGCCAATATGTCACGATAAATGACGGCAGACCCTTTATTTTGGCAAGACACTATAGCCTTCTCTAAAGTCTCAGCTAGGTACCCAATTTTAAAACTCAAGATTGAATTATTTGATATTTTCGGCTTTTGGCAAAAAAATGTATCCCCTCTGTAGAACACATCATTCATCTACACGGCCTCAAAATGCGGCCAACCAAGTTACATCGCTTCTCTGTGGTCGCTTCTTTGAAGGAACTTCAAACCGAATGCGGAACAATATCCTCCTTAAACCGAACCCAATTCAATAACAAAAGCAGCTCTTCACCAAACAGCCTCGTTCCCCGATTAATGTTAATGTCAACACCACATTAAAACAGGGACCGCCTGATGTCACAAAGAGCAGCCCCCTGTGGCGAATCCGAACCCAACTCCAACTTTTACACAACTCCTCCCCGACCCCCATCTGCTGCCTTTCACATCATAACAATATTGTGATAAATTAAAGGCCAAAGCGACAAACTAAACCAAACGGCACACAACATTTTAACGCAGTCCTTGGTATAAAATTTCTCCCGGCCGACGACGCCGGCCCATCTCTCATGTACTGTGCACAAAAATGCCTTATTATTCGCTTTTTGGACTCTCAAATAAATAAACTACACAACGGCACACGAAATGCAAACAAACACGCCACAGGGAGTTCGGGGTTTTTGCGGACAGGACCAAACAGAAGGGATAACGCCTAACCTACGACTCTTTGGATTTTTATTTTGCTGTGAATACAACTAAAAGCCACCGAAAGCTATGTAACCCAAAGCTGGCCGCAGAGCTGGAAATAGCCCTCTGCAATGTGCCTCCTGGCCGGCGCCCGCCCAGATAAAGGGTTTTCTCATTTCAAATGATGCGAAATTTTGTGGTCTGTTCAGTCATTTCGACGATGAAAGGGTTCCAGTCAGTGGCCCCAAACTTGGTTCACACATGTATACACTAAAGGAAACTGTACGAATGTGTGTTATGTTCGGCAAAGACGCAGCAACAACAACAATAATAATTGAAGAGCGAGTGTCGTGTAGAGCTTTCAGTCCGATTCCGCCTTTACATCCAGTGTGTCTGTGTAAGGATATGCTTCCCCCCGGCCCCTAACTGCCATATGTATTTTCGGGGATTATATATGTACGCGTGTGTACTGTGCACATTCATGTGATTGTATGTCCCATCTTGGTCAAAAGGAAAGATTAATGAATTGTTACATCCTGTGTCATCTTTGCTGGAGCCGGAGCCCCTTAGGACGCACGTAATAACCTTAAGAACGTGTTCTCTATACTACTCGCAAGGATACTCATACACAGGGCGAGTGTTTATTTAGGTCCGGGTACATGCACATCTGTATGTATAGCAAGCAGCAGCAGCACACAGGATAAAGGACGAACTAAGGGCATTTTCTTGAATTCGCTCGCTTTCTTAAATTGTCCTTCGGCTTGAGTAAACATTTTCAGCGACACGAAGCATTCGTTGTATCTGTACGGGATCCTTTTTGAAGTGCGAACATATAGGTACATTAGACACACTGGCCTGCAGATGGCCGATTTAGGACAACAGTTTGCTCCCCGAATTCAATGGGTTAGATCAAATCGGCCGGTGCTCAGTGGGAATCTGTGTGGTGTATACACCTGGCGCTCTTAGAACCAAACCGATTGAGCAGCGCCATTCGGTTGGAAAATTTTAATTTGTTTCTGTGGTCAGTCAGGATGTTTCTTCCGCATTTTTTCTAGTTCGGTCGCCTTTCATTCCATTTGTGGTGATTAAAAGCCCGAAACATTTACCTCTACTAATTGAGTTACTGCCCATTTCTTGAAGGAAGTGTACACAACTGGAGCAGGGGTGACAGCCATCCAGCCAGCTACCACTGAATAAATCTCCATAAATATTTGTCCCACATAATTTTGGGGTGAATTGATTGAACCTTTCTTCCTGGCGTGAGCAGTCCATTTGGAGAGCAACCCTTTTTACTTCCGAGGAAAGTGTTTATTTAAGGATAATTAATCGCAAATAGAACGTCGTCGTCCGAATGGGATTTTTTCTTAAAGAGGCAAGTGGTTTCTGAGCAAAATCCATTCAGGGGTTGCGAGTTGTTTGTTAGTAGTCGGGGCGATGATGAGGGTGACAGAAAGTGTTTAATTGTGTCAAAGATGTGTGTGGCATTTTAATGAAGTCGAGGCAATCTCAGGCGAATGCTGGTGTGAAAGAAAATCAGATCTCTTCGGATGTGGGGGAGTCACTGTTCTGCGTAGCAATGACTTGCACTACTTTCTGTGTGTGTGTGCGATGTGATTTTGAACTTGGTCATCAGAGAGAAATTGATTCTGATAATTTCGTCGGCAGTTAAACCCTTGTCCCTAACTCGAGTTGGAAGGCGTGCTATGTCCTATGGAATTCCCCTAGGAAGTTCCAGAAAGAAATGGTTTTATCAAGTCCGATAAATGTCCTTTACCCGTATGAAGATTGTCTTTAACGATTAGGAGTGGTGGCGAAAGATTGAGAGGTATGGAGGCTTCACTAAGGCGTCCTACACCTGCGATCCTTAGTTTAAGGGACAGGCAGCACATTAAAAATAAAATAAATGAAATGAATGAAATGAAATGGATGATTGGAATAAATAAATAAACTAAAGGCAGGCTCTCAGCCAAATTTCTCGCCTTCAGTTCCCACAAAAATACTGCCCATACAAACCTCAATAGTTCAAACGACGGCACGGCTCTTAAAGCGCATTTCTATAGCCCTAAAGTGTCCAAGCACAAAAATGTTTTCGTAAATAAAAAGACCGTCCCAAAGAACCTACAACTGAGTGGAGAACAGATTCAGTAACTTTTTGAATGACTGATCTACATACACAAGTCAATGATCCTTTCAAAAGTCTTAAGGGGACTGACACACTGGTTGATCTGAAGCCCTTGGGGAGTTTATGTATCAAAGGTCTAACAAGTGAAAACCACTGTGCGAGGTTGAAAGCTCTTTTGTTTTATTTTGTTTTTCGTTTCTCCCCCAAAAACCATAGCAGTGTAAGTCTTGCTGCACAATATCGCACAAGGCTGAAGGGTGACTTCTCACAAAATCAAAGTGCTGAAGATCTAGATCTAGATTAACTGGCTTACAGCGGAGGTATGTCTAAAACCTTTCGTTTTAGTAATTCTCCAATACAGATACCAGCATATATTTTGCACACTAAACCCACACAATCACTTTAGCACACAGCACCTCGGCACATTTGCCCTAGAAACGGCTCCACCGTCCCTCTAAAAATCCCTGAAAACATTCTTCACTTTCTATGCCTGCATAAAGTTCCAAAGTCTACAACAATGACAACAATAACTCATTACAGAGTTGTATCCTTTACTCTGGCCAAACTTTTCTCAGTCATAACAAATTTCGGCCATAAGTAGATACAAGAAAAACCTCATGCCTCGCGATAAATTCAAAGCCAGGGCCCACTCGTCATTTATTTTCATATCAATCAACAATGCCCATCTCCTGCGAGATTCCATTTGGACTTTTATGAATCATTCCACTCACAGAGCGTCGCTGAAGAACTGATGTCCCCTTCGTCATATCAATTCGGCGCCTTGGTCCCAAATGGCCGCACCTATCAACATACCTGCCCCCATGGATCCCTGCCTGATATTTATCTTGACATCGTGTCCAATCTGTGAATTTCAAACCTTGATGGATCTGTGCCGATAAATCGCCTATACATCGTCGTATTCTCCTCCTGCAGCAGTGTCTCATATATCACGGTAATCGGCGAAATATTTTCCCGCGCCAAGACCAGATTCCGGGCAGATATAAGTCACCGCCGTGCGTTATGCTGCTGACTTTTATTACGGCTCTTGAATTTTTTGCCAAAAACGAAGAGGGGCTTCCTGCTGTTTTTTTTTTTTTTTTTCTTGTTTCTTTTCCGCATTCCAAGCGGAAAAACTAAATGCGTTATGGAAATGGAACTATGATTCCGCACCGATGACAACACGGTACGGGGTACGGCCTCCTACACTCCGAGGACGATCAATCAAAAAATTGAAATGTTTACTTTACTCATAGAGGACCAGAGGGGCAAATGCCATTGCCATGGGTATGGGTATGGGTATATGTGTATCGTGTCTGTAGAGTTGGTTTTTATGAGTTGTATTTGTCTCTGGGAACGCTATGCTAAGCAGTTTTGCCAACTTTTTAAGTTTGGTTACACGGCAACACGACGAAGACAACCGACCTACTATTGGTATACCGTATACAGGAACTATACAGCTTATAGCAGGGCGACCAGCGGAATCGAAATGGGAAGGATTCCAAGTTGAAATTAATTTTTCGCCAAAACAAGGAAAATAAAAGTTTTCCGTCAAACGAAGGAGAATATATTGCGGGCCAGAGTTCGATTCCAGCATAGGGACTCCTCACAGGTCTAAGATTGGTTTTTATTTTTTTTTGTTGTTTTATTGCATTGCCTCGGAACGGTTCGAAAAGTCTGGGGTGTAGGTTGGGCACCTTCCCGCTTGCGAATGAAGTTATAGTTGACTTTAGTTTGGGACTTTTCGGGTGGTTTTGAGTTTTTATTTTCGGATTGTGAAAGTTGAAAAACAAGAGACACGAGCTGATTGGAATTGAACCGATTCGCAAGGAAATTTCTCATAGGAGCTTTCTTTTTACTTTGCTCTGCAAATATGGCGGCGAACAGGAGTGCACTTTGATTGATCGGAGGTTAATGATGAATTCCAATCGGAAGTACTATTGACTAAGTTGGCAAGATACCTAAGGAGCTTACGAGGGTGGTTCTGAAATAGAGAAGATGTTTTACCATGTACAGGCAACACAGGAACATGGGCATATACAGGATGGGCCAAATACAATTTTCTTTTTAAAAATGCAATCAAATGAACAAAATTATTTTTTTTTTCCATGCATTACAGCTTTATTAGTACAGGGTGGGCCAAAAGAAGTCATCTGATGTAGTTTGGCTTTCATTTTTTTTCTAAATGAAAAACTTCGATTCTGTTTTTTAATTATGTTTACTTGAACCTTTAGAATTTTATTGGAAAACAGTGGACGGTGCGCGCTATAGGGCCATGTTAATAGAGTTTTTCCTGCCGCAATTGGATGAATTAGGACTGGAAGACATGTGGTTCCAACAGGACGGAGCTACGGCACACACTGCGCGAGCCACAACCGATATTCTGAAGACGGCGTTCCCGGGTCGCCTCATCTCTCGTTCAAATAATCATAATCAAAAAACAGAATTGAAGTTTTTCATTTAGAAAAAAAACAAGAGCCAAACAACATCGGATGACTTCTTTTGGCCCACCTTGTATAAGGAGCACACAATCCCATTAGTTATGGAACACAACACAACTTCACTCACAACGGCACTCCAATTTTTCAAGACCTTGTTGATGGTTTCGGGCTGTAGTTCACTGATTGCTTGGATGATATTGCCCTTAAGTGCTGGAATCGTTTCCGGATTGTTTGCAATATATAGGTTCTTCACAATTTCCTACAAAAACAAAAACCACTTTGTCAAATCGCAGCTCCGAGGTGACAAGACAGCTTATAACACGATTTGGAGATTTGGTGCGCAAAAGATCGGTTGTGGCATGGAGCGCCATCCTTCATGAAATCCAAATCCATGTCTTCAATTTCAGTAAAAAATAAGTCGGTTAGCATGGATCTGTAGCGCCCACCGTTGACCAAAACGTTGCGTGAAATCGACGGCGAGTTGATGTTGGTGAATTGAGGCTCACACTCTCGGCTACAGCAGCCACATACGCTTCTGTGCACACCGTACGACGACGGGGACCATGACCAAGAGTGTTGTCCACTAGCATACCAGTCTTTCGAACTTTTAGCACAAACTTGCGTACAGCAGCGTGGTGGTTGCTTCATTTCGGCCAAAAGTTACTTTCAGAAAACGCACTGGCTGCACAGCACTCACTTTAGGAATAAGTTTTCAATACTTCCCAGCGTTTTTCAAGAGTAAAGCGACTCATTTTGTTCCGCGGAGGTGTGATACTGACTTTCTGTCAAGATTTCGAGTGGGAAACAGCTGTCAGTGTCAAAATAATCTAAGATTTAATAAGAAACCACCCTTTACATAGTGCAAAGAGTTCCTGTGTCAAATTGGTTTATATATAATTTATTACTGCGCATAATGAAGCCCTGGATGCAGGACATAACTAAAGAAACGGTTCTGCTCTACTTTTTCCGATAGTGGGTGTGTCGGTAAAGTAAGGGAAGGACCAACTTAGATGAAAAAATTTGCTGACTTGGTCTAGGTCCTAAATCCCCTCTACTAAATTCCGTCGCCATAAACGGGCGATCAATGACTGAGTCAGATGTATTTACAAACAAATCGTTACAGTACGTAACGCTCTCATCCACTCTTTGTCATTGAAACATTTATTCGAAGAAGCTCAGACCTTCTGTATCAAGCAAGTTGCATCGCATTGCAGATTTAAGGACCCAAACTGCATTTAACCCGACCACCATCGTTCGGATGGAACTTATCTACATCGCTTTGTATATTTTTACCCCAATTTAACCAAGAAAATTATTATGTCCCGCATGAAGAACGAAGCTAAACACAAATTGTCTCCATCCACTCCACACAACTGAGCATCGCATGGAATCGTAATTAAGAGGCGACAAATTAATTTCACTCAGACATATCACAGCCAAAAGTAAATATTACTTCGTCTCGTTGTCATCTGCACAACGATAGACAACGGCAAAAGGAGAAAAAAAACAACACCATTAAATTATAGCCGCATCCTTTGCCTAACCCTAACTGACGATGATCAAAATCGACTTTATATCCCAAAGGACGAATCCCAATTGCCAACGAATATAGCGATGTCAAAATATGATAGCATTTAACTACGTCGAAATGTATAGACCAAATCATTCGGCCATTGCCGGAGCCACTCTTTAGGCCCATTCCGGTTCCACTTTTATTCTAATAAATTTTATTAAACGCTTCTGCAGGACACATAAAGAAATTTATGTAACATTTCTCGAGTTGTGCCTGCTTCCGTCACGATTATGTGATTATGTGTGTCCTTGTTCTTCGGATCTATCCTCCTTAGGAAATGACAGGGGATGACCATCAGACCATCGTCATTACCCATTTGCCCAGCTGAGGAGTAGGTCTCCGTCTCCTTCTCTGAGAGGCACGCACGTACACTGGCAAACTTTTATTTGTACTTTCCTGACCGTCTTCAATTATTGTGTACACACGCGGGCCATGGCCAAGGCATTCCCCATTGGACGGATGAGAGGAAGAGATTATTAATTTCACATAGGAGTATAGAACTCAAGTTGAAACTATAAAGAGCGGCGTCCGGCATGTGTGTGTCTACGTATAGTACTAGCACGGCAGAGGATCTATGTTGTATGTCGCATCATTAAGTTCACGTTAAAGTTCTTGGTGGGGGAATGGCGTTCCCAAATTGAGGGAGTATTACGGTTATAATGTTGGATCAGTGGGAGTTGTGTAGCTCCTTTGCCTTTATATATTGTTCAATTAAATAGTGTTGTTGGTTTTCCGTATTTTTTTTTTTTTTTTGAAGTGATAACTTCTTTAGGCGCGTTGGGGCACTTTTGATATGGGATAAAACCATTGAACTCGCGACACCAATGTTGTGTAACCAATGTTGCCGACACCAGTGTTCGTGAAGACTCTTGAGGCGCGTTGGGCCAATGTATATAAACATTTGTTGGGAAAAACAATTCTCTTAAGTTGTCAGATCAGCGGCATCGTTGCCAGCCTTTTTTAACGAAAAACTGCTAAACTTGAAAAAGATGCCTTTTTCAATAAAAGAATGCCTAAAATATCTTTTTTTTTCTGTAAAGTGAAATAGAACCTAAATCAAAAATTTAAACACACTCATAGAAAAAATAAACAAAAACTAATTTTATTTAAACAACAAACAGTTTTAAAATTTGTTTCCAATTTCATTCATCAATCCAGCTTCCACTTCAAGTAAGTTGAATGAAATTTGAAAGCTGTTTGTTGCATAAAAAAAAATTTTTTTTGTTTATTTTTTCTATATTTTTGTTTAATTTTTGATTTACTGTTCCACTTTAAAAAAAAAAAAATTTAGGAATTCCTTTTGAAAAAGGCATCTTTTTTTCAAGTTGGCAACGATGACGCCATCTCAGACAACTTAAGAGATTTGTTTTGCCCAACTGCCAACTAATGTTTATATACAATGGCAAAACGCCCCTTAAGAGAATTTACCTACAAGTGTGTGTGTGATACCAGTGTTCGCGTTGCCATTTGCCAACCACTTTTGACGACTCAGTATGTATGTTAATGTGGGGAAGTGTGTTTGCCTTTGCCATTTTGAAGTAATTTCAGACAGAATTTTATTTCTAAAATTTGCGGGGCAATCGGGTCTGCGTTTCATAAGTTTCACTGGTATTCATTTTAAAGAATACCAATTAATTGCATGCTTTGTAAGTTTACGTTTTAAGCAATAGATTGCAATTTTTGTGTTTAAAATAGTCCATCCATCCATCCATCCACTCTATTATTATTTCTGTTTCTGTAGTAGTATTTTTACCTCTTGCTGTTCACACACTCAACCAATCTTACACATACAATTTCAACTACGCAGTTGTGTACAAACTATGATTCGGGGAAAAATAATCTTTCATTCATAATGCCCATAGCGCCGTAGCCGTAGCACAAAAGCCGCCACGAAAGAGAGTCAACGGCCGAAGAGAGCATAAACTAAGTATGAAATAGACTGACGACAGCTTTACTACGTCTCACCGATTCCCACCGCAATTTTTTTCAATATAAGCCCCTCCCTCCCGCTCGCAATTTACTATCTGTGAATACGTGTGAATTCAGCGTGTTCCTACATCGTTGTATCTCTACCTTTTTGAGGGAATTTAATATTTTCGAAAAACTTTTTGTTGACCATGAATATAAACGCACTAAATGCACATAAAAAAAATATAATTTAAAAAAAAACAAAAAACCCGACTAACTATAAAAATAAGAATTGAAAAGATATGAACAAGACACATTCAAGTTCGTACACCTAACTTATTGACAATCGGAGACTATATACCTACAAAGCCTACCAAATATATGAGTTTTAAGTACCCTCCGACTGCCAAATAGTTAGGTGTACGAACTTGAATGTGTCTTGTTCATATCTTTTCAATTCTTATTTTTATAGTTAGTCGGGTTTTTTGTTTTTTTTTAAATTATATTTTTTTTTCATACGACTTTTCAGAATGCTGCAACAATCACACAGTCTGCGTCGGAGTTGCTTGTACACTGTACTGTACAGGCATGATGAATGAAAGAAAAGTATAGTTTTTACCCAACTGCGTAGTTGAAATTTAATGTAGTAAATGTTCAAATTTGTTCAATTGTTAATATCTTTTTAGCCTATGACACTCCGGGGAGGAATACGAATATAATGACACCTCACTCTTCAAAATCGGTCAAGACGTTTAGGCAAGCGGGCGTCCCGTAGGAACGTACATAGGATACGCGCGAAACACATAACCCTCCCTGTGTACAGTCGGGTAAAAAGAAGATTTGCCTATAGCAACAATTTCTAGTACCAAAAAATAATCATTAAAGTGTTAGCAAACTGCGATTTTTATACTGAAGATTAATTAAGTGTGATTTTTGTCCGTACAATACAAATTTTACTTTTATTTAATTTAAATTTAGTGAAAAAGGAAAATGAACACACTTCGTGGGAAAAATAAAGAAAGACGTCTAAGAACACTGTCTGATAGTTTGTGTGTTTGGTGATTTCTGTCTGCTGATGGATGCGTTCTGAGAGTTTAAATTCGTTGTTTTATTTCACAACGAATACATGTTCATATTCTACAAATTGCATAATAACGAATGTACCTAATCAATATAAATATGTAATAATAAAGGAAAAAATTCATTCGCTCAAATAAAATGTTTTTGTTCCTATAATTATTATTGAGTCTGTTTTCGTTTGTTGTTTTTGGCGAAAAATTACTTTTAAATTTAATAGTTAGTTTATGGAAGAGAGTTACAGTCATAGGAATCTAAGAAGGAATTTTCAAAATTTTGTGGGGAAATCGGATAGTAAGAAGCGCTGTTATGTTATTTCAAAACAGTTTTGTTGACAGTTGTCCTAATATTGAAAATTTTAGACCCGATTGATATAAATAT
The DNA here is from genome assembly GCA_948293265.1 of Cheilosia impressa. Classification (NCBI taxonomy): domain Eukaryota; kingdom Metazoa; phylum Arthropoda; class Insecta; order Diptera; family Syrphidae; genus Cheilosia; species Cheilosia impressa. The sequence goes on along the minus strand of OX411880.1, from coordinate 127,245,273 downwards.
TTTTATGAGTTACTCGAAATACTAATTCTACGCAGATAAAGCCGCGGGTATTAGCTAGTATGCTTTATTTTTCATGTAGGTATACAATAGCGCATTAAACGAAAATGAAAATTGTAGGTAGTACCTATGGTTTTTGTAGTAGTAGTTTATAGTAATGAACTAGAAAACACTTCATTTAAAAGTATTTCCTGCACAACTAAATATTGCCTGACGATTCAAAAAATACACGTAGAGTTGTTCAAGTTTTCACTTCTGTCGGCACTCCCGGAGTGCACTGTTTTTTTTTGTCCCTCTCCAGTTTTGCGGTATTTATTTGTGGATCGTACCTTTGGCAAAGTCCATGGGATACTTTTTATTTGATGAACCCTCTTGAAATAGTTAGAAGTACAATTTATGATGAACATTTAAAACCGAGATTTTCGGTGGCTCTGTCATAGGATGCGAAGCTAAGATCTTGATTATTCTTAATGGAGTTGTGTATGTAATGGGCTTTTGTCGGATGGACTTGAAATGGGACAGGACAGTATTTCGGACAATTACATAATAGAGAAGTTCTGGTTTATCAGGAGATAAGAGAAGATTTTTACTGGTCTAGCTTTTGAACAAATTATGAGTAAGGGGTTGGACTGTTGGTGGGTGTTGCTTTATTTTCGGTTTGTCAGGGATTAACCTAGAAGTTCCTAAATCGTTGTAAAACCGTTTTCCCTATTCCCTTTTTGTACAGAAACGGGAGGTCATCACAGAGTGTGGTTTTAGATGCTTCTGACTGGGATTTAAAATTCTTGATCAGGAGTTCTTTGGAAAAAAACAAGAGAACAGGTTTGTCTCGCTATCGACTCCTAGAACTGCCGTCTTGTGAATTAGTTATTAGTCTTGAAGTTCGTGGTACAGGTATTGAATTACCTACTCTAACTTTTTAGATACCGTGTAGTACAAGACAAAGCATTCAGTTTTCAAAAGTCTGTTAAAGTCGGAAAGTCAGATGTGTCGAAGTTTAAGGAGGTCTGGCCAAGTCATATTTATCTTTAGCATAGACTATTTGGTGCAGCGTAAATTGTCGTCTACCGCAGCTTTTCAAAACACGAAATCCTCGCTTAAAAACAGTTTTGAAAAAAATTTGCCCCATTTTCTTGTTTATCCAGAGAAAAAGGCCCAAACAACTCACGTCAGGACACTTCAAACTGTATCCACTCGTCGACCTCACACAAGTCCATGCGGTTAATTTCAACTAAATATACCAACGCATGATAATGTTTTTCAATCGAATTTTTATCGCCATCCATTCACAAAGGAGAAACAAAACCTTTCCCCCTTTTTGTTGTACATGCGCTCGAAGATTATTCCTTTTTATGTCACTTAAACTCGACAGGCAGTACCCTTGTCGGCGCCTAATGCGAAATCAAATTTGTTATGACAGTTACAAATTTTCCAATTGTTCCCAACGCACATATTCATATCGACTGCATACTTTTCCCAATAAACATACACATTTTGCAAATCCCCCATCGATTATAGTCCTGCCAATGATATTCCGCATTTTATTTTTACGACAACGGTGCGGGTAGGTGAATACCACACTTTCGATTCAATTTCATCCCATTCCACATCTTTCAAACGGATATTATGAGCGGGGGGGGAACAAACGTCAATTGTGACTTTTTAATGGGGATCAAATTGGTCAGACAAGTTTATGCTGAAAATGATTTAGGTCTCCCGTGAGGTAACGGTTTTCAATTTTTCGATTTCACTCGTGTCAGGAGGACGTAGTTTTTTTTTGTATTTTTCCTTGTTGAACGACATTGGCCAATTGTTTCAAATCGTTTGGTCCTTATGTTCGGCAGCAACAAATGGAATGGAATGACTGGTGAAAATGTTAAAGTTGTTAAGTTTTTCCAATTTTTTTCGTTTCTGTTTTGCATTTTCCACACAAAGGAAACAAAAGTGGGAAATTTTTCGAAAGTTGTTGTATTGCAGCGGTAGCGAGGGGGAATCCAAATCAATACACACACCGCCGCTGCCGCCCTTAATGGTGAGGAATCAAGCGTTAATTTTTCTTTTCTTTTGGTTTTCGTTTGTTCGCTTTTTGAAAGGTGTGCAAAGTGTGTATGGGTGTCAAAAAGTGGACCCTTATCGATCCTTTTAAGTTCTTTTGAAGTGGGGATACAGATTATTTATTGCATTACCAACCACCGGGATAGAGGTGGATGGGGGTTTTGTGTTTTCAGGGGATCGGATTAAGCGTTATCGATAAATTTGATACAAGTGGAGCGAGTGGACATGAAAAAGTTAACACAGTGTTTAGAGGTTAAGGCCATTTGGGCGGGGGGCTAGAAAAGTTTTCTCGATATTTTTCATTTTAACTCGTTTCGATGTTGAAAGAGATTTGGCTTACTGTGCGACAGTGATTTGCCATATCGGACATATTAACACACTCGTGTGGAACTGGGATATGATGGGTATCTTGATGGATGTGGTTCATTAATAGTAGGGAAATTCCCCGTCGGTTTTTTTTCGCTCTTAACATTATTTGTACTTATTAAGTGATTAACAAAATGTTTTGAAAAGTCCTCTCACACTTCGTATCTTGACCACGGAACAACTTTGTATCTGCTTCTGTGACAGAGAAAGCTTATATCGCGAAAAAATGACTTGATATTTTTAATCGCCGTGGTTGAGACTCATAAATCTTTGTCAAAATGCCAGAACTCAGTGATCCTATGTAGGCCACATAAGAATCGGATGATGTTAGGCGTGCTTCGATCTCTGCAAAGTAAAGTGGAGCGTAGTTATTGTAATTGCGTGCTGAACATCCTTCTTTACTTCACTTTGCCGAGGTCGAAGCTCAAAAAACGGGCCTATTATTGATTTGAAATTTCTGTTGAATATCGCTAAGTACTAAGAACCAGATCGTTAGATGGCTTGGCTTTATTTATGTGGGGGAGAATTAAACTTGGTGCGGAACTCATCAACCAATTTGGTCCAACAGCTTATTCAATTCTTCCGTTCAACAGACACTAGGGGAGCACATACTCAAGTGCTGCTGGACTTGTAACCATAGTTGACCAGCTTACTTAGTTAAGCCGCTTAAATCGATGAAAAATACCAACATTTAGGTAGAGCGTCGTAGTGCCCGTTCCGTCGGAAATGTTGCCGCTGTCGCTAAGGATGACGCGGATGAGCCATCAGCGTCCACTAGACTTCGTGCTATTTAGTTGGTTAACACTCATTCATACCTGCAACGCATTTGAATAAAAGACATATGCACCCTTACAAAGTGCAGACAGTTCATCAGCTTCTGCCTATAGACAGGCAATCGCATCTAAGCTTAGCAAATATTTATATAGTTTCAAAAAAAAAATCTTGGGCCACCCTGTACAATACAATTGGCAGAGAAGAATCTCTAACCTCTATTTAGGCAACAAATTTCGCCTACTGAACTCGCATAGCACATTCGTCAACAAGATAACAGCTAAAGGATATCTCGCCCCACAATATATCACTCTTAACGGAGTACAATTCACCCCACTTATAGACCATACACACAGGGGTCCGACATTTCCCTGATCTGAATCTTCGTATTCAAATTTCTTTCCCGCCAAAAGGATATATGAACAGACATTTCGTTGACCGAAATCACTTAGCAAATGCCAGCAATTAGCCGAATCACAGCTCAATTACGCTTACAGAATGGAAAACTTCTCAAACATCCAGCCAATAATCATAATGGAATCAATCTGTGAAATCCTTATCTCCCGGCAATAGCCATACCAAGCCAACCGCGCCACTGGCTGTTCCCTCTTCCTAGACAATTAACCGCAATCGATTAGTTCACTATCTCCAAAGCAATTAATTGCGGAGCCTATATAATGAAAACTTCTCAATACCCTTTGGAATGTGTGTCGGCTTTTGGTCGGCCCAAGGACAAAACACACCCAAAGACGTTGCCAATTTATACCACGCCGCCCAGTCCTTTTTGTTCGGTGATAATGCGTTAAAAGCAATTTATTGTCCACATTCAAAATATGAGAACTTTTTATCTACCCGCACACGACCACCCAACGACAACACAACACAAAATACAAACGTCCTTATGGCATTTGTCATGGCGGCAAATTTATTTCAACGATGAATATCCAAACACAAAATGTTTGATAAGAAAGCGCAAACTGTCGTCTTTGTCTCTTAATTCAAATACTCCTCAGGACACACTCTATATAGAGACGGGCAGATAAATTCCTCAGATACCGGTCTTGGATAGCTAACGAAACTCCATTTGGCGACAACCTACTCTCTACGTGTACATATATTGGGGGGTCTCACACATACAAACTTACCAGTGAGCAGTCAGTCTATTTCACTTTTATTGTCGTCAAATTTATTAAAACATAAATAAGGCGCTTTTGGGCCCATTAGTGTCCAAGCTCTGGAGATAATGTGTTGTGTTTTTGGCCTTCGCTTTTATGACTTGACAATTTGTTTTTTAGGTTGCACAACCTTCCGCTGTGCTACTTCTATCATGTCGTATCTGGCAGTTCCTGAGAGTCGCATTCCTGTGGTATTGTCGAAGCGACAGCGACTTTCTGATTTCTCTGCGAAAGATAACGCCTTTCAAATTGCCATCGCGTGTATACATAATGAAATAACAAATTTAATAAAATAGCTGTTTTTGTCTGGCTCCCACCCCTCGCTGTAGCCCGAAGAAACTAAAATGAAAACAAATTGTCAAAATTTAATTTTATTGCGAAATTATTCAAATGAAAATGGATTCCTTGAAATCCTTACTGAACGCGATTATATTGCCTAACTGAGCTGAGACTTGGTATTGTTATAGTTTTCATTATGATTTTCGTGGGATTTCATTTGAGCTTATTTTCCTGGCCATCCATCTGTCGGTAACGACGCACGGAGTTCTGGCGAAAGCCACTCCCAGACAGTGCCAATAAAATTTGAGTCCAAAATGGACTCGTAAAGTGTTACATATTACAATGGCCGCAAGGGCTGAACAGGAGCACATTGAGAATGTACATTTCGTCTGGATAGGATCATATGACAGCTCACTGTTGACGGTTGACTCTGTGACCTCGTCTGTGTAAACAGATTCAAGGAAATCTTAGACTATAGAGGGATGGGAGTGAACTTCTGCTTTTAGCTGGGAAGAACTTTGAAATGATATATTTAGCGTCTTCTTCACATAAAAATCCTTTGTTTGCTCTCTAAAGAGTGTCGTACTTCAAAAAGGTTGAATGCTCAATTTTTTTTTAGATTAGCTTACAAAAGTGTCGCTCCAGTTTACTGATTGCTATTCAATTGTGGTTGCAATATATCTAAGCAATCCTTTTAGAGAGTTGACCTGTTCTCAAGAATCTGCGGAAACTAAGACGCATCTCCTAAACACTCTGACAATAAGGTTTGCGTGATTTTTCATGTCATAAAAACAAAAAATAAATCGTAGACACAACTCCCTACTGGTCTACAGGAAGGTCTCATTGCCTGCTAAGTAACAAACTTCCGTTTTCCAATTTTTAGCAACTCTGAATAAAGTTCTTCTAAAAGGCTTGGATTTCCACTTTCTTACTGAGCTACGCATAAAAAAACCTGAGTACCCTAAATCCCTTAGAAACCTAAGCAACTAGAAAAAAATGTTTGCTGAACTCAAAAATAGATTAGTAAGTTATATCAGAGGAATTGGGTTTTTTAATGCAACGCATTTTGGGTTTCAAAATGGCATATCGACCAGAGATACACTTCTATAGTTTTGTGTCAAAATGAAAGTGCAGAAGCGTGCCGCTCGGTTATTTACTGGCATAACCATGAGCGTTTGTCATGCTCGATCACCACATTCTACTGGAAAAACTCGAGACTAGCATCATGTTATACTTGTTTTTACTTTAAAGGTCACAAAGGGATACCACAAGGTTCCGTCCTTGGTCCGGTTCTCTTTCTTGGGTGCATAAACTAAGTTTCTCCACTTAGCTTCCACTGTTTTCGCAAATGATGTAGGCTTCCCTTATAATTTGGTCAGTCGCCTTGATCTAGTTTCCGACATAAATGGTTATTAGGTCCTACACTAAGATTATGACTTCGATTTTGACTTTCAAAGATTTGAGTGCCGAAAATTCAAACTCAAATGCATGTTGAAACTGCCAATCTAGTTCTTCCTCTCCGGAACTGCAGTGGTAAATGTTTCCTAGTTAAGAACGTTAAATACTAAAATATTTGGGCCTTACAATAAACCGAAGAAGGAGCTTCTCTAACCCTTGAGCATATATTTGTTTGTAGATTTTTTATTTATTTTTGAAACCCTTTTTTATAAAGTGTGGAAATCGCATCGCAATTTGTAATAGATTTTTACTATAATTTATGTGGAAACTTTTCGTATTCAGTCTTTCTGTACCTCCACTACTAACTGTAATTTTTATTTTAGTCCATTTCTATTCGTTCAATAAACTTTCTCTCTCATTACTTGGAAAGTTTCACAAACGTGTTAAAAATTGGCGTTTCAAATTAAATTTGCTGTTGTTTCTTCTTTTGCAATTTACGTCCGTTTGCAAAATTTCAAGAAATAAGAAGCCATTTTGTTGATTTTGTTGAATGGGTGGTGCCACGCCCCTTTATAAAATACCTCCCACATTTTGGAAAGTGCCTTGCAAAGCAAATATACATCTAAGTACCATTTGTTTTGCAACTATTGCCAGGATATATCGTTTTTTCTTAAACAAGAATCACTCCGGCTGTATGGGAGGTGCCACGCCCCTAATCGAAAACTAGAAACACTCTCAGAAGACCCACAAATGTTCGACAGTTAAGGTTTAAGTTATTACACATTATCCTCTCCAAATACCTGCTTCGATCTTATTTATAAGTCAACCTCGTGGTTTGGTTTTCATTAAATTTTTCTTTTTAAAATTTGATTTTTTTTAAGCTAAAAACGCGTTAAAGGCGGACTCGCTTCAAAATACCATATCTGCACATCTTCTGCAGCTGAATAGGGACGGAGAGGATATAAAATCTGTGGAACATTTTATTAAAGGTCCGACCAGTGTCTGTCTCAATAACCTTTAGCGTTGGCCAAACCGCTAATGCGAGGTCTTAAAAAGTCCCAAAGTCTTTCCAAACACTAATTTCCACTGCGCAATGAAATAAATCGCACGAAAAAGGCTTCTAAAGTTCTCAACCTTAAAAGTTGAGCTCTTACGGAAATCTGCAATGAAATAAAAAAAAGGAAGTTACCATATATACGAAAAACAAAGCAAGCTAAATTTGCTGAAAAGCCAAAAGAGAAATTGCAACAAAGCATATGCTTCGCACACACAGTATTTCCTTCTTTAACTTTGTTCTTCCGCCATTTACGGCTTCCAGTTTATCCTTTAAAATAATTACCAACTATGTTCTGGCAGTTATCCCTCGACCCAGCCAGTAGCAACATCATGCTTATTACGATGACATAAAACGTCGGAAAACCCTTCCTTAATGGCACGCAAGTCTTGTCGGGCTAAAACCGCCCGCCGACAACGAATACACTCCGCATTCATTTATGTTTCCCCGTCAGAGTACATTTATACGTATATAGCTAATAAAATATTTTATTGCGACGAGTCGGCAAAAAGACTCTGCTTGCTATATATGGGTCCTCTTTCCATGCTCAGGCACAGGCTGCCATCTGAGGAGGCGTTACTTGGTGCCACGAAGCAAACACGCAAAACTACAGTAATATGTGGTTATCTGCGCTCACACGCCATCCAGCCGCAGCCACAAATGAAATAGGACCCTACTTTGCACACCCCTTCGGTCGTCCCCGTCGTAGGTACTTCAAAGGCTCTATCGTGCATCAGACGCAAGGATAAATATTAGCATGTGATGCTCCCCGCCATGACAGTACTGAAGAACGACGCGAAGGCCGTTGCTGCGATGGAGTGGCTGGCGGAGGGAGGCGCATAATAAATGCGATTAAGTACATTTCAGCAGGTCCTTTGCGTTTAAAAACCTAATTACGATGCTTATCCCTTCTGCAAAGTTGCAATGTTTTCATATTCGCGATTTTACTGTCTGTTGCTGTGATCTGTTGTGTGCGCGCCAACGACAACTCAGCGATTACTTTTTAAAGTCGTTACTTTGGTTAACTTGGAGAGATCCCATCAACCCGCACTCGAAATTACCCACCCATTGGCATATTAAAGGATAATAAAGAGTTATTAGCTTTAACATTATTTCCGTCTCCTTGTATTGAATTTCCACGCTGGCATTTTGCATTTGCTTGGGTCCTTGCTCTAGATAGTTGTTACGCGAGAGATGCTTTATCGAATGGAATGCCAGAATGCCTTGAAATCGAAATATTAAGCTAGACTCTGATTATTTTTTTTTGTTGGTCTATCCTCTCAGTTATTTGTTGTTATTTGGTGTTGGTATTTCGTATCGGTGTCGTTATCTACGGCGCAATAAGGATAAAAGGCGGGAATACCCAGTGAGGAAGGTTGCCATTGCTATCTGTTATGATTCCAGTCGATTGCTTCATTAAACGATTGTTACAGCAAATTTAACTTCTAGGGATTTTTCTATCGCCATTTTTCTATGTACGATGAATGTTTGGTGGCCGGGGATGGTAGGAGAGACAAATCCGTTTGCTGCCAAGAAATGGAACATTCTCCTATGAATTTAATTTTATACTTAAAGTTGCGTTGCACAAATCAGAGTGTAGTGTACTTACTTTGGTTTGGTCAAGTTTTTCTTGCAGCTGCATGCAGCAGAACTGTTGCCACTTTGCAATGCTTTTATTAATAAATTTATATGAGAAGGTTCTCGGAAGGGTCTCAAAAGAGTGCAATTTCTTTGTTGTTTGCTTCGATTTGACGTTGATGTCGATTTCAGGAAGGCATTTGCCGTGACACCGGACATATTTAAGACATCAGAACCAGACGGAGAACCCTCGCATGTGCAAACCGGAACACATCGCTTTCTTCATTCGAGTTAAAGATGTTACGAAAACACTACCTATAGATTTTTTAACTTTATGTATTTACTAAGATAGAATATTTTACAATACAATATTTTACAACATGAAAACAGCTTTTAGAAAGTTTTTCTTAAGCTGTAAGAGCTGATGGACTGTTTCGTACTTAGTTTACTGATTTGTTATGGAATTTTTCTCTTGTTTTGTTTTCAATATACAGTGAAAGCTGCGTAAGTTCGCTACCTCTGGGGCAGGAATTTTTGCCCAACTTAGAGAGGTGGCCAACTTATAAGGGTACGAACCTACTTTTATTTTTAATATACCATTTACAGAAAAACCGCGCTTTAAGTTTATTAAAACCATTTTGGAAAAAAAATCAAAATCCACAAGAGAAACAGTTTTTTTTAAACAACATCATGAAAAGTATGAACTTATATAAAAATTTGTTACAAACATTTAACGAAAGTAATTTTTAAACACACACACAGCAAAGTGCAAACACCTAAAGAGCGACCATGGCCAACTTTTGTAGGTTATTAGTACGAAAGATGAACTGAAATATCGAAATTTGTGGCCAAGTTTCAAGATAGACAGGTGGTCAATATACAAAGGTATTTGCTCGAACATTTGCATGCATTTTTCTTGGCGCTACTATCAGCTGGCCAACTTGACAGGTTTCACTGTAATAAAACTGTATCTCTCTTCGGCCGTCGACACTCTTTCGTGATGGTATGATGACTGTTATTTCCAAAGACAAAATAAATAAAGTGAGCAAAGGCAGAAATCAGAAACAGAAACAGAGTCCCATTGTACCTACCTATTTTTTTTTATTTTTTTTAAATATGACTTTACTTATAAGGGTAGGTACGAGATAACTATTAGGTAGGTGCAAACTAACAGAGTTTGATCTTGTTGTGAGTTTCATACGAATATTCCAAACAGTTGTTGCATTAGGAGAGATTCCATCGCTCCCAAGAAGACAATTGAAGAGGGTCTTCGAAGAAAATCCAGACAAAAAACCAATAAAACCCGACAAAGAAACACTTTTTGTGATATTTGATTCTACAGGGTGGACCAAAAGAAGTCATCCGATGTTGTTTGGCTCTCATTTTTTTTTCTAAATGAAAACCGTCGATTCTGTTTCTTGATTATGTTTATTTGAACCTTTAGAATTTTATTGGTCAAGTCGGGAAGATAATATCGGCCAAATGGCCGCCGTCACAATTGATTGCCATACGGGCTCGTTTTATGGCATTTTTCATCACTTCGGCGAGAACTTCGGGCGACAGATTCTCGCACTCGTGTCGAATGTTGTCCTTGAGGGCTTCTAGGGTCTCGGGCTTGTTCACGTAATTATTACTGAAATTTATCGGCGGTTCGATTTACTTCCTTATTGTGGCAATTTTTAACAATAGAGGAAACTGAGATTCGGAATGCGGCAACAAATTTCGTCGAAGAATACGAATCACACGTATCTGAAGACTTGAAAGAAGAGTTAATCCATCTGAAACATATCTTCCTCTCATTATAAAGTTTCTTAAACACAGTGTTTTCGCATACTTTACTAAGATACGATTTCCCAAATGTTTGTGTTGCTCTACGTGTATTTTGCACTATACCTGTCACTGTAGTTAGGTGGTAAGGTGAGGTTAGGTTGAAGTGGCTGTCGGCTAGCTGACACTAGGGTGACTTTGTCCTATGAATCTGTATAGGCAGTTATTTTTTATACTCGGTGAACCTGTTGCAGCTGCTGATGAAGCGTAGGAGATTTGAAATGACAGACGTACGCTCGAGTTGACGCTGTGGAAAAAATCCTTAAGACGTAATTTGTCCGGCGATCGAATCTTGAACCCCTCGCTTATTAGTCAAACACACTAACGACTAAGCCACTGCAAAACTGATCTTCTTATTCCTTACATTTATGTTTTTGTTGTGATTTACTTGGCTAACGTCGTCGACTTTTTAACAAGATACACTCATAAGAAACGAAAATAATTCTCTAAAAATGTCATCCCCTTTCCAAAATTTGTATTTGGAATCTTCTTTCTTCCTTTGCTGTGTTTATTGCGAAATACTTGACGACTATATACGAGTATGTTCACCTTTCAAAGTCGTGAGGGCAATAGCTCTATTTTGACTTTATCCAATCGAGTAGACGGGCTTTAGCGCTAAGCCCTTGAGCAATTAATCTCCTTCAATTTCATATCTGTAGCACACCAAACACTCTCGTACTGAAATTCATTTGAAACTTTAATCAGAAATCCCCTCAAAATCCGACCAAAATACAAGCAAACCCTCACCAATGGATAGGTACAAACTAACAGAACATAGGAAGAAACAATTTTTTTTTAAATATATCATAAGCATAACTCCACCATTCCAGTGCCACAAATTGTTTTAAATAAAATAAATTGAAATTTAATGGAGATTTTTATCGCTTGGAATACCGTTAGTCTTTTGGAATGTGTGTGCGGTGGAAGGGTGCGGTGAGCCTTCCGTACACCTGAAACCACAGTGCCGTGCCAACGATGTGTGTGTGTGTGTGTGTATAGTTGAAATCATTATTGGATATGTGCCAGTGTTCCGGTATCGAACCGAACCGAATATCCGGTCGTTTGTTCGCCTCTGGCAGTTGGGTTAATTCGTTACTTATATGGTGCTTCCACACTTGAGTGGCTTTGCATGCATCATGTGCGGCAGGGCCAACGGAAGTATTCTTTTACTGGCTCATCTGTAGATATGTGATTTGGTCCGGTGTGTTGCACCTGCAGGTGCAAGTAGAGTAACCTCCGGCTACTCGAGTAGGTATATTGATTTTCGACAATTTTAAAACTCGCCAGGAGCAACACTATTAGCCCCGGCCTCAGTGTGCCCGTGGACAAATGTGAGTTATGGATGGAAGTGTCCGATTACGTGTAGGAATCGTTGCGATTGTGCTGCCTCACCAGTGGCAGTTGTATAGGTACTTGAAGAAAGCGCTAATTGGATTATAAAGCTGATATCCTTGACGTTGGTCGATTGCTGCAAACTAGACTATATGTAAGTGTTCGATGTTGTATTGGATAACAGTGGTAATCGGATCAATGATTTCTAAAGAAACAGTGCCGTGTGATTGTCTTATAAGATGCGGAGAAAACCGAATTGAGGTTAGAGACCTCGATTCGAAGTGGATTTAGTGAAGCAGGGTTATGTTTATTCTCAAGATAGAAGCTGTAATTGGAAAATATTGTGGAAAGCTTGTAAGGTACAACCTAAAATAAAAGTCATAGTAGCGACCTGAGTTAAGCGCTCTTTATTTTAAAAAGGATTTTAAGAGAATGTCCATATGAAACCTACATTCAATACGCTTTATTCACTTCCTGTGACGACTTTATTCGTTCAAATCAATACATCCCCCACTGCTGCCAGGGGAGATGAATTGTACAAATCACAAACGCCGACTGAGCCCATTTTTCGCCAACCTTGCACTACGTGACAATACACCTAATTGAATCCGGTAATTGCGTTTGCAAAATCAAAATGGTTTCGCAAAATCCCTAAGTCACCGCATTTTGTGTTTGGCCCATTTTGCGCGTGCAGGCCGCCGAAACGCTCCTCTCCCACACCTAGCCCGCATTTAGCCTGACGAACAATTTTTAATCGTATACGTGATTTTGTTTCGAATTTCTGAATTACTATACGCACACCACACAGGCGAATGTGAGCCTTTTTTAAAAGAATTTTCCAAATCAGCGATTTCAATTTATATTATGTATTTGTTTCACAGAAACCCCCAACAAATTGCTCTCCGATAAATTACACAACGCCTACAACTCGGAGAAGGTGAAATAATAAAACCATCGTCCCTACGACCTGTACCAAATCCTGATTTATAAAATCCTAAGCGTGACAATTTTAAATGATGCCAATTGGATTGGATACTTCCTTTGCTCGTACAACTTTCGAACTTCTCAGACTTTCGGATTGTCGCAGTGGAAAGTTAAATTTCCTCGGTTACATTACGATGGAACAAGGAGGACAGTTTGTGTGCCTATATAGCCGACACGTCGAGTCGACGTTAAATTGAGAGTTGGGCAAATTCAAATGGCGCACAGTTTAAAATTGTTGGCGGTGTAAGGCTTTGATGATGATAATGATAGTCCTTTTGCAAGAATGCTCGAAGCAACCCGGAATGGCAAAAGTAGCAGTACCAATAGCAGTAACAACTTACTGCAGTGAAGTTTGCCAGATTCCGGAGGATACCCAGAGTCCCTTTGGGGCAAATAATCGACTATTCGTACCTTGGCTTCTGCACTTCGGAAGCACCATAGCAACATCCTTATTCGCCGCGGGCCATTTGCACACATTTAAGCCAAAGGGAGGAGAACTTCTGCTTCGAGAGGATATCGAAGATGGATTTTCCCAGTCGCTTTAGTTGGGTTAATTTAGTTTTACTTTTGCTGCAGTTCTCGGGAGAACTTTACCAAAAAAAAAAATTGAAAATCACAAAACGGGTTAAATGAAAAGTCAGCAAAACTGTTTTTCTGCTTCCTTATTGTTTTATTTTTTCCTATTGATTTTACTTTAGACACTCACAGTCAGTGTTGGTTTATCGCTGGATATCATTGAAATAGGCTGAAGTTGGTTACTTATAATTTGGATGTAGGAGAAGTTTGGTGTAGTTTTTCACAGTGTTGTATTTGAAAATTAAGTATTTCTCAAATGGATTGACATTGACGAAATTGTATGGTGGTTCAGCCTCTACCAAAAACTGAAAGTAAGATCTCACAGATCGAATCTGGATTTTTTCTCAGATTTGCTTCAGATTTAACAATACAAGTACGTTTGAGTTTGACAACTAGTGGAGTTTGCTTAAGTTTTCGTGAAATTTTTCAACTAAAAAGAAACGAATTGCATCGGGTTGAGCTATTTTTTGTTAATTATTTATGTACAGATGTTTAGAAATCAATCTGGGCGAGTATTTTGAATGTATTCATATTAAATTTAACCAGTGAATGGAAAACGCTTAAAAACCGTCGAAGGCTACACATATTCCAATCGCACAAATATCAACACAAAAAAGAGCAAGTGGTGTTTTAATGTTCGATTAGACACACGAAATCTGAAATCTGAGAGCGAATCTGAAGGAGCCGAATCGAAAACCAAAAAAGTGACAGCTACAAAACTTAAGCAAACTCGATTTATTACGGTTCTTTGTTGAAAGTATAACTTATGATGAATTTAAAAAAATAAAGGGCCGACACATTTCGCCACTGAAAAACTGAAAAGTCAGAGTAATGGAAAATAAAATACAAATTTGTCCCACAATTTTGTTTGACGTTCTAACCAAAAAGATCTTAAAGCATGGGCTCGCTCTCGTTGTTGCATTTTTGCAAGTTTAACCGGCTGTTAGTCAATCTTCGATTAGGTACACGTGTCACTTTTTTCATGGCAAATTTTGACATGCTGACGTCACAAAAAATCGGCCATTCGATGGTCAATTGTGTGTTTTTCGTGAGAGTGAGAAACGCTTGACAGGCGATCACACGTAGTAACAAATTAAGGACAAATTTTTACGTCATGATGACGTCGGAATATATCAGTATCAAAATTTGACATGAAAAGTGGCATGTGTAATCGTAGATTTACTATTGGCAAGGAGCATGATTGGAGACGTTCAAAACTCTACAGTTTATCAAGTCTGACAGCCCTCTGACGCGATATTTTTTAAATTTATTTCTAGCTGTTTTTTATTAGCCCTGTTTTTTTGAGCTTCGATCTCAGCAAAGCAAAGTAAAGTAGGATTTTCAGCACGCATTTACAACAACTACGCTCTACTTGACACTTCGAGACTCGCAGTAGTTGTTGTAATTAGTGTGCTGAAAACTCTACTTTACTTTGCTTTGCTGAGATCGAAGCTCAAAAAAACACGCCTATTATCAGCTATGATCCTATATCAGCTATTGGCCTATAGATAGAAAACATGGACTTTTTTCATTTAATTATTAAATTATGTATCCTTAGCTGAGTAGTGAATTAAAATTACTTATGTGTTGCTAACGTGGGTATAGTTAAAGTGACGTTTCCGATCTATCGAGTTTTTGCATTTAGGTACATCTAGTCGAATTATCTGATGGGTGGACATTTTTTTGTATGTTGACTTTTATAAAGAACAAGGAGTAGCGATGAGGTATCCGTTTCCTTGACAAATCATACTGAGAGCTATCAATCACTTACATTTGTTTTTTTTTCAAATTCCACCACTCTTGTCCTATCGGTGTTTTGTCTTTTGTCCAGAGAGAAGCAATTTTTGCCAGAACCCGGCGCTTCCGGAAAACAATGTAAGCTGCTGTTCTTGTTACCTTGGATCGATTCAATGCGAAATTAAATAGGTTGGTATGTATATACGAAATGTTTGCTAAATGCTGAAACTCACTCATATGGTTCTAGAGTGCACCGAACTGACATTAATCGTTATAATTAAGTATACCTAATGTACTTACAACAAAAACGTATGCGGATGAAATGCTGCGACTACCATACGTTACATTAACTTTTAGTATAAATCCGGTATCCGTAGGTGTTTTTAGATGTAAAGCAGAATAAGGTTCTCCAAAACTCGCAAAGCATAAAAATAACATGAGTCGTGTTTTTTTGAGCTTCGATCTCAGCAAAGCAAAGTAAAGTAGGATTTTCAGCACACATTTTACAACAACTACTGCGAGTCTCGAAGTGTCAAGTAGAGCGTAGTTGTTGTAATTGCGTGCTGAAAATCCTACTTTACTTTGCTTTGCTGAGATCGAAGCTCAAAAAAACAGGCCTATGATAGTTTCAACATTAGGCGTGTTTTTTTGAGCTTCGATCTCAGCAAAGCAAAGTAAAGTAGAGTTTTCAGCACACTAATTACAACAACTACTGCGAGTCTCGAAGTGTCAAGTAGAGCGTAGTTGTTGTAATTGCGTGCTGAAAATCCTACTTTACTTTGCTTTGCTGAGATCATAGCTCAAAAAAACACGCCTATTATATTCTAAGAGAATACAAAATTAACTGTTCCAAAGAAGGCACAGTAGGCAGTTGATATTCTGTTGAAACGAGAGTGGCAGAGTTGCGTAAACGTTACAAAAGCAGGTGAAGGGTTAAAATATCGCCTAAAGCACTGTCTTTTCACGAAGTGGCTATTCGCAGGTTAACGTACAGGATTGTGTCCGAAAATTAAATACTGAAGTTTAGAGTCGTTTTTGGGAGCAAAGCGAGCACCATAGGGGCATGTGACGCGATTTAACTTAAAAATTTCGTTACATAGCCGTGTCTCGAACCAACAGCAGTCTTTTTATTACTGATTATAGACGTTTTGTTTTTGACGTTTCATTTGTGATTTGAGTAAGCAACTGTCACTCAACTATTTTCTCCAGACTTCCTACTCTTTTATGAATTAATTTTTCAAGTCAAATTCACGCAAAAGAAGTTAAATTCCAGCCACCTGGCTTCAAATAACATGCGGGTACGATATCCTTGGCATCTGGTAAAAGTCGACGACTCTTCATTTGATGGGTGACTGCAACTGGAGTTACAGATTGTATATACCCACATGTAAGTAAACAGGTGCTACGTCCGTAATTAGCATAAATATATTGCAAAGCTTACTCCAGCAGCTGCCGCTGGGTTCGATGTGAAAATCCTCTTTTCAATGTGTTTCCAGTGCAGGAACCCCACGCTCTAGGCTCTTGGTGTACTCATCTGCTCCTCCTGATTCAGAGTAGACTCCCTCTGGGGTTGGTGCATATGTCAAAAACTAAAACCGACACATTGTTGTTTATATGCCCTGTGTGATTCCCACGGTAGTGCTGTTGGATAGATGGAGGGTCCATTATAAGTGCAGCTATTTATGCAAATGGATGGCTTTTTCGGGAGAGTTCTCCGCCAGCCACATAACGGGTTAGAAGAGGACATTTTATACAAGGATATTGTCAACTCTATGTGGTGATGTGGATCGGATAACTTTTATCTGATTTTTTATTTGTTTTCGGTTGATATGCATTTTTGCACGTCACTTCAGCCACTCCATTTGCAGATGACTTAGCCGGAGGATGCAACAGCACAACATGGCAGGTGGCTTTGTTTTGCATTGGCAGAAACTCTGAACATATTTCGCAGAATTGTGGGTAAATGGTTTAGTTTCCATGATAGTATTGAGCGAAAAATGTATACCTAGGCACATACCCTTTTTATGTGTCCCGAAATTTGTTTTAGAGCTAGTTTTGCTTTGAACTCTCAGCGATTGCATTTCGCTGCATGGGTTATAGAACGCCAAGCAGTAAGAGCAGAGTTATATAAAAAAAACAAAAGGAAAGCAGCACTGCGCTGAATAATGAAGTTGTTGCAAACCCTATTTCTGTTATTTTTTTAAAATTAAATCAGCATTTCCCTCGTCTTGATAACTGGCAAAAATAACTCTCAAAAACCTAATGCCGAAAATAAATGAGTAGGTACCTAAGCCACAACCTTTTGAATTGGAATGTATAGCAATTTTCAATTTCTCCTGTGTATTAAATTTCGTATTTCCGTTACAACATTTCAGGTACGAGTATTTATATAGGTACTGGAATTTCGAACAAGTGCTGTTTTTCTTGGTATTCCCAGCCAATGCTATTTGATTCTGAAAAGACTCCCAAAAGAGATTTGTATTGGAAACAAAATAATGGTTAATATAATGTATTTATTAAAATATTTAATGATTTTGAAGTACAATAGGGTAAACACGCCCTTTATACCCGAAACGATTACATAAATAGATAAAATAAAGAAGAAAGCTATGGCATCAACCAGCAAATCAAACTGAAACTGTAACAGGAAACTTTTGGCGAATAAACGCCTGTGCAGCTGTAGGGCAACACCTTCCCCTCTCCGTCCAACAAACAAACTATTTACACCCGAATGAAACTTCTGTTTCATCGTCTAAGTTCTGCCAGCGGCTTTCACGAAACGAGGTGATCTCCGAGCACCAGCCGGAGTGTTCACTTTTAACAAAGTTATCCTTCGCGAGGCGTCGGCCGAAGTCGGAGTGCGGCCACGCCGCGGTGAGTTTATACCTCCGAAATGATTATTGCGGGTCTTTGGAGTCCGTGGGCTCTGTGCACTGCTGTTGGGTAAATTCTTGAAGGTTATGGCCGGTGCCTTCTTCGACAGCAGATTCTCCTCGTTCACCATTCTGTCGAGCATTTGTTTGCTGGGAACTTTGGCAGCCAGAGACATTCTTTGTCGTTTCTGAATGCAGCCAGGACTCTTGCAAATATTTTTCTTGCGAATTGATGGTGATTCCTCTGTAATGGCCAACACCTCACCTTCTGTCTTTTTTATGTTAAGAGTTGCTTGAGGTAATCGTATGCTTCTGCGACGATTAGAAGACGAAGCCGGTGTGGTTGGCGGTTCGTTTTCGCAATTGCCCAGGCCATCGAAGAGTTTCGCCTTTGCCATCACCATGCCGGCGTTTTGAGCTCTAAGTCGTGCAATCGATGCGCGTCCGTTCACTTCTTCTTCACCAGGTGTGGAGAATATTCTTGTAGACACCGATCGCATGGGCAAACCTGGGGTGCGGTGACTAGTAATACCTTTTCTTCGAATTGATTTCGGCGGCAACATTGGGGTTTTCATCTCTCCCGGGGGTATTGTCTTTGCCACAACTGGTGTAGAGGGAACAACTTTCTGCAAGGACTTCCGTTCCATTTCGAAGTAGTTAATAACTGGTGGTACAGGTTCGTGCTTTCGCCCGTCGAAAAACAACTCGCCAGCTGTCCACTGTTCTTCAACCAACGAGTCGCTATAGGTGCTGCAAGTGGCCTTCTCATCAACCGGAGTGCACTGCTGTGGAAGGCCAGTGTGCAATGTGTTCGGTCGTCCTCTCTTTAAACTGCATTTGGAGCAAAAAGGTGTGGTCACTGTAGGGGGATAGAGAATTACCTTCTTTAGAGGCTTTTCTGATGTAGAACTATCGTGCCAAGTCTTGTTTCGTGTCAGTCGGGCGGCTTCCCTAGAACGCCGTCGCATTGTGCCAATTTTTCTGGCGCTTGGCGAACGGATTACTCGATCTTCGGAGCTACGGCGGATCTTTAGCTCCCTGCTGAGTCGTTTGGCTAGGTTATCAGTAAATGGAGACGCGAGTCGTTCGGTCTCCTCCTTGGTTTGTTCGTATTCGTTGAGAACTCTTTCCAGGCCGCTCATGCTGCAGTCGAGTTCATCGGCGTTCGATAGTGAGCTACGAACCTTTTTGTTTAAGGCACTCCTACTGTAGTCTAGGTCATCGGCGCTCGACAGTGAGCTGTGAACCTTGCCAAACTCCTGCGACATTCGAGTTTCAATCGCTGAAACTCGTTCTATGATAGCCTCGTAGTAGTTCTTAGGAACACGCACGAATTCCCCATCAGACACTTCACTGCTGTTCTTTTCGTAGTCTGTTGTCGAATCGGGTACCGAGCTATCGGCAAAGCTCACCTGCTCTACGATAGGAAATTCGCTTTTGGGAAACTCCAGCTTGGATATACATGGCATTGATGCGACTGGGGATAGTGGCTTTGTTATGGCGGAGGGCGCTTCCTTCTTGTCAGAATTCTTGTTCTTATTACGTGGCCAACCGGAGCCGACAATACTCCAACGACGCTCCATAGTCGGAACAGCTGGCGCAGCTGTTTGGCTGTTCTTCGCCTGCCGACGACCACCCAAACTTAGACGGGTTTTCTTTGGCTCCCTAGAAAGGAGTCGAAAGTGAATAGCACAAAACTACAACAATTTTATTGGGACTCACTTTGTTTGTGGAGTGTTGGGCAAGAAGCCACCGCTGTTGCTCGGAAGCATAGCCAATAGATCCTTCCTACAAAAAAAAAGGATTAAGCATCCGTTCAGCAACGAACAGACTTGTAAATTCTTACTTCTTCTTTGCGCTAAATGCGCATACAGGTTCAGCAAACTTCCTCTTTTTCGACGACTTAGACAAACAAGGCGTGGCAACTGGAGGCATCGCAGCCGATGCGGGCGTCTTACTCGTCTCTGGAGTGGTCCCCAAATTCTCTGCGCTTCCTATAGCGCCAACCATTTTCCGTAGTCCGTTAAACATTTCTATTTGAAAGCGAAAGAAACAAGGAAATGTCAGTTGAATAACTGGGATCGTCGAAGCAACAATTACGAGTTAGCGAACCGCTGCGTCTTTTCTTCTTTTTTTTTGTGTCCAGCGCCTCGTATGACTTGCACTTCGATGGAGTCTTCGAATAGATTTCACTGATGTGCAGCTTATCGACTATACTCTCGGGTATGGTGCCAATCGCGTGAGCATTCTCGATCAGTAGTTGAACCATTTTGACGTGATTCGTAAACCGAAGGCTGGCAATATCAGAGAACGGCATCAGTCCCGGTGTGAAGATGATCGCTAAATTCTCAACGGGCATTTTATTCATGTGCGAGTACAGCGAGACAGTGTTGAGAAACTGCATAAAAAAGGACAGCGTGTTTATGGTCAACGGCGGCAACAGAAGAATGGCAAGCAGAATCGCTTTGACACGATTGTCGCCAATTAAAAGCGCTCGCAAAAGAGTTTCTTGTATGTACGATGGAAGTAAGGGCTCCGGAAGTTCGCGAAAGAATGACTTAACAACATTTGCCACGTCTATGACGTGATGCGTCTTTCCCAAAGGTAATCCAGCCTCTAAGCTTATTCTGATTTCTTTTTGTCGGAGCGATGAGCCAGCTTTACGGAAAAGACCCTCGGTCTCGACTTGTTCCAATATTCGATTGCAGGCATCTGCTACGAAGCGGGGAATTTGCACGACGCTTCCGCTGGCCAGGATAACATCTGTCAACTCCAACAAATGCAAATGCGTGCGGAATATGCGCTTGCGACATGTTTTCTCCTGAAATGCAAGATAATTTATGTTTTTGTCAAAACAATTCCAAGGATTTCCTTTGCATTTAATTGTTACCTGGTTCGGCTTGGCTTTTTTTTCTTTCCTGTATTTGACACCAATTTCTTTCAGCTCATGTATTATTAAACTCGAGAGTTTCTCTCTGTCATTGATATCAATAATCTGCATATTGACATGTACACTGCAATTGATGTATATTCCTTATAATATACTTTGTTTGAACAATTTAAGGCAAAACTATTGTCCGAAATAAAAATTTGCAAGTTTTTTTCAAAAGAAAACTTCTGCTAACGGCGGCTTTTTTCCGCATGTCAAACTTCGAGGCTCGAATCGATCGGAACAGCTGCGAGCACTTGGAGAATACACTATGGGTGCGATTACATCAGTTGAGGTGGCCGCGTTCATTAGGCGATTTTTCGAGTCTGTTTAAAAAATACTACTGTAAGCAATGGAAAATAAATTAATCTAGATCGACAAAATACAAAAGGAGATACATTTAATTTGGAAATAGAAGTGATTATAGCAATTTAATATTATTTGAAGCCACCGTCTCCTTGATTAAGTTTTCGAAATACAATAAAATCTTGCTTATTCGAAGAACTTTCGTCCATCGCCGAAATACTTTTATCTTCATATGACACTCATATAATCGTTTGGGATTCTAAGATAAGTTCGATAATTTTAAAACACGTTTTTATACTCTTCTTGGGGAGTTTTTTTTACATAGTTTCTGATGCGATGAATCAATAGAATAAAAGATTAAAAACATTTTACCCGACTGGAGACAGAAGAATGGTAATTCCTTATTTTTGTTGTATAATTTGACAGTTTGTCGACTTCGAAATGGGATGCTATTTTGTGGTACTTGTGAAAGTTAAAAATAGCCCTGTTTTTTTGAGCTTCGATCTCAGCAAAGCAAAGTACAGTAGGATTTTTAGCACGCAATTACAACAACTACGCTCTACTTGACACTTCGAGACTCGCAGTAATTGTTGTAAAATGTGTGCTGAAAATCCTACTTTACTTTGCTTTGCTGAGATCGAAGCTCAAAAAAACACGCCTAATGTATACTAGACTAGGTATAGAAAGGCCCGAAGTCGAATTACCTATTTTTATTATTATTTTTTCTTAATTCATGAGTGGCACTCACTAATTTACACCGAAATTTCCGCAATACAGCCTTCGTGATCCGAATCCCTTACACTAAAGTTGCAGGACAAGAATCTTATACCTACTAATATTTAAATAATTGAAAATTTCCGCAGAATACTAACTTTAAGCTATCTTACTTATCTATAGCCCTGTTTTTTTGAGCTTCGATCTCAGCAAAGCAAAGTAAAGTAGGATTTTCAGCACGCAATTACAACAACTACGCTCTACTTGACACTTCGAGACTCGCAGTAGTTGTTGTAAAATGTGTGCTGAAAATCCTACTTTACTTTGCTTTGCTGAGATCGAAGCTCAAAAAAACACGCCTTTTGTGCAAAGATATGTACCCGCTTATAAAACAAAAAATTGTGAAAAAAAAAATTAGTCGTAATGGTTCAACCATCTACAAAAAAAAATATTCAACGGTAGGTACTTCAACCAAGCCATCCTTTGACGTTAAACCCTAAAGGATAATGCTTCCATCCGTCTACGAGAATTCCTATGAAAATGTAATTTACAAGTTTATGTTAAGCTGCTTATTCATTCTGTATCGTTACAACAATTTATTCGGTGTCATTCTTTTCTGATTTAAGCCATCCACTCGGTTCGGATATCCACCATGGCTGCCTGGCTAAATCGGACCTTCGCCGAGTTTTAACATAAACACAGATGCAGAGCGAGTGAAAAATGTAAAATTTATCGAATCGCAATCGTTGTTTATTTGAATAAGTGGTCATTTGCATATTTATGAGTTCCGATGGTGCATTGTGTGAACCGAGAAGGCTGGCTAAAACAAGCATAGGTTAGGTGTATCTACCTACCAACCCCATCACATAGCTTTACTGCCTTAAAATAAGAGTAAAACGAAATTAAAATGACGGGCGGATTGTGAAAATGAAAATCCTGTCGTTGTTACTACAAACACAAATTTGAGTATATGGGAGCCTGTACCAGACAATTATGCAGACATGATGGGGAAATTTCATTGTAGCAACACATGCAGGAGCATAAAGTGAAAAAAAAAAATTGCAAACACCTTGCGCTGAAAGTCGTTAAAACTGCGTACTTAACGATCCCTAAGGCTATTGGTTTACAGACACAGCAACTGCTGGGGCGGCGGCACTCTCACTCACTCTTCCAATCACTTTCATCTTCACATTTGGTGAAAAAACGAACATCACGTTTAACAACCGAAATAATCATAACAATAACGATACTAATAGATGGCAGTGTGTATTTGACTTTAACAGTGTATCGAAATGTTCTCGAAAATCAGAGCGGGTGGGTTCCAATGAAAATTTAATTTGAGTACATTTTCGGCTTAAGTGTTATGTGATTGTGTCTAATGGACGTTAACGATATTAGGACCAAATTGTAGAGTACCTACCTACCTCGATAAGATACTTAAACTAGGTCAAAAAGAAAATGTATTAACAAAAATGTTACAATGTCCAATGGATGGAGTTTTTAAGTACCTACCACGAACAAGTTAAGTTGCTTACCGATTCTATTTATACTTTTAACACACTTAGTAAGTTTGATGATACTGTGGGTACAATTGGCGACAGCAGCAGATCTTTAAGGACATATCGTTACATTTAATAGGAAGAGTGAAGAGACACCCAACTTTGAGGCATAAAATGCACGATATATTGAAAATTCTCTCTCACAAAACCTTCGCACTTTAGAAAATAAAATGGCTGACATTGCTGCATCACACATGAACTCAAAATGGAGTGCATCTTTAGGCAGTTATGAAAGGCAGGGAAAACTGACTGGAGGCTATAGGCTAAAATGAATGGAACCAGTATGCAGTGTCGCGCTTTTTGGGCAAACAGATGGTTAGACCATGCTACTGCTATAAATTGGTATACAGGTACAGACTGCGACATTAAGACAAGTGGCTCAAATGTCGTTTTCCGTTGGGCAAAAAGAAGCTTCCGGAAGAGTCCGGACTCCGGAATCAAAAAAATACTATTCTTGAGAAAAAAGAATTTCGCTTCTCGAATTCTAGCCAGAATCCACTCGAGAGCACTCACACAAGTATAGGTTATGTCAGCTGACAGCAGCCGTAGAATATTTTTTGGCATTTCACCAATACTTTTCTGTATTCAATCAGAAGCGATTTTCTGTTCCATTGGATTGCAGAATAATGTGATTTTCGGTTGGGGTTCTTCAGATTCGCTCTCAGATTTCAGATTTCGTGTGACTAATCGAAAATAAAAACGCCACTTGCTTTTTTTTGTGTTGATATTTGTGAGATTGGAATATGTGTAGCTTTTCACACTTTTCTAAGCGATTTCCATTCACTGGTCAAATTTTATATGAATACATTCAAAATACTCACCCAGATTGATTTCTAACCATCTGTACATAAATAATTAACAAAAAATAGCTAAACCCGATGCAATTCGTTTCTTTTTAGTTGAAAAATTTCACGAAAACTTAAGCAAACTCCACTATTTAGTTGTCAAACTCAAACGTAGGTACTTGTATTGGTAAATCTGAGAACAAATCCAGATTCACAAAGTGCTCTGAAATCTGAAAAAAACTAAATCATTAGAAATGAAGTGATTGCCTAAAAATCGTTTCAAAAGCCACACTGCAACAAGTTGCCAATTACAAAGAATGGCCAAACACATGACAGCAGGCACGAGATTTCCAGTTCGGCTGTTACATGCATATTTATACAAATACCAGAGAAAGTCAGGACCTTCTTTTTATTCGAGATAAGGTGTGAATAGCATTTGGTAATCCGCAAAACACACAATGCAGCACAATAGAAGTATAGAAGCTCTGAAAATGTGGGCACAACCTGGGACTACTTGTGGATTTCTCAATTACCATACAAATTCCCTTGTCACAATTTTCAAGTATGTGCTTTTCGATCGGCTATTCATGTTGACTAATTTAACTTTGTCGTCAATTGCCTATCCGATTGGCAATCTGCCCTTTTGATGGCTTATTCAAATCCATTACCAAAACCGATTGGAATTGCATAAGCGTTCTTGTTTTACTCTATTCATCGACTAGATAATCCTAACAAACGGGTGTGGTTCTAAAGAAAATGGCTATCCATTAGTTAAGTTTTGTCGTTGTGTCAACGAAATTTGTAAGTTAATATTGTGAAGACCTGCTTTTATTGCACCCCTATAGTGACGGCCCCCTGAAGAAAATGCAGGAATAAAGAGAAGCTGTGGCTTAAATAAGAACACTCTACTTCAGAGATTTATTCCAAGACAATCTTGTAGACTTGTCAGTTGTCAATCAAGAGAATAAAATGCTCCAGTTACTTTATTATCAGTACCTACATAGCAGGAGGTTATTGAGTATTGAGTAAAGTCATTACCTTTTAAATATCTTTGACAGTATCATTACATACTGTTCACAACACTTCGAGACTCGCAGTAGTTGTTGTAATTGTGTGCTGAATATCCTACTTTACTTTGCTTTGCTGAGATCGAAGCTCAAAGAAACAGACCTAATGTTAAATTAAATATTAAAAGATAAAGATTAGCAGGTTCGACAGCTAGCTTACTTGATGTGAATCAGTTTTTTTTGGATTCCCCAATTCTCAAACTCCGCATAGCATAATTCGTATACGAGCAAATCCGCCTGAAATTTTCGCATAGCAGACAAATTGGTATTCTCAAAGCTGTAGGTTTTTTTTATCCACCTATGCGAAAATTATATTCACCTCTCGAATGAGGTAGAATTTTGGACTACGTCAAGTAAACGATTTTGACAGGTTGTGAAAAAAAGTACCATCAATTCAAAATATTCAAATTTAAATTGGTTTGGAATTAATATTTATACGTTTTCGCTATGGATTCTTTGGGTGATTTCGGCTTAGCAGTTGTTAATTTGACAATTAAATTATTAGTTAAACGCAACGGAAATATACCGAATTATTCGTGCCAACACTAGAAGTAGTATTTATGTTAGCATGTGTTTACAAAAAACCGTAAAATTACCTTTCGCTTGCCAATCTTTTTTAGAGCCGGGAATTGAATTGAAATATTGAGCTGCATTTTCCCACATATAACTGGCTTCTTTATAAGTAAAATGTTGTGAATATTTTCCAGTCTTAATAGCAGGATTCATATCAATAAAGTCAAGCAATGCTTGTTTTTGATCTTTCGAGACATGACCAGTATTCTTCTTTTGTTTAGCTGCTTCCATTTTAATTTTGTTTTATTATAAGGTAAGTACTTATTTCGATTTGACTCTTATTTTATCTCACATAAATCAAAACATAAACCGTTAATTGAAGTGTCAAACTCACAATTCCTTATGCGAAACGCAAATCCGAATGGAAAAGGCAGACTAGTACAATTCGAAGAGAAATTCTCGTAGACGGTTTTCGAGAATTGCAATTTTAAGTTTTTCGCATGGCATCAGAGATTTTGACAGATAAACGTATGCGAGAATTTTTGAGAGTTGTTGTCCAGGTAGATGTATCCAACGAATCTAATCCAGAATTTCTTGACTGAGTACTAAGTTAACATGTCCTAAATTTGGATGATGAAGGAAAAGTAAAGTTATCGACAAGTCTTGCTTTTGGGTTTAGGGAATGTACATCTATTCGAGAACAAGTAGAGTTCGGCCGGGGGTAGAAATTTTACCAAAACAGTCGGCTGTCTTATACACAATATATTGGAAAACAAATTACACACAGCATTGCATCTCTGAACAGTTTTCTCAATAAAAAAAAAGAAAAATGTTATAGGTTTGTTGTGTTTAGGGCAGTGGAAGTGGTTCTTAACTGTTCGCCCTTGCCTATATATATATAAGATTCCAAAGCCACTTGGCTCAAAATATTTCATTCATTTTCTGACCCCTCCTGTCCAACTATAATAAACAGCCGATGTAATAGCTAACAGACACCTGGTTGAGCACCATAACACCCAATGACAGTGAGCCCGGCCAACCAAAAGAAGAGGGAAAATCATTTGCATGCCATCTCCTGGCGCATTAATCAAAGATACACCAAAGAATACTTAAAATACCTGTAAAAGTCAACATTCCCTTTCGCACAGATGCGTGTCCTTCAAAGTGGTTTACACATATACGATCGGTACATCCTCGCAAAGGAATGTGATTATTCCTCTGGCTATATGGCAAACTTGCTGTGCAATTTAGACAAGGGGCAGACCATTCGATTAGCAGAAGGCTTTGGTCGACAAAGGCTATCGGCTAACATAGCAAATACTCGGAGAAATGTGGTTTTGCATCCCAAAGGAATGATTATGCGTTTCCCTACATTTGTACATATTGTCTTGCAGTATATACTGTCTGCAAACCACTTATGTATCCGGATGTCGAGCGTTTGAGGTCTGGTTCGGGTGGAGAGAGCATTTAAGTGTTCAGGACAGTTTACGCTTGGCATGTCTGATTATGGGTCGAAACTCACCGAGAAATTCAATTTTAAATAAGGACATTGTAGGCAATGTGTTGATTTCATCAAATATAGAGGCTTTCTCAACTTGAATTCAAACGAAGGGGTGCGGCTGACGGTGCACACAAAACACAATCACAAAAGAATCTGACTGCTTTTGAAAAAGAACTGCAGTTATTTAATTCCATTTCATAATTGCATAGCTCTTTCAATTACATGCCAAGTCATATGGCGGCGACCCATCCACCCAAAAAAACAAAACGAAGCCACAGCGAACAGCAATCAGCCCCCACTAATCCCTACGGATGGCTAAAGGGTGGTCGGGCATCAGATTCCATTGTCCCAGTAGACATTGACTTCCAGGAAAAACAATAAAAATTACTTCATATAAATGAATGAAAGGATTTCGCTATGCAGTTGCACTGCACCAGTAGCCCCTCATCCTGTATACGATACGAGCGGCTGGATAAGACAAAGAGGATATCCTTTAATGTAAAGTCGTATTAAATCTAAAACGAAATGAGCAGCAGCTGTAGCTGAACCCGGGTCCTCTATATAGTGGAGCTGCTATGGAGTCCCTCATAACTACATTTCACTTGTGCACATCGCCGACGTCGACGTCGTGAGCTCAGAGTGGCCCCTACTTTAATTTCATTACTTGGCATTAGACAATGGAATAAATGCTTCGCAACCACTCGCAGCTATTCGCTTTCGCTGACGAAAATGAGTCCTGAATGGAAAGCTTTTAAACATCAAAGAGGTACCCACCATCAGGCTACATGTAGTCGAGAGAGATAAAAACGAAATTAATATAAATTACTGAATAGGGGGCATGAAAAAGCAATTAACAAACAATGAGCGAACCATAAATAAAATGGAAACTTCAATGGCTCGGTGAAGGGTCATGCAATGGACAAATGGGGTTGGTTTGGTAAGTTATGAGTAGCAGGGTGCAACCATTATGGGGATTGAAGAGATTTATTGGCAACGAAAATTTGCTGAAATATAATGCAGTTATGGACAAACGTGCTTTGTTCCAACGGTAATTGCTTGCTTAAATTGCATTAATTGATACTAGCCCCGCCGATAGAATGTGACGTGAACGCAGAAGTAGAGGGGAGAGCTTAAAGTTTGTTGGCAGAAATGGCCTTGTTCGAGCATGCAGGCTCAAAAAAAATAACCATCATACTCAAAACTTTGGGGTAGTTTATCTCTCTTATAAAACAAGTAGCACAGCATAGAAACCAGGGCGTCATTGATGAGAAGCTTACAAAATCACACGTAGAGGGCGCTTTCGTCAACACTTTTTCAAAAGTAGGCGTGTTTTTTGAGCTTCGATCTCAGCAGAGCAAAGTAAAGTAGGATTTTCAGCATACATATTGGAAAAACTACTACGAGTCTCGAAGTGTCAAGTAGAGCGTAGTTGTTTTAATTGCGTGCTGAAAATCCTACTTTACTTTGCTTTGCTGAGATCGAAGCTCAAAAAAACAGGCCTAGTATCTAGCCCCAGAGTGAATGTTTGCTAGAGATCATGGTTCGCGCTTGTTGGCTGGGTCAAAGCTATGATCAAAAGCAAAGCACAGGCAGGCGGAATGCGGGAAATTTATCAATGCAGGTGCTGTCAACATAGGCTCTCCGCAGAGCTGCT